>JAJGRX010000321.1:1385000-2661174 GCA_025461125.1 Carex kokanica | reverse complement strand
TAATTGGGGGTAAAATTTTATTTAATCAACCACACAATGATTAATGCACTTAGAAGTTTAATATCTTAAGCGCATTTCGCATTTTTACAACAACATTGATTTTTAGAGGCACATGTCATATTGTCGGTTGCACTAACAAGTGGGTTTTCAAATTAATTGTTAAATCAATTTCAATTGTGCTTAAATAAATTACAAAAAAAATAATAAAAAATTTCATCCAAAAACTGTTACTTAATTATGTGATATATATCAAAAACTTAAACTTTGTGATAAAGTTTTTATATCAAATATTACAAATTAAAAAAGTTGGCTTTCATATATGTATCAAAAATAAACTTTTTGCTGTAGTTTTCGACTGTACATGCACTGGCCAACTTGCTAGGATGCTACAAATCAGTAATTAATTAGCTGAATGACTTCTAATTAATTACTCATTTTTAAATGACAAAAGAAACAAAATTATAGCGGGAACCAATAATTGTAGGCACCAAGTCAACTCCCTCTACTCCAACCAACCAAAAAATGGCATCCATTCCTCTCTCTCTCTCTCTCTGCCCTTTCACGCTATCAAACGATTCCAATCTCCTGTCTCCTTGATGAGTTCACATACAAGCACTAATGCCTATCATCTTCATCGTTCTTCTCCTCTTCTTCCATTTTCATGGCGCCTATGCCGAGGCCCCTGTCTATATCGAATACATGTACCCGCAATTAGCGTATCAAGCCTCCTCTACATTAAATCCGATGGCACGTTTCTTCAATCTCGTAACGGCAATTTGAAGGTCAGATATACAAGCCGGGCATGCAACAACACGTACTATTTATCGGTATTGCATGTACCAACCGGAACGGTGGTTTGGACCGCCAATCGCAATGAGCCATTGCCCGATCGGGAGAGCCGGGTAAACCTTACACCCCAAGGGTTAACGGTCGGTTACTCAAATGGTGACGTGCTATGGTCTACCCCTTCCTTCAAATCTAATGTTTCTGCGTTACGACTTCTTGACACGGGCAATTTAATGTTGCTCGACATGACCAACAACACGCTTTGGCAGTCATTTGAACACCCAACAGATACGCTCATCTCAGGCCAACTCCTCCCGGTAGGGTTATATCTTTCTTCCTCTGTTGCCTCTGACTCAGATCTCAGTCAGGGTGATTATAGGCTCGATGTCACTTCAAATGATGCCTTACTAAACTGGATGGGCTCCAGCTATTGGCAACTCTCAAATGAAACAAACATTGTCAAGAACCGAGATGTATCGGTTGCGTTTATGGGCATCAAAGACTCTGGCATTTTCCTCCTTGCATCAAATGGAGATGTTGTTATTCAAATCCCATTGCCAGCGGCGCCATTTCATATAATGCAATTGGGCTCAGATGGTCGACTAAGGGTAAACAGCTTACCCTAGCAGTGAACTCTTCGAACTCTCTTGCAAATGTGTTTGGGCACCAAGAGATAGTTTGTGACTTGCCGTTATCCTGTGGGCCCCTCGGCCTATGCTCGCTCTCCGGTAACTTATCCAGCTGCAGCTGTCCACTCGAGTTTGCATCTTCAGTTCAAATCCAGTGGGTGCACACCAAACAAAGGTATGCTTAAGGCTGCCAGTACTTCATTGTACAAGGCACACATATATCTTATATGTTTGTCGGGAGCGGGATTACATATTTGCAAACAAATATAGGAACCCAGTAGCCTCTGCTATAAGCATGCCCAATTGCCAAAATCTTTGTTCAAGCAATTGCTCGTGCTCGGGGATATTTCTTTGACATTTCATCACAATCATGTTTTCTTTCGTTACAACAATTTGGATCCCTTACCAACACAAGCACAAGGGACTCGACAAATTTCTCGGCATACATCAAGATACATAGATTAAAACAATCACGTAACTCGTCATCTAAAAAACAATGTGGCAATTTTGATACCATCCATCATTGCATTTCTGCTGGTACTAGTTGTTGGAGTGTTTTTTATTTTGTGTTGGCGAAACAAGCAAAAGAAAAAATAAAATGATCAGAACTTTTAATGCAAATGGCAACTCAAGAGCAATATATGATCAGATTACCTATTCTCAGAAAACGGTGATGATACTGATGACATATTGATACCAGGTTTGCCAACAAGGTTCACTTGTGAGCAAGTCGAAGAGATAACCAGCAATTTCCAGACAAAGATAGGTTCTGGTGGATTTGGTTCAGTGTATAAAGGAGAATTAACTGACAAAAGTGAAGTTGCAGTGAAGAAGATAGAAGGAGTCGGTGTGCAAGGGAGGAAAGAATTTTGCACAGAGATAGCCATAATTGGGAATATTCACCACGTGAACCTGGTTCGATTGCGTGGCTACCTGTGCCCAGAGCTCGCCACCGGCTATTGATTATGAATACATGAACCGCGGGTCAATTGACCAGTCTCTGTTCAGGCTGACCGATAAGTTACTAAACTGGTCTGAAAGAATGAACATAGCAATCGGTGCGGCCCGTGGGATTGCATATCTACACTCCTGTTGCCAACCTAAAATCCTGCATTGTGACATTTAAGCCTGAGAACATTTTGTTAAATGACGACGGTCATGTCAAGATAGCAGATTTTGGTCTTGCCAAACTGATTACACCAGAGCAGTCTGTTTTGCTTCACAACAATGCGCGGTACTCGCGGGTACTTAGCACCTGAGTGGATCATGAATGCCGCCAATTTCCGATCGTAGTGATGTGTACAGTTTTGGAATGGTGTTGCTTGAGCTGGTACGAGGTAGAAAGAACCGAGATGAGCCTGTGAGTGTTGATGCTCAATCAAAGGGTCCACAAAACTGGTGGATCATCCGTTACAGGATGCGAGTATTTTCCCTTGGTTGCATTGGAAATGCTGCATGTGAAAAAATGCTACGAAGAATTGGTTGACCCAAGGTTGGAGGGCAATGTTGTCGTCAGGTGAAGTCGAAAGGGTCGTTAAAACCGCGCTATGTTGTTTACATGAAGAACCAGCGCTCCGGCCAAACATGACTTCAGTTGTTGCAATGCTCGAGGGGACAATGGATGTGTGGGAGCCTCGAATTGAGTCACTAGGATATTTGATGAAGTATGGTGGATGTCGTCATGGCAGATTCTAGTAGTGGTGGCACAATAGACATTGAAGATGAGTTGACGAAGATGAGCAAGATCATTGGTGGATCGAATGTAACCTCGAATGCAAATAGCGGGTGTCCATCTATCATGTCAACGCAAGACCTGTCGGGGCCGAGATAGCGTTAGCAGATGTTGAAACCTTTTCGCTGTTGATAGAAGGTTTTTGTAGAATATTTTACAATACATACTAATTTTGTAAAATTACATAAAGAGATTGAAGATATATATAAATGATGATTATGTTCATATTTCTTGGACCATTGTAGCTCTTGTTAATTAGCTAATATAAACCATGTGATTTTTTTTTTTTCATTTTGAAAAAAAAGGCTGATAGCCCAATTCATTAACCAGAATCTAAACGTTACATCTTACAGCTAGTAGTAAAGTTTTAAAAAATAAGAACTTTTCACAAAAAATAAAAACCCAAGGAGCACTAAAATAGTGTGCCTCAGCTACACAAACACACTTCATTTTTTCAGAGTTGCAACCTTGGCATTTGGTGCCCTGAAACACAGAAACCTACCCAACAAACCTTAATTAAACATTTTTGCCAAACAAATTAATGGATCAAACATTCTCTGTTACTATGTTATTTGTTATAGTCTGAAATTTTTTAATTAAATATTGAAACTAAAATTAAAATTTGCAACTAATTAAATTTTTTAACTAAGTAAATAAAGAAACTAAAAATTAGATAATTAAAAGGATAAATTAAATTATATAAGCTTGTTTATTTAAACCAATTTAAGACTTATAAAATTATAGAGTTAAATTTAACAAATAGGATTTCATAATTAAAAATACAAATTTTGTGACATATTAGAAATGAGAAATTTTTATAAAAATGATAGGGTTATTAAAAGTTAGATAAGTTATAATTTAATTTCATAATTTACCACGACTAACGTTCGAAAGATGTGATGCTTATTCGATCGATGTTTAAGCTCATTTGCGCAATTCGTGTATGTGGTCTAAAGCCCTTCGTGGCTCTTGAAATTGTAGTTTTAGATAAAGGGCTGAGCCCACACCCCTCTCTGACTTGTGCCTTGTCGGTTTTGATTGAAGCACGTACTTGTTCGTATCAATTGTATTTATGATTATTGTGCGCGGGTTGTTGTTTTTCCCGTGCTTGATTGACCTGCTTACTTGTGGAATTATGGGCATTGTTGTGCTGATTTTCTTATAACCGGTACCTGTATGACCCGTCTTGGTTCCGTTTACTGGTATGTCCCAATTATTTGTCTGACCTCTGTTGTTGGTTGTGTTGCTATGTCAACTCGTAATCGGTACCAGTGGATTTCCTGTGGTTGCTGACCTCCGTTGATTGTTAGATAATTGAACTCTTTGTGCCTTTCTTGCCTCAGTGTTGGTTTTGATCATATTAATGAGTGGTCAATCTGCCTTTGCTTGAGATACTTAGTTTCCTAGTCGTGACTGTTAGCTAATTGATTTTATTTACACCTACTGATCCAATATCTCCTCCTTTCTGTCATTGCAAAAACTTATTCAATTTCTGATCTGATTGGATGTTGTGAGGCTTGGACATTTGCTCTTGATCATTTCTATAACTTTTTGTTTAATCGGAACTATGGGACCTAGTTAAAATGCGATGTTCTAGATTGCATATTCATACCCGAACCCAATAACACCTGTTCTAGTCAGTAATCTGTTGTTGGTATGTTTCTGGTACGGATCAGGGACTGATCTAAAATATTTGCTAAATCTGGGGTTAAATGGGTTGAGTGTTGCAGCCTTGGTAATTATCTCTTGTCAGTAGGGCCTACATGTAAAATTCTAAATAAATTCGGAGTTCCGGACTTAACAGATTTTAGTTAAAAATATATTACGGGCCTTAAGGCCTTAGGCCGAGGCCTTCACTGCATTCAAATATAAACATAATTGGGCCCCGTGTATTCTGGACTGAATTCGTTGAACAATCTTAACGACGCTGAAATTGATAAAATGATTTGGAGATTAAGAAGATGATGAAGTAATTGATAAAATGATACCATTAGTTAAGCATGCTATAAATAAAATAAGACGTTAATAACAAATGTAATGTTAGACATATAATTACTATTAATCGATATAATTAGTATATCTTGTTTATTATAGTTATAGGAGATGGACTTAGCTAAGCCATGGAGTAAAACGACTTGGTGCTCCACGCCTCATTATTTTCATTTTGAACAATCCAAACTACCGATCCGAACCGCTCAACATGATATCCATATTGAAATGTGCTTGGAGACCAAATTTTACATTTTTTGGAATTTTTTTACTATTTATTAAGCCACTTTGAAAATCGCTGATCCGGATGAACAGTAGCAAAACAGTAAAAAATTATGGACCAATGGATCAGCGATTTTCAAAGTGGCTTAATAAATAGTAAAAAAATTCCAAAAAATGTAAAATTGGTCTCCAAGCACATTTCAATATGGATATCATGTTGAGCGGTTCGGATCGGTAGTTTGGATTTTCAAAATGAAATAATGAGGCGTGGAGCACCAAGTCGTTTTACTCCATGGCTTAGCTAAGCCCAGCTCATAGTTATAGTACAATTTATCTTATATGCTTATCTAGTATATGTTATATGCTCATTTGCACAAATATTATGTAGTGTAACGCATGTATATAATATATTTTTTTCACCAAATTAAATATATGACACTTCATAAGTTATTACTAATTATTTCCTTAAACTTAGATATTAATAAGTAATATATTGAAAACACATTAAAATTAAAACACACCAACCCGTAGTTAATTAAGATTAATTAATTAAATACTTAGATTTATAAATTCTAATTACAAATATGTTGTTAATTAATAAGGGCAATTAATTATAGGAAAATTAATTAATCAATGTATTATATTATATACTTAACTAACTTAACGCGTACTATTTATTAAACAAAATGCCTAAGTTATGAGTTATAAAGCAATTGGTTAGAAACGTATTTTTATTTTTATACGTGTACTTAGAAATAAATTAAATTGACTATTAGGGTAATTAGTTAGTAAACGTACTTTTACGCTACAAGTGATAAAATGCGATTAAGGTAACGCTTAATTTAAGTATTTTTATCGTATAAGTAAATAGTAGGACGTTATATATTTTTAAGATTTTAATTAAACAGTTTATCTTCAAATTAAAATATAATAAATAATTTAATTACGTTAAATTAAATTTAAAACCAAAGTAGCCGTAATTTATATATTAACATAACATCTTTTAAAAATATTTTAATTAATATTCCTAAAAAATCTCTCATGCAGTTGTCAAACCAATATTCTAACTTTTTCATAGATTTGTTCAAACTAAAAATGAACAAATGAATATTCTTATTTCAATATTAAAAATTATCGTTTCAATACAACCAGTACTTATTTTCTTAGGGTACGTTTGGATGAACTCTAGAATAGCTAGAATAGTTACTGTTTAGAATAGTAAATAAGAATAGCTACTGTTTAATAACAGTGCTAACTCAAGCTATTCGGAATAGTGAAAAGTTATTTGGATTGCATATTTGGAATAGAGTTTGGAGAGAATGAATAAAATAATAATTTATGTGTTAGATTAAATACAATACAATTAATATAATTTAAATATTAAATGTAATATAATATTATTTTAAATATTAGATTAGTATTAAATAAAATATTATATTAAATATAATATAATATTAGTTTAAATATTAAATGTAATATAATATTATTTTAAATATTAATGTATATAATATTATTTTAAAATTAGATTAATATTAAATAAAATATTAGATTAAATGTAATATAATATTATTTTAAATTTTAAATGTAATATAATATTAGTTTAAATATTAAATGTAATATAATATTATTTTAAAAATTAGATTAGTATTAAATAAAATATTAGATTAAATGTAATATAATATTATTTAAATATTAAATGTAATATAATATTATTTTAAATTTTAAATGAAATATAATATTAGTTTAAATATTAAATGTAATATAATATTATTTAAAAATTAGATTAGTATTAAATAAAATATTAGATTAAATGTAATATAATATTAGTTTAAATATTAAATGTAATATAATATTATTTTAAATATTAAATGTAATATAATATTATTTTAAAAATTAGATTAATATTAAATAAAATATTAGATTAAATGTAATATAATATTAGATTAAATGTAATATAAATATTATTTTAAATATTAAATGTAATATAATATTATTTTAAATTTTAAATGTAATATATATTAGTTTAAATATTAAATGTAATATAATATTATTTTAAAAATTAGATTAGTATTATATAAAATATTAGATTAAATATAATATACATATTAGATTAAATATAATACAATATAATATTAATTTAAATATTAATGTAATATAATATTAGTTTAAATATTAGATTAGTATTAAGACGTAGAACTAGGGTGTGATGTGCTCACCAAATTTTGGTGAGCACAATTCTCCATAAACTATCCGATTCACTTCAAACGAGATGAATCCACCGTTGAAAACGATATACTTTACGAGTGATGCGCGTACATGCAAAATTTTGAATTTTTTGAATTCATTTAGTCTCAAGTCAAGTGGTCAAAATTGAGAATTTTTTGAATGCATTAAAACAACTTCATTTTGGATCATTCATTTTTAATCAATTTTGACCACTTGACTTGAGACTAAATGAATTCAAAAAATTCAAAATTTTGCATGTACGCGCATCACTCGTAAAGTACATCGGTTTCAACGGTTTGATTAATCTCGTTTGAAGTGAATCCGATAGTTTATGTAGAGTTGTGCTCACCAAAGAGTTTGGTGAGCACATCACACCCTAGTTCTACTCTAGTATTAATATTGAAAGCAACAAATGTTATTCCATGTTTTTGTAAGAATAGCAAATAGCCTTATTCTCCCTATTTCGAATAGCTCTATTTCTCGTTTGGATTGTCCATGTCCCGAATAGCAATACTATTCTAAGAATAGTGCTATTCTTAGTGCATCCAAACATAGCCTTAAGAGGAGGGAATCCAATTACACTCTTTTTTGACACATCTTGACACCATTTTTTTTATAGGTCAATTTTGCGATTTCAAAATCCAAACAGTCGATCCGAACCATTCAACATAATCACCATATTAAAATGTGCTTGGAGATCAAATTTTACATTTTTTTTTATTTTTTTACTATTTATTAAGATGGTTACAAAATCGATGTTTTTCAATAGTCTGAAAACAACGATTTTGTAACCATCTTAATAAATAGTAAAAAAAAATTCAAAAAAAATGTAAAATTTGATCTTCAAACACATTTTAATATATCCATCATGTTGAACGGTTTGGATAAACTATTTGGACTTTTAAAATGGTAGGTGTCAAAGTGTGTAAAAAAAAAGGTGTAATTTGATCCCTCCTCTTTTCTAAATTGGTGTACTAAAGTCATATGCACTTTGTCAAGTAGAATTAGGGTGTTCTTAAGTTCATCAAACTTCTTTGTAAATTTAATTTTAAAATCTATCGGATTGATTTCAAATGACGAATTTAACTGTTCAAATCTATTTATCTTACGAATGATGTGTCTACATGCGAAAATTATAATTTTTTGAATTAATTTTGTATAGAGCTAAGTGGTCAAAAAAGGTCCAAAAAGTAAATGCATCAAAATTAATTTATAAATCTTCTAATTTTGACTGCTTGACTTTATACAAAATTAATTTGAAAGTTTAATTTTTTTGCATATAGACACATTACTAGTAAAGTAGATGAGTTTCAACGGTCTGAATTCATTGTTATTTGAAAATTCAGTTCATAATTCACGCTGGCAGAGCTTCATTCGTGGACAAAATATAGTCATTTTTCTCTTGGTTCACAGTTAGCTAGCCCTATAATTAATGTGCTTTTATTTATTGTATTGAGTGATTTCTTTTCAAAGCAGTTGAATTTTGAAAATTATAATTTTTCATTTTTAATAAGTACTAAACTCTTGCTTTTCTTAATGTCTATTTCACCTTGTATAATAAATTTTGCAATTGTCATATCATACAGCATATGCATTTCAATTGCCACATTATCATGACAGTTGCAATATCAATTGAAGGGATATAAAACAATTGGCAATTTAATTTGCTAATTATATGAATCCCATAATTTGAAATTGACGAAATTAACAATGCAATACCAATCAATACAAGGAATTACAATTAATTTGCAGTTCTGATTTACATGCTCTCAAATTTTTGTACAAATAAGAACCCTCAGATCTGAAATGCATGACTCAGATCTTTTGTCAAACTCTGTATCATTTCACTTGATAGCTTCTATCAAGTTCTTCAAAGAAAAAAAAAACTCTGTATCATTTCAATGCCATATATCTCAGCAGAGCAGATTTGGCTCATGCAGCGCACAAACCATTTGAAGTGTTGTTTTAATTTTATAGTCCGTGCGCTGCCTTAAGGTAAAAATGCTCTGTTAAAATACTCACCCTAGCTTCTTAGTGGTCTAATTTACCCCCATCTCTCTGCCAAATATACTTCTCTCTCCAGTCTTAATTTGTCCTTTGGGCTCCTCTCTTTCTCCGCCACCGTTGCGAGGCTCAGCGAGGCCATCTATCGATTCGGTCGGATCCAAGGCCTTATTGGATTCAACTTCTCGGATCCGCTTCGGATCTGCAGCTCCGCAGGTACTCCTCTTCTCCCCGCTTGCGTCTCTCCACTTGTAGGTTATCCGATTTGGTACAAACCGGCATTCCATCAGCAATATATTGTTTTTTAATTGGGTTTTAGAATTAACTGATGCCCAGCCTTGCCTAAACCTGTTACTGAGATCATAAAATTATAGTTTAAACTTAACTTATTCTGGAGTTCATTATGTCTTGTACTAATATGTAAATTTCATGTTTTCGTAACTAAATTTTCATTTTGATTTTTTTCATTAGGTTTTAGAATTAACTGATGCCCAGCCTTGCCTAAACCTGTTACTGAGATCATAGAATTATAGTTTAAACTTAACTTATCCTGGAGTTCATTATGTCTTGTACTAATATGTAAATTTCATGTTTTCATAACTAAATTTTCATTTTGATTTTTTTCATTAGGTTTTAGAATTAACTGATGCCCAGCCTTGCTTAAACCTGTTACTGAGATCATAGAATTATAGTTTAAACTTAACTTATTCTGGAGTTCATTATGTCTTGTACTAATATGTAAATTTCATGTTTTCATAACTAAATTTTAATTTTGATTTTGCAACAAAATTAACTGACAAAAGCATTTGGTTTAATTTAATAGGAAGAAACATCACAAATAGCTAAAATGCAACCGCCTACCGGAAATGAAAGACCGTCTATGTACTCTACTAGACCCTTAACCTCCGGTTCATCCACCCCTCAAACAACCCCACCACCGAGTTTTGCATCGTCTTCCATCCCGTCCCCACCTTTTGCAACCACCAATGCTCCTGTTTCAGCACCTGGATTCCAATCCAGAGCTCCATTCTCATCTAATCCACCCGTTCCAGGATCACAATCTCCCTTTGTATCTGGTCAACCTGTTCAGCGGTCTTCTCCATTTGCTCCCGTTGGGCCCACTTCTGGTGTTGGGCCAACTACATCTCCACCAATAAGATTTAATGGGCCATTGGCTGTTGGTCCTTCACCGACGCCTACTTACCAGCAACCAGAAGTTCCGAGATTTCCGACTCCATCGCAACCAGTCACTCCGCTGCAGAGCTCTTACATGCGAGGCCCACCACAACCCCCTCTCCAGTCTGTTCCAATGGGATCACCGCCCACCCAAATAGGCAATCAGTTCGCCATGAGATCCAATGCGCCACCCCCACCACCATCAGCATCCACAAGTGCGCTAGCTCAGCAGCAAGGGCAGGGATTTACCAATGTAAACCAGCAACGCCCCATGTACCAGCCTCTGCCTCCTCCGCTACCTAGCCAGATGCAGTTCCCTGGTGCGGGGTCTTCGGTGGGCCCACAGGGTCAGGTGCAGTTTCCTCGTTCGGGACCCACAATGTTGGCTCCTCCTCAAGTGCAATTCCCTACTATGGGGTCTCAAGTGGGGCCACCAATGGGTTCAACTGGTGCCATGCACAGCCTGGTTGAGGAGTTCCAGTCCCTGTCGGTGGGGTCCGTTCCCGGTTCGGTTGACTCAGGTATTGACCCAAAGACACTTCCGAGGCCACTACAAGGGGATGAAGAGCCGACTAGAATTATGGAATCGTACCCATTCAATTGCCATCCGAGATATTTCAGGCTGACAACGCATGCCATACCCAACTCCCAATCTCTACTTGCCAGGTGGCATTTGCCCCTTGGTGCTGTGGTTCATCCTCTGGCCGAATCTCCTGATGGGGTAATACTTCTTTTCTTATATTAGTGGTTGTCTACTTTTTAGTTATCTACTTGGCAATTGCAATTTTATCTTTAGCCCAAAATTAAAAGCACAAACCATCTAGATATTTGATTTATTGCCCACAAAACATAGCAAATGCCATCCATAGAGTCCTTGAGAGCATGATGAGCATCCTACTTTCCCCAATTTATTCCGACATGTCGTCAAATTTAATCCCTTCCCGGTTGTTTATCTTTATGTGAGGAATAAGAATGGAAACTTTGAACAAGCTTTTGGTTAAGTTAATTAGGGTTGAGGGCATGAGTGATGATATAATGATTTCTCATTTCAGTATGTGCATCACATGTTGATTATGTGGAACATGCATGATTTGTCTGTTTATTTATACTTGTTAAAATTTTGGTTAGGAGGAGGTGCCAGTAATAAACTTTGGAAATGCTGGTGTTATAAGGTGTCGCAGATGTAGAACATATATTAACCCATACGTGACGTTTGCGGATTCAGGCAGGAAATGGAGATGCAATCTTTGTCAATTGCTCAATGAAGGTAAGTCTTTATTTTATTCAGCAAGGAAATGTTTTCTAATTTGCTGCCCTGAACCTAAAAGTAATTTTTTTTTTTTTCTGTTGCGGCAGTCCCTGCGGAATATTTTAGTGCACTGGATGCAAGTGGCAAGAGATATGATGCAGATCAACGGCCAGAGCTCAATAAAGGCACTGTTGATTTTCAGGCTCCAGCTGAGTACATGGTGCGGCCACCCATGCCCCCCTGTTATTTCTTCCTTATAGATGTTTCTCTAGCCTCTGCGCAGTGCGGCTTACTCGAGGTATTCTCTCTCTCTGTCTCTCTCCCAAAAATTAGATGGTCTCACCACAGGGAACACTCATGACTATCACTGGCACTTGTGTTCTCTGAAATAAATCTCTCTTAGTCCTCTTTTTCTTGGTTATATTGTTCAAGACCTACCTCTAATCACTTATTTATAGAGAACAAAAATGAATTAAACAGTGTTTTGGTGCAATTATAATAGAAGGCCTGTATTAATCCAAGAAGACAACTATTTGTTGGGATAAATGATGGATCAAATATGCTTTCAACATTATATTTCATTTGTAAGTTTTCTGTTATTTTCAGGTGGTTGCGAAGACTATAAAATCATGTCTTGATGAACTACCTGGATCCCCAAGGACTCAGATCGGCTTCATAACCTTTGATAGCACCTTACACTTCCATAACCTGAAGGCATTTTTCAGTTTTCTCTATACTACTTTTAAATTTCTTTTTAGTATTGTATAAAATTTTCATACATTAAGCGACTTTGTGTGGTGGTTGTCTGTTTGTTTACAGTCATCACTGACACAGCCTCAGATGATGGTGGTACCAGACCTTGATGACGTGTTCTTGCCTCTACCTGATGACCTGCTCGTGAATTTATCTGATTCGAGACATGTCGTTGACTCATTCTTAGACTGCCTCCCATCCATGTTCCAAGAAAACCCTAATGTTGAATCTGCTACAGGCCCTGCCCTCAAAGCTGCTTACATGGTCATGGTATGCGTTCTTTTTCTTCATTTTTTTACAAGCGTAATTCTGCTGTGCTATTAATAGTGTTTATGTTGCATTATTCCATGTTGAATGAGGCTATGGTAATCCACATATTACATTATGGCCTGCGCTATTGACTCATATCTCCATTTTGAAAGTACAAACAGTCGATCTGAACTGTTCAACGGGATCTTTATATGAAAATGTACATGCATACCAAATTTTATATATTTTAGATGGGTAGAAAATCACTTGATTTGAAGATTCTGGACCACCCAAAGCAGTGATTTTCTACCCATCTAAAAAAATAGTAAAAAATTCTAAAAAAAATCTATAATTTCTTCTCAAGCATATTTCCATATAAAGATCATGTTTAACAATTCGGATCAACTGTTTGCACATTGAAAATAGTGATATGGATCCATAGCACAGGTCGATCCGTAATATGCATGTTACCATAGCCTCACTCATCCATGTTTGTATCAAAATTCTTACAATGCCCCTCCACAATAACTAAACAAAAAGGAACCCTCTATTCTTGAAGCAAAGTAGAGAGCAAGTGTCTCTCCTTCCACCATATCACTTCCGAGAGCCAACAATTGTACTTCAGTCTAAATTTATCAATCTGGGGATTATCAAGCTCTTAAAGCATATTGTGCTAGAGAATTAAGCAATTTAATCATAAATTTTATTAGTGAGACATCATTATCTTTGGATATATTGATATAATTAATAAATTTAATATATATGTTTTGTTGAGAGCATGGTTACCTAATTCTTGAATGATAAAAATAATGAGAATATTTTGATATTGCATATTTAAATTAACTACATTAATAGAAATAATGAGTTACCTAAGTTCACTTTTTGTTGGGAACTGGGATCTCTTCTTCTTGCAACATACCTTTTTACAAATTTGGCGTACATAAAGGTCTTTTTTGCAAACTTTTGTTAGATTTTTTTTTTTTTTGTCATATTGTTTTGCATTTGCAAGTTCTTAAAGCATATTGTACTAAAGAATTAAGCAATTTAATCATAAATTCTATCAGTGAAGACATCATCATCTCGGGATATGTATGTTTTGTTGAGAACAGGGTTATCTAATTCTTGAATGATAAAAATAATGAGAATATTTTTATATTTCATAATAAAATTAACTACATTAATAGGAAATAATGAGTTACCTAAGTTCACTCTTTGTTGAGAACTGGGATCTCTTCTTCTTGCAACGTACCATTTTGCAAATTTGGCATACATAATGGTCTTCTTTGCAAACTTTTGTTAGATTTTTTTGTCGTATTTTTTTTTCATTATGGTGGACCTTGGACTTCTCTTTCAGAGTCAAATAGGAGGAAAACTTTTGGTATTTCAAAGCAACTTGCCATCTATCGGAGTTGGCCGGCTTAGGCTCAGAGGGGATGAGGTTCGGGCGTATGGTACCGATAAGGAGCACATCTTAAGAATACCTGAAGACCCCTTTTACAAACAAATGGCAGCAGAATTTACCAAAAATCAGATATCAGTCGACATATTTGCTTTCAGCAACAAGTATTGTGACATTGCTTCTCTCGGTGAGTGCTCTTTTTATATGTTTTTTGAAAAAATAAATTAAAAACCACTATTTTGCTGTGCTGGCAAACCCCCTGTTTTTTTTTTCACTTTTTTTGTTACCTGCATTTTAGATCTAAACAATGGTGAAGTCGAGCAAGAGGGTATTGTAGTTCAGTTTGGTGTTTAGGAAAAAGGAAACATAGTATTGTTGCAGTAAATTTGTCGATATTTATTATTTAGGTGAGTTTACATATAACATTGGAGTTCAGCATCTTTTCTGTTTTTTATGAAAAACATTTTATCTGGTTTTGTCAGGTACACTAGCGAAATATACCGGTGGCCAGGTTTATTACTACCCTTCTTTCCATGCATCGACGCACGGAGAAAAGCTACAATATGAGTTGGCCCGTAACCTGACAAGGGAAACTGCTTGGGAGGCTGTCATGCGTATAAGATGTGGCAAAGGTTTGATTATATATCTAATAATCTTGTGATTTCATTTCTACTTATTGAAGGTTTCCTTTGCAAATCGCTCCTAGTAGTTTGCTACATTCTTAAATGATCCTAAAATTAACAGTATTAACTGCCAGGGAAGAAAAATTGCTGTATACTAGAATGTGACAAAAAGCTTGTGTATTTTATAAAGAAACTTTAGGCAGTATATATGTAAACCCTATTTTTTGTTTTAATTTAATTTTTCAGGGGTGAGGTTCTCAGCTTATCACGGGCACTTCATGCTAAGGTCAACAGATTTATTAGCCTTACCGGCTGTTGACTGCGATAAAGCATTTGCCATGCAATTAAATCTTGAGGATACCCTAATGACTACTCAAACCGTCTATTTCCAAGTTGCTTTATTGTATCCTTTGATCGATCTTTTTTGCTCAACTGTTATATATTGTTATAGCCATAGCATATTGTGCTATTGTGGGTTCCTTATATTAAAATTATAGATACACGTCCTCTTCTGGCGAAAGACGAATTAGGGTACACACTGCTGCGGCACCTGTGGTACCTGACCTGGGAGAGATGTACCGCCAAGCTGATACTGGTGCTGTTGTCTCTGTACTAAGTAGAATCGGTGAGTTGCATAGAACCATTCTCCTTACTGCATGTCTGTTCTTGTCTGTGTAGATAAAAACAAAAAAGAAATTTGTTGTTTCTAGTTTGTAACGTTTTTTGTTGTTGAAGCAAGCAATTAATGATAAAAATTGTCAAGGATCATAATCTTTATTTTTGTCACTGTTACCTATACAAAATTGTATAGATTTACCATGTGAATATGTTGTCCTGTTCTATGTTATATTTTTTAAGGCAAATATCAATTTTCTGAGGTAAATATCCAATTACAAAAAGTTTTGTGCGTATGCATGCAAAAGATGCATCAATTTACCTTATAAAAAAAAATCCTACATTTGAAGCAATTCTAATAAGAAACAATATGTTCAAATTTGAACACTTTGAAAAGATCCTATCAAGAAGTAATGCTGTTTACCTTATAAAAAATCTTATTTCAATTTACCTTATCAAAAAACATTACTGTTTACCTCATTTTGTATATTCAGCGGTGGAAACAACACTATCAAGCAAGCTAGAGGATGCGCGCCAGATGATACAGTTGAAGCTGGTGAAGAGCTTCAAAGAGTACCGCAACCTCTACGCAGTACAACACCGACTCAGTGGCCGACTCGTCTTTCCTGACTCATTAAAGTACCTACCCCTCTACATCCTCGCCCTATGTAAGTCATGGGCCCTACGCGGTGGCTATGCTGACATGTCACTGGATGAGAGGTGTACAGCCGGGTTCACCTTGATGGTGCTCCCTATTGCCGGCACTCTCCAGCTTCTCTATCCTGCCTTGTATCGTATGGATGAGCTCTTGACCAAGGTTATTATTTTTCTATTTTACTTTGCTTTACTCTTGGGATCTTTTGCAAATTACATCCGTAGTTTAAGCATTCTCGCAAATGTCTCCTGCAATGGCAGTAAGCACGTTTTTTTTGTTATTTGCGGACACTTTGCTGTTTAAACTAAGGTTAATTAAAGTAAAAGATGACGTGATGCCCTTAGTTTCTAGATCTTAACTCGAGTAAATATTTTCATAAGAAGTTCATATGACATTGTAACCTAGAATAAAATGAACTAATTGCGGGTACTCTTTTTGTCCGTTTTATTTTGTGTTAGGATATAAGGTTAATTGAGTAACTAGACTGCCCAGTGCAACTACTTTAAAAAACTGGGTAGTGACAAAAAAAAAATGAAGACTAATATGATCTTTTATTTCTGCAGCCCCTAGAGAAGGAAAATATAAACGAGTTAATGACACAAGTGCCCCTTACAGTACAATGCTTAGACACAAGAGGCCTTTATCTCTTGAATAATGGTTTGAGCTTTGTTTTGTGGCTTGGAAGGATGTTGTCTCCTGACCTCATTACTAGTATACTTGGAGTTAATATCGCTAACTTCCCTGATCTCTCTAAGGTATTGTACCATCCATTTAATTTAGCTGTTTTTTTCACATTATTTTGAATTATTGTTTGCCAATGAAAGTTCTTCTCTCAATTCTGTCCCTTCGAGTTATTACCACTTCAACTGCATGGCCACTGTACAGTTATGGGTACTTTTTTTGCACCTAAAATGGCTTATTGGATCCTCTCTTTTTTTTAATCTTAATTACTCTTGCTCGGGCTTCTACTTAATTGTGTCTGTTTGTTGTTATTTCTTCATCCCATTTCAGCATTGGACCACCAATTAGCTGTTTTTTTTTTTTTTTTACTTGACTGGTCCTGGTGGTACTTTATAGCAAGTGACTTGTGAGATATATGTTCTTTTTTCCTGTTCAAATGAAATAGGGAATGTTGAATATCACCAAACTACCATCTTTGCTAATAATTAAATATTTATATTTGAGTGAGGCTATGGTACCATGCATAGTCCAAATTGGTCTGTACTATGAATCAACATCTCCATTTTCAAAGCCCAAACAGTCGATCTGAACTGTTTGACATGATCTCCTTGTAGAAATGTATTTGCAGACTAAATTTTACATTTTTTAGAAATTTTTTTACTATATTTTTAGATAGAAAAGCACTTTTGAATGGTATAGTAAAAATCTTTAGATCAAATGATTTTCTACCTATTTAAAAAAAATAGTAAAAAAAATTCTAAAAAATATAAAATTTGATCTGCAATTAGATTTTCATAGGAAGATCATGTTGAACGGCTCAAATTGACTGTTTGGACTTTGAAAATGGAGGTATTGATCCATAGTACGGACCAATATGGGCTATGCATAGTACCATACCGTCAGTCTTTATATTTTTAATAAAATTGTCATCCTAAGCAATTAACCAACATCACACATTTTCAGTTGCATTTGAATGAAAATGGAAGCGAAGTATCCAAAAAACTTACAAAGGTAATAAAAACTTTGAGGGAGAAAAATCCTTGGTGTCACCAATTAGTAAACATAATAAGACAAGGAGAGCAACCAAGAGAAGGATTCATGCTTCTCTCCAACCTCATTGAAGATCAATCTGGTGGGGCCGCAAGCTATGTCGATTGGGTTCTCCAAGTTCACCGCCAAACTCAGGGTTAGAGAAATGACACGAAATATGTTGTGTTGTTGGTTTCAGTTTTTGTGTGTAATGAGAAGATTTCAATTTTTTTGTATGACATTAATTTTGCCTTTTCATAAAATTTATTCCTCCGTAACTTCGCAAAACGTTCCTGATGATTTGCTTCTGTAGATTATTTATAAGTAATTTAGAGATAGATAATGGTCTTCTACTTTGTTTTATTTTGAGTGTCATTTCAAAACTTGTAATGTGCAATATAAAAGGATCCACTCCTGTTCTCTTCCCTTTTTTTTTTTTTTTTGTGACACTTGGTTTGCTCCTCTATAATGAGATTTTATTTTATGTGTAGAAACCAAAAAAATAATATAAAAAATAATGCAGTATAGCATCCTATCCGGATCTCACACATCTTTGCAGATTCAATTATTAAAGGAGATTGGGACCATTTGAAAAGGAAATATCAGACAGTTTATCTGTCTGTATGCTATGAAGCAGGTTATTGTAAGACTTATCTAGCATTGACACGGTCGGACGTGTCCGACACGATATGGACAACCATGGCATTTACAGAGAATCATGTCTTTTAGATGGACATGTAATGTTTTATGCAAGTGTTGCACAAAAGAAAATTGTTCTAGTGGCAAATGCTCTTAAGACTATTTGCTTTAATTCCATAAAGCCTGGGTCATATGCTCCTTTCCTTGCAGGTTACAACTGAAAAGTGACTCAGTAAAAGAATAAATGATGGATTGTAATTAATGAAGTAGGCACAAGTAGACACGTGACCCAAAAGAATATAGAATGTCAGTGTTAAGTGTCTTTGGCATTGTACATGGATGCTGTTAATTTTTTGGTGTGTCAGTGCTCTATAGTGTAAAATATAGTAGGTAGACACCGTTGGAAGTTGGAATCCTACCCAATAGTGCTTGTTGTAGTCTTTGTTTCATGAGAGAGGCTATTGCTACTTTGCAATGTGAAAATGAAATTACTCTGAATTATTTTGCGAAGAATTCATATTCACTGAATCACTGATTGATCAGTAAATTTAATGCTACTTTCTTCCATTCTTACTATGAATTCATATCTTTATTTTCAAAATTCAAATAATCTATCTGAACCATTTAACATGATCTTCATATAAAAATATGTCATTTTGTATGAGATTTTTTTTGTTCTCTTATAATATATTTCTGTTGCAACGCACGGGTACAATACTAATATTTTAAAAAGTGTACTAATACTACTGTACATAACAAAAAACAATGTTTTGGAGCAGAAAAGTATTGGTGCATTGGTATAATCATCTTTAAATGGTGTATACTATACATAAACCAAAAAAAAAAAAAAAAAGATGGTTAATTTTTATAATACTCACGTATGCATTTAGCAATAGTTTGTATATACTAAAAGTATGCATATATTGGTAAAATCATCTCAAATGGTGTGTACTTAAACAAAAAAATAAAGATAAAAAGATGGTTAAATCAGTCTGATTTATGCTATTTAGTTTTGCATTTAGTAATAGTCTTTTTATGTTTGTGCTAAAAGTTAACACCCAAATATATTGAACATAATAAAGGTCTCTGCATATGAAATGTGATTTATGTTTCAATAGATTTTAGGGGGAATTTCATGTATATCCCTCAAAAGTTTCAATATTACATATTATCCCTCTAAAATCAATAATTACATATTTATCCTTAAAAATTATAAAAACTCACATATTTATCCAATCTAACTCTATTATATATCAAATATCTCCAAAAATAATAAAATAATATTTTTTTAAACATTAAAATTTATTTTACAATATTAATTAATATTGTAATGACCAATATACCCTTTCTTCCTCTCTCCTTTTAATATGTTGAGTCTTGAGAGCGCCAAAACATCTCGCCTCTTCTCTCCAATGGTACTGGTACTGTAATGACTGGTACTGTACAGTTCAGCAATGGTACTGGTACGGTTTCAGTGCTGGTACTGGCACGGTACGGTTCAGTACTGGTGCTGGTACGGTTCTGTGTTGGTACTGGTACGGTTCAGTTTTGGTATTGGTACAGCTCAGTGTTGGTACTGGTACGGTACTGTTCAATATTGGTACTGGTATGATTTAATACTGTTTTCTAACAATGGCCTTAGAAGAGAAAATAAAAGAAGGGTAAAATGGGAATACATAGAAAATTAATGTTAAATATAATGAATTGGATAAATATGTGAGTTTTTATAATTTTTAAGGATAAATATGTAATTATTGATTTTAGAGGGATAAATACGTAATATTGAAACTTTTGAGTAAAATATACATGAAATTCCCCCTAGATTTTAAAATTTAAATTGTAGATATTGTTGGGTCTGGAGCCCAGATATCTTACTTCAATGGGCTTAGCTCATTCTAAGCATTTTTTTTGCAAGATAATTCAACCAAATTAGGTTTTTCACTCAACCTCTCTTGCTCCTAGCTAGAGCAAATTTAAACTGTTATAGTAATTAAATTGAACCAATGTGTCATGGATTCTAAAAAGAGAAGCAGCAGCTTGGGGCAAAATATCAAATAGACATATATAGTTTACATGTGGTACGTGTAGGTTTCATTTTGAAGATATGACTTGGTTCATCGATCGTGCATGGTCCATATCCAACCAGATTTATTTCTATGAAAATTCGGACTTTTCTACTTGTCTGTCAATTTATGTAGATGAACTAATAATTTTTTTCTTAAATTGTTGAAATACTTCAAGCATGAAATAATTTTTTACATGATTTTATGATTGGCAATACTAGAATCTTGATAAAATAGAGTTTTCAGAGTAAACAGTTAAGTTTTTACAACTTCTTTCTATTTTTTAAGCACTAAAAACTTTTTTCTAATGAAAAAAAAAATTACAATCTGAGTTTTATTGGCTGATTTATATATTTGCCACTTACGATTCCTATTTCGTTTTTCATTACCAAGCATTATATGGCCTATATTTTGTTGGTTATTAACTATTATATAAGACTTAAGAGAGATATATGTTTAATATTGATGTGAATTCTGATCAGACGGTATGGATCTAAACTCAAACATTTAATGTAGAGGATATGAATTCATGGATTGGGTACCTAAAAGAGCATTGCAGAAAGGAGCTCACACTTTCACAGTGCTGGTAGGAAAATGCTTGGATACTGATACATGATGCAACCATAGTAACAAATGAATAATTCGGATTTGGTGTCGGCAGGGTCAAAAATTCGTGATTCGGGAATTATTCGGGTATAATTCAGAAATTATTCGGAATTACAATACGAGACCTCAGTGCATATTTAATTCATTACCGATAATTTATTATACAAGATACTGCTTGTATTTGAAATAGAAGATCAACATAGTCAAAAAGTAGGTTTCACGTTGGTGCTATCTAGACAAAAAATAGACTAAAGGTTTCACGTAGTGCTATATAGTAAAAAAGAAAAAGAATCCTCCCAGCAGAAAGGACACTGTGCGCGAGAAAAACGTGAGAAAAACGCGAATAATTCGTAAAATTCGTAAAATTAGCATTTTATTCGGTCAAAGGTTCGGTCAACGAATAATACGCCATTCGGTTCGGAAACACTCCAAAAACATTTTATTCACGAATTAAACGCGAATAAAACGCGAATATTGTCACTATGGATGCAACAACAAGACTAGTGTAAGTTGTTATGCATGGAGGATTAGTGGCGAAGTCAGGAATTTTGTCAGAAGTAGGCGAACATAGAGGTGTTACTTTTACCTGATTATTCGGATCCGATTAATTTGGATAGGATAGTTTAAAAAATATAACCGGTTAAATTATGGGTACGGTTACAAAATTAATAATTTAATATCCGACCTGGATCCGAATCGGAACCGATACTGCAATGGATAGGATATGGGTTTGATTTAGTTATCCAACCCATAATCGAACCCGACCCGATATCCGTATAAATACCCAATAAAATGAATATACCATTTCTTTATAATTATTTAATATAAACACATATATTAATAACTATGAAAAGACAATCATTTGTAGTATTTTTTTAATTTCTTGAATGAAATTTATTGCTCTTTTCGCACATATTATTGAATCAAATGTCATGTTCACCTTTTTGCCTATAAATTTTCGAAACTAATTAATTCCTTTCTTGATATCTTTATCTACCATGTATCTACCTTTTTGCACGGATTATTGAAATTTTTTGCTCTCTTCGCTGATTGAAACAAATTGATATTAATATTCTATTCTTGGATTTTGGAACCATATAATGAAATCACCATCTCCAATATTTTACTTTCTAAAATTATCTCACCTTCAATATTTTGAAGCAGATTTTAATTTATATTATAATGATATATTATGCATGTGAGATGTTTAAGAAATTATAATTATATTTAAACGTAAAGTGTTTCTCAAATGCTTGTGAGTTGCGATATGTACCTGCTCCTGATCCGGACCCGATAATCCATAAACAAGTTATGGGTATATATCTATCCGGAACCGAAAGATTGGACCCGAAATATCTACGGGTAGATAGGTATCCGGATCCGGACCCGACCTGATTTGAATCAAATAAGTATATGAATTGAAATTCGGACCCGAACACTTTTAGAGTATGGGTCCAAATATAATAGTATCTAGACCCTACCCGACCTGATAGCACCTCTAGGCGAACATATATAGTTGCAAAAAAAAAAATTCAACATAACAAAAATTACAACATCATGCCTTAAAACCTAATTTCTTGAAATTCGCAAAAATGAAATTTGAATTTCTTGAAAATAACATCCATGATAATATTCTACGCGTTAAACTGAGAATTTCGATACAAAGAACACTAAAAATCTGCAAACAATTGATTTTATATAGATTTTACAAAATTTCACAAGATACGAATAATACAAGCCTACAAACCTCGAAACATGTCACAAAGGAGACCTAGCTATGAATGCAACAATTTTTGCTTATCTAGTTATCTTTCAGCACCTTCCACAACAGGAAGCATATGCCAGAAATCTCCATCCAAAACAACACGAATGGAGAATTACTCAATATAGAATTGGAAAATTTTGGGTGCAATTTGAGAATAGTCAAGGGAAACCGACCAATGGGGCCCGTTGGGCAGTGAGAGAAAGGAGGAAGCAACATGTAATTTAAATTTTTAAGAGATCCCTTCATTTTATATAAACCTAGACCATGCGAACCTTGTTCAAATTTGTACATGGTTCACACAAAACATCCCTACCCGAATTCAAGACATGAGCCAAAGAGATGGTTGTGAGGCCGACATATGGGGCCCCTTGGTCAGATCTATCTCTCTCTTCTCCAACTCGCACAAGACTAGTTCTAGGGCTAGGAAAACAAAAAAATTGGAAAAAATAAAAAAGAACACGCAACAATAATCAAAAGGAAATGGCTTTCTCTGCTAAGGCAGAGGTCAGGGTAGGCAACTCAATTTTTCAGAGGTAGGCAAGCTCAAAAAAACAAAAATATGGTTCAAAAAAAAATATTTCAGGGAAATGCCTACCCTGTAACACACTAGTTTCGCCTTCGTGAAGGATGAAGTGCTATGCATGGGAGTTGGGTTATATGTTTTTATTTTCATGTTCATTATAAGTAATGTATTGTAAAACATTTATTTGATGGTTAAATAATACCCTTGACATCCTCCTCTACCAGGTTTAGAAACAGAAAAAAAAAAAAAACACAGCAAGAGAAACGCAGGGACAGAGCTAGAAAATCATAATAGAAGTAACTAAATATTAAAATACACAATATGTAATAAGTAGAATTTGAACTCAAGTCTTTACACTTATAACATAGAAGTCTAACAAATACTACAAGTAAACATTTGATACTTTAGGAGGGGACATGACTATATAAAAAGTTATTAAAAACTAAAATTCTATTAAATTTCAATATACATAATTAAAAATTTGAAATTATAGAAATAACTTAGCCACTCCTTGGTATGCTTAGATCCGCCGATAAATTAAGATGCATTTTAAAAGTTTGTTTCAAGTTTTTTACAATATTTTAGATTGATTCTACTATTTGAACAAAAAAAAAAAAAAGCTTCTTGTTCTGGTTAATACATTTGGTTGAAATCAAAACAAAATTCAAATGGGATATATATCACAGGAGTCGGCATCCTCTTAGACTAACATAATATTTGAATTTAGGTCAGGAACCTCTGATCAGAATCAGAATCCGAATCCGAATCCTATCTGAGGTGAAATATATGAACCGAGCTCCTTTAATATTTCTGCCAAAGCTGATATGAATTTGTATCAGCGTGGGGGCACTTTGCTCCACCCAGCTGAAAATATTTGATTCATATTTATTTTTTATTATGGCAATTTCTAACAAAAGAAAAAAACTTACAGCCAATAAACTTAAACTAAGGCTTCTGATATTAATGTGCTTTAATTCATTATAAAAATTATGTAAAAATATATAGGGATGGACAATAAATGCCGATATTTTTATTAATATCCAAAGTTAATTACAAATTAATAAATATACCCAACAACTTTGGGAATTTATAAAACTATCCATACCGGCCATTTTCTGATCGGTTTTAATTATTTTCGGTACAGGCCAGAAAATGGCCAGTACTATTTTTTTTTAAGAGATAAATAGCAAAAATGCTGAAATCTAACACTAAAAATTCGAATTTGTTTTTTAAATATTTGTTAGATTACTTTTTTGATATATAATTAGCATATTTATACTAAAATATGCTAAATTACTTGAAATTATGTTAAATTACGCTAAATTATGTTAAATTATGCTAAAATACGGTAAATTACGCTAAATTACATATGAATTGGATGATATCTTCACTGAGAAGGCGAAAAACGATGACGAAACTTCAAACAGCTAAAAAACGGTGCTTGAGTGTCTGATTTCAGCAAATGACTACTTTTCGGAAAGCTTGCGAAAATACGCATGTGTCAGTGTCTGCTTTGTCAAATTTTGAAATTCAGAATTGCCAAAAAACAAAGGGAAAAGCCTCAAAACTTGAGTTTAAATTTCCGATTAAGATTTTCATTTCTATTGTTCAATCTACGTAGCTCAATAAATTAGTTATATAATAAACTTGTAGAATACCAATTTTTATTATTTTTGAAATTTTTTTACTATTTTTTATGATTTATGAAAGATGACACAAAATCGTCCTAATTTAGCGTAATTTACCGTATTTTAGCATAATTTAACATAATTATTGTAATTTAGCGTAATTAGTGTAATTTAACATAATTTCAAGTAATTTAGCGTATTTTAGTATAAATATGCTAATTATATATAAAAAAATAGTAATCTAACAAATATTTTAAAAAAATTCGAATTTTTCGTTAGATTTCAGCATTTTTGCTATTTGTCTCTAAAAAAAAAAAAAATAGTACCGGCCATTTTCTGACCAGTACCGAATACAATTAAAACCGGTCAAAAAATAGCCGGTATGGATAGTTTTATAAATTCCCAAAGTTGTTGGGTATATTTATTAATTTGTAATTACTTTGGATATTAATAAAAATCACGGCAATAAATGTCTAATTTTTATTGGTTTATTAGGAAGGCCTTTTCTCGGCTGGATAATTTAATCCCCATCGAAGTACAACTGAACGGTAGTACGCTACCACGACTTTGTACTTTGTATTAAATTGAACTTCATTAAATATATAGTTATACAACACAGTGAGGTCATTGCTCCGGTAAGCATAATTGCATTCTGGTTCTTTCATAATTCCCATTGTGTAGTCTCGCCTGTAAGTTGCTACTTCAATTTAAATTTAAAGAGGATTAAGTTAATTGTTTATTTCATTTTATTGCTGTATGAGAATTAGTCTTTAATCTAGTAACAAAGATAATGTTTTCTGTATCAGAGATCGCACGGGGAGATCTTATGTTTCAGATAAATTATCAAGTAAACAACAACGTTTACTTTTTTTTTTTTTTTTAAGTTAGCTAGCAAGGTGCCACTAACAATATATTGATAAGAAAAATATTTACAAAGATGATATTACAGTTTCACTAACTCATACAAAATTTAAATTTTACCCCCTAACTGGCCCCAATTATCGCTACCATCGCACTATACATGTTCGTGGGCATCTAATCCCTTCCCCTAGATATTGCGTAACCAGTTATGGACATCAAGTGACACTTCATTAATAAGTATTGGCACACACTTGGACTTCTAAGAGAATATCTTGTGGTTTATCTCACGTCATAAGGCCCAGTTTCCGGTTGCCCATACCACGTCCCATCTGAACTTGTCTATGCCACCCAAGCCCCTCCTCGTGTTTTGTCACACCTCTAGCGGCTGCAGTCCATTTAGATAATTAAAACGAACATTGCAATTTGTTGTGAACCTAGCCATGGCATCTTAGCATATGTGGAATTCCATAGTAAATGAACTCGTGTAAATCGAGCGCAACTCTGCTGTGAGAAGTTGCATCCACTCAACACCAGCACCTAGTGTGTCATCAGCATGTCCTGTAGTAGTAATCATAGAAAATATGTTATCAATCCGTCTTGCAATTTAAAATTCTTCATGATTGTAGAAAAAAATAAAGTATTTGTGTTCTTAATTCACAATTTTTTGTAATGTTAAAATTCATGATTATTTGAGAATATTTTCCAATAAAAGACGACAATTCAAATTGATTCTTACATGATAAGAGCATGTATCAATTTTCAATATATGTAAACATTGGACTTCTAGTTTCAGTTTTCTATTCTATTGTACTATGTTATTCCAGCCATTTTTTCTTATATATTATCAGTATGAGTGCAAACGGACCGGATAGTTTTCCCGCGTCATGTAAAGCACACTTGTCGTGTTACATTAGATTGTGCATGGAAAAGTTTCTTTATCGAGATATGCGAATGAAAATTTTTGAATGGTTGGGATCAGAAAAACAGAACCCTGTAGAGTCAGATCCTAGATTAACAACTACACCGAGAGTAAACATAAGTCCCGATACTGTGGGTCTCAAAATGACTCTTCGCACTATATTCTGCTCGATACATACCACAGAGGATCTTGTTCCATGTCAACGAGTTTTGGTTCACTGAATCACTGTATCCACCTCATTTTAATTACACGACTTCCTATCCAAATGTCAATACTTTAATTGGAGGCTCCTTCATTTAATTGGCCAAATCCCCCAAAATTTCATATCCTCTGTTTCACATAGCTAATGGAGGCATCCCGTACCCCCATTCCAATAGAATTGCAATCTTCATTTAAAAAATTCTGTGTATGCTCGAGTGCTGGGTAGGGATGTAAAAATGTCACTGTGATCGGATATATTACGATACGATATGGCTCCGTCACGGCACATTATGGTGTGTGTGTTGGTCATGTGTTGTAATAATTTGCGCGACGCAATTATCTTTTAGAAAATTAGCACGGCATGTTTTTTTTTTTTTAAAAGGCCTAAACAGCCCATTTCATTTACTGAAATTGAGGTAAATACATCAAGTTATGTTTCTAAGAGTAAAAACCCTGGGAATCCAGATCCCATATCCACCTACAAAACCCCGAATACCACCAAAAACTGATGACCAAGACAGAAATCAGCCACATTCGAACACAAGCTAAACTCCAAAAAAAGTCCAAAGTTGCTAAAACTAAGCCGCTACTCAAAGGGCTAAGGCTAACTATAACTATATACCAAAATTGAGCATTATCCATCAAAAACTAAGGCAGCGCAGCAGCTGTTGCACCAGAATCACTTGCAGCAGAAACTGGTACAACATCCATCGGCATGTAATGGCTGAGTGGGATTGCATCCTCTACAATGGGCAGCCAATTCCCCATGGCATCTTTGATCCTTTTGCGCATAGTACCTGCCCAATAGTGACATAGAGATTTAATGAGAAGAATTAAAGTCCGAGCTGTTTTGTGTTGACATTGATTAAAACACAAATCGTTCCTGTATTTCCACAAAACCCAACTAACTGCACTTAAAACAATAAGAAAGCTGATTTTATCATCTAAATTAAGAGAAAGAGCAAAAGTAATGAAATCATTCCAAGTATGCCAAAGATGCATCACCTCTTGGCTTTTCCCTAACCAAAACCAAACTTGTTTGGCAATAGAGCAATGTATGAATAAATGATCTATAGATTCAGGTTCAGAACAAAGTTGGCATTTGGTATCTCCTATCCATCCTTTTTTAGCACGGCATGTTACGTTGTCACGTGAGTTATGTGTGATTAGGATTGTTAGATCTTGATCAAATAGTAAATTTTAGGATTCTAAATAGCGTGCTATAGCGACGCTATAGTGTTTTCGGACCATAAAAGCTATGGCACTATTGGCGTTATAGCGCGCTATTTAGCGCTATATGGGCATAGCGCCGGTTTTTTAACCGTTCCGGTATGACGCGATAAACGCTATTTAAATATTTGGTAAATTTTAAATAAACTAACTTAAATTATAAAAAAATAGTTAAATATGATCAAATGTGACAAACGTAACAAACGTGACCAAACACATTATAACTAACGTACCGTGACCATTTTTTTAAATTTAATCATTTGTATATAAAAGATTAACTTGATCACTACATGACAATATCACATGACCCAAATTATGATGTAACTAGTCATAATACGGCACGATACGTATTTATAATGCTGAGCACATGGAATTCGGACAAACGAGGTGTGCGTTCATTTCATTGTTTTTGCATATATTTTGTTGCTGGCTGGTTTTCCCCCCTGCAACTTAAATTCAGAAATTCAAAATAATAAATAAACCCTTAATTTGTTCAAAAATAAATATAAAGAACATCCAAAATTTGAAACCACTTGGCGTTCCTACAATTAATAAAGTTTAACATTGACGTTCTTACAAATTAGACCGATTCTTTTTTCTATAGCATTAATAAAATTATTAAACTCATTATATCGAAATTTCAATATTTAGTTAGATAATTAGCACAGTCGCTGCATATCACATTCTCCTAATAAACAGAGACCGGGCCAAAATAAATTCCGTAAATTTAGCAAAGTGTGCACCAATTTTTTTTTTCCCGTGCATTTAGCGAAGTTTGCTTTTTTTGGCACGCTATTTTTAATACAATTTTAAACTAAAAAACAAGACATAATTGAAAAAACTGGAGATATGCAATTACGTATAAAAGAATCATGATTGAGTCAATCAAACATTTATTATGCTCCAATAAGTTAATAGAAAAAAAAAAAAACTTACTCATGTCCGCCTTATTAAATATGATACAGATCGAATAAACAGTTAAAAGGGTTTCATTGACACTCCTATCTAATATCAATTGTTTTAATAATTTTGTATTAGCAATTGTTTCATTGACAGTTTGACCCTCAATGAAACCCTTTTAACTATTTACCTGACTCGTATCGTATTCGATAAGGCGAGCATGAGTAAGGTTTTTTTTTTTCATTAACATATTGAATATGGATATGGGTAAAGATTTTTTTTTCATTTGTTAAACAGATAAGGATACGTATAAAAGCTATTTCATACTGTTACCTTATAGGATAATTATTAAAAAAATAAAATTATATATAGAGAGAGAGGAGTACGGCTTATAATTTCAACCAAAGTTATAACAAGTTAGTTTTTACGATTTCAAAATCCAAACAGTCGATCTAAACCGCTCAATATGATCTCCATATTAAAATGGGCTTGGAAACCAAATTTTACTTCTTCTTTTTTTGGAATTTTTTACTACTTTTTAAGGTAGGTACAAAATCACTGTTTCAGATGGTCAAGAATTATCTTAAAATAGTGATTTTGTACCTATCTAAAAAATAGTAAAAAAAAATTCTAAATAATATAAAATTTGGTCTCCAAGCACATTTTAATATGGAGATCATGTTGAGCAGTTCGGATCGACTGTTCGGACTTTGAAATCACAAAAAATCACTTGTTATAACTTAAGCTGAAATTATTACGTTATGACATTAGGCGCACACACATACACTCTCTCTCTCTCTCTCTCTCTCTCTCTCTATCTATATTTATATATATATTCAATTACGAATCATATCTCCAGTAATTGAAAAAACATATTGAATTGGTTTCAAACGACAAATCTATACCGTTGAAATCGATCTACTTCACAAGTAATGTGTTTACATGCAAAATTTATAAATTTCAAATTAATTTAGTATAAAGTCAGACAATAAAAAATATAATGAAAAATGAACGTATAAAAATTATCTTATAGATTTTTTTTTACGGTTTAACTTGTACTAAATTTATTTAAAAATTTATTAATTTTATATGTAAACACATCACTACAATATATCAATTTTAACAGTTGAGATTCGTTATTTGAATCAATTTAATAAAAAACGCAAACAGCTCTAAAATTCATGTCAACTTATAAGATACGGTCGAATTCAAATTCAAATTTTGAGTTACCTGTAGCGACAGAGCAAGACTAGTAGACTACCTACTGTGAAATTAAATCTAGGGAGCATTTTTTTTTCTTTCTTTTCCAGTTTTCTATTTAATTAAAAGAAAATTTAACAAAGCTATGGACCTCTTTTTCATCCAAATCTCTCCTAGCTGCACAAACTCAAATAAACAAGTTCCTCCCTCCAAAAAATAAAAAGAATTTTTTTTAATAAACCTATGAACCTCTGATTAAGCCAAAACTCCTAGCTGCACAAAATCAAATACAAGTTCCTCCTTACCAAAAAAGAAAAAAGAAAAGAAGAGAAGAATCACAAAGCAAGACAATTGGATGCCTTTCCTTTCTAATTCCAAATTCCAGCACCGGCTATCTTGGCCCTGATAGCTGATTTGATGACATATACGATGGCCACCCGCTATTTGTCGCAGTGGTGGCCTGCGACCTTCCGAATCGGTTTGTGATCATGTCATCTATCTCCATTGCATTACCAACGAATCCCCGCCCGTAAACTCTCAAAAATCCAAGGGCCTCGGCCCTCGGCTCCCAAGCCTCCATTGTACCTTCGAGCATTGCAGCAACTGATGTCATGCTTGGCCGCAACCCTGGATCTTCATGCAAGCAACACAGTGCTGTTTTGACCATTCTTTCTAACTCATGTACCTCCACTCTCCCTTCGAGCCTCGGGTCCGCCAAATCTACGTACTTTTTTTGTTCATACTTCTCCAATGCAATCAGCGGGAAGTAGTCGCTCTTGGTACTCACTGATTCAGTGGATGTACTTGAGATATTCGAGTTACCGTCAGTCACACGCTCACTCCTGTTCTTTCTTCCGCGTAATATCTCCAGCAAAACCATTCCAAAGCTGTACACATCGGTACGATCTGAGATGGGGGTGTTGCTTAGCCATTCGGGAGCCAAATACCCACGGGTCCCTCGCATCGTAGTGAACAAACCAGATTGCTCGGCTGTTAGTAACTTGGCTAGCCCAAAATCTGCAATTTTAACCAGAGTTGTCTTGCCCTCGTCATCTAGCAAAATGTTCTCCGGCTTAACATCACAGTGAATGATTTTTGGCTGGCAACCAGAGTGCAAGTACGCAAGTCCCCGGGCAGCCCCAAGTGCGACGTGCATCCTATCAGCCCATTCTAGTAGCGGTCCCGTAGGTCGAAATAGGGATCGATCTAACGAACCACAGTTCATATACTCATAGACCAAAAGCCGGTGCGAGCCTTGCGCGCAGTACCCCCGGAGCCGAACCAAATTCACGTGATGAATGTTGCCTATCACTGCAATCTCTGTGCAAAACTCCTTCCTACCTTGCACACCCACACCTTCTATCTTCTTAACTGCCACTAGGCTCCTGTCAGCTAGTTCACCCTTGTACACAGATCCAAACCCACCCGACCCGATCTTGGTTTGAAAATTGCTTGTTACTTCCTCCAGCTCCTCAAAACTGAACCTGGTCGGGAGACCCGGTAGTAGTATCTCACTTATATCATCATCATTTTCTGAGAAGAGGCGGTCACTGTCAGAGACTGGCCTTGAGGTTGGGCAATTGAACATGTTTTTTGTAATAGATGACTTAGATATCCGTATTTTCTTTTGGCTCCTTCGCCACCATACGAATCCAAATCCACATACTGTTAGCATTGCCAAGAATGCAGCAATTGATGGTAACAATATTGGCAAGATTTTAGTCGACGAAGAATTGGGTTTATTCATTCCTCCATCGGAGTTTACAATCTTGACATATCCTAAATTAAGCCCAGATCCCGATGAGTTTGTGCTGATCAAGGAACCAATTGGTTGTTGAAGGAGGAAACAAGATTGGGATGATGTATCATAGAAGTACCCACTGCAACTGCAATTGCTAGTGCACAGGGTTTCACAAGTGGATCTGTTCTTTCCTACGGTGGCAGCGTTCCGGAATTTGTTGCCAAAGTAGTCGATGCCACTTCCTAGATACAAATAGGAGGCAACGGGATCATCTGTCGTGTTGCATGAATTATTGGCAGCAAAAACGTTGCCATTGACCAGTGAACATCCACTTGCATGTGTAGAGGAGGCAAAGTTTGGAGGGCAAAAACAGCTAGAGGAGTTGCCTTGTGCGGAGCAAAGGCCGAGGGATCCACATGATAGTGGCAAGTCGCAATTGCTGCTAGGAGCCACAAATGCATTGCTTTGTGCAACTGATGAATTTGCTGTTTCAAAACTTGTTATGCGGAGACGGCCGTCCGAGCCAAGTTTCAGGATGCGAAGTGGGGCTGAAAGGAGGGTGATCTGATAAACAACAGCTCCACTAGATGTGGCTAGAGACACGCCAGAATCATTGATGGTTAAATATGCAACAGTGCCATCTGTATCCTTGACAGAGTTCATATCATTTGACAGGCGCCAGTAAGGTATCCCTAGCCACTTTAAGATGGCATCTGTTGGGGCGACGTCGAGCCGGTAATCAGATTCTGTGTAGTCTGTATCAGAGGTCGAAGAAGCGAGATAAGCTCCGACTGAAAGGAGCTGACCAGAGAGAAGAGTATCCGATGGGTGGTCGAAAGACTGCCAGAGAGAAGCATTCATCACATCTAAAATCACCAGATTTCCATTCTCAAGCAGACGTAGTGACTTAACCGGGGCCTTCAATGGAGGCGTGGACCAAAGCTTTGAGCTGCCATTCGGGTAGTTTGCATAGAGGCCCTCACTTGTTAGCTCGATTGTGCTCGTCCTTTCCATTGGGATGTTGCGGTTAGCGGTCCACACAACCATCTGAGTCGGTGAGTGTAGAACGGACAAGTAGTAACTGGTTTGTTGTGTGCCTGGCTTGTAAAGGGCAGCCTGGAAGGTGCCATTACGTGAGGTGAGAAAGACTCCATTGGTGCTGAAGTAGAAGAGGTTAGAGGCGCTGTAGTTTGGGTAAATGTACTCGATTTCTGCCTCAATAGCAGCAATTCCATGGAAATAGAAGGAGAAAGAGAGGAGGAGATAGAGAAATGTGGAAGGCATTGATATGAATGTGAGCCCATGAAGGAGATGGAGAGAGGAGACGAGGGTTGGAGTAATTGGACAAAGTGGAAGGTTGCAACGTTGATCATGTGGTACCCGTTGACCTATAATTATTATTTCTTGATCAACTTTCATATTCAAATTTAACTTTTTTTTTATTATTATTATTATTCATCGAGATAAGAGAACAATATATATTTAAAGGTGGGAAAACGTCTCATTGGCAAAGGGATTTTGACTGTTCTCTAAACAATGAACACGTATCCTCTGCATTAACTCAGAAGGAAATATTTTGAGTTAATGAATATCAACCGTCTGATTTTAAATGGAGCCAATCCAGTTTCTGCCTATAACATATGAGTTCTTTCAATATTCGTGCAAATCTAGTCTGCACGAATCTTAAGACAGATCGCATGATCTAGATGCATTAACTCAAAAGATTCCCTTTTGAGTTAATGCAGAGGATACGATCTCCTAAACAATGGTTTCAGGTACAGAACCGGAATTTGTTATTTTCTGCTGATTTAAAACACATTAATCTCTAAGGATTGTTTTTAAAATAAAAATATGCGGCTTCTTGATATTTCATAGAGATGACCCCTTTCATAGAGAATTAGAGACGCCGTCTCTAATAAATGGTACGCAAGCTGCACCGGAAAGGGCATTAATAATTGTGCATTTGAGACAAATAACAAAGAGCTTAGTCTTAGAGAATAGAGTAGCTCTCTTTTTCCCAGTGTTCTAAATAGCGCGCTATAGTGGCGTCTCTAATTGCAGCTGTATTGGAGTGATAGAATCATAGTGATTGTTACCTCTGTACGCATATTGCAGCTGAGAATGCACTGAATCCAAACAAGACCGGGAACTGAATCGACCGGACCAAAACAGTCACCAATTAGTCAGGAAAGCACTGGATCAAATCAGACCGGAAACTGAATCAACCAGCCCAAAACAGTCATCTCTAAGCAGAGAGAGAAGAGGAAAGGCAGAAGAGAAAACAGCAAACAACACAAAACATCACACAAACATACAAACCGAAAACAAAAAATATACCTGTTGTACATAGACAGGAGAAGGCACTCGCGACTAATCCGTTACTTCAGTACGATGGAATGAGCTCAGAGACACCATGCTTCTTCATTGTTAGTTTCGCCTATGTTCATCTTGTATGTTGCACCGCTCAAGCGTGCCGCTTTTTATTTCTTTTATAAGAAACTAATTTCAGGGCACATTTTGTGCAGAACGCATTGAGCTTTTTTCCCCCATTGTTTTGGAAAAATTATGCGTCGTCATAAGAATAAAATTCGAAGTAAGGGTTCTGGATGAAATAGCATATGTAAATCCTGTTTTATGGTTTCAATCTGATTGAGATAGTTATAAGGAATTAAATAGTAGTAGGTTTTGTTATTCTAAAAAACATATAGTAATAAGTTTCTAGTAGGAATGAAAACGGAGCGAATACGGAGAGGATAATGGTAAAATTACATCCATATCTCTTTTTAATTTTCAAGATACAGATACGGATCGGATCGGATATTTATTAAAATAATATTAAAAAATACCAAATTTCATAATATTTATCTAATTTTAATAGTGAATAACAATATTTTTTTCATAATATATATTAAAATAGAGGAGGGTTCCAATGCACCCACATCCTTTATCTCCGTTTTTAAAATCCGAACAATCGATCCGAGCCGCTCAACATAATCTTCATAATAAAATATGTCTGGAGACCAAATTTTATATTTTTTAGAATTTATTTACTATTTTTTTAGATAGATACAAAATCACTTTATCGGATGGTCCAGAATCTCCTTAAAACAATGATTCTGTATCTATCCAAAAAAATAGTAAATAAATTCTAAAAAATATAAAATTTGATCTCCAAGCATATTTTATTATGAAGATTATGTTGAGCGGTTCGGATCGACTATTCGGACTTTGAAAATCGAGAGATATATATATATATATATATAATGTGGGTGCATTGGGAGCACAAAAAAGAGGGTGCATTGGAACGTAAAACCATATCAGTATCCATATCCACACAGATATTCAAATATTGAATATCCACATCTAATTTTTTGAATATAGATCGAATACGAATCAGATATTATCCATACTGTTTTCACCCCTAGTTTCTAGCTCTAATCGAGAAATAGCTTTACAAAATTCATCCTATCAATTCCTGTAATTCGATCCAGGAACATGAGAAATGATATCACCAGTAGGAATCTTATCATGAGGTAGAGAATAGCAGAATATATATATAGAGTACGGCTAACGCGCTTCCTCTAGCATTTCGGCCGAGGTGCTTCCGGGGGCATATCTTGCAATTTGATGTTCAAACAACAAATTCAAACCGTTAGATGTTCAATCTATATTAAAATCTACTTGGAGACCAAATTTTATATTTTTTGGAATTTTTTTACTATTTATTAAGCCACTTTGAAAACCGCTGTTTTTATTAAATTTCTGAAGCATTGAAAAACAGCGGTTTTCAAAGTGGCTTAATAAATAGTAAAAAAATTCCAAAAAATGTAAAATTTGGTCTCCAAGTAGATTTTAATATAGATTGAACATCTACCGGTTTGAATTTGTTATTTGAACATCAAATTGCAAGATATGCCCCCGGAAGCACCTCGGCCGAAATGCTAGAGGAAGCGCGTTAGCCGTACTCTATATATATATATATATTATATATATAGAGGAGGGTTCCAATGCACCCAAATTTCTATGCTCCCAATGCACCCACTCTTTTATCTGTATTTTCAAAGTCCGAACAGTCGATCCGAACCGCTCAACATGATCTTCATAATAAAATATGCTTGGAGACCAAATTTTATATTTTTTAGAATTTTTTTACTATTTTTTAAGACAGGTACAAAATCACTTCATCGGATGGTCCAGAATCTCCTTAAAACAATGATTTTGTACCTATCTTAAAAAATAGTAAAAAAATTCTAAAAAATATAAAATTTGGTCTCCAAGCATATTTTATTATGAAGATCATGTTGAGCGGTTTGAATCGACTGTTCGGACTTTGAAAATGCAGATAAAAGAGTGGGTGCATTGGGAGCATAGAAATTTGGGTGCATTGGAACCCTCCTCATATATATATATATATATATATAGTGCTGGGCTTAGCTAAGCCATGGTGTAAAACGACTTGGTGCTCCACGCTTCATTATTTTCATTTTGAAAATCCAAACTACCGATCCGAACCGCTCAAGTTGTTCTCCATATTGAAATGTGCTTGGAGACCAAATTTTACATTTTTTGGAATTTTTTTACTATTTATTAAGCCACTTTGAAAATCACTGATCCATTGGTCCATAATTTTTTACTGTTTTACTACTGTTCATCCAGATCAGCGATTTTCAAAGTGGCTTAATAAATAGTAAAAAAATTCCAAAAAATGTAAAATTTGGTATCCAAGCACATTTCAATATGGAGAACAACTTGAGCGGTTCGGATCGGTAGTTTGGATTTTCAAAATGGAAATATGGCGTGGAGTACCAAGTCGTTTTACACCATGGCTTAGCTACGTCCATCTATATATATATATATATATATAGTTGGGCTATGGTGCATTGCAATGTATCGCCTCTCTTGTACATTGGACTATAAATCGTTGGATTCGGAGTTCAAATAGTCAATCTAAAGGCTCAACATATTCTCCATATTAAAATGTGTTTGGAGACCAAATTTTATATTTTTTTGGAAATTATTTACTATTTTTTAGAATTATTGAAAATTATTTTTTTTAGAAATTTCTGGACCATAGAAAAACAATGAGTTTCAAAAATTCTAAAATAAATAGCAAACAATTTGCAAAAAATGTAAAATTTGGTCTCCAAGCACATTTTAATATGGATATCAAATTGAACAGTTTGGATCAGTTGTTTGAAAATCAAAACCATCGATTTATAGTCCAATGTATAAGAGGAACTATACATTGCAATGCACCATAGCCCAACTATATATACATATATATATATATATATATATATATCTCCATTTCATTATTAAGCACGTTGGGTGTCCGATCCGTCAACGGCTACGATTGAAATATGAAATTTCAGATTTAATCTCAGCCCTCCAATCACATAATTTGCATTATTTTGATTAAATACATATGTTTTATGTGTAGAAGTCTAAATTTAGTTAAAAACATATTCACCACACGTACTGCCACACGATACGTTACAAGTAATACCAAGAATTGAGCAAATGAAATTAGCATTAAATATTTATTACCATATATCTCTCTCCAGCTTTAATTGGTGCATAAAAAGATTAATTTCTAATTTAGACAGATAGCATATCTCATTTCCGAATTTCCTACCTCTTATTCATTTTTGGAAGAGAAAAAGCATATTATTGATTTATTCTCTAGCAGCTTTCCACATTTAATTTAATTTAATTATAACGCAAAAATTGTGTATGCACTGACATACAAATAATGTAGTTGTATTAAAACAGTCATTTGTTGTTGTTTATTTTATTATTATTTATTATTTGTCTCTCTATGTTAAATCTTATAATATGTCTCGTTGCAACGCACGGGTACGATACTACTATATATATATACACATACACACACACACGGAGTGAAATTACCAATCTGCCCCCATCTTCATCTCTCTAGGCTCTAGCTAGAAAGAGAAGTTCACGCAGAAATGGGGATGGATTTGTTTATGGTTTGGAAACGGGGGGCGGGCAACGGATTGATTAGTGGTTTTAGGTTGACTATTGGTTAGATTGAGGAAGTACATATATACTGATAGAGCATACTGATATGCCGTGATTTTTATTTATATCCAAAGTTAATTATAAATTCCGATGTACTTATACCGGTAAAGTTTTCACTCTGTCTGTTGTGACTGGTTCAGATCCGGCCAAATTGTCACGTTCTAAGAAGTAGTACTATTATGTTTTAAAATTCCGATACATTTTAGTTTTTTCTATAAAGTAGTATATTTGTAGTTGAATGAAAACAAAAAAAAAAACAGAATCCAAAACAGTATAATTTGTAGGGTCCAAACAAAAACAAAAAATAGGGTACTAGCCAGAAAATGACCGGTTTTCTATTTAAATAAGGTACCGGCTATTTCTGACTGGTACAGATATTTTTAATAAAACCAAGTTAACCTGGGCATTTTTATTAATTTATAATTAACTTTGGATATAAATAAAAATCACGGCTGATATGTCTTGTAAATTTGTAAAACTTTAATATGCAAAATTTACGGTTTTAGGTTGACCTTTGATTAGATTGAGGAGAACATATACCGGCATGTCTTGTAAATAGAGTGGGAAAAATGGCACGCCGGAGCCAACTTCGTCACGTAACGGCACGGCACGCGTGTCCTTCGCGTGCCGTGACTCGCGTGTCCCGTGCCGTGACCATTCGCATACCGTGACCAATTGTTGGCAAACAAGACACGGCACGGGACACGCGAGTCACGGAACGGTAGACACGCCAGTAACGGCAGTCACGGTAGTCACGAGGCAATACACTAACATATCTTCTTATAAGATATAATTTTATTTTAATTAAAATATTTACATTTAAATTTCAATTAAAACATTTGAATTTTAAAGAATCGTTTCGTATTTTTTTTTAAAACGTTAAATGCGATCAAACGTGACTAATGCACGTTTGGTCACGACACGTTTAGTCACGGCACGCGAGTCACGCCGTGACTCGTCTGCCGTGACCACCCCTCATAATTTTTGTCACGGCACGTGAAAAATTTACTTGGTCACGGCACGGCACGGTACGTGACCAAAGTCACGGCGTGTTAGTCACGGCACGGCACGTTTTTCCCACTCTACTTGTAAATTTGTAAACCCTTTTTTTTTGGGTAAAAATAAGGATCTAATCCTTATTTATATATTTGATCAGAGTTAAAATGATGATGAATTATGTAGGATTTTGGTTTAGGTTTTACATATTATCCCGTACTTATGTCTAATTAATTAGAGAAAAATGTTACTGTCACTCTTCTTTATGTTTTATTGCAGAAAACAGGTTTTGAGACTATTTCACATTAAATAGAGCAAGAATCAGGTCAATCGGACAAGTGATGCTCATCGACTAAGGCCCTGTTACGGTCCGTACTAGTTGATACGGACCTAGCCGGATACGGACCAGGAGATAGCGTGATACGCATTAAACCCCTCAGCGACAAGGTGTGAATACGGACCGTATCAGTTAATACGGTCCGTAACCGAGGCGCCCTTTGGGAAATAACTGCCACAAGCGTGTCCAGATCATGTTTCTTGGCCTCCACTCATCTCCAGACGTCCCCTCACTCCTATATAAAGCCCCTGGACAGAAGAGGAAACCATCTTTGTAATTTTGGTGATTAGAGTTAGAATTAATTGAAGTGAGAAAGAGAGGAGTGTTGTAATGATGCCGTTTCGTGGCTAAGTTCTTTTCTTAGGGGCTAGACAGTAAACCTTGTTACTCATGATGCTTTGATATATATATTTTCTGTTGATTATGATTTCTTGTTCTATGCACATGTAAAAAATTACGACATTTCAACTTTGTTTTGGTTGTCATCAAGAGCTTTTAAAAAATGTACTAATGTGGATAATTTATAGACGTTAATTTTTCAACTTATTGATTCGCATAAAAACAAAATTGAAATGTGATAATTTTTTATGAGCACATAGAGAAAATAACATAGATCATATCTAACTGTTTTATTTTGACGTTTATAATTTAAATTTTGAGTTATTAAAGTTTCTAAAAATAGAGGCACGATGGAGACACAAAAAATGAAGAAATTTGAACCCTTCTCCTTAGGTATTAACACTTCAAAAACCCAAATATCATATGTTAATTGTATTAACAAGTGGTGCGTTAATAACTAATAATTGCAAGTCAAAGTATGAACACTTGACACAAAATGATTTTTTTTCAAAATGCAGAAATTATTCAATGGAAATTTGTCTGTTATTTGTATTAACAAGCCGCGTTAACAATAAATGTTTGGAAGTCAAATTATTAACACTTCATACGGTCAAATGATTGTGTCATGATTTTTTTATTCACATGTTAAATGGAAGAGTTCAATTGGAACTTCTCTTTTATATTGTATTAATAAGCGATGTGTTAACAATCTTGTAATTACAAGTCAAAGTTTTAATACCCGACACGAAATGATTTATTCCTGTTTTTACTAAACCCATAAAATAAAAAGAAGAAATTGTTAAATTGAAACTTATCTATTAATATAGGAACCTGATAATTGTCTCTCAAATAAATCTCTGAGCGCGCCTCTCAAGTATTTAATATCTAACTTTCATTTCCAACGCTCGTATCTAAGCATTTAAAGCTCTATTTATCACCTTTTACAATACTACTTGTAAGCACTTAATCATCTATCCGCAAGCATTATTCTAAATCTGAGTCTACGATTTTTTAAACCTGACATTGAAACTATTTAAAAGTTTGACACAACTACTTTTAATGGTTGTATACAGAGATTTAAATGTGTGATATTATATGATCGACATCAGAGATTTAAACTGTTATAGGCCGTAAAATTTAAACGTAATCAATTAGATTAATAGTTACAATTTACAACTAATTAAAAACTTAGATTAGTTAATTAAATAGATGAATTAAATTATACAAATTCGATATTCAAATCAATTAATAAATTTATTTACAAGTGATAGGTCTAAATATAAATTCAGCAAAATCGAATTTCATTAGGTACATAAATTAACTTGATTGTATAAATACGTTATAATAATGACTATTATAGATAAATAATTAATTAGATAGCAAGTAATTTATAAATTCGACCGAGAGATACTCGAGAAATTAGTATTAATGTTTCTTAACTCGATTTGGTTCGATTTTGTATAGTTAATTATGGGAATTATCTCAACCGTTCAATTATATTTTGCACGAATCTTAAAGCTGACTTTTCTTTTTATTCCCTTCCCTTCCCCTTCTCTCTCTCTGTTGGCTGGGTCCGCCCCCTTTCAAACCCGCTGCCTCTCCCTCTTTCGCGAAATGGAGAACCCCTTAGGGTTTTTCCCCCTCTTTCCCGCGCGGATCGGAGCTTGCTACCTGCCCCTGTTCCATCGTTGGTACGGCTTTGACCCCTAATGTCCAAAAGCAAAGTTAGGCTTTCAAATTATGAAAATTAAACACACATTAAGAATCAGTCATATAAAATTTTCATATGAGCATGAGATTCACTTTTACGTACTTGTACCTTTTAACTCTAAATTATATAAAAATATCATATATAAATACATGAATTTTCAAAATGAATGGGATCAGTCGACTCCCATTCTTTCTTACTGGATCCACCATTGATTACGCATGATGATATTTCACTGATACGGAATTTACAAATTATAATAAAATATATTTCCGGAAAGATAATTTTGATATTTCTATATTTTTCTTCAACATATTTCACTGTATGGCGAAAACAATTTCACAAAAATTTGGTTGTTTGGATTGTGATACTAAAACCAAACTAGATAAAATTAAGAGTCTTGTATCAATAACTCTGCTTTAATTGGTATTTAAACATAATCACCACAATTATCTAAATTAAAATAACATGCACTCAATAGTACAAATGACATATGTGATAATGTGAATATGTGATTGCATTGAGATAATAAAAATACCCCCATGAAGTCTCATGTCTTTTTTTTAGTGTATTATAAGAGATAAATAGGATTACGAGAAGCGCCAAAGCTCCTGGGAAAAATAATTCTCATTTCTGCATCTTTCGCTTCATTCTATTGACGAAACAAAATTTATTTCTTAGACTTGTAAGTGAAAAAAAAATAAAAATTGAAGGGGTATACATGAAATTCGCAAAGTATTAAGTATTAATTAAGATGCTTTGACGAAATTACGGGATGACTGGTGCCACTGCCACATCACATGGCTATTTTATTTAATTAATGTGGATAAATGGAAAGCCCGTTTTTAGCGGATCAGAGAATTTATTTGAAAGTTGTTAATGGGAGAAAGGGCGACAGCAAATGGCAAATGCCCAAAGAAAGAATAAAAATATTATAAAGGGCGACAGCACAGCATATTCCTTGAGAAATATTATATTAATTATTTATCATTCAAAGCGCATACTAAGTTTGAAAAGGTTCAGTTATTGGAGAAAATTTTATTCAGGAAGCATGCAATCACTGTTGATGACGTGCGCACAAGAATATGCTTAAATATTACTGTATGTGCATCACAAATAGAGAAATGAACCATTTGTCATCAGAGACCGATCAATTAGAAAACATAACATATTTTCTTAGATGCACTACATATTTTTATTTTTTTTAATAAAAGATAAATGAGTACTTTATAAATTTAAAATGAGTTTGAATAGAAGAGTCAATATATAGGATAAATTCATGAGTTTTTAAAAATAGAATAGTAAATATGATATTATGAATTTTGAAAAGAAAACACGTATACATGAAATTCTCCCTAAATTAAATTAAATGGTATTAAAGTTTAGTAGCACAAAAAAAATAAAAAAAAATGAGTAGCATAATCCTGCTTTGTGCGTGGAAAGCAGTAATTACGAACCCCATTAGTCCCCCACCCACCCCTAATTAATTATAGTACCGTTGTTTATTTTCTCGGTGCTTGTTTACTGGTGCCCAACACTGAGGCAGCAATTAATACTTGATTCTCGTTTTTAAGGAGTATATTTTTATTTTTATGATCCAATCCCTGCAAACTTCAGCATTAGATAGTTAGTTCATTGGATTTCACACTATTATTTGATTATTAGAAGCCTCACAAAAGCTAGTTTGGCTCGTCTTTTTTCATTTCAGGTTCCTCAAAAATATCAATGTCGCAATGTTTTAAGAGTATTGTTTATAATTTCGTTGTTCAAGCGCCAAAAAGCATGAATTGTGTGCTATTAAATTCTGTATAAAAAAAACTTGTTAATTGATTCTTTTATTTGGATTTTCTTTTGCGTCTAGAAGCCGCACTATATATTACATACTTTTGACGATATTCTTTTTCGAAATAAATAAAATAATATTTTTAATTTCAAATATACCTACAATTTAAATAAAACTAATTGTACTTTTTAATCGGTTGGAATTAATTATGTAGTAAGAACAAATATGTATGTATTGTTATCGTTTGATAAATAAAAATTATTGACAATAAGGCAAATTCTTCTATGGACATAAGGACCTATTTGTAAAATGAACATATTTTCATTTTCAAAGTTCAAACAGTCGATCCGACCGTTCAACATTATCTCCATATTAAAATGTACTTGGAGGTCAAATTTTACATTTTTTGAATTTTTTTACTATTTATTAAGTATTTTACAAAATTCAATGGTCTGAATTTGACTAGTTTTTGTAAAATACTTAATAAATAGTAAAAAAAATTCAAAAAAAATGTAAAATTTGACCTCCAAGTACATTTTAATATGGAGATAATGTTGAACGGTCGGATCGACTGTTTGAACTTTGAAAATGAAAATATGTTCATTTTACAAATTGGTCCTTATGTCCATAGAAGCATCTCTCATAATAATAATATTGTTCGACTTCAATTTTGTTTTTGTCTGTTCATCTCGCTTTTCCAGAACAAAAGCTAGAATACATGATATTTTTGGATTTTGACTTTTTCTTCTTAACTGCTAGAGCAAATATTACAATAAAACTGTGAAGCCAAATTATAATTTGTTGGATATAAACTGTAACTTGAATAACTAAAGAAGTCAACCAATTTAAATGAAAAGAAAAATAATAAAACTGGATGCGACTTCATGCATGCATAAATCGTGCCTCTTCCCTTCTCTTAGACACCATGTATGAATGTTGGTGTTGCCTCTCTTCCCTGCTCATCCCGCACAATTAATGCGGGACGGAACCCCACACAATTTAGGGACTACGCAGGCCCATAAAAGGAAGGGTCCGAGGGGGCCCGTTTAAAGAGACTTTAATTGGTTTCCGTCATTCAGTGCAACACAAACGAGCTCCCATAAAACGATTTTAATGGATTGTCCGAGCATAGAACCAGAAAACTCGTATAATGCTCACAACAAACTTCAGGCAAAAAATTTATATTCGCCTTAGTTTCCAGCCAGTACCAATGTGATAAATTACTAATTTAGCCTAGATAAGCCCTAACAAGGCAGGACAGAAAAATATTGAACGAGCCATTTGTTAATAAATGGTACGATTGCAGGTAATTTTATTTTATTTTTTATTCTCAACCGACTTAATGAAACCAGTATAAATCTCAAGAATAAATTATTCCAGAATGGAAGTAAAAAACCAAAATTGTGAAGGCTGTTCATGAATTTTATTGTATAGTAACCTGCCATTCTTCAAAAGTAACCTAATGGCCGCCCGACTTCAGCTTAAATGAGTACATTTCTCTCTTAAACCTGGGATGATGCAAATCAAAAACATCCCACGTAGATAATACAAAACAAATAGTTACTCTTTGCATTAGAATTAACCCAAGTAAAAACCATCCCAATCCAGGATGGATAATAAATTGCTAGAAATCTATCTTCTTCTTCATCATCAGAGAAATATCGCTATTAGGCACTGCCAGGGGCAACCTCTATAGCTGCTGCTGGAGCAGGTGTCACTCCACCGGTGGTTGGCCTGGAGGAGAAAAATATCAGGCATACATGTCACTACAGAGGTATTTCATTTATGCCGCATGTACCTTGCACCTAACTCAACCTCAACTCATCTTCCATTTTCTTAGTAAATATGACCCCACATACAAACAGTTTCTTAGTAAATATGGGTACATGTGTATGTTTTACATTATTACGTCAAACTTGGGGTTTTTGCAACTAGTCACAACATTTCCACACATTTTTAGTAACTGGAACAATTAGATCTGTGCAAAAGATGGACTTCAAATGCATACAAGGAATTATTGGACAAATCATAACACATTGTTAAAAAGTTGAATGTAAGAGTAACCCCAGATTTAACTAATAAATTGCAATTACAGTTAAATGAAAAATAAAGAAGGAGGATTAAAGAAGGGCACTTACAGGCCAACCATGACTTTGAAAGCATCATAAATACCCCACTGGGCACCGGTAAGAGTACCAATCATAACAATACGGAGGGGAAGTCCACGTGTAAAGAGCCCCATAAGACCAATCTTCTTGACAGCCTACCAATAGTAAAACAGAAAATTATTACTTACACAATATCAAGATGGATTGAAGGAGAAAAAACAAGTGACTCTGGAGGATCAAAAAGGGAGGGAAGAGAAAAGCCATTTATCTTCACATATTTTGACAAACGTTCACAGGGGAATAGAAAATAGCCGGATCATTCAATATTTAGTGCCCTTTTTTCTTTTTATCTGGAAGCACATACATCCAAAATAACAGCAAAACCGTTGGTTCAAAACCAAGCACAACAAAAAGAAATATCCTTGAACAAAATAATATCTGAATCAAGCTTGACTGTTTACTTACAAAAGAGACCACAATAGCCAGTCTTATCAAGGTTTGTTATCATTTTACCGCTAAAACAACACAAGAATTCTCTGCTTTCCCCTAAATGACCAGACTGCTAATCGTATATAAGAAAACTTAATCATTGAACAAAAACAAAATAGAGGAAGAAATGACTTACATCACCGACTGTTGCACCTTTGGCATTATTTAAGAAAGAGACAAGGTTGTCAGCTGGGTGGGAAACAATGGCACAGAAGACACCAGCAATGTAACCAGCACCAAAGCTGACTCCTAGTTGAAGAGGTTTGCTGCACTCACTCTTAGGTTTCGGGACAACATGCTTGTAGAGAAGCTCCACAACCATCTCAAATGATGCAAACTTCATCATTGTATCTATCACAAGTTAAACATTTATCATTTCATTTCATGATGTGTACTACAATGCAGATGCAATAGTATATGCATACCACTTTCTTGGCTTAAAATGATCAAACTAAATCCACATAACCTTTTATTTAAGAAAATTCAATTAAAAATTCCAACACAAAATTTGATGTTAACACTTCTGTGAAGTCAGTAAATAATGGCACGAACAGACATAACTGGATAAACTATCTTCTATTAATAGTTCAGGGCAGTACAACTTCATATTCCAGTTAAAATGAGAAGAATAAAATCTTAAGAAAACTATGTGACATCTTAGGTCAATTAAGGGGAGACTGGACAAATAACATTTAGAAATTTACTCAAATAGCAAAAAAAATTAATAGAGAGGTTAAACGAAAGATCTTAAAAGATTAACCAAAATAATCAATCAGAAAAGATAGGGACAATTTTTTTAGATAACTCGGAAAAATTACATGTTCTACTGAGATCAAATAAAAGCATATAGATAATTTCCAAATAAATGTCGGCCACTTCATTGGAGTAAAACTCCACATAGAGGAGAAAACTCAAGCAGAGTAGAGCATCGTTCTGTGCACACATAAAATCTTGATAAGCAAAAATGAAGGCTTTCAAGAAGAACTATGTGCACTGCAAGAACACGAGCACACACATAATAATTATTTTGTGATAATAATTATTTTGTAATAATTATTATAAATGTATATTAACCTGGCAAAAAGGTTGTTGCTTCAGAAAATAACAAGCATGACATTAAACTAATGCTATATGTCAGATATATAGGGGGAAAAAGAGATGGCAGTTATAGACAGTTCACCATTTGATGTTGAAAAAACTAAGTATAATGAAATCATTACAAACTAGCAGACAATATCCATTGCGTCAGAGAATAATGATATGCTAATATGAGGACATACTATACGGTAAAACTGTAGGCCACTTCATTGGAGTAAAGCTCCATGATAAGGTGGAGCAAACCCAAGCATAGAGGATTATTACTTTATGCACACGTAAAATCCCAATAACCACAATGAGGTTTCAAGAAGAACTATGTCTATGTGCAACAGAAAGAACCATTAACCAATACATAAATCTCTCACCAAGTACAATAGCTATACTACAAATTAGAATTGAGGTGATATATGGTGATAACTCATTCCTAGAAATGCATAATCTGAGCTATTCCTTAAAAATGAAATAACAATAGATAATAATTAATATTTGCCAAAATAAAAAGTTGTAAAAAGATCATTACAGGGAATTTGGCGGCCCCATAGCGGAACAATTCCCTTGTACAGTCTGCAACACAAAACATTGAAATAAAATAAATTAAAACTACATCCGTACATGAATGCGTATAATAACTGAGATAATTAACAGTTCGAAATGTCTTACCCAGCATAACCTTCAGACTTGACAAACTTAGGAAATCCATCGCTCAAACCCCTTGCAAATCCTGGCTGGGTTTGCACACGAACCTTGACAGCCTCCATTGGGCACAGTGCCACATCAGCAATGACCTCAGCAGATGCAGAACCCGCAAGATAAATTAAAGTCTTATACTTGACAGCATTCTCAGGCCCGGCAAGGTCAGAATAGTACTTCTTGAAGAACTCATAGAAACCAAATTTGCATGCACCTTGTGCGCTGTAACCGAGAAGGGTTGGGACCCACCCCCTGAAGAAACCCTTGGGCCCTTGCTCTTTCAACAAGACCCCAAATCCTGATGATATGCTCTTGTACTTTACTGGATCAATCTGGAACGAGTAGAATTAAATTTAATGTTGAGTAGCATAGATATTATTACCGAATATCAATCAGGCAAGGAATCACAAGATTCAAGTCAATGACATGAGGGTCCAATCAGTGTTTTGGTTTTAAAATAATGTACTCTTCAACACAAGATACAAATCAAACGGCACCTATCAGATCCAAAAATCTAACTCAGATCTAACAAAAATGAAATTAGAAATTTGCAGTATAAGCACGTAAATCAACTGAAATAACAAATTACTCTACACACGAAGAACAACTACTGTTATATCTAAAACACAACAAACAAGAAAAATGTTGCATAATGTTGCATAATGCTAAGAATAACTCGATCTACAAGTGATTTCCCTCGTACCTGCATGTTACACTTGACGAGATCGAGTGGAGTGACAGCCATGTGAGTAAGACCACAGCTGGCAATACCTCCGGCTGTACAGGCGGCATAGAACGCCGGTGAGTACATCTCGATCTTCTCCTTCGGCGCCTGGATCATGAAAGATCCGCCTCCAACAGCCGGAGAAGCTGCGGGGGTAGAGGTCGGGGCGGAGAACCTGTTGAAACCCATAGCTCTCGTGGCGGATGTGGAGTAGAGGAACGAAGGGATGAGAGATTCGCGCGATTTATCGGAGAACGCCATTAGGTTGATCTGAGATCTAGAATTTTAGGGTTTGTTACTGAGAGTATTTTGAGCCTTCGCCTCTTCGCGTGTAGCTGACGAAGTGCGGAGAGGGAAAGTGGCGCCTGACTGGCATCTAGGGCATCGCCCTTTTATTTATGGAGGAAGTTTCCGGTTTATGCCCTTGTGAATTTACTGTTTCCAGCTAATAGCCTAATACAATGTGTCAGTGTTAGGGCTGCACAAAAAATTCATAGTTTGTAATTCGATTCGAATTTGATTCAAAAAAGTTCGTAAAAAATTCAATTCAAAATTGAGTTCATTCGAAATTAATTTAAACCAAACTTAATTCGAAATTAATTCAAACCAAACTCTAACTGGATCTAGTTCGTTCAAAATAGGTTAGCAAACCAAATTTAGTTCGAAATTAACTCAAATGTGAACTGTTGATTTCCGCTGATAACTTATGTTCCATGTTGAAAACATTGCTTCTACATCTATAAAGTAATTTGTAGATATTCAGTAGCTAGTTTAATGAAACGAAATATATGGCTGAAGCTTTTAATATCTGTGAGGATTTTTTAGAAGGGTTTTTCAGTAGCTAGTGCCTAGTTGTAATGAATTTTAATATATTATTTAGGATTATATTTGGGTTTGTAATAATTCTAAGACTTTGGTGATTGTTTTGTACTTCTATTGATATTTAAATTGTACTTTGAATACTTTGGATATTTTAAAACTTTAATGATGTTGCTCCTGTTAGCTACTTGGAAAACTTTAGATACTGTGATTGTACTGAACTTTGATTGATTGTACTAAACTTTGGTGTTTGATATAAATTTAGTATTTGTAATTAACTTTGATATAAACTTTGGTGTACTATGTAATTAGAATCCAGAATGCCCGAGTTTTTATTGAAATGTTGTAATTTCGAACTATAGCCCAACCATAAGTTATAACTCATAAGTCATAACAAAGTTCATAAAAGTTCAAAAATGAGTTCGTAAAAAAATTGATTCAAAATTGAATTCGTTCGAAATTAATTCAAACCAAACTTAGTTCGAAATTAATTCAAACCAAACTCAAACTGGAGATAAGTTCGATTCGGTTCGGTTCGTTTCGTTTGCAGCCCTAGTTAGTGTTGCTATTTGGTTATTTGCCCAGGTTAATACTTAACAGTAGCACTTTTTCTCAGAATGGGGTAATCCGATTCAGGAATCTGTATCACCCTCGGTACCTGAGGTGGAAGTAATATATCCGGACCGTACCTTTAACTTGGCACGAATTTTAAAGCAGACCTCTATAGTTTCAACAGGCACCGGATTGAGTTTGGCCCAGCTGAGATTAATCTGGACTGTCCGTCTTTTTAAATTGCGTCTCAGGTACCTGAAAGGACACTGGACTTCCGATTCGGTCCGTCCGATGTTCGGTTAGAACCATTCAATTTATATAAAAAAATTTACACAGTTATAGAAAGTCCCAATAAATCAGGTCCACTAAAATTTTTGCCCCTGAAGTCTGTACCGTTAGATTCACCGATTTTTTATTAATCGAAAATAAAATAAAAAAATATTACAAATGAGGATCTTTTTTCCAAAAAAATCGAAATATAAGAAAAACATGATTGATTATCCCGTCCTCCGGACAGTACAAAATTTCTCGAACAAATTAATGGCCCGCTAATCCAAATCCTTAACCCTGCTTAGCAGGAAAAAAAAATATCCTGGACGGAATAGATTATCCCGTCCAGCACTGTAGCAATATATATATATATATTCTTTTTTGGTAGTTTAGTTTCATATATGATAGGGCCATGTTCCACAGGCCCTTTTACTTGTTCTAAATTGGGCCATAAACGACTGGGATTCGGACCTCTCTAAGAGGCCAACCCGAAGTCATATGAAAAGCCCAAAGATTCACTAAGTCGGGGCCCAATACAACGGCCTCAAATCATGTAGCCCTAAGTTTGGTTCATGATAACCGACATATGGGATGAACGTGGAAACGACTAGCTTAATGCCCCCCGTTCCAGTAACGGCTGACATAACTACCCACGTTCTCCATAACTGCCCGAGATGGCAGTTATGGCTGGACTATATAAGGCAGTGATTCCCATGAATAAGGGGACACTTTTCCAATCAAGAGAGAGATCACACAGGATAGAGTCCGAATCTCTCACAATCCACCCCGAGTTCATAACTTAATCCACTTTTCGACCTGCCATCCTTTGGCAGGGCGAACCTAACTCAGCCCAACTTTCCATACGGCCTTATCTCCCGAGATAGGACATATCAACCACCGTGGGGCCACGCCTCGCTCACACAGAGAATTAGATGGCTCACCCAAACGCGTCAATTCCGCCCCCACCAGGGGTAACGATCCCGCTAGGAGTAATGATCACACCACCTCCTTTGGTAACCCCGCCTACAGGGAACCTCTCCCACAGTCAGCCTCATGGGGCGAGGCCTAACAGTTCGGTCATACGACCCCAGGGTCCCCAACCGGAACAGCCTCGCCACACAGGCCCCGACATCGTTACTCGACCTTCGTTCACCGAAGGGCATGCGACTAGACTACTATACACCGAGCACCCACCGATACCTGGCACCTATCAGCCACCATACATACCGCACTACACTCAACAGACGCCGTTCTACCACTACGGCGCGACCACTTACACGCCTTACACCCCCAATGTATCCCCAGTACCCTTATGTGACACCACCCGGGCAATGGGGCCCGGGAGGCGCTCAAGGGATATACCCTATGACAGGTCCAACACCACACTCCCAACAACTACCATCGCGACCTGTAATCCAGACCGTACTACCAGCTGTGCCGATTCCCCGGCCTTTGTCAGCAAACCGCGTTCAAAGTCGGCCGGCAAAAATCTCTCCTAGAGATCTGGATTCTCAGTTCATACATGTTCGAACTGGTAGTGAGACAGATACGCCCATCATGCAAGAACAACAGGTCCAATCCAAACGCCGAGACCAAAATATTCTGCCAATAGGGGAACAATCCAATGAAAGAAGATGGCCGGAAGGACAGGGCGAAAATAGAAAACCTGATCCCGAAAGAGAGCCACATGCTGAAAGACCCGAAGTTCACCACAACAACGAGCGAGGATCAGCCAATCATGGCGGAGGTTCCAGACCATCTCGCCGAGAACAGTCTCGCTCCAGTAGGGAACGTGAACGAAACCCACCCCGTGGTCGGGATAGAACCTGCCGAGATGATCGCAGAAGAAATCGGCGATCACCTACCCCACTCCGAGGTGTAAATATGGCTCAAATTTATAAAGTCGACTACCGAGGTGATGAAGAATTACCTTATCTTGAGATTCCTTCGCTACTCGGTCTTCGTCCGACGTATATCTCCGAGGACGTCTGAAAACTCTGAACTCCCTGTGCTATCACCGAGATTAATTTCGCTCTTTGGTTTCGAGATTCAGTTGCTCAAGATAAACGATAACGAATGAGTGAGGTGGGCCGAAGTGTATATATAGGGGTCTCCATTTTCCCGCTCAATACTTGCGCAAATTTCGAAAAGAGGCCACGAAACGTCGCGTTGCCTCCTTTCATCATTGCGACGCTTCGATTCTCGCGCATAATCAAGGGACGCGAGCTCTTACTGAGTTGATGCGTGCCAGGTGTCAAGCAGGGATTGCGCCATAACCTCGTATCCCTGACTGATTTGACGGATGATTTGATGGCTGACGATAGCTAACGGAAGACGAGGCGTCATGTAATTAATGCCGATATACTATATATACTCCTTCCATCTCCCTTTAACGATCCGTCCAACGTACATAGTTCTCCTTCCAACTCGGGCTATAACAAAATGACAGATAACAAACAAATGAATGACGAGGTTACAATGGAGAAGGGCGACATTCCGTCACCTCACACATCTCCCCAACATACGAGTCCCAGGGTCAACGTCGAGCCACCCATAAACATCCATCAGCAAGAAGACGACGACCCGCTAGCTTGGGACCGGTGTGCTATTTGCAGAATGAGGGGGAACCTACTAGCACATGTTCCACTGTGACGGCTGTGAAGAAGCTTTTCACCCCGGGTGTTTAATTTGAAGATCACCTCGGAACCATGGTGATCCTCGCATCACATCCTTCACTTGCAGACAATTCCTTGATCAAGTACGCCGGACCAAGCGCCCTCGTCATGAATAGCCTTAGTTATTTATAACGTATCACATGTCATGTTTAGTCTAATTAGGTTTTTATATATTATATAAATTTGAGTTAGATTTTGTATGAATTTGAGATATCAATGATCAATTAATCATTCTACTTTCATTTCTTGTTCTTGATTAAATCGGGGTCCATCCCGCCCTTAATACAATTAAAAAAAAAAACATGCCTATTTAAAACATGCCTATTAATGGTGCGCAGTTGGGCAGACGGCAGCTTTATTACTATAAATAGGGTATTCCCTCCAAGGAGAAGGGGACTTTTTCCCTTTGCTTCTTCCACAAACACTTCCACCTCGCGTCTATTATGTATGTTCAGCGACATATTTGCGAGTTCCTAGCAGAACGCGCAAAACAACGCCGAGCTATTCAAAGCCGAGTTATTCCACCTCGCCCTGTTGGTCCATCCAGCTCAAGCCGAGATCCTCAGGTCACACAATGACGTATACTCACGTCCGCGGAAAGGGAGCAGTTGATCCAAGACATTCCCAATGACTTGGACTGGATGCTGGACAACGAGTCCCTTACCGTTCGAGATTTCCTAAACTATAAGCTGGAGACATACCGAGAGTTGGACGATGAAATCGACATCGCCTTACTCCTCGGACCTCTTCGTGACTGCCTAGCATGTGGGCAATCAGCCCCAAAAGAGGACCTGATCAAATACCGGGGCTGCCGCACATGGTGGCACCCCTCTCATTTTCTGATTCACGATCAGTTGGATCCCCGATGTCGCTTCTTCAAGTGTCTATCCTGCCAAAACTGACATCCTAGGGGACCCACATTGGCAACAGCCACTCCGGTCGAGATTTGGGCAGATAGTCATTTCGAAGATCCCGATAACGAGATATTGGATTTTCTCCCTTCACCTCCGGGATTAGCCTGATCACTTCTTGTGAGAGTAATAGTCAATAAGCTAGATAAATCCACCTTTATTTTTGAATCTTTAGTTTATTCCGAGTTGTAATGGGTTTTTATTAATATAATAAGAGTTCATTTATATTTTGTGCATTCTTTAAAAACATCGTCATCATGCAATGTCACGATCACACGACGTCATGATCACATCCCGTCGACATTACAATATCACCCGACATTCCCCACACCCAAAGATGTTACGTCACAGACATATAGATAACATTAACAAATGTGTTTTATGAGTTATTCACCCTTAAGTCGAAAGCATCTCGCTGATGCATTCCGACTTCGGGGGCTAATGATAGGGCCATGTTCCACAGGCCCTTTTACTTGTTCTAAATTGGGCCATAAACGACTGGGATTCGGACCTCTCTAAGAGGCCAACCCGAAGTCATATGAAAAGCCCAAAGATTCACTAAGTCGGGGCCCAATACAACGGCCTCAAATCATGTAGCCCTAAGTTTGGTTCATGATAACCGACATACGGGATGAACGTGGAAACGGCTAGCTTAATGCCCCCCGTTCCAGTAACGGCTGACATAACTACCCACGTTCTCCATAACTGCCCGAGATGGCAGTTATGGCTGGACTATATAAGGCAGTGATTCCCATGAATAAGGGGACACTTTTCCAATCAAGAGAGAGATCATACAGGATAGAGTCCAAATCTCTCACAATCCACCCTGAGTTCATAACTTCATCCACTTTTCGACCTGCTATCCTTTGGCAGGGTTAACCTAACTCAGCCCAATTTTCCATACGGCCTTATCTCCCGAGATAGGACGTATCAATATAAGAGAATGAAAAAAAAAATCGAATTTTTTTTTGCTACAATGATGGACATGATGGTCTATCCCGTCCATTTATTTTTTAAGTTAAATCGCTAATTAGAATCAGATTAACAGAATGGGATGGTTTATCCCGTCTAGCTATAGTGTCGGGCGGGACAAACCATCCCATTTTTCTTATATTTCAATTTTTCAACAAAACGATCTCCTTTGGTGATATTTTTTTATTTTATTTTCGATTAATAAAAAAAGTCGGTTAGATTCATTATAAAAATTTTATTTATAACAACATGGAAGCTTCTACTCCCTTTTTCCCTTTATTTAATTAGCAAAGGTAGTTGAATGAGTTCCATAATATTAATTTTCGATAACAATAAGAGAGTTAAAATAATTGAGAATAATTCAATAAGGGCCCGTTCGGAAAAACACTGTTCACGTGGGGAAAAAAAAATTCATCTGAATGAATTTTTTTTTCCCCACGTGAACAGTAATTTTTCAGTTCAGTTTTATCCAATTCAGTGCCCATTCCCTTGAGCCGAACGGGCCCTAACAAAACTGGTCCACCTACGTGAGACTCACTTACCAACCTCATTTGATGTACGATTTGATTAATTTAATCATCCAAATATTAAAAATACCTGCATTAGAAAATTCAGTAGCTTCATTCACATGCCCATGTGGGACCTCCCTACTCTAGTACTTTGACAAAACTTTTTTTGTATTAACAGCTTCAGCCTTGTTCTGCTACAGCTTAAATTTTACTGTTTATGTGAAAAAAAAAAATTCACTAACATAAACAGTAAAATTAAGTTCAAAAATTTTAATTTTGCATTTCCATTTCCGAACCCACTGTGCAGCCGAACAGGGCCTCAGTAATTACGCTTTTCTAGTAGAGGGTGAAAATTTAGTGTATAATATCCTATTCATATTGTATGAATACAGATACTAATATGATTTTATGTTTCAATTATTTGTATCTGAATAGTAAATAAATACCATATAATTTTATATATATTATAAAAGAATATTTCATCATTATATTAAATAAATATTATAAATTGTGACATTTCCAAATAATATTTATATATTTGTATTAAATATCCGTCTGAAATAAAAAACGGCTGTGGATATAGTTTTAACCACTATCCGCTCATATCCGATCCGTTTTCACTCCTAATTTCTGGGGTTGGAATAGATTCTGGGGTTGGAATAGAGTGGAATATGCCGAAGAATATTCGGAACACCCACCTCGTTTGGTTCACCCAATAGGCCAATACACAATGGAGATTGGAGAGAGCAGTCCGGATCACCTGCTCACCGGTGGGCAGGAATTTCCTACAACCCATGTAAAGCATCATCTACATGTTAATGGAGCCACAGCCACCTAGGGGGAGGTGGTACTTGTTCTGAATTTATAACTTCCCAGGGAGGCAGGGAGGAATCATCTCCTTCATGGTATTTATTTTATTTGATTTAGTTTGATGTTTAGCACTAATTAGAATTTATTACACACTAATTAAGTAAGTTTAATTGTCTGTTACTTGAGATTAAGTTGTATAAACAAATAAAATAAACACCAAACAATTACAACCAGTGTCTAATCGAGTCGAATTGTCTAAAGCATATTTTGTCGATTGATGACTTAATAATTGTTTTTTGGTGATCAGCAAAATAAACCAGTGTCTAATAGAGTTTGAATTTGATTAACACCTTTTGATTTTAGAAAAGACGCCAAGTGTCGTCTGGGGACTGGGGGCAGGTGATCCGAACCCAAATAGAAGAGCCGTTTGAAAGCCAGCCTTGGCCTTGGGCAAGCGATCCGAATTCAAAGAGCCGTTAGAAAGCCAGGCATGGGGAATTCGTACCCTCTGCATTAACTCAAAAATTAATCTTTTCAATTAATGCATCTGTACCGTCCGATCAGTTTTAAGATCCGTACCAATCAGATCTGCACTAATATTAAAGAACTCCCTACTTTTATAGACGGTACCGGATTGGCTCCGTTTAAAATTAGACGGTCAAAAGATGCTCTTTTGAGTTAATGCAGACGATGCGGGCAGGTGATCCGAATCCAGAGAGAAGACTGAAGAGCCGTTTGAAAGCGGTGATGAACTCTACGACTATCTACTTCCATGTTTGAAATTACGTAGTATGACTGCCTACGGGCTTCGACTAAAAAAATAAAAAAAATCGTAGTATGACGTGCCACTTAAGGTTAGCCAGTCAGTGGCAATTAAATACTAATTAGAAGGCAAAATTAAAGTTAAAGACAATGACAAAATAAAAAATGGGTGTAACCGAAACGGTCCGTTGGATTTAAATCATACACTTATTTTTTTGAATAATTTAGTGGGTCATTTACATACTTAGTTCTTTCACAAACTGGCCTGCTAAATTATTTAGAGGGTCTGATTTGAATTTCCGATGAGTCGGATGTTATAGATAATAATGTCAGAGTGATAATATGCATATTACGAATTGAAAACCAAATTTTAGATTTTCTAGATTTTTTTAATATTATTTTACATAGGATAGAAAATCACGTGATTTAAGACCATATCATATGTAGTGAGTTTTTATATCTTAAAAATGGTATTTCTTTAAATAATATAAAATTTTGATATGTAAATATATTTTTATATAAATATTATATTTAACTGTTTGTGAATCAACTGTTTGAACGAGATATAAATTCATACATGAATCGAATAATAAATGATGGAAACGTAAAATCATTTTTCGTCTTAGCAACCACAATGACGGCCCAATTTAGGCCCATTAAGTGCCAAATTCATCACAACGGGCCTGAAATTGAAACTTGTTCTTCAATGCTTGAACCCTTCTACGGTTCAATCTAGATTGCACCCTTCCTCTGTTTCACCTTCTTTTGGCGGCAAGCAACCGTTTGTTCTACAGCCGAAGGCACTCCATAGTAGTTTTGCGTTAGAAAAACCAACTCATAGGATCGCTTTCTTTTCTTCATCAAAGATATACTTTCCATCCCCTCCCTTCTTTCCAAATCCACCATTCATATTTCACCACTTCTGTTGCATCTTAATTTGCAAACAATAACAGAACAATTAATACTATTTCACAACAATGTCTCAAGCCACTGGTGCACGAAGAACCTGCCGCGTATACTACTGCTACGAATGTCGCCGTGCCATTCGCATCATCTCCTTCCCTTCCTCTGATGTTTTCTGTCCAAGATGTTACGGCCGGTTTCTGCATGAGGTTGACTACCCACAACCTGTTGCGCCGCCTAATTTCGCATCGTTTCGGCCTTTTCCATACAACTTTCCAAGCCTAGAAGAAAATCACGATGCGCGACCGGGTGGACGGTGGGTTCTTTTCGGTAGACCCGGTGACCACCACCACCACCCCCATCCTATGGAACCTGTCCCGCCTCGCAGGAGATTTATTCCTCCTCCACGGCCGACCGTTCCGACTCCACCAGCTGAACAGTTTGACACTCCTCCGGTAATGCATACACCCTAATTGTTTTGGAGAAAGTAGGTTTAATAAGCATTAATTGCAAATACTTCTAATATAATTTAATTAGTCTTTTAACCAAAGAAATATTATGTTACTTGCAAGTTGCAAAAGATAATTGTTCTTACTTCTTACGCATCTGGTTTTGGTTAAAATTGAGGACTGCTGATAAATGTTTTTACTTCTTACGCCTTCGTTTACCATTTTTAAACTTTAACGAAAATGCCACCTTAGTCAAATCAAATGACATGAATCTTGCTGAAATCAAATTGCAAGAATTTCTTTTATAAACCATAATTAAAAAAATATATATTTTTACGAAACCAACATGATTTTTTTTTTTTTTACAAAAACCATAAGAACTGAAATGACATTTCGGTCTGCCATTTTTTTTTATTTCGGACTGAAATGACATTTCGGTCAGGTCCTCTTTTTGAATTTTCTGTAGCGGCTCATATGAAAACTTGTGAAACCAGTACCACAGAAAATCCAAAAAGGGGACCGGACATTTCGGTCCGGAATAAAAAAAAAATAGCGGATAGAAATGGTATTCGGTCCTTATGGTTTTTGTTAAAAAAAAAAGTAATCATGTTGGTTTCGTAAAAAAAAAAAAAATTAATTATGGTTTATAAAAAAAAAATTCAAATTGCAATGTAACTTGCGTCATTTGATTATCTGACTCGAGTCTTGCTCACCACTACAGATAATAAATCCAGGTGACTATTTCGTGGGGCCGAACCTGAACAACCTAATCGACAATTTAACTCAAAATGACAGACCCGGCCCACCACCAGCACCGGCCTCAGCAATCGACTCAATGCCGACTGTACTAATAACCGAGGCCCACCTATCAGATGGATCCCAGTGTCCAGTCTGTAAGGAGGATTTTGAGCAGGGGGAGGAGGCAAAGGAGATGCCATGTAAGCATGTGTACCACTCTGACTGCATCGTACCATGGCTCAGGTTACATAATTCGTGTCCCGTTTGTCGGTACCAGTTACCTGGAGGCAATGGCAATAATGGCAACAGCGGCGAAAGAGCAGGAAACAACGAAGGGTTTAGCAGAGAAGAACCGATGACGATGAGATGGCCGAATCCTTTCTTTGGCATGTGGCCTACATGGGGCCCACGGAATGAATGGGATGAAGAGTACAGGAGAGTAGATGCTGAGATGCACGGCGGCGGGCTTAGTGGTAATGACTTGAGGCTTCTCCTGGCCATTTTCTTTGTCTCGATTTGCTTTCTCTGGTTGTCTTACTTGCTTAATTAGCCTCTTCTTCGGTTCTTCTCTTTGCTCTGTTCGGTTGATAAATGATAAAATGTCTATTTGTACAGAAATTGCTCTGTTCCAGTGTCTTTCCTTGTATCTGAGTCTTCATCAATTGATTCTATCATTTAGATAAAACTTACTCGCTCTTCTTAAATTTTTATGTTTAACCACTTTTCAGGATTTTATTCTTGGTGGCGCTCACTTTTTCTTATCTGAATGTTACAAAAGTAAGTTGCATTTGGATTCAAAAACCTCCTCTCTACTGAATTCTATATACTTCAAGAACTCTACCATGCTTAAGTCACAACTATATATTAAATCTCTAAACCAGTTTTCTGACCATGTCATTGTTCTAATTGGTATAAACTTCTTGTATAACAGGATAATTAAAGGGGGCCAAAATTACTAAGAAAATTGCTGAGGCGAAGAAGCATATAGCAGTTGCAAAATGAAGCCACAACGAGTTCATATATTTATAATATGCTCTCTTACATTTAGAACTCTGAATCCTTTGAGAAGTTGTACAAACAAGCAAATTCAATTGATCATTTAAACATAGTACTTACAAAATCGAAACAATGTGTCATTGAAGCATGATATCAAATTTAACCATTAATGATTTTACGACTGAAATAAAATCACAAGGAAAATCAAAATCAGCTTATTTCCTCTTGTTAAGAAGTGGATAGAGTGTGCTCTCAATTCCAGCATGAAATCCTTGAGTATATACTGAATTCTTCAAAGTCATCTGCACCAAATTACATTTTATATCAGACCAAACTTAAATGGAATAAAGTTCACACACTGAATAAAAATATTAAGAAGTATTTACTTACAGTCATACTCAATAGATCAGAACAAACGCGCTGTTTTAGTCCTTCAAACGCATGATCATTAAGGTTGTCTTTATCAGCATTAGATTGCTTCGTCAGCTGTCAAATTAGACGTAGTCAAATAAATAACATAGTTTATCACAAACACAAAAATCATGAAACATATTGAGATAAATTTAACTTGCCTCCGATATAAATTCTGAGGAAACCTTTTCAAAGACTTTCTCTACAAATTGATCCACATTAGTCGTGTCGGCTGCCACATCTACTTTAATCTGTGGTTTGTCTTTCTCAGATTTTTGTTTCGGCACTTTTGATGTCTCCTTGGATTTTTCTGAAAATTACAAAAAATGGTATGGATAATTGGTATGGAGTGAATTTTTTTTTTTGAAGGTTCGGTACGGAGTGATTTTGTGTCTACAAAAAGTAAATCACACGCACAAAGAAATAATAATTGTATAAATAAATATAACTATCACAAAAGCACCATAAAAAAGTAATGACGTGTACTCCTGCAACAATAGAAACCATCGAGGGTGTCCCACTAAACAGAACAAATCAACTAAAGCCTTTAATTCCTAATTTTTAGGATAATAAAATGGCCCTCCTTTGTCAACAAGTCTAAAATTACATTAAAGAGTGGAAGGGTTATCTGGGAGTATTTCTTTTAAGAAACAGAGAGAGAAGAGACAGGTAGGTGATACCATGGAATTCGGATCCCCTAAAGTAATTCAAAGTTTGTGTTTGGATCCTGACCGTCTGATCGGAATTTGCACCAACATTAACGGGTCCCCATGAATTCTACCTCGGGCCAAATTGGTCCGGATTCTAATCAGACGGTCCAGATCCAAACTCAAATTTTGAGTTACTTTAAAGGATCCAGAGCCGATGCCATGATGCTTCCAATATTCTACAGGGCATATCAGGTATTCCAATTTTTTCAAAGGTATACTTACAACGCCATATTCTTTAGGAGCAGACATAATAATTCACCTCAATGTAGTGTTAAGGGGAGAAAATAATAATTACAAAAATAAGAAAAGCAGTCTTTACCAGTAGATTGTTTTGTTTTCTCATCCTTGGCAACATTGGTCTGAGCAGGTACACTTGTTGGGGGTACTTTATCTGCTCCTCCGGGCACATTTGGAGCTTCATCTGGTACCAAGTGCGCGAGGTCAGGTGGATTTTCCTTCCCTACGACTGGGCAATCCTAGTACGAAAACAAATAATATATCAATAAGTAAACAAATCTTGTAAGATGTGATGTAAAATTTTTTAGTTTATCAAGAAATAGACCACCTCCAGGTCTACATAAGCTGGTTCACGCCCGATTGAAAGTAGAAATTTATCAAAGTCGCTTGGAGTTAGAGCTGGGAAATTAGACTATGTCAGATTTTCAAATTCATATATCAGAGTAATATACTGTCATCTATTTTTGTCTAAAGTTTAGAGAATTAAACATTGCTATGCAAAATCTTTACCAATTGTGACTTCATTTGTGAGGGGATGGAATAAGCAATACTGCTGTGATTTAAACCCCTTATCTAACAATAGAGACACAGGTCTGCAATGAACTAATATAGTACTCAGCAATTATTCAAATTAAATAATATAATAGTTTGCATTCTACATGATGAAGTACAGAGATTTGAATTACCTTGCTGATTCGTTTATCAAGGCAAATGGAGTCACAGAACCTAATGCCACCTGGAAATAAAAATCTCACGAGTTTTTTTTTTGCTTTTTAAGAGAAATAAAATGTGATAATAAATCAGAATAATTATTTTAATAAATAAAGTTATATTGTATAAAAACTAACATGGAGTATTTCTGGCAAAGTTTCCTCTGGGGCCATGCGAAGACCTCCTTTTCCCAAGCCGAGCCGCTGGGACAGAACTGCAAAAAAAAAAAAAAAATTGCATCAATCTAGAAAATGTAATGCATAAATTGATCAGAAGAGAAATAAATAATAAAAGGAATAAGTACTCTTCAAGTCAACTTTGGTATCCGCAAGGGCAGAAACTATATACAATCTGTGCTTCTTGTCCTGATAAAAAATAATAATGAAAATTAGCTAGGATTACTAGAATCTCAAACTATTGATGTTAGAACTTGAGCAATTTTACCTTCAAAAATAGGTTTTTGCTACATGCACCGTTCAAATGCCCGACATACTTTGCCTATAGACAAACAAACCATTAACAAAATCAATAATTTAATTACCTGCACAAAACATACAAGCAATAGATTTCTTACCTGTTCTTCAACTGTCATTACAGCAGGATGGTCACATGACGAGAACTCTATTTTAAGTTCCTACAAATACCCAAAAGAGAAAATTTATCAACTAAACTGGATACAGCAGCTGAGTTCAATGCCAGAAAAAAAAAAGGCATCAATAATTGTTAAGACTAATCTATGTGCAACTCAATCCAACACTAAAAGCACTAGCAATTATAACAAAAGTTCCTGAATTGACATCTGGAACCGTGTCGTCCCCAAAACAACTTAAAACAACTGAAAATCAGTCATGAAGTAAAAATTGTGGCGCATTGGGTAGCCTATTTCCTTAAAAATTACTATAAGGTAAGAAAGGAAACCTGGAGACGAGCGAGCAGCTGATCCTTGGTGTAAGCCATCTCTCTTCTTGGTCTCAGCAGAGGTAACAGCGGCGGAGAAGAGCTGAAGAGGTGATGGGTTTTAGTCTTTAGATTGAGATTTAGAAAGGGGATGGATTGATGGAATGATGGATGCGGAGCGAGAGAATGGGTCGGGAGGAGCTTGTTTGGGGCCTTTATGGATTTAACTGGGCTTAGTTCTGATAAAGGAAAACGGCGTACAAAAAAATATATCTGGGCCAGTGGGCCTTCTTAATCTATTGGTGGAACTTGTGGGTTTTTTAACCTAAAGACTGAGAAAAATAATTGTTCATCGATATTCAATAATTCATGTTTGATGCAAAATCCCGATTTTTTTATTAATACCCTCAATAAAAAAACAAATATCACAGATGTCCTCATTTTTGTTTTATTTTTAAAAATGCCCTAACCGCCCCTTGGGGGGGCGGTTCACTTTCTCACCAAACCGCCCCCCTGTGAGACGGTTCACTTTCCCACCAAACCGCCCCCCTGTGAGGCGGTCAACCAGTGTATACTGAACCGCCCCATAGGGGGGCAGTCAGTTTTTTTTTTAATTTATTATTTTTTTAAGATTTGAGATACAATATGAATGAAATTTAACAATAAAAGTTCGAATTTTGTTTTTAATATTTGTTAGATTACTTCTTTTGTCAAATAGCTAAAATGATTACTTCTTTTGTCAATTACTTCTTTTTAATATTTGTTAGATTACTTTTTTTTTTAATTCGATTTTTTTTAATATATATATATATATATTTTAGAGACAAATAGCTAAAATGATGAACTATAACACTAAAAAATCGAATATTTTTCCCTTTGTCAAATTACTTTTTTATAGCATATTTATACTAAAATACGCTAAATTACTTGAAATTATGTTAATTTATGCTGATTTACACTAAATTACTTGAAATTATGTTAATTTTTTTTAAGAGACAAATAGGTAATATGCTGAAATATAACACTAAAAAATCGAATTTTTTTTAAATATTTGTTAGATTACTTTTTTGACATATAATTAGCATAGTTACTAAATAACTTGAAATTATGTTAATTTATGCTGAATTACACTAAATTACTTGAAATTACAATAATTATGTAGAATTATGCTAAAATACGGTAAATTACGCTAAATTACGTATGAATAGGGCCTATTTTGTGCCATCTTTCATAAATCATAAAAAAAAGTAAACAAATTCCAAAAATAATAAAAATTAGTATTCTACAAGTTTATTACATAACTAATTTACTGAGCTACGTAGATTGAACAATAGAAATGAAAATCTTAATCGAAAACTTCAACTGAAGTTTTGAGGCTATTCTCTTTGTTTTTTGGTGATTCTGAATTTAGAAATCCGGTTTTACTAGTTTAAACGCATTCGTATTTTGACAAGCTTTCCGAAAAGTGATAATTTGCTGAAATCGGATACTCGAGCGCCGTTTTATGACCGTTTGAAGTTTCGTCGTCGTTTTTTCGCCTTCTCAGTGAAGATATCATCCCTATTCATACGTAATTTAGTGTAATTTACCGTATTTTAGCATAATTCTACATAATTATTGCAATTTCAAGTAATTTAGTGTAATTCAGCATAAATTAACATAATTTCAAGTTATTTAACGTATTTTAGTATAACTATGCTAATTATATGTCAAAAAAGTAATCTAACAAATATTTACAAAAAAATTGATTTTTTAGTGTTATATTTCATTCATATTGTCTCTCAAATCTATAAAAAAAAAAAAAAACTGGACCGCCTCCCTGTGGGGCGGTTCAGTATACACTGGCTGACCGCCCCACAGGAGGCAGTTTGGTGGGAAGAGTGAACCGCCCCCCCAAGGGGTGGTTAGGGCATTTTTAAAAATAAAACGAAAACAAGGGCATATATGATATTTGTTTTTTTATTGAGGGTATTAATAAAAAAATCGGTGCAAAATCATACAAAGGATACTTATTTTCAATTTCTGAGGACAATATATTTTATATTCTCATAAAAATCTATTTCATACTTTCATCCTCTGTTAAGATTTTTATATTTTGAGAACATGGTCTACTCATCTACTGAAAACTGAAAAAAAATATATATATAAAGGAGAAATATTGTCCTCAATTTTGACCAGATTTTATAAAGATGGACCTTCTTTTATATTTTTTAGCAAATTACAAATCAACATCTAAAAATGGAATAAGATTAATATCCAATATTATACGGCATGCATTGATAAAATACTAATTTAATAATTTTGATCATGGTAAAAATAATTTATAATTTTGAAATCAGATTTTTAAAATGTGATCTATACTATATTTATGCAATCCACATAAATAATTATGGAACTTGATGCAAGTTCTATTTGTTCATCAAATGACTTCCAACTCAAATCACAATAAAATTGCATGAAAGTTATACATAATCAATCCATAAATCTAATAACATATCTATAATATTTTGAATTTTTGAATTTTTTTTTTGAATTTTTATTTAGAAATAAATTGTAAATATTGTTAAAATATTCATCATCAATAGACCCCAACTCATGACTTACTACATGAAGCATTCATATTGCCTATATTTGGTTGTGGAGTAAATTTCTTATTCCACACTTAAGCCGTCAAACAAAGAGTAAAATAAGAGTAAAATGTGAGTTCATTCATAGTTAATTACTCCACATCTCCAGGCAGATTAACTTATTCCATCCTTATTATCTGCATATAAGATCCACTGTCATAGACATATGTTCATTTTTTAACATCTTATCATCTAGGCAGATGAAATTAAGTGATCATGACTTAAACTATCAAATGAGATGTAAAACTAAAAGAATAAGATAAAGTAAGTAACTTAATCTGCATGAACTTAATTTACTCAGCAACCAAACATGACTAATCTGATTGTTGTATGAATTTAATTTGAGGTGTGGACTTGGGACTGTTTTCTTAATCCACCAAGAAGCTCAGGAGATTTCCTGAACACCAGCTTAATTAAGTCTATTCATCTTTCTGTTTGGAAAATTAATTTGGGCCCTGTAATTAATCCAAAATTAATTCATGCCTTAGTTTGTATAGTCTTACTAAAAAGATACGCTCTTGTTGTTTGTTCCATCCCTTTTTTAGGTGAACTGCCTCCGTCTACTAATTGAAACGTCTCCATTTTGTCCTTATAAGGACTGAAGGACATATGATCCGGTACACAGACAACATATATGTTAGATATTGTTTGCAATTTCGATGATTTTTTAATTGTAAATGTAGCCATAATTTATTAAAAACATCAACAATATCAGTACAGCTGTTAATTATCTTTATTAAAAAAAATAGCAAGTGAAAAGTGATCGTCTCTTTAGTATCCTAAACTTTAGCACATAATTAATTAATGGGATGATTAACAGCTTATAATGTCAGAGCTAGAGATGGTGAGTACGAATTTCATCTCTGTTTTAAAAATAATTTAGTGCAAGGTTTTCAATCTTTGACTTAAATTTTATGAGAATTTGCTGGGACCATCTAAAATAAAAAGTTGATTACAGCACTAAAATAAAGAAAGGACATATATACAGGAAGTGAGACTCTTCTAAATTTGGCTTGAAATAGAATAATTATTGGCATTTCTATAAAAAACACTACTCCACAATGATATTATACCCAAATAAAATTTTACATATATATAAGATACTTCTGATAACAAAACCCATGTTATGGAACTGCTTTAAAACATGTAGCTCCATAACATTTTTATCAGAACTCATCCAAAAATACAAGGAAACACATCAATTACTTATCGTTAGTACTTAGACCTCCTTTCTCATTCCTTCTCTACCTTCACCTCACTGAATTGATAGAGAAGGAAACAAGATAGTGAGAAAAAAAAATATAATAATAATAATAATAATAATAGTAAAAATATAACCACAGTAACTAGTTCCGACCGAATCAACAAAAGCTCCAAAGCCTAATCTCTCCTTCCTCATCGCAATCCTCCGTTGGATCAGGCGCAAAAAAACTGCATTGGTTCAACATGTAATCCATGCATTTCGGCGACTGAAAGAATGCCTCGAAATCCATTAAAGACCCGTTGATGTCCTGCTCGGATATTAATGTATCCTCCAATTGATCAACATCATTATAACCAGCATCACTGCATGAATCAGGCGACTGAGAAGCATTACTAGATAATGAAGACGGTGGCGCATTCGAAGCATTCTGGTTACTGAGACCTGTTGTAGCATTGGCAGCAGCTGCCGCTACCCGCTGGATTGATTTAGGTGACATGACGGTGTTTTGAGGCATCAAGTGAAAAGGGATGGCAGCAGGAAAATTTAGATTAGCAGAAGAACCTTTCAAGCAAAGCAATGCAGCATCATATGCTCTTGCGGCCGCCTCAGGCGTAGAGTAGGAGCCGAGCCATATTCTCGTCTTTTGGTTTGGTGCTCTGATTTCAGAGACCCAAGAGCCCCAACTCCTCATCCTGACACCCTTGTATTGCGACGATGATTTCTTGCCATTGTTACCGACAATCCTAGGTGCTGTGTGGTTTGTCAGCAAATCCACTGATGTGTTTTCTGCACTCTTCATCACCATTGATCGATCCCTTGTGCTTTGTTTTATTGCTTGTAGTAGTAGGAGACTAGGAGCTAGTTCAGTAATTGTTGAGTTGAGATGGCGCTTGATTGATTGTGTGTCAAGAGGGACTTGAGTTGATGTATTTATAGAGGGAGGTAGAAGTGTGACAAATGATGTAATCTAGTAAAAAGATATATATATATATATATACAATACACAGGAGAAAGGATCATGACATGACATATAAATTAATATTGTACACAAAAAGGTTGTTTAAAAGCAAGCGAGGTTTCTGAGAAAGATAAATAAAATAAAATATATAATGAAATAAAGAATCCAAAAACAGGGGTTTGTTATAAATATGCATGTCAAGGATGGCACATGGTTTAAGAGTAATTTATAAGAAATCCTGATTTCCTGCATTACCTGTAGCTGTACGGTGCAATTATTTCACACTTTCAAATATTTGAAACCTCGTTCGCCTTTCACACTATGCTATGCTATCTCCTATATTTAATTATTATATAGTACTATACACACCGGGCTTTATACGTTAATTTGTTCACCAAAATGAAATAAAAACTCCATTAATTGCACTCGTATATGTAAAAGCGATAGTTATGCTTTTTTTTTTGAAGGTTAAAAGCAACAGTTATGTTATAAGCTTGAAATTATATAATTATCACAATTATATATTCATTACATATCTAAAGAAATTAAAGGTTACTTGAGGAACCATGCTTTCCCATGACGCATGCATGAGACTATGAGAGCTCAACGTTGATTTTTGTATCTAATATATTAATTTGCAATATATACCTAGCTAGCTACTTGATTGATCATTGCTAGCTGTATTTTCTATCCAGATAGCGCTCATTACTATTCTAAATGCATGTTGGAAGTGAACTTGTTTAAATATTCTACATACAAATTCGAATTTTCAAATGGCTTGTCATCTAAACACTAATCATTAATTTCAACAGTCGCCATTTCCTGGTTCCTACAATTGAAAGGAAACTAAATAAAATAAAGAAAAACTGCTCCACTGCATTCTGAATTGTCCAGCTGAGATCTGGTAACAGTACGTCAATGAAAATGAAAAAGAAGTACTGGCAAGACAAAAAAAAAAAGGCTGAGATTTTTGACGAATTTTCTTGACAATTGTTGAGAATAATTGAATAATTGAAGGGTAGAAATATAAAATAGAAAAAAGGGTAAAATTGTAAAATAGAAAAATTATAGGAAGTTACTGTTAGGTACTAATATTGAGTACCAACGGTACAATAGGATATAGCTATTACAAATACCAAACTCCTCTCTTGTAAAAAACATAACAACAGATCAAATATACAAAAAGTTTTGTTCTCCTCAGCTTTGCATCTTTTTACAAAAAATAACATGGTATCAGAGCGACACATGTGATCCTGTCGCAAATTCCGCAAACAACAACAAGACTGTAGGTAACAAAGAACTACCGCACCATTCAATAGCTTACAATCCAAATCAAACATAGCTACAAGACTGATTGCGTACCAGCAACATCAGCAAAAACAAACAACAAGACTGATTGCGTACCACAAATCAGCACCAGCAAAAGCAACAAAACCAGCAAATTTCTCATAAAAAAAGTTTTTTTTTTTTTAATAGAAAAAAAAGATTTGCAAATTGTTATTAGTTTTATGCATGAGTTGGATATCAAATTTCATTCAATTTAAATGTCATGTGATATTTATTAAAATTTTATTAAATATCAACTATTAGAAACTTCTAGTTGTTTGATGATTTCTGGTGAACTTCACATCAATTATTAACATTTTTGTACATAATATATACATAAAGTACATAGATCACATTTCAACCTTTGAATTTTAGAAGTACAACTTTTTGAAATTAATCAAGTTGATTCGTTGTCAGCAGTAATCCCTCACTCAAAAGTCTGTGTAGGTTACATGCATACACAATTAATTAAGGAAATAGCAGCCACAGAGTTGACAGAGATAAATTTTCATTTGACTGATCACCAGTTGTAACATGCACCTTTATACAAAAGTAGAGGCACATGCTCCAGCACATTTTCTTTGATAATAAAACAATATATAATCTCTTTGTTCATATTAGATTAAATGGATAAAATAATTGGATTCTGTTGGGCTCAAGGCAGCTTCGTGGATTTGAGGGTGGGGTCCCACTCCCAGACAATTGACATTACGTACTCCACATCTAAACAAAATGGAGATGTCCATTAGTTCTTGATTAATTAAAATAGGATACCTTTGATTTTCTTTCTTTTGAGAGTGAGAGTTAAAGAGGGGGATTAATTATTACACTGTTCTGAGTAGAAATCATGCATCTACTAAATGACAAGTATAATTAAGAAGCATGTGTACTATAGATAAAATATTTTTCAACCTTATGCATATGAAAAACAACGATCATATTTCACAAATCTTTGCCCAAAATATATATTACCAAGGTTGTAGGTAACAAATACATTTGTATATATAATGAAATCACAACATATATAGTACTTGATGAAAACCAAATCAATTAATATGCATTATATTTTTTATGACTAATAATGTTATGTTTGCAAGTAGGATAAAATGAAAGATAACAAGTGTCCATTTATCGTAGTATATATATAATGTGACTAATTCGAGAAAATGGACTTCTCCATTGTTCCTTTCAATGGAGAAAAATACCAAATTGGGGCAAAACAAGCAAACCATGAAAAGATGGGAACGCAAGGCGCAGATGCCATGTTAAGTAATCAAATAAAGCAAACTAAAATTAACAAAAGCTGGCATTTAATTTGTACTTGGTACTATGAAAGTAAGAACTGGTCTTAATTAGATAGCGAAATATCCCAGCTGCTAGCTGGAGCTGCACTGGCTGCATAGCAAAAACCGCGTCAATTATAAATCATGAACCCTAGCTTAAAATTTAAAAAGTTGCCAGTAGCAGTTTGCCTCATCACTTGGTTCGAATTTGCGCGTTTTGATCTTGACTTTAGTGCCTCAGTGTCGCTTTCATGGTACCAATTTTGTCTCACGTCTCTATATGTGCCTGTACTGATGTGTAGATTCTTTTAACCTTTATAAGGTAGTCTATTTCATGTGATGTGATTTTTTTTTCTTTTTGAGTCATTTGGTTGGTGGTGTCGGCTTGTATATATATGTTTTTGTGCTTAATTTCATTATTTGTGCTTTTGATTATGAGTTTCTGTACTTTATTCTTTAAGGTATATTGTACCGTACGAGATGCAATACAAATAAATTGTATACCTAAACAGATTGTCCGTATGAGATAATCATCAGGTGAGCAGGGGCGGAACTAGAAAATAGAGATTGGGGAGCTGAAAAATTAAATATAGTGTAATTTCATTTTATAGAAGGGGCTAAAAGATATCAATGCATATAAAAATTACAAAATTTAATGGACCAAACTATAGGAGGTGCTTAGCACCCTTTCTCCACCACTATGTTCCGCCCCTGCAGGTGAGGTTAAAGGCTGCTGGTGGCCTAAGGTCATGTTTGGTTGTGGATTAAATAATGGGATAAGGGATGTAGACTTCACTTATTCCGTAAAACGTGGTTTAATTGAATCAGACTAAGATAGAATAAGCTGATCTTTAGACTAGCCTAACTTGGTCTAAACTAATTCACCTCTCTAGGTGGTTTAATTTTATTGGATATTTGATATAATTTTTCATTGTTTTTATTATTTTCAATCATTTTTTAAGGAATGTAAAATAAGTAATTAATTTTGTTTCTATTTAAGCATAAAAAACTTACAACTTTATCAATTATAAAATCAGCATTTTTTTAAATAGCTAAACTTTTTAAATTAACAAATATAAGCAATCTAAAAAATAATTAAATAAAATATTTTTTGAAATTGTACTACAAATAAATAAATTTTTTGTCGGCAACCCAATATATTTTTAATTTGTACATAACTGATTTTCTTGTACAATTTCTTTCAATCAAAATAAAAAAATACGAAGAATAGTTTTATTATTATATTACGAATTTTGTAAGACAAAATAATTTGTAATATTAAATTATGCCTTAAACTATCAAATTCTTATCAAACAAGAAATAACTTAAGTCAAAGTATAACTTTAGACATCAATCAAATAAAAATAATTTAGATCGGTCTAAGTTAGAATAATCAAGTTAGGCCTCATTAGCTTTAGTCCACAACCAAACACCACCTAAAGGAATTGTGTTTATACGGAATTACTAGATTCTTTTTATGAATCCATATATTTAAATAAATAATAGTTTTAGTTCAATTCAAAGGCTCTAATATTTTGTATATATACATGTTATCTACACGAGCAAGTCAAATAATATATTCAAAATTATTGCCTACATTGTAATTATACAACATTACATATAATAAATAAATTTAAAAAAGAGAAATTTAGATATATGCCCATCATAACTTGTTCAATTAGATATTTCCCCATCTAAAACTGAAAATTAGTTATTTTCCCATCTATTTCTTTTTTGAAAAGTAGTGGATTCAAGATCCATCGATTTCATTAGAAACCAAAAAGACTAAACACAAGTACCTAAAATAGGTACCTAAAACTCAGCCATAATGTCAAATACAAACACAGACCATCAAAATATTGACAAATATACCAAAATAACATAAACCTAACAACAAAAGACATGCACAAACACATAAACGTAACCGAGAACAGTAATCATCATCAGTAATCTAACGAATCCCAATTGATATCACCATCACTATCCCTGTCTCCTCCAGACATTGGAATGAGTGGGATGCCAGGCCCAAAACCCCCCGATAATATCCAAAAAAGAGTCCTGGTGCCTGGCTTCCTCCCTCTCGGTCACGGATGTGAGTCCCTTCGCTCGAAGTTGTCTGGTAATTCCTTAACATCAGAATGAATTATGAGGTCTCAGTTTAAAAATGATTCATCATTCCTAGACTGACACCAAAATCTAGTTAAAGCAATAATCTTGGTCCCTAAAGTTTTAGCAGTTGCAGGGGTAGTGTCTTTAAAACACACTTTATTACGTTGAAGCCAGACTGTCCAAATAACAACACCTCTAATCATTTATACTAATAACCTATCCTTAAAAGGGATACATGCATCTAATAACCATAAATCATCTATAGTGGAACAATTAAAAGTAAACCCATTATAAGTTGCTATCTAATCCCATAGCAACTTTAAATAAGTGCACTCAACAAACAAATGATCAGTACTCTCAGGTTGACCACAAAACAGACAGTAAGGTAAACCAGGCCAACCTTTTTTTAATAAATTAATCATAGTTAAGATCTTATTCTTTCTAACTAACTATAAGAAAATCTTAATCTTGATTGGTAGCTTAGATTGCCAAATAGTATTAAATTCCTTATTAGAAATACCACCATAGTCCAACCATTTATAGAATGAATGAACTGAAAAGATATTTTTAGTGAACCATCTCCATAAATGCTTATCTTCTAATGTATTATTTAAAGTGAAATGTAAAAATTGTTGCTTTAAATCAAGCCATTCTTGTAAGTATATACCAGCCAGTTGCCTAAAGAAAAGTAAATTCAAAGGGGGAGTGGAGAAGACTGATATATACTAGAGAGATAAATCTATCTTAAGTGATAGAAAATATATTAGGATAATGATATTGCAAAGCATGTTCCCCACACCACCTATCTAACCAAAATGCAATACTCCTACCATTTCCTATTTCCTTATTTAGTCCTATATTAATAATATCTTTATCCTTTAGTATAGATCTCCAAAAAGGTGAGCAAAGTAGAAGAAGAGGTCCTATGTTTATATTTACTTACTAAAATGTCTTTCCATCTACCATTAAAATTATTATCTAAAAATATAATTCACTACTTGACTAATAAAGTCTTGTTCATTAATTTTAAATCAATGACACCCAAACCTCCTTAATCTTTACCTCTACACACAACATCCCAAGAGATAAGAGGGTATTTTCTTCTAGTGGAGTTATCCCATGTCACAAAATAAAATACTTATGTTTAGATGGAAAATAACAAGGGCTGTTATTTTCCCATCTAAACATAACTATTTTATTAATATACCCATTCTTAATAAAATATCTAATGGACAATTTTAGCCTTTAGAATTCTTCCTCTTCCTTCCCTTCCTCCCCATTTGTCTCGGGAGCAAAAACTAAAATAATTTAACTTTGAGTCCAAACTGGAGTATCAAGGTTTGGCATTTGAAATTAAGTTACTCATCACCACTAAATTGATACAGCATCAAGACTAAGTAAGGTTTATCTACAAAACAGCAGTTCGTACTCGTTGCTCTCATAATTACCAACCATTTTGAAAAATACTCTTTGAAATAAAACTGAAAGGTGGGGCTGACTGGAGAAGTACTGGTGAGGCGATGCTCCATCTCTTCTCATGTAAGGGCCAAATGGAGACTCCATTCCGGAAGGAGGAGGGGCCTTGTCCCTCAGAAAAATAAGAAAATGATGATTCAGTTTATCTGACAAGAGAAGTCATGAATACCAAAACATTTCAATCTAATGCGGTAAAACCAGGAATCGACGAATACCAAACTTTTCAATCTGGATTTGATTTTTATTTAACTAAAATAAACATATTTCTTTAGTTTCGCTCCCAATTTAAAAATAAGGCAAATGGGAAAGAAGGAAGGGAAGAGCTAGGGAAGAATTTTGAAGGTTAAAATGGTCAATTAGACATTTTATTAATATTATATGATTTGTTTAGTGAAAAAAATCAAGAATGAATATATTAATAAAATAGTTATGTTTAGATGGGTAAATAGCTAATTATTAATTTTGGATGGGAAAATATCTAATTAAACAAGTTTGATGAGCAATATATCTAAAATTCTCTTTAAAAAAACATATATCTAAGTTATGTTGAACAAGTTATGATTTGTCCGTACTATGAATTTTCATTTTTTCATTTTCTAAGTCCATATAATTGATCCAAACTACTCAACATAATTTTTCATATTAAAATGCACTTGAAAACCGAATTTTACATTTTTTTTAAATTTTTTTACTACTTATAAGATAGATAAAAAATTACTTGATCTAGAGATTTTGGATAGTTTGAAAGTGTGATTTTCTATCTATTTAAAATAGTAATTTTTTTAAGAAATGTAAAATTTGAATTCTAAGTACATTTTAATATGAATATCATATTCAGCAGTTCCAATCAATTATATGAACTTTAATAACACATGAGTAGAACTAAGGTGCTCTTAAGCTCACCAAGCCCTTCGTGAGCTTAACTCAAAAACCTATCAATCCGACTTCAAACGACATTTCTAAACCGTTAGATGTTCAATCTATATTAAAATGTGCTTGGAGACCAAATTTTACATTTTTTGGAATTTTTTTACTATTTATTAAGCTGGTTTGAAAACCGCTGTTTTCTAATGGTGCAGATTTTTAATAAAAACAACGATTTTCAAATCGGCTTAATAAATAGTAAAAAAATTCAAAAAAATGTAAAATTTGGTCTCCAAGTACATTTTAATATAGATTGAACATCTAACGGTTTGAAAATGTCGTTTGCAGTCGGATTGATAGGTTTTTGAGTTAAGCTCACGGAGGACATGGTGAGCTTAAGAGCACCTTAGTTCTACTCATAACACATTAATTCATAGTACGGATCAAATTATGCCATGCATAGTATCACCGAAGCCTCACTCTATAAAAAAATATTTTTCAAATGCAATTTTTTTCCTTCTGAAACATGGATAGGTTCTGCGAACAATATTAATTAAATCTGTTACCGAGGAAATTAATGTTTTAGTCATGGTATTAGGCAGGGTTCTCAAATATTTGTTTTGTTGTTCTAGTAATTGCTTCTTTGTTATTAGTGTTAGTAAATGTTGGATATTAATTTTTTTTTTCTATTATTATGGAGAGTACAAAAATTTGATTTTATTTGTTCTCTCATTCTCAACTACAATACAACCATAGTCCTTAGGTTTTATTTATATCATCGTGAGATACTTCTAAAATATACATGCATCTGTACTAGCTAGCATATGAGGAGGGATCTGATTATAACACTTTTTAGTTATCACAAAGTTATCACAACTATTTTTTACATTTTCAAAGTCCAAATCGTCGATCCAAACCATTCAACATGATCTCCACAATAAAATGTGTTTGCATATCAAATTTTACATTTTTTTGAATTTTTTTACTATTTATTAAGATGGGTACGAAATTCAATGGTCTGAATTTGACTAGTTTTTGTAAAATACTTAATAAATAGTACAAAAATTAAAAAAATGTAAAATTTGATCTGCAAGCACATTTTATTGTGGAGATCATATTGAATGGTTTGGATCGACGATTTGGACTTTGAAAATGTAAAAAATAGTTGTCGTAACTCAAAAGTGTTGTAATCGGATCCCTCATCTTCTAAAATATACATATCCTAGTATATTTAAGGGAAATAAATCTGCTGTTATTCCAAAGGAACATCAGGAACATGTTATTCCGATCACATCTATTCAAATGTTTTCATGTGCGAATCTCGATGAAAAAATTCATGCGCGAATCTTCACGAAGATCATCAGAATAACAGGTTCCTGTTGGAATAACAGTAGATATATTTACATATTCAAGATATATCTAGAATATTCATACACCTATATGCTACTATACTCTGGAACATTATAGCATACTCTAGTATACTCTTGAATAATGCAGAGTATTTTAGACTAATCTAAAATAATATAAAATAATCTAGTAAGTTTTCTATGATATATGAGGAGGAATCCAATTATATCTTTTTTGGTGACACATCATGACACCGTTTTTCTTATAGGTTAATTTTGCGATTTTAAAATCCAAACAGTCGATCCGAACCGTTCAACATGATCACCATATTAAAATGTGCTTGGAGATCAAATTTTACATTTTTTTGAATTTTTTTACTATTTATTAAGATGGTTACAAAATCGCTGTTTTTCAATGGTCTGAAAATAACGATTTTGTAACCATCTTAATAAATAGTAAAAAAATTCAAAAAAATGTAAAATTTGATCTCCAAACACATTTTGATATATCCATCATGTTGAACAGTTTGGATCGACTATTTGGACTTTGAAATGGTAGGTGTCAAAGTGTGTCACCAAAAAAAGTGTAATTTGATCCCTCCTCATAATATATATAGGTGCTGCAACTTTCAACCGTAAATCTCTGTCAATTGTAAACGATTAAAAAGTGAGGATAAGAAGTGCTATTGTCGAAGGTACACCGATAAAAGTGTTATTTCCGACTGTATCGGTATTACTGACAGGAATTTCTACGAAAATACCATCGGCAAAAATTATTTTTATCCTAGCGGATAGTGAGAGATTTTTGTAGTATAGTTTTATTACTACAATTTTTTTTTTTAATGATTTTATTCATTACAAATTGTTTGTATTTGCTTAAAATTTGTGTATACATATACCACTGTGCCACTCTATAACCCTTATGAATGAACTAAAGCATCACCAACTAACAAAGACTTGCGAACAACTTCTTACTTTGACCTTCTTTAGAATTTGAAGGGTGAGGGGGGAGGTGTAATATAATTTTCAGGCAGATGGAATGCACCGCCCAAGCGCTGTACATATATCATGCAACGCGCAAGTAACAATTAATCCTAAGCGAATATTGCCCCACAGAAGATAATATTTTATATAGTCAGCTAATAAGAGTTTTTTGATACCTTCTAAAAAAAAATAAGAGGCTTTTTTTTTTTTATAGCAATTAATCACTCCTAATGCATGCGAATAATTATCTACCGACACTATAATTATTTTAACAAAATTTAAGTTTCTTGTAATCATATTTGATATATATACTTTAGCTCCTTGTCATTTAAAAATGTCAATCCTTAAAAATGAAGAGGTTTGGTCCAATTATATCTCAAGTAATTTTTTTTGGATATCTTAAGCATCTACATCCCAGCAACTCAAATGAGTTTTTAAATGACTGTTAACTTCTTTTTAGAAATTAAGGTATTTAAAATTTCTAACTCTCATATTCCTGAAATTAATTTTAGAGTTTCTATTAAGCCACGTCAGCAACAAATTAAAAAGCAGAAATAATTTGAGCCAAACATTTAATCAGCATGGAGTTTATAAACAATTTCTTAATAAGAAACTTTACTGCATAGTTTCTTATACTCTCTCACATCACTGAAACTGAATTAGAAACTGTCACATCAGATTAGAAACTCTAATAGTATCATGGATGTAGATGCTCTTAGATGTTGTGCCCGTTGTGCATCTAAAATAATTACATCAATATTTAACTTTATTTTATTGTGCATTAATTAAGGACCATAAAAACCAGTAAACCAAAGTACCTGCCATTATAACTTTTTTATTTCTTAAATAGCACATGTATCAAATGCATACTAATTTAATAATTAATTATTATCTTTCCATCAATAATTTTGAATTTGTAATGATAGGTTATAATGGCTAGATGACCAATCAAATTTGAAATTGACTCAAATTTAATATACATCTTATCTAAATAAATAAAAACACATCTATTGTGAAATTTTTTATGCATATTGAAATGAAGTACCATCCTATAATATATTTCAAGCATGTCCTACATTTGGATATGTTGTGATTTGTTGGTTTATTTTATGAAAAAATTTATTAGCTAATTTTCCAAATTTTGAGCTAATAACTGCAGTAAATGTTTTGTGTGCTCAACAGATCTAAATAAGAACAGCAAACATTCTCTTTACATTTTGCTTAAATTTGCAGTTGTAGATGTATTAGTTCAGTTGATTGATTGAATGACAAATGGGTTATAGTTCAGCAGCAGTTTCCAATTTCTACGGTACCGCACCATATATATTAAGGTGTAAATAATCATATACGGTTCCTTCTATAGAATCAAAATTTTCATGCAATCCATCCATCCATTTAGGGCTGCAAACGAACCGAACCGAATCGAACTTACCTCCAGTTTGAGTTTGGTTTGAATTAATTTTGAACTAAGTTTGGTTTGATTTAATTTCAAACGAACTCAATTTCGAACGAATTCAATTTCGAATCGAATTTTTACGGACTCAATTTCGAACTTTTACGAACTTTGTTACGACTTACGAGTTATGACTTATGGCTATGTCATACTTCGAAATTACAGGACTTCAATAAAAACTCAGGCATTTTGAATTCTAATTACACAGTACACCAAAGTTTATATCAAAGTTCATTACAAATATCAAAATTTATATCAAAGACCAAAATTTAGTACAATCAATCAAAGTTCAGTACAGTTATAGTATCCAAAGTTTTCCAAATAGCTACATGAGCAACATCACCAAAGTTTTCAAATATCCAAAGTATTCAAAGTACAATTTAAGTTAGAACTGAGAGCAATTATGGACTGCGGCCTTATATTTTCATCAGTGAATATAAGTTATCAGCGGAAATCAACGGTTCACGTTTGAGTTAATTTCGAACTAATTTTGGTTTGCGAACCTATTTCGAACGAACTAGGACCAGTTTGAGTTTGGTTGAATTAATTTCGAACTAAGTTTGATTTTAATTAAATTCGAACGAACTCAATTTCGAATCGAATTTTTTACGAACTCTTTCGAATCAAACTCGAATCGAATTATGAACTACGAATTTTTTGTGCAGCCCTACATCCATTATTTCTATATTATTTTTATAAATACATCTTGGTATTTTACCAAGGAATCTTTCGGAAATTCATGATGATTCGTTTGTTTGTATATTATTATTATCCACCCAGCAATACTGGGTCAAAACTCTTTTGTTTAAAAACCAAAAACCAAAAACCAAAAACCAAAAGTTATTCCATGCATCTAGTCTGTACCATCCACTTCAGTCGCTTTTACAAAAAAAACTATTTACTATTACATCCATGTCACCTTCATCAAGATACCCCCAGCAGCCAGAATTGTTGAGCTTGAATGATAGAGAGAGAACTCATAAATGATGGGGCCTAAGCCTAAAAGGAAATTCTAAATTGTACAAACATGCTATTCAGGAATTTAGGTGTATACAATTGTTATCAAAAGTATTCTCCATCTTTTCTCATCTATTATTGCATGTTTAATTTGAATCATACATAATGACAAGATCAAATTTGATGGATTGAATGGAACCTGTTGTACACATTGCATATAATTGGAATTCAGTATAAATAACAGAGGATATGGACTCTATCCAAGGTAGGTGTCAGTTGCTTCTCACAGATGCTCAGCTAGACGCGTTTTAACAGCTTAGATCCATAACCAACAGTAAAATAAATAAATAAAAGAAAAGGATCGATATGATGGATTCGTTTCACCAGACAGTCAGACACCTTAATAGCTGGGTCAAAAGGAAATTACAACTTTATTAAGATTTAAGAGAAGAATAAAAGAATTAACTTGAAAAAAACAGGATGTGATGTATTCGCTGAGCAGCTGGAATCCATAACTGCTGTGTGATCTGAGGCTTCTAATCAAGGGAACCAAGGAAGAAGCACTGAAGCTTCCTCTATGTACGGATTATTTTTTTCATTTTTTTCCCTCTCATCCGCACATTTTCTGGTTCTGCTGCTGCAACTACACTGACGTGTGTAATATTCTTTTCAACTCAGTGCATAACTCCTATGCATGAATCCTGGCCGCTCGAAAGCAGTGTATCACGATAGAGATGATCAGATAAACTGCGAGATGTAGGGGTGAAAACGGATCAGATACAAAGCGGATAGTGGTAAAACCATACCTGTATCTGTTTTTATTTTTAGGATATGGTTAAAGAGCGAAGCCAGACCTTTAAACTATGGAAGTCAATCATATAAATTTTTTATGTTATGATTGGGAGTCAATTTTTACCATATCTATAACATTTTATTCTAATTTACATGGAAAATCACATATAAACACAAAATTTTTGAAAAAAAATAGATATCAATTGACCCCTATTGGTCCTTACTGCCTCTACCCCTGGATACAGATATGAATGGGATATTAGATAGATACGGATATAGATACGAATCGGATTAAATATTTATTAAAAAATATATAAATGTTATTAAAAATCTCAAAATTCATAATATTTATCTAATTATAACGATGAATTACATGAATTTTAAAACCATATCAGCATCCACAGATATTTGGATACAGTAAACAACAACTAGCTCAAGCCCAACACAACGATGGAAGTGAACTGAACTTGATTCTACCTGTGCCAATCATCAGATGAAGAACAACGGCTAAATTTGGAAACTTTTAGAAGGCCCAAATCTAGTTTCTATGTTAACTTCTAGAATAGAATTTCAAGATGAACCGCTTCCCACTTTTGCGATCTAATATTCAAATAAAGCAGTCTGTATTTCTATATAATTTTCAAAATGGCAAATGTACTCACAAATTCTGTATTTCTATATAATTTTCAAGATAGCGTGAACAAAGTACTCACAAATTCTGAGTAGTCCCCAATGATCGACCAATAATCTATCATCGTATATATACACATACACAATCTGGCCGAGAATAAGTAGCCAGATGTGACACACACACACAATCTGATTTTATTTATTATAATATGTCGTCTCCTTTACATGAAACTTGACAGTCTTAGATGATCTCCTATATCGAGCTTGCTAACTTGAAGGAGCTTAAAGCACTGATTATGCTCCCATAGACCTTGATGCCTTTCACAAACACCTCATCCTTCAAAAACTGCAACAGAGTGTTACCACCTTGGTTAGTTCTCATTTTACGAGAAAGCAAATGTTGACTGGTGGTACAACATGACCTAAAACCATCCAGGTTTTGATCTGACCGGTACACAGCATGATAATGCACTTACACCTTCCAAAATGCCAAAATGACAATTAATTTCTTCTTTTCTCTGAGTGTGTGTGTGTGTGTGTGTGTGTGTGTGTTATTCCATGTACTTCAGGTTATCTGGCCATGTGGTTAGGGGCGAACCCAGGAATTGGGCCAGGGCCAGGGCCAGGCAAGAAAATAAGTTGGGAAGAACATGAGTTGGGCTGGAAAGAAAATGAATTTGACCCATGGGTAGGCAAACTCTTACTGGGTCCACCCCTAAATTTTTTTCGGTGCCTATTCGGAATGCATGGGGCCAGTATTACTGTGATTTTGAAATTCATGCAGAAAGAATTTGAACGGTTCGGATTTTCAACAGATCAACTCAAAGTTTGAGATATCTCAGGGGATGTGAATTCACACGTGGTTCATATCATTATACCGGAGCAAGAAGCTCCAAATAGCCTCAACTGAACCGTCTAAAAACTATAACATTATGAGATCAGAGGTAACATGAAAATGTACTAATTTTTTTTATAAACCATAATTAAAAAAAATATTTTTACGAAACCAACATGATTAGTTTCTTTTTTACAAAAATCATAAGAACAGAAATGCCATTTTGGATTTTCTGCAGCGGCTCATATGAAAACTTATGAAACCAGTACCACAGAAAAACCAAAAAGGAGACCGGACCGAAATGCCATTTCGGACATTTCGGTCCTTATGGTTTTTGTAAAAAAAAAGTAATGTTGGTTTCGTAAAAAACAAAATTTTAATTATGGTTTATAAAAAAATTCAAAATGTACAGATGACTGCACGGGCCATACTCTTGTAACATTATTTCTGATACCATTTTAAATAATCTGATGTCACCATACTGACACTTCAATAACTGCAAATACAATACATACACTTCCAAAACACAGAAACTCGGCCATCAAAGACAAAAGAAGGTAAAAAAAATCTCAATAACAAGTTTAAGGACCTGCTGCTCCAATTGCTACCTGATATAAGATTTTTATTCTATATTTTGATTCTTAAAATTGGCACATAATGACTGACAACAATACTCAATTTCATAAATGTAACAAGTACCTCAAAAAAATGTTCAACCACCAATAATGCATATTTATTGATCTGGTTCTTGATATAACCAGTATAATGACTCGTAAATTAGTTGAGAACTTTCATCTATAATTGTGGATAGAGGTAGAGAAAATAAATTTATTCATTTTATTTGGAATTCGCTATACTATATGAAATTTGACGACTTATTCAAAAATTCACATTAAATTGTTATTTTTAGGTTTTTATCCAACAAGCTGGATTGGGCTCAACATCTAAAGCAGATTTCATGTGGCCTTGTGTTTTCTTGTTTGAACATTGAACAAAATTCACGGACCTTCTCCAAATGTGAAGAAGTGACCAAATATGACTATTTAATGAAATTATGTCACAAAATTCAAACTATATATTGAAGTTCCCTCAGATAGGCCTACTAAGCTAAGAACAAGAAGAGACCAAATATGACGATATGTACTGACTTTTCTATTTTTCCAAATATTATTATACTTCAGCTGATTTTTTTTCTCTGAAATTTTACAACAATTTTACCGACCTTCTCCAAATGTTGAATCTTTAACTCTGCTGAATAATAACCAAATCACAAAATTCTTACTATAAACAAAATAACTCTAGTATGGGGGTTTGCCATGTCGCTGTTATTTATTAGAAGGTCAATCAAGAAGGTCAAGAACTCAAGATATTTTTTATTATCGAATTATTGGAAAAATTACTTAGACAAGAGCCCAGATCTTGGATTAGTTGAACATGAGTGCACAAACAAGAATGAATGTTACAAATCCATTTCCAACCTAAGATTGCTTTATTTTTGAAAGTTGTTACAATAATCCAACTTGCAAGCTTCTATAATCAATCTTTTGAAAAAAATATTCACAAAATTATATGTTTATTCTGTAAGACAAACTTGGCTTGGAAGTTGGACTAATGCCACAGTATGGATATTAGGTCAACATGACATTTATCGAGTAAAAAGGACCTTCATTTAATTTAATAGGAAAGTATACAGCTTTGGTCACGACACATTAGTCACACCGTGACCAAGGCACGTCGTGACCACACATGTTTGTTACGTTTGGTCATGTTTAACTATTTTTTTGGTAATTTAAGTTTGTTTATTCGAAATTCACCATTAGAAGATCTAAGATTCTGATAAGCTTGACTCGTGTGACCACGTGTCGGGCCGTGACCAGATCAGTTCGCGTGCCGTACCATACCGTGCCAATTTCCCGTAGGATGGTCACGTCACACGAATGGTCAGTGCTGTGCCGTAACGGGTCCGGTCAAGGCGTGACTTTTTTACATCCCTAACAAGCAAACAATGTGTAGAAATGAAAATTTAGCTAACCTCATTATGGTCATGAAGTAAGATCGGAGTGCTGGCCATGGGGGAGAATCCAAAGGTGGGGATACCCAACGCCCGCATGAAACGCGCATCCGTAGTCGACGACAAGATTTCAGGCTTAGCAAGCTTATTTCCCGAGGAGATAACAGCCTGTTCGAAAACAGGCCACCACGGATTCGATTCATTTGCTGGTGTTAACAAAACCTTTCCATTGCAGTCCCTTACTGGTCCGGTCTTAATCAACTGCACAAGAAAAAACTATAGATGACCTAACTGACAAAACTTGATGTAATTAACATTGAAAAGAGTTATAAAGATGTTTTACCGTGTAACTCATGTTTTTATACGCGGGCACCCATTCTTTGTTTATCCTTTCCATCAACTGCTCTAAATGTACAGTTGGTGGGAGCCGTATATTAAATCCCATCTCGGCTTCTGAGGGTTGCATGTTCATCACAAAACCCTGCATCCATTTAATTTTACAATCAATTTAAATAAGTGTGTCACACCTGTATTTAACTATGTTCTGTCTTTCTGTCAACGTGAAATAACTACTCTAGTGCGAGAATATGGCAAATCATGTCTCAGAGTCCACTGGACTTGTATTAGCTCATTTAATGTATTAGAAAAAAACTGAACACTTTACTAAGAGTGAGGCTATGGTAATATGACCCGCGCTATGAACTCTTATCTCCGTTTTTAAAGTCCAAACAATTGAGCAAAACTAGTAAAAAATAGTAAAAAAATTCTAAAAAATGTAAAATTTGGTCTGCAAGTACATTTTTATATGCAGATCATCTTTAACGGGTCAATCGACTGTTTGAACTTTGAAAATAGAGATATGGATCCATATCATGGGTCTATCCGTAATATGCATATGACCATAGCCTCACTCCTTTACTAAACCAAACAATTGAGCAAAACCAGCAACGTTACTCACACTGGGACTAGGAGTACCGGCCTTCATATACACTGGGTTCACTGAGATAACCTCTGAAGCAGGTCTAATCCCAGCCTTTACCATATCAAACTGGCTATCTCTAAACCTGGCAATGGCCTCGGCACAATCCATAAGTCTCTCCATTGCTGTGCCGTCATACATGCGGGACCCATGACCCGGGGACCCGGTTGCCTTCACAATCAAATTCCAAGGCAATCGATCTGCATAAAATACCCTGAATTCATCACTAAGCGAAGCCTGACCTTCATCGAGTACTAATCCAATATTCAGTTTTCTAAACTCCTCTGATTGTACGAATTTCATTGACCCATCAGCTCCACCGATCTCCTCGTCAGGTACAAGAGAAATATGGATTGACCTCAGAGGTGTAAAGCCGGATTTTTTGAGACTTCTGATCGCCTCAAGGTACTGGATGGCGATGCACTTGTCATCCTGTGCACCACGGGCATATATATGACCGGTGGCGGGGTCCCGCGTGGCAGAGAAGGGAGGGTGGACCCACTTGTCAGGCTCGGCAGGAACGGAGTCGATATGGGAGTTGAGGAGGATAGAGGGGAGGGAGGGGTCAGAGCCCAGCCAGGTTAGGAGAAGAAGGGGCTTGTTAGGTACGAATTCAAGGGTCAGGGTTTGAAGGCCGATGGAATCGGCCAAGGAGAGGAGGAAGGAGGCGGCTGAGGTGTACTCGGGATCGGGATGCGCTGTGCGGATACGGAGGTACTGTTGGAAGTGGCTGATTTGGGTTTCTTCATCTTCCGAGAAGACCGAGGCCGAGGCCGAGGCCGAGGTGGCGATGGAAACGAAGAGTAGAGAGAGGAGGAAGGAGCGAGTGACGTGGCAGAGCAGTGACATGGCTCTCTGTGTGTGTGGGCTCCGTCTAGTGGCCACAATCAAAACTCGTTACGGAAATGCCTAGGATGTTATTGTGTGTGGGCTCCGTCTAGTGGCTACAATCAAAACTCGTTACGGAAATGCCTAGGATATTATTGTGTGTGGGCTCCGTCTAGTGGCCACAATCAAAACTCGTTACGGAAATGCCTAGGATGTTATTATGTGAGAAACATATCTCTGGGATAACTCAAATTTTGAGTTTGGATTCCGACTGTCCCATCAGAATCCGGGATTCCATGCACTGTGTTCCTTTAATATTCGTGCCAAAGCAGATCGGACGGTCTGTGTATAAACGTAAACTTTGAGTTACCTTAGGTAATATGAATTCCCCAAAAAGCACAGTACTATACTTCCTGCTTGGCAAGATTCGAATTCGTCGTCACAAGTAATGAATTTTCACGGATTCGAATCAGACAGTCCGATCTAAAATCCTAAAATTCAAAAGTTGGGTTATCCAAATTCGCGATAAGAGGCCTCAAAATGAGATCAACCTAATTTTATGGGATAAATGCATGTTGTTAACAGTTGTAAAAACAGATCCTGTAAGGTAACTCAAATTTTGAGTTTGGATTCTGACCGTCTGATCGGAATCCGGACCAATCCGGTCCGAATGCACTGGGTCCTTTAATATTCGTGCTGTTGGAGATCGGACGGTCTTGATCTAAAGTCAAAATTTTAGTTATGATATGAATTCCCCAATAAGCCGGTACTAATATATAGATGAGACACTTTACCAGGAATGGAAGTGGGCCAGCGATAAGAGGCCTCAAAATGGGATCAGCCTAATTTTATTGGACAAAGTCTTTAGATCCGCTACAACCTAAACTTTATGACCTGAACTCCAAATCCTTCCTCCGAGCAAGAACTGGGATTGAGAATTTGAGATTGGGATGGTTACAGCCATGGCAGCGCCCACATTCCAACGCGCCACGCTCGCGGCGCGCCTCAGACCGCGGCATTTGCGCATTTTCTCGTCCATGTCCGGTGGCGGAGGAGAGACCCGGAGGCAGTTGGTTCTTTACTCGAAGCCTGGTTGCTGCCTCTGCGATGGCCTCAAGGAGAAGCTCAGCGTTGCTTTCTCACTCGGCGGGCCACACTCTCTCCATTCGATCGATCTCCAGGCACGAGACTTTCTTTTCCTCTTTGTGATAGTTTAGGTTTGCAATGCTACGGATAAGTTTCTCTTGTTTAGAATTAATTTATTGATACCTGAAACAGGTACGAGACATAACGGTGAATCCGGAATGGGAGCAGAAGTACCAGTATGAGATTCCTGTGCTCGCTAAAGTTCTTCCTGATGGAACTGAGGTCAGCTTAATGACTCTTAATTATATTCTGAATTTGTTTTGAGTGATGCTATGGTACATTGCAAAGCGCAGATCGGTCTGTGCTAAAATTTATATCTCCATTTTTTATTTCCAAGTAGTCGATTCGAACCGCTCAACATGATCTTCGTATCAAAACATACTTGGAGACCAAATTTTATATTTTTTAGAATATTTTTACTATTTTTTTAAATAGCTAGAAAATCACTAATTTCGGATGGTCCATAATCTTTAGATCAGGTGATTTTATACTTATCTAACCAAATAGTAAAATTAAATCTAAAAAGTATAAAATTCGGTCTCCAATTATATTTTTATATGGAGATCATGTTGAGCAGTTAGGATCTATTGTTTAACCTTTGAAAACGAAGATATGGATCCATAGCACGGACCGATCCGCGCTTTGCAAAGTACCATAGCCTCACTTATTTGCTTTTTTTATAGGAAGAATTTCTAGTGTGTCCATGTAAACTTTAAAAATAGCCAATTACCCATAAAAACACCGTAATATCCAATATCCCCACTAAAACTTAACATTTTATCCAATATCCCCTTTTATTTATTTAGCCGTTTATTTAGTTATTTTAAAAATGAAGTTGACAATTATACCCTTCAATTCAAGCCCTCCTCCCTCTCCTTTGTTGTATTAAGCACAACCACCGGCATGCTTTTGGAGCATCGCCAGGTCTGGGGGCTTTCGTGGCTTATGTAAGAAAGCCTTTTCCCCTTCTTCTAAGCACCTGATTAGAACACAATTTTAATGCCTTAGAGATAAAAAATGGAGAAAGCACAGTTCAAAGGCAGATTAAAAAATACTAGCTTGTTAAATTTTGTTTTACACCATTTATGATTGACGAAAACTGATATAGAAAAGTTTACTGACACCAAGATCTGGTGACTCTTGAACCACATTTTTGGATGACAAAATCACAACAGGAAAAGTTTACTGACACCAAGATCTGGTGACTCTTGAACCACATTTTTGGATGACAAAATCACAACAGGAATGTCTGATCGACGAATCCTAATTTGATTAAAAACAATTCATAAGCGATTGCCCAACTTAATTTTTTTTTTTTTTTTTGAGATGGAGGATTAACCCAATGAGACTAATAATGTAAAAAATTCAAGAGCCTTGCTCCCAAAATCCAGGGTTGTACCTGAGCACCAAAAACAAAGAAAATGCAAACAAAAAAGGAAACAATGGCAACAATTCATTTAATTTTGTTCAAGTTTTGTTTATATTTTGTGGCTTGCTTGTGCTTGTGCTAAATACAACAAAGGAGAGAAAGGAGAGCTTGAAATGAAGGGTATAATTGTCTACTTAATTTTTAGAATAACTAAATAAAAGGGGATATTGAATAAAATGTTAAAGATTGGCTATTTTAGAAATTTACATGGGCACACTAGAAATTTTCCCTTTTTTGATATGGTTCCTTTACTGCCCAGTAAAAAAATAGATGAGGTACAAATAGTTTGGTTGTGTTCGATGATTATCTGACACATATTGGTATAATGCCACTGGATCGGACAGCACACACCAAGCTTGTAAGCACTAAATACAATGTAATGAGCCTTGCTGACTAATTGAGTGTAAAAGTAACAATAATTGTTGCTCAATGAAGTGGCAATTAGTGCTGAATGAAACTTATGACAGATATATAAAGAAAAAGAAGAAAGAAATAAGTTTATTACTTTTTTAGCTGAATGCCTGAATGTGATACATTTGGGTTTATAAATAATTATTATTCTTGCAGGAAGTGCTTCCGAGATTATCTCCACGCTTAGGAGTGGAGCTTATACAAAAGAAAATATCTACTGCATTTGATGAATAAGATAATCTTATTAGCTCAGGTTTTAGAGGAAATTTTTTTGGGTAAGTGATGTCATATAAATGGTTCAATTTGCAAAACATCAGAATGTCTTCTTGATATTGATAAATGTGAGTTCTTGGTTTTTAAGGTTTCGTTTTTCTTCAAAATAGAGGGATTTAATCATGGTCCCTTCTCCTCGGTACATTTTTAAGCACCTTATTCCCTCGAAAGCGAAATGCCTTCTCTCTTTCATTGCACAATTCAAATGTCCCCTCTTTTGGGGCAAAATTGTCAAATATCATTCAATATATATCCTCTACAGTCTCGTTAGTTTATTTGTTCAAAAATCAAAGAGATAAAAAAAATAACACCTATAATTCTTCTAATTATGTGTGTTTGTTGATATTAATTTTAATGAATTACGACTACATCTATGACTCAAAGATCACCAAGATTTTCAAATAACATCCAATATATGTACTCTACATGCTTGTAAAGTTAATTTTTCAAAAATCAAACAAATACATTGATAATTATGAATATAATTATTCTAGAATGCATTTACAGATATAATTGATGTTATTTAAAATTCTTCATTAAAATTCTTAAATTATTTCATAGAAGACTTAATGTTGTTTAAATCGACAAAGTTTAATAGACCTGCTATTAATGACAATATGAATGCATTTATAATTTATGTTTTTAATTAACAATATTTTTAAAATATCCAATGAATAGATATATAAAAATTGACTGTACACAGGAACTATTTTTATAGTATGCAAGTAAAATCAATGATAAAATATTATTCTTTGTATGAGAGTTGTGAAGGTGCTTTGAGGGCTAAAAAAATGTAATCTTCCATGCTACATCAAGCTCTCTAAAAATGTATGAGAGTCTTTAAGATTCGTACCAAATTGAAATAAACAGTTGAGACATCATTTACCTGACTTGATATTTGTACGTATCCTCATTCAAAAAGCCGAATAGATATATTAATCAAAATCTCTACAAGACCAAAGAGAAGACTTAGGTCAATGCATTAACGCCTCACATTTATTGTTGCCGATATTTCCTAGACAGTAACAGTAGTACCATCAGAAAGGAAAGACAATTCTTACAAATCTGTCCTTGTCGTGCAGTTTTCATCTAGCCATCTCAACACACACAAATTAAGAAACTTAACTCTCAAATCTCCATTTCATTATTAAGCACGTTGGGTATCCGATCCGCCAACGGTTACGATTGAAAGATGAAATTTCGGATTTAATCTCAGTTCTCAAATTACATAATTTGTCTTCTTTTGATTAAATACATATGTTTTATGTGTAGAAGTCTAAATTTAGTTAAAAACACACTCACTACACGTACTACCACACGATACGTTACAAGTAATACCAAGAATTGAGCAAATGGAATTAGCATTAAATATTTATTATCATATCTCTCTCTAACTTTAATTGGTGCATAAAAAGATTAATTTCCAATTTAGACAAATAACATATCTCATTTCTGAATTTCCTACTTCTTATTCATTTTTGAAAGAAAACAAAAAAGACATATTATTGATTTATTCTCTAGCAGCTTTCCACATTTAATTTAATTGAATTATAACACAAAAATTGTGTATGCATTAACATGCAAAATGTTGTTGTATTAAAACAATCATTTGTTGTTGTTATTTTATTATTATTTATTATTTGTCTCTCTATGTCAAATCTTATAATATGTCCCGTTACAACGCACGAGTATGATACTAGTATCTATATGATGGACTATGGAGTTTTACCTCATAACAAGGTAATACTAATATCTGTCCTTTTGAATCATCTGTTAGCCTCTTAAATTGTACACAGCGACCCATGGGACCCAGATCTAACAAATGGGACCAATGACGACGAGTGCGTATCCTCTGAGTTATCTCAACTTTTGCGTGACCGATGTGTACGGTGCCTATTTGGGATAGCGCAGGAGCCAGTATTATTTGTGTTTTGAGATTCATGCATAAGGTATTTGAACAGCTGAGATTTTCCAAGAAAAAAACACTCAAAGTTTGAGATATCTCAGAGGATGGGAATTCAATGACGACCCATGACTCACTCCATGAGGACTTAAGAGTAGGTCCGACAGGCATCACTCATCCTTGGATATGTCTGCGAATCCTCATTCAAAAAGACCAAATTAAGAGAAGACTTAGGTCAATGCATTAACGCCTCACATTTAGATTGTTGCCGACATTTCCTTTTCCTAGACAGTAACAGTAGTACCATAAAAAAGGAAAGACATTTCTTACAAATCTGTCCTATTCCCCAGGCACCCCACGTGAAATCACATTTCCCAATTCATCTTAATATTTTTTTAACTATATTGATCTTCTGTGGCAAATACAAGCAGTATATCGTATAGTAAATTATTAGTAATTAATTAAATATGTAGTGCTGGGCTTAGCTAAGCCATGGTGTAAAACGACTTGGTGCTCCACGCCTCATTATTTCCATTTTGAAAATCCAAACGACCTATCCGAACCGCTCAAGTTGTTCTCCATATTGATATGTGCTTGGAGACCAAATTTTACATTTTTTTGAATTTTTTTACTATTTATTAAGCCACTTTGAAAATCACTGATCCGGCGGTCCAGAAATTTTTATTGTTTTTTACTGTTCATAAGGATTTTCAGATTTTCAAAGTGGCTTAATAAATAGTAAAAAAATTCCAAAAAATGTAAAATTTGGTCTCCAAGCATATTTCAATATGGAGAACATGTTGGAAGGTTCGAATCGACTATTTGAACTTTGAAAATGAAGATATGGCGTGGAGTACCAAGTCGTTTTACTCCATGGAGTAGCCTAGTCGGACTCTAAATATGTATTGAGATCTCGTATTGTAATTCCGAATTATTTCCGAATCACAAATTTTTGACCCTGCTGAACCGAACCCGAATTATTCATTTGTTACTATGTTATAGACTACGGAGTTTAATACTAATATCTGTCCTTTTGAATCATATGTTAAATTGTACACAGCGACCCATGGGACTCAGATCTAACAAATGGGACCAATGACTACGTGTGCGTATCCTCTGAGTTATCTCAACTTTTGCGTGACAGACGTGTACGGTGCCTATTTGGGATAGTGCAGGAGCCAGTATTATTTATGCTTTGGGAATTCAATGACGACCCATGACTCGCTCCATGAGAGACTTCATTTGACTAATCTAGACTTAGAGGTGTATATATATATAAAAAAACAAAAGTGTATATATATAAAAAAAAAGTAAACAAATCTATTGACCTTTTACCGAAATTTTTTTTCTTACCACCCCATAAAATCCGAATTAAATGAATACCACCCGAATAATCAGATTTCAGATTCCGCCACGAACTCGGATTGAATCTGCGGACGGATCGCCAACCCGTTCGCATATTGGGCTTGCGGACTGATCGGCTCGCGTATTGGGCCTGCGCACGTATCCGTGCGCGTACTGGGTCGGCGCACCGACCCGTTCGCGTCCCCAGTCGGCGTGCGGCGTGCGTTGTTGAACGCTGTCGGTCCACAGACATATCTTTCCAGGCCCAGTTCCTTGATGCATGCACCTGGTCTATGCACCTCTTACTAACCTCTGTCGCCAGCTGTCCCTCCCTACTCCCTAGAGATTTCTTTACTTTTTTTGGAAAAAGAGTTAAGGAATCCACAGAATAATAGAGTTTACAAGCATTTACCAATAGACGACGTGGCAGTCTTGTTTGCCCCCCTTTTATCCAATGAGCTTACACCACGTCATGCGTGCAAATATTTGTAATGTAACACGAATTGCATTTGTATAGAGCGGCCCACCAAAAACAAGGATTTTGATTAATTATTTTATTATACCGCGACCGCATACCTAAAAAGTAAAAACCCACCGTACCAAAACCCACGAATTGCATTTGTCCCACGTACGCATACCTAATGTAACACGAATTGCATTTGTAATGTCTCTCTCTCCCCGCACGCATATCCACTACGCGAACGGGTCGGTGCGCCGACCCACTACGCGCACGGATCCGTGCGCATCTCCAGTTTGCGAGGGGATCGGTCCGCATATCCACTACGCGTACGGATTGAGAATCCGTGCGCAGATCCAGTACGCGTACGTGGTGGAATCTGAATTCTGAATAAACGGGTGGTATTGATTTAATTCCGATTTTTGAGGATGGTAAGAAAAAAAAATTCGGGACCTTTTAAAATAAAGTGAATATATATGCCAATCACCGAATTCAAATCTCATCATAATTTTTATTGTCTTGTTTGATTAGTTTTTTTTTTCTCTATTACATGTCAATTTAAAATATAACTTCTAAAAATAAAAGCTTTAGAGTGTTTTATAGGTTAGCATAATTTTTTTATTAATTTCATAAATCTTATTTCATATTAGAGTGGTGGTAAGCTATCTTCTTATTTCTTCACCAAAGACAAAGGTAGGAATTTGAATTATGAAGGCTAATATATACAAAAAAAGTTATAATTCAAATTTGAATTATGAAGGCTATATAATACAAAAAAAAGTTATAATTCATACGATCATAATGTGTAAATAATCGTAATAATTCAATTAAATTTTTTTTTTTTTCCCATTTTGGACTATAAATATCCGAACCCTTCAACTGATGATATATGCACAAGACTTGCAAGTAAAATTCCAGCTACCCTCCTATTCTATTTTACCAAAGCATTCACTACTTAATTATTTTTCACTTCCTCCTCTCTTACAATCTATTCCCAGATTGAGAATCCTGCTAAAGCAAGGTAATCATACTAAAGCTTCTCTTTCAGAGTTATTTGATTAACACTCTTTGATCAGTATTAGTACCTCCTTCAATCATTTTGTCAAAGTATATATGTACAGCCACATGTAATTGGTGTCTAATAAATTAGTCACTTAACTGTTGATTGCAGCTGTCTAATCAAACAATGGTTTCACGGGCCACTGTATTTCAATTCGTACTCTTCACGAGTTATTTCTCGCTTCATTGCTGCGGTGAAAACTTCATCTTCAATGGATTCAAACAAAATTCCAACCTGCTGAGCTTGGATGATGCCGCAAAGATAACAAAGGGAGGCCTGCTGCAACTAACCAATGACACAATTCCAATGATTGGCCATGCTTTCTTCTCGTCCCCAATTCCAATGATCAAAACTAATAACAACACGCCAGTAGTAATCTCTTTCAGCACGTCTTTCATTTTAGACATTATTACGGTGGGTCATGGTGGAGGCCATGGTCTAACCTTTGCGATTGTACGCTCTAAACAACTCCCTGGGGCTTTTATCAATGGGTACCTCGGCCTGCTCGGGCCTAGCAACAATGGAAATTTCTCAAATCATGTTTTTGCGGTGGAGTTTGATACAGTCATGACCTATGATTTTAATGAGACTGATGAGAATCATGTCGGTGTTGATTTGAACAGCATGATATCAAACATCTCACAAAAAACTGCCTATTATACCAATCAGACTTCCAAGGTTGAGTTCCAACTTGAGAGTGGGCAACCGATTCAAGCATGGATCGACTACAATGGCACCAATAAGATCCTTGATATAACTGTTGCACCTTTTAAAATTCCTAAACCTTCCCGGGCCCTAATTTCATATCGTGTAGACCTCATAGATATTTTTGAGGAAGAAATGTTTGTTGGGTTCACTTCCTCAACGGGGAAACTAGCAAGTTCCCACTATATAATAGCATGGAGTTTTAGCACCGAGGGACCAGCCCAAACCATTAATCTCTCTTGTCTACCAAAATTTCCACGTGCACCCAGCACAATAACAGCTTCTCGATCTAAAGTGATCAAGATCGGCATTTTGTCCTCCTTGGGGACTTTAGCCTTGATAGCCCTTTTGATCGGCGTTTCCTTTTACCTATGGCAAAGAGCCAAGTTGGCCGAGACAATTGAGGATTGGGAAAGGGAACACCCGCATAGGCTCCGGTACAAGGACCTTTACAAGGCAACCAAAGGGTTCAAAGAGACTGAGATACTTGGCACTGGGGGATTTGGCCATGTTTATAAGGGGGTATTTCCAAAAACTAAAGAAATAGTCGCCATAAAGAAGATCTCTAATAATGCATTGCAAGGGATGAGAGAGTTTGTCGCCGAGATATCAAGCCTAGGGAGAATGACGCATCGGAACTTGGTGGAGTTGCGTGGATGGTGCAAAAGAAACCAGGATCTTCTCCTAGTATACGAGTTCATGCCCAATGGGAGTCTTGATGCACTTCTTTTCGACCGTAGCAACAAAACAAGGACCATACTTACTTGGGAGCAGCGTCTCAACATACTTAAGGGTGTTGCATCGGGTCTTCTCTACTTACATGAAGAATGGGAGCAGCTGGTTGTGCATCGAGATGTCAAATCCAGCAATGTATTGCTCGGGTCAGACTTAAACCCAAAGTTGGGAGACTTTGGGTTGGCCAGGTTGTATGAGCACGGTACAAACCCCCATACAACACACGTTGTAGGTACTCTTGGTTACATGGCTCCAGAGTTGTCATACACAGGGAAAGCCACAGCCAGCTCCGATGTGTTTGCTTTTGGAGTGTTGCTGTTGGAGGTGACGTGTGGCAGGAGACCGATTGAGAACCACGCACCAACCGACGAGTTGAATTTAATTGAGTGGGCTAGGGATTGCGAAGTACAAGGTCATCTCATGAAGGTAGCTGATGCGTGTATTGCAAAAGAGTGTGATATTCAGGAGATAGAGATGGTGTTGAAGTTAGGGTTAGTTTGCTGCCAATCTATTGCAGAGGTTAGACCCAGCATGAGACAAGTGATACAGTATCTCAATGGCACCGAGCAGCTCCCGGTTGATTTGAAGCTTGTGTATCTTAATCCTGACTCAACAAGCTTCGCGAACCAGAAATCATTTCCTTGGTCATATGGGTCGGCCGATACGCACCAAACATTCCCTTCACATGCTAGTTCACATGCTAGTGCGTCAATGGGCTCCCTACAGGCAGGAAGGTGAACTAAAGCTGAACTGTACTTGCAGAGCCCGGCATAAAATATAGATAATGTGTAATTGTAATCGATGTAGTTTGTAGTAACCAAGATATGTATGTGTTATTTAATGCGTGCATTGTACTTTTAACTTGTATTCCAGTTATATGGGTAACTGTTATTCAGAGCTTGACAGCAGTAGCCTAACCTCCAAAAATGGGTTTTACTGGAACCAAATGATAACAGAAAAGAATATGATACAAGAATGAATTGTGAATTATGAAACTACACCTACAAGTTGTAAAATCTTTTGTATTAGCTCAATATCATAAATAATTTCAGTTTAGCATAAGCATTGAACTAAGGGAACCCAAAATTCTGTATGCCTCAATTCAAAAACAAATGGAACATTGGTATTACATAGTGGATTGATGATTTTAAATGAGCTTCTTCTTCCGGAAATACCCTTGGAGATGCCACGATTGCAAGACTGATACCGCAATACAGACACCAAGTGACATGACACTGTACCATGCAACCCTTGAATTTGTTTTCTCGCTCACTATCCTCATCTCTGCCTCTCTGCAACCAAATAAACCACTATTTTTCAAAGTAAGAAAAGTATAACTGAAAATAAGTGTACAAATGAGTCCCTCGAGTCCCTAGCGCAATGACATCATAAAATATTGAAATTTCAAAAAGTGCTGCATGCAAATTAGTAGAACTCTAATCTACACTTATGCACCGGGCAAATGAATTTGCTAATAGATATTTCAAATAATCAAGTGTGTAACAGGAAAATAAATCATTATGTATTACTTACCTTGCTTTAAGATATAATAAATTATGATGGATTGCCTCCACTGCTGCCTCTAGCTTCCTCAGCTCAAGCTCTACTCCCTACCATAACAAATCAAATACCGGTTTGTAAAGTTTAATCATTCAACTAGCCAATGACTAAGAGAAAATAAACTAACATTTCCTGTTTTCTTTTGTTTTGGTTGTGCAACCAGTAATAATTGAGTTTGTGCAGAAAGTGTGGTCAATTTGGGCATTTTAAAAATATTTAAATCAGACTTCCAAGCACTAAAGTTTACTTTGTCCTATGAAATTCAAATGTTTATCTACCTCAAGCTTTTCTTTTCGAGCAACAGAGTCCCAATCCTTTGCTGCAATTCCAATCTTCCAATCAATATTTACAGTCGCTCCAGCTTCTTTAATATCATTGTCGATCCAGCAGCAAGCAAGGTAATTCCCTGCTTCTGATGTTGTGAAAGAAAATTGACCTACAGTGGCATTTTCCTTGTGGTGCAATGTGTTTCCATATGGTGATGTAACCTACATATATACCGTAACAAAAGTAATCTCAACGAATGGTTCTATTCACACCAAGATATTCACACCAAGATATCACACCAAGATATCACACCAAGTCTATATGATTCGATTTCTCAAGGATTAAGAAATAACAACTTTACAATGAATTTCATATAATGAGGTGGGTTACGGTACTTTAAAATTAATATACTTCGAAGTTCCTGATTTTCCTGATTTATCTCTTTTTTTAGTTTTACCTTTTCTGGCTTAAGAATAACGTCCAGCTGAAATCACAAATTTGAGAATTCTGACTTAAAAATTTTATGAACACCACTAATTATATAATTAAAAAGCTAAGAGAACCAGTCTCAATATCACGCCAATTTTCCTCTTTTAAACTTTCCTACACCAGACCCCCATAAAATCCATCCCAATTGACTCAAATGAGACCAAATTTTCAGTTATTCCAACTCAAGTATCCAAATTGAAGCACAAGAACCAAATATTATTACCTTGACAGCCATTGTTGGGTGGTTATGGGCGTTTCCTTCAAACATAAGTGAATAATCAGCCAAAACCACGACGTTAGGCTGGATCTCCTCTGACACGCACTTAGTACCTTTCTGTGGTAAATCGAGCCACACCGCGGCTGCGCTCTCCGCCAGCCACACCGCTATCACCACCGCCACCGTCACCGCCGTAACCGTTCTAGAGAAACCTCCCATAGTAGGAGTTTCGTTTCCGACGATCGATCTCTCTACTCCAAGTAAAGCGAGGATCAACCCAAATCTCAATAGATCTGGGCTAACGTGAAACAAACTCTACTCAGAATTTCGATTGGGATTAACTTTGTGTTTGGGGTTTATTTTACCTCTTTTCTTTTCTTTTCCCGATCGAATCGACTCACGGGTCACGGGTTGGGTACTTTAATTTCGAAGGTTGTCTTTATTTAATTCTGTAGGGAAGGTCTATTAATGAAGGGCGGGTCCCAGGAGTCAGAGGCTCAGAGCTGAGGGGTTTGTTAGAGCATCTACGTTCCTGAAACTATTAGAGCTTCTAAATAACTGTTAACTGTTTTTTAGAAATTAAACCTCTCTTAATTTTTAAGCCTCTACATCCCTGAAACTAAAATTAGAGTTTCCTAATTACCACGTCACAGGTTATAAAATTTCTTATTAAGACATATTTGCAAGAGAAAGGAATCTCAGCGAATCATTTCGCCACGTCACAGTTTATAAACGATTTCTTATTAAGAAACTATTGAGCAAAGTTGCTAAATAAGAAATTCATCTACATCCCTGAAACTAGTTTAGCAACTGCCACATCAGATTAGAAACTCTAAGAGTTTCAGGGATGTAGATGCTCTAAGATTCAAACAATAGTCAACAAGTCAAAACAGTTCGTTCAAGTCCGGTTCTGAACTGAGAATCCGTATTAACTCAAAATTTGAGTTAATGCATCTTGACCGTCTGATCGGGATCTGGGCCAATCCGGCCCAAGGTGAAACGCATATCTTTAATATTTGTGTCAACACTGATCGGACGATCCTGATTTATTCTTCATTAACTCAAATGTTGAGTTAATGCATTTAGGTTATAAGTTTATAACATCAGTGGCAACTTAAATAATTCAAGCACCCGAGAAAAATCAACTTGCAAACGAATGAAGTCCTTCAATATCTGATTAATTAATGACTGTATTATCTTTCCAAATTTATATGAGGCCTACGTTGAAAAGTACCAATTTTTAATAGATAATTAAATTAACAAAGTTAAATATTTAGAAAGTATCAGATAAAATTTTAAATATAGACAACATGAGGTGAGAACATTCCTGCATCTCATTAATTACGAGATCAGGAACAGATCTACACTTAGTTCAGAGATGCTAAGTTACTTCTATGAGTTTGAAATTTTTAATCACATAAATTGAAATGTAATTGAATTTTTATATAGTTTAACCTCCCTCATGAAATTGTAGATGTGTGCTTATAGCCTAATGGTTAAGTCTCTATTTTGTGCTTAGAAGGTTTTGGGTTTAAATCATACTAACTACAAATTAATAATTATATATTTAATTTTCAGCCTCCAACTAAATTTTCTAGTTCCACTCCTGTGCGATAAATTTTCTAGTTCCACTCCTGTGCGAGATGTATATGATATATATCTAAGATTCAATGTAATTTCTTTTAAAAAAATACAAGTTTTTTGTGTTACTCTACACATGAATTACCTAACAGCGGTTCATATGTTACCATTATGTCCGTTTTTAGAATTTTGAAAAGGAAACTTATATTTTGGTCCCTAACGGCATTAGAGGGAGTGGATATGAGGCTTTTTAAAATTTTAACCCTAAATAGTTTGATATTCAACTATATAAATAAATTTCATGTGTACGTAAGTTGTTCCTGGCGAAAACAAGAAATTTAAAAATAAACAAGTGTACATAAAGTAAATAGAAGAGTTAAGAGACACTTGACACGAGAGATGTTTACGGAGTTCGGCACTAATGCCTATGTCTTCGGGGCTTCGCGACTTTCGAGATGGCGTGTTTTTCTTTACCCAATGAGAAAGGAGTACAAGGTGGAACCGATGAGCCCTTACAAACTTCAGAAAGTCACACGGCCCAAGAGCACTAAAGGCTCTTAATACAAGAAGCGAGCACTCAAGGCTCTAGTGTTTGAATAAACAAGAGATCTCTCACAAATTACTCTAATTCTAATCAAGATTGAGGTTTAGTGGAGTAAATTCGAAGTTGTTTGAATGAGTATTGAAGTTTCAAGAACAAGCAAATATGGTGGCTCTTTTTCAGCAAAGGAAGAAGTGTTTTGGCGACTGGAGTTCTCTAGAAAAACCTAATATTTGTATATATTTATAGGGATAAACAAATCTAGGTTTATAAACGTTACCATAACTAATGCCAGCCTTCCACGGCCCATAGCGACCCATCACTGCATAATTTGAATAAAGTTATAACATGAAAGTTGTAGATCTTAATTTTCTGATTTTTTTCAAGCTTTGATTCACTCAAATCTAATTTCGTATGACCAAATTGCGGCCAAAATACGAACGGTGTGTAAGGTAATTGATTATTCCGTTATAACGTTTAATCAACCGTTACAACGGAATAATTTATGAGATCCAAATTCCTGCAAAAACTTCCAGAGCCAACTGTTGTGATAGCCATTACAACGCCTATTAACCGATGCACTCAGTTTTTACATTTCGTTTTCATTTTTTACTAATACCGGTAACTGGTACGAGTTTTCATATACTGGTATTCTACTGGTACGGAAACACGGAACGAGTTACTGGTAAGCATTTCCTTTACTTACTTTCTCTTTACCTATTCATTTTGCAAGCTCAAATTTATTGAGCTACCTGTATCTTTATTTAAAAATTGGGATATACATCTCATGTAATCCTGTTCGTTTAATCAAATGAGGGCATGACCCTTGTTTTTCATCAGAAAATTGTGGTCTTATGTGATATTTTATAATTTATGTTTTCTATTTTGATAAATTTTATTTACTTTGTGTATTTGTTTTGGCAGTTCTTGTGTAAATGTTTTTGTGTATTGACCAGTAATTTTGAATGTAATTGGAGTAAATTTTTTTTTTGGAACCACAAGCTGTACAAATAGTTTTCGTTTCAATAAAATGGGTGGATTGACTACTTTTTCAATGGTACCAGCCGTTTGTACCAGTACACTAGGTACCATTGTATCGGTGATACTAATAAAATTGTGCTTATTTTTTTTATGGTATTAACTTCTTAATGAACTTTTCTAATGATCTTGGCTTCCTGTGCCACTCAAGTCTCAGAACCTGTACCATTAGGCTATGTTTGGATGACATAAGAATAGCAAGAATAGAGACTATTTTAAATTAGAAGCTATTCGGAATAGCAATGTGCATTCAAATAACATTTTTGTTATCCAGAATAGCTATAATAGCTGTTATTATCTATTCCTTGTAAATATTGAAATAGTTACTATTCGGAAATATGAAATGAGAGGAAAAAATGTTGCCCTTTTTTTATTTCCGCCAATACAATTCCGAAATAACAAATTTAATGTCACTTTCTACTATCTTCACGTCGTGATAATTCATTTGATATCCCACTTGCATACCTTTCTTCTTAATTAGCATATTGTTAACACTATTCTTTATTAGTTACAACTATTCACTATTCCACAAATAAAATCCAAACAACATTTTTACTAATCCGAATAGCACCATTTTCATACTAATTTGAAAATCACTATTTTTTTTTCTATTTTCATTTACTATTCTAAAATTTCGCTATTCTAACTATTCAATGATTATTAACATATTTGACTCAACAAGGTTATGAATAGCAGTGTGATGATATTAACACTATTTATCTTTTTATTAACAATACATTATTTTAATATTTTAATATTTTAGTATATAAACAAATTGTATTCTTCATTAATTATTTCCTTTAAAACTGCTTATCTCTCATATATTATCATAGGATTGTCTTTCCTTAAAATAATATTCCATAATTTTCTTACCTCGAAAATTCGATTTCTAAAATAAGTAAATATTATGTCGTAATTCATTATTTGTATTTCGTTACATCTTAATGATTTTTTTTTTAAACAAGAGAACACCATGGTGAAATATTTTATTATATTACAAAAATCTAACAACAATTAATATTGTATATATCGATTTATGTTAACCAGCTCCACAAATTTTATTAACAATATACCTTTAAAATATTATGTGCAATTAACATTTCATACTTATTTTTTGCCAAAAAATGACTTGATTCCTTGATAAATTATACGTGAATTGATCCTAAAAAAAAACATATTGAATGTAAATTATCATAAATAATTTTAACATTCAAGTTATTAAAAAATAAAAATAACATAGCAGTAAAACCTAATATGTTTCTTGTTATGCGAAGTTGGTCTAATAATTTTCATAATTCAATACAAAATAAAAAGTGAGGAAGAATATCTAGTAATTATGAAAATCAAATAATTAATAACTAATTATAACAACAATTACATTATAGAAATATATAACAGCTAAAAGATATTTAAAGAGAATTAAAATTGTTTATACTTCATACATTTAATTTTTTAAAATATTATATTAATAAAAAAATTAGTAGTATTGCTATGCGCCTATGCCTACCCTTTAATACGGAAGATGTGATTCTTATATTAAATTCTTATATTAAATTGATATGTCCTTTTCTCTCAGAAAGCAGCATCCTTCTTTTGAATCATTGGATTCGGAAAAAGAGGACGCTGCTTTTCTCCTATAAAAGCAGCAGAGTCGGACCCGTCTTTCAATGGGCCGAGTTGGATAGCCGGGCCCCACCATGTCCCTGCTCCGGGTTTATGTGTATTTCTGTCACGTGTGATTGGGAAGAGCTAGAAATTCTTTTTTTTTGGAGAAAGAAGAGCTAGAAATAGAATCGAACAACCTTTAATCTGACAATATTCTATTTCATGTGTACTACACGATTAACTGCAAAGAGACGTATAAATATTTTATCAAAAAATCAAACGAAATTAATAGAGAGTTACAAGTTTACTGAATTGGACTTCCAAAAATGTATATTCAAACTCTTATGGCAAAATTGTATTGTATATTGAAGTCAAATATATTATTGTTTTGGCCTCTGTATCTCTTTTGTTTTGTAATTATCTTGTAATTCTCCCGACGAATGCTGACACAATTGAAAGGGACAGAGCACAATTGAGCAGGACAGTACACGCGAATTCCATTAGGAAGAAACAATGGAAAGAAAAAGGTTAGAATTCTATGTACCATATCCATCTACAAATTTCAAGGCAACAAGTAGAGAAAAAAGTGGTGCCCCTTGAGGAAAACCCATTGAGGGCAAAGTAAGGAAAAGAAACATCATTTAGAAAAGAAAGACTGTTGATTAATTTCTTTAATACATCCTAATTAATCATGCACAAGTATGCATGTCATTATCCAAATCCAAAGTAAAAACATCCATCAACATCAAATGCAATTACAAAAATGCTTATTGCACTAATTAATTAAAAGCACAAGTTGCATTTGTGACAAAATTTAATCTACATGAGGAACACACAACGCAATTTGGTTTGCTCCTTCATGGATTGGTTTTTATTGAAGCACCATGGCCATTTCTGGTGTGGTGGTGGCTCGAGTCGTGCTTGCAATCGTGAACTGTCGACAATGGTAACTCGGTTGCACCAGAATCCGAGAATTTGTCTAATTGATCCTTGCCTTTGCCCCATATCAAAGCATAGAGTCCTGTGACAATGATTATAGCACCAACCACACTGCACATGCAAAAGAAAGGAAAAACAGGGTTAGCACTGCATTTTATCATATCTTGATAGATAAACCAACAGGAATTTTTTATTTGACAAACCTTACCTTCCTAAGGTGATCTGTTCTCCTAGAATGAAGGAACCAAGCAGAGCAGTTATGATCATGCAAAGAGGATTGAATGCTGTCACAAAGACTGGGCCCCTCTGTTTTATAACAAGCCCCTGAACATAATATGCCACACCAGAACACACTATACCCTGCAAATATTAAATTGTTTCAGATAAGCTTGTTTGCCACATTACCAGAAATTCATAATTTATTTCTTTATTTGAGTTAATTCTTTCTGTTTTTGATGAAAACTGAACCTTTCATTCTCAGATAGAATCCAACACTCTTAACTAACTGTTTTGGAGGCACCGGTTTGTTTCTGTTTATTATACTAGAAGATATTTGAAGTATAGAATAGCAATTAAATGCAACATACAGCATAGACACAAGTGAAGAGTCGCATGTCAAAGCCGATAGCCCAAACCTTCATATTCCCCTTTTCCACCACAAGTGTAATTGCTCCGTTCAACAGTGTACCCATCAAGCAAATCAAGGTTGTCAGCGTCATCTCCGATGGATAGCTCTTCAATACATTTGACTATACAAAAAAAAAAAAAATTAACTAACGAGATCAAACACGGATTATATTTTTCATCTTAAACATTAATAAATGACATATATAAAAGTGGTATATATATACCTGGAGGATGAAGAACCCAGCCCAACAGAAGGCACTGGATATGACCATGAAGGTTCCTTTGAGCCAGTTGCTTCCATTATGAACCGATTCGGCACTGTTGTGGTGTGTTCCTTTGGACCATGGAAGCGGTACCACCGGGCCATTGTACATAATCATCAGCAATGCACCAGCAACTGCGATCATTGTTCCAATAATCTTCACCTGGCTTCGGCGTTCCTTTATTACTACTCTCTCGATCCTGGTAAATTTTTGTATATGAAATATTGGACAGTTAGAAGGCTGAATATTACATATTTTCATGTTAAGAATAAATTTGATAAGAGTGCATGCTACTATGTTTTTACCTTAGTATAGTTGCCATGACAAAGGTGATTGCAGGAAGCATATTTACTAAAGCCGATGCAAATCCAGCCGAGGTATAGTTTGCTCCCATGAAGTACAAGTTTTGATCGAGAACGGGTCTGAAAGAAATTAGCAGAAATTCTTTTTAAGTACACAAGCAAAAAAGAAATTATGGTGAAATTAAGAGAGGGAACTAGCTAGCTAGATAATTACTCAAGCACAGCAAGCGCCGTAATTTTCAGAAAGATTCTTAGTGTCAGCTTTGGTCTTGTGTTCCTGTTAAGAGGAGATTAATATGGATTAATTAGATAAAATAGTCTTAATTATTTACAAACAATCAAGGAAAAGTATTTGAAGAATATTCTTGTTTAAAAAGATCTAACTTTCAAGGAGAAGATTCTTGATGTGATATCCCATGTTTGGTATATATGTGATATTATCGAATCACGAACTGATTAAATTAGCACTAATAAAAAAAAAGTAATTGGGGTCTCTCTGTGCGTATAATTAATGCATGAGCAAACAAAATGAATATAATTAATGCATTCATTGTCAGCAGCACTTACCACTGAATAATATAAAGTGGCTATTGTGGCACTATGAATAAAAATAGTTGCCAGTACGTACTAAGGCTATGTACTTTGCATATATTCAAATTATATGATGTTTATCCGCTTATGTTAGAGGATCCAAAAAACAAAATTAATATATATACTTCCTATTATAAATTACACTCTGCACCTCTTAATTCACAAACATATTAAGTTCTGGTTCACAAGTTTCTTTCTCATGCTTTATTTGAAAAGGTGTTTTCAACTATAAATAAGGAAATTAACATAGTTTCCTGCAATTTGCTGCTCTCTCTCTCTATATATATATATATCATATATGATTCATAAAAAGGATTAGTGCATGGTTGTCTTTGACTACATCTAACATCTTTGAAGAAGAACACCGCCATGAAACTTAATTTCTCTTCAATGAACTATCTATTTCTATATATACTCTGCAAAGTAAAAACGAACAACAAAGAAAATAATATTTACCTCTCGAAATAAAGTGCGAAAGGAGCCATAAATAATGTTGCAAAAATGTTTCTGTAAACAACCAGGATAAAGTGGTTCATTCCCTTCTTCATTGATGCCACCGCAACAACATACATCCCGGCAAACCCTACCTGAAGCAAAATCATAGAGATGAACGGCTTAATCTCGTTGAACATCTTTCCGACCGCCATTGTGACCACCACCTTATCCAAACTCAATATCTAAGTATATATATATGTGTGTCTTCTTAATTTGTTGAGTGATATGATGCTTTGTTTTGCACTGGATGTGAAGAGGAATGTATGAGGTTGGCAAGCTTATATAGCCTTGAGACAAAGCTCATCCAATTACTTTGACTATTCTAATATGAACTGTATCAAACGGACCCACCACCACTTCCTTTGCTGGGAATAAATAATTTACACAATGCAAATGAAGTGACGTTCGCAGGTAAATTAAATCTCTTTAGAGGAATGCTTTAAAGATATGTACACGTCTTAATTATTGGCAGTAGAGGAAAGATGATGCACATATGGGCCTAAGTTTGGCATTGAATCTTTTTTGAGATCCAACAAGTTATTGACGTATTCTTAACAACTTAAGCAGGCACATGCAACAGGTTGATGGATTTGATAACAGATGACAAATCACACACTGAAAGATCGATGGAGAACTTGTACATATCTCAGAAAAAGAAAGTTCATCTTTTGCAGTTTTGTTGTTATAGCTAATTTTGCTTATTAGCAAAGCTAGCAGCGACCGAGAACGTAACTAGCCTTGTTCTAGTGGTAAAATGTAACACTTTCAGTGTGTGAGGTTGTGGGTTTAAAATTCGGATGAAAAATAATTTATGAATATTGAAATTGGAAGACTAGAACGACTTTTGGACGTTTGGATCACTACTGTAATTTTGAATTTTTATTTGATAACATGAAGAAATTTTGCTATTTGCAACCTGATTATTTTCATTAAGAACCCATCAAAGAATTTTATTTGAAGGGTTCAAATCATTTTGTCCCTTTATTCAAGATTTTCAAACAAATTTACCTGTCCTATATTATAGTGATATCAGTACTATCAGGATCGGATCTACATGTAGTGAACGAGGGTCAATTGACTCTAATTTTATTTCAAAAAATTTGTGCTTATACATGATTTTTTTTTTATATATAAAATTAGCTCCCATACTTAGCATGAAAAAAATTATATGATTAACTCCCAATATGTATTTTGACCTTCATAACTTGAAAATATGGTTTTGCCCCTAATCACTACAACATATTAATTTCCTCTTGCCTGTTTTGCAGATTTAAGCAACCTCTTAGGGAAATATTAAGAAAAGGGACAAATTAATCTCTTATCTAACATATGCAAAGCTACAATATATACTCTTTGTTCCACTAATAATTTGCCAATCAAGAGCATAGCATGCTAACATTAATTATTGGTATTTTTTTTTTTGAGAAATTAAAATGCAGAGAGACATCCAGCTAATGAAGAATAACCCTAAGTGCATGCTGATGCATGTGGTTTTAGTGCAATGTCTCCAAATGGGTGCGCTCCTCTTCGGATTGCATATCCCCTCTTGCAGATGAGACCACACACTTCTCTTTAATTCACCAACCTAGCTAGATTTGGTAAAAATTTAATCTAAGCAGTAAAATAAATTATTCTCACAAGTGGATTCACCCATAAACACACATATAACAAGATTCTTATTCTAATATAATAACATATTCTCTTTTTCCACGTCAGCATGTAGATTATATATGTTCTTTTCTTTCTACATGCGGTTTCGGGTCTCTGTACGTATATATATGCAACTTGTATTGAATGAATCCATCTTCATAAAATAATACACATCTATATATATATATATAGAGATGGGCTATGGTGCATTGCAATGCATGGAGGGGTTTGTGCATTGGACCATAAATCATCGATTCAAAATCCAAATGACCCATCCGAACCGTTCATCTTGTTCTCCATATTAATATGTGCTTGGAGACCAAATTTTACATTTTTTGGAATTTGTTTACTATTTATTAAGTATTTTACAAAATTGTTGATCCAACGGTGGCTGCACAAAACAGTAAAATCAGCGGCCACTGTTGGATCAACAATTTTGTAAAATACTTAATAAATAGTAAACAAATTCCAAAAAATGTAAAATTTGGTCTCCAAGCACATATTAATATGGAGAACAAGATGAACGGTTCGGATGGGTCATTTGGATTTTGAATTGATGATTTATGGTCCAATGCACAAACCCCTCCATGCATTGCAATGCACCATAGCCCATCTCTATATATATATATATATATAGAGTAGAACTAGGGTGTCCTAAGTTAACCAAACTCTTTTGTGAACTCAACTCTAAAACCTATCGGATTGGCTTCAAACGACGAATCTAAACCGTTGAAATCCTTCTAACTTACGGGTGATGCGTCTACATATGAAAATTTTAAAATTTTAAATTAGTTTTGTATAGAGTCAAGTGGTTAAAAAGTGTCCAAAAAATGAATCTAAACAGTAAAAAATTATTCTCACAAGTGGATTCACCCATAAACACACATATAACAAGATGTACTCTTATTCTAATATAATAACACATTCTCTTTTTCCACGTCACCATGTAGCTAGATTATATATGTTCTTTTCTTTCTACATGCGGTTTCGGGTCTCTGTACGTATATATATATATATGTAACTTGTCTTGAATGAATTCATCTTCATAAAATAATACACATCTATATATATGTATGTATGTATGTTTTGAGTGGTGTACACAACGGATAAGCGTGAATAAGCAAAGGATGAAAGGAACTTTACGTCGGATTTTCGCGCCATCTCTCGGTTGGACCATGGAAAAGAGAGGGAAGAATCAATAAATAAATAAAGGCCAAGTATTATAAACACCTAAATGGAGTACAACATGCATGCCACTACGCCATGGCCACTGATCTCTGAATTGGATATGAGTCAAGACCTAGTAATTATGGTACTTTTAGTGTGGTACATTCTCAAATCGAAATTCGAATCTAGGGGCTTGTCATGTCCCCTTTCATACTCGTATATATATATATATATATATATATATATATATATCTGGAGTTCTTGAGAAAACCATGATGAAAATTAAAGGTGCATGCATTACGATGGCACATTGTTTCTGCCAGCTCCTAACTTGAGCAAATGCAATCTAATTTAATATATGTTTCATGGAAACCATGTCAGTACCATATTTAGATGCGCATCATATGATCGAGAGTATGAGACAATAGATCATGCATGATACACATTGTATGCGAATAATTAAGCCTTTGACGTCATGATTTAACATGTTTAAACTTAGAGGTACAAGTCAATTTTTCCTACAATAGCAAGCCAAGCCAAGACTAAATAACTTTCTAAAATTTAATTACATGAACGCAATCCACCAATTAAGATCGTTTTATTATGTTAAACAAAGAACAGTTTATTACGGCTTCTTATTCTTTGCATCCCCCCTACCCCCAACTGCCAACAGATCTCTGCCCCAATTTAACATATTTATCAATTATCAATATAGATAGAGGAGGGATCAAATTACATCTTTTTTTGTGACACACTTTGACACCTACCATTTTTAAAGTCCAAACAGTCGATCCGAACCGTTCAACATGATTGATATATTAAAATGTGCTTGGAGATCAAATTTTACATTTTTTTTGAATTTTTTTACTATTTATTAAGATGGTTACAAAATCGTTGTTTTCAGATCATTGAAAAACAGCGATTTTGTAACCATCTTAATAAATAGTAAAAAAATTCAAAAAAAAATGTAAAATTTGATCTCCAAGCACATTTTAATATATCCATCATGTTGAACGGTTCGGATCAACTGTTTGGATTTTGAAATCGCAAAATTGATTTATAAAAAAAACGGTGTCATGATGTGTCACCAAAAAAGGTGTAATTGGATCCCTCCTCGTATAGATATTGGTACCAATTTAAGCAGTCAAAAATGTTGAAAAATGAATGTATTAAAATTAACTTAAAAACTTTCACATTTGATCACCGCTTAATTTGATATTAAATAAATTCAAAAAATTATAAATTTTGTATGTAAACGCACAACTAATAAAGTAAATTAGTTTAAATTTGTTGTTTGAAGTTAATTCGATAGATTTTGAATTCGTCTTATTAGAAACATGTGTTGTTGCAGGTTTATGGAAGTATGAGCACATGCTAAATAACAGGCTTGGATATATTGTTAGAATGAGTTAGGTTGACAAGACCTTGCTATCCAAATTAAGACTGTCTCACCTTGACAACATCTGTCAAGATCTCAAGAAAAAAAATTAAGACTGCCTCAACTGATACCAGATTGCTTGGGTTTTGGTACAGGTCATTTATCTAGAACTGATATGAACATTTTAAGTAAAAATTGCATAATTTTGAGAACCAATTTATGATCTGATGCCGAGGCGAATTTACTAGTCTTGAATAGGGTCAATTGACTCTTATTTTTTTCTTGTTTAAAAAATTATGTATTTATACAAGATTTTATATATAATTTAGACTTTAGAATAAAATGCTATAGATACTATGAATTGAAATTGATTCCTATTCGCAACACATGAAATTTTTATATTATCAATTTGGGGTGGAGTCAGACTTTAAAGATACGGAGGCAGACATGAATTAGCGTCAATCATATAAAATCTTCTTGGTGAGAATGGGAATCAATTTTACCCAACCCATAACATTTTACTCTAAAGTCTAAATTATATATAAAATAAGGCACAAATACAAAAGTTTTGAAAAAAAAAAAAATGAGGGTCAAGTAGCCCCATTCTAGTTTGACCTTCATAGTTTGAAAGTGTAGTTTCGTCCCTGCAATGACGATGTTTTCCATATGGGAGTAGGGATGGATCTAGAAAATTTAGATTGAAGGCGTTGAAACATGCAATGCAAAAATGATTATTGTGTGGTGGGTGAAATTTGAACCAAAGTTTCCACAACCACATATGAAATTTTAACAAGTACACTATACGTACACATGATATTTCATGAGGGAGTTGAACAATATAAAAAAATTTAATTAAATTTAACTAAATTTCAATATGTATAATTAAAAAAAAATCATAGGGTGGTTAAGCACCCTTTAGATTGCATTAAGGTCCGTTCTTGTATGAAACGTTATAAGTTCAAAATCATGATAAAAAATCTATTGTGAATAATAAAAGTAGAATGGATTAACCTCCAATCTTTACACAAACAAAAAGATATCATGATTCCAAATACCTTACTATCTAGAGTCCGGCTAGTATGACATCAGTATCATTTTAGCCTATATATATAACACAAACTCAAAAACCTATCGAATCGACTTCAAATGATGAATCCAAACCGATCTACTTCATTAGTTGTGCATTTGCATGCAAAATTTATAATTTTTTGAATTTATTTAGTATCAAGTCAAGCGGACAAATGTGAGTGTTTTTAAGTTAAATTTTTTTGAAAGCTTGGTAGAGACTACCAAGATTGAATTAATAAGAGTGTTTACAACCACAATTCCTACGTTATTACATCAATTGCTATGGTATAGTATCAATGCCCCTGTTTACATCTTCCCTCTGCTTTCCACAATATCGCAACCACAGCTGTGAATCTTCTCTTGCTCTGTTCGCCACCAGCCAAGCCGGCAGTTTTGAGTTTCTGAAGATCACTTCATTCCTCTGCCTCCATAACAACCATAGTACTGACATCACTCTTGTCACCCAAATTCTATTCTGTATGTCGGATGCAGTGTACAACTGCCTTGAAGACTCCCAAGTATCTTGTAGTGTGTCTTCAACGCTGATTAGATCTCTAAATTTACCCCATACTTGTTGAGCATTGGAACAATGAAAAAACAAATGATGGGATGTTTCAAGGTCACAATCATCACACATAACACATCTAGGCTCAGAATTTATTCCTCTTCGTTTGCATAACTTCATGAGTTAAGATTCGATTACACAACAAAAGGAATATAAAGATTTTCACCTTGGAAGGTGTAGCAGCCTCCCATATTTCCATGAAGTTCCAACTAGTTTTACTCGCTATTACGTACCATCAGCTTATAAATTGAATTTGCTGAGTAAACGCATTTATTTATTTTTTGTATGTAAACGCATCACTCGTATATTAAATCAATTTGAACAGTTGTATTAGTTGTTTAAAGTCTATCCAATAAATTTTAAAATTAGTGTCATGTGACATATAACCGTACTTGTTTCTAATACACAGCTATTATATATATACTGAGCTCGAAGCCCAGAGGAAAAAATAAAAGATAAAATAAAATAGTGTTTTCTCAAGAAGACGGCTGATCTGACTTTTTAAGCATGAGAATAGATTAAAGGTCTTCAAACCCTTCTTCGGTTCTGATATTAAATTTCTAGCATGCGACATCTATACGTACTACACTAAGTGTGATTATCACTAAACGATCAATATTAACCTAAATATAGTGTTATCACACCGTAACACTAACAAAATCTTAAAAAAAAAATTGTTTTAGAAAAGGGGGAATTTCATGTATACCCCTCAAAAGCTTCAAAATTACGTATTTCCCCCTCTAAATTTTAAAATTACGTATTCCCCCCTCTAAACTTCAAAAACTTACATATTTACCCATGTTATTGTCTTTTATATTAAAACACATTCTAAATTTATAAAATACCCCATTTTACCCTTTATTAAAAGTATAAAACCCCCATCGAACTCAAATTTGAATCTAAAGGGTTCCTCTACCGTCCGATCCGCGCACATCGCAATAAGATATGTGCGTGTTCGCTTCAAGATTCGTGCTAATCTAGTGCGCACGGATCTTAAAACAATTTTGATCCGTGTGCATTGCATTAAGATCTGTGCACGTTGCTTCAATATCCGTGCATGTTCACTTCAAGATTTGTGCTGACCTAGCACGCACAGATCGTAAAGCAATTCGGACGATATAGGAACTTTTCAGATTCAAATTGGAGTCAGATGGATGTTTTATGTTTTTTAATAAAAAATGGTAAAATGGGTATTTTATGAATTTAGAATGTGTTTTAATATAAAAAGAATAAAATGGGTAAATATGTGATTTTTTGATGTTTAGAGGGGGAAATACGTAATTTCAAAATTTAGAGGGGGAATATGTAATTTTGAAGTTTTTGAGGGGTATACGTGAAATTCCCCCTTCAGAAAAATGAATCAAAAATCTAAATTAGCAGGTGTGGTACTTGTTTGGGACTTCACATCCGATCTAAATAGCACATGGAGGTGCACGGCATCTAAACCGTTCGTTATGAATCTCAAAATTGTTTGATATATGTATTAAGTTTTTCCTAATCAGACGGTCTAAATCAAGTGAACTGATCACTTACAAGCGTTAGGTACACTGTTAACATTTATTTTATGACTTTCCTTAAGAGGAGGGTTTAATTAAAAGTCTCTTCTTCGTGCTTTTATTGTGCTTCTATTTTTAAAACTACAATAACTTAAAATTTAAAACTTAAATATCAAAATAAAACCGTTAGATATGATCTATAGTATTTTCTCTATGTACACAAAAAAAAATTACGAGACTTTGATTTGTTTTAATTTGTATCAAGAGCTTGCAATTTATAATACACCAATTGAATTAATTCAGGACGTTGATTTTTCAACTTATTGATTCATATAAAAACAAAAAAATTAAATTATGTGCATACATAAAAAATAGAGAGATGCTTCTATGGACACAAGGACCTATTTGTAAAATGAGTCCTATTTCCATTTTCAAAGTTCAAACAGTCGATCCGACCGTTCAACATTATCTCCATATTAAAATGTACTTGGAAGTCAAATTTTACATTTTTTTGAATTTTTTTACTATTTATTAAGTATTTTACAAAAACTAGTCAAATTCAGACCATTGAATTTTATAAAATACTTAATAAATAGTAAAAAAATTCAAAAAAATGTAAAATTTGACCTCCAAGTACATTTTAATATGGAGATAATGTTGAACGGTCGGATCGACTGTTTGAACTTTGAAAATGAAAATAGGACTCATTTTACAAATAGGTCTTTGTGTCCATAGAAGAATTTGCCTAAAAGATAAGGCAAATTCTTCTATGGACACAAGGACCTATTTGTAAAATGAGTCCTATTTTCATTTTCAAAGTTCAAACAGTCGATCCGACCGTTCAACATTATCTCCATATTAAAATGTACTTGGAGGTCAAATTTTACATTTTTTTGAATTTTTTTACTATTTATTAAGTATTTTATAAAATTCAATGCTCGGATGATTATACTATGCTATTGAAATTTTTTTCTACTCAAATAGTATTAAAAATATTTTTATAATGCGTATTTATTGTTGAATATTTTTTTTATACTAAAAGTTGAGAACTAGCTAGTTTAAATGGAAAGCAAACTTTCCCTAATTATTCTTGTTTAGTCGGTCTAATGGTCAATATTAATTATTAAATTTTCTATGACTTAGTTTTGGAGAATTGTTGTGAAATTAATTACTTAGAAGTATTAATTAGAGAAATGAGATTCTTGTTTCATAGCCTCACGCAATTACCTAAGAGTAGGTGCATGGATTGAACACCACCACTTGGTGCTTTTCTAAAAGAAGCAAAAAAAATGGTTGCACATTAACAGTGATATATATGCTCCATGATAGCAGGAACCTCTCTTTAGGCACTAGAAATATTTAAATTGATGTTGATAAGTTTAGTGTTGCGAATAATAGCCTGACACGTGTAAAGATTAGCAGATTGATAGCTATGATCTCCAAAGGGAGAAGATACTAATTAATCAGAACAGATGAATGCAATTAATAAAGCATCCGTGGAATATATCAAGTTTTTTGACATGTGAAGACAAAGCTGTATATTCTTATAGATTCAATAGGAATCTTAATAAATATCATCAATCGTATTCGTAGCCTTGATTAATTTTATCATGCTATGATTATGGGGTCCGACTCTGCTGCTTTTCTGAGAGAAAAGCAGCAACCAACTTTTTCAGATCCAACTATTCAAATTTGTTGAGATTTGTGCATGAAAAAGTTTCTTTATCGAGATGCGCAAAATAAAAAAATTTGAATGGTTGGATCTAGAAAAGCAGGACCCTGTTTTTCTGTCGGAAAAGCAGCAGAGTCCATTCCATGATTATGAACCGAGATTGATAAAACGTGGTATATGTACCAACCAGCATATGGAACACAAATACAAAAGCTAAAACATATGGATTGACCTTGCCTTCACCTCCATCCTTTTTGGAACAGGTTTAATTTGGAATAATAAAATTGTCAATTCACACACACACATATTTAAAAAAAAAAACAATAAGACCTTGACCTCCATCCTTTACTCAAAAAAAAAAAAATATGAATTGACAATTTATTATTCCAAACCTGTTTAAGCCCAAGTAAGACGATCATACTTCGTGTCTAACTCAAATTTAAATTAGAAATTATTTCTATTTGACTAACTTAGTTTGTACGATCTGGAATATCTAATTTTAATATTACATAATTTCTTACTTCTATTAAATAAAGTTTTTTTTTTATATTTTATTGTAGAATCAACAAAATATTAGTAATTATTTCATGCTTTAGCTATTAAAACAATATAAAAATAAATACAAAAGGCTTAATGATTAATGTCTAGTAAAATCAGAGCTTGATTTGAGTTGGAATTAATCCGAATTTGATTTTAATCGAGCTTAATACCTATACGGTCTAGCATTAAAAACTTTCTTAATTACGTGGTAGGCTTTAAAATATTTCATCATAGACCTCCTTATAAATATATTTGTTTTTGAAACTTTAAAGACTTGTACAATGAAACATAACACAATAAAAAAAGGACATGAAAGTAAGGTAATAATTGATGGAAATGGAAAACAAGTGGTGCAACCAATAGTGTCATTTCCTCTCTCTCTCTCTCTCTCTCGCTCTCTGCTTTTATGGTCCAATTACTTGGGAGATGTGACTGAATAGCCTAAGATAATCAAGGAGTGGATTCGTTCGAAATAGGCAATCTTTGTCCATTCACTGTTGTTTAATCAAAGATAAAGCAATAATTAATCTGTTAAGGGTATGTTTGGTTGCACTAAGAATAGCACTATTCTTAGAATAGCATTGCTATTCGGAACAAGAACAATCCAAACGAGAAATAGAGCTATTCGGAATAGGGAGAATTGGGCTATTCTCTATTCTTACAAAAACATGGAATAGCATTTGTTAGTTTCAATATTAATACTAATATAATATTTAAACTAATATTATATTACATTTAATATTTAAATTAATATTATATATTATATTATATTTAATCTAATATTTTATTTAATACTAATCTAATATTTAAAATAATATTGTATTACATTTAATATTTAAATTAATATTATATTATATTTAATCTAATATTATATTATATTATATTATATTTAATCTAATATTTTATTTAATACTAATCTAATATTTAAAATAATATTATATTACATTTAATAATTAAATTAATATTATATTGTATTATATTTAAACTAATATTATATTACATTTAATCTAATATTTTATTTAATACTAATCTAATATTTAAAATAATATTATATTACATTTAATATTAAACTAATATTATATTACATTTAATCTAATATTTTATTTAATACTAATCTAATTTTTAAAATAATATTATATTACATTTAATATTTAAACTAATATTATATTACATTTAATATTTAAATTAATATTATATTACATTTAATATTTAAAATAATATTATATTACATTTAATATTTAAACTAATATTATATTATATTTAATCTAATATTTTATTTAATACTAATCTAATTTTTAAAATAATATTATATTACATTTAATATTTAAACTAATATTATATTACATTTAATCTAATATTTTATTTAATATTAATCTAATTTTTAAAATAATATTATATTACATTTAATATTTAAACTAATATTATATTACATTTAATATTTAAACTAATATTAGATTACATTTAATATTTAAACTAATATTATATTACATTTAATCTAATATTTTATTTAATACTAATCTAATATTTAAATTAATATTATATTACATTTAACATGTAACCTAATATTATATTATATTTAATATCTAAAATAATATTATATTATATTTAATACTAATTAATATTTAAAATAAGATTATATTACATTTAATATTTAAATTAATATCATATTGTATTATATTTAATCTAACACATAAATTATTACTTTATTCATTTCCTCCAAACTCTATTCCAAATATGCAATCCAAACAACTTTTTCACTGTTCCGAATAGCTTGAGTTAGCACTGTTCTTAAACAGTAGCTATTCTTATTTACTATTCTAAACAGTAGCTATTCTAGCTATTCTAGCTATTCTAGAGTTCATCCAAACGTACCCTTATGTGTCGGAACTGCCTGATTGAATCTTCTTTACACCTGTTCTCTCTGTGTTCTAAACTTGGCTTTCAACTATTCAGACCAGGGGGGACGGTTGAATTGATATGGCATAATTCATTAGCAGCTTATAAAAACAGTTCCAATGAAGACGACATAACATGTATTATGTGCTTTGTTTGTGTCACATGGACCCTGTGGAAGGAGAGAAACGAACGTGTATTCAGGGGAGGAATGAGGCAGCCACCAATACTGGTTGAAAGGATACTGATGGAAGGGCGTCTATGGTCCATGTTTTTGCTGATCTGAAGTGTCTCAATTTGCTACTTTGATACTAGGGGTGAGTAAATTGTTCATAACTTGTGACTCGCTCATAACTCGCTTGCTAACAACTCGTTCGTTAACTTAATGAACCGAGCGTGAGCATACCCTAACTCACTCATTAAGAACTGTGTTATATGAAATCATGCCATATTCAATCTCAACCGGATCAAACCCAAATCCAACTTAGTTACACTCAGACTCAGACACCCAGCGGATCCAAAGTTCCTTCTCCGTCTATACTATATTACTCTCTCATACTCACAGTCCCACCAAGAAGATAACTGTTTAATTTTGTTAAAGTTACGTATGGACAATTTTTTGTTAAATTGTGTACTGTTTAAACAGGTTGGATTATGATAATTTGTTAAATTCTATCAATGTTAATTAGTTTTTGAATGATGCATCTGAAACAAAAAAAACTCGAAACAAAATTCAATTTGCGTGCAAGCTTGATTTCTTAACGAGTCGCTTAATGAGCACGAGTCAACTCAAGCATTTAACGAACCGAGCATGAGCACAACTGTCAACTCAGTGTTGTCTTCTCAACTCGAGTCGACTCGTTCATTAATCACCCCTAATAAATACACATCTGGGCATCTGCCAGGAATTTTCAAAAAAAGAAAAGAAAAGACAACCACGATGAATCCAAACACCTTAAAGCACAATCTCTAACCTCTCTTTCCACAAAGGATGTATCTAACCTTTGTTGGCCATTATAACAAGTAATCTTGACTAAGTATTTTATGATCTACTTTTTATTTTTCATGTTTTGTTTGTTCCATTTGAGTACAACATTACATAAGGCAAGGGACACTATAATTTCAAATTTTGTGTTGTTTTGAACTAATTTTTGTCAACCAAATTAGGCAACATAATATAAAGATTGCACATGATGGATATTTTAGAACAAACTTCTGTAATACACACGCATGTACAGTTTTTTCTGTTTTCTGAAAATGACTAATTAATTTATAAATTTTGGATGACCAAGATAAAGTTAATAAATAGTTAAAAAGTCTGTTTATGTAATTTTCTCACAAAAGGAATATGGCCTGGTAGCCAATTAAGTACCTATCCTACCTATCAATCTCTCTTCTTTTGATAGAGTATCTTCACATGGCAAATTGCACTTACAGGAGCTTTTCTTTAAAATGCAAGTAAATTGACCACTAGTCAACATCAAAGAATTAGCAAAATTTAAAGATTCTATCACTGATTCTCCAAAGACTTGAGTAGTAAAGCAAAAAAGTTTCAATAATAATTCAAAGGTATTTCACAAAACAAAGCAAAGAAACGACAAATGTCCAAGTCTATCTTGCAAATACAAGTTATAAAAAAGAAACTAGCTTCCATAGTCAATACTCAATACAGTGGGGTTGCAACTTTACTAAATGACACAGGACTGTTCTTCCACGATCCGATAAATTTAATTGTTAAATGCAAAAACAATGGGTTAATTCTTGACCAACCTTGACCTATTTATCTTGTTGGAGCCTAACAATGGATAATAGCATGTATTTCAAAAGTTTAGTTCTGGATGAGGCCCAATAAAAATTAAAGCATATGTTATCTTATTTTTATATTTTCAGGGCGCGCCACAATTTCGTAAGAGTAAAAAACCAACTCAACAAAAAAAAAAAAAAATCAGTGGAGAATGCAAAAGTGATATAGAGAAAACCGAATTGTTCTTTTCCTCTTCAATCATAACCTAACAAATTATGATTAATTATCCAATGTATGTACGGAAAGTTATTATGAAAGATTGTATCCCATGATTAAATATCCAATGTATGTAACCGAATTGTTCTTTTCCTTAGATCAATCTCTTACAATCTTTTTGTTTAGCAAAAATTTCAAGTGTTCTTTTGCCTTCTAAATTCTAAAAACTCCACATGTTCAACCAGTTTCCTGTTCCCAAAAACTGTATTTTACAACCCCCTTACATATCCAGTATCACCACAACCACTCTTATCCAATACAATACCTCAAATATGCAACATATAAACCCTTCGGAGACGGACCTAGGAAATGTGATAGGTTGGGACAAATTTTTTGTGTGACATAATTTTGAACAAGTATATTTTGCAATTTTTCTGAAAAAATATAAGATAAGCATATATTTTTAATTTTACTCAGGCCAGAAGGTGCAAGTGCCAAGTCCTAAGATTGTAGTTTTGTCTAGTTACAACTCTGACATCCTAAGGAAAACATAGGAATTCTTCACTTAGTATTTGCTGTAAACTTTTCAGAATGGTTTTACAAACATCGAGTTAGTAGAACTTAGAACTGACATATTTTATTTATAATTTTTTGCAAAAGTAGCAAGGCCTACCAGTTTCATTAATGAAACAAACAGATACACAATCAAACAAATCAAGCAAAGTAATCACCGACACAAAACTAAGTGGTGGATGACTTACTCCAGAATTGTTTAACTCAATACTTCACCGGGGTTTTTTTCAATTTAGCCCAGAATTTTTTAACTCAATACTTCACCAAGTTTTTTTTTGTCAATTTAGCCTCATCTCACAAAGGTACCAGTCAGATTGTAGGATAATGGCCAAAGAGAAACACCTCGCAATAATATTTTACATCCTACGCATCCACCGCCCCTAACACCAAATAAAACTAGGTACCAGCTGGTACACATAGTATCCCAGCTTGTTAATACATACCCTTTCAAAGCAACAAAACAAATCATCTCCTAATAGATATTTCCAAAATGTTGGGTGAAGCCCAAATTCGTTCAATCATCCTAAATTAACCCCATAATCTAGCTTCATTAACCAATTAAAGTTTCAGATCTACCAAATCAAACAGTAAACTATTAAGGATACATGCCACTTAAGTCAGGAAAAGTTAGTATTACCTCAGTCAACTATTCTTAACTGCATAAGCCAACAGATTATACACCTCCTTGAACACCTCATGCCGCTTCATTTTCAACCTCATATCAGACTCCACCTGCTCTCTCCATTTCATCTCAAGCTTCATTGCCCGAGCAGGGTCCATAGTCTGCAAACCTTCCTCGAGCAATGCCCCAGAATTCATCCTTTCATTCTCCCTCCAATATTCTCTCAATGCCTCAGTGACAAATGCACAATTCACCTTTCCATTCTCCATCTCTACTCTCTCCTCACAATTTGGCATTTCCTCAAGCACTTTTTCATGCTTAGCAGATGCATCAGATCCCCATACCTCTTCAGAGAGCTTGTAAATAAGCCGCTCGTGGGGCCCGCTGAGGGGCCCATTTGCCTGAAGAAACTTGCTCTTTAGCCTCTTGAGTTTGTAGAAAACCCGAACCTGATCCATACCCGAACCAAGAGACCTCTTAACTGACTCGAAAAATTCTTCCATGTCGGGCGTCCTGGGAGGCGACCCGGTTCGGGCACGAAAGCGTGCCGCAGCCTTAAGCAAGGCCACCTCCTCGGTCTCGGTCCATGACTTGTGGGACACGCCAGCAGAGGCGGATGAGATTTTGAAAGTAGGGGCGGAATCGGGGAAATCGCGGGATTTTCGTTTGCGATCGCTCTTGCGAGAGGAGATGGGTGGGGAGGTGGCGAAGGAGGGATCCGATAACGGTTTGGATCGGATGAGCTTTTGAGGGGAAGTCGGCGACATTGTTTTGTTTCGTTAAGAGGTGTAAAGGGGACGAGCAACTGTGAAATGAGAAAAGAGAAGCGAACAGAGACGGAGAAGTCGAGGAACCAGTATCCTCTGTGTTACTCGAGAAAATAAAATGAGCTCTCAGCCGGTGGATATTCGGGTGATTGGAGGGGGCAGTATTATTTGTGCTTTGAGATTCGTGCAAATTTAAAAAGAACGATCAAGAACGATCCGGATCCTCACTCTATTTCCTGTGGTTCTCAGAGGATACGAATTCGAAGTCGAGGCGGCGTGACCACTGATCGGAAACTTCTTAAAATTGAGAAATTTTATAAAACACACCCATCATTTTTTTGTATTTAGAAATATCTCCCTTGAAATATTATTAAAAAATTTAAAGAATATTATATTTCACTTCTTAATTCTTTTTTTTTTTTTTTTGACAAAAGTGGGTATCCCCTGCTTGTTTCATATTGAAATAATATTCCATTGTGCAAAATACCTAAGCAACTAGAGAAATAACAACAAAGCATCAAGGTACAGTACCATATGACAAAATATGGCTAAAGATCGAAGGAGTAAGTTCAAAAAATAACAAAAGCATGAAACTAGTAATACTAATAGTCACTAGAACCAGTAGAGCCAGCCATGTACGAACCATCAGAAGAGGGAGATCTAGGAGTAGAAGAAGCTGAAGTGGAGTCAGAGGGTAAACTAGAGACAGAGTCAACCCTGTCTCGCAAGTAATCCGAAAGATCCGACCCCCCGTATCCAAGTTCTGCTACTTCTATATCCTGGGAGCTTGCCTCTTCTAGGGTAGCGGAATCTGACAGAGTATCAAACTGCCTACGGATCAAAGGAAAAACATCCATAGGCAAAAATAAAGTTAGTTTAAAATAAGTTTCATCATTCCTAATCTTACACCAATAAGAGGAAAGAGAAATTATAGCTGAGCCAACACTGGCCAAAGTTGGAATAGGTGCATTAGTAAAACAAATCTTATTTCTAGTTAGCCAAAAAACACAAAGAGTAGCAGCCCTAAGTAATTCTATTAATATAGTATCTTTAAGAGAAATGCATGTATCATGTACCATAAATCCTCAACAGTCTCACAATCAAAAGAAAAACCGTTATGATTGGCAATCCATGACCATATTGCATTAATAAAGGGGCAGGTAACAAACAGGTGGTTAATTGTTTCAAAAGAACCACAAAATGGGCAAGTAGTATCTCCATGCCTACCTCTTTTCAATAAATTAGATTTAGTAAGAATTTTGTCTTGTCGTAAGAGCCATAAGAAAACTTTAATTTTTGAGGGTATTTTAGCTTTCCAAATTGAAGTAAATTGGACATTTTTAATACCCCCATACTCTAACCATAAATAAAGAGAGTAAACTGTAAAAATGCCAGTGGAGGTCCATCTCCAAGTGATTAGGTCAGGTGTATCTAAAGTGGGAAGATAAGAGATAGAATGTTGCAGGTTATTCCATTCAATAAGTAACACACTAGTAAGTTGTCTAGTAAAGGTTAAGAGTAATTGAGAAGATGAAGAAAAAACATTAGCAACAGAAATAGGTGGGTCAGAAGATACTTGAAACAGATTAGGATAAAGGCAATATAAGTTATATTTCTCATGCCATCTATCAAGCCAAAAGGATGTGGCGGTACCATTCTTAACAGTTCTATTACTACCTAAGTCAAAAATTGTTCTAAAAGTAAGGATACCATTCCAAAAATGAGAAAGTCTAGAAGTATCTAATCCTATAGGATCATATATATTTGCAATAGGGGTGTAAACGGATATGGATATCCGGACGGATATTCGCTCTGAATCCGCTTATTATCCGTATCCGGATTTAAACGGATACGGATATCACGGATACGGATACGGATAATTTTTGCATAGGGAAATTTGATGCGGATACGGATACGGATAATTTTTTGAAAGTATAAACGGAGCGGATATCCGCACTATCCGAATCCGAAATTTCAACTTCTCCGCTTCTCTGTAACTTGACTTTCAACGGTTAATATTCCCTAACTCCTCTCCATTCCTATATCTTCTCCATTTCTTTACCTTTTTTTTAATTTACTTTTGTTTTTCTTAATTGTTTTTAATTTTTTTAATTTAGTATTTGTACTTAAAGTTCATATGACTCAATTATCCGACAATTATCGTGGATTATCCGCTCCGTATTCGTATTCGTGGATTATCCGCTCCGTATCCGTATCCGTTTAAGACGGATTTGGTTTTGAATTTTGATATCCGTTTACTATCCGTATCCGTATCCGTATCCGCTCATTGAAAAACGGATACGGATTTGGTATCGGCATTATCCGCTCCGAATCCGCTCCGTTTACACCCCTAATTTGCAAGGATATCTTTTGATTAATATTTTAAGAACACCAAATGGACATATGCTACATAATATAGTAAATAAATGTGCACTGAATGCAAAAGTGATTTTCAATTGAAACTAATTTAAAAAAAAAAAATCAAATTGAGAAAAGCTGAGCTCCAATAATTGTCATAACCAGATATCTTTAAAATTAAGTAACCAAATGTTGTTTTAAGGTTGTTCCATCATGTGACCTTTTGTGCGTAAGGTATGGCCATTAAAGTAATTGTATCAATGTTTATTAAATTATGTAATTGCGTAAGGTTGTTCCATCATATTCTTTTTTAAAGTATGCCCACTTCGTATAAGAGGAATCAACTTATAACATTTTGTGGTAATATATTGAGTAGAACTAGGTTATTCTTAAGCTCACTAAGTATTTTGGTGAGTTTAACTCAAAAATCCATCAGATTAATTTCAAACAACAAATACAAACTGATTAACTTCACGAGTGATGCATTTACATGTTAAATTAATAAATTTTTGGAATTAATTTAGTATAAAGTCAAGCTATCAATGATGAAAAATGAACGTCTAAAAATTAATTTATAAATTTTTTTTACCACTTGAATTTATACTAAATAAGTTCGAAAATTTATAAATTTAACATGTAAAGACATCACTCGTGAAGTAGATCGGTTTCAACAGTTTAAATTCGTTATTTAATATCACTTAATAGATTTTGAAATTAAGTTCACCAGAAAATTAGTGAGCTTAAGAACACCCTAGTTATACTCATTAAAATTTTGTTTGAATCGTATCGGAATCGGATTCAATGGATCCAATATATGACATAATTGCAGTGTATGATTGTGCAAATCCATAATATCGTATTTACCCTTCTAAAATTTTAAAATTCACAAATTTATCTATTTTTATTAAAACTCATTTTAAATTTATAAAATATCCATTTTATTATTTATTATGAAAAATAAAAATATGTAACATGTTTAAGAAAAATGCAAGTCTTCTAATTAGTAAGTTTTTTAGAGCAAATATGTAATTTCTCTACTTCTAATATCTGCACAGTGTCATCTTAGGTGTACGCTTGTATAAGCGTCAGAAGTAGATAAATGACCAATTTGCATTCGAAAACCTTCAAATTAGAACACTGGCATTTTTTTTAAAACATGCTACATATTTTTATTTTTCTTAATAAAGAGTAAAATGGGTATTTATAAATTTAAAATGAGTTTTAATAGAAAAGCTAATAAAATAGATAAATTTGTGAGTTTTTTAAATTAAGAAGGGTAATTTAATTTTTCTTAAGGGATACATATGAAATTTCCCCTTTCTTTTAAAGTTTAACCCATAAATTTGGCAGACTTAAAATAGCTATACATTCTTGTCCATGAAACAAAAATACATCCCCAAACAAGGGAATTTGTATTTATTATTTATAGAACTTGTTATAAAAAAAAATGATACGGCAAAAATTAATAAGCATGTCATTGAGAGTTCTGTTACTTTGTTTCTTTTGTTTATTTTTTCTTCCATTTTGGAATCAAAATATGGATAAGCACAGAAGATACACTCTCCTTTTTGCAATCAATTAAGTATATATTTTTATTATTTGACTTTAGATCTGCCCATGAACCTCTCTACAGTCTACATTGAATTTTTTTTTTTTTTTTAAGAAGCATGACAGGATACATTGATTTACTAACATAATAAAAGATACAATTTATAAAATCCGTCTTATTAAAATAAAATGTACAGGCAAATTTTTGGTGTGTTGCGATGGACGGCCGACCGAACCTTAATTGTTATCAATCTAACAATGACAACTTCCATGCTTCCTATCTGTTCAATGTGTACTATCAAGCACGGAAAACACAGATTTAATATTGACTACTGTATTATGATCTTATAATATGTTTTCCTAGAGGAATAATTTTTTATGATTAATATCTGTACAGTGTCATCTTATTGACTACTGTATTATGATCTGAAAATAGTAATTTTTTATCTATCTAAAAAAGTAAATAAATAAATATAAAAAAAATATAAAATTTGGTCTCCAAACACATTTTAATATTAAGATCATGTTGAACAGTTCGGATTGACTGTTTCCGACTTTAAAAACAGAGATAAGAATGCGGAACATGATTGGAACACAAAATCAATGTTGCATTATAACCCTACTCCCCGTTAGAAATAACTTTTCCTAAATTATGAGGGCAACACATGGAGCACAAAGATCATGAGAGAATTTAATGGATCCTGAACAGATCATGTCCAGATCACTAGTTATAGTAAGGTAACCGTATAAATCTATTCTTCTTCTTCTGAATTTCACACTAATCATAACATGTTTTGAGACTTTTCAAGACAAACTTGTAGCAAAACAAGGCTTTTAGACACTGTCAGTTTTGAGAATGCATTTTTGATTTTTGTGTTTCAAATGCATTTCTTTTTAAGAATTTCAATCTAAAATATATATCAGATTGATTCAAATTCATGAAACTCAGACCTATGTCATTTAAGTAATTTGCCTTTCGGTACCTCTTTTAGTACTAAAGCCCCATTAATTACTGTGTTTCTCAAGTATTTTGCTAATGCACTTGACAATCCAGCTCTCACCATGCCATAATCTTTCACCAGTACAAGAGTGAGTTTTGTATTGCTGCATTGTTTATAAACTAATGTGACAGCTTGAAAGTTGAAATTAAGGATATGAAGCAAAAAGCGCATAATGTTAACTTATGTCAAGTAATGTCAGGAACATTGTGTAAAAGCAATGAACCTGGCAAAATGTGCTTCCTCCTCATATGCAACTGCAACATGCCAAGTAAACCAAATTGATCCCCTGAAATCTACAATACTCAAATATTCTGAGAGCAAAGTCTTTGATTTACTAAAGAGCTACAATACTCAAATATTTTGTTTGCAGTGAGTCAGGGAGCAAAACCTTGTTCTCCTACATATCTTAATTTTGGCTTATATCTGTTTCTAATTTCAAAACCTTTTCCACAAATTGCAGTTGGGTCCACTGTAGTAGAGACAGTCAAAATGTTTTTTGAGCAAGATAATTATAACAAACTGTTCACAACAAAATAAACTACAACCATAAAAGAGCCCTCTTTGTAGCATCGCAAGTTCGCAACAATTACCAAAATATGACTAAGCAAGAGGGACCACAAGCACCTAACACCTAACCAAATCAACTAGTTATACATACCTCGTTACAGATCAACTCCCAAACCCTGACATATTCCTCATCGAGTATTCCGCTATCTAAAGCGGCAATTGCATCTGCTATGTTTGTGTAACCAACGAAACGAGGAGACTCAGTCCTCTTACAAAATTCAAACACCTCTTCAGAGCGCTCAAGTTTGGTCTTGTCCATGTCGCCCGAGCTCAGTGGCTTTTCCTCATTTATCACTATGTATTTCTCAAGTGACTCATCCCCTAAAGCAGCAGGTGGCAGGTAGAGATCCTCTTTTTTTATTATTGTGCCACCAGCAGCTACAAGCACTTCTTCGAGGCGTGCTCTGATGAGAGGTTCCAAGTAAGAGCTGAGAAAGAACCCTAATCCAGCAAACAGTTTTGGGGCCTGCCGTTAATTAGGGATATATATATATGGAAACAAGATTAGTATATTACTCATCAGGGCATATCTCAAGAACTAAAATCAAGTTAGCACATATATTATGCCATCGGACAGAGAGAGAGGAACTTTTTTTTTTTTTTTGACAAAAGTGGGTATCCCCCACCGATTTCATATTTTGAAACTTGGAGAATAAGATACCAAATCTCTGGTATCAGAATCTCAATATTACATCCATCATATACTACTAATATTCATATGTCCCTTGCTAGAAACTAAAAGAATCCTAAAAACATATCAATCCATACATCCAACAACAAAACAACAATAGTTCATATTACTCTAAAACAGATACTAAAAACTTATAAAGAGAGAGAGAAACCTTATTATTCACTCTGATTCTTCCTTTCTTAGGGCCATCAAAAGATCCATGTAAATCATGATTCACTTCGTAAGGCTCTTCCGGCATCAGCCGCCCTTTTTGCAAGCAAGCATTGATCCCTGGTGCAACCAAAAAGAAAAAAGAAAAAAAATATGAAGAAAAGAAGTAGCCCTTCGTTTTGTTGCAAGCACGCTTTGAGAGATCTAGGGTGGCAAAGAAAACAACTTTTATTTAATTTAATCAGAAATACTAAGCCAAATGAATTTTAAAATTAGAATACTTTATAACAATCTCCGTTTTCAATTGAATTTTTTAAAGCTGTAAAAAATGAACAATAAATTTCTTATTCTATAGTAGTTTTTATTGACATAGAAGGGACGGTAAACATATGAATACGCAGTAAAAGTTTCTTACATTCTATACTTACGACCCATTTCCCAAATAAAATAGCCATTAAAAACTCGAATTCTCTCCTAAAGGTGCTACTATTGTCAGATGAGATCACCACATGAGTCACATTCTCCCTCCAAAATTGATTTGTGATAGCAGAGTTTTGAGTGGCAAACTTCATCAGCATGTCCTATATGATTTGTTTAGTGAAAGGAAAAAAATGAAAGGGAGATGTATTACTCTCCGAGGAGTTGTATTGCAGAAGAAACAAAATGCAAAGTATTCATTTTGTATAAATTACCGTCTCATTTGGATTCAGGGCACAGCCAAGCAAAACCAGCTTCTTTCTTTCATCAGGCCTGCACACGATCATACATATATAAAGAAAATTTAGGTCCACTTTGATCCTAATCATCAACGAAATTTTGAAACTTTGATAACGGTTTGATCTAAGCATAAGAAAAATTGAAGAAACCGATCTCATCTAATAAGAAGAGAGAAAAATAACAAGCAGCGCCTTGAAAAAAATTAATAAACCTTAACATGTATCAGTTAGATAAATAATACTAATTCAAGGCAGGACACATGTTTCATAATCAAGGCTACTTATTCTGAATTACCAAAACACTTCCAAATTTGATCCTAATTTATTTAAAATAGAGCAAAGAAATTAAGCATATGAGAAAGGTGCCACACTTGAAAGTTGAATAATTCTCAGTAGCACTTGAAACATTGCCAGAGACTAATTCTCTAGTAATATCACGAAGCGAACTATCAGCTTCTTTAAATATCTTGATCATTTCTTCCATGAATATCGACGGTATGACATCTGCAATTTTACCGAAAGCAAAAACAGAGATGATCTCATCTTTGGAAAATAAAAGTTCACCTTGAAAAACAAATGTACATAAAGAGGCATCTAGGAAACATGAGAAGAGATATGAAATACCGCCTTTGACACATACCTTTGAAATGAGAAATTATGTTGCATTTGGGACATGTGACGCTTTTACTAGTAGGAATGCACATTCTATAATTAAATTTAAAACTAACAATTAGTTTAGAAATTAGCATATATTCTTGATTGCATGAAGACTAACAATTACAATTAGAAATAATTAGTGGATATATATATATAGAGAGAGAGAGATGGGCTATTGTGCTTTGCAAAGTAAAGCCATCGTTTTATTTCGGCTTACTTTTTGGATTTTCAAAGTCCAAAACGTCGATCCGACCGTTCAAGTTGATCTACATATTGAAATGTGCTTGCAGACCAAATTTTACATTTTTTGGAATCTTTTTACTATTTATTAAGCCACTTTGAAAATTGCTGATCACATGGTCCAGAAAAAACAGTGCAACAAAATTCTGGACCATGTGATCAGCAATTTTCAAAGTGGCTTAATAAATAGTAAAAAAATTCCAAAAAATGTAAAATTTGGTCTGCAAGCACATTTCAATATGTAGATCAACTTGAACGGTCGGATCGACGTTTTGGACTTTGAAAATCTAAAAAGTAAGCCGAAATAAAACGATGGCTTTACTTTGCAAAGCACAATAGCTCATCTCTCTCTCTCTCTATATATATATATATATTTGACTGAATGAAGAAAACATTAATACTGAGAATAAAATTGGCCGTACCGACAGAGAAGGTGATCACAGGTTAGCAGCATGGGTTCTTGAAGCCGGAGGTTGCTGCCATAAAACAAGAGAAAATAAAAATTACAGTCTATGGTATTATAGGTAGGTTGTTAAAGGGTAAAAAAAATGGGCTAAATTAAAAGTAGTAAATGAGGGAATTAATTATAATACCAAGCAGGGCATGTGAGCAGATGATCGAATCTAACAATGAAGTCTGAGAAATAGTTGAGAACTGGGAAGGGTTGATTCTGAGCCATTTTCGAATTTCGCTTTGGCTTCGCTACCGGAGAACTGGAGAAGAGAGAGGTGCTAGGCGCTTCGTCAAAGTGGAAGTTGAAAAGACAAGCCACTCACCTTAATAATAATTATTATTATTAAGAGTCTAGCTAGTCTTAATGTTAAGATTTCAACGAAAATCCTGACGATTAAAATTCACGTGGAAAAAAAAAATTCACTCAGAGTCTAGCTAGTCAATCATTTTAATTAGTTCAAATTTTGCTCATTCTTGTGTCAATTCCCGTCCACCGAACAGGCCTTAAAAGTCTGGCTAGTCCGTACTAACACTTGTGCAATCTCAAAACTAGGTTCTCCCCTTTGCCTTTACATATAAAATTTTTAAATTTTTAAATTTATTTAGTATTAAGAAAAGTGGTTAAAATAATAAAATAAAACTGAAATTTTTAAATATACCTCTGCTAAAAATAATAAACCAAAAGACCACTATTTTTAGAGAATTTCATATTTACCAGGGCCACAATGACAAATGACGGCTCCATTCTTAGGAGCTGTCATTTGTCGTTGCAGCCCAGCAAAAATCAAAATTTTTAGCTTATTACGGAGAATTTAATATATTTGTTTAATAATTTTCAAAAATAGAAAGAACAACTAATAATTTGAGAACATTAAACAAAATATATAAAACATCTTATAATTTAGATGTACTTTAAGGACTCTGAAATATTTTTCAGGCATGATTTTTCCCGGTTATAAAAAAATTAATTTTAGATCCTTCTAGTATATTCAAATTGTAAGATACTTCATCTGTTTTTGAAAAAATGATTTGACATTTCGTAATGATGGCAAATCATTTTTTTTCCAAAATAGATGGAGTACCTTAGAATTTGAATGTACTAGAAGGACCACGATAATTTCTTTATTTACTAGAAGTGACTTTTGAACCAGGATCAATAATATACATCCAAATTATTTTTATTTTTTTTAGTAACACACCAAGAAATAGTTTAATATTTTTTATGGCCGGAAAAAATCATGTCTGTAAAATGTTTCGGAGTACATCTAAATTATAAGATATTTTATCTATTTTGTTTGATGTTCTTTCTAACATATTGATATTATTAGTTGTTTTTTTTTTTTTGAAAATTATTAAACAAATATATTAAAATTAACCATTTTAGATGAAATTTTTTGTTTTTGCGGACCGCAACGTGAAATAGTGGCTCCCAATGGAAGGTTTTCAATTAATTTTAATATATTTATTTTTCATTATTTTTTATTGCTCGACTTGACAACAATTCTATCTAAGCACCTAGTAAACATATAGAAATAGAATGAAAAGAGAACTCGTTCAATCAGTCTCAGGCACGAGAAGAAGCGATTTCGAAATGACAAAAAGGTTCTGAACTCTCGATACGATCTATCATAAAATTGATCCTTTCTTTTCCGCTTGGATGGTATAGAAAAAGTAGGCCCGCACCCGTTCAGTCAAAACGTTATGTAAGTTAATGGGCAATCCAGCCTTTCGTAAACAATGCTCGACCCGAGCCAGTGTCATTTTCTAATGAGTTTAAAAATATATAAATTTTATGTGTAAACGCATCACAATAAAATAGATCGATTTGAACGGATTGAAATTTTTTATTTAAAATCTACACGATTAGTTTCGAAGGCTACCAAGACATTTATTGAAATTCTAATGTTATGACTCTAGCGAGACGACTACGACAACGACTACTACTATTATTATTATTTTCAATTCATTGATTTTAATTTTAATGATTATATATTTTAAAAGGGTGAAACAAGCACCGAGAGAGAGAGACCCGAGATTTTTATTAATACCCTAAAAAAAAAAAAAATATTAAAAATGCCCTCAGTTTTAAAAAAAATTTAAAAATGCCCTAACCGCCCCATGATGGGGCGGTCCACTGATGGTAGAAAACCGCCCTATTTCTGGGCGGTCCACCTCCTCCAGAAAACCGCCCAGAGGTGGGGCGGTTCTGTGTTTTTTTTTTTTTTTTTTCAGATTTTATATATTTTTATAAGGAAATGTATATAGTGATGTATATATATTTGTAAGATGTATATATTGTTAAGATATATTTTTATTTTTTAAGATATATATTGTTATAACCCGTAAAATTTATAATGGGTTAATTAATTAATAATTAAAATATTACAACCAATTAGAAATTCTTGTTAATTAATTAATTAATATAGACGTTAGTTAATAAATTATATATAGATTGAAAATAAAATAAATAATAATAATAATGATTAGAGATGATTTGAAACCCGCATAATGTGATGAATTTAAATATAATATTTGTTTAATGATTCGATTTGACAATACGATAATAATAGAACGATGGAATTTATAAACTAAACATAACCAGTGTTCGAATAATTCGTATCGATTATTAATTCCCAAATCTCCTCATGAAATCTGAACTTGACAAGCTCCCTTGGATTAATCACCCGGTACAGATTTCTATTTTTCTGGACCATTCAAATTAACTCTGCACGAATCTTAAAGCAGCCCCTTTATTTACCCTTTTTCTCTCTTCCTTTCTCCTTCTCCCTGCCGCTGGGGCCTTTTTCCTCTTGAGCCGACCCTTGTTTCTTTTCTCTGATTTCACGAAATTGGAGAGGATTGAATCCTCTCTGGCTCCCGCGCGGTCGTGGTTCAAACTGCCGCTGTTCCATCGAGCTTGTACGGCCTTGACTATCGGCGCTTAGGCGCGTGATTCTCACCTGCTCTCTGAGCACCCCCGACTTTGTGCGATTTTTACTGACCCGGGTTATATATACCTCCCTCTCTCTCTCTCGTTTTGGTTTTACTCTCTATTACTTTCGCTCATGTGCTGAGAAAATCACTCTTTCTCTCTCTCGCTTCCTGTTTTCCCCTCTGTGCTTGTGATTTCACAAACCCTAGAATTTGTGTGTTGGATTTTTGGGGTTGCGGACTTAATCTGGTGCCTTCCTTGTGCTTTCCCGGTGCTCGAAGGTGGCCTTCCTTGCGGTTGCTGGATTTCTGAGAGGTCGTGAAGCGGGGCAGAGGGACCTCGGTACTGGCCGATCATCACCACTGTTGCTTTCAAAATTGGAGCCTATTCGGGTAATTACTTGAACCTTGTTTTGGTAAATCGAATTCGGGATTTGACGAGGCATTAGCGTATATTTTGACTTATGGGTTGTTTCGTGCGAGTTGTTGAATTTCTCGGCGTAACAATGAATTTTGAGTGATAAGACGGGAGTATTGATCGATTTGGTGTGGGTTGTTGAATTTCCCGACTAAATCAAGGGATGAATTGGGGGAAACCGGGTCGACTGTTTTTATCGCTGCGATGCGACGCCCTTTTTGCTGTTCTTTCCGTTTTTCTCACTGCCCTGATCTACTTTCTGTTCCGCCTGACTGGCACTGACCTTTGCTGCCCTGGTGTTGATTTTGCTGTGCTGATTTTGTGTACTGGCCTGTGCTGTTTCTGTTCTGATAGCCTTGTTGACTGTTTTGTTGCCTGTGCTGGTTTGCTTGTCTGGTACTAGGTCGGTACCAGTATTGTTACCTGTCCCTTGATGCGATTTAAATTCTGGCCTGTTACATTGTTGTTTGTGAGTTGTATGTGATTTCTGGTACCAGCCGGTACCAGCCCAGTGTAGCCACTGGTACCGAACTTGAAATGACAGGGACCTTGTTGAGAAAATTTGAATTATTTTGGGTATTGGTGCATGAACTGAGCATTTGCGTAAATATAGAACATGACATGGAATAATTGCAAAAGTTGGATTTTTGCTAATTGGATCTGGACCTTCTTATTAGGCCGTGGCTGTTGGAAACTTAGGACCTTGGAAATTCGGTTTAGGCTTGGCTTATTAAATTTAGTTTGGGTCTCTTGTGATACTTGGGCTTAGTGCTTAGGTTGGAACAGAGGTTTAAACTGGGTTATTTATGGCTTGGCCGAATCTGATTAAGAATTAAAAATGGGTTTTTGCAAAGGCATAAGTGAAATAAAAATTGGATAAATTACTTCGGGTCTCGAGCCTCCAATTGGTGGGCTCGATTCGAAGTTTTCACTTAAAGCTCGGGAAATGATTAGATTAGTCCTGGATTGACGACTCATGACATACTTTGAGCAGATACTAGATTATCCGGCAGGACACGATATGATCCCGAAACACACCAAAATTAAAAGTCCCAACAATAGTTAATTAGGATTAACACATTTAAAATTAGATTAATTTAATTTAGAATAAATTTAGTTAAGTATTTTTATTTTTCAAAATAAAGGTGGTAGTAATGTTTTAATTATTCTAAAGACTTAAAAGAAATATGTAATATGTTGTTAATTAGTGAGGACAACTAATCAACAACATATTAAGAATTTTCGTATCATTTCGATTATGTTAAAAACTAATTAGAGGCGTATTCTATTATATACGTACCTAGAAATAAAATGAAAGTGACTTATAAAGGGATTTAAGTAAAGTACGTATTTTTACATTACGAACATCTATACGCGATTAATTATCGCAATATGTGACTAAATAAATTATTTACGTATTTTTAATCCTATAAGTAGTTAGGGTTTCTTTTTAAATACTTAGAAAATTTATCTAATCTAAATTACATTGTATTAGTTATAGTTAGGAATTTAGTATTTTAATTAATATTAGTGTAAGTATTAAAATAAGACTAAAATTAGTGTAATAGATAATGTAATTAATTACGCTGCGCAATCTATCTTATAGCAAGTAGGATTTTATATATATCTTAAGAATTTTATTAAACAGCGTATCTTCGAATTAAAAATTTATAAATACATTAATTACGCTAAATCAGAATTGAGTCGAACAGACCGAGCCGATCGAACCGATTAAGTATTGTACCTTGTAATTGGCCAATTAAATTTCGAACGCGTGAGTAAAAGTAATAACACAAGGGATTAAGGGATACGAAAATTGGTTTAGGCTAATGGAATTACGTACGAATTTCAGGTCATCAGACCTATCTTGATCCCGATCCGTGGACCGATCCTGTTGACGGTTATACCGGAGCACACGCGGAGCATGCGGATCACGGAGACAGTTAGAGCATGCGCCTTCAGCTAGCCTTACAGGTGTGGGATATCTGAATTATCTTTTTCGTGGCGTACTCTTACCAGTCGACCACTTGACCTGTCATTCGCACTTTAAATTATTAGATGCATTAGAGCATGTTTATCTTTTCGAATTGTAATTAGAAATTGCATAAATCCTTTCTAAATGAAGAATTTATTGCTTTAAATAGGAGTAGAGTAATTTAATTATAGGTTAGATATATATGTAGTTACTTAGGATATTACTTGTCCTCTTCTCCTAGAGGACAATATTATTATTTATAAACGATCATATGCATTGGTGAGGGCTGAGCAGAGACCGAGTGACTGCGTTCCGTCTTGTAGGATGGGGTACGAGACGGCCCGTTAGCCACTGAGCCGTTTGATCACTTGATCTCTCGGGTGGTCTTTTAGGATATATATATTATATGCATAAACTTTGATTATATATTCTTTTCGATTCATTTTACCATTACGTGCGGGCCGATCTCGAGCCCTGAGGCACGATACGATTCGGGATGTGATCCCTTTCCCTACATTAGGAGCTACATGCCTAGAACGGCTTCCGCGGTCGCGGTGGCGCTTATATTTACCTTTCTGTACATGAGCCGATCTCGAGCTCTTTATCTTTTTCCTATTGGTCCGGCCGGGCGGTAGAGTTCCGCTCTGCACATGAGGAGACGGATTAACACATTCTTACGACTTGCTTGTATGATTTCTCCTATTTTATATGTTTGGTTGAAGAATCGTTTTAGAGTAAGTGAAACACACGAATTTTTGGATATAACCATCGGCGAGCGTGCAATGTCTTGTGGGGCAATGCTCGATGTCATTAGGCATCGGGTATCATTGCACCCCCTGATCGCGGTCCTTGGATTATGTCATGTTGAGGATTTCCGTTCAAATTCAAATTTCACGGCACGGGGTGATATTTTATTCCGTACTATTATTATATATTAGATTTGACACACAGTACTCTTGTACTGGACTCCACTTTGATTATTGAAATAATACTCTCACTTTGATGTTTTGTTTTGTGGGAATTTTTGCATGTTGGCATGACAGGATAATCGCATCATATCATCTACTATATGTATTTTCTTTTAATAGTTATTAAATTAGGATTACTATATTAAATCATGTGCATTTAAAAGTTGCGACATTAAACTTGAGTAGAATTAATATTAAAAGTGCTTTGACCGAAAGAGGATCCCTGAAGGGATAAATTCTGGGTCACATACTGGGCAATCGTTTGCTCACCCACCTTTTGATGTGGGATTTTAGGTACAGAGTCTGACGTTCCGCAGCAGGTGATGTCAGGAGCTGTTCCCGATGGCCACGCCGCTTGATGTAGTAGTATAGGACCTTTGTTAGGGTTTTAGGTCTCGAGACTTTTGTTTGCATCTCGAGGTCGTAGATCATGTATCCCCTTTCAGTAGATTATGTTTTATTACCCTGTGGGTTGTATGGACCGATATATTTATATTTATGTTTATTTATGGATTGTATGACTGATGCTTCATGTATTGTTTGTGTGATTTCGTTTCCGCTGTGTATTCATGTTATTATTTGTATTATATAGCCTTGCGTGTTTAATGGTAATTAAACATGGGGCGAGGACTGATCACGCCATAATCCGGAAAATCCCGGTTTGGGGTGTGACATATATATTTATAAGGAAATACATATTGGTATATATTTTTGTAAGATGTATATATTGTTTAAGATATATTTTGGTTTACTAAGATATATATTATTGTAAGGAAATATATATTGATATATATTTTTTTATTGTAGATTTTATATAAAAATGAAGGAAAGTGCTTAATTTTTTTTATTGTAATTTTCAATAAAAGTGAGTTGAGTTTTGATGCGGTTATACGGCTGTTGTACTGATTGTCGATTTGGCTAACATGATAAAAATTAAATTAGGGTTTATAAATTAAATTAGGTTTTAGGTAATCTAAATCGGAAGTCAAAAAAATATGTAATCAAAATCGGAAGTCAAAAAAAAAATCCAAACTACGTAAAATAAATGTCCACAACTCATGCAAAACAGTCCAGACCGAATACATAATAGTAGAAACCTATCAAACTACAAAACATAAAAAAAACCTAACGTCGAGGGCGAGGGCGACGACCAGAGAGATCTAACCTACAAGGTGGATGACGGTCCCTAGGCGGCTGTACACGCCTGACGTGAACCTCCTCCTCCTGTGCGGCTGTATCCGCCTCGGCCCACGGATCATCCACCAGTGGTGGGATAGGCGGCATAGTAGGCACCTCCCATGGCTCCCAGGTCGATGGATACGTAGGCGGAGGAGGCGGTGTGCCAAATATAGCAGATGCATAGGCATCTGCATGCTGTGCTCCACTCCCACTAGCCTCATCATCGTGCTGTCTGGCCTCCGGATATCGTGGCATGTGGAGGCTCCGTCTCTCATCCCCGGCATAATCTCCCATAAAGTCATCCATAGTGAACTCCGGAGTAGAATGTCGTGGGGGAGCTCCACCCTTAATGGAAACAATGTTAGTTTTGCTACATACAAATAAGTAGTAAGTTGAATAAATAATAAATTTTTGCTACCTGTCCAACCTGCACCGGAACTCCATACTCATTGTAGTAAGCGCTCCACGCATTGTTATTCAACACCCATTCGTGGAAACCCCAACCTGATTCATCCACTGCATAATTGAAGACAAATTAATTAGAATAGTTTTTGTACCGAGAAATGACTGTGTACGACAAAATCAAATTACCTGGAGGAGGTGGCGGCATCTCATCACCGTATATAGCGACTCTGGGCTGATCCGGATCTAGTGGTGTGGGCTGTATCTCGCGCCAGTTTATGTTCTCCCCACTGTCATGCAACATGCCAACGAGGCGGCCGTATAAGTGGGCGATCACAGCTCCGCCCCAGTTCCAGGTCGATGGCTTCTCAATTTCTGTCAGCAGAGAGAGGAACATAATCGGAACCGAGTCACCGCTGGAGTCCACGAACATGACGCTGCCACAGAGATCCAGCACAAAGGCCCTCACATACCTAAAAATATAAAATAGTAAAGATAAATTTAATGATTTTCAATGTTGAGTTCGTAACATATTTTAATTTCAAGATTCTCAATTATTACCTCCTGACGGCCTCCAGATCAGTGGTCTCGGCTGTGATCCGATGCAGGAAAAAGTGATCACGGAGCGCCGCTAGGCTAATGCAGTACCCCGAATACCGGAACTCCTCATCATCCTTCTTCTTCTTCTTCTTCTGTAGCGTTTTTGGATCCGCTACCCCAAGAAGCCGCCGTATCATCCCCACATGAAGTGGACTGTCGGAGACACCGCTGATAGGCTCCCCATCGATCCGTAGACCCCATAGAGCGCTCACATCTGCTAAGGTCACGGTCATCTCCCCAAAGGGTAAGTGGAACGAATGAGTCTCCGGTCGCCATCTCTCCGCGAGCCCGCTCATCAGAGCCTGGTCGATCTGACCCTGTGGCATGGTAGCAAGCTGGTACAATCCGAGATTCATAATGCACTGCTCCATCAGAGGATGACCGACGTACGGTATCCCGGAGGTGCGATGTCTCACGGTCAACATCGTCTCGTCCTGTATTTAACAATAATTTCAGTCTGAGCAACTTACTATATGCCATATTAAAAATCTGTAATTTGAACTGAATTGCTTAAAAAACAACTTACCTCCGTAGATGCGAGCGCGACCCTGTGCTGAACGTGTGGAATCCACAGAAGAGGGCTGAACGTATCAGCTGCATGTGTAGCGTGGTCTGCACCGAGAGGCTCTGCACCGGATGCACTGGGAGCCTCTGTACTGGACGAACTACCGCCCCTCTCCATAGTATCTGTAGTGCACAATTTGCAAATAACTTAAATTTATAAAACCTAAACCCTAATTTATTTTATAAAACCTAAACCCTAATTTAATTTATAAACCCTAATTTAATTTATAAACCCTAATTTAATTTATAAATCCTAATTTAATTTATAAACCCTAATTTAATTTATAAATTCTAATTTAATTTATAAACCCTAATTTATAAATTCTAATTTAATTTATAAACCCTAATTTATAAACCCTAATTTAATTTATAAAACCTAAACCCTAATTTAATTTATAAATTTATAAACCCTAATTTATTTTATAAAACCTAAACCCTAATTTAATTTATAAATTTATAAACCCTAATTTAATTTATAAAACCTAAACCCTAATTTAATTTATAAACCATAATTTATAAACCCTAATTTAATTTATAAATCCTAACTCTAATTTATAAACCATAAACCCTAATTTAAAAACCTAAACCCTAATTTAATTTATAAATCCTAATTTAATTTATAAAACCTAAACCCTAATTTAATTTATAAACCCTAATTTATAAACCCTAATTTAATTTATAAATCATAATTTAATTTATAAACCATAATTTAATTTATAAAACCTAAACCCTAATTTAATTTATAAATCATAATTTAATTTATAAAACCTAAACCCTAAATTAATTTATAAACCCTAATTTAACTTACTCGCGTCGAGAAAATCAACAACCCGCACACGGCAATTCAATTTCCAAACTGAATCATAAACTCTAATTTTTATCAACTTCTTCGCGTCGGGAAAATCAACAACCCGCACACGGCAATTCAATTTCCAAACTAAATCCTCTTAATTCTACAAAAAAATAAATTAATAATTTACGTAAACGTACCAGAAAGAATCTGATCGAGAGAAAATTGGCCGAGAAAGAGAGAGAGAGGGTGGCCGAGAGAGGTGGCCGAGAGAGGAAGAGACTTTGGCCGAGAGAGGGAGAGAGGGGCTGAGATGGGGGGGGGGCTGGTTCGGGTGGCTGTCGGGTGGTGGTGGCGGGGTGGGGGAGGGGAGGGGCGGCCGGGTAGAGAGGAGGAGAGACCGGGTAGGGGGCGGGGAATGGGAGGCCGGGGGTAGGGTGGCCGGGGAGAGGGGAGGCCGGGGGTGGGCGGGGCTGGGCGGGGCTGGGCTGGGGGGGGCGGGGGGGTGGCTGTCGGGTCGGGTAGGAGGAAGGGTGGGGGGGGCGGGTAGGTTAGAGGGAGGGGGGAAGGGACCAGAGGGGGGCTGGGGAGAAATAAAAATTTCGGGGGTGAACCGCCCTATCATTGGGCGGTTGGGTATGGGGGGTGAACCGCCCAGTGATGGGGCGGTTTGGTTGAGGGAGTGAACCGCCCCATCATGGGGCGGTTAGGGCATTTTTCAAATTTTTTTCAAAATGAGGGTATTTTTATTATTATTTTTTTTTAAGGGTATTAATAAAAATCTCGGGAGAGAGACTGACTACTGGATAAATTAATATTTTTTGCGCAACAATGGATAAATTAATTGCTTAGTCATTTTTTTAATTTTACAGCTCGTACGTAAGCACTCACACACACAATACACATACTTCACTCCTGCATTATTATGAGGAGTCGAACTCAAGTTCTTCCATAAGGTCATGTTTGGTTGTGGAGTAAAGTTAATGAGGATTAAATGACTTACTCCATCTTACTCCACATATTTTACACCTTGTTTGATAGTATAACTCATAGCTTAAATTAATCCGCCTAGAGGAGTAAAGTGTTGGAAACTGAGCCTCTTCCTATGATAGTGGGCCCTACAGGTGGAGTAAGTGTGGAGTAAGTTAATCCACCTGAAATGGTGGAGTAACTTACTCCGGATTAACTCACCGCTTACTCCACCTTACTCCTCTTCTTTTACTTCTCGTTTGGCTACCTAAGTGTGGAGTAAGGGGTTTACTCCACCTCTTACTCCACAACCAAACATGGCCTAAGAGAACATGATACTTTAATTATCTGCATTACGCAGCGGTAGAAATTGCTCAATACTTTTGAAAAAGTAGGAATCCGTGGATACGGATATGCACAGAATTGATTATGAAATACGGTGAATAAGTGTTCGTTTGTATCGTGGGATTAGTTGTGGAAAATCGTAATTTATATTATAATATGTATATCTATTTAATTAGTTTTAGTTTAGTCATATATAAATGATTTTATTATCTAATTATTGATTTTAACTAACCTAACGTTATATATTGATTTTAAGTTTTTAACTAATCAAGTTAAGGTTAGCTTAATATAAAAAACTAATATTAAAAATAAGATTATAATGGAAAATGGCTGCTTCTCACCACGATGAATCGGATTTGTTCGGTATTGATTTTAACGATATGTTTAAAAAAAAAAAATGTTGTCCGGAACTATATTTGATTAGTCCCGCAATTGATGAATAAAATAAAACTAAGAGTATATACACATCCAAGACTTACTATGTTGTTGTAAATAGAAAGCTAAGCAGAGAGAAAAGAGAGGAGAGAGAAATTTTAAAAATGAAAATAAGATCAGACTTTGTGTGATTTTTCTTACAATTTTACACTGAGTTGGGAATTTTTATGAAAAATAAAGTAGGAAATGATGGGAAATTTTGAGACAGTAGTTTTGGAATTTAATTTCCAATTAGATTCAATTCTCGTTGGACATCCGAACTCAAATTTTGAGATATCCCAAGGATACAAATTCGTGAATGCACAGTTTTTTTTTTTTTAATTTTCGTGCCAAAACAGATTTGACGGTTCAGATCTAAACTCAAAAATTATGTTACCTCAGTGAAATGAATTTATAATTTTACCGACAAGGTGGGACCGTGGGAGAAAGGTTTTTTTATCTAAACTTATTTTTTAGTGTGCCGGTATAAACTTCTAAGGACCTGTTTTTTTCTCACGTGAACAGTAAAAATCAGTTCAAATTTTTTTTTTTTTCTGTGCTCATTCTCTAGCCCACTGTGCAGCTAAACAGGGCCTAAAAGAGACATTGCGACCAGTGGAAAAGACACTGATAAGGGGCAGAATACATATTTGAAATACGGCCACGCATGTTGTTTACTTCTTTCCCACAATATGAAATCTCGATTCAATTACTTAAATATTAAAATATAAATTATATAATTTATTAAAACTCAATTTGTTCGAGTGGATTTTCTAAAATAGATAGTTAATTATTTTCTTCTTATGTATGTAGTATGTACTCACTAATATTATTTTTAAATAATTATTAGTTTAGCATACTTCTACTCTCACTCTAAAATAAATCTCATTTTCAGATGTTAACCAATACATTCAACATTCTGTATCATTTGTTAATAGAAACGAGAGATTGACTTTGGACAATTATGACAATCACATATGAAGATTTACCTCTTCTCAAATTGCCAGGTGAAATTGCAAGATGCAAAAGGTATTTTCAGATATTTGAAGCCAATCCGATATACTTTTGAAGCTGTGTTCTTGGTGAGCACATCACACTCTAGCTTTACTCAAATTATTTTCTCTTGACCAGGGACGAACCTACATTGGACCAGGGGGGCAACTGTCCCTCTTGGATTTTAAATTTTTATGAAGATATATTGGTACCGACTGACTTTGCCCTCTCTGAAATTTTTTTTGTCCTCCTTTGAAATTTTTATTTGTAATTCGGGTTAAATTTACAGTTAAAATTAAAATAAATTTCTTGAATTATGATTGATAATTAGAATTATAAGTTAGAGCATTCGAAATTATAAGTTAAAGCATTATTTTTTTTCTAGTACCCAATTAGTTAATGGGTTTGAATCTGATTAGTTATTTAACCCGATTTGCCCGCAGACGAAAATCCTGAATCCGTCCCTGCTCCAGACAAGCTTGCAGCCTTGTGCACCTCATTATTGGTGATCACTACTACGTAATTAGTGCAAAGCTAAAGTGTGATGTGCTCTCAACCATAAAAAAATAATATAAGGTGTGATGTGCTCATCATGAGGGGTTGGTGAGCACAACTACAAAAATTTATCATATTGGTTTCAAACGACGAATTCAAACCATGAAATCCATCTACTTCATGAGTAATGCATGTACATGCAAAATTTTGAAAGTTTCAAATTCATTTAGTACAAGGTAAAGTGGTAAAAGAAAGATGAATACATAAAACAACTTATAAAAGATTCATTTTTTTACTGCTTGACTTTGCACTAAATGAATTCGAAACTTCAAAAAAAATTCATGTATATACATCACTCGTCAAGTAGATAAATTTCAACGGTCATGGATCCGTCGTTGGAAACCAAATCAGATAGACTTTTAAAGTCATGCTCATCAATTTTCTGAGTGAGCACATTAGCTTTACTCAAATAATTTGGTTATGGTCAGTTGCGATGGTGATCATGACTAACGGGTTTGAGTTTTGGTGGGTTTTTGTTTGGGATAGAGCTGAGCATGAGGTAGGCTTCGTTAGACTAATAATTTGCTTCATTTTTTAATTGGTACGGTAAAATAAGAATAATTTGCTTCATTTTTTAATATTTACATGTTTATTATTTTAAAACAAAAAATATATAATCAACTCTCGAACAATACAATATATAATTTGAGCTTTTATAATAATATGTATATATATATATATCTCATACTTATAAACATATGAATGTTAGGTTGGCTAATATCAAAACGTTTGTTCTTAGGCCGTGGAACAAACGTTTCGGTTTTTACATTTTTAAAGTTCAAACAATCTATTCAAACCGTTTAACATTCAATCTGTATTAATATGTGTTTTAATATAGAGATCACATCTAATAAATTGGATCACCCATTTGGACTTTGAAAATCGGAAAAATAATTGGTTGCACCACGGCCTAAGAACAAACGCTTTGATCAGTGTTCTAAATAGCGCCGCTATAGCGTTTTTGGACTCCAAACGCTACGCTACGACATCAAAATGCGCTATTTGCGCTACAGCGCTATAGCGGCCGCTACAGCGCTATAGCGGTCCGCTATTTGCGCTATTTGCGCTATACAATATGGGTTTTTTTTTTATTTTATTTTTTTAAGAAATTTATATGGGTTTTAAATAAAGATAAAAAAAATCTCAAACCGAAATTGAATTTGTTGCTACTTGCTACAGATAAATCAATTTGAAATTGGGAATATAAATTGAAATTTGAATAGAAAAAAAGTCCAAACCGAAATTAAAATTTGAATAGAAAAAAAATAGATTATTTCATGAATCATGATGCATAATATATTTTTAATAGGAAAAATCGATAGTTTATGATATTACTATGGATATTTTGAACCGCAATTTGGACTTTGTACGGGTTTAATATGAATATTATAATTTCTTAATTACTTTGGTGTTATTTATTGTTCTATGAGACTTTAGATAATGTTGATATTTAGTACAAATATTGAATATACGAAATGTAAAAAAAAAATACTATTTGAAATAGCTTCCGCTATAGCGACGCTATTCGCTATAGTTTTTTTTTTTGCCTTCCTGCTACGACGCTATAAACGCTATTTAGAACCTTGGCTTTGATATTAACCAACCTCATGAATGTTATGAGTACATGATAATAAGGAGAACTCAAACTCCATTTGAGCTTACATATGCTTAAAAAAATTTTTTTTTTTTCTTTTTGAGAAAAAGTTAGTATTTTAAGTCCTCGGAACTTCTATGCTTCTTCATGATTTATATATTCCTTCCCCACTTCTAAAAAACGGAAGACTTTGCATTTAATTATTATAAAATGTATTGGAAGTTGAAACGGAAGTTATAATATTCCGTGAAGTTTCTCCATAAGAGCTTTGAAAATGACATGACAAATCTAAAATATATCTTAATAGACAAAAGAGAAGGAACCGTCATCCATCTTTTCTATTTTCCATGAAACTGGATCAACCTGAACTACTCTGAATTTCGGTAATATAATTTGCCATGATCATGTCATGTTGGATTTCGTATTTGTACCGGGTTCACTCAGATTAAAATCAACTTTGAAAATAACTCCTAGCTTGCTGTCTGTTTATCAGAATTTTTTTTTTTTTATAAAAATTACTTAAAAATAATATAGAAAATTGGTACATGGAAATTTCTGTCTCACACAATAAACCAAATCATGCATGATTCTGCGCCTTCAAAAATTTCTAAGAAATTGAATTGTTAATTTAGTTTCATTAGCTATTCAGATTTTCTGTGGCAGTGACTCACAAGTCTATGTTAAATTAAAGTCTAGAAGTTGAATTTGTTGTGTGGCTTTCTATATAGTCATGTGGTATGGCGTGACATCAAAAATTACCAAATTATTAATTATATTTCTTTAGAATTATTTAAGAACTGAATTTATAATTCGGTTCTTTTTACATGATCGAAATTTCCATACAATCCATATATATTTATATTATTTTTAAATAATTTTTATAAATAAAAAATTATGCCTATTTGCAATTGGACCTTGAATTATGCTAATTATCATATTCTGACAGAAATCCGAATCAGTAACCGTTCTCGAATTTCCAACCTAAAAAAAATCTACCTCTTAATCTACATCTGTAAAATTAAGAAGGAGAAAAAATAGTTGTCATGTACTAAATAAAAATTAACTTAATTTTAATTTCTATATCTACATTCATGTAATTAACGTTTAATTTCTTTTAGTGTCATGCCAACAATTATTATCATAAATGAGAGAACGAGAACCAATAAAATAATTAGAAAGCAATTTCATTAAATGAAAACTTTCTAAATTAGAAATTATGTTACATTTATAAAAAAAAATTAGAATAAAATAGAATAGGAAGCACATGCATGCTTTAGAAATTAAAAAAAAAAAAAACCACAACACAGATGTTTTGAAAGGTGAGTCAAAAAGTTGTAAAATTGCGAATCGGTCCAACCGGGTATGGAGCAGATTAAGCGGGACTCCTCAGTTCAAAGGAATCAGAGTAGGTCCGATGCCCATCGGACCTACCTTGGTTCGATGGGTGTGATGACCATTCGATCTGCATTAAGATTCGTGTGCTTTGTATCAAAATCCGTGCAAGTCTTTATCAATTTCCGTGCGCATAGATCTTGATGCTAATCGTACGGTTCTAGAGCTAATTGAACCTAAATGTAGGTCCGATGCCCATCGGACCTACTCCTATCTCCAGTTCAAACGGGTGTGATTTTAAATGAGTCGGTTAGACTCGGACCTGTCGCCCAACAAAACATGATCAGAGCAAAGACTGACCCGTTTGTTTCTTTCTCAGCCTTTCGCTCTCACTGCCACGTTATCATTTTCACCTCTCCTTGCAACGGACAATCCGGGCCCATTTTCTACGACTGTTCATTTGTGTGTATGTGTGTTTTGTTTTGTTTTGTTTTGTTTTTTTTGCTCCCTAATTATATATCACCTTATCGTTGTGCAACGTGCCAACGTTACGGTGGTCAGCGTGGATTCACAATAAAAGAATGGGTCAATGGGTCAATTCACTTTTATCTATTTTTAAATAAGAGTGAGGCTATGGTGCTATGCATAGCACGGATGGCTAGTGTACTACGGCTCAATATGGTACTTTTTAAAATCCTAACGGTCGATCCGACCGTTCAATGTGATAACCATATGAATATGTACTTGCAAACTAAATTTTATATTTTTTCGAATTTTTTTACTATTTTTTCAGATAGGTAGAGTTTTGATGGTCCAGAATTTTCAAAAAACACTGATTTTTCTACCTATCTGAAAAAATAGTAAAAAAATTCGAAAAAATATAAAATTTAGTTTGCAAGTACATATTCATATGGATATCACATTGAACGGTCGGATCGACCGTTAGGATTTTAAGAAGTACCATCTTGAGCCGTAGTACACTAGCCATTGGTGCTATGCATAGCACCATAGCCTCACTCTTTAAATAATTTGTACTTGTGTCGTAACTTTTATATAATTTATAGCAAAATATTATCAATAATGTCAAATTGATCTCTATCTCCATTTCATTATTAGACACCCATGATCTGTCAACGACTACGATTGAAAGATGAAATTTCAGATTTAATTTTATTTCTCCAATCACATATTCTGTCTTTTTTTAATTAAATACATATGTTTTATGTGTAAAAGTCTAAATTTAGTTAAAAACATACTCACCACACGTTCTGCCACACGATACATTACAATTAAAATTTAGTAGAGTCCAAAAGTTAGCGATATTTTCTTATTTCTTTGTTTCCAACTTCTTCTGCATTTCTATATGGAGCACAATGAATTGATTTTTTTCCTAATTTTCTTATTTCTCTTACTTTATTTCTATACATATTGCTGTGAAAAATCTAGAATATATTTTCAATTTTGTTTCTATACATATCTAATCCACGACCCTTTGAAAATCATAGAAGCCCTCCAATAAAACCAAGAAAAATTCATAGAACCACAAAGCAACAGGAAATTTTGTTGACATTGTTGTTCTTTTTCTATGCTTAGAAAGATTCTTTTTAAAAAATATATTTACGAAAATTTGCCTAAACTACCTATTATCATACCCATATATCGAGTGTCGTTATGGCTAGTAACAATAAATACTAGCAACTTTTGCTACTATTATTGCAAGATTGTTTCGTATAATCAATAATGCGAGGGGTTTTATTGTGACTCTGTGTCATTTAACTTTCAATACATGCAATTATTATTTGTTTGTTTATTGTATCAAATAGAAATATATAAATTGAGGAGAAGATTTATGTGTAGGTAGTGCCTGTAGTAGTAAATGGAGACATTATGTCTTTATACTACCTTTTGTGGGACAAAGGGCTGAGCACTTAGTGATTCTAAAATAAAAAAGCTTACTGTTACAAATCATAGTAAAAAAAATGTAAATAAATAAGAATAAGGGACGTATGTTTAAGGAGGGAAATAAATATGAAAATGCACTTAGTGATTCCTGTAATGATGTCCCCGTTGCAACGCACGGATATGATACTTGTTTAAAGTAATATCTTTTAAATGATTAACCTCTATTTACTTTAAAATTCTGACTTCGCCCCTAATATGTTATAGTAAACTATTAAAAAGGAAGTATTTGTATTCCCATATAAAAGATATACAACATCTCTCATATGTCTTGTAACAACATTTCTTATCTGAACTCTACATTCTAAGTATATTTGTATATTTTTTCCAAAAAAAAAATATATTTGATGTCATATAAAATGTTTACAAATTATTTTAACTTAAATTTATCATGATAAAAAATGACAAACACATTGTAAGTTACGTATAAACGTTTGTGGTTTAAATAGAAAGAGTAAAACTAGGTGTTCTTAAGACAAGCTATTCAGTGAGCTTAATTTTAAAATTTATGAGATATATTTTAAATGACGAATCTAAACTGTTGAAATTGATTTACTCAACGAGTGATGCATTTACATGCAAAATTTATAAAATTTCAAATTAATTTAATATAAAGTTAAGCGGTAAAACAATGATGAAAAATGAATACACTAAAAATAATTTATAAACCTTCTTTTGTTGACCGCTTGACTTAACACAAAATTAATATGAAAATTTATAAAATTTGCATGTAGATGCATAACTTATAAAGTACACCGGCTTCAACAGTTTAAGAACACTGTAGTTCTACTTTAAAAAATAATAAATAGATTAGATATGAATACTTTTTAGTGTACTTAAATTGTGCAAAACATGAAATTTCATGCAAGAATAATATCTCAATTGTCTTCTAATGGGAATTTAATGGACAAGTCCAGTTCAAGCAAACTGGACATCAAGACTGCCAAGAAATATCACAACAGAAGCAGTTAGATCGAAGTAGTTACAATTCTGTTATTACGGTAGAGATTGTAATTAAAAAATATATTATAAGTCTCTATGTCTTATTTCTAAAATACTAAAACTATACTAAAGCATAAAATTCCCACATTCATCTTTATAAAATTTTAAAATTTTGTATTTTTATACTCAAAATTACATGTATCATTATAAAAACACTCCGTAAAATATTGAGTGTAAGATAGTTACTTTATAGTTTTTTCTATTATGAGTGTGATTTTACTAATATTTTACTTTATAAAAAAGAAAGACATCCTCATGTGAAATAACCAAAACTATTGAAAAAACACCATATTATAAAGTTTGATACTTGAACTTTATTTAGAATTTTTATGATGGGAATTTATGCATCAAATTAGCAAAACAGAGGTAGCACAGCTGTTTGTTTTCCCTTTTCTTTTCATTGTTTAAAATAGTCTACGATAATTTCAATTTCTTGTTTAATTCGTCTTCGATATAAATCATTTCTGGAAAAAGAAATTTTTGTTTTGATCCAATAAATCTGATATAAAGTGAATGTATTGAATTCGCTCAAATGGAGGGACGAAAATGATAATATTGTTTGATCCACATAATTTTCATTATAGTCTTTGTGGCAACAACAACTAATGCAAAAACCACAACAATTTACCAATTACCATCATAGTAACATGATCCGCGTTTTATTCGTGAATAAAACGCGCATAAAACGTTTTTTGGAGGTTTCCGAACTGAACAGTACGCTTGACCGAATTTTTACCGATTTATTTGTGAATAAAACGCGAATAAAACGTTTTTTACGAATTATTCGTGTTTTATTCGAAAAAATCGCTGCTGCACTGAAATTTTTTGAAAATTTTTGAGGAGCAAAGCCACGTGGGTGGGTTGAGGCAGCTTTTGAAAAATTTTGATTTTCACTTTGACCAAGCGGCCAAGCCCGTGGGCTGTGGTGAATTTGAGACAAATTTTTTGTGACCATGTTAATGTAGTATTCTATGTAAATCAAATCTTAAATTTTGAATTTTTTTTTTTGCTTTCTTGTTGTACCGAATCATTCCCGAATTATTCTCGAATCACGAATTTTTGACCTCGTCGAATCGAACCTGAATAATTCATTTGTCACTATGATTACCACAGCTTGTTTCGAAGCTACATTGAACTTGCTGCACGACCCGTCAATAGAGTTGAAGCCATAGAAAATCTCGTCCGAAATGGAAAAAAAAAGTTGCAAATCAGATATTAAAAAGGGATCAGAGATAAGATAGGAGCAAAAGTTCATTTCATATCATTTAAAAATTCTTAGAAAATAATTTACCTTATAGAAAGCAAATTTTTGCGATTTTAATTTTCAATCATATCGTCTTCAGAAAAAGTGCAGTTGTACTGTAAGCACAGTAACATAATTCGCGATTAATTCGCATTTAATTTGTTTTTTTTTTATGTTTTCGAACTAAATACCGAATAAACACAAAAAAAAAACGTATTATTCATTTTATTCGGAAAAAAAATGCAATTTCTTTAATTTCCTTTTTTGGGTTTTTTCAGAGTTTTTTTTTTTTGCTTCCTTGTGGTACCGAATTATACCCGAATTATTTCTGAATCACGCATTTTTGACTCCGCCGAACCGAACTCGAACTATTAATTTGTCACTATGCTACCAAGGACCTGATTTTGATGTTATGTTATTAGGAGGTGCGCATATGAGGGTCTAAGTAATAGATGAACCTATGAGGGTCTATATGAAAATATCGCCACCGGCATTAGGCCTAAGCACAGTAAAGTCGCCAGATGTAAGCATGTAAGCATCCTCGCCCTCCATTGTTATAAAAGCAAACTTACCCTCATTTTTCTCTCTCCCTTTGCGCGATTCCACGCTACCCGTAAAACACGCCCCCAAGTCAAAAAAAGATAAAATAAAAGAAACGAAAACCCGATGGTGCAAAAAGTGGATAAAAAAAGAGAAAAAAAATGATGAAAAAATAGGAAAAACTGAACCCAATTCGTCCCCTATCTCATCTTGGATCCGAGAAGCGAGCAAAAAAATCGCGAAAAACAAACAAAAATAGACTCGACAGAACATTTCGTGAGAAACAAAGAGGCCTCACGAGTTACGACCAAACCCTAACCCTAACCCTAGCCCTAGCCCCCACTCTTCCCCACCGCAGTTCTAACCGGAAAAGAAGAAAACGATAAGACTCCAGCTACTAAATAGGTTTCTGGCTTCCCGGCTGGTGTTGGGGTTCCGGCCACGATGCCCGCCGCCGTCCCGCCGTCTACATGAGCCACGGCGAAGGGCATATGAAGGGCCGTTCGGACGGCCTGGATCTCTACTCTCAGGCTGTCAAGGCGTTGTCGGTACGGTGTCCGTTCGAAGGGGAAGAAGCACCAAGAGACCCTTCTCTCCCCTCGACTCTCTCTTCTTTTCTCGAGAGACACTTAGATGGTCGGAAAAATTCTCACAGGAAAGCTGAAGAGCCGAGCGACAAGCCACTACTACCTCCTCCTCCTCCTCCTTCCGACAAGACCACTATATGGGACGAGACTGAAGAGTACTTTCGACCAATTACACTACCTGATATACAAAATCTGTTGCCTAAGAAATTTCTTGACGAGGTGCAGTTGGATTCTTGCTTCTCTGTTCCAAGTGTTGGTACTTCACTGCAAAATGTGGAGAAAGATACAAGCTCTGGCACCGAAGCAGTGGCTGTAACCCCTCAAGAGTGTTCTAAATTTGAGCAAGAAATCAAGAATGATGCAATGGATATACCCGACACTGCACCAACTCCTGCTCCACCTATGTCAGAAGCTGTTCAGGAGGATGCGGCACAGGAGGAAGATGCGTCATCTCTCCACTGGATGTTGGGCTCGAAAGACCGGTTTGTTCTTACCTCTGAAAGGCCCAACAAGAAACACAAGCTACTGGGGCAAGAAGCTGGGCTGGAAAGGCTCTTATCTCTTCCTCAGTCAGGGGATGAACCCTGTACCAGTTGCGACATGTGTTGTAACGGTGAAACCGGTGTTCAGTCCAATAAGCTCTTGTGTTGCGATGCATGCAAGGTGTTTGTGCATCAGAAGTGTTATGGTGTGCATGGCGTGCCCGAGGAGGAGCCTTGGCTCTGTTTGAGGTGTAGGAATAGAGACAGCAATTCAAAGCAGTGTGTGCTTTGTCCGAAGGAAGGAGGGGTTATTAAGCCAGCCGGAAATGGTTTGGATATGTACGTCCACTTGTTTTGTAGTCTTTGGGCACCTGAGGTCTATGTAGCAAATATGAAAGCAATGGAGCCGGTTCTGAATTTGGAAGGTGTACCGACCATGCGGAAGAAGCTGGTTTGTAACGTGTGTAAGGTGAAGAATGGTGTATGTGTAAGGTGTAGCCATGGTATGTTTTTGTTAATTTTTTCTAATTATTTATTTGGGCTTGAATCATGTTTATTACGCCATGCATGAGTTTTTTTTTAATGTAAATACTACATGCACTGCCTTCTTTCTTTTATTAACTAACATTGGCATGGTTCAAAACCTCTTGATTCATGTAAACTAAAATTATGTGTCTAAAAAAGAATCATGTTCATTACGCCATGCAGCATATAGGTCTGACCATCATAAGAATCATGTTTAGCATGGTGTAGCCATGGTATGTTTTGTTATTTTTTCTAATTATTAATTTTGGCTCGAATCATGTTCATTATGACATGCAGGAGGTTTTTTTTTTCATAAATGTGACATGCACGGCCTTCTTTCTTTTATTAACTAACATTAGCATGGTTCAAAACCTCTAGATCTATGTGAACTAAATTTATGTATCTCAAAAGATTCATGTTTATTACGCCATGCAGCATGTAGGTCTGACCATCAAATGTAAACTAAATTTATGTATCTAAAAAAGAATCATATGATTACATTTAATGCGAGATATAAGACAGCAAGGCGTTTAATCGTAGGAGCCGTGCTTTGATGCCTTTTGAAGCGCGTGCTTTGCTTTCCTATACTGTTTAATGTATATCATGAGCCACAAGCCTTAAAGGTGCATGATTCTTGATGCCCAAAAAATAACTCAAAAATGTGAGTCATGTGGTTACCATATTCACTAGGCCTTTCCGTGAGGGGGGAAATTGATATTCACTCTTAACCAAATCTTAACCTATCATCGGAAACTAAGTGAGGATGCATCTAAGAACCTTCTTCAAATATTTTTGGCTATTGTATAACCTTGACTGCTTGTTGCATGTAATTAAGGAGATTATCGGTCGAATGGAAGCTTGCTTGTTTTCACCTTTTTAATTTCACGCGTTCTTTACTCCTGTAGATAAATGTTCCTTTTTGTATACTTTTGAAGCCTTATATAGAAATTCTTATAATCGTACTTCAGGGACATGCAGAGCAGCTTTCCATCCAATATGTGCCAGAGATTCAAAGCATCAGATGGAGATATGGGGAAAGTCCAAGAATGATAGTGTAATTATTCTGTTTTAAGTTAATTATTTCCCATTTTCATTTCTAATAATAAGGAAAAAGAAATCTCTTCTGATATTTGTTTTATTTATTTATTTTTTTTTTTGTTTTCATAGGTTGAGATGCGAGCATTTTGCTCAAAGCACTCTACCATTGCCAGTCCCAAAGTTGAGCCTCCTGCTGTTATCCTTCAGCAGGATCAAAACGTAATTCCCAAAAAGGTGCCTCTTTTGAAATTCACCCGCAAGAACAAGGATAAGAACGCAAGTGCATCAAATGAGCTGGTAAATTCGAGTTCACCTAAGTTGGGCAAAAAGGAGACAGACATAGAGCAATCCAAGGATGTGAATTCGAATGGCGATTTAGATGGAACAGGCCTTTGGATGAATTCACCTGATTTTGGCTCTGGTCTACGAAAGGTAGTGTGACTTTATGGCATTGGTTATATTTGTAAATAAGGACAGGTTATGAAAACTTCCAATTATACCCCAGCCACCAACTGACAAATAACCATGAAGAGCATTGACTCTATTTTGATGGATCATAACCTAAGCAGAAATGCCAACCTTATACTGAACGTGGCTTGTAATTATTGCATTTTTTGTAGTTGATTGATACTGGGAAGATTACTGTTGGTGATCTTGCAGCCGAAGTAGGTATCTCATCAGAATCCTTAGAAGCTGCTTTATTGGTACTTATCTCAATTCCTTGAACTCCTTTTTGGAAATTTCGAAAAAACTTTTCTTGTTATAAACCTATTGGAAGTTCTATCAAACATATTGGATGTCCTGGATTTGATGTTGCCTAGCATCAGCATATCGAGTCCATAGGGCATTATTTTGTACCCGAAGTCTCGGTTCGATGTTCCACACAGAATATTCTCTAACCACTTAAAGGATTTGAGTATGGTAGATAGACTAGCAAGTGACCTCAGGTTAGAATTGTTAATTATTTGATTTCTCTGTTTCTATTTGTGCTGATTCTGGTAGCAGTCCCAGCAGTTTTTTCCATGGTGCCTTTTTCTTTTATATGATTGGTACCTGTACTAATTGGAGGAAGCAGATTGTTACAGAAAACATGATTAGCCAAGCAATAACCCAATTTGATGTCACCAATGAACAAAAAAAATATGAAAGGAGGAAAGAAACAAATTTGATCTGCAAAAATGGTGTTTTTACAGTAGTAAAGTACTGAAGAGCAGTGCATACCACTACCTCTAATACTTGCGGTTGATGCTGGCACTTATGTGAATTTGTTTTTTCATTTATTGATATAAATAATCTTTGTCTTGTAAATAAAAATGTCTATATTATTTAAGGAATGCATATTATTCTGTTGTCAGGGGGAGACCACTACATTTTCACCAGGGCTAAAGATGAGAATAGTAAAATGGTTCCAGAATAATAATGTTGAAAAGGAGGAGCCGACAAATGTTTCTTTGGATCTACAAAGTCCAGTTGTGAAATCTCAGCCACTCAGGCTACGAACCAAAGGCAGCATTATGATTTTGAAAGATGATGAAGAAGAAACTGATGCAAAAATGACTGACGCCACCGATGCAGTTGCAACTTCTCTCACTGAAGATACAAAAGAAGAGAATATCACCAAATTATTATCTACTAGTGATCCTACTAGTATGAAAGAGGAATTGCTGCTATCTGCACCGGTAAGACTATTTGTTTTTTCATGAAGCTTTACTATATCCAACTTTTGGTTTAGGTTGAATTTTCTGATGTCACATTGTTTTTCAGATTGCAGATCATTTGATTCACAGCAATCAATCATTTGATTCACAACAGAATGTGGTCCTGACAGATGGGGCAGTTTCAATGGACCAGGACTTGTTGAAGAATGAAGATGCCAATGTTACATCCCGATCTCTAGAAAATGGCCAGTGCAAGTAAGTATGAAAGAGAAAACATAATCAAGGCCACAGAATTATGTGGATAATTTTAGTATCCACTATCACATGAAATCTACACTCAGTCAGCTAACTTCATATTTCTATTGCAGTTCCAGTGGGTTCACTTCAGCATCTTATATTCACCCGCTAATTAGAAGAAAATTGATGGATTTGAAGGATGGAAATTCCAATCAACAGTCACGTGAAGAGAATTCTCATGGTAATAAATTGTTGTTTCCTTTCTTGGGAATGATAAAGTTTTTTTTTAAGGTAATACATGTATCACCATGATCATGCATTATTTTTTTTTAGAGAGTGATAGCTGTTTCTAATCTTTCAGATTTGTCAGATGCAATAGAGGATGAGCTATCAAAGGCCAAGTCATCAGGAATTTTAGATCTCGCACCTGAAGATGAAGTGGAGGGGGAGCTGGTTTATTTGCAATCCAAGCTACTTGACAACTCTGTCAATTCCAAACAAAGATGTGGTAACACAATTTAGTTATTTTCATTATCAAACCTGAGCTTGTCATGTTCACTTTTGTTTTACATATCTGAATTGGGGAAATATTCTGTTTTTGCAGATGATTTACTAGAGAACTCTTTACAGAGCCTTCCAAATGAGATGGATGCTGTGAACAGAAGGAAGTGGGATTTGATTGTGGTGAGTCAATTCCTGCGTGAAGTCAAGGATGCAAAGAAGCGTGGGCGGAAAGAGAGAAGGCATAGAGAAGCCAAGGCTGTCATGGCTGAGGCAACAGCTGCTGCCGCTACCTCTTCCAGGAACACTGCACTGAGGAAAGATTCAAAGGATGATACACCAACCACCACCAATAAGGAGGTATTCTATTTTTCGTTTGCTTTCTTTAATTTTCTCTCTCCGATTGGTGTGGGCATTCAGCGTTGGAACTGTTTAATTGATAGAACGAAACACATGAGTGTCATGCCAAGAGCATTTGAAATTTTGTAGTACATTTGTGTACTTATTATTTACGGGTAAGTGAATATTTTGGTTCTTACTTTGTTATATTAATTCTTAGAAGGAATTAAAGATTGGTACGTCAACACGAGCCAAGGATTCTACAAGAACACCTCCAAGCAAAGCTTCTGCATCCGACAAGAAATCTGCAACTGTATTCCAGATACCTATTTTGTCCAGGGACAATACACTTGTCTGTGATATCTGCTCTCGAAGCGAGACTGTGCTGAACCGCATTTTTGTCTGTTCAGAATGCAAGGTTGTTATTTTTCTGATATGCTTTCTTATTTTTATTTGAATACAAAGAAACTATCAATTATGGCAATCAATTGGGATTTTTTTAATTATTGAAATATTGTTGGTGCAGGTCAATGTTCACTTGGATTGTTATCATAGTCTGAAGAACCCGAGAGGTCCATGGAGATGTGAGGTTTGTGAAGAGAGTCCACCAGAAAAAACTTCTCCCAGCACCAACAACCAATTAGTAGATAGCGGTAGGCTTATAGTTAGGTGTGCTTTGTGTGGGAATTCTTCTGGTGCTTTTAGGAAAACAACGGATGGTCTCTGGGTGCATGCTTTCTGTGCTGAGGTATATGATTCTCTCTCTCTGTGTTCCCCTGGTTTTGTTTTTTATATTTGAGTTCAATAAAGGTTTAATTTGACTATAAATTTTTCTGCAGTGGATGTTGGAGTCCATCTTTAGAAGGGGTCAGGGAAATCTAGTTGAAGGATTGGTAATTTTTTTTTCCCTAATTGGTCATTTGTTTAGTTGTTTAATCATAGCTAAAGTTTTGTGGTAATATTTTCTTCTTTGACTACTTGTCAGGGGATTCTTCCCATGGAGAGGGACACTTGCTGTATCTGCCTTTGCAAGACTGGTTCATGCTCAAAGGTTTGGAACTTGTTTACAGATTGTCTTATAATCTAAATCAACTCTTTTAAATTCTGGTGTAAACGTTTCCTCTTTTATCCACGTCTATCCATAGTAACTTAACCTACTGTGTACTTCATATATTTTGTATATGTGATCGCACATAAACCATTAAAAGTTGGAAGGCATTTTTTTCAAGTTGAAACCCCTATATTGCTAATTATGATTAAAGTTTCATGGTGCTGTTTTGTTTCATACAGTGCAGCTATGGAGACTGCCGCATTACTTTTCATCCATGGTGTGCAAGAGGAGCTGGTTTTTACATGAACGCAAGAGGCCTTGGTGGTGTTTTGCAACACAAAGCCTATTGTGCTAAGCACAGCACTGAGCAGAAAGAGGTAGAATTAAAATTAACCAGAATCAATTAATTTGAGATTTGTAGATAGAGATACTGTTGCTCTGCACGTTACAACTTGCCTAAAATTCTTTAATGCAAATTTGACAGGCTGATGACCAACAATATGGGCCTGAGGAGATTAAGTGCTTGAAGCAAACAAGGGTTAGTGACATTAGTTTCAAATATCTAATCATCAACATTATTAGTAAGAGAATTTTGTTCTAATTTTTTTATAACTTTTTCTGTCTTCTGTGCTACAGGTTGAGCTTGAGAAACTGCGTCTCCTTTGTGAGCGAATTATTAAGAGAGAGAAGCTTAAGGTCAGTCTCCTAAGATTCTGTTTACAGGCAGGATAAAGGAAACCTATATTTTGACAGTCCTGACATTCCTATTGTGCATCTCTTACCCCAATCAAAATAATCACATTTATTCTGGTCATAGGTAGATGCTGTTGAAACTGTCCTCATTTTGTTCTTTTTTCTTTTTGGTTTTTTAATAACCTTTCAGAGAGACCTGGTCCAATGTTCAAACCAAATACTAAGCAAGAAAAAGGATTGCATCATCTCCCCCGGCCACATATATGCCCGTAGTGGTCCCACTCGCAGCGGTCCTACGAAAAGTGGCTCATTCCTTCCTCCAGGTGTGAGCTCCGAATCCGCCACAACATCAATCAACAACAGATCATCATACAACAGCAGGACCATCCAGCAGTCTGACGATGGTACCGTTGACAGCTCCATTTCTCACAGCAGACATAATACTGTCAGGTTTACTTTGCAAAATAGGGAGACTGATGATGGCACTTCACCCCCTCTGGGATCCCTCAAGAGGAAGACAGTTGATCGGGGTTCTTTTGCCGGTAAAAGCGTCCCCAAAAGAGCCGTCATTCCTGCAAAAATTTCCACACAAAATGTTTGTGATGATGGGGATATGAAGCCTAAGGTAACCAATATTGGCTATTATTATAATTGAGTGAGGCTATGGTACTTCGGCTAGTGTACTATGGCTAGTGTACTACGGCTCAATATGGTACTTTTTAAAATCCTAACGGTCGATCCGAACCGTTCAATGTGATATCCATATGAATATGTACTTGCAAATTAAATTTTATATTTTTTCGAATTTTTTTACTATTTTTTTAGATAGGTAGAATTTTGATGGTCCAGAATTTGTATAAAACACTGAAAATTCTACCTATCTAAAAAAATAGTAAAAAAATTCGAAAAAATATAAAATTTAGTTTGCAAGTACATATTCATATGGATATCACATTGAACGGTTCGGATCGACCGTTAGGATTTTAAAAAGTACCATATTAAGCCGTAGTACACAAGCCATAGTACACTAGCCGAAGTACCATAGCCTCACTCATTATAATTTTTTGTTGAGTAGGGTTAAAATGCCCCATTGTTTTTGTGCCCCAATCATGGCTCACATCCTTATCTCTGTTTTCAAAGTCCAAACAGTCGATCCGAAGCTTTCAAGATGATCTCCATATGAAAATATGTTTGGAGATCAAATTTTCTTAGATAGATACAAAATCACTGTTTTTCAGAAGACGGGACCATCCAAAAACAGTGATTTTGTATCTATCTAAAAAAATAGTAAAACATTTTCAAAATATATAAAATTTGGTCTCCAAGCACATTGTAATATGGAGATCATGTTGAGCAGTTCGGATCGATTGTTTGGACTTCGAAAATGGAGATAAGTATGTGAGTGATTGGGGCACAAAAACATTGGGGCATTTTAACCCTACTCTTTTTTGTCTGGTTGACTTGAATTTTAAGATTTGGTTGTGTTTTAATTATATATACTCAATTGTAGCTTGGGCAGGCTGGTCAAACATTTCAGAAAGAGCTGGTGATGACCTCTGATCAAGCATCGGCGCAGAACCAGAGACTCCCCAAAGGATTTGCATATGTGCCCATTGGGTCTCTTTCCAAAGAGAAACCACGTGATGCTACTGCCTCTCGTGATTCCGAGGAGCCTGGTGGCTAGTATCAATTTTGTGTAATCATGGCAACTGGCAAAAATAATGAAATCCTTTGGGTCGTTGTGGCTCCAAATGAACCCAATGTGTCCAAGTTTGCTTTGGACACAAACCAAAGGGCCCGCCCCCACTTATCTGGGGTAAAGATGTAAAAGAAAAAAAGAAATCGGGGCAATTGAGCTCTAATTTTTTTTTGTTTGATTTGCAATTGTGGGTCCCAACATTGTACCCCGCATGAACAGCGGTTTGGGTAAGTAACTGAAAATGTGAAAGCGTGTTGTTTGCTGCTAAGTTGACGACAGAAGAGGAGATTGCGCTTTTTTTTACATGTACATGAAAAAGTATAGGAATTTTCGTTAGGGTGTAGTAGAATTTTTCTTTCCTTCATGTAAAATTTTATTTTGTACATTCTTTGTTCCCCATCCTTTAGGTCTCTTTAGTTCAGAACCATTCTGTTAATATTTCATTGTTAGGAAGGTGCAAATGGTTGTCCATTTGTCATGTTGCGTCTGCCGAATCTCATCTTTGTTTGGCTTGTGCTCGTGTTTCCATTTTTACCCCTGGTGGTTATAATTTTTTGTTAGGTTGTGTGATTGTAGCAGAAATTTCTCTTTTTCTAGTGAAGTAATTGCCGAAACTAAATAAAAGTAAACTATGAAATTACTCTCGGGGTAATCTTGTTACTCTCTTTGAGTGTTGTGGTTTTATCTTGCTAGATAAATAATACTTTGTCAGGCTACATGCATGCATTTTTTCAGAAAAAGAAAACCCTTTTCCTTGCGGTCGTGCTTTGTTGTTTTAGCACAGTTTTGGTTTGTAGGAAATGTTTTCAGATATAATAATTTAAATTTAGAAATTTGCAAATGGCACGTCTGAAAGGCCCCCTTTGCTGCAAACATGCGTTTAATTCCACCTAACAATCCTGGTCGAAACTAAGAACATTCAGTTGTAGGGGTTTGAACAATGACCATTCTGTTTTCCCATCATTTTTATTATAATAATTGACCGTTTTTTTTGTATTATAAGCGGTATTTGTTTCTCCTTATAAATTAGATTTTAGCCCGAATTAGCGATTTCTTTTATAGGGGTTGGCTGATTGATTTCTCCGTGTGAGTTCGTACTATTTTGTGCGCTGATCAAGATTGTAGAACTCCACCCTTCTTTTCTTCTCCTAGGCTGCTATCAGAAACTGATAAAAGGAACGAGAGAAAGCGGTTGATTGCAAGAGAAGAGAAGGGTAGTGCGGAGAGATAGAGAGAGAGAGAACCTGTAATCGGAGAAGAGAAATCAGTGACGGAGGCCGAAGAGAGAAGTCGAAATCGGAGACAGTTTTCATCTCGCGAAAATTATCGGAAAAGAAGAAGAAAAGAGTTTTAACCAAATAAAATAAGATCCGCGCGCGCACTTCGTGTGATATCTGTGCAGCGGGAAGGGAAAAATTCCGCATTTTTTTTTGGCTATTGCTATGACCATAAATTAGGGAATCGGAATAGCAAGATATTATCTATTACCGTATCTATTTCCATGTTAGTTTTGCCAAACATGATAATCATATTCCAGAAAATTGTGATGACAGGTAATGACCTCTTAAAAGCATGAACCAAATGCCTCCTTATTGTAGGAAATTCGAGCCTATTTTCAGCAATTGACTTAATAAATAGTTAAATACTTTGGATGGCAATTTTTATATAAAAGCTCATTGCAGGCCACTTAATTACAAATTCGTATCCTCTGCATTAACTCAAAACAGAATCTTTTGAGTTAATGCATCTCAACCATCTGATATATTTTAAGATTCGTGCGAACTAGATCTGCAGTAATATTAAAGGGCCCCCTATGTTATAAGCACGAGCCGGATTGGCTCTGTTTAAAATCAGACGGTTGAAATTCATTAAGATTCCCTTTTGAGTTAATGCAGAGGATACGGATCCCTTAATTACCTCCTGTTCTGAACTTATTGCATACCACTAATTGACTAGTATTTATTATAAATGACTTTCGTAGGTACAATGCATTATAAAAAGCTTACCATCTATATTATTAATTAAAATTATTTTCTTACTAATGTTTATCAGGATTAATTTTTTCATTTAATTATTATTATTTTTAAATTAATGTTATTATTAATTTTCATCGGAAGCGGAATTGGATGAATTTAATAGGAAACTCGAAACTTTTGTACAAAATTAAATTAAGATAACAACTAATTTACAGCAGTTAAGTACTAAATTTTACTTTGCATTCCATTATAGTTATCATTCTTTTAAAATTCATGTTATTTTTGAACAGTTGAACCTCATAAATTAATTTAATGTTTTATATTAAAGTTCGGTCCATTTCTTTGAAAAAAAATAACAGATTTATTTAGTGTCAGACCCTTCATCCCCTCTCCCTTTCGTTCTATTTCTGAAAATTTGAAACTCGACCAAATTTGCAACGACTTGACCTGTTTCACCAAAGAATGAACCTCAAAAGTAGACAAAACCCCCTTGTGGGGGGGGGGGGGGGGGGGGGGGGGGGGGGGGGGGGGGGGGTGGGTCTATGGGCCTCGAAATTTCTTAATTTAAATGTAATCTTCTATCTTGTTGTAGTATTAATCCTGTTATTTTTACCATCATGTTGTCCTTTAGTGAGTATTGATCCTGATGTTTTTATTAGAGAATTCTCAATTTGGGGCTGTTCGACAAAGGGAATTAAGCCTTCTTAAGCTTTATTTTACCTTCTTTAGCTTCCTTAGTCGCTTTAATTTTTGTTACTAAGGATTAAGAACTCCTCCTTTAGCCACATTTTGCCTGAATCTTAATTCTCTGCCAATATATTAAGGCAATTATGTTCCTGAATTAAGCTTCTCTAACTTTTACTTACGGATTAAGACAAACGAACATGATCTTCTTAGGACAGATTAAAATTTAATCCTACTTGTATTGCCCCAATATTGGGCCGTTGGCTCAGTATTTACAAATGGGAATTTATATGAAAAAGACGATCTTTAATTTTTTTTAAATTTATAGCTTAACGATCTTATTTTTAACCAAAAATAAAATAAAAGAAAAGAAAAGAAAAAGATATATCCACTATGCAAAAAATACACACACACATGTCATGAGACATGCAGCCGATAATTTTATTAATAACCTAAAAAAAAATAACAAATATCAAATCTAACTCCGATCTGAAACTATTTTCAAATCTAACCTAACCGTCCAACGATGGGGCGGTTCATCCTACCCACCAAACCGCCCAACTATTGGGCGGTCCACAAGTATGTTGTCATTATCGGAGATGACAATACTGTAACATACACATGTCAAGGAATCCAACTAGCTCACCTACCTTGTTCTCATGTTATGGCGGTGTACCGAGTGAAAAACTTCAGTGAGGATGATTTTGTCGCCGACATATACCGTACCACTTACCTTGCGAGTACTTGGGGTGCATCATTCCATTCTTATCCCAACCAGCATGCGTGCCGGCCTATGTTGGGGAGGAAATCGTCCCCCCCCCAGAAAGTGGATCAGGTTAGGGAGAATACTTTGTGTATGCACTGAACTTCTTTTTAATATAGTTATTAACTTATTTTTATATCATAAAAGGGAGAAGGCCCACAAGCGTGCTGTCATGACAATGGATGAGATGCAGTGTAGGCGAATGGGACATCAAGCTTGCCGTTCAACTTGTGACAGGCAACGAGCATGTACATTTCATTTTATATTTTATAATTTATTTTATATTTTACGATTTCAATAACATACAATTTTTTGTGAACTGGAATGCAGATGCCATGAACGAAGCCAACGAAAGAGGAAATGCTAGAGTTGTTGCGGAGGCAACCGGTAGCGGTAGTAGTCATGCAGAGGCATCCGGTAGCGGTAGTAGTGTCACACAACAGACTGGAAGCAGATCTAGAACTCGTCGACTTCTAAATTTGTTTGGTCGTCATCGTAAATTTGTGAACTGATTTAATTCGTAGTTTGTAACTATTCTTGTGTGCTTCATTTTTGTTATTTTCATAGCGCAATTAAATATACACAAATTGACAACATATAAATATTTACCACGTTAGCCAAATCGACAATCAATACAACAGCCGTATAATCGACAATTATTATAAAAGAATCGACGGTTCTAACGTCAAACGCCGCATCCAAACTCAACCAAATTTTATTTAAAATTACAATAAAAATAAATAAATCATTTTCATATAAAAATTACAATAGAAAAAATATATCTTACAAAAATAATACAAACTTATCAGAAAAATATATCTTAATATATCTTCATATATGTTGTAAATATATCTTAATAAAAAGATATCTACAAAAAATATATATTTAATATACCTATGAAAAAAATATATATCTTATAAATATATCTTATAGAAAAGATATTTACAAAAATAAATATATCTTAATATATATTAAAAAATATATATATCTTATAAATATATCTTACTAAAAAAAAAATCCTAACATATCGGAAAAAAAAAATTGCTAACCGTCCGATTGGGGCGGTTAGATGGGGGTAATGGACCGCCCCATTACTGAGCGGTTAGCTAGGCAAAGTGGACCGCCCAATAATTGGGCGGTTAGGTTAGATTTGAAAATAAGTTCAAATCGGGATTATATTTGATATTTTTCTTTTGTTTTAAGTTATTAATAAAAATATCGGGACATGCAGCCTCAGTTGCGCTGTCCGGGGACAAAAGCTAGCTTCTATTAACACTGCTAGAATTTTGAATTTAAGGTGCCTGATGAGGTTATTTTAGATCCGAATTATTTAATTTAAATGTGTATAAAACTTAAAACAAGGAATCTAAAAAGGAATCAAGGCGTATTATATAGTGATGAGACAGTATATTTGATGATGTTGTGCTTGAAAGTATATAAGATGGAAACCCTCAATTCTATTAATATGTATGATATTACAACACCAACACAATATTCATTAATATTTTGATTCATTTGGTTTGTTCTGTTTGTTCTGTGTATTTGATTTTTATTGTTAAAATAAATCTTACATCAAAAACTGAATTATCATAATTATCTCAAGGCATAGTTATTGTTTCCGTTGTGATAATCAAATACCAGAACTTTTTTTACTCTTGCCCCTGGAAAGTTTAGGCTTCTAAATCCGTTTCCGTTCTAATGTACACAAGAATATCATGAAGAACCCCATAGATTTCATGTAATATGACATTCCTCTACGTCCATTGCAGTAATACAATACCTAGCAATGTTCAGTTAATGCCCATGAAATATAACGCAATGAAAACTTTTACTAAAAAAATTAGATCACAGTAATACAATACCTACCAACGAGGCAAACGTTTCTGGGAACGGAGAACAGAGAACATCCAAAAATGATTGAAAGAACAAAATTGTAGATCACAGTTACATTTATTCACGCAGTTTCTCCCTCAACAAACAAGAAAATTCAAGAAAGCAGCAACCAATCGGTGCTAGATGCATCTCTATCTCCATCTATATTTCAAATTGAGACCCAAAAAAATTAGGCTTGACTTTGAAACCTGCACCTTCAAAAAGCTTAACAATTCCTGAAAGCTTCACAGATTGAAAAATTGATTCTGTACATACTGTTAACCTGTGTTTCTACTTATTACAGTCTTTAAAGAATACTCTCAATCCTACTCTATACAAGTTGTAAAATTTACAATATCAGAAGAATATTTCTAATACAACTAAAAATAATCAATTAGTCTAAGGCCGAAAATAGGATCAGTACTCAGTATAGCGCTACAACAGGTCGCATCGTGCCGGGGCAAAAGACAGCCTCCCTCCTTCAAGATCATAGAGTATATGAAAATTCTGCTGCTGGAAATTGCCGATTATTGTGCTTCCGTCGAGAGACTTTCCCATGACCAAACATATCGCGCCGGTACTTGGATCTTGAGCCATATAATTCTCGGTTGGCAGTTCGAAATCTGCACCGTCAAAATGGAATGTGAATTTCGGTATTTCAACCTTGTCAGAGGAGGAAGGTAACTTGAAGCAAAGATCAAATGCCTCGACACTACTGTTCGCAACTGGTAGTTTTATTTGGGACAAAAATGCCAATTTTACTTTTTTGTAAGCAGGTTCTGCTAGTTGAGTCATGCCCGTACCCGAGTCTATGTACACGCCACCCTTGCCGTTTTCGTTCAACGAAAATGTCGACTTTGGTATTTCCAAAAGTGTCGTACCAACTGTTATACCTGTCAAAGTAAGGTAATATAATGCGGGCATAGCAGGATTGATTACAAATGGTGTCGACTGAACTCTTCCTCTGGTCCGAGTGTTTAAGTTCAACTCAGCTGCTGAACCGAACAAAACTGGGCTGCTCTTGGGTTCACCTAAAGATGTGAAACAATAGGAGAATTTTCTATACCCAAGCTGTGATATCAGTGACAAGGGTCCACGGCCGAAACCCGCTATGCCAGATTCATTTGACTGGAAAATTCCTGTGTTTAAGATCCCGCATCCAAAACCGACCTTTTGAACTTTAGTTGATCCTAAGGTGAAAGTCTCAATTCCTAGAGAACCTATTGTTGTCGACCCGTCTCCGTAGCTGTAAGCATACATACACTTCTTGTGGCATGCAGAGCGAGGTAGTGCCTGACAAAGGTCGGACTCGCATGATATGTCAGAGAAAGACGAGGAATTAGACGGGTTGTACAAAGGGAGAGGTTGGTTGAAACATTGGAGGCATGGTTGGCACTGAGTCCAGATCAAGTCGCTTCCAGTATCTAATGTCAGAGCCACCGGTTGAGCCGGTGTACCTATCGATAAATATATGAGGTACTCACCGTTGCTTGGGGATGACGGGACGCTAACTTGACTAGTCGTGTCAATGTATCTTGATGCAAGGAATCTCGCTCTGGTCTTGCTACGCTGCACCATGCGTTGTAATAACTGGAGCTTCGAGTACTTGCTTCCGGCATCTATGTGGATCAGTTCGGTTCGTGTGCTGCAAGAGAAGGAAATGTTTGTAATACACAGCAAGAGGAGAAGAAGGATTGATGCTGTACTATGCATGATTGAAAATGGGATGTTGTGCTGTTGAGCTTGGCTTCGAATTGAAAAACTATATATATATATATATATATATATGATTTAGTTTCGGATATGAATTGGTCGTTAAACGCGTGCCGGGAATTGGTCGTTCAATTGGATAATCCCGATTTGTATTAAATTGGCTACCACGGAGGCATGGACCTGGCGGCCTGAACAAAAGACTAGGCTAAATTAGGGATCTTCTGTGGCCGCATAAGATGCTAATTAAGAGAATTAATTTGGTTCTTTTGTTACACCTTGTTTGGATGGAGAGTAGAGGAAGGAAGGGGAGGTGAATAATAGAAGAGAATGAAATGGAATAGAAAGGAAGATTAACATATTTAACCTCTTCGTGTTTGGATGATTAATGAGAGAAAATAAATTTAACTTTCTTTTCCGTCTTATTTCTTGTTTAGTTGATTAAAATTTAGAAGGTTAATGAGAAATTCGGTGGTTGTTGTAGGTTTGTAACAAAAAAATTTGTATGAGAAATATATAGGTAAGATATAGGGTTGAGCATTTGTGCTATTTTTTCTAAAAATATTTGCAACAAAATTTATTTCCATCCGTTACACATCAAATCGGGAGGGAAACCGATTCTATTAATTACAATGATACAAAGTTAAACCTTTCACCTCCTATACTCTTCACCTTCTACGTAATTTTATCAACCAAACACGATTCAACCGAAAGATTTATTTTCTTTCCATTCCCTCCCTTCCTCTACTCTCCATCCAAACAAGATGTTAAGGTACTTGTTTTCAGAAAAAATTTAATGAAGTTGCTTATTATAATTTTATAATAGAAAAGAATTACTTTTATTGTTTTTAATACAAATTGCATAGTGCAAGAGCAAGCCACAATAAATCTCATGATATTTGCTACTTTATTTCAAACTTTCAACCAAGGTGGATTGCAAAAGAAGACCTGGAGATCATTTGACCAATTTGATGCGGAGTAGTTGTATGACAGTTGATGGGAGCCTGAATTTTAATATAGCCCAGTAAAGATACAGTATTCCAATTCTAGTCCAATTTTGGGAAAGAAACAAACATATGCTAGGTCAAGAAGAGATTTTTCTGTTGCCTGCCAAGAATTAAATTAGGTAAATCTTGAAGGACTGTTTGACAATATTATTTGGATTACATTTTAAATCACATTAAAAAGTTTCTATTCAGTTGTTTCAATTCATATGTAAATATTGAAAAGACTTTATTAATTGGAGTAGGATGTTCTTAAGCTGATGTAGCTCTTTGATGAGCTTAACTTAAAATTTATTGGATTAACTTCAAACGTTTGATAAATTTAAATCGTCGAAACCAATCTACTTTACGAGTAATGCGTTTACCTGTAAAATTTATAAAATTTTCAAATTAATTTAATACAAAGTCAATCGGTAAAAAAAATTATAAATTAATTTTAATACATTTATTTTTTCAGTATTTCTTGACCACTTGTTTTTATACTAAAGTAACTAAACTAATTCACAAATTTTTCATGTAAATGCATCATTTATAAAATATATATATGTTTCAACAGTTTGAATTTATCATTTGAAGTTAATTCGATCGATTTTAGAGATAAGCTTGCCAAAGACTTCATGAGTTTAAGAACACCCTTATTCTAAAATAGATAAAGATGTTTTAAAATTCAAATAAGGATTAGAAGTTGGGAAGAAGAGAAGGTAAAAAAAGTACACTTAATTTGCAATTAGAAGTGATGTCAAGAGAATTGAGTTGCTACCAAGTAAAGAATAAAGAAAGTTAAAAGATGTTATAAAACAGCATCGAAAAAGACTTGCATACTTTAATGCTCCTTGGAATTTAGGCATCATCTAGTGAAAAACTTTTGTCCTAGGCATACCGAGATTTTTATTTTTACCCCAAAAAAAATATATTTTAATATAAATAACCAAGTTTTAAAAAAAATTAAATTTATACCCAAACCGTAAATATTATTTACGGTTTGAACTTTTTTTTTTTTTTTTTTTTTTTTTTTTTTAGAGAAAAATAGCTAAAATGCTGAAATGAAATATAACACAAAAAAATCGAATTGTTTTTTAAAATATTTGTTAGAAAATACGTTACGAATAGAGCCGATTTTGTGCTAAAATACGGTAAATTACAATAATTATGTAGAATTATGCTAAAATACGGTAAATTACGCTAAATTACGTATGAAATGATGCAATATGGGCCTGCGCATGCTTCATGAAAATGAGCATAACTTTTGATCCGTCCGTCGGATCGGGCTGAAATTTTGACAGGAACTCCACAGCCCAAAGTCGGACCCGAAACCATCTACGATCCGTTTCGCCCATTTGCGGGCTCAGATTCGCGATCCGAGTCTTCCTTCATGGACTTTTGGACCTTTCTTTATAATTTTAGAGTTTTTAGGGTCTTTGATGTATCTTTTATATATATTTTCTGTATAATTTTAGAGTTTTTAGGGTCTTTGTATTTAAACAGACGTCATGTCTTTTGACATAATTATTGTAATTTACCGTATTTTAGCACAAAATCGGCTCTATTCGTAACGTATTTTCTAACAAATATTTTAAAAAACAATTCGATTTTTTTGTGTTATATTTCATTTCAGCATTTTAGCTATTTTTCTCTAAAAAAAAAAAAAAGAAAAAAAAAAAGAAAAAAAAGTTCAAACCGTAAATAATATTTACGGTTTGAATTCCGAATTCAAACCGTAAATATTATTTACGGTTTGGGTATAAATTTAATTTTTTCAAAAATTTGGTTAATTATATTAAAATATATTTTTTTTGGGGTAAAAATAAAAATCTCGGCTAGGCATATGTGAATTCTCCTTTTAAAAATTTAGGGTAGACAAAAACCACCAAAAATTCGAATTCAGATTCTAGTGAAGTAACTCAAAAATTGGATTTTGGATTGGGACCGTCCGATTCGAATCCATAACCATCCAACTAAAGTGGAGTGTACGCATCTTGAGAGACATGTTCGAATCCCGAGGTGATCTCGAGCGACAGATTCGATTCGGACGGTCCTGATCCAAAACCAAAAAATTGAGTTACTTAGGGGATCCAGACTCCAAAAGTTTCGGATCCGGATCCCCTAAAGTAACTCAATTTTTGAGTTTTCGATCGAGATCGTCCAATTCGAATCCGTTGCTCGAGATCGTCTCGAAATTCGAATTCGTTGCTCGGAATGTGTGCGCTCCACTTCGGATCTCGAGCAACAAATTCAAATCGGACAGTCTCGATTAAAAACCCAATTTTTGAATTACTTCACTGGATCTCGATTCAGTATATAAATGTCATCGCCCTTTGATAGAAACTAAGGAATGAAAACTCGGATTTTGGTACTAGTTCAAATCGAAGTGCAAGTTTTTATTTTACAATTTTTTTTGTCAAAGTTAGTTAATTTAGGCAAGACATTCAAACCTAACAAAAGTTAATTAATTTTGGAAAACTATATATAAATGTTTCATATTATACCCCAAAGACTTGCAATTTCTGGTTCTGCTAGGTTACAATCGATGCGACTAAATGAAAGTTTCTACTGAATTATCTGATCACAATTATAAAATGCTTCATATTAATTGGGTTGCCTTTGTATGAAAAATATAATTAAGTCACCCAATTATTAAAATATAATCACAGTCATCTTTTTTTTTTTTTTTTTGAGTAAAGGTGGAAGATGAAGCCACCCAATTATTTTAATACTCTTGTAATACAACAAAGGATTTCTCCTATCTGGATTTCGAACTCATGACCTCTTACATAGATATCATGTGTCTTTGCCACTAGATCAAATGCTAGTTCTTATCATAACAGTCATCTTCACTCTTAATTTTTTTTTTATTAAAAATTCTGCTACATCCCAACATTTTTGAGTTATTTTCGCAAGAATTAAACATATATTTTTCCGGAAAGAGACGATGCTCGCGCTATTATACTAAGTTCGCGGTTAATCTTTATCCACAAAATAATAAAGGAAAAAAAAGAGTTCATTAGAGAAATAAGAATTAAAATTCGAATCTCATTTCTTTCTTAAATATGAACATAAGTACTTTTTTTAGAAAAATAAATGTCTTACATTTTTTTTCCATTAATTGTACCTATCAAAGCGATTTGAATATCTATTTTGATAATAGATGCAGCCAAAAAGTCAAAGCAAGCACAAATAATTGCTTAAAAAAACAAGGAGATATATACATGTAGTGTTGGAATGGACTCTGCTGCTTTTCCGACAGAAAAGTAGGGTCCTGTTTTTCTAGATCCAACCATTCAAAATTTTTCATTTTGTGCATCTCGATAAAGAAACTTTTTCATGCACAAATCTCGACGAATTTGAATGGTTGGATCTGAAAAAACTGGTTGCTGCTTTTCTCTCAAAAAAGCAGCAGAGTCGGACCCATGTAGTGTTGATGATGAACTCAGAAAGCAGAAAGCAGACAAGGACTTTTTATTAATTAGGTCTAATCTGAAACTACCAAGAACTGACCATTGATTAAATTAGCAAAATTCTAATTAATATAGCTGGTTCTTTTTGTCAACTTAGGTTGCATTTGAGAAAGATATAAAGCTAGTAGCGAGTTAATTTCTACACGTCAGATCAATTAGAAAACAAATTAGCAGACTTGGTTTATTTACTGCCTGATTTTCCAAATTTCAGGGGTAATTTTATGTATACCCCTCATAAACCTCGAAATTAGCGTATTTTCTCCTCTAAAATTCATAATATCATATTTACCCCTCTAAAATTAAAAAAAATCACAAATTTACCCAATTTATTGTTTTGGATTAATACTCATTTTAAAAATTTAAAATTTCCATTTTACCCTTTATTAAAATATAAAAACATGTAGTATGCGTAAGAAAAATGTTCAGTCTCTAATTGGTCGGTTTTCGAGGGCAAACGGTTCTGGTTTTTTTATTAATACCCTAAAAAAAAATAACAAATTTGCCCTCAGTTTTTTTTTTTTAAAACTACCCTAACCGCCCCCTCGTGGGGCAGTCCACTGTTCCAACCAAAGCGCCCCCCTGTGAGGCGGTCCATTGTCTCTCAAAAAAAAATAAAAAAGAAACACCAAAGCGCATCCCTGTGGGGCGGTCCACTCTCTCAAAAAAAAAAAAAAAGAAACACCAAAGCGCCCCCCTGTGGGGCGGTCCACTATGCATACTAAACCGCCCCACTGTGGGGCGGTTTGGTTTGGTTTGGTTGGTTTTTTTTTTTTTTGAGATTTTGAGAGACAATATGAAAAACAAGATGCTGAAATTTAACAATAAAAATTCGAATGTTGTTTTTAATATTTGTTAGATTACTTCTTTTGATGTATAATTAGCATATTTATACTAAAATACGCTAAATTACGGTAAACTACGCAAAATTTTGCTAATTATAATGAAATACGCTAAATTACGCTAAACTACGCAAAATTAGGCCGATTTTGTGCCATCTTTCATAAATCATAAAAAATAGTAAACAAAATCCAAAAATAATAAAAATTGGTATTCTACAAGTTCATTATAAAACTAATTTACTAAGCTACGTAGATTGGAGAATAGAAATGAAAATCTTAATCGAAAACTTCAACTGAAGTTTTGAGGCTCTTCTCTTTATTTTTTGGCAATTCTAAATTTTGAAAAATAGCATAGTGATCACTGACGCATGCGTATTTTCGCAAGCTTTCCGAAAAGTGGTCATTTGCTGAAATCGGACACTCGAGCGCCGTTTTATGACTGTTTGAAGTTTCGTCATCGTTTTTCGCCTTCTCAGTGAAGATATCGTCCTTATTCATATGTAATTTAGCGTAAAATAGCATAACTTAGCGTATTTTAGTATAAATATGATAATTATACATCAAAAGAAACTATGGTTTAGAAATTAGGATTTAGGGTTTTTTTTAAATATCACTAATTTTTATAAGGCATTTGTTTCGGTGGACATAAGGACCTATTTGTAAAATGAGTCATATTTTCATTTTCAAAGTTCAAACAGTCGATCCGACCGTTCAACATTATCTCCATATTAAAATGTACTTGGAGGTCAAATTTTACATTTTTTTGAATTTGTTTACTATTTATTAAGTATTTTACAAAAACTAGTCAAATTCAGACCATTGAATTTGTAAAATACTTAATAAATAGTAAAAAAATTCAAAAAAAATGTAAAATTTGACCTCCAAGTACATTTTAATATGGAGATAATGTTGAACGGTTAGATCGACGGTTTGAACTTTGAAAATGAAAATAGTACTCATTTTACAAATAGGTTCTTATGTCCACTGAAGCATCCCTCTTTTTATAAATATGTAACGTGAAAATTGTAAATCATTTAATGTACGGTAATATTTAGGGTTTAGGGTTTTAGAAATTGTTCAAAATAAGAGTTTAGGATTTAGCGTAGTTTACCGTAATTTAACATAATTTCAAGTAATTTAGCGTATTTTAGTATAAATATGCTAATTATACATAAAAAAGGGGGAATTTCACGTATACCCCTCAAAAACTTCAAAATTACGTATTTCCCCCTCTAAACTTCAAAAACTCACAAATTTATCCATTTTATTGTTTTTTTATATTAAAACTCATTCTAAATTTATAAAATACCCATTTTACCTTTTAGTAAAAGCATAAAAAGTCCATTGGACTCAAATTTGAATATGAAGAGTTCATCTACCGTCTGATCCACGCGCATCGCATTAAGATCTGTGCATGTAGCTTCAATATATGTGTGTTGGCTTTAAAATTCATGTTGATCTAGCGTGCACGAATTTTAAAGCAATTTCGATCCGCGCGCATCACATCAAGATCTGTGCACGTTGCTTCAATATCCTTGTGTGTTCGCTTCAAGATTCGTGCTGATCTAGTGTAAACAAATCTTAATGCAGTTCGGATAGTAGAGGAACCTTTCAGATTCAAATTTGAATATAATGGGCGTTTTATGCTTTTAATAAAGGGTAAAATGGGTATTTTATAAATTAAGAATGAGTTTTAATGTAAAATACAATAAAATGGGTAAATTTGTGAGTTTTAAAAGTTTAGAGGGGGGAATACGTAATTTCAAACTTTGGAGGGGGAAATACGTAATTTTGAAGTTTTTGAGGGGTATACATGAAATTGGCCCATAAAAAAAAAGTAATCTAACAAATATTAAAATCAAAATTCAAATTTTTATTGTTAAATTTCAGCATCTTGCTCTTCATATTGTCTCTCAAAATCTCAAAAAAAAAAAAAAAAAAACCAAACCGCTCCACAGTGGGGCGGTTTAGTATGCATAGTGGACCGCCTCCCTATGAGGAGGTTTGGTTTGAACAGTGGACTGCCTCACAGGGGGGCGGTTTGGTGTTTTTTTTTTTTTTTGAGAGAGATAGTGGACCGCCCCACGGGGGCGGTTAGGGTAGTTTAAAAAACAAAAACCGAGAGCAGATTTGATATTTTGTTTTTTTAAGGTATTAATAAAAAAACTGGCAAATGGCTCATTTTATCTATTGTGACACATACACAATGACTTTTAGGGATACGCTTGTGTGCATGTTACAACTAAGAACATTAACCATTTATCCACACACTGGCCAATTAGAAGATTGGATGCTTCTATTAAACATTCTAAATATTTTTTATTTTATTTTTAATAAAAGATGAAATGAATACTTTATAAATTTAAAATGAGTTCTAATGCGCGTTTTGATTTTCTAAATACAACCTGGATTAAACAAGGGTTTTGGAAGGAATCTATTTTAGTTAGCACCATCATGAGTTCCTTTCTGGACTTAATAGCCCAATTTTATGGAGGGCTGACATATACTTGGGCCATGTTGATTTCAAAGAGCTGCTCTTCTACTATAGAATGCTCACAGCCGGATCAAAACTAAGGGGTCCGTTTTAAGAATCGTGTCAGTCTGTGCTAGTGCTGTCAACAAGCTGGCTCGGGCCGAGCTGAGCCCTAGCTCAGTTTGTTAATTTTGAACCGAGCTCTTACCGAGCGAGCTGGACCTAGGGCATCCGAGCTAAAACCTCAGCTTGAAATCGTGACGAGCTAGTTCGCGAGCTGACGAGCTTGGTCTGGCTGGATCTTGTTTTAAAATGCACACAAATTTATACAAATTCACAAATTGATGCCTAGCCGAGCTAGCTCGCAAGTTGGTGAGCAAGGTAGGCCCCAGCTTGAACTTGTTAATTCTAGACTGAGCTAGTGGTGAGCTGGCTCGTTAACAGCCCGGTCCAGTAACGAGCGAGTCAGGTGCGAGTCACAATCGAGCCACGAGCTACGAGCTTTTTTGCTACCCCTAAGTCTGCCAAATTAAAACGGATGATTCAGATCTCATTCTGCACAGTTAGGTAGCCAGTACGAGACAACACGGGTCCGGATTCCCTAAAGTAACTCAACCTTTTAGTTTAGATCCAGATCGTCCGATTCGAATCCAGGCCAATCCGGTCCGAGGTGGAGCGCACAGAAGCCCTTTAATTTGACGGGCCGATTGGAATCTGACGGTCCAGATGGAAACTTAAAAATTAGGTTACTTTAGAAGATCCGAACTCGAGTATCAACACTTTGACTGACAATTTTTTTCAAATCTCAAAATGAAAATGATATGTCTATTCACTTGTGGCTTATGTATTGCAATTACCAATCAGCATATACAAATATACAATCTTTATTTTTGCTATTTACAGAAACATTTTTTGAAAAAGATATTATATAGTTTTGAATTTATTTTGTCAGTAGGACTGGTTGTTGCGTTTTCACAAATTTGACCTTCCATGTACATTTTTGAAGGGATGTAGTAGAATTTATTTTGTCAGTAGGAACTGCAATTTGCTTCAATAAATCAAGGATTTTTCTACTTTGAAGGGAGCAGTCAAGAGAAGGTATATTAGACTGGTAAAATAAAGTATAGAACTTAGCAGGCCTAATTAGGCCCTGAATTAAAAATAGGTGTTGGGTTCCTCACATTATTATTCCTATTTTGGGTACGTTTGGATCATGCAAGGATTAGTACAAAAATAGTGATTTTTGAGTTAGTGGTTGAGAATAGTGTTAATCCGAGTAGTTTGAGAATAGCGCTAATTTTGAACTATTCGGGTTAATAAAAATATCTTTTGAATTGTATAATTGGAATAGTGATGGAAGGAATAAATAAAATAATAATTAAACTAATCTAACATTTAAACTAATATTATATTACATTTAAACTAATTTTTTTTATACAAATATAATATTTTATTTAATACTATATAATATAATATAATATAATATTTATTTAATACTAATTTAATATTTAAACTAATATTATATTACATTTAACATTTAAACTAATATTATATTACATTTATTATTTAAACTAGTATTATATTATATTTAATATAATCTAATATTTATTACTAATCTAATATTTAAAATAATATTTTATTACATTTAATATTTAAACTAATATTATATTATATTTAATACTAATCTAATATTTAAAATAATATTATATAACATTTAATATTTAAATTAATTATTTATATTTAATATTTAAACTAATATTATATTATAATTAATCTAATATTTTATTTAATACTTATCTAATATTTAAAGTAATATTATATTACATTTAAAATTTAAACTAATATTATATTACATTCAACACTTAACATTTACACTAATATCATATTACATTAAATTTTAAAATTAATATTATATTATCTTTAATCTAACATTTTATTTAATATTAATCTAATTTGATATTATATTTATTTAATATTAATCAAATATTTAAATTGATATTATATTATATTTAATATTTAAACTAATATTTTATTTAATACCAATTTAATCTAATATTTTAATCTAATATTTAAACTAATAATTATATTACAATTAACATTTAAACTAATATTATATTATATTTAATATTTAAAATAATATTATATTACATTTAGTATTTAAATTAATATTATATTATCTTTAATCTAACATTTTATTTAATACTAATCTAATATGATATTATATTTATTTAATACTAATATAATATTTAAACTAATATTATATTCCATTTAATATTTAATGACTACAATATGATATATAATCTAACATTTTATTTAATATTAATCTAATTTGATATTATATTTATTTAATACTATATTTCAAATTAATATTATATTACATTTAATATTTAAACTAATATTTTATTTAATACTAATCTAATCTAATATTATATTTATTTAATACTAATAAAATATTTTATTTAATACTAATTTAATATTTAAACTAACTCTAATTGAGATGAATCAAATATTTTATTAATATCACTAACCCCACTAGCTCTATTCTTGCTAACCCACCATCTATGTTTGGTTGAATTGAAAATAGGCTATTCTTGGGGTTAAGCTATTCGGAATAGCCTATTCGATGTTTGGTTGGATTATAATAGCTAGAATAGTGAATTCAAACTTTTTGTCTTATTAGAATATGCTATTTCTAAGAATTTTGAGATTTGACTATTCTAATAAGACAAACAATAGCTATTTTTAATTAATTTGGCTATTCTAGTTATTCTTGTTTTACAAAGAATAGAGCTATTCTTGAGCTAACCCAATTTGCTAATTTGTGTTTGGATCACCAAGGTTTGAGAATAATGGAGTTAACCCAATATTAGCTCTATTCTTAGATCATCCAAACAATATCAATACAATATTAAACTAACACGGCGAATTGTGGTTTGAACACTCGAACAGCTATGCAAGTCTCAATAGATGTGTTTTTTTTTTTTTTTTGAGTAAGAAAAGCCTCAATAAATGTTATCATGCCACTGATTATGTGGAACATGCTTGAATAAGAACCAAGGTTTTGATTAGTTTTGTCTTAAGATTTAGATATTATACAGCTCAGGAGAGACATAATAATTGGTTGACCGAGCCAGTATTACATTTTATATTCCCCTTTCTTTTCTTTTTTTTCCTTTTAACAGATTTTAAGATTACAGATTTGCACTGAGAATTTCCATATTTTTCATTGTTACTTCTAAGATTTGCCAGTATAAAATTTAGTTTTTACTAATATTTTTGTTTCCAGTAGTTGCCGGTGCAGCTATACATCTGCTCTTTGTTATACATATGTTTGTGTTGTGATTGATTGGAATGCATTTTAACTAAAATAAAGAAACAAACAGTGTGAGGATGAATAAGACTTAATGAGATGATAACACAATTTCAATTAACTATAACACAACTAAATAGCAAACAAAATAAAGTATTAAAGAAATTGAAGGAGAAAAAAAAAAACAGAGAAGGGTTCGAAGAAAGCATCAAAGAAAGCGTCTAAATGCCGACGGGTCTGAAGAAATAGACCACCTTGCGTTGGCTGACAAAGCGATGATTGGCACGTGGATCCCGTACCGGCTTTCTTCTTTTCGGATCTGTCTGACTGCTTCATGGCCATCCATCACTGGGATTTGAAAAAAAAAAATTACTGAAAAAACAATTCAAATAAATTGTAAAAAATTGGAATAATTCAAATAAGGATTAGTGTCTCAGATTTTGGCACTGTACTTGTCAGATTTAGTACTGGTACACTATACAAATTTCATCAATACTCCATTTCTTCAAGTTGGTGATGAGACCGACTCTGTAATGTACTAATAAATTCTAAAAATTAAATAAATTTAAAAAATGTTTACCTGAATAGCACCATAGGAGCCATGTTGAAGGAATGGAGGTCAATTGACCGGTTGACCACTTGACCCTGATTTTTTGTCAATTTTTTTTACTCGTGTCTTATTTTCTATATAATTTAGAGTGAAATGCTACGAGAAGTATAAAATTGACCCGATATCCAGCATTAAATTTTTATATATTGACATCCATTCACATTTGACCCCTATAATTTGAAAGTTTGCCCCTGAAAGAATAGTTGCCGTGTTTTCCTCTGGTAAGACCTGTTTTGAGAGCATTATTTACCATATGCAGCGCTTCGAAACCATTTTCTTTACCAGCAGAAAATCTGAAATTATAAGTACAAACTTTTTTTGGGATCATTTAAGGCTACTAAAAAATATCAAGAATTGCATTAATTGTTTTGATGTATTGTCGAAAAGAAATAGCCTAGAGTATCATTTCATTTTGAATGTTTTCTATCTTTTTAAAGAGCAAAAAAGGTGAAATTTCAGCCCAGAAATACAAACGATAGGAGCAAATGAGGCCCATCCTCTTCATATTCAATTCCATAAATTCTGCATATTATGTTATTTATCAAATTACTCCAATACCCCTAGTTAGGTTCAACGCTAAAATTTTAAATCAAATTGACGGAGACCGTTCAACTTTTTTTGGGCTGAAATGTAATAGACTGACTCTAATTTTATTACTTGGATGTTCAATCTTAATTAATTTTGTTTAGGCGATCATTCAAAATTTGGTCGACCTCAGCTTAAGTCTTAATCAGTCTTAATATGACTAAATTAAGGGTACGACAAATACACCGTAATCAGTCATTACTATCTATCTTTATGTGGTATCACTATGAGTGGTGCCGTGCGTACCTATATTGCAATTCATTGCCTCCAACAAGTTCTTTCTGAGGCCACAGATACCTAATCTTAATTTCTATAACAACTGCCAACTGGTATGTGATTGATTGATATATTATTAATTTATTATTCAGGAATAAGGGCGGTTCGAGGGGCAACAAACAAAATTCCGGGCCGATGTCTGATCAGAGCCGTCAAATTCTCATTGAGATTTGTGCGCACTTGATCTGTGTGAATCTTGAAGCTGTTATTGCTTGATGCTGCTGACCTCCGATTCCATTCAGGCTCAAATTAAGTGCACTGATTCGTTGCTTGCATGGCATCTGTAACGTTTCTTTTTCAAAATCCTTGTTCTCAACTTTTCTGTTCCATTGATTGCTCAAAAAAGATATATATATATATATATATATATATATATATATATATATCTACTATTCTGTTCATTCACGCAAACAAGTAGGACCACCTTTTGTCGTAACTTAATTCTTCATGAAAACAGCTTCTTCATTTTAATATTGGTAGTGGAATTGTAACTTGCATGACCAAACAAAGCTATACAACGACCCACGCTTGGCAATAAAAAAATGCACATTTTAAATTTTCTAGTTTTATATATGAATACATAAAGCTCAATTTGAGTTTATATATGCACATTTGAACTGCTCAGTGCACTCAATTTATATTTTTTTCTTCATATATATAAGCATTGAACTTTTGGCCGAGTGTATATATATATATATATATATATAGTTGGGGATCTTCAAAATTAAGTTGCATGTAGAAATAATTAAGATTATGAAATAATTAACTAAACTCCTGAGGTATAGTGTACTTGATCAAATCTAAATGAATAATGTGTTTATATATATCTTTGCAAAAAGAAGTATACAGTGTACTTGATGTTTTCCATAATTTTCCTAGTTTGGAAAATGAGGCCCTACATACGTAGGTTGTTTGGTGTACCATCTGATACAATCATATATGCACCAAATTAACCTCAATTTCAAGTTTCAATTATCAACAATTCCTTTTAAATAACAAGAGAAACAAAAGATATATAGCTAGGCAAACGTAAAGTTATTAAAAAAAAAAAATTTCAATTAACAGCCTTCACAATTTATCGCATTGAGCGGGCATGAATGACATCTTCTCGTTCTCTAGATCATACAAAATGTGTATGTTCTGCTGTTGGAAATTACCGATTATCGTGCTCGTATCACCGGAACTACTCATCACCAAACATAACTCTCCTGCGCTCCGATCTTCATATATGTAGTTCTCTCGCGGTAATTCCAAATCAACATTTTCAAAATGGAACACAAATTTAGGCACATCCACATCTCCTGAAAGAGACTCTGGTAGAGTGAAGCAAAGGTCCAGGTATGTCAAGCTTTCGTTTGCTATCGGCAGTTTCACTTGGTGTATAAATGCCTTTCTGACGAGCTTGTAAGCGTCATCATTTAGCCCAGTGATTGCACTGCCCGAGTCGATTATCACACCGCCTGTTCCATCGTCTTGCAGTGCAAATGCAGAATGCGGTATACGTAGAAGACTCTTTCCAACGGTAATGCCTTTAAGAGAGAGGTAATAGAAAGATGTACTTGTAGGATTTTGGTTTTGTATGAGTGGAGTTGTTGATTTAACAGTATTGTTGTAAAAATTAGTTGGCGAGCCGAGCAAAAGAGGGCTACTCTTGGACCCAAACAAGGAGGTGAAGCAGTATGAGAAGGCCCCGAGACCAAGCTGAGAGATCAGAGACACTGGCCCACGGCCGAGTCCTAGAATGCCAGATTCATTCGACACAAAAACACCACCATTTAGAAATCCACAACCGAAGCCTATGCCAGGAACGGTAACTTTTGAACCAAAAGTGAAGGTCTCAGTTGAAACAGAACCAACAGTTGCCGAACCATCACCGTACTGGTACAAATAAAGGCACTGCTGGTGACAAGCTGCCGTGGGAAGTGCAGTACAGAGGTTGGAAAGGCATGAGAGGTAAGCAAAGGTGGAAGAGTTTGCCGGGTTGTACAAAGGAAGCCCTTGATCGAAACACAGGATGCATGGTAGGCACTGGGTCCAGATAAGGTCGCTACCAGTATCAAGTGTAAGAATCAGAGGCTGAGGTGGTGTGCCTATTGAAAACCTCACGAGGTACTCGCGGTCGTAGGGTTCGTCACCCTTGCCAGGATGAACAGGTACAGTAATAGGATTTGTCGGCTTCATGGATTTGGTTAAGAGAGCTGCGGTCCTTGCATTGGTACGAAATGTCATGCGTTGAACGAGTTCCAGTTTTGTGAATCCTTTGCCGGAGTCGACATGTGTTAGATCAAGGCGTATATCGCTGGCATTCGAGATTACCAGAGGAGCAAATGAGATGAAGATATGAACTATGAATTTGAGATTGGAAGATGTTTTCATGTTTTGCTAATGTGTAAAGTGAGAAAGTAGAGAGAGAGAGAGAGAGAGAGAGATTATATGGTATGAAAGATACTGATCTGCAGGACTGCAACAAGACATCCTATTCAAGTCCTGAATCCTGAGACTTTATAAATAGATGGAACTCTATAATAATTAATTAACTTCATGTCTTCTTCAATATATCAATGGTGACTATGATAATATAACACAAAAGTTGGTGGCATGTCAAGTTTTATGGACCGGTATTGAGGTTACGTTGGCTATTTCGTCGCTGTTCTCTTGTATGAGACTTTCAACTTTCTAAAGATTAAGACCATAAAAGTGAATTTTGTCATCGCCAATCGTTCAATTAACTGTATGTTTCCATTTTTCCAGTCAATTTAAAATAAATTTCTAACATTGAAGCCTATTGCATGCATGAGAGGCGGATGCACATTAAACATATATATAGAGGTCAATTGATTCCATTTATTTTTAAAATTTGTATACTACTTATACTTGATTATCTATATAGTTTAGAATAAAATGCTATGGGTACCGTATAATTGACCTCCATACGCAGTATGTAAATTTTATATAATTGACTCTATTTATATTTGACTCTCATGGCTTGAAAGTTTAGCTGTGCCCCCGGTTACGAGTAGGAGTAGATCCGATGGGCATCAGACCTATTTTTAGGTTAAATTAACACTATCACCGTACGATTAACATTAAATCTGTGTGTACGGAAATTGATACAGACTTGCACGGATTTTGATGCGGAGTGCACGAATCTTGGTGCTGATCGGATGGTCATCACACCCATCAAACCAAATAGGTCCGATGGGCATCGGACCTACTCTGAATTCCCTGGTTACATGCTAATAATTTAATTTTTCTGAAGTAATATAAGGTAACTTAAATTTGTTTTACCCTACAGAGTTTCATTTTTTATTTTTGATAAATACACTTTTGATTGTAGCATATATGTGGCGCCATTGCAGAACATGGTATGGTAATGGACATCTTGAAAATTGTAGTACTGGAGAAGAGGAAAGAAAGAAATGGGAGTATGGGACCCAATTAGGAGTGGAAGTCGTTATAACTAGAGAGAGAACCTAATAAAAACAATGAAAGATGCTAGCGTAGTGACTCCGCAAGTGCGACATTTCATTTCATTTCTAATTGACAATTTAATACTAACAAGAAATTAAGAAAGATTTTTCACTAATTGTATTAGACTGTTTGGTTTATGGTCAATTTCTGTGGGCAAAAGCAAAGCAAATTTCCTTTTCATTATGTTGTCAGGAGCAGTGCCAACAACTAACTAATCAAGTGAATTTGAACAATATTTTACTATAGGAAAATATGATGCTATGAAAGGGACCCAAACCCATGCAGTAGTACACGCATATAAAATTAGGAAGGAAATTTAATTATTACGAAACATTTCAAAAGAAGCTATATGTACGGTTTCATTAGTTAATTACTATAAAGATATAGATCTAAATCGAACAATATTTGGATAATTTTGTAGTCAGTTTACAAATAAGAGTTCAAAACTGATGTTCCCTGATTCCATAGCAGCATTGGAAGATTTCTGGGATAATTATTTTAACAGAGCAGTTTTAGCTTCATGCAGCGTATGGACTATAGAATCAAAACAGCACTGCATATGGTTCGTGCGGCATGAAGCTAAACTTGCTCTGTTACTATCATTACCTGTTTCTACCCCTGGGGTTCTCACTTGTAATGCAAAATAAATCATATACTCTCAATTTGATTTTTTGGACATGTTTTGTGATTATTCTGAATTATTTATTGTCCACCTGTTTTTTTTATTTTTCTTTTTTTACAAAAGTTCAATATAGTTTCTGCTACAAAAAATTCTACATACGTATATATGTCTGAATCCCTGATACAGATACATCTATGCGATTCGGGGTGTTCAAATGGATCGGTTTATTCGTTTTTAAACCGAACCGGCAAAATTTTGATTTAATTGGATCGGTTGTTCGGTTTAAATGATTTGGTTCGGTTTAGTTTTTGAAGAAGTTCGGTTTTGGAATCTCCAAATCTGTTTGAATCGAACCAACCGATTTAATAAAAAATGGATCAGTTTATCAAAAACCGGCTTGTGTGATTATAAAAAATCGGATTGAACCGAACCAACTGGTTTTGAAATGTTTATTTGTAACTTGAAATGTTTGTATTCGGTTCAACCAAACAAACCGAAGTTTAAATCAGTTTAATCAGTTCGGTTTTAGATATGTTTGGAATTTTAATTCGGTTAGTTCAGTTGGGTTTTCAAAATTCGGTTCAAACCGCGGTTTGACAAAAAAAGTTCGGTTTGACCCGAACCGACCGGTTGAACACCCCTATATGCGATTGCACAGTATCATTTCTCTTCGTCTCTGCAAAGACATAGCACGGCCATACTCAGTCCATCTCTGTTGTGGCAGCATGAAATCACAAGTCCAAGCATAATTGTGATTAAAAGTTCTGAACTTAAGATATCTCAGCAATTAGGTACCTTCGCTCAGTATATATTGGTTTCAATAGAAAAAGAGATATCTCAGCAATTGCTAATAAAAAGAAAGGAAATACAAGTAATAAAAAAAATATCAACTGGCTTGTTCTCTGTACCGAACTGGGTTCAATTTCAACATATTCCTAAACAGCTATAAATACCAGAAATGTTTTGTCAACATGACCCAACTCTTGTACATCTAATTGATAGTGAGATATTCAACATTGTCATTTTGTCAGCATGTTTCTTAAAAGCATTGCTTAGGAGAATATTGATATATTTGGTAACCTATTGCGTCCAAGCACTTCTCGCTAAAAGGAGGCAATGAGACAAACTAAGTCCTTTTCTTTTGACAGTGAATATGCAAGCACCAATTTGCCTTCTTTTAAATGTAGAGCACTCATCTAGACGGAATCGGGAGCGGTCTCATGTCATATCAGAGCATCTACATTTCTGGTACTATTAGAGTTTTTAATCTGATGTGACAGTTTCTAATCCCTGTTACTGTTAGAGCACTCATTTAGTCATTTTACTAAGATCATCTACATCCCTGATACTATTAGAGTTTCTACTCTGACGTGACAGTTTCTAATTCAATTTAAGATATGTGGGAGAGTTTCTTATTTAGAAACTATCTAGTAAAATTTCTTATTAAGAAACTGTTTGTAAACTCTATACTGATCAAATGATTGCCTCAAATTTTTTTTTTTTTTTAATTTGTTGCTGACGTGGCTTAATAGAAATTCTAAAATTAATTTCAAGAATGTAAGAGTTAAAACTTTAGAAATCTTAATTTCTAAAAGGTGATTAACAGATATTTATACTCATTTGAGTTGCTGAAATGGATGTAGATGGTGTAAGACGGAATCGGGAGTGGTCTCATGTCATATCAGGACTGTCCAATCTGTGTTAAGATTTGCACGAACAACTTTAAAAGTTAGTGCCAATCAAAAACACACAATCTTAATATGGATCAAACTATTTCGACCGGACATAGGACCGTCTGGTGCCCATACCCAACTATACTAAAAACAACTTGACAAATTATTGGGAGGAATTTTCGAAATAGGCCAGACATAAAATATATCTAATCCTATTAATGGTCAAAAAGGACCTTAATAATATGGGCTTAATATGTAACATGATGCATGGATGTCTTTAGTTATTGGCTGTACAAGGCCCAATAAGAAATTGCCATATATTTCCTTTGTTCTCCCATCCTTTTTCAGCCCAATTCTTTAATTCCAGCTCTCTTTAAAAATTGAGAAAAGCGGAAGAGTACTCTATTCTGCCTCTTCTGTTCCAACTCATGTAGGTTATGTCTGGTTGGATTGAGAATAGGTTATTTGTAGAGTCAGCCTATTTGAAATAGCTTATTTTGTGTTTGGTTAGATTACAATTCTTGTTTTACAACTAAACATACCCTTAATTTCTGTTCAGTTAGAATAGAACCTTAATTCCGTTCAATTCCGCTATTCTATCGTAGCCGAACAGGCCCTATTCTCCTTTTTCAGTCCAATTCTTCAATTCCAGCTCTATCCCAAAATTGAGAAAAGCGGAAGGGTGCTCTATTCTGCCTTTTCTATTCCAACTCGTTTAATTTCTGTTCGGCAAGAATAGAACCTCAATTCCGTTCAATTCTGCTATTCTACCGGAGCCGAACATTCTTTGAATATTTCTGTACCTCCTACCAAATTAAGCTCAAAACAATCAGTTTTAACATTTAAGGAGATTAAGCATATCTCACATTTACTAAACTATGAGAAGAGAAAGACAAAAATGAAACAGAAAAAATTGAAAAAATGAAAAAATGACATCAAAACAGAAGTTACATTATCCTGATATAATCTAAAAGAAAAAATGAATTCATCATCTTCGAGCTTATATCCGATCGCATCGGGCATGGACAAAAGATAGCTTCTCCTTCTTCAAATCATACAAAATTTTCATATTCTGCTGTTGTATGCTACCGATAATTGTCCCTTCCTCGGACTCCAGGATTAGTAAGCACATCAGTCCCGTATCATCGATTACTTTTAAGTAATTATCCATCGGAAACTCCATGTCGGCATTATCAAAATGGTAGACAAGTCGAGGCACGACCACCTTATCTGTCGAATTAGAAAGTGGTGCCTGAAAACAAAGATCAAAGGTACCGGATGTTTCCCGGGTAACTTTTAGCTTAGTTTGTGCAACAAATGCCCTTTTAACATGTTTAAATGCAGCAGCAGCCATGCGTGTAACGGGCGTGCCAGAATCTATGATTACGCCTCCTCTACCATTCTTCAGCTCAAATACGGATGTCGGAAATTTTAAGCGTTTTGTACCAACGGTTATCCCCTTCAAAGAAAGGTAATACAGCGAGGGAATTTCCGGGTTTGTTAGGATAGGCGTAGTTTGAACTGGGCCTTTAAGTTTAGCTAGTGAACCCATGAATAAGGGGCTGGTATTATTATGGTCAAATGAGGTTAAACAATAAGCAAATTTACCGACTCCGAGTTGAGAAACGAGAGATAAGTCACCTCGACCAAAACCCGCAATGCCAGATTCATTTAGAAAGATACCTTGATTTAACACCCCACAACCAAAACCTATGTTTTGTACGGTCACCATATTACCAGCCGACCCAAGCGTGAAAGAATCGCTCGAAAGGATGCCAGTTGTGGTTGAATTGTCACCGTACCCATACCGATACATACATTCTCCGTGGCAAGCATTGAGAGAAAGCGCATTGCATAATTTACCGGCACAAGGGTACTTATAGTATGTAGACGAATCGGACGGATTATACAAAGGAAATGACTGGTTAAAACAGATGAGACATGGTTGACACTGAGTCCATATCAGGTCACTGCCTGTATCAAGCGTGAGTAACACGGCTTGACCCGGTGTGCCGATTTCTATCTCAATTAGATATTCTCCTTGATTTGGCGCAACCGGTTCTCGTGTATTGATATGGCCGGGAAAGCTCGTGTGCCGCGCAAAAAGTCGGGCAGCTCTATTGCCGGTACGAGCTGCTGCTCGTTGGAGTCGTTCCAACTTGCTGTAGCCGGAGAAGGAATCGACACGCGTAAGTTCAAGCCGGATGTCTGGGGATGTAGAAAGGGAAGGGACAAGAAAGTAAATTAAGAGAAGAGGTACAATCTGCAGCATTTGAGCTTCTCTCATGGTTTTGATTTGGGAAAAAAATGATAGGAAGAGTATTTTCTGGGCACAGGAGATATGTAGGTGTATTTATATATATCAGAAGATGTATTAATTACTCTATTTGGCAATTATGCATTGACAAATTAAACAAGAGTGCACATGGTTAGCCATGTAAGCTCATGTGCAGTTTGTTGGCTTTGCGTCTGACTGTGACTTTTTCTCATTTTTATATATAATTTATAAAACTAAGGAATAAGGATTATGATTTACGGACTAAAATTGGTCGGTCTTATTTGCATGTACATAAATCCATGAGAAAAAAAAAATGACATGATAACTCTTAATGGAACTATCTAAGCTGAATTGTTGGGAAATAAATGGGTTGGGTGGGGGTGGTATTAGTAAAGAAAATAATGTTGGGGGTATATGTGAAAAGGTCTATTTATGAAAGAAATCATGGAAAGGAATGGGAGGGAATAATATTTTTTTATCAGGTTAATCATGTAATTAATTAATGTAAAACTTAAACCTAGTTTATCCAATTGTGGCTCTCAAGGAACGTTCTTGTCTAGTGTGAGTGTCACCTTAATTCTAGGCGCCTTCTCCAAAAAATAATGGGTCAAGAAATTTTGTTGGGTACCTAGAACTAGAAGCTCTAGCGTGCAACACCCTCTAATTATGTGCAACGGCTAGTAATAAAGTAGTAAAATATGTACATTCTTTGTTTTTCTTTTTGTACTGCTCAGCAATCTTTTATGCTTGTCATGTTGTTTCTTTGAGCATCATCAAGGTAACCGAGATTTTTATTTTTACCCCAAAAAAAATATATTTTAATATAATTATCCAAATTTTTGAAAAATTTAAATTTATACCCAAACCGTAAGAATAATTTACGGTTTGAATTCGGAATTCAAACCGTAAATTTTTCTTACGGTTTGAATTCTTAATTCAAACCGTAAATTTTTTTTACGGTTTGAATTAAGAATTCAAACCGTAAATTTTTCTTACGGTTTGAACCCTTTTTTTTTTTTTTTTTTTTTAAAGAGAAAAATAGCTAAAATGCTGAAATGAAATATAACACAAAAAAAATCGAATTGTTTTTTAAAATATTTGTTAGAAAATACGCTACGAACAAAGCCGATTTTGTGCTAAAATACGTTAAATTACAATAATTATGCCAAAAGACATGACGTCTGTTTAAATACAAACCCTAAAACAGAAAATATATATAAAAGATACATCAAAGACCCTAAAAACTCTATAATTATAAAGAAATATTCAAAAATCCATGAAGGAAGACTCGGATCGCGAATCTGAGCCCGCAAATGGGCGAAACTAATCATAGATAGATTTCGGATCGGGTTTTGGGTTGTGGAGTTCCTGTCAAAATTTCAGCCCGATCCGACGGACGGATCAAAAGTTACGCTCCTTTTAGTAAATTTATGAAAGATGCCAGAAAATCGGCCCAATTAATGCGTAATTTAGCGTAATTTACCGTATTTTAGCATAATTCTACATAATTATTGTAATTTCAGCATTTTAGTAAATTTACCGTATTTTAGCATAATTATTGTAATTTACCGTATTGTAGCACAAAATCGGCTCTGTTCGTAGCGTATTTTCTAACAAATATTTTAAAAAACAATTCGATTTTTTTGTGTTATATTTCATTTCAGCATTTTAGCTATTTTTCTCTTAAAAAAAAAAAGAAAAAAAAAAGAAAAAAAAAAGAATTCAAACCGTAAGAAAAATTTACGGTTTGAATTCCGAATTCAAACCGTAAATTTTTCTTACGGTTTGGGTATAAATTTAAATTTTTCAAAAATTTGGATAATTATATTAAAATATATTTTTTTTTGGGTAAAAATAAAAATCTCGGTCAAGGTAATATGCATTGCAAATTGATGGAATGTTGGATTTGGATGCTTTAATTAGATAAAATATGGTTAATCAGAATAGCTAGACTCTGATTGGAACCCTCTGCTTTAACTGAAATTCAATACAAGGGAATTGTAATCACCTAAGGTACCTCATTTTGTGAGTTTGAATTCAATTTGTTTCTTGGGGAACCATGTCTCCTCCTATTTCACATCCTTTCAATCATGTTTATTTTTTTATTCCAGCTGTATGCTCTCCATTAATCAATTTTAAATAAAAAAAATATAGAACCACCTCTTTCCGTTTATTAAAGCAATAGTCTTCATAATGTGAACAGCTAGGTAGTTTCAACTGTGTATTAAAATGTAGAGTCCTAGTTACTCTTGTGAACTAGAAAAAAAACAAATTTCTTATTGAAATTTGGACTGACACTGACACAAGAGATTAATTTAACAACGAATTAGGGTTTTCATAAAGAAGAGGATCACCTGACAATTTATACAATCAGAAAAGATAACGTTTAAATTTAAGACTTGAGATTTCATTTACCATTCATCAAGTGATTTAAGTTTTTAATGATTCAAAATTAACACTCTTGATGCACCGTTAAATGATATTTAAATTGCATTAAATTTAATTGGTACTTTATTTATATACCCAACAACAAACTCATAAATTTATTTTTAATAAGTTTTTAGAACTTTTATTTGAATTGATTGAATAATATATTATGAAAATTGTCAAAATAAATCATTATTAATTGATCCCTCCTCTTTTATAAATTTGTTAGTAATGAATTCCTTTCATTACACTATTCATTCTCTTTCAAATAATTATAATTTCAAATCATTCTTATTAATATCCTTTATAATGAATTACATTAAAATATGCTAAAAAAATGCGTCCCAATCAATCACAACCAAAGGTTTAAATAGCATTTATCGAGTCATAGCGGAACGGCTGAAAAAACGCTATAGCAACGCTATTTTGAATCTTATCATAGACTGCACGGCAATAGCATCATAGCTTCTATGGTCCAAAAACGCTATAGCGCGCTATTTAGAACCTTGATCACAACACAAACATATGTATAAAGAAGAACAGATGTATAGCTGCACCAGCAACTACTGCAAAAAAAAAAAATACATTAGTAAACCCTAAATAAGGAAAATCTAGAAGTAATAATGAAAATGTAGAAATTTTCAGTGCAAAACTGTAATCTTAAAATTTGTAATAAACACAGGGACTATAAAAAGTAATACTAGTACGGTCAAATAACTATTATATAATAAGTCTATCCTGAGCTGTATAATATCTAAATCTTAAGACAAAATTAATCAAAACCTCTGTTTTCATTGAAGCATGTTCCACCCAATCAGGTAGCATGATAGCATCTTCATTCTTCAACCTTTTGATTTATTATGTTAGAAATTGAGGCTTGCATAGCTGTTCTAGCGTTCAAACCACACAATTCGCCGCGTTAGTTTAATATTATTGTATTCATATAATTTTAAGAACCTAGCACTTGTTTTAAATTTTGGGCCCAATTAGGCCTGCTAAGATCTGTATTCTTTATTTACCAGTCCTGCTGACAAAACAAATTCAAAACTATAGAATATTCTTTTCCAAAATGTTTCCGTAAATAGCAAGAATAAATATTGTATTTGCTAATTGCACTTATCTCAACAATTATATTAGCAATTAACGCATCAGATTAGCAATTTAAAAGAAATCACTGTTGTAGATGCTCTTACATATGCATGCACGTGTACAATTGGTAATGGCAATACATAAGCCACAAGCAAATAGATGTATCATTTTTTTTTTAGGATAGTAAATTTCTTTCGGTCGAAGTGTTAATTCGGTACGAGTCAAGAAATTTTACATTGTGTCCTCTTTTTTCAAAACATAGAACAAAATATCATCCTCTTAAAATTCTTAACAAAATACTCATATGGACCCCACTTTTTTCCTCTCTTTCCCTCCCTCCCACTTCTCCCTATTTACTTCCCTTTATTTTTTATTTAAATAGAAAAATACAACTATAATTTCATTCATGTTTTAAATTATTTTTACCTTTTTTGTGTATAACTGATTAGAATTAAAAATTGTAACGTAAAATTTTATTTGCTTAAATAAAAAAAGCATAATATTAGCTTATATGTAGAATCTTTCCAACATATAGATCATTTTAAAAATTATTAAAATACATAGTATTAATTTATTTTATAAAATATTATTAATTTACATTTTTTTTAACATAGACATTCTATCTTGCTTATTCGTTTTAAAATGTCATATTCCTATTTTTAACAATTATAAGAATTTTATCACATCACATGTTAAGAACAATTTAAATTAGGATTGGTCAATTAAAATGATAATGTGACAAATTAGATTCTTTAATGAAATAATAATGTGGTCAATTGAAAATTAATGTAATTATATTTCCGTACTTTTCATTCTTTATTGTATTTTTTTATTTTTCTAAACTATTTAATTTAATTTTTGCTTAACTATTTAATTTCTAGACTATTTACTCATGTAAGTTAAACTGGGGAAAATTGAGTTTAGCTATTTCACTTTGTTATCAATAATAAGTAATGTATCTTTAACCTATTACTTGCTTATGAGTTTAGCTATTTCATATAAGCATAAATTAAATTAAATAATCTAGAAAAAAATACAGTAAAGAATGAAAAGTAAAGAAATATAATTACATTAAATTTCAATTGACACATTATCATTTCATTAAAGAATATAATTTATCATATTATCATTTCAATTGATCAATTCTAATTTAAATTGTTCTTAACATGTGACGTGATGAAATTCTTATAATTGTTAAAAGTAGGAATCTGAAATTTTAAACCGAATAAACTTGATAGAATGCATATGTTAAAAAAAAATTATATGTTACTTAAAAAGATTTTATAAAATAAGTTAATACATTATATTATAATTATTTTTAAAATGACCCACATGCTGAAAAGATTCTATGTATAAGCTAATATTATGCTTTCTGATCTAAGAAAATAAAATTTTACACTACAATTTTTAATTCTAATCAATTATACACAAAAATTAAAAAAAAAAAAAAAAACATGAATGAGATCATAGTTGTATTATTTTACTTAAATGAAGAATAATGGGGAGTAAATAGGGAGGGGTGGGAGGGAGGGGAAGAGAGGAGAAAAGTGGGGTCCACAAAGACATTTTGTTAAGAATTTTAAAAGGGAGGTATTTTGTTCTATGTTTTGAAAAAGAAGAGCATTATGTAAAATGTCCCTTCTCCCTCAGTTGCTCTCATGTGCGAACAAAAAAACTACAAAAAATTAAATCTTAAACTATGAGAGATGAACACAAAAATTTAAAATTTTAGGCCAGGCGGCCAAAATCGAAAGCTACTCACAACTTAAGCACTGTTCAGAGAATTTTTGGATCGATTGTGGCTGACCACTGGTGGACTGTCAATCATAGTAACAAATGAATAATTCGGGTTCGGTTCGGCAAGGTCAAAAATTCGTGATTCAGTAATAATTCGGGTATAGTTCGGGAATGATTCCGAATTACAATACGAGACAGTCAGTGCATATTTAATTAATTACCGATAATTTACTATACAAGATACTGTATATATTTGCCATAGAAGATCACAGTCAAAAAGTATAATGAGAAATGTGCAGAGATTATTAAAATTATAAAGTCTGCTGTGATTTTGTGATCCATTGGATCTTTTGTTTGATGGATACGGGTTTAAATGTGAGCTGGGCCCCACAGTCAAACACTCATTTAATTCACAGTAAAAAAGACCACAGTTCCTGCTTTTTTTTGAAATTATCTCGCGCGCGTGGGCAGCATTTCGCGTGGATTCACGTGGGTTGGGAACTGTGGCGAGAAAATTTTCCGAACAAAACGTGAGAAAAACACGAATAATTCGTAAAATTCGGAAAAAATTCGTTTAATCGAATTATACGTCGTTTCAATCGGCTCAGACTCAAATCCGATTTATTCGCGAATTATTCGTGAATAACTCGCGAGTCATGTTACTATGCCGTCAATTACTACCCAATATTTTATAATGCTTATTATGACAGTAGTGATATGGTGGCATTGCGTATCAGGCTTTAAAGTTTGTTAAGAAGAAACCTTAATCAGCTATTCCATTTCCTCTTTTTTAGAGTTGGGCATCAGTCAACTTCCTTAAAGTGTGTCATGTATTGACAAAGTGTCATTTGGCCCCAACTCTATTTTTTTGTTTTCCTTTTTCATCGTTTTTTTTTAATATTGTATTTTTCTTTTTTATGAAAAGTCAATGTGATGAAGTAATGTTCTAACAATATTTTCAATGGCAATTTCTAACTACCTCATATATTCCTTCTAGTTGGTCATTCAATCACAATTCTAAAAGGCCACAATGATAGTGCATAAATTAATATACAATATTAAGTGAAGTTTGAAGTCGGCCCATAAAAGAACATCCGCTATTGCATAACAATAAGGCCCAAAGCCCACTTTGTTGCTCATTTCTCCGATTCACTAAATTAAATCTAGAATACACTAACTAAACTATGCATGTATATTCTAGATAGTATCTTGTAAACCATCTATGATATGTATAAATATGACTCTGTTCAGGGGCCGATCTACATTATGCCCAGGGGTGCTAAGCCACCCCATGATTTTGAAATTTTTAATTACGTGTGTTGGAATTTAATTTGATTTTTTATTTCTTTAAAGTTTTTATATAGTTTAGTCTCCCTCATAAAATATTAGATGTGTACTTGTAGTCTAGTAGTTAAGACTCTATTTTGTCCTTGAGAGGTCTTGAGTTTAAGTCAAACTAATTATAAATTAATATTTGTGTATTTTAAGTTTCAGTCTAGTTTCGCCCTGACTATGTTGACACACATATAATAAAAATCTTATATTACCAATTTACTTGTATTATTTTTTTAAATTATCTTTCCTTCTGAATCCCATGTCAACTTATTTCCAACACTTTTTCTCCGCCTCAGACAATGAGGAGCTAAACTTGGAAAATTTTAGTCAACAATTTCAGAGATTTCTACCATTCCGTCTCTCACTCTCTCTTCTCCGACTTTTAAATTGTCAGTTGACAACCTTTTCTTCTTCCGCCTACTTCTCCTTTTATCTCATATATATCTGCAATTTAAAAATGAGTGAGGCTACGGTACTATGCACAGCACGGATTGGTCCGTGCTACAGTTTAATATTTGAGTTTTCAAAATTCTAACGGTCGATCCGAAACGTTCAATATGATTATAAAATGAATATGTACTTGTAAATCAAATTTTACATTTTTTTCAAATTTTTCTACTATTTTTTTAAATAGGTAGAAAATCACTTGATCTGAAACAGTAATTTTCTACCTATCTAAATAAATAGTAAAAAAATCAGAAAATTGTAAAATTTAGTTTGCAAGTACATATTTATTTTATAATTATGTTAAACGATTCGGATCGACCGTTATAATTTTAAAAACTCAAATATTAAGTTATAACACGGACGAATCCGTGCTGTGCATAGTACCGTAGCCTCAATCTTTAAAAATTATCACGTGTTTGGTTTAGACTTAGTGGCCCAGCTTGAATAGGGTCATATATATGACCATTGACTACTAGGGCTTCTTCGACGACTTGTGTCGCATGTCACGAGTGTTTAGGGTTTTGGAGCGTTGCTGATGGAGGGGATTTTATGATATGGTAATTGTATCTCAAACAAAACCATGACTATGATAATATTTTCTTACATAGTCTTCTTTCAAAAAAGTTCCTTGCGTACATAGTCAACAGATGATTGTTTTTTCCTCTAGGCAATCCTGGGGATTTTAGGGTTATTTTTAGGATGTTCGAATTTTCTTTTATTTTTTTTCTTTCTATATGTTAACTCCATTTTATTTCTTTATTGCAAATACCAATAAAAATTATTTTAGCCACTAATAAAAAAAAAGGTTTGTAAACCGTAATTTGTTTTGTTCAGTCAGTGTTGCGCTTGGTCATATCAAGTAGAGTGGGAAAAATGTGCCGTGCCGTGACTAACACGCTGTGACTTTGGTCACGTGCTGTGCCGTGACCAAGTAAATTTTTCACGTGCCGTGCCGTGACAAAAATTACAAAGAGTGGTCACGGTACACGAGTCACGGCGTACTCGCGTGCCGTGACTAAGTCGTGCCGTGACCAAATGTGCCGTGACTAAACATGCGTTAGTCACGTTTGATCGCATTTAACGTTTTAAAAATATATATATATGAAACGATTCTTTAAAATTCAAATGTTTTAATTGAAATTTAAATGTAAATATTTTAATTAAAATAAAATTATACGTTATAGGAAGGTATGTTAGTGTATTGCCTCGTGACTGCCGTGACTGGCGTGTCCCGTGCTGTGCCGTGCCGTGACCAAGGCAATTTCCGTGCCGTGTCATACTGTGTCTTCTTTGTCAACAATTGGTCACGGCACGCAAATGGTCACGACACGAGTCACGCGAGTCACGGCACGTAACTGACACGCGTGCCATGCCGTTACCGTGCCGTTTCGTGCTGTTACCGTGCCGTTCCGTGATGGAGCCGGCTCTGTTGTGCCATTTTTCCCACTCTATTATCAGGTTCTTGTTTATCTTTATTTCTTTTGGACTTTCGTTTACCCGTCTACACTTTGATATTGCATGAAGTGATCGATGATATTATTGTTTATGTTGGTGACATTATTGTTACGGGTTCTCACCAATCTCATATTATATCTCTTACTAACAGGAGCGGATTCAGGATTTTCGTCAAAGGGGGGGGCAAAAAAATTATCGAATCGGGTTTAATTACTTAATTGGGTTTAAATTCATTAACCAATTGGGTACTCGATAAAAAAATAATGCTTTTAACTTATACTTTCCAAAGCTTTAACTTGTAATTTCTTAGGTATCTAAAATGTACAATTTCTCATGGCATCAATCTTCATGCTTCGTCTTCCTTTGATCTCCACGCATATTTCGATGCGGATTAGGCGGGTTGCCCTGTTGATAGGCGTTCCACAACCGGCTTTTGTGTTTTTCTTGGTTCCAACTTACTTTCTTGGGGCTCTAAAAGCAACATACAGTGTTCGTTCGAGTACCGAGGCTAAGTACCGCAGTAGGGCAATAGCTTGTGCTAAGTTGATATGGATCCAACATCTTCTTCGTGAGCTTCATGTGCCCTTATCTAACAAATCGAGCTTATGGTCTGATAATCTTGGAGCAACTTTCTTAGCATCAAACCCTGTTTTCCATGCATGTACGAAGCACATTGAGATCGACTATCACTTCGTACGTGAGCGGGTTGCTTCCAAGGATTTGGTGGTGCGCTTCATTTGCTCCAAAGATCAACTTGTCAATCTTCTCACCAAAGGACTGGCTTCTCCATGTCTCCAGTTTCTGTGTTCCAAACTTGGTTTAGCTGCAGCCTATGTTGCATGGATGCGGGTACGGATATCGTATCGGATACGATACGGATACGGCGATACGACAATTTTCAAAAATTGAGGATACGATACATATATTATATATATTATTTTTAATTATATTAATCATATTATTCCTTCAACACTTGTATTATATAAATTAAATATAAAAAATTGAGGATAATCTAGTATATATTAAGTTATATTAGCTACTAGCTTCAAACAAGAAAAACGAAGTGGTCTAGTGGTAAAGGGTTATGTGTTTGTTTGCTCAATATTTGGGTTCGATTCTCACTTGATGCTATAAAATTGGTTTTTGGCATGGTCCATGCACGGTGCACGGTGCACAGTTCTGGGCCGGCCCATGAGCGGTTCACGGTGCATGCGCTATAAAATTGTTTGATTCAGCAAAACGTGCGTATCCCGCCATATCCAGACGTATCAGAGCTAGTCAAATCGTATTGGAGATCGTATCAAAAGAATAAGGATACGACACCTAAGCCGATACGCCAGCTGGCGTATCAGATACATATCTGGACCGTATCGGTCGCATATCCGTGTCCGATACGTATCGTACCCGTGCCCATATGAAAGTATCGGGTAACATAGGCTGCAGCTCAACCTTCGTTTGAGGGGGGTATTAGACAGAGTATAGCTTGAGCCTTAACGGGTCTGTATAGGATTAACGGGTCTTTACATAAGATAGAGTAACTGTTTGTAATTAAATCAAAGGTCTATATATAAATTTCGTTCCCCTTTAATTCAAGCGGAGAAGAAATTTGGTGCCAGCTTCTTAAATGGATGCACACTCAGGGACAGATACAGGATTTTCGTCAGGAGGGGCAAAAAAATATCGATTCGGATTTAAATACTTAATCGGATTTAAATCCATTAACTAATTGGATACTCGATAAAAAAACAATGTTTTAACTTATACTTTTCAATGCTTTGACTTGTAATTTCTGATGCTTTGACTTATAATTTTAATTACTAATCAAAATTCAACAAATTTATTTTAATTTTAACCCTAAATTTAACCTGAATTACAAATCAAACGTCCATAGGGGCAAAAAAAATTTCAGGAGGGCAAAGTCAGTCGGAACTGACAAATCTCCACTAAAACTCAAAATCTGGGGAAACAATTGCCCCCTGGATACACCTGAGTCCGTCCCTGTGCACACTGCGTACAGATTTAAATGCCAAAAATGAAGTAGAATCTTATTTTGACGCCTCAGCCTTTTTTATTTTGTTCAATTTGCTCCGTAACTTAGTTCTTCTTTTTGGCTAAAGTGACAATATATGCCACTGATTTCCATCTATGGGAAGCCAAAATAAAAAAAAATTCAAAGAAAGGAGCTAACTATTAAACATATATAGTTCTAGTCAATTCACTCGTTTATCAATTTGCAGTGTGTGATCAGTTCACTCATTTATCAATTTGTAGTGTGTGGTCAATTCACCCTGATATCACTTTACAGTGTATAGTCAATTGACTCATTTAATTTTTATGAAAATCCGATATGTACAATTATATTAATTTGAATAAATGTTTAGTATCAATACACTTAATATAGTTTAATTTTACATTATATATTCTACAAAAAAACTTAATTGTAAAAAGAAAAAAACCAACTTCTTAACAAATTTCTAAATTTTCTCATGAGTTAAAAGATCTTGAGAATTCACAAATTGATATTTTCAATTTCAAAATCAAACATTCTCATTCCCATAAAATTCCCTGTTGACAAATAATGCTCTAAATAAATCTAACATACAAAAAGGAACCACTTGTACCATTTTTAAGCTAACCAATCAAATGCCCTAGTTCAAATTATCACAAATTCATAATGACCCGGTAACAATAAAACCTCAACAAATTTAGAACCTACATTGAGTATACAACATCATGCCTTACCTTATTTTTAGTATTATAATTAAACTTCTAGACTCTTTTAAAAAATTAAGGTCCTAAAGTAATTCATATGCTTCCAATTGATATACGATCAGGTCAGAAAAATGATATCGAGTTCATTGAATTCAAACAACCAATTAGACACCTTTTCACATGGTTTGATAGGCAGCAAAAAAATTCTTGAAATTGGGCTTTATTGACTTTGAATTTATACCGTTAAAAGTGACTTGAGAATTTTGTTCTTATCTCATTTTAAAATAATAAATAAATATAAGTGAACCCAGGTCAAATTTAAATGGCGAACGACAAACGAGAAATGAATCCGGATCAACATTTGCGGCGATTCAAGTTGTCTTAGCTAGATCTGACATTTTGGTCAATTAAGAAAAAAAAAACACTAGATCTGACATTTGGGTAAATTAAGAAAAAAAAAAAATTAGAGCTGTTTGATAGAAAGAATTGTAGAAATCTAACTTCATTTAGAATTGAACTGTGAACTATTGTAATTTTATTAACCTCTCTCAGTTACATCCTTTGATCTATGAGATAGGAGTAGGTTCGATGGGCATCGGACTTATATTTAGGTTCAATTAGCTCTAGGACCGTACAATTAGCATCAAGATCTATGCGCACGGAAATTGATACAGACTTACACGGAATTTGATACATAACACACGAATCTTGATGCATATCGAATGGTCTTCACACCCATCGAACCAAGGTAGGTCCGATGGGCATCGGACCTACTCTGATTCCTTGATCTTTGAAAAATAGGCTTTTGTAGATCTGATATACAAGATTGAATTATAAAAAAGAATATAGATATATGATATATCTTAGTTCTGAACTCTCCCATTAAGTTAAAAAAAACATTATTTTTCTCAAAATATTGTTTTCTTTTTGTTCATATCATTTCACAATATCAATTGAGTACTGCAAAATAGAATCATCAATTTTTCAATTTATTTGATGAAAATAATCAATTTTATTTCCAATTTCAATATAATTTAACACGAAACATATCTAAACTATGAGAAACATATTCAAAATTTTATTTTCTTTATTTGATTATAGTTCAGCACGGTCAATATAACCTATACCAAATTAAAATTCTATTGGGAGGGAGAAATTGGCTAATTTTTCTGCCAGTGTTGTAAAAAACGATCTTAACGGCCGATTAAACGGCCGTTTAATCGTTAACGGCGGCCAAACCGTTACGAATATACTAAACGGATGCCTGTTAGCGGATGAGAACGATTAATCGGCCGTTTATTCCGATTAATCGGCCGTTTATTCTGATTAATCGGTCCAGAATTTTCAGATCAAGTGATTTTCTACCTATCTAAAAAAATAGTAAAAAAATTCAAAAAAATGTAAAATTTGGTTTGCAAGTACATATTTATTTTATAATCATGTTGAACGGTTCAGATCGACCGTTAGGATTTTGAAAACTCAAATATTGAACCGTAGCAATGCCCAATCCGTGCTATGCATAGTACTGTAGCCTCACTCTTCTTCTATTATTTATATACCATATATTTTTCTTACTTACTAATGTAATTTTTTCAATTAGTACGACGTGTACATTTATGAAATTAAGTTGTTATCATAAACTAAGTTTAGTGATTTTATGTTGGAATGTTTCATTTATTTCAAATAATATGTTATTAGTATTTGAAAAAACTTAATTCTCAAATTTATTTTTTCATTAAATAAATGTGTTACTTACACATGTAAAAATATTTATGTGTTAAGAAGAAATAAGCGTAGTGTCATGTTATAATAATAAAACTAAGTTAGATTAAGTTTATTTGATAAGTTTAATGAGTTCAATAAATTATTTTTAATAAATTATGATATATATACATAAATTTAATAAAAACGCTAAATTGTCCGCATAATTCCGATTAATCGGCCGCATACCGATTAATCGCTTGACGGTACCCCATCCGTCCGACGACCGCATACCGTTATTTACAACACTGTTTTCTGCTTTATAGAGAGGGGTATGGACTCTGCTGTTTTTTTTAGAGAAAAGCAAGATTTTGCTTTTCCGATCCCAATCATTTAAATTTGTTGAAATTTGTGCATAAAAAAGATTATTTATCGAGATACGTGAATAAAAAATTTTGAATGGTTGGAATCGGAAAAATAAGGCTCTATTTTTCTCTTAAAAAACAGCAGAGTTGGATCCTATAGAGAGGATCACATCAAAGTGGGTTTCTTTTGTGTAGTGATTAGAGAGCAAGGTCCAACATGGGCTTTGAGAGCCACATCTTTCAGTCACAGCAACTAGGGTTGATCCTTATCTCATACATCCACATTCATAAAATTAGATTGAAATTAGAATAAATATAAGTTAAAATTATACAATTAATTTTGATTGCTTTTAGCGTTCAGAAATTAGAAAAAAAATTCTCATACGTTTTAGAAATTAATTTCTGTAATAGATGAATAAATATGAATTAATATTTTTGTCAACATAGCGTTTTAAAAATAAATCTGTCTTTTTATGAAATTATCATACATTATTGAAATTGCAAATTTCATTGCTACCTATGATTTATAATTGAAATAAAACTACCAATGTAGATGCTCTACACACATAGTAAAAAATAATTTGTTGCAAATAAAAGATTTGAATACAATGCCTGATTTTCCTAAGGAAGCGACTAATTGTACCCAAGCTTTTGTATCCAGTTTTTATTCAAACTAACTGTCATTTGACTTGTGCGAATACTGTAAAATTCTATATATCTTCAATGACAAATCATATCTTCAATGGCAAACGGTTTGGAACTTCCACAACTGCCAAACTACCTGTACTTCTTGTACTTCAACTGACTATAGTTTCAGAGTGACATGGGGACAGACAAAGGTGACTTGATTTATTAATGATCGGAAAAAATATTTTGGTGATGGCATAGATATATCGATGTTTTAGTGGACAGTTAAAATCAGTTGAGGGTTGATGGTTTAGTGGACAGTTAAAATCAGTTGAGGGTTTATCCGAATTGGTGTGGGTAAAATTTAGATACAAAAGGCTAGGTACCAAAACATTTTCTCTTTTTCTAATGCTCCGAGCTTTTATGGAAAGAACTATTAATTATTTTAAAAAAATGAAACAGGCCAATTAAACAAGATATTTGTGGGAAACAGGTAAACAGCAAAATTATGAAAGTAATTAATGATTTGAAATTTCAACGCTGACTTGCTTTTGCATCCCTCAATGATTGTACAAAAGATGCCTTATTGGACCATAGTTTGGTACAGTCTTCAACTTCTGACTTAATTAGTGACATGTACACGGAAAGACTCAAAAGAGGAGAGGAGACCTTTCTTTAAACCTCAACAAGATCTGTACCGCTCAAATTGGGGGAGGTCCCCAACTGTCCGCTAAGATGATTTTAGCTTTAAAAGGGCAGGCCTGAGAAATCTCAATCACACAAAGATTATATATATATATATATACTTTTTTATCTATAGAAATTCATATAAATTAATATAAAATATTAGAATGATTGCTCCAAAATTTTAATACATGCATGGAATCTTAAAAAATATTTGAGGGGTCCGGATCCCCTAAAGTAACCCAAAAATTGGGTTTTGGACCGCGGCCGTCCGAATCGAATCCGTCGCTCGAGATTGTCTCGGAATTCGAACTTGTCTCTCAGGATGTGTGCACTCCACTTTAGGGGTATGTTTGGTTGCACTAAGAATAGCACTATTCTTAGAATAGCATTGCTATTCGGAACAAGAACAATCCAAACGAGAAATAGAGCTATTCGGAATAGGGAGAATAGGGCTATTCTCTATTCTTACAAAAACATGGAATAGCATTTGTTAGTTTCAATATTAATACTAATCTAATATTTAAACTAATATTATATTACATTTAATATTTAAATTAATATTATATATTATATTATATTTAATCTAATATTTTATTTAATACTAATCTAATATTTAAAATAATATTGTATTACATTTAATATTTAAATTAATATTATATTATATTTAATCTAATATTTATATTTAATCTAATATTTTCTTTAATACTAATCTAATATTTAAAATAATATTATATTACATTTAATAATTAAATTAATATTATATTGTATTATATTTAAACTAATATTATATTACATTTAATCTAATATTTTATTTAATACTAATCTAATATTTAAAATAATATTATATTACATTTAATATTAAACTAATATTATATTACATTTAATCTAATATTTTATTTAATACTAATCTAATTTTTAAAATAATATTATATTACATTTAATATTTAAACTAATATTATATTACATTTAATATTTAAAATAATATTATATTACATTTAATATTTAAACTAATATTATATTATATTTAATCTAATATTTTATTTAATACTAATCTAATTTTTAAAATAATATTATATTACATTTAATATTTAAACTAATATTATATTACATTTAATCTAATATTTTATTTAATATTAATCTAATTTTTAAAATAATATTATATTACATTTAATATTTAAACTAATATTATATTACATTTAATATTTAAACTAATATTATATTACATTTAATATTTAAACTAATATTATATTACATTTAATATTTAAACTAATATTATATTACATTTAATATTTAAACTAATATTATATTACATTTAATATTTAAACTAATATTATATTACATTTAATATTTAAACTAATATTATATTACATTTAATATTTAAACTAATATTATATTACATTTAATATTTAAACTAATATTATATTACATTTAATATTTAAACTAATATTATATTACATTTAATATTTAAACTAATATTATATTACATTTAATATTTAAACTAATATTATATTACATTTAATATTTAAACTAATATTATATTACATAATCTAATATTTTATTTAATACTAATCTAATATTTAAATTAATATTATATTACATTTAACTTGTAACCTAATATTATATTATATTTAATATCTAAAATAATATTATATTATATTTAATATAATATTTTATTTAATACTAATTAATATTTAAAATAAGATTATATTACATTTAATATTTAAATTAATATCATATTGTATTATATTTAATCTAACACATAAATTATTACTTTATTCATTTCCTCCAAACTCTATTCCAAATATGCAATCCAAACAACTTTTTCACTATTTCGAATAGCTTGAGTTAGCACTGTTCTTAAACAGTAGCTATTCTTATTTACTATTCTAAACAGTAGCTATTCTAGCTATTCTAGAGTTCATCCAAACGTACCCTAGTTGAATAGTCACGGATTCGAATCGGATGGTTCCGATCCAAAACCCAATTTTTGTGTCACTTCACTGGATCTGAATTACACTGGTGTGTGATGAATTTAATGAATCTTAATAAAAAAATTCAGCTCCAGAGAATCAGGCCAAATTTTTTTTACGGTTTTGTTTATGACATATAAAATTTAATGTAGTCATTTCTAATATTTTATATTAATTTCTTTCAATAAAAAATTCTTTGTATAGAGGAATAGGTAGAGTGGGAAAAATGGCACGGCAGAGCCGGCTCCGTCACGTTACGGCATGGTTACGGCACGACACTCATGTCACGCGAAATATTTAGTCACGGCACAGCACGACACGTAGTCACACGAGTCACGTGTAATTAAGACCATTATATATTGATTTAATAGTGAATCTTGAATAAACTAACCTAAATTATGATTAAATGGTCATGCGAGTCACGTATAGTCACGGCACGTTAGGCACGGCGTGACTCACGTAGCGTGATCATTCAGATGTCGTGACCACCCCTTGACATTTTGATCACGGCACGTAAAAAATTAACTTGATCACGGCACGGCACAGTACGAGACCAAAGTCACGGCACGGCAAGGCACGTTTTTTCCACTCTAGGAACAGGAGAAGATGATGAGATGACACTTTAGCTACTGATCCTACCAGCACCCAGCTTGGTGCACTTTAGAAGGCCTATACAAACGAATATTTGATGATACTGACATGCTCTTTCTTTGCTTTGCTTCTGATCCTCTAGTATTCTCTTTTGTGGATGGGTTTGTGATGTGTGTTGGAAGTTGGATAGAGTTTTCTTTAATTTACTTGGTCCATATTCTGGCTGCTATCTTTTCATCCGACTCCTTGTCTCCAAGTTGTTAAATCCAATCAGTGACGGAGTCAGAAAATAGAATAAATCGAATCGATGACGGTACAATAGATTTAATGAGGCAATTTTTTTAGGATTCAGGATTTAGGGTTTAGGGTTTTAGGCACAAATAGATAAGTGTCTCCCTCTAAACTTTATTGGTTGCACGTTACTGTTAATTGTTTGATTCAGAACTAAAAATTATCAATTTTAGATACTTCATCATCTCATCATCATTCTCAGTTAGAAAACTTCAGAATATTACAATTACATATATGGTACAACAATTTGAGACATTAAATTGTATATAATACAGTCCGAAAAAAGTCAAGCAAGATTCCAAATTCCGAACTGCTCTGAATCCGTCTCAACACAACTAGCATGTTACATTTTTTTTAATTTTTTTTTAAACTTGGTAGAAGCTGTCAAAGTAAAGCATGTTACATTTTGAAAAACCCAAATTAACGACATAGGTACATATACTTAAATTAATTGCAGTGTTCGAATTTCGGTAGATACCCAACTTGACTACTCAAGTGGCAAGTTCTAAACAAAAAAATCTACTGATAAGTTACAGATTCAAAATTTAAATAGAAAATTTTTCTGGTAGATTTTAAATAGTTGAATAGTTTGATCTTCAATTTTTACTCAAAAATTTTATACAAGAAATTCAATCTAGCAATGCGTTTAGAATTTGATACTAAAAAAGAGAGTTCAAATGTCTTTATTTTTATAAATATAATAATTTAAAATTTAAAACTTAAATATTCAAATAATAATGATTGACATAATCTATATCATTTTTTTAAGCATACGTAAAATATCATGACATTTCAATTTTGTTTTCATTAGTATTAAGAGCTTGCAAAAATACACCAATGTGAATAAATTATGGACGTTGATTCTACACCTTATTGATTCATATATCTCAAAATTGAAAAGTGATATTTTTTTTTGTATGTAGAGAAAATAGAATAAATCCCATCTAGCACTTTTATTTTAAAGTTTAAGTTTCCGAATTTTTGTTATTAGAAAAAAAAAAAACATGATGAAGACAAAAAATAAATACATTTGAACTCTCCTCATAAGAAAATATGGTGTTTATACTAATGTGAAGCTTTTTCTAACATTACATATTTACAATTTTTTGTATTGGGTTTCCAAAGATCTAAGATTTTTTAAACAGGAAATTAATTAAGCTTAAGCGCATATAATTGTTATCTTAATCGTCCTCATATACTACAATTTTTTTTTGAAAAAATGAGATGAGACTCCATGATATCATTACTTGCCATGCTCATCTCCATGTTTATAAGGAACTCTCTTTACTCAAGTGAGAATTTTTTTTCTGTTCTCATAAGAAAAAGGTAATTCTAGTGTGCACTTTCTTATGGTATTTGTTGACAATCATTACTAATTTTATGATTTTATCCATTTTAACTATTAATTTGTAGATGTGTTATCTATCATTTAGAATTCTTTATTAAATTAGACACAATTTAAAATCTATTTTGCTATTTACCCAATCTTTTGAAACTTTGAACAATTTGGTAATTTTATAGAACCATTGAGTTTGGTGGTAATTATACAATTTCCTTTGTTATTGTAGGTTATCTATACAATTTCCTATTACATCCATTTATATTCATTGTCTACATAAAAAAATGAAGAAGTAATTACAATTTTTAATTTTTAGTATTATTAATTAATATCTTTATTTTTAAAATTCAAACAATCAATTTGAACCATTCCACATGATCTCCATATGAAAATATACTTGTAAATCAAATTTTATATTTTTTCAAATTCTTTTACTATTTAAATAGATAGGTAGATAATCACTTGATCTAAATATTGTAGACCATTCAAAGGTAGTGATTTTTTTATCTATCTAAAAAAGAAAAAATCTAAAAAAATGTAAAATTTAGTCTGCAAGTACAATTTCATATGGAAATCACATTGAACAGTTCAGATTGACTATTGGAACATTGAAAACGAAAATATTGATCCGTAGTATGGACTAATATGAGTTGATGCTACGATACTATGCATAGCGCATTTGGTCGTACTATAGATCAATATCTTCATTTTCAAATTTTAATCAATTGTTTTGAACCATTCATTTTGATCTTCATATGAAAATGTACTCTAGATCAAAGTTTACATTTTTTAAATTTTTTTTACTATTTATTTAATTAAACAGTTGATTTAAATATTCTAGACCAAGTAGTGTTTTTCTATCTAAAAACAGTAAAAATATTCTATAAAATGAGCTGGGCTTAGCTAAGCCATGGAGTAAAACGACTTAGTGCTCCACGCCTCATTATTTCCATTTTGAAAATCCAAACTACCAATCCGAACCGCTCAACATGATCTCCATATTGAAATGTGCTTGGAGACCAAATTTTACATTTTTTAGAATTTTTTATTATTTATTAAGCCACTTTGAAAATCGCTGATCCATTGGTCCAGAATTTTTTATTGTTTTGCTAGTGTTTATTCGGATCAGCGATTTTCAAAGTGGCTTAATAAATAGTAAAAAATTCCAAAAAATGTAAAATTTGGTCTCCAAGCACATTTCAATATGGAGAACAACTTGAGCGGTTCGGATCGGTAGTTTGAATTTTCAAAATGAAAATATGACGTGAAGTACAAAGCGTTTTACTCCATGGCCTAGCTAATTCCATCTCCTATAAAATTATTAAATTTAGTTTCTTGGTACATTTTCATATAAAAATCATGTTGAATGGTTAAATTATCTATCTAAATTTTGAAAATGAAAATATTAGTTTGTAGTACCAACTAATCTACACTATGCATAGTACCATAGTCTCACTCATGAATTATTATTGCACAACATTCTATTTAACAAGACAATTCTTTGTATGTAGTGAAGTAAATAACGTGTTGTGTTATATCTTGACTATTATGTAACAGTGATCAAGTTAAATATCTACACTATGCATAGTACCATAGTCTCACTCAGGAATTATTATTGGACAACATTCTATTTGACAAGACAATTCTTTGTATGTAGTGAAGTAAATAACGTGTTGTGTTATATCTTGACTATTACGTAACAGTGATTAAGTTAAATTTTCAGGTGTTGTGACTAAAATGTTGAAACCGATGACAGTACAGTACACAAATAATCATAGCACTTGAGTCTCGTCATGATTGGTCACTTTTGGTTGTGATGGTCAATGTCATGCGTCGTGTCATGTTACGTATCGTATCATGATCAGACCGGCTCATGTGTTATATCATGTTGTGTTATTTTTTTCTCATAAAATAATTAGAGCGTGCAATTAAAGATTACATGAGATACACGAATCACGATACTTAAACAACACTTTTATCGTGATTCGTGACGGAATTGATTATGATTTTCTTCTCTAGTGGATTTTGCTACAATTGAATGAATTCACATCCATTGCAACACCTGAGGTGCAATGAATAAATCCGGACCGTTTTTTTAACTTAGAAATCTCAAAATTGATACCCTATAGTTTTTATAGACACCGAATTAAGTTTGATCCGACTGGAATTAATTCGGACCGTCTGTTTTTTCATTGTACCCCTCCAATATTTGAGGGGACACGCACTCCAATTGAATTGCAAGGGACACACAAAATCCGAAAGTTTGAATAAGGGCATGTTCGGCTGCTCTCCAAATTTTACTGTTCACGTGGGAAAAAAAAAATTCACTCAGACTGAATTTTTTTTTTCCCACATGAACAGTAAAAATCAGTTCAAATTTTTTTTTTTTTCCGTGCCCATTCCCCAACCCACTGTGCTGCCGAACAGGCCCTAGCTGTTATTTGGGACTATTAAACCAGATCGGATAATTAATATTAAATTTGCTAATTGTACATGAAATTGAAAAAAAAAAAATGAGAGAAAAGATGATCGGCTAAATTTGGTACTTATCTCAAAACCGATTGCTTGCCATCCCTTTCTCTTTTTGTCTTGAGACTGAGAGAAGATGATCAGCTGTACCCGGTAACAAGGATTGACATTCACAACCCGTCTTTATCGGGTGGGAGCAAGAGCAACCCGATAGAGCAGCGGGACCCGCAGTGCACCAGCAACAAATATTAGATTATAAGATAGGAGGATAGCACGGAGAGAGAGAACTGGAAGCGAAATCCGTACAGATGGGGAAGAAGTTGGTGGGCCCCCACACTTCGCTATCCGCTCTGATTACTCAATTAATTCCCCTTACTTACCTTTGGCTCAAGACCTTATCCCGTACGAGATAGGAGTAGGTCCGATGGGCATCGGACCTACATTTAGATTCAATTAGCTCTAAGACCGTACGATTAGCATCAAGATCTATGTATACGGAAATTGATAGACTTGCACGGCTTTTGATACAAATCACACGAATCTTGATGCAGATCGAATGGTCATCACACCCATCGAACCAAGGTAGGTTCGATGGGCATCGGACCTACTCTGATTCTATCCCGTACATGCTTTTGCAAATTTTGTGCAGCATCACGCAAAGCTAATATGGTTTATTCCCTTCCCACACCAACAATCACGAATTCACAGCATCAATCCCTCGTGTATCTCAACTTTTGAGTTCATATGTGGAAAATCTGTACTGTTAAAATCTTCACTGTACGAATCTCAAAGCAATAATTAATGGGTAAATTTCACTCGAAGACACTAAATTTTGTCATTTGTCATAAATTGGTCACTAAAGTTTGATTTGTTCATTTTTAGTCACTTAAATTCATTATTTGTTCCAATCAAGTCATTCTATATTTTTCTGGCTAACATGCTAACGGAATATGTTTATTCCGTTAGTATTTTGGACGGAATATGTTCATTCTTTTAGTATTTTGGACGGAATGAGTATATTCTGTTAATATTTTGGACGGAATGGAAATATTCCGTTAAGATTTTGGACGAAAAAGTATAGAGTGACTTAATTGGGACAAATGACAAAATTTAGTGACTAGAAAGAGACAAATCAAACTTAAGTAACCAATTCGTGACAAATGACAAAATTTATGACCTCCAGCGAAATTTACCCTTTAAAAAAAAAATTTGTACATAACTTTTTATACAAATTAGAGTAAAATGTTCTGGATACTAATTGATCTCATACGCAACATGAAAATTGTGTATGATCAACCTTTATTTATGTTTGATCTTCATAATTTGAAAGTCTAACTCCGTTCCTGATAGACACTGAATTGAATATAACCCGGCTTTAGATAATTAAATTAAAATTATTAGTTATCTTAGAGGATGATCCTCATAGATAATGTCTTATTTGAGTTTTAATATGGACCATCCGATTAGAGACCGGATCAATCCAATCTCAATCTGTAATGCACGGGATCTTTATAGGATTCGTGTTAGTATATAACAAACGGTCTGGATTCAAACTTAAAAGTTGAGGTACCTTAGGTGACATGAATTCCCAACAACCCAGCTAATTTGAATATTGTTCCAGCTCCCATTTTCATTATTCAAAGTCCATTTGTTCATATTTTTTATTAAGTGGAGTACAGCAGCGACCCCATGAAATTATACGAGATTTATATATGTTGTCATGTTACCAAATAATAATATTACAAAGAACCACCATCCGTAAGCTACCCCAAATTAGAGATTTTGTTTATAATATAGTTTTTGTTATGTTAAGATTTTTAAGTACCATTTTTTTATTAAAAATTTATAAATTTAGTTATTATAAATTTTGTGTATTTACTTTTTGTAAAGAAGTTGAACATATTGTGAAATAGCTTTGTAAAAATCCCAAGTTTCAATTGTAAAATAAGTTATTGATAATAATTAATCTAGTTTTCATCATTTATTTAAAGGTGATTTCTCTGTGTTATTTACTAATTAAACATTGCATAATATTCAAAGAAATGTGTCAAAGTGTCGGGACGTGTCGGCGTCATTGTGAATTCTCAAATGAAACTCGTGATTATATCAATCACTTTATCTCTCTAAAGAAAACAAGAAATATTTAAAAGGAGGCAAGTAAAGCTAACCATGGATGCTGAGTCACCGTAGTCTAAATAACACGAGAAGGTTGGTATTATTTTTCCCCATAAAAAGGGGAATTGCATGTACACTCTTCCAAAACTTTGAAATTACATATTAATACTCATATTTATCCTTCTAAATTTTTAAAATTCCCAAATTTAACCAAATTATTGTATTTTCTATTAATACTCATTTTAAATTTATAAAGTACCAATTTTATCTTTATTAAAAAAAATAAAACTATGTACCACGTGTTAATAAAAAGAGGAGGGTTCAAATGCTTTCATTTTTTCCACCATACCTCCATTTTTAAAACGTTAATAACTCAAAATTTAAATCATAAATATCAAAATAAAACCGTTAGATGTGATCTATGTTATTTTTTCTCTGTGCTCATACAAAATTATCACATTTCGGTTTTGTTATTATGTGAATCAATAAGTTGAAAAATCAACGTCTAAAAATAAAACCGAAATTGTAGAGGCCTTCCAAAGTTGCACCACCCCACTTTCCACCCAGAAAGTTGCATCTAAACCGAAATTTTAGATGTGGTGCAACGATATATTCCCCACTTGGCGGATTCTTTCTTGGTTCAAATACTTTCATTTTTTGTGCCTCCACCATACCTCCATTTTTAAAACGTTAATAACTAAAAATTTAAATCATAAATGTCAAAATAAAACCGTTAAATGTGATCTATGTTATTTTTTCTCTGTGCTCATACAAAATTATCACATTTCGGTTTTGTTATTATGTGAATCAATAAGTTGAAAAATCAACGTCTAGAAATTATCCATATTAATACGTTTTTATAAGCTTTTGATGATAACCAAAACAAAGTTGAAATGTCACAACTTTTTACACATGCATAGATAAAATGATGTAGATTATATCCAATGGTTTTATTTTGACGTTTAAGTTTTAAATTTTGAGTTATTAAAGTTTTAAAAAGTGGAGGCACGAAGGAGGCACAAAAAATGTAGCATATTTAAGAGAAAAGAAAAAAATATCAATTTGTAATTTTTGAAGGGTTTAATAAAATTCCCTCCTATATATTAAAAAAGTATTGGACGACATGTATCACCGTGGCACAAATTGAAAGAGAGATATATAGTGGCCCAATAGTTGTGGTGCATTTCCAAACTTTTGTCTCACCTCCTGTTGTTGTGAGCAACGATATATTCCCCACTTGGCGGATTCTTTCTTGGTTGTACCTTCTGGGTGGAAAGTGGGGTGGTGCAACTTTGGAAGGCCTCTCCTCCTCACCATCCATGAAGGCCAAACCAAGGGGCTTTGCTAACTATCTCCAAGAGAAACATCAAGAGAAAGCACCAGGAGGAAACAGAGTATGTTATAAGTAACAATTTTTAACTTTGATAAATTAAAATGAAGGGAACAGATGCAATTATATAGTCAGAAAGAATTTTTTTTTTTCAACTATAAATTATTGCATGAAAAGTTTAATATGACATTAATGAACCTTAGGTTTCCAAGATTAATTATAACATTTGGTATCCTACGCGCATATATGTAGTGACAAGAGAAATGGATTTTTAACAATGTTCTAAATAGCGCACTATAGCGTTTTCGGACCATAAAAGCTATGACGCTATTGCCGCTACAGCGCGCTATTTTGCACTATAGCAGCGCTATATAGGCATAGCGATGTTTTGTCAGCCGTTCCGCTATAACGCGATAAACGCTATTTAAACCTTTGATTTTTAATATTAATGAGTTAGACAAATAATGAAGAATTTTTGGAGGTGAACAAATGTAACTAAGTACATAAACTTCATTAATAAAAATTGAACTTTTAAGGAAAATAATTTGCTAATTACATCATTCCTTTTTATTATCTCATTTTTTTTCATGTTTACATTTCCGACATTCTCATTCATCAGTAGTAAATATAGTGATTATCTAAACGGGCAATGCAAATTTAGAGAACTTAGTCTTTAATTTCGTGGCAAAAGTCAAAACGTTTTCTGTATGAGAGGTTACGGGTTCGAAACTCGAATAAAAAATTTCTATAAATATTGAAATTTGAAAGACTTAATTAAATCTCTATCTTTCTCTTAAAAAAAAACAACGCTAAGTTTGATCTTTAGTGGAGATGTTATGAGGTTCATTTAAAATTGAAACTTGATATATATTTTTTAAACATAAGCAAAAGGACAATGGAAACCACGGATGCTTCATTTTCCGTATCAAGGACGTACACAAATTGTAACAAAAATCGCACCCAACTAAATTAAGAGCAAAATTTCTCCTTTTCTCACCACCTCCTTTTCATTCCACTATATATAAAACACATCCCCCCATAAATCTAAGTCCAAGAACAACCTAAGCCTAATACATTCATTCCTTTCTCTCTCAATATTAAAACTAGCACTCAATTATTCATTTATTCCATTACTCATGGAGGATGAAAGGAGATCATCAAAAGTTAAGAAAGGCTCTCTGGCCGTGCGGGTCGGGCTTGAAGGAGAGGATGGAGGCTTTAAACGGTTTGTCATACCGATATCGTACCTATATAACCCCCACTTCAGGAGACTACTTGATTCGGCTCATGAGGTTTACGGGTATAATTCAACCGGCCCGCTTAAGTTGCCGTGCTCGGTCGATGATTTTCTCCATCTACGGTGGTTGATCGAGCGCGAGTCGCATGGATCGCACAGCAAAATTCATCACCAACCCCCTTCTTTCTCTTTGCACACCTGTTAAAAAAAAAGAAAAAAGAGGGAGGATGAATAGTATACGGTTGATGTTATATGTGGTTTTTGAGGCTAATTTTGGTGTCGTCATAATCCAAGGCTCTTTTCTTTTCAATAATTTTGACTTAGAAAGGTAGATGTATTAATTAGTTAATCCGGGAGTTAAAGATTACAAAATTAATTACACCCATCTATGTAGATTATAGGATGGTTTTGATAATAGAACTGAATTCTCTCTTTCTTATATACTTTTTTTTTGCAATGCTTTCATTTTGCTTTGGTTCCCTCTGTTTCCTTCCAAGTCCTTCCTTTCGGCAATTGCACTTGTTTATTATTGTCTCATAATTGCACAAGATTCCTTTTTAAAGTAGTACTTAATTTGAACAATCCTGTTATTTCTCCAATTTCCTGGAACAAGTACTATATGAAAATAGTTAATAAATTTTAATATATATATACGGTGATGATTCAATTCGGTACACTAAAAGAATTTGATTTTTATTATATGGTTATACTTTAATTATAAAGTTTATGATTAGGCATGCATATTAAAGTCATTTTAATTTTCGGAATAAACAAAGAGAATATAGACCAGATCCTAAGGAAGCACGCATATGTAGCTCTCATTATCACAATCCAATATATATATAATAAATTTCTTATTATCCTTGGTTAATCAAACGACTGAAAATTATTTCTAATATTTCTTTTCTATAAAAATGTAATGTACTAAAAATATTTTTTTTCCTATTGGTTCAACTAATTCCAACTGATTTTATTTTTATTAAAAAAAAAAAAATCCTAGAACCTCTTATTTTACGCCACAGGATGAGAATCTTAACCCTGGCCCATCACTTATTTTCATTCACATGAAAACAAAAAAGTTCAAAAAATAAACTTAATTATAATAATGAGTTAATTAGTGGATTTCCGTACTCATAAATTTTCATTCAGCACACTCCCTAAAAACCAACAAATCTTTAAAAATAAATAATTAAGCTAATCATTCAGAACATCCTTAAAAATAAACAAGTTAATAATTCAGACCATCCAATGGTATAATTTATTGCATCTGAAAATGACCTTAAATTGCTATTGAAATTGCTATTGTTAATCTCAATTCTCAAAGATTCTTTTGAACAAGTTGATGTAAAATTTTGGACGATTTATGGAGATGTCAATTATTGAAAAGGGACTTGGGAACCTGAAAGGAATAATTCAACAATTGAAAAGGACTCCATAACCTGAGAATATATATTAATTACATTAGATTTGTGTCTCTTTCTTACCTTGCTTAATTAATTCTTCCAAGATAGGTTATCGTACAAGTCCAAAATTTTCAATGGGGAATAAAGGTACCGAAACAATATAAGGTACTACGGTTTTAGGACTAAACTGCCACATTACATAATGTAATTAAAAGAGATAGGAGTAGGTCTGATGGGCATCAGACCTACTTTTAGGAACTCTAGCACCGTACGATTAGCATTAAATATGTGAGCACGGAAATAAATACACAGGAGATTTATCTTGATGTGGAGGGAGCAAAACATAGCATCAATTATTTTACATTTTTTCGACAATTAATGATGGCGTGTAATTCAATAATTTCTCATTTTCTGCACTCAAATGCAAGTTTCATGATGGGTTTGTGATCAAATCATTTTCAGTTCTTGTCATTATCTTTTAATTCACTATTATATTTATAATAATACAGTACAAAGATAAGACATCTTAAAATGATGTTTACAGAAGTGACATCCATTATTCCCAAAGGATGTGTCCGGGAGCAAGAACAAATATACCCTTTACAATTGGGGCAAAAATTAAAGGGATGTTGTTAGAGCTATTTAGCTTTTTTTGAGTAAACAAGAGGGGTCAAGTTAGAGCTATTTAGTTTACTCAACTAGTGGTGTATTGTGTTGTGACGTATTGTGTTTAGACGTATTTGGTATATAAGTCGTTCCGTACTAATACGTTAAAATTTTTAGACATAACATACTGTATAATATTGGAGATGAACACAACACGTTTAACGATATGACACGGTTTGGTAAGATATGTTTTGATGTGCTATGCCGATACTAAGACGTGCTGTGCCAATTTATTTTGTATAGATTTTGACAATTTTTTACTTCAGTTTTTTCTCAAAATATTTTGTAATATTTTTGTTATTTAGTGTAATTTTAGAAAATATTTGTAAATAGTATAAAAAATTAACAGTAATTCTGAAAAAATGTCTAAAAAGAGAAAATTAGACATGCCGTGCTCATGTCTAGACATGCTGATTTAAAAAAAATTAAAACACCACAACTAAAGATACAACATAAACACGTTTTGACACAACACGATTAACAAAAACTGCCATGTTCTTAATTCATAATTAGACCGAGCCACTATCGAATTAGACTGAGCTAGATCATTTAACTCATTGAATCTAACTAGACTTTATATTTAGAAAAAAAAAAAATTTATAAATTTTTTTGGAGTAGTAATTAGCAGAGGCTGCTAACCATAAATTTTATTATATCAAAAGAAAATATTTACAGACTCTCACGACTTGGAGGGCCTTATTCTGAAGAGCCCTCTTGATTTCTTACAATTACATAATGGTGTATTCCTTTGCTAACAGAATTTTAGCCACAACCACCCGGTTTGAATAACCCTGTCAGCTACTATTTCTGGAGGCACTAGTACCCCTCTGAAGATGAAGTTGTTGCGCTGCATGCGCGCATTCACACTTGCCAACAAGTTCCCATGAACCAGAGGGAACCTATGGCGTATTTCTGCGTCCCTGATCGTCTGATATTAGCCAAGGATTCCTTCCATGTATGCGTGAATTCATCTTTAGCCGTCAGTAGGTTGACCCCTGTTACCCATGTGACTCGGTCCCATATTTTCGTCGCGTACCGGCAGTGAAAGAATAGATGAGCCAAGGTTTCCAGCGTACCGGTTTGGCAAGAGATGTGTCTTCTCTGTAGGACATCTCTTGTTAAAATTCTGTCCTGCAATAGGAGGTATAAAAATACCTTTGTCGTTTGGGGTACCTTCGCTTGCCAGACCTCAGGAAATGGCTATCTTGTTTTGCCCCCTGTACTGATGGTACAAATTTTATAAACTTTTTAAACCGAACAAAACAACGTAAAATTCACATAAATTCACACATTCACAAATTCTACAAACATGCATGGTTCGCTGCGCGGAAGGTGCGACACTCCAGAGATACGTAGGAAAAATACACATCTGAGACCGCTGCCGAGGGTGTTATGAGTATCATGGCATGGAACTGTCGGGGTAGCGGAGGCTCGACAGTTTCCACCCTCAATCGGTACCTCCAGTGCACAAACGCGCACATGGCGTTTATCTCCGAAACAAGGTGCGGTTTGCAGAAAGCTTCTCAACGGATTAATCAGCTCACTCTAAGGAACTCGATCACAATCTCCTCCCGCGGCAAATTTGGTGGTTTGTGGCTATTATGGGATGATGATACTGATGTCTCCCTGATTACAAAGAGTTTCAATCTAATTGCTGTCAGGATCAAAGGGAAGGGGCCGAATTCTGATTGGATTATGGTGGCAGTGTATGGGGATCCATCCAGAGCTACAAACCCGGGTATTTGGACCCAGGTGAATAGTGTTCTAGGGGATATGGATCTGCCAGCTTTGGTTATTGGTGATTTTAATGCCATTTCCTCAGCCAATGAAAAGTGGGGTGGGTCGGCTACCTTTCACTCAGGCAACATGGCTTTTCGGAACTGGGTGCATGAGTCGGGTCTCCTTGATCTAGGTCATCGCGGCCCTGCCTATACTTGGACCAATAAGCAAGGGGGAAATCTGAACATCAGTCAGAGGTTAGATAGAGCCCTCGGTAACTTACCATGGACCCTACAACACCCAAATTCGGCCGTATACCACCTCCCAAGGTTTAATAGTGACCACTCTCCGATCCTTCTTAGGCCCAATCCGATCAATAAGCACACAAAACCACCTTTTAGATGCGAAAATTGGTGGTCTCTCAGATCTGATTTTGGGGAGGTCTGCGAGAAGGCAGTACAGGAGTTGGGTAGTACTTGGTCTGGGCTGCAGAGTCGGTTTAAGGCTGAAGTCAGAGTTTGGGTCAAGAAGAACAAATCCCCAAATCAAATGCTTAGGGAGGTGGAAGAAAAGATGTCAATGTTGAATGCCGCTCAACCGGATTCTGTCTCCAAGGAGGAGGAAACTTGTTTAAACCAAGAACATGAAAGGTGTCTTCTCATGAGAGAGATGTTTTGGCACCAGAGAGCTCGCATTAAATGGGCAGTTCTCGGTGACAGGAACTCTTCTTTTTTCCATGCGTCAACTGTCACGAGGAGAAGGCGCAACTCCATTGGTTCCCTGCTAGTGCCGGGCTTAGGATGGGTAACAGATGTGAAGGAAATACGGCGGGCCTTTGTGACTCATTTCAGGGGTATTTATACGAAAGGGACCAAGTCTAGCATACATGCGGTTTACAGCCCGTCTCTCCTGGATAGCCTTCCTAAAATACCAGATTTCATTGGGCCTACTCTAGACTCAATCCCATCTCAACTGGAAGTGCAAACAGTGGCCATGTCTCTAGGTCCTCACAAAGCTGCCGGGCCAGACGGCTTCAATGCTTTTTTATTACAGCAGCAATGGGGCCTTTTCGGACCAATAATCACAGCGGAGGTTCAAAGATTTTTTACAACGGGGGTAATGCCGACTTTAGTTGCCAAATCACTCCTAATCCTCATCCCTAAAGTACAAGACCCGAGCCAAGTTGGCGACTACAGGCCTATATCGGTCTGTAATGTCATTTATAAAATTATCTCCAAAATTCTGACAACTCGACTCAAGCCCTACATCGCTGGATGTGTGTCGGCATCCCAATCAGCTTTTATCCCGGGTCACGAAATTTCTGAGAATGTAATTCTCATCAGAGAAGTCCTACACACTTTCAAGTCAGCTTCTCATTCTAGTTCTGATTTTTGTCTGAAAGTCGACCTCTCGAAAGCCTTTGATCGGATGGATTGGAACTACATCGAGTCCCTCCTTCCTCTCTATGGATTCCCTCCACGAATGACAGGTTGGATCATGGCTTGTGTGAGATCGGCGGATTTCTCTATTGTCCTAAATGGTGGCTGTGGAGGGGGCTCGTTCAAACCGGAATGTGGGCTTAGACAAGGCTGCTCTCTCTCGCCTTATCTTTTTATTCTCGGTATGGACCCCCTTTCCAGAAGCCTTGCAAAATTGGTTAATGATGGTCAGTTGCAAGGGGTTAAAATGGCGCCTTCTTGTGAGCCCCTTACGGACATCCTCTATGCCGATGATCTACTGCTCCTTGGCAAGGCCTTAGCACAGGAGGCAAACCTCATTAAGCACTCTTTGCACGAGTTCTCCAAGGTATCCGGCCAGCAAATTGGCCCCGCGAAAAGTTCGATATGGTTCAGTGCAAAAACAGGAGTGGAGGAGAGGAAGCTCATTTCTGACTTTTTTGGGGTCAACCAAGAGATTACCTCAGTTTCATACCTGGGTGCTCCGATAACCACCACAGCCCAGGCCTTTGATTTCCTCGTAGAATCGGTGTCCTCTAGGCTGAATTCCTGGAAAAGCAAGCTGCTGTCTCAGGCAGGCCGAATTGTTCTCATCAAATCCGTCCTACAGGCAGTGCCTATCTACTTTATGGCCACCACTCAAATTTCGGTACGAATCCTTAACAAACTTAACTCTTTAATCAAGAAATTCTTCTGGGGCAAGGTGGACAAACAAAGATACATGGCATTGCTGGCCTGGGACAAAGTGACAGCACCGATTTGCATGGGGGGTTTGGGTTTGAAAGATCTGGCTTTAATGAATAAGGCAATGCTGATGAAAATGTTGTGGAGGGTGGCAGCGGGTTCGGAGGCTTTGTGGGCGAGGCAGGTCAGGGGGAAGTATCTGCCAAGAAGTGAATTATGGCTCAGTAGAAGAAGGTCAAAATGCACTGTTTTCTGGAGGGCAATTCTTGCTTTCAGGAGTGATTTGGAAAACATGGTGACCTGGCAGCTGGGGGATCGGTCCATTTGCACGGTCTTTGCTCAGCCGTGGTTTCCCAATGCCCTCCGTCACACCCCCCAAAATCGGACAGACAGCCTAACTAATGTTAATGAATTGGTTGATATTGCCACGGGTACCTGGCAGGTTGATTTGCTAGTAGGAAGATTTGGATACGCAGCAGCTATGTCCATTATCTCAAATGTCAAACCGCCTATTGAGGGTAGGGGGTTGACAGGCTTATTTTCACTCCCTGTACCAACGGAGCCTACTCAGTGAAGAAGACTTATGCAAAGTTACTTGCCCAAAACTTATGTAATGGAAGAAATAGGGGTATTATGGGGAATATGCTGCCCACTCAGCAAAAGATCTGGAAGCACATATGGCATGAGGGTGATCTTCCCCCACGTCTCCGGGTCTTCACCTGGAAGCTGTTACATGGCGCGGTGCCTTTGGGCAAGATAGTGGCTTCGCGTCTCAGGAGGGGGGATCCTACTTGCCTGGTGTGTGGGCAAGCGGAGGAAGATGAATTACACATGGCTTTCCTATGCCCTTTTGCAAGAGTCTGCTGGCTGATGAGTCCTCTGGCTCTCAAATCGGATGGATACAATTCTTCCATTGCCTCAGTGATGTCTTAATTAATTGAGCAAGTACCAAAGGAGCGGTGGCAGGAAGTGATTCAGACTCTCTGGGCAATCTGGCGGTGCAGAAACGACCACGTGTTCCAAGCAAAACAACCCTCCTTCACAAGTTTCAGCAAGTATATCTCTCAACTCCGAATGGAGAACTTTCTTGCTGGTCACTGCAAGGCCGTTACTCCAGGGCTTCCCCAGAGGGTCTCTGCCTCTGATTCTTCCTCTAGTGGCTCTTCTTTCACCTGTTATGTAGATGGCTCGTGGGTTTTTGGATGGGTGGGTGGAGTTGGCCTGATTCTGTCAAAGGAAGACACCTTACTGGGGTATAACTCGGCAAGAGTCATGGTCTGTTGTCCATTACAAGCAGAGGCTTGTGCATTATTGCAGGGGGTCAATTACGCAATTTCCAGGAACTTGTCTGAATGCACTTTCTTTACAGACTGCCTCACCCTTGCGGAGGTCTGTACGAGTTTGAATCCCCCTACTGAAGTTGATTGGAGAGCGCACAAGGAGATCCTCGATATTTGGAAGAAGCTACGATGTAATCGGGGTTTCTCCTGCCGGCATATAAGCAGAGAGCTCAATGAGACAGCGGATTCTCTGGCTAAGAGGGGCAGACAAATGGGGGGTTCCTATTGGGGTTTTACTTACCCAATTTTCCCTGTTTCTTTTTCACAGATTACAGTTTAGAAATAGGTCGGTTATAGATACTGGTAGCTTACAAAGGATAGCTTATCCTATCTGGTTCGGAATGGTTTACCTATGATTTGTAATCGTAGTTGGAGCAGTGTTTTTTCTGCGTTGTACTAGGGGGCCTACGGGCATGAATCAATCAAAAAAAAAAAAAATACACATCTGAGTTCTGAGTTGTCACCTTCGTCATTTTTCTGTTGCATTTTCCATACAACTAAATATTTAGTGGGTCAAAACATGAGAAGTACCGTTGAAAAGGAAAAGAAACACATATGGCCACACAGCAAGAGATTCAGAAAAAAATGAACAGAACATTGAGTTTGGGATTGTCAGAAGTACCAGATTTCTGTTTATATGCTCATACAATCATCGTGTACCGAGTCAAAACCAGTATTTACCAAACAGTTATATTAGAAAAAAAGAAAAGAAAAAGGAAAACAATAGCCGAGATTTTTATTAATACCCTAAAAAAAAAAAATATTAAAAATGCCCTCTGTTTTCAAAATTTTTTGAAAATACCCTAACCGCCCAGTGAACAGGCGGTTCACTCTCCCTACCCAACCGCCCCTTCACTGGGCGGTTCTCCTACTCTACCCAACCGCCCAGTGGTTGGGCGGTCCGCTATAATTTTTTTTTTTCTGGCCTTAAGGCCGCTGGTTCTTCTCCCTCCCTCAAACTCTACCCGCCCCACCCCCTGTTCCGCCTACCCGACCCGAGCAGCCCCCCAGCGCCCCCCCGACCACCCCCGCCCACCCCCGCCCACCCCCGCCCACCCCCGGCCTCCCCTCTACCCGGCCACCCTACCCTCGGCCTCCCATTCCCCTCCCTCTTCCCGTTCTCTCCTCCTCTCTACCCGGCCGCCCCTCCCCTCCCCCACCCCGCCACCACCCCCTCCCCCACCGGCCACCCCTCTCTCCCTCTCTCGGCCACTCTCTCTCTCTCTCTCTCGGCCAACTTTCTCTCGATCGGATTTTTTCTGGTACGTATGCGGGTTTAGAAATTGAATTGAATTGCCGTATGCGGGTTAAGCGGATTTAGTTTGTAAATTGAATTGCCGTATGCGGGTTGTTGATTTTCCCGACGCGATGAATTAAATTAGGGTTCTATAAATTAAATTAGGGTTTATAAATGAAATTAGGATTTATAAATGAAATTAGGGTTTATAAACTAGGGTTTATAAATTAAATTAGAGTTTAGGTTTTATAAATTAAATTATGGTTTATAAATTATGGTTTATAATTTAGAGTTAGGATTTATAGATTAAATTAGGATTTATAAATTAAATTAGGGTTTATAAATTAAATTAGGGTTTATAAATTAAATTAGGGTTTATAAATTAAATTAGGGTTTAGGTTTTATAAATTAAATTAGGGTTTATAAATTAAATTAGGGTTTATAAATTAAATTAGGGTTTAGGTTTTATAAATTAAATTAGGGTTTATAAATTAAATTAGGGTTTTGGTTTTATAAATTAAATTAGGGTTTATAAAGTATGGTTTATAATTTAGAGTTAGGATTTATAATTAAATTAGGATTTATAAATTAAATTAGGGTTTATAAATTAAATTAGAGTCCAGGTAATTTGATTTTGTCGTACACAGTCATTTCTCGGTACAAAAACTATTCTAATTAATTTGTCTTCAATTATGCAGTGGATGAATCAGGTTGGGGCTTCCACGAATGGGTGTTGAATAACAATGCGTGGAGCGCTTACTACAATGAGTATGGAGTCCCGGTGCAGGTTGGACAGGTAGCAAAAATTTATTATTTATTCAACTTACTACTTATTTGTATGTAGCAAAACTAACATTGTTTCCATTAAGGGTGGAGCTCCCCCACGACATTCCACTCCGGAGTTCACTATGGACGACTTTATGGGAGATTATGCCGGGGATGAGAGACGGAGCCTCCACATGCCACGATATCCGGAGGCCAGACAGCACGATGACGAGGCCAGTGGGAGTGGAGCACAGCATGCAGATGCCTATGCATCTGCTATATTTGGCACACCGCCTCCTCCGCCTACGTATTCATCGACTTGGGAGCCATGGGAGGTGCCTACCATGCCGCCTATCCCCCCACTGGTGGAGGATCCGTGGGCCGATGCGGATACAGCCGCACAGGAGGAGGAGGTTCACGTCAGGCGTGTACAGCCGCCTAGGGACCGTCATCCACCTCGTAGGTTGGATCTCTCTGGTCGTCGCCCTCGCCCTCGACGTTAGGTTTTTTTATGTTTTGTAGTTTGATAGGTTACTACTATTATGTATTCGGTCTGGACTGTTTTGCATGAGTTGTGGACATTTATTTTACGTAGTTTGGATTTTTTTTTTTTTTACTTCCGATTTAGATTACATATTTTTCACTGTTTATCACGTTAGCCAAATCGACAATCATTACAACAGCCGTATAACCGCATCAAAACTCAACTCACTTTTATTGAAAATTACAATAAAAAAAATTAAGCACTTTCCTTCATTTTTATATAAAATCTACAATAATAAAATATATATCAATATATATTTCCTTACAATAATATATATCTTAGTAAACCAAAATATATCTTAAACAATATATACATCTTAAAAAAATATATACCAATATGTATTTCCTTATAAATATATATATCTTAAAAAAATATATATATATATCTTAACATGAAGGAAAAATATATATCTTAACAATATATATATCTTAAAAAAGAAAAATATATCTAAACAATATATACATCTTAAAATATATATATATATCAATATACATTTCCTTATAAAAATATATAAAATCTGAATAAAAAAAAAAAAAACTGAACCGCCCCATCTCTGGGCGGTTTTCTGGAGGAGGTGGACCGCCCAGAAATAGGGCGGTTTTCTGCCATCAGTGGACCGCCCCATTATGGGGCGGTTAGGGCATTTTTAAAATTTTTTGAAAACAGAGGGCATTTTTAATATTTTTTTTTTTTAAAGGGTATTAATAAAAATCTCGGAAACAATAGCCTTCCAAAATACATGTACACAGTACACTATAATGAATTTCAATCCAATGATCGTGTACTGCTTACTTGTTGCTAAATTACTAATGATTAGATCCTAAACGGCATATGTAACATCTAACATCTATGTTCGTATTAATGAAATATGAAGACTCGATCTTCATATTTCTTTTAAAAAAAAAAACGGTCTTAAACGATATTAAAAAAATTACGGGGCAAATAGAACAAGTCAAATTGCATCGAAATTGCCCTGCTGCTAGGGGTGTAAACGGTCGGATACGAATCAGATAGTGGTCAAACCGTATCCTTATCCGTTATAATTTTTCGGATACGAATATGAATAGTCTCGGATACGGATATGAATCGGATATGGATCGGATATTGGACGGATACGAATACGGATATGAATATAATTCGGATAATTAAAAATAAATTACTAATGTACATTCTAGTAAAAAATAACATTTAAATATAATTTTTTCATTCATAAATTAGATATAATATTTTTATAATAAATTTGTTGGTTACAAAACATATATCATATTATCAAAACATTAGTTTTATATTGTTAATCAGAATATATATGTATATGTAGTTTAATAAATCATTGGTATGTATATGCAATTTAATAAATCAATTTAAGAACATAGAGTATATTTATTATAGTTTAGGGGTGTAAACGGTCGGATACGGATAGTTACGGATAGTTAAAAATATTACTGTATCCTTATCCGTTATAATTTTTCGAATACGGATACGGATACGGATACGGATACGGATAGTCCCGGATACGGATACGGATCGGATAATATCCGATCCGTTTACACCCCTACCTGCTGCTATGATGCTATCTGATCCAACGGCATAGAACACGCTCTAAATTTATTGGGGATCATCATCCAATTTGTGAAGTGTGTACTTTACTACTTTGGTTATAACCAGTAAGCCAAGCAACTTTCGAACTAATTTGATATACCAGTATTTAATTAATAACGCAAAATCGGATCAAAATACAAATCTATGATCGATCGACATTCAACCATTCTATTATTATTTTTAGTTTACTTACTATTCCAAAAGCTTAGCCGAACATAGAGATATATATATGTATAATCATTTATTACAACCAAATCAGGGAATGACTCTGTTAGGGTTTTCGAAAAAGGAGAGGCCACAAACAAGAGAGAGAAACAAGAGACGAATGTGGTGTTTGGTTGTGGACTAAAGCTAAGGAGATCTAAATTGATTATTCTAACTTAGATCAGTCTAAATTATTCATATTTGGTTGATGTCTAAAATTAAATTCTAGCTTAAGGTCTAAATTATTCATGTTTGGTTGATGTCTAAAGTTAAATTCTGAAAAACAAAATCATCTCTTTTACTGCTAGCTCAACATATCATATAATTAAAGTATCTAAATTGAATTATAAATTTCAAAATATTAACAATAAATCGCGTATTGTTTTTCTTTTATTGTTGTTCCATGGAGTTATGCGATCGTGATAGAGTATCTCGTGAAGTACCTAACCGTGTAGATAGATGAAAGTCAATTCAGTGTCTAGAAATACAGAGAGATTGTTTTGAGATTCGTGCCAAATTATAATTAGTTCTAGTTCTAGTTATACAAAGTCAAGTATTGCACAGGATCTGATTTGGCCGTGACAGGTGTTAAATCTCATACCTACCAATGCCAGCCACTACCAATAAGCCGTGTAATTAGGCTGTCTTGTTCTTTTGGCATATTTGAGCCTGTCTCCATCTTTTTTTTGTCATAATATTCCTCCTCTTTTCAAAGACTTCTGAATTTTTATATTTACTAGTTCCTCTTTTCCAGAGAAAGTAGTCAATTTAATGATTTATGAGAATCACCTATATTGTCCCTTTTCACCTGCCTACATAGGTCCAATTTTGCACTAGTAGGGCCTTTTTGGCAGACGGAGAAGAACGGGAATGAGAACGGAATTCGAAAATTTTTGAACTACGGATTACTATGTGCGTGTGACAAAAAACACGACTTCAGACTGAAATTTTTTTTTCCACGCGCACAGTAATTGCACCGAATAAGGCCGTATTCAACTCACACGGTCAATATTTTGGGAAAGTGATTAAAAGATCGTCAAACTTTTTTTTTTTTTTTTATCATTGAAGAGGATATACACCGTTGATGCTTGATCAGACGATATATATTTTGCTTTGCTTTTGTGAAATTTCATACTTCGTCCTGCTAATCTGATCAGTCCGCTCTTGATCGAACGATGATGAAATTTTGTACGTTGTACAAGTGAACATTTTAAATCACTATTATTAAAACCGGACTGGACCAGTGCCTACACTAAAAAAATGGACCCGGAACCACATCCGATTCGTTTCGAATAAAAGACCAAATAAGCATGTAAACTGAAAAAATATATGAAAAACTGGTAAACCAACAAAAAAAAAAACAATCATTTTTTTTTTTTTTTTTTGAAATTTGTGAACCAACACAAAATATTGGAAGCCCATTATTCCTCCTTTCGAGGGAGAACACGTAGCATGTGGGAGATATTATTCTGTGGACAATTATGTGTTGTCTTTTGTATTATGTAGTTATTCAATTCTAAATAAAATATAACACTATAAAATGTCTTTGATGTAAAAGAAGAGTAGAACTAGGGTGTTCTTAAGCTCACCAAGTTTCTTTGTGAGTTTAATTCAAAAACTTATTGAATTGGCTTCAAACGACGCATCCAAACCGTTGAAACCGATCTACTTCACGAGTGATGAGTTTACATGTCAAATTTATAAATTTTTAAACTAATTTAATATAAAGTCAAGCGGTCAAAAAATGATGAAAAATGAACACATTAAAATTAACTTATAAACCATATTTTTTTGACCGCTTGACTTTATACTAAATTAGTTCGAAATTTTATAAATTTGACATGTAAACACATCACTCGTGACGTAGACGGTTTCAACGGTTTGGATGCATCGTTTGAAGCCAATTCAATATATTTTTGAATTAAGTTCACAAAGGAACTTTGTGAGCATAAGAACACCCTAGTTCTACTCGTAAAAGAAAACGTTTCTACGGTTTTATTTTAATAATTGTAATAATAAGTTCTACATACCTTGAGCATAAAAATATATATTTCTTTCATTTTTAATTTTAAACTACATTGTTTAATACTACGTGGAAAATTCACTATATAAAATATAATAATTTTTATTATAATACTTATATCTCATAAATATATAAGTATTTAAAAAAATTAGCGATTAGACCGGCTGACTCATCGACCCAACCAGTGAACTGTTAACACAAAATTTTACTGGATCGAAGCCGGTTCCGATTCTGATAACATTGTTTTAAATTGTGGGTCTTGAGAAAAAAAAGTTTGCTTTGATAGCCCAAAATAAATTTATATTTGCGACCTGCTATGCAGTTTCGGGTGTAAATAGAGTTTCTCTAAAAATGACGAGATACCAAAACGGCACTTGCAATTACATATATACATATAAGATACCTAAATGGGGATCCGACTCTGCTTTTTTTTAGAGAAAAGTAGGATTCTGCTTTTTCGATCCCAACCATTCAAAAATTTCCGTTTGCGTATCTCGATAAAGAAACTTTTTTATGCACAAATCTCAATGAATTTGAATGATTGAGATCGGAAAAGCAGGACTCTGTTTTTCTCTAAGAAAAACAGCAGAGTCGATTTCCCTAAATGGCAGTGCTCGAGTTTTGTAACTTATCTAACGAGGGCAGTAAAAAAAGCTCCCGTAAAATATTGGGAGTTGTTGGCGTATCACCTCAAAAACTTATCATATTAGTTTCAAACGATAAATTCATGTTAAAATCTATATATATACTTCAAAAGTGATATGGTTATATACAAAGTTTATAAATTTTTGAATACATTTAGTATAAGAGTTTAGTTAGCATGCTATTAGGTTCAAAACAACAAGCCATATTATCGTCTCAAAAATCTATCGAATAGGGTTCAAACAACAAATTTAAGCTGTTGAAACCGATTTAATTTACAAGTGATGTGTTTACATGCAAAGTTTATAAATTTTGCAAACTCATTTCGTATAAAATCAAACGGTCAAAAACACAAATTTATGAATTTATATTAATGCATTTATTTTCATCCGTTTTTGACCACTTGATTTTATACTAAATGAATTTAAAATTTTACACTTTTTTATGTAAATAAATTATTTTTGAAATAGATTGGTTTCCAATAATATAAATTTGTGGTTTAAAAGAAAAATGACAGTAACAGTATTCTTAATATTATTTTTTTTTCCTTCAAAAAATGTACGAATTGTACTTCTCTGTTAGGTCAAGTGCTATAATATACGGAACGCACTCTTAGTTAATACTTAATAGCAACTTGCAAAGCTTTGTTTGGACATGTGATTCATGAAGAACAAAAGCACAGATTTAAAATAGCTTAAACAGAATCCACTATGAGCTCATCAAAGGGAAATGGAAATTTTATATTTCAAAAAAAATTGGTGGAAACATTTTGTTTTAAGAAAAAAAAATTAATAGTTTGAATTCTCCTCAATTTTATATTACAAATGCAAATGACAATTTATTGACACAGAAATCTCCCCAATTTAAAATTGACCGGACCTACATTTAAAGCCAGAGATATTTAACCATCTCATAATAAATTTAATTGTGTATATTAAAACTTAATTATTCTTTTATTTTATATAGTTCAACTTCTAATAAAATTTTAATATGTGTTTGTAGTTTAGTTGTTAGAATTTTACTTTGTAGTCGTGAAAACTTGAGTTTATGCAAACGAATTAGATATTATATGTCCAGGTCCAGTTATATATTCGAACTTTTGCGTATTTGGATACAAATAGTTTACAGATATATATACAGATATGGTTTCTGCGGATACGAATGATATAGTTTCGGTTTCGAAAGCGGATACGAATATGGATAATTATTCGTATTCGTGTTTTTTTTTTCGGATATCCGTTTGTGCGGATACAGATACAGATAATTATCTGAATCTATAATTTTTAATTCTATTTAGATATTTGTTTGTGCATATACGGATATGGAGACGTATAATTATCCGTTTGTAATTATCTATTTCCTTATTTTTTTAATTTTCAGATATTTGTTTGTGTGGATACATATAATAATAATTTGTATTCATTTTTTTTTTTATCTGTTTGCTTCAAAATCATATTTGTTTGGAGAGATATTTTTTTGTTGATATTTTTGGTCAAAAATATGGTTATGTTGGTGATTAATTGTTGTTTTACGAGATGTATATTTTGTTATGACATGAAATATTTGATATGAGAAAAAAATATTGTGTTCAACATAATGATCGAATTTCCATATTATACTTGTATTTATGCTATTTTTGTTTGCTAAAGAATAAATAATTTATTAAATAAACTGTTAATATTGTTACAATATTCATATCTATATTATTATTTGTATTATTTAATATATGATATTTATACATTTTCTTTTAATATCTGATCCATATTCATATAAAAAAATAATAACGGATATGAATATAATTTTATTATTGTTTGATTTTTATTCAATTCATTTGCATTCTTGTTTTAATTCAAATTTTAACTGCCACACATTATGCATTATAGTTCCTATTTTGCACGTGAATATTAAAGTGCGCACGAAGTTTTGCGGTTTGGTTAACGGAGTTTGAGCATAAATTCGCATATATCTTTGCGGGATATAGACACTTAGGCAAAATTATCCTATAGAATAATCTGTAATGAAGATAGTTACCTCACCTTAAAAGTAATTAAAGGTGGCATTTAAGTGGAGAGCATATATAAAGTATAAATTCGCATATATCTTTTACATTTTTTTTGAATTTTTTTACTATTTATTAAATAATTATATAAAAACTAGTCAAATCAGATAATTGAATTTTGTAAGCATCTTAATAAATAGTAAAAAAATTCAAAAAAAATATAAAATTTGATCTGCAAGCACATTTTATTGTGGAGATAATGTTGAACGGTTTGGATCGACGATTTGGACTTTATATGTAGAAAATGGTTGGAGTAACTTTACGGTAACTCAAAAGTGTTGTAATCGGATCCCTCCTCAGATATATATATATAGAGTGACTAAGGTCAAAGTGGTAGTTCCTAGCTCACGGTGCTACCAAGTCATTTTTGGATTTTCAAAGTCCAAACGGTCGATCCGAACCGTTCAAGTTGATCTCCATATTGAAATGTGCTTGGAGACCAAATTTTACATTTTTTGGAATTTTTTTACTATTTATTAAGCCACTTTGAAAATTGCTGATCCGGATGAACAGTAAAAACAGTGCAACCAAATTCTAGACCATGTGATCAGAAATTTTCAAAGTGGCTTAATAAATAGTAAAAAGATTCCAAAAATGTAAAATTTGGTCTCAAGCACATTTCAATATGGATATCAACTTGAACGGTTCGGATCGATTGTTTAGACTTTGAAAATTCGAAAACGACTTGGTAGCACCGGAAACTAGGAACTACCACCTTGACCTTAGTCGCTCTCCATATATATATATATATATATAGAGAGATGGACTTAGCTACTTCATGAAGTAAAACGACTTTGTACTTCACGCCATATCTTCATTTTCAAAGTTCAAATAGTCGATTCGAACCTTCCAACATGTTCTTCATATTGAAATGTACTTGGAGACCAAATTTTACATTTTTTGGAATTTTTTTACTATTTATTAAGCCACTTTGAAAATCTGAAAATCCTTATGAACAGTAAAAAACAGTAAAAATTTCTGGACCGCCGGATCAGTGATTTTCAAAGTGGCTTAATAAATAGTAAAAAAATTCCAAAAAATGTAAAATTTGGTCTCCAAGCACATATCAATATGGAGAACAACTTGAGCGGTTCGGATCGGTCGTTTGGATTTTCAAAATGAAAATAATGAGGCGTGGAGCACCAAGTCGTTTTACTCCATGAAGTAGCTAAGCCCAGCACTATATATATATATATATATATGAGGAGGGATCCATTTACAAAATTTGTAAGTTACAACATCTTATAACAATTCAGTTTTGTAATTTTAAAGGTCAAACAGTTGATCCAAACCGTTCAACATGATGTCTACATTAAAATGTGCTTGGAGATAAAATTTTACATTTTTTTGAATTTTTTATTACTTATTAATTATTTTACAAAACTGCTGTTTTTTGATGATTCAGAATTGTCTAAAATCAACAGTTTTATAAAATACTTAATAAATAGTAAAATTTTATCTTGAAATATATTTTAATATAGATATCATGTTGAACGGTTTGGATCGACTGTTTAAACTTTTAAAATTGCAAAACTAAATTGTTATAAGATGTTGTAACTTACAAATATTGTAAGTGGATCCCTCCTATATATTTATATATATATATATATGAGATGGACTTAGCTAAGCCATGGTGTAAAACGACTTGGTACTCCACGCCATATTTTCATTTAAATCCAAACTACCGATCCGAGCCGCTCAAGTTGTTCTCCATATTGAAATGTGCTTGGATACCAAATTTTACATTTTTTGGATTTTTTTTACTATTTATTAAGCCACTTTGAAAATCGCTGATCCGGATGAACAGTAGCAAAACAGTAAAAAATTCTGGACCAATGGATCAGCAATTTTCAAAGTGGCTTAATAAATAGTAAAAAAATTCCAAAAAATATAAAATTTGGTCTCCAAGCACATTTCAATATGAAGAACAACTTGAGCGGTTCGGATCGGTAGTTTGGATTTTCAAAATTGAAATAATGAAGCGTGGAGCACCAAGTCGTTTTACACCATGGCTTAGCTAAGCCCAGCACACATATATATATATATATATATAAAAAGAACGCAATCTAAACTAGTGTTGTAAATTACGGTATGCGCTCATCGGACGGACATGGTACCACCAAGTGATTAATCGGAAATAATCGAAAATAATTATCATCATCAGAAAAAAAAATCAACTAATTAATTAAGAAATTTCTTGACAATTTAATCACCGCCAACGACTAATCCACCGATTAATCGGTCTAAACATACGTTTTTGTACAAAACTGATCTAAACTAGTTAAAAAGCGCGGTCACTTACCACTTGCCATTTTGCACGCTTAATGATTGGCAATTGGGATCCTCTCCAATTAACCATGACATGTGTAGTTCTTGTGATAGGAATCAGAGTAGGTCCGATGCCCATCGGACCTACCTTGGTTCGATGGGTGTGAAGACCATTCGATCTGCATCAAGATTCGTGTGCTCTGTATCAAATCCGTGCAAGTATGTATCATTTTCCATGCGCATAGATCTTGATGCTAATCGTACGGTCTTAGAGCTCATTGAACCTAAATGTAGGTCCGATGCCCATCGGACCTACTCCTATCTCCTTGTGATATGAGTTACAGCTGTAGCTCAAAAATATTATAAAATTAAGTCTTGTCAAAAGAACTTGTATAAATTTTATTCAAAGTTAAACTCAAACCGTCCGATTTGCGTTGAGATTCATACAAATGATTTACAACTTAATAAATTCAAACGGTCCTATATATAAAACTGTTTATGTCTAATTTTGAATAAGAATTTGTCCAGCTTCCTTTGACAAAAACCCACCCAAACATTATAATCAAACGCACAAAATCTCAACCGTCCAGTGTAATCCATATCCTGGTTCAATCCTACTTTATGGGTTTTTAACGGTTCAGATCCATGGATGGACCTAAATTCAATCACGTAAAAATGGAGGGGATCTTTGCCTTTTGTGGATCTCTTTATTTTTTTTGAAAATCTTTACCCTCTAGTGGATGTCTTTATCATATTTAGACTCCAAGTCTAATATTCTGAAACTAGATATTATTCTGATTTAACATAACTTGATTGTCGTAAATTATCCTTTTCAAGAAATTCCACGTGCTCCAATAAATGGCAAGATATAAAGTAACTCTATGGGCAAGTCACAATTTTGAAAATAAAAAATAAAAAAACTTTTGCCTTTTAATTATACCATATGTTATGGTAGGAGCACAAAGGTAGATATGATAAACAAAACATAATACAATATCACAAAAATCAAACCAACTGTGGACAGGTCAAGGATTGTATCAGAAAGCTTGCCCAAAACATACGCTTGCAAGCACAACCATGGAACCATCATAGGAGGAATTTGACAAGCACACAAAAATTTAAAATTTGTACCAAAAGCGGGTTGAGTTGAGTGAACGAAGGAGCACCGGAAGTGCTTCTTGGAGGTGCAGTGGGGCCGGTTGCTTTTGTAGCACCAGGGAAGGCAATACCTTTCCCAGGAAGTGAAGATCTTGGTGCCGGAATTACGCCACCAGGTTCCGCAGGGGAAATTGGGGATGGTGCCGGTGAAGAATTAGATGTTTCATCGGGTACTTCAGTTGGTGGCTCGATAACTGCCGGGAATTGGTGCACCCCTACAATATTTAGTTAGTTAATAGATGAAAATTAAAGATCTCACTCTTATTAATTATTTTCAGGAGACAAAAGTTCAATTCTCGAGAATAGTACTTAAAAAATACCGGGTTGCACTAGGGCCCTTTAATTAAAAAAAATATATATTTCAATTAAATCTGTAAAGGAGATATAAATAAGGTCGTGAGGTGCTAAGATGACTTCAAAAGTCATTAGTCTAAACTTCCATGGGCTTTAAATCATTACGAGTGGCCGAACCTCACTAGTTTGAATTCAAACCGATCCGCAACCATACTTGAATACCCATGACCCATCTGACCCAAAAAGGCAGCATCAAATTTAAGAATTAACTTTCAAGCACACAACATGATGTCCCAACCCCAATGATTTAGAATTCGTATCCTCTGCATTAACGCACCGTTTGAGTTAAGATCTGGACCGTCCGATTTCAATCCGCACTAATATTAAAGGGCCCCGTGGGTTATAGCGTGGGCCGGATTGACCCGAAATTAGATCACACGGCCGAAAAAATTAACTCAAACGGTGCATTAATGCAGAGGATATGGATTCAACGATTTAGAATTGAAACGCCCCAACCTGAGAACTCAGAACCAAATGGCTTAAAACTTGAAAAAGACCACATTTGAATAACTTCAATTTGAAGCCAACCCAACTTGAGCCCAATAAGGCTTGTAAAGCCCATTATCATTGCTATTTACAAGTCCCAGCCTGTACACTGTTACATATATAAATTAGAAAAACTCAAAATTTTATACTTTAATGGTCCCAAACTTTAATTTGCATTTATTTGTAAATGCACATATGGGGCTCAATCTGATATTCTCAAAAACAAAATCATCTCTTTTACTGCTAGCTTAACATATCATACAATTAAAGTATCTAATTCTCCGACAAAATTTCTTTCATTGAGAAAAAATAATAATAAATAAATACATGCTGCCATTGTTGAAATAGGCTACATTCGCAGGAAGAGGAATCCCGGAGTAACTTGGCAAGCAACTTTGGATAATTTTGTTCTATAATTTTTGTTCTACTTGTATATTTTATTGATCAGATTTCGTTAAGACCATAATTTGCAACATACACTACATCAGAATGATAAAAAAATACAACAAAAAATTACCTGGACATCTAGGCTGGAGTGATGTGCTTAGCCTATCACATAAGAAATAAAGCATGTCAGGTACAAGTGAATATGTTTTTTTTTTTTTTATTCGTTTGTTTCTAGCTGTGCACATGGACAACCCTTGTTAAAAGCTACTGTTCTTGGTATTAAAATGGCTAGATACAAATTTTACCCCTTGTTACAGTACTTATACTAGGTCGAATCGTAATATCTGATAACCATATATTAGTGAATTTAAGGTTAATTCACTAACTTTCAATTATAACAGGCATACGGTTAAATTATCATGGTAATAGAGGTCCATACGTGGTAACAATAGTTCCATTTACAAAACCACCATAGTTGCAGGAAGTGACGTTGCATCCAGCACTAGTGGGTTTTGCAGTCACATTTCCCAGCATCAGATTGCTGTTAGGGCACTGCATATTTGAGCATGACACTGCCATAGATGTCGGTGTGCAGTATAAGCTAACCAAAATAACAAAATAATAATTTGTTAAATAATAAAAACAAAATGGCAGCGTATATAATATGTTCATTTTCACTTGATCCATTTAGTGCTTAATTAAGGAACTGTGCAGGATGCTGAGGCTTGGTCTAGAACAAGTACAAAATTTCCATTGTAATTTTCTAAAATAAATAGATTGATGTCACTAATCTAATATTCTGTTTATGCAACTGTACGAAGGCTTTTTATTGAACTTCACTACACATCAAACAATTATTAAACAATGGAATTGCAGGAAAACAGAGAAGCATTTACTTAAGATTTCCTGGACCACAGCTGCACTGCACGCAGTTTCCTGCGGTAATTGTGTAAGTACTATTGGCCACTAGCATTCCATGATCTGATGCAAACTTTGGAAAAATTGATGGACATGCTGAAATCATCCAAAATAAAGGAATTGAGTAACATGGCAATATTTAGATACAAGACATGTAAGCAAAAAATTCAAATTTCCAATGCTGTTTTACCAGGCAAAGGGATGGCTAGAATATCGCCAGGATGTACCGTTGGATTCCCCATCGCATTAACATTCATTATATCTGTTACAGTAGTGGAGTAATCTGTGGCAATTTCCTGCACCGATTCACCATCCTTGATCACATATGAGAGATACACCGCCGGGAGAAAATTATCGGTGGAATTAAAACACACGCAGGGGAGTGGTATGACAAGGGTCTGGCCCACGTCCAGTGCTGACGGATCCGTGATGGCATTTGCCTGGTTAACATAGAGTTTAGCACACCATATTGCATCTAAAATTGCTAATTCTAGTACTAATGTATGTAGTGATCTTTTCCTTTATGGTGCCAGTTAGTCCGAAAATCAGCACTTTTAACTGTGATTTTGGGTCTTTACTTCATGCTCAAGTGCTTTGTTGTTAATTTGACATGCCTAGCAAGCTTACATGCCATACCAGACATGTATAATTTGTACCGGTCCTTAAAAGAAATTAAGGTATGTGGTACCAAACAAGTTATTGGACCAATAGCTACTTCATATAATGATCACCTGACGAATCTGGTCGGCCGACGCAAGGCCTGAAAAAATATTGGAGGCGATAGAAGCGAGGGTATCGGTTGGGCGGGTCGTGTACCGGGTCGAAACTGACTTCCTTATACCATCAGAGCAGGCACAAACGGTCGGTATGCGAATGAATAGCCCGGCTGGGAGAATCCTGTGTGCCGCATCAGGTACAGTAAGATCAAATGCATTTGTGGCAAGAATCGAGTATGGGTCGGTACGAAACAAGGCTGCTATTTCTGAGACCTTAAGGTCTGTGTAGAGGGTGTAGCCTAAAAGGGCTGGGCATGAGTCGGAAACAGAGCATGGTTCTATGGTGGTTTTGGAGAGAGAGAAAGGGAGAACAAAGAGGAGGACGAGGAGTAGAGAGAAGATGGTCATTTCTAGGGTTAGGGTTTGATCAGGGAAGAAGAGAGGCGTAAAGGGAGATGGTGAGATGCTCTGCGTGAGAGCTTGGGAATGTGTGTAAAGAGAGAGATGAGAGAGGTGGAAAGATGGATTAAAGGTTAAAGGAGGGAGAAACGAGGGAACCAACGGTCGCTAAGCTGAATTAAATTGGGTTTAGTGATGGGTCCCAGTAGCTCAAGGGTGGGATTATGAATTTATGATCTTATGTGACCTAGGGTTTCTTGATGATTTGTGTTTTATTCTTTTGCAAAGCTCTACAAAGTTTTGTTCCTTCCTAATCTAGCGTGAAAAAAATATTTTCGTGCAAAACAAAGGGCCAAGTTTAAATGTTGATTTGTTACAAAAGTGAATTTATGTATTATGAGAATAATTTCAATATCTTAAATATCATGTCAATTTCAATTGTAGATTCAATACATGATCTTGACAACATATTTATCAGGAATAAATCCACTATATTCAATTGTAGATTCAATTATAAATATTCAATTGTATATTCTATAATTAAATATTTATATAACTTAATTTTTTATAAAAAAAATGCGAGTCTATATTTACTAACATGTTATTGATAAGAGTTACCCTGAAATTTTAATTGACAAACATATTTATCAAGAATAAATCCACTACTGTAGAAATTGCTTAGCATGTTTGAGAGCCAAATCTAAATTTTTGATATTTTTACTTTTGAAACTAAAGAAAAAATTTACATTGTTTAAGGACTTCTTTTAGAGAATCAATTCTCCCTTTATTTTTTATTTTGGAATATATAATGCTATGTTTAATGAGGAGGGATCCAATTACATCTTTTTTGGTGACACATCATGACACCGTTTTTTTTATAGGTTAATTTTGCGATTTCAAAATCCAAATAGTCGATCCGAACCGTTCAACATGATCACCATATTAAAATGTGCTTGGAGATCAAATTTTACATTTTTTTGAATTTTTTTACTATTTATTAAGATGGTTACAAAATTGCTGTTTTTCAATGGCCTGAAAACAACAATTTTGTAACCATCTTAATAAATAGTAAAAAAAATCAAAAAAATGTAAAATTTGATCTCCAAGCACATTTTAATATATTCATCATGTTGAACGGTTTGGATCGACTATTTGGACTTTGAAAATAATAGGTGTCAAAGTGCGTCGCCAAAAAAAATGTAATTTGATCCCTCCTCATGTTTAATATTCATCCAGGTCAAACTATTTGCATGTCATCATTGTTGTCAGGAGCGGAGGAATGTTGAAGCAAAGAGATACTAAGCATCCTTATAAATTTTTTTTTTTTTTGTAACTTAAAATTCCAACTTATTTAAAAATTAATACTGTTAATTTTTCTCATAAATTGAAATTACAAGAAAACAAGAGGGAAATTATTGTTCAAACCCAGAGGTAAAAATATTGTATTACTATTTGGAGATAGGAGTAGGTCCGATGGACAACGGAGGTACATTTAGGTTCAATTAGCTCTAGGACCGTACGATTAGCATCAAGATCTATGCGTACGAAAAAATTGGTACAGACTTGCACGAATTTTGATGCAAATCACACGAATCTTGATACAGATCGAATGGTTATCACACCCATCGAACCAAGGTAGGTCCTATGGGCATCGGACCTACTCTGATTCCTACTATTTGAAGTGTGGGTCCCACTCTCTCCGGGAAAAGAGAAGACAGCATCAGGAGATTTTGTTTTCTCTGTGACAAAAGCAGCTCTTTTCATAGTTCCACACTGCCACCTTGTTTTTTATGGTTAGAAATGAATGAACGAATGAACGGGTTTGGCATTTTAGCAAGAGAATGCGAAAGCGCTTCTTTCGAAATCTAACATAAAGCCCTTATACTTTGCGGATTTACAGAGCCCATGACCATTTTACATCGTTGTACCTAGTTAGCGGCTTATTCCAAATTCTAGGCTCATTTAGCGAAAAAAATGGTGTTTCTAAGCCCATTTAGTTTGGGCTACCACCTTCTTCTTCTCTTTTTTTGGGGGCAAGTTATTTAAATTCCCCCCCTCCCATAAACATTGTCAATTTCATGGAATTTCAAAGCAGACTTCTATAATTCAAATAGGTTCTCAAATTATTTTCGTTAGGCTCAAAGTACGTAGGGGTACTAATGATTAGATAATATCCGTTCATATTTGAATCTGTATTTGAAATTTTACGGATTCACATATTCTTAGATATTTTGCGGATACGGATACAAATACAGATAATTATTTGTATCTGTAATTTTTTCAGATATCCCTATCTTTTTGTTTTAATTTCAAAAATGAACACTTCCCTCAGCTAATTTAATGAAAAATATTTTCTTTTGGTATCTTTTGATTAAACATATGGTTGTTTTGGTAATTAATTTTTGTTAATGGGATATATATTTTGTAATGATATAACGAAAAATATATTGTGGTCACCATATTGATCAAATATTCAAATTAATTATATAATTGTGATATTTTTATTTTTCTAATAAAAAATGATTTATTGAATAACATGTTAATATTGTCACAATATTTGAATTAGATATTTAAATTATATCCACATCGGTGTTTGTTTAATATCTAATATGTATATATCTTTTAATATTTGATATGTATCGGTTTAATATTTGATCCATATCGGTATCTGGAAAATAAAACCAAATACAGATATGAATTTATTACAATGTGATCCATTCGCACCTCTATCTGGAAGTATTCTACCCTTTGCGGTACCGTAGGATTCTTCAATTTATGTCATTGAACAGCGCTTGTTGTGTTTATTTAAATTAGCTATAATAACAAAAAGGAGAACAGCCTATGACTCGCATATTTTTATTTCTTCGCGTTTTGCAACTTATAAGAATTAAATTGGCTGGTCAATTTCATGAAGAGTACGGTTAAAATGCACCATAAGTTTTATGCACAAATTATATTTCACATTTTTATTTTCGTTCTCAAAATTCAAATAGTTAATTCGAATCGCTTAATATTATTCATATTAAAATGTACTTAGTGACCAAAGTTTATTTTTTTTAGAATTTTTTACTCTTTTTTTAGATAGGTATAAAATCATTCTTTTTGAATGGTTCAGAAGCAATAATTTTGTACTTATCTAAAAAAATTATCTAAAAAAATAGTAAATAAATTCGAAACAAAATGAAATTTGTTTTCTAAGCCCATTTTAATATGAATATTATGTTGAGCTATTTTAATCCATTGTTTAAATTTCGAGAACAAAAATAATGATGTATGTATAATTGGAGTACAAAACCAATGATGTATTTTGACCTCTATTGATCAAGTACAACATCGGTCAAAGTTCGTCCAAGAAAGCAACAGATCATGAGAGAGCAGGCTATTTCACGAATAATCCATTACTTGATTGAAGTTTACGAGGGAAGTGGCGGCATGGCCATACAATTAAAATTGCGGGGAAATAATACGGCCATGAAATAAGAATGGAAGCTTGAAATGAAGCCAACAAAGCGATCGACAAGGTTGCGTTCAGTGCTTGCATGGCTTCATGCGCACGTAACCTCCCATTGTTTGCAGCTGCAGTCTTCGGTCTGGTTTAGAAATTATATTATATTAGATATGTTCTACTGAGAGTGAAAATTATGTTGAAAAGTCAGTTAAAATTTTTTTTTGGTTAAAAAGGCCGAGGCCCTGCTTTATTAAGAAACATAGTTAACTTACAAAATAGGAAATTGTTTAATGAGAGTATCAACCACAAGCCCTCCAAAATAACCCAAGTCAGAACATCAAATAATAAAGGACCATCTTGATATGTCATATGCATAAGCAAGGAACAAAAGAGCTATATAACATATACTAAGCTCACATAGATCCTAAAAGCAATTAGCCCTAAAGCTAATGTAAACACTACAACTAGACAAGTCTTTGAACTGGCGGAGGAGGTGGTGATGGAGAGTGGGGGAATGGCCATCTTGATCTTGATATAGCACTAGTTGGTCATCACTGGTCAGCCATACTCGATTGGGATTGCTTCTAAAATCTCTTCAGTTGGCAGCCAAGCACCCGTAGCTTCCCTTGTTTTGTTATTAGTTCTGGTGCTACCTGTCCAACATTTGACCAAAGACATAGTTAATAATATGAGCTGTCTTCTAGTTTTGATATTGGCATTTTGAAAACAAATATCATTGTGATGTTTCCAAATGGTCCAACAAATACCACTGAAAACTATTAAAAATGCTTGTTTTTTGTGTGAACTAAGTGAGTGTGCAAATGTCAGTATATCATTGAGGGGCTTCCAGTTTTTAAAATATAAATGTTGTTCCCCATCCAGAACCACACTTGTTGAGCTAATGGGCAATTTAAGAATAGATGATCAGTTGTTTCTAATTGATTACAGAACTTGCAAGTAGTATCTCCACTCCGGCCTCTTTTACTCAATTTATCTTTAGTGAGGATTCTTTTTTTACAAGTTAACCACATAAATTTGTTTATTTTGTGTGGCAGGGGAGTGTTCCACCAAAGCATATATAGGATTAACTACACTAATACCTCCAAAGATCAGCAATTTATATAGAGAATGAACTGGAAATTTTCCTAAATTTTCTCATCGCCAAGCTATCTTATCCTATATATGTGTAAAGGAGGTGGTGCTAATAGTGTGGAGTATATGAACCCATTCTTGGAGGTTGATCCCAGTAAGTACCCTTCTAAACCTAACACATTGCCCATGAGAATTAATCACATTAGATAATAAAACATTTGGATTAGTACATATTTCATATAGTTGGAAGAATTTTGTTGCCAGCATTCTCCGTTCCATAAATCCTCCCAAAATCTAACCAAGGAATTGAGGCCAGGATCATATCTAACATTACACTGTTCCAAGGAATCTAATTTCATGATATTGGACCAAAAAGGGGAAATGTCATTGGATTTATCTGAACTATAATACAAATGAGTGATCAAAGTTTTCTATTTACTATGAAAGGTGTGATCCATACATTTCCACCACCACTTTGCTAATAAAGCTGAATTCATATTCCATAAGTCAAGAATACCTAGACCACCATATTCCTTTTGCTAAGCAGATAGTTTCCCATTTGATAAGGGCAGATTTCCTTCTACTTTTATCATTGCCTTGCCAAAAAAATCGACATATAATCCTATCAATATCTTTAATTACTGTATCAGGTACTCTAAATAAGGAAAGTGTATAAAGTGGTACTGCTGAAAGGACAAAATTTAGTAGTGTATGTGTCGCTCCGTTAGAGAGCAACTGACCTTTCCAATTGGGCAGTTTCTTTTCTAGTTTATCTACTAAAAATCTCCAGTCTTGACAACTAAGTTTTTTATCATGTAAAGGAAATCCTAAGTACTTTATAGGAAAATTAGCATTTTGGCATCTAAATGTTTGAGCTAACTCAGTACCTAAGTCTGTGTTTATAGAGTACAGTTCAGTTTTATTGAGATTAACTTTGATACCAAAGAGAGCCTCAAAGGCTTGCATGGCTCACCATGCAGCCTTTACTACTTCATGTTTGGCTTCTAAAAATAAAATGGTATCATCAGCATAATGACAATTAGTAATTGCCTGATTATTAAAACAGGAAGGACCTAATCCTTGTATAATATGAGCTTGTCTACCCTTTGAGAAAATCTTACTTGAAGAATCAGCAGCTAAGATGAAAAGGTATGGAGAAAGTGAATCCCCTTGCCTAACTCCTCTCTTACAATAAAAGTAAGGGGTTAATTCTCCATTAATATTAATACATGAATGAGAACTATTCAACAAATTCTTAATCCAGTGTATCCATCTAGTGTTAAAACCTCTACTGATAAGTACTTCTAAGAGATAGGCCCAATTTATTTTATTATAAGCTTTTTCAAAATCTATTTTGATAACTACTCCTTGTTGATTCTTGTGTGTACTATAGTGTATGATTTCTTGACCTAAAACTACATTGTCCAAAATATATCTATGAGGTAAAAAGGCTGATTAACTATCATCTATAATTATTGTCATAACTGTAGTTAATCTATGAGTTAATATCTTAGAGATTAATTTTAAGCTACAATTAACTAAACTGATTGTCCTATATTTACTGATTTGAGTAGCATTTTTTTTCTTTAGCGATAAGACAAATTACAAATTTGTTAAGTTTCTCTAATTTAAGGCTATTCTAGTAGAATTGCTGACACAATATAAGTAGATCATGCTTGACTAAATCCCAAAAAAGTTGATAAAAGTTAAAAGAGAAACCATCTGAGCCAGGGGCACCATTAGGTTCACACTCAAAGAGTGCATTTTTTATTTCCTCCAAAAAGATCAAAGGTAATTGTAAGAGATAGAAGTCAGTGAAAAATTTAGAGAGTTTTAATGCCGAGTATCTATCTTTGATGCTTCGTCGTATTTTGTATTTTTTTCGTTTTCAAAGTCTAAACATTCGATTCTCTTCATATGTTAAAATATATTTTGAGACTATTTTAATTTTTTTTACTATTATATTAGATAGGTACAAAATTACTATGTTTGGATGATCATAAACAGTGATTTTGCACCATTGAAAAAATAATAAAATATTTTAAAATATATATAAAATTTGGTCTCCAAGCACATTTTAATATGGATATCATATTAAGCGGTTTGGATCGACTGTTTGAACTTTGAAAACAAAGTTAAAAGATATGAGACACAATAAGTCATAAAAGACATATTAGGCATTTTAACCAACCTCAAAAATTTATAATGTAATCATTTATATAATATAAATTTGTATTTAGCTAATTTTAAATATGAATAAGTATTTTTGCAAGACGTTAAATATTTCACGCGATAATTTATAGTGTAAGTCACGCTGAAATATTTTGTAAAAATAAAATAAAAAAGATATATTATTTTAAGAATTCGTTTATATTTTAGACAAATCAAAAATATTTTTTGAAAATAAAAAGAAAAGTATAAAAGCGTAAAAATAGTTAAAGATAAATAGAAAGAGAGAAAGAATTAATGATACTACATTAATTACTACCGAAGAAAATATGGATTATATGATATAAATAGTGACTTATTAAACTTAAATATTATTATGCATTTATAATATATAAGATAAAAGGGAGCAGCCAATCCCTTCTCCTCCATGACAGCTATATATCACCACTGTGCATCTTCACACAATAATAAACTTTAAACTTTATTTATCATAGATGATATAGATAAAATCGGAGGACAAAATACATAGCACTGTATTTATTCTTCTGCCTTTATATATATATATATATATATATATAGCTATCATTTTTTATATACATATGACGGGAGTCCGGAAGTTCGAATACTCACTACAGCAAAACTTGTCTTCAGCGACCGGTATCAGAGACCGATGCTGTCGCCGGTCGCTGAAGACCTCCCAAAAAAATAAAAAACAAAAAAAATTAAATGTATCGGAGACGAACTCTTCTGCAACCGGCGCATTACCCTTCAGCGACCGATTTGGCCGGTCGCAGAAAGGTGCCTCCTAAAAATAACAGCGCGAGTTTTTCTCTCTGTCTTCTCCCGCGTTTTAGGTTTAGTCAAAAAAAAAAAGCTGCCGCCCCCGACTTGCCCAACCCCTCCACCCCCGCTCCGCTGACCCCGACTCGCCTGACAGCACCATCTCTCTCTCGCGCGCTCTCGCCTCATACCTCGACCCCAGCACAGACGCGCGCCGTCAGCTCTCCGTCAGCTCCAACCTCGCTTCTCGCTCTCCAGTTGTGACGGTGCAAGACGAGATGGTGAGGTTTCTCAAGCACCGCAATCGTGTGATTTTCGCTCCTCTCTTCTTCAGGCACGTTTTCTTTTCTTTTTTTCTGTTTCTTTCTCTTTTTTCACCCGATTTAGGGTTTTATTGATATGCTCAGAAAATGTGTGGAATCTAAATCCAAATTTATCCTCTTTTGCTTTTTCTGTGTGCAAGGTCGTCCACTAGCGATTTCCAATTTTTGAGTGGAATCTAAATCTAGAATTGGGGGTTAATGTTGTCGAACTATTGCCAATTTTTTAGTTTGATAAGTTGGAATTCCAGCAATTTCCAAATCCAAGGGATCATATGGTACTTTTTCTTCCTTGCTTTTATCTCTTAGAAGTTTACAACTACTAAAATGTACTGGTACCAGTATCTTACCCATTTTGCAGTGAGTTTCAATTACAGTATCAGATTTTGACAATTAATAACCTCTAGAGATGCTTACCAGTACATGTGCCTTAAGGCTTCTGAGAGAGGCAGAATAAATTTGATTTTTTATTGTGTTCCATGGTGTTGGTGTACCATTCAGCTCAATACCAGTACGTTATGTGGATGGAAATTGGAAAGTAATTAATTTAGCCTTCTATGTGAACTAGATGATAACATTAATTTTTATTGTTTTCAGACGAAGTATAGAGAGCGTGTACTGGGTTTGATTCTCATATCGCCTCTATGTAAAGCTCCCTCTTGGACAGAATGGTTCTATAACAAGGTACAAGTTTGTAAAACAATTGCAAATTCGAGAAGAAATTAATTATGAGAGTTTTTGACAGTATGCATTGTGTTTTCTAAAACATAGGTTATGTCAAACTTGTTATATTATTATGGACTGTGCAGTGTAGTCAAGGAGTACTTGCTTCAGCGCTTCTTTAGTAAGGTTTGTTTAATTAAAGATCTTTTAAGGGCACCATTTCTAATTACACCTCATCCCCTGTGCATTTTATTTATTTTAATAATGTTTATTATTATATTCTTTTTTTGGTATTAGGAGGTGACAGGTAGTTCACAAGTGCCAGAATCAGATATGGTGCAAGCTTGTAGAACTGTAGTGTCAATTTCATCTTTCTTTCATACAATTTGGCAAATTAATAATTCTGGAGGCTAACTTCTCGCATATCACACCTTGAAAAATTCTATTGTAAAATATTTGGCAAAACTGATGTTGCATGAAAAATTTGCTTTCTTGCATAATCTCTAATAAAATAAGGAAAGATTTATGTAAATGATTTTTGTAATTTATTAATGCAGTTGTTTGAAGAGAACTTGTGTTATATGCATGGATACCAGTTTGTTTGTTATATTTGTTTCATAAATTTCGTACCAATTGGGAAAAGAAAAATAACAAAAAAATGTCAAAAAAAAAAATTACTCTTCTGCGACCGATTATTGGATCATCAGCGACCGCCATATCGGTCTCTGATGGTCTTCCTGCCACGTCAACATATACCATCAGACCGATCTCATCGGTCGCTATAAGATCATCTGCGACCGGCGCCTTACCCTTCAGCGACCGATGATGTCAGCGGAAGGGCATCAGCGACGGAGCCATCTGCGACCGACACTTCTGCGACCGATTTTAGTCTTCTGCGACCGAGTCCCTCTTCTGCGACCGGCGCCATAGTCATCTGCGACCGATTTGGCCGGTCGCAGATGAGTCTGTTTGCTGTAGTGACTCTGTATTACCTCATATTTTGTGTTTGATCCGGACCGCCCTATCATAATACGGGCTAATTCGGTCCAAACTTTTAATGTAAAGAGTCAGAGGTGGAGTTACTAACAAGATATTGGAGTCAATTGACCTTTTATTTATTTATTTCCAAATTTTTGTATTTATATGATTTTCTATATAGTTAAAATATCACGAATATTGTAAAATTAACTCTCATTCGTAGCATAAAAGTTTTATATAATTGAACTTCATAATTTGAAGGTCTAGCTTCACCCTTGTACATGGCCCTTTAAAATTCGTGACGATATGTAACGAACGGGCCGGATTGGATGCAGCTTATTCTAGAAATTCAAAACTAATTTACACGAACTGGGTTTGGGTCTCTGCCCTACCTTGAAAAATGATATTGTCCTACCCTAGACATGTGATGTGAGCACATCAATCCAATATATTTTATATAGCCCAACAAATTAAATAGATAGCCCAACAATTCAAAGCAGAGCCCAACTCCAACAAATTAAATAGATAGTCTTAATTTTATCATGTTTTATCTAGTATAAATAGATAGTTTTGATTTTATAATGTTTTATCTAGTATAAATAGATAGTTTTGATTTTATAATGTTTTATCTAGTATCTGATTATCTAATATGTTATTTGACAAAAAAAAAACTGAAAAAGAAAAATTTGAACTCGATTGGTTATATAAATCCGATTTGATAATTTATTGCCATACTCGGATGAAAATCCTACATCCACCCCGGCTTATGTGATGATATGAATTCGGAGGCCGGAGCTTTCCATCCCCACCACCCTATGCATCAAACAGCTCCGCCCTATCGCTTAAAGAGAAGAAAAGAGAGTTTTAATTGAGGAAAATGATATGCATGGGAAGGATATATCGGACGAAGTAGTCAATGTCGACAAGGACGTAAACTCAATCAAAATCAATTCAAGTCAAGCTGACTTGTCTGCGTGCAATGCGGGCACCACTGTAGCATTCACTGTTCCTCATATTATGCATGCGCTCCTTCTCCTTCAAACCTTCACCGACTATTACTCTCTCCCGTGAACTTCCTTCCATTCCTTCTATCGCGCGCATGCACTTCGATCTACAGTGACAACGTAAGTACACTGTTATTTTGCCCTGCTTTGGATCAATGTCATGCCAAAGTCTTACAGCTAATTAAGATTGGTAAATAATATAATGCTACATGGGACCAGTGGGAGACATTTTCTGTACATCTGCTGTTTGATTTGAGTGTTTTCATTTCTTTTTGTTAATTAATTAAGCCCATATTATATATCATACGTACCAACTTGAATTATTCATTAAGCATATTAAATTAATCTTGTTAAACCACATTAATTTTGTGAACATTGTAATAGACCATTAATTTTGAAGGAATCTCAGTAATTTATTGGAAACAAATAAAATATATGGCTCATAAAAAAAAAAAATTCCAAATTCCACCCTTCTGAAAACGAACTACTGCTAAGTTACACAAATATCAAAAACAATAAAAAAGTAAAACTTTAAAAAATGACTTGTAAAGGTACATCTGAGCTGTACCCTACTTTTCTCTTCTGGAAGTCCCAATTTCTCCAGTTGTCCTTCCTTTACTGGTCATTCACTGCTCTATCTCTCTCTCTCTCTCTATCTCTCTCCATTTCCCCATGCTTATAAGATTCCTTCTCCCTCTCTCACTCACACACACAATCCAGGTAACCAAAACCAATGCACACTGTGCATTTTACTGTTCTTACAAATATCAATATCATGGAAAGGGCAGCGTCTCTCTCAACTCAGTAAACCTAAACTGACACCATGATATGCTACAAGTAGAGAAATACATGCAAGTAGTAACACATCCTCTAGGTGAAAATTGCTTGTATCAGTTTGCTCTGTGGACCTATAGCTGCAAGTAGTAATTGTCCAGTTGTCCTTATATTTACCAAAAAAAAATGCAATTATTACTTCATTATAACTTTGGGAGAGAGAACATGCATGCAGAGGTAAATTGATATACTAAGTTGAAGAAGAAATTTACTTTGCAAATATTTATACAGCAGTAGTAGTACTGCGTTTACCACAATGACAGTGCATCAATATATACATGTGACATATTAAATTATCTACTACAAATTGAGAAGTAACAAGAATCTGACTCTGTCAAATGGATTTTTCTAACAAATTAATATTAAGATATAAATAGGAAAAAAAGAAAAAGAAACATATATACATTCAAAAACTTGCTTCAAAATATAAATGAAATTGCAAGAAACTCTGAACCAAACGGCCTAGTAGATGTACTTCTAAATTTGATCTTACCTTAATTTCTGAAAGCCCTAAAAGGTTCTGAATAAAATTAATTAAGCAACGGTTAAGTTATTCAGTGTCAGTTATACATCTAATAACGCTATTGTCCCAAAGAAAAACTTCAATTATTAGGTTTCCATATAAATGGAAAACATGATGAATCATGATGACTTGGAAAAAATGAACTATATATACAAAAGATTAATCTTCAAAAGAATATTTCTCTGTTCCATTTGTCTTACATGGATATAACTTCACAAAGATACAAGATTAAAAGTTGTTTTCCAAATGGAATCGAAAAAGCAAGAAAAGACCACACATGAAAATAGCACAACACCACATATCAAAACATGAAGTCAACAATTATTTCACATAAATGGAACTAATGATCATGCAGAATCATTGAAGATATATATATATATATATATATATAAACCACATGATGAATTTGTTATATCCACCCCATCATCTATCTCTGTTGACACGTTAATAACAAAGAAGAGATTCTCTCTCTCTCCGATCATTCTCTTTATACGCTGGAAGAAAGAATGGTTAGGGTTTTCAAAGGTTTATCTAGGAGATCAATGGAAGTGTAGAGAAAGAAAACGAAATGAAAAGGCTCTGAAATATTCTTGTTAATTCTAACAAGGGCATCCTTTCTATTCATTTCTTTTCATTCACAGAGCCACATGAGAGTTTTGTCAGAATTACATTTAAAGATCTCCAGTCTCAAGCTTTACTTACTCCATTTAAGCAAGGATTTTCTGTGGCTAATCTGTATATATGTGTGTAAGAACCTACTGAGAGAAATGTTCATGAGTCATATTCAACACATACATATTGGGATGAGATAAAAAAAATATATATATAAGAAAAAGAAGTTAATAAAATGCAACAACATTTATGACTGAAATTACATAACCGAACGATTATAATAACATATATTCAAACAATGCATACATACAAAAAGGAAATCAAACAATATTTCGAACTCGAATGCAATATAGAGGATGCCTGCACAGGGTAAGCCACAGAAGAACTTCATTTAATTTCTCTCCTACCAAAATTAAGTCAACTTAACAAATTACATCATTTTCAGTAACGCTTTCTGACATCTGTAAACGCATACACCTAGATAAGGTGTCGCCTTAATTAATTAGTGCACCAGAGTGGCTGTGAACAGATCACAGATGCAACCAACACAAACAGAGAAATAAAAAAAGGGCAGGAATGATTTGCTAAATCACTCGGTCATAGTCATCAAATAATAAACAAAAAAAGGTTTAATTAAAATGAGGTCAACGAAATTCCATCGAAGAGAAAGATATATATAACAAATAAAAAATATATATTATCATATTTAGAAATTCAATATTCAAACATCTCCTGCATATAAAGCAGTATATTACCACCAACCAAATCATTTTTACTTTTTTACTAAACAATGTAATTAAATGTAAACTTCCATGAGAAAAGCAACTCATCAAGTGAACATATTACTAATATTAAAATAATGTCTTTGCCGAGGAATGATTAATTCTTATAAAAAGCCTAGTGCTTAAATGAATGGATACTCACAATTTTTAGAAGACTGATCGAAGGGCAACACAGAGATTAAATAAATGTGGCAAATGCTGGTTAAGGGGATTGAAGCCTGGTCCGAAATCACCAGTTGATCGACAATCTAGTACTCTTTTTGTTCGCAACTAGATCAAATCATAGGAGACCTCGAGCCAGACAACAATCCCCTTAACCTAATCTGACGTCGACAATCGAGTTAACCTAACCGGAGCAAGCGAAGGAGAGACCGACCAACTAACAATTGCTTCAAGCGGCTTAATTGAGAGGAATGAAGCCTGGTCCGATGCCTCTTGTTCAAATTGCATATAGCAAAAGCAAGCCTCAAATGAGTTCACACTAAAGGCCTCGAGCCAGCCAACATCCCCCACAACACAGCCCTAGTTTTTTTCTTTGAGAGAGAGAGAGAGAGAGGTGTGCATGAAGGTGGAAGGTTAGATGGAGAGGGGAGGGAGGGGGGAGGTTTTTGAAGAGGGGAGAGGTAGGGAGAGAGAGAGAGAGAGAAGACACAAGGGACAAGAATCACTAATGGGATTTAATGACACAAACCATTTTGGCAACAAACTGCCCTACTTGCCATTAATGCCTATTTCTTTTTTTTTCTTCATCGTCATCTGTTTATGTTCTCTTTAATAAATTTATCTTTTCTCTATTCCGGAAGTACATTTGAATGAACAATGCTTATACAACCAGTACACTATGTATTGCCTTTTGCTTTCTGCTAAATAGAACATTTTACCCGCATTATATTCAATAAGAATTTGTTTATAAGTTAATTTTAGTGCATTCATTTTTCATTATTTTTTTTCTACTTGTCTTTATACTAATTAAAAATTTGATATGTGAACGTATTACTCATAAATTATATCGGTTTTAATAATTTGGATAATTTCTTTGAAGTGGATCCAATTCTAGTAATAATTTTTTTGGTGTTTTGCATATTTTTGTTGAAGAGATGCAATGTAATGGTTAAGTTATTGCTCTCATCCATTCCGCCATTTTAGGATTTTGTTTATTTTTGTCAAAGTCATTTTTTATTCTTGGTATAATGAGTGTATAGTACGAAATTAACATCAAAGAATTTAGGGAGTCAATTAATGAACGTGAAAGCATTGTACCCTTTTATATGCAAAAATGCTAATAAAATATTTGTTTTATTAAAAGATAATTTTATATAAAAAAAAAAAAAAAAACTTCACCTCAAAAATTTCCAAGTGCGAATGGTATTACGGAATCATGGTACAACGAGTGTAGAGTACATGTGTCAGAATATTTGACAAATCAATGTATTTGACTGGTCAAACCCACTATGCTACTTAGTTCACCTAATTTAGTAAAAGACAGTGCAAACAACTTGTTCCTGAAAATAATCTGTAACAGAGTACCATGACAGCACTCAACATTAACTTAATAGCTGAAAATTTCCATGAAAATAATTTTATTGAATATTTTTCTCCGATTTCCAAGGCTGAGAGTGAGACTGAGCGCTTATAGGATGCGCCAGACCTAATAGCTGAGACACATCACTTTATGGTTTATGCCATGCATGAATCATGATTAATGCATGGCGATGTTTAACAATTAATTCTATCACACCTGATTTTTATGATTCCTCTTTAACCTGCTGTTCCCGGTCAACCAACAACTGTTACCGCCTCCCACAGTCTCAACTCTCAAGAAAAAGTATTCTGTTTTTTTTTTTTTTTATTGAATGGGTTTAGAAGTAGGGGTGTTCATCGGTTCGGTTTGGTTGGAACCAAAAAGTAATAATTCTGTTTCTAAAATAGAACCGAACTGAACTGATTTAGCATTGCAACCGAATCAAATTTTTATTTCGGTTTGTTCGGTTCAAACCAAAATATATTAATTTTTTATTTAAAGCAATTGATTTATAATAAACCGAATTATATTAAGAAATAAACCGGGGTATTAAGAAATAAACCGTGATATTAAGAAATAAACCGAAGTATTTAAAGCAATTGATTAAGAAATAAACTGGGGTATTAAGAAATAAACCGGAACGGTCCGGATAAAATTCATAATATATAAAAGTTCGGTCGGTTCGGTTATTTCGGTTTTAAAAAATTTCAAACCGAACCGAACCGAAATTATAATTCGGTTTTAAAAAGTAAACCGAACCGAACTATTAAACCGAACAAACCGAACCGTTTGATCCAAACTAATTTGGTTCGGTTCAAAACCGACTAAACCGGACCCAATGAACACCCCTATTTAGAAGTGTTATTTGAATACATACATTTAGATAGTAAAGATTAACGAACGGAAAAATAAATACATACATTCGGAAAATAAGTGCTTGTTTAGATTTAATTAATTTTGTAATATTTTTGAAAATATTATTATAAATATTTATGCAATGCGGCATAGATAGAAAAAAAAATAGTCAATAATAGTCGCACAGTGTGCCAGTTGTTCTGTCTTTTTTTCATCATTACCTTGTTATTAGTTGCTACTCCCCCACTTACACGTGCCATGCCACACGAGTGGCGCTGTTCAACCCTACTAGGGAAAAAAATATGTAGGGATATCATTATATAATTATTTGAATGATACAAAATAATAATATATTAATTTCATTTGTGTCTTTGACTCTTTGTAGGTGATTTAATTACAATGATGTCCTTAATTAACTGTAGTTTTGAAAATAATTAGTTTTGAATTTATGAAAATATTTAGCATAAGCAAGTGTAGCAACACCTCTAAAAGAAAAATAAAATAGATAAAATTAATGAGCATATTTATATACACTGATGGTTATCATAATTTCCCCATAAAAAAAAAAAGAAAGAAAATATTAAAGCTTGAAGATTTAAATATTTATTCTCCATCTTCTTTTTTACATGTATTTTTAATTGTATAAATATTCTCACAATGAATGAATAATATGTTAAAATTAAAGTAAATGGTCTTGGATCAAATCAAAATTAATATGGTAGTTTTTTCCTATCCAACGAAATCAATTATTTACATTTTTATTAATATCTAAAATTAATTATAAAATATTAATTATACCCAACTTAGCTGGGTATTTTTAAAAATGCCCAAACCGGCCAAAAAATGGCCGGTTGGATTAAAAATTAGGACCGGCAATTTTTTGACCGGTCATGAGGGTTTGTTTTTTAAATATTTTGTTAGATTACTTCTTTTGATGTATAATTATCATAATTATAGTAAAATATGCTAAATTACTTGAAATTATGTTAAATTACATTAAAATACGGTAAATTACGCTAAATTAAGCTAATTTACGCTAATTGAAGCTAAATTATGCTAAATTACGCTAAATTACACTAAATTACACTTAACTACATTACGTTACGTTAATTTACTCTAAATTACACCAATTACACTAATTATACTGAAATACGCTAAATTACGCTATATTAGGCCGATTTTGTGCCATCTTTCATAAATCATAAAAAATAGTAAAAAAAATTCCAAAAATAGTAAAAATTGGTATTCTACAAGTTCATTATATAATCAATTTACTGAGCTACTTAGATCGAAAAATAGAAATGAAAATCTTAATCGGAAACTTCAACTCAAGTTTTGAGGCTCTTCCCTTTTTTTTGACAATTCTGAATTTCAAAAAATACAAAGCGGTCATCGACGCATGCATATTTTCGCAAGCTTTCTGAAAAGTGGTCATTTGCTGAAATCAGACACTCGAGCGCCATTTTATGGCCGTTTGAAGTTTCGTCGTCGTTTTTTGCCTTCTTAGTGAAGATATCGTCTCTCTTAGCGTAATTTAACATAATTTCAAGTAATTTAGCATATTTTAGTATAATTATGGTAATTATACATCAAAAGAAGTAATCTAACAAATATTTCAAAAAAAAAAAAACACCCTCCTGACCGGCCAAAAAATGGCCGGTCCTAATTTAGGTATTTAAGGTGTAGTAATCACATGAAGTAGCATTGAATATAGATATAAAAATGTGGTATAATAGTTTAGAACTGTATTTAAAATATCATAATGTCCTTTTATTTGTTATTATTGAATATGAAATGATGAGCGAATTGTTAAATATATAAAAATCGAAATAATTGACATGATGATAAAAATGATGGCTAAATAATAAATTTAATTTGAAGTACAAAGGGTTATGAATAACAATAAATAGTATAAGATATGTTAAAGCACGTATACACTACAAAAAAAAAAACATTATTTTCACCTATCAATTACTCTTTTTTTGAAAGAAAATTCTAATTATTAGTTAATAACATATTGATTGCTTAGTGGGTAAAAAATGTAAAGGATGTTAGATGATTAATTCAGTTTTTATAAAGGGCCTATTAATGTATATATTAAAGATAAAAATATCATAAAATTAATTTGGCTAGTTCACCGGACTAACTTTAATTCACCTCTAAAGATGAAGCAATTTTCTGGAGAAAATAAAGTTCTCTTTACTTCAGCTTAAATTAATCTACGTTACTCCTGTTTAGCACTAGTTAATTGACTAGCTAGTAGAATATATGAAAGTTCTAAAAAAAAAATGGTACTAGAATAGCTATCCTTACTTCATATGCATAACAAAAGTACTAGATTAGCTACTAGCTAGTCCATCGTTATCCTCCTCAGCAATGACACCATCACACAACTTAGCTATATATCATATTCTAGCTACACTATGAATTGGAAAATCTACTATATATGTGTTTTATATCAAGCTTCATATATTCACCTAGAGCGAAAAAAAACGTGTTGTACCGTGATTTTGGTCTCGTGCCGTGCCGTGCTGCGACAAAATATCAAGGGGTGGTCACGGCACGCGAATATATGAAGCTAATCTATACATGAAGCCCTTCTTTTACTCAATAGAAAACAAAACAATATAATTAGCACTATTATTACAAGTTCAGATATTGAGCAAATAGTAAATAATATTTCAAACATAAAAAAATAGTTTTTCAGTGTATAGATGTATTTTGTTCAGCAAAGTCATTGATTAAAACTCCAACTAGCTTGCGTCATGTGATGTAAATGCAATTCAACAATATCAAATTATCAACACAATTGGAGATATGGGCATGTGGTTAATATATTTTCACATTTATCTGTGAAATTTGAGATTGTTAGACATGTATAGTGAGCCACGAACTAAATAGAAACTTCAATTAGAATGTGAATCACAATGAAAACATTTGTAGTTCAGCCTCAAATTTATCTCATTTGTATGTATTAGCACGGATAATTTTTTTTTTTTGCACATACCTAAAATATTTCGTGAATTGACGTTTTTTTTGCATGCGAATGGTCACGCAACGTGAGTCACGTCGTGCCTAAACATGCCGTGATCATACGTGACTCGCGTGACCATTTAATCATAATTTAGATTAGTTTATTTAAGATTCACCTCTAAATCAATATTTAATGATCCTAATTACACGTGACTCGCGTGACTATGTGCCATGCCAAAGTTTCAAAAGATGGGCACGGCACGCGAATGATCACGGTACGGGACACGCGAGTCACAGCACATAACTGACACGCGTGTCGTGCCGTTCCGTGACGGAGCCGGCTCCGCCGTGCCATTTTTCCACTCTAATTCACCGCTCCTATATAATTGAGATGATGACAGTGCATGCATGTATGGTAAACTCAACCGATGTACAAATGAAGATTCTTTGAAAATTAATTTAGGTAGCTTATATGCACCAGAGACCCTTGACAATATCACAATAAAAGAAATGTGTATTAATTCCACATTAAAGAAAAAGTTAAAACGGTAAGAGTCAAGCGGATATTCATGAACAATTCTACACAGCAGTAACTTGTTTTTACCACATTACGCTCCTGACCTTGAATATTTATATTACTTCTGGAAAAGCTAACATTCTACAGTAAATAACAAATTAAATGCAAATCAAAACTTGTCATTTTCGCACCAAAAACCAAACAACTTTCTCTTCTCTATCAGAAAAATAAATAAAAACTTCCCGCAAGAGAACATCCCCAAAACCGCACGAAACTGTTCGTCTTTTCTTGGCACCGCCCGGATAGCGCTCAGGGTGCACCGAGAAACACGACCGTGACCAATCAGTGATTTGGGCAAGAAGCAATGGTGACCGTGGATGGAAGGAAATGGACGGATGGATGGGAATCTTGCGGGGACAGACAGTGACTGTGTCGGCGAAACCGTAGGAGGCGGGAAACTCGATGCAGGGCTTTTCACCCACATAACGAGACTGAATTTACTATGTGGGTCACTACCTTGTTTGCGCTGCTATGCACCACCAACTTGGGCTCCTCTAATATATATAGGTTCAATCTTAATTTGTGAAAAATTATTGAAAAATTGTAACCCTTTGATTTCATTGGAATGAACATATATAATTTCTATTTTATATGGACAAGGTAGTTAAATTTCATATACATTTTAAGATTGTAATTTAGTACTCTACGGTCGGTTGAAAATCAACATTATAAAAGTGAAAGCAAACTTAATTTTGAGAATTTATCTTCGTCTAAATTATTCTATAACTGAGATAGAAATAGTCATGTTAAATTCAGATTACATAGATTTATAAAATGAAAATTTATGTTTTGCATTGTTACTTTTGTTTTATATTACGCTAGGTCATAATATTTTGTCATATTGTTTTGTTAAAATAAGATCATATGAAATTCTTACTATGGCAAGTTTCATGAACTGTCAACTTAAGATAATATTATCTTCGAAAATAGAAAACTTTAGGTAATTAATTGTTGACTTCTGGTGAAATTTTGTTATTTAGCATCATGATATTTTAAACATGTATGATTTTTTTCCTGGCTTCTAATTATTTTATATATTTAATTAGAAATTGTATTATAATATATCTATTAAAAAAATTAAATTGAGATACTTAAATGCATGTGTGCTACAAAACTTTATGAAGAAGTCCTATTGAAAATGTATTTGATTTGAATAAATTTTAATTTATGCTACCTCAATGAAAAGAAAGAATACCATTAATCATAGTAAACAGTTTAATCTTCTAAGGAAATGGTTCAAATCACCTTAACCAATCGACAAAGTTTGCCAATTTTTAATCTACAAATAGTACTTATATACCCAATGTTATTGTATTCAATATAGAAATAATTATTTTATGTGCGGTAGAGATACCTCAATAAATTACAAAAAATAATAGTAGTAGTAATAATAATAATAATAATAATAATAATAATAATAATAATAATAATAATAATAATAATAATAATAATAATAATAATAATAATAATAATAATAATAATAATTGAAATTAAAATTCTATGTTGGCATGTCAGGGAGCACAGATTGGAGACGAGCGAAACAACTGAATCCGCATTGATGGGCCGACGCAGACCCTTCAAGTGAGTCAACAACCCTCTGTCCGCCTCGGATTTCACGCATCGCTTGATCAACGGCCAGGATCTGCACCACTCTATGCATATATTAGTACCGCAGGCACACTCACGTGGGTGGAATTAATACTCCGTCGTACGGTACCTTGAGCTGTGTTTCAAGCAAGGACAGGCCCATGTGTGACGACCCAGACGTCTGACTGGATGCACACGTGTCAACTCCTAATTTGCTGTTCGGTTGACCTGTGGGCCCCGCGTTTGGGGCGAGAAACAATTATGGGTTAATGATGATGCGTGTGATTAGGTGCGCGCAGGAAAGGAGAGGCGGGTTTCTCGGGAGCACGCATAACGATGTTTGTAGGGTACTGTGGATCGCGTCCGCATTTTATTATAATGCGACACTCCGCCCGTCCGTCCGCATAATTAATTGTTTGTGTACTATTGGTCTGACCGTTGAATTAAGGGGAGGTGTAGACTGTAGAGTGGTGCCTGGTGCGTAATTGGTTAATAATAGTGGATAATTATGCAAATATGTATGTAATTCGTTCTGCACTGAACAAAATTAGTAACCTACGTACATAATTGGTTCTTTTTCTTGGCTAGTGTATCCGATCAGCAGTTTTAGACTGTCTGTGTTTGTGTGCGGTCAGCCAATTTGTAAATGGATTAATTGATTGGTCGTAATTAAAAATTCTATGCATTCTGCTGAATTAATTGCTTCTATTTTGGATTTATATTTGGTGGGTACTGATAATTTTCTTGAATAATCATTTTAAACTTCCAATTAAAAATTTTAAAACTAAATTTTACATTTATTTATTTTTTAAAAATCGGACTCTCATTTTTAAGTTCTTATTTTCATCAAACTGAAGTCAAATCGTCACCTCTTGTGTTAAAAGTTCTTATTTTTTTTTAACATTATTTATAAAAGTAAAATTACACTACAGTAGCTTATTATGTCCAATCTCGATTTTTTCAAATATTGCGCCCCGTGATTTTGCGATTAAAGTTGATTAGGCATATTGGCATGATTCACACATTGCATTGCTCAAGCATAGGAAGCTAAATTGATGGCCTTCCTTTCCAAATTCCAAGCGTATATAACCATGGCATTTGCTTCGGTGGACATAAGGACCTATTTGTAAAATTAATATATTTTCATTTTCAAAGTTCAAACAGTCGATCCGACCGTTCAACATTATCTCCATATTAAAATGTACTTAGAGGTCAAATTTTACATATTTTTGAATTTTTTTACTATTTATTAAGTATTTTACAAATTCAATGGTATGAATTTGACTAGTTTTTGTAAAATACTTAATAAATAGTAAAAAAATTGAAAAAAATATAAAATTTGACCTCCAAGTACATTTTAATATGGAGATAATGTTGAACGGTCGGATCGACTGTTTGAACTTTGAAAATGAAACTATGTTCATTTTACAAATAGGTCCTTATGTCCACCGAAGCATCCCTCTATAACCATTAGATTGTAGCCTATTGTCCTTGTACTATAATTTGTTGTTTAATTTTAAGGATACCAAGCTTGAGCTAATATATATATATATATATAGAGAGATGGGCTATGGTGCATTGCAATGCATAGGCACCCTTGTGCATTGGACCATAAATCACCCATTCAAAGTCCAAATGACCGATCCAAACCGTTCATCTTGTTCTCCATATTAATATGTGCTTGGAGACCAAATTTTACATTTTTTGGATTTTTTTTACTATTTATTAAGCCACTTTGAAAATCGCTGATCCATTGGTCCAGAATTTTTCACTGTTTCGGAGCTGTGACCATTGGATCAGCGATTTTCAAAGTGGCTTAATAAATAGTAAAAAAATTCCAAAAAATGTAAAATTTGGTCTCCAAGTACATATTAATATGGAGAACAAGATGAACGGTTTGGATCGGCCATTTGGACTTTGAATCGGTGATTTATGGTCCAATGCACAAGGGTGTCTATGCATTGCAATGCACCATAGCCCATTATATATATATATATATATATATATAGAGAATGGCTAATATCAAAACGTTTGTTCCTGGGCTCAGGAACAAACGGTTCCGTTCTCCAATTTCCAAAGTTCAAACAACAAATCCAGACCGTTAGATGTTCAATCTATATTAAAATGTGCTTGGAGACCAAATTTTACATTTTTTGGAATTTTTTTACTATTTATTAAGCTAGTTTGAAAACTGCTGTTTTTCAATGTTGCAGAAATTTCATAAAAACAGCGGTTTTCAAACTAGCTTAATAAATAGTAAAAAAATCTCAAAAAATGTAAAATTTGGTCTCCAAGCACATTTTAATATAGATTGAACATCTAACGGTTTGGATTTGTTGTTTGAACTTCGGAAATTGGAGAACGGAACCGTTTGTTCCTGAGCCCAGGAACAAACGTTTTGATATTAGCCATTCTCTATATATATATATATATATATATATATAGTGCTGGGCTTAGCTAAGCCATGATGTAAAACGACTTGGTGCTCCACGCCTCATTATTTTCATTTTGAAAATCCAAACTACCGATCCGAACCGCTCAAGTTGTTCTCCATATTGAAATGTGCTTGGAGACCAAATTTTACATTTTTTGGAATTTTTTTACTATTTATTAAGCTACTTTGAAAATCGCTGATCCATTGGTCCAGAATTTTTTACTGTTTTGCTACTGTTCATCCAGATCAGCGATTTTCAAAGTGGCTTAATAAATAGTAAAAAAATTCCAAAAAATGTAAAATTTGGTCTCCAAGCACATTTCAATATGGAGAACAACTTGAGCGGTTCGGATCGGTAGTTTGAATTTTCAAAAATGAAATATGACGTGGAGTACAAAGTCGTTTTACTCCATGGCTTAGCCTAGTCCATCTATATATATATATATATATATGAGGAGGGATCCAATTACACCTTTTTTGGTGACACATCATGACATCGTTTTTTATATAGGTCAATTTTGCGATTTCAAAATCCAAACAGTCGATCCGAACCGTTCAACATGATCACCATATTAAAATGTACTTGGAGATCAAATTTTACATTTTTTTGAATTTTTTTACTATTTATTAAGATGGTTACAAAATCGCTGTTTTTCAATGGTCTGAAAACAACGATTTTTGTAACCATCTTAATAAATAGCAAAAAAATTCAAAAAAATGTAAAATTTGATCTCCAAGCACATTTTAATATATCCATCATGTTGAATGGTTTGAATCGACTATTTGGACTTTGAAAATGGTAGGTGTCAAAGTGTGTCACCAAAAAAGGTGTAATCAGATCCCTCCTCTATATATATATATATATATATATATATATATATATATATATATATATTTTAAAAGAGTGAGAAATGCCCATTTGCATTAGCAAATAGATTGTCTTAATTACACAAGCACCAGCATAAAAAAAGCGCAAAAAAAAAACAGAACCCTAACTCCCTAAAAAAAAGCAAATACCAAAACAGACCAACAGACCAACAACATCTGACCCAAACAGAACATGACACAATGAAAAAAAGGCCCTAGAACAAAATAGAACAGGACACAATGAAAAGAGTAAAGAGTAAGGAAACAGCAGCTACGCAGTCACTGAGTGACCCCATCCATCACTACCATCACAGGTGCGTCAGCCCATACCCGCAGCGGAATGCCTTCCACCTCAGCTGGAGTCCAAGTCCCCATCTCTTGCACCACGTCTGCCTGAATATTTCCTGACCAATATTGAAGTAAAGATAAAATGAGATAGATCATAGAGCGATTAGATTTAGGTGTAACTCCTATAAAATAAATATCATTGCCATGTTTCCAAAGTGACCAACATATTGCACTTATTACGATTAGAGCAGTTTTTTGCTTTTTGGAAGGTAAGGAATGGACATAATCTAGAACATCATCAAAAGAGTGCCAATCCATAAAAACATCCTGGAAAGACCCCATCCAGAACCAAATGGTTTTGACAAAAGGATATTGAACAAATAAATATTTTACCGATTCAGCCGCACCACAAAAATGACACTGATTAGACCCGATCCAACCCTTTTTAATCAATCTTTGTTTAGTAAGAATTCTTTAATTGGACAAGAGCCACATAAAAACCCTAATTTTTGGCGGAATCGGTATTTTCCACCATAGAGCATACCTATCAGCTTGAACCCCTCTAAATGCAAGAAAAGTATATTAAAGAATGTACAGTAAACTGATGAGAAGAATCTCATTTCCAAGATATGCGGTCTTATGCATGAGTAAAGGCTGTGATACTAATTAATCGCAAAATTTCATTCTATTCAGCTGCCAAAACCCCGGACAAGTGTCTTCTAAATTGTACTACCTCACCGTGGGACCTAAGTACGACATTTACAGAAATGTGAGGTTGTAGGCATAAGGCATAAAATTGAGGATAACTAATAGCTAGAGTACACTGGTATACTCAAATAGCATTCCAAAATGAAACGTGACTATCTAACCCCACTTGGTACCATACACTCATTTGACCAATATAATCTAATTTTTGAATTTCCTGACATTATGGTGACCATCTAAGTATATGAGGACCATTATAGTATTTATATCAAATAAATGTTTTCCAAAGACTACAGTAAGAGTTGTCTTTGAGCTTCCACCACCATTCCAACAAAAGTGAGATATTGATAAGTTCGAGATCTAAGATGCTCAATCCCCCATGCTGTTTAGGTAAACAAGCAAGCGTCCAATTAACTAAGTGATATTTTTTCCTATGTGATGCAACCCCTTGCCACAAAATTGTCCTTCGAATTTTATCGATTTGTACTAAAACTGCTCCTATAAAGAGATAAAGTATATAGAGACACTGTAGATAATACCATAACTATTATTAGGTAAACAAGCAAAGCTTGAGCTAATATAAATTTGAAGCTTCCATACATCACGTCGTGCGCTTGTTCATTAGTACTTGTACCATAACTATTATTATATTTATACACAACATATCTTGAAATTTGTAACTTCTTGATAAAATCAAGGCGGAGTAAGACTTTCAATATATAAGGGCCAAACCTAAATAGAATTTAATCATATAAAATTTTCATGCTGCAAATAAAGGTCAATTTTGGTACCGAGTCGAATTCAGCCGATATGCTAACAAAGCCTCTTCCAATTGCAAAGTTCAAGCTTTGTTCAAGTTTGGTGTCGGTTTGTTTCTTGCTAGTTTGAGCTAGTTTTGTTTCTAGCATGTTGCTAGTGTATCTTTATGTATATCTTTGTTTAGGTTATGTTTGTTTTATGCATTTGCTTTATGTTTTTAGTTTATTTTAGAAGCAATTTGGTTCAATGTGGAGATTGTTATGTTTTGATCCAAATTGTTATTCAGGCCGTTGGGCTTTTGTATCTTTAATTTGTAGCTTATGTAATGACTACTCTTGCATGAGAGAGAATTAAGTCTAATATAAATGAATTTGAGTTGTCTCTTTGTTTCTTGCTCTCTTCCTCTTCTCAAACTCTAGAAACCCTAACATTTATAAATTAATTTTAATGCATTCATTTGTAGATATTTTTTTACCACTTGACTCTATACAAAATTAGTTCAAAAATTTTAATTTTTTGCATGCAGACACATCACTTGAAAGGTAGATGGATTTCAATGGTTTGAATTCGTCATTTGAAGCCAATCCGATAGGTTCTAGAGTTGAGTTTACAAAGAGGCTTAGTGAACTTAAGAACACCCTAGTTCTACTTTTAAAATTAACTTATAAATATTATTTTTAGCCGCTTAACTTTATATTGAATTAATTTTATAATTTATAAAATTTGCATGTGAACACATTAATTACTCGTGAAGTTGAACAGTTTCAACGATCAGAATATATAAATTGAAGTCAATCCAATACGTTTTGGGATAAGCTTATCAAAGAATTTGAACTTAAGAACACCACAGTTATAGACTTATAGTACTCTTTTTGACAATATTGTGATGGAATTATTGCACTTAATTTTGTTTGTCATTATATTTGTTCCAATTTTTTTAAGTGCGCATCGCTATTGCTTATGTTTATGTTTATGTCATTATAAGGAGTAGAACTAGGGTGCTCCTAAGTTCACCAAGCCCTTCCGTGAGCGCGACTCTAAAACCTATCGAATTGACTTCAAATGACATTTCCAAACCGTTAGATGTTCAATCTATATTAAAATGTGCTTGGAGACAAAATTTTACATTTTTTGGAATTTTTTTACTATTTATTAAGATGGTTTGAAAATCGCTGTTTTTATTAAAATTCTGCACCATTGGAAAACAGCGATTTTCAAACCATCTTAATAAATAGTAAAAAAATTCCAAAAAATGTAAAATTTGGTCTCCAAGTACATTTTAATATAGATTGAACATCTAACGGTTTGAAAATATCGTTTGAAGTCAATTCGATAGGTTTTAGAGTCGCGCTCACGGAGGGCTTGGTGAGCTTAGGAGCACCCTAGTTCTACTCCATTATAAGTTACTGTTATTGATGTTATTATTGTTGCTGTTATTATTATTTTTTTATAAATGGTACTTATACCGCACCAACAGTTTTTTCATTAAAATGATAAAATCAAGGTTCTAAATAGCATTTATAGCGTCGTAGCGGAAAGGCAAAAAAAAAAACTATAGCGAATAGCGTCGCTATAGCGGAAGCTATTTCGAATAGCGTTTTTTTTTTACATTTCGTATATTCAATATTTGTACTAAATATCAACATTATCTAAAGTCTCATAGAACAATAAATAACACCAAAGTAATTAAGAAACTATAATATTCATATTGAACCTGTACAAAGTCCAAATTGCGGTTCAAAATATCCATAGTAATATCATAAACTATTGATTTTTCCTATTAAAAATATCTTAAGCATCATGATTCATGACATAATCTATTTTTTTTTCTATTCAAATTTTAATTTCGGTTTGGACTTTTTTTCTATTCAAATTTCAATTTATATTCCCAATTTCAAATTGATTTATCTGTAGCAAGTAGCAACAAATTCAATTTCGGTTTGAGATTTTTTTTTATCTTTATTTAAAACCCATATAAATTGCTTAAAAAAAAAAACCCATATTGTATAGCGCAAATAGCGCTGTAGCGGCCGCTATAGCGGCCGTAGCGCAAATAACGCATTTTGATGTCATAGCGTAGCGTTTGGGGTCCAAAAATGCTATAGCGCGCTATTTAGAACACTGGATAAAATCTAAACTTAAACGTTCCTACAAACTATGTTTAATTTCTGCTCAAATACAAAGAAATATATAATATTATTAATATCATTACTAATATTATTATAAGTGTGCAGTCATACCACTACTTGGTCAGTACCACTGCTCCAAAATTGGAATTTTAATATTCAAACAGATTATCTATGCCACTCAATTTTATTTATAATATCGAACTTTTTTAGAAAATCAAACTTCATATTTCTATAAGAGTTTCTTAACCATTATTTGAATAAAGAAATCGTCGATTTAAATTATAATTTTAATAATTATTTTTACTTCTGTTACTATAATTTTTGCATTAAATTTTACATAATGTATAAATCAACATTTTTATATTATAATTTTAATAATTATTTTTACTTCTGTCATGGCTGTCAAATACGTATGATTTTCAATATATTAGTGGTTCAGCCTAAAAAACACCTACCTAAAAACCTATCATATATGCTTAAAATGACGAATTCAAACCATTCAAATTAATCTACCTCACGAGTGATGTGCTTATATGCAAAATTTATAAATTTTCAAACTCATGAAGTATCAAGTCAAGCGGTAAAAAATTATGAAAATGAATTCATTAAAATTAACTTAAAAACTTTCTTGTTTTGACTGCTCGACTTGATATTAAATAAATTCAAAAAATTATAAATTTTGCATCAAAACGCATCACTCGTAAAGTAGAACAGTTTGAACGGTTTGAATTTGTCGTTTTAAGCCTATCTAATGAATTTTGGCACATGTAATATATACTCGAGTTGAAATGCTACTAATGACATAGTAGCCAGACTCTATATTTCTTCTTGAAATAGGTTATATGAACATTAAATTTTCTTAACTAAAAAATAATTCAATATATATTTGTCGAAAATATATAACTGCAGCAAAACCAACTAAATTATGAACAAATGTAAACAAAGTAAAAAAATAATGAAAAAAAAAGTGATGTTTTCTGAATTGTGACAAATGAATTGAAGAGAAATATATGAGTGAGGCTATGGTGCTATGCATAGCACCAATGGCTAGTGTACTACGGCTCAATATGGTACTTTTTAAAATCCTAACGGTAGATCCGACCGTTCAATGTGATATCCATATGAATATGTACTTGCAAACTAAATTTTATATTTTTTTGAATTTTTTTACTATTTTTTCAGATAGGTAGAATTTTGATGGTCCAGAATTTAAAAAAAACACTGATTTTTCTACCTATCTAAAAAAATAGTAAAAAAATTCGAAAAAATATAAAATTTAGTTTGCAAGTACATATTCATATGGTTATCACATTGAACAGTCGGATCGACCGTTAGGATTTTAAAAAGTACCATATTGAGCCGTAGTACACTAGCCATTGGTGCTATGCATAGCACCATAGCCTCACTCAACTTAATGTCTTGACAAAATCATAAATTCAAATCTGAGGAAATTAAATAGGTACAATTTGGAATAGTTAGCCCATCCCCATAAATGTGGGGAAAGATACCCGTGAGAATTTATTGCAAAACAAGAAAAATTCAAGGTATCTGATAATAGATCAAAATCATTTGAATTGACAGCTCAATAAAAGAGAGACTGCAAGCAGGTTCTACTTTTCTGATGCTGCAGTGATTCAATTTCCTCTAAATTCAGCAAAATAACAATAATTTCAACATCTATAATTAAGAAAAGAAGCACGTACAAGTTAAAATACTAAAATAAAATATGGATATATATATTTGTATAAAATTCAAAAGACAAGCAGACAGAAGCAGTTAAAAATCACAGCCTTACAGGATATGACTAGTCAAATCACTGAGGCCTGATAAAATAATATGCTCTCAATAAGAAATTAGAAAAAAAAAAAAAACAGAGAAATTCAATGGGAACAAACTCACAAAGTGTTGATTTGAACCAGTGTTTTATGGACTCAGAAACAACTGGAGGAGACCAGTTATACAAGTTTGAAATTTTATGACTGGTACAGCTGTTTTCAGAAGAAATTTGGTCTTCAGTCGCAGTGTGTACTGTGTCCGATCAAATTTAAATTTATGTTCCTCTGAGGAAATAAAATGCTAGCTTTTGAGATGTGTCTCTGTTCATCTAGGTTCTGTTTTTATTAGAAATTATGTGCATATCAGGACAATGTCATGTTAATTGGAGTGGTACAATTTGGTGGTATCGTTTAAATTCCAATCACACTCACGTGCGGAATCAGAATTGTTATATAATTTTATTTTATGAGGAAGATTATTAGTATAATATTTTTGCAAAATAACAAAACATTAGTAGATTTTACTGTTAAGTGTTTAAGTTTTTGTTCCATCCATGAGTATTCTAATTGATGTATTGTTTCTGTCTTCTCTAGAGTAATTATGATTATGATCAAGAACAAAATCAGAATATATGAATAATAATAAGAGGGATGCTTCGGTGGACATAGGACCTATTTGTAAAATGAATATATTTTCATTTTCAAAGTTCAAACAGTCGATCCGACCGTTCAACATTATCTCCATATTAAAATGTACTTGGAGGTCAAATTTTATATTTTTTTGAATTTTTTTACTATTTATTAAGATGGTTACAAAATCGTTGTTTTCAGACCATTGAAAAACAGCGATTTTGTAACCATCTTAATAAATAGTAAAAAAATTTAAAAAAATGTAAAATTTGACCTCCAAGTACATTTTAATATGGAGATAATGTTGAACGGTCGGATCGACTGTTTGAACTTTGAAAATGAAAATATGTTCATTTTACAAATAGGTCCTTATGTCCACCGAAGCAAATGCCTAATAGTAATTAAGGAAAATAAATTAAATCCTAACAATTCAAATTTTCAATGTTGTCTACAAAAGTATTGTTTAACATGCATGTGAATCATTAGTTACTTAGACTTGATATTGGTTCTTTTATGTTCACCGGTACAAAAAATTCCTTCAATTTCTCAAACAAAACAAAAATCAATTTTTATAAGCCCTTTTGGCATTGCAGCAAAGTTCCTAAAAAATATTATCTCCGACTTATACTTAGCGAGAATAATAGAAAAAAATCCTCTAAGTATAGGCGAAAATAATAGGAAATATAATTTAATTTTCTTATCATTTAACAATCCTCGAGATGTATTGACAATAATAGAAGTTTATCAAAATATATGAGAAAATAATAGGAAAAATCCTCGAGATGATGCAGGTGATTTATTGCATTATTATGTGAGAATGATAGGTAATATATAATCACCAGGGTGAGATTTGTTCGACAATATCACTTATTTTGATTTTACAATATACACAAGTGTCGCCGAAATTTTTATTAATATTAAAAAAATATATAAAATTTAACATTCTACGCTCAAATTCAGAAAAATCGAAATATGTCTAATAAATCTCAATTATATATACTTTCGTTTAGGGTTTCACCTCTAATATTGTGCCAAATTCGTTGTATCTTAGCTTAGTTTAGTATAGAATGCATCAAAGAATCAAGTTACTGCTTTTGCCTTATTTAAATTACAGAAATCGAGCAAATAAAGCAAAATACAAGCTGGTGCGGGCACAAAAATTAATTCGGCTGAAAAAGAATTTTGGGATTAAAATCAAGTTTTGTCCAACTGTACCTGAGAGTTATGCAGCCTGTACAACTATTTTGTGCGGGGCGCAAGAACCAGAAAAATGCGAGCCGCAGGTCCATCTAGGAGAATGTTGCCAAAATTAGCATCAACGGTGGAGATCTGACCAGAATCAGCACAGTCCACGGATTGAGTACACGGATCGTGTGGCATAGAGGAACCCGCACGGCTTCCTGACTTAGCAGATTTTGCTGTAATTTTGTTATTTCACATGTTGTGCACTTCATGTGAGGTGTTGCATGCTCCATACGATGCCCTATTTTGGTGCTATCTCCAGAAATTACCTAAATATGACACTTTTGCTCCATTTTTGGCCTAAATACGTAACTTTCTCCAAAACCTGCCAAAATAGCCTAAAATTATGTTTGCGGTAAATAAATTGGAAAAATGGCTACTTTGCATTCGTTTTTGGTCATTTTTCTGCAAGAAAATATAGTGATTTTCGTTATATGTTTTGACCCAATCAATTGCAAAAGATGTGATTATTCAAATTGAGAAATTTTATGTATCTATAGATTTTGTTGTAGTAGAAATGGAAGAAGATTCTCACACCCCTCTTTTGTTTGGGCGTGATTTTCTAGTTACGGCAAGTACAAATATTAATGTCACAAGTGGAAAGATTTATTTCTCAATTGGTGATGAAAAAGTGAAAATTTAATGTTTTCAAATCTATGTAATTTTTTTTCAATGACAATAACACAATTTGTAGGATTTATGTTTTAGATACTATAATTGTTGCTCAAATAGATATGGTCATGGATGGTGAACAGCTAGACGAAATCCTGGCCAAAATGGAAACTGAAACAGAGCAAATTAGTGACAACGATCATTTGTGCGGGCCGCACGAACAGTTGGAGGCGAGAGATCTTGACGGACTTCAGAATCAACATGAAACCAGTCCGTGCAGGCCGCACAAACCTGTTCAGCTCAGTCAGCCACAAACCCAACGAAAACCGATTCGTGCGGGCCGCACCAGGAGTGAAAATTACTGTGTGTGTATATCTTGTATTTTGTATAAATTAAAAGTTGCCCTTTCAAAATGTGTATTCCCACGCGGTTTCCTTTGGTATTATGTATTGCCCTTGATGCATTTATTAAAGAACATATCTACCCATGAAAAGAAAAACGTTTTCTTTCCACCATATTTTCAGATCAAATGATAACAATGCAAAAAAATTACGATAGCACGATAACAAAGCATCAATATTCGTGTGAAATCAGAAAAGAAAGTCAAAGGACAGGTCTAGAGTGTCCATGACACTCGGACACGTTTTGAGGAAGTAATGGGAGGTTGGTTTTTTTTGTTTTTTTTGTTTTGTGTGTGTGTGTTCAGTGATCAATGGTGTACTTCTGAACAGGAGGAATGTGTATTGATAAAATGGTCCAGAAAAATGAAATGCATATAAAGCTAATATTTTTTTAAAAATTTCTAATTCTTATATCATCTCGTTGCTTTAATTTCCTAGTTGTTGCATTCTAAACAAGAAAAAAAAAACATAATGTTTGTAGTTCAATACCTGACTGCATACCTTAGAAAATGTTATGTTTATATTGGTTTTGTCATTTTTCAAATTCTAATATTATGGTTTACTGTTGATCCTTTTAATTTACAAAAAGTATTACGGTTTATTTGATTACTGATTAAGCGGTACACAAAAAAAGTTGCTTGTGCAGTTTTTTTTTTGCGGATTCGTAGATTATTAAGACATAATAGTATAATTTATTTACAATTTGATACTTATCAGATGATATAAGAAAATGATAGCTGTGTAAAACCATTTTATTTATATTAATATACAGGTTCTAAAACTAGTTGTTTGATTTTAATGAAGTGGTAAAAAAAATATTATTCTTTCTGCCTTGGGTCCAATACGCCGAGCACTGAGACAGTGAACAAATGTTTGTTTAGTAGATTTTGTATTTGAGGGATCCAATTACACCTTTTTTTTGACACATCTTGACACCGATTTTTTTATAGGTCAATTTTGCGATTTCAAAATCCAAACAGTCGATCCGAACCATTCAACATGATCACCATATTAAAATGTGCTTGGAGATCAAATTTTACATATTTTTGAATTTTTTTACTATTTATTAAGATGGTTACAAAATCGCTGTTTTTCAATGGTCTGAAAACAACGATTTTGTAACCATCTTAATAAATAGTAAAAAAATTAAAAAAAATGTAAAATTTGATCTCCAAGCACATTTTAATATATTCATCATGTTGAACGGTTTGGATCGACTATTTTGACTTTGAAAATGGTAGGTCTCAAGGTGTGTAAAAAAAAAAGGTGTAATTTGATCCCTCCTCTTTGTATTTTTTGTTTTCTTTTGTTTTTTTTTTCTGTTTGTTGTTTTTTTATGCTCTATTTAATTTTAATGGGCCATTAATGGGCTGTGCCATTGATGGGCCTACTAGGTGGAGCTGTGGTTTGAAAATATATGGTTTTAGTAGGCCTTATATTTAAATTCCGGGCCCAAAATTCAATCGGTGGTCAACTTCCCTGGAGTCCGTAATTATCGTGTTGAGCGGTAAAACGATTACAAATATTTTTTTACAAGACGAACAATTTAAAATTCGAGATGAACGATTCAGATTTTACCTAATTCATTGTCAATCTTCTTTTAAAGATCAAATTATAATATACTCTCTGCTCTCTAACTGATGATAATCGAAATTACTATACTTTGTTCTTCAATTAACAAAATATAAAAAATAAGAGTAGGGCTAAAATGCTCCATTTTTTTTGTCCCAACAATGCCTCACATTTTTGTCTCTGTTTCCAAGGTCTAAATAGCTAATTCAAAATGTTCAACATGATATTTATATTAAAATTTACTTGAATATCAAATTTTATAATTTTTTACTAACTTTTCAGATATGTACAAAAATATTGTTTCTTTATTAATCATCTAATTTTGTAACAATCTAAAAAATAGTAAAAAAATTCAAAAAAAAATATATAATTTGGTTTCCAAGCAAATTTTAATGTGAAAATCATGTTGAGTGGTTCGGACTAAATGTCTGTACTTTCAAAACAGAGATAGAGATGTGGAGGTATTAGTAAAGCATGAAAATAATAGAACATTTTAACTCTACTAAATAAATAAATATATATATTTTAGTTGTATGAAGAATAATACGGATGGAGTGTTGGAAACGGAAGGAAATATGTACATTAATTTTTCTTTTACTAGTTAGATAATGAAAATAAAATAATTATTTTAGTCTCAAACAGATTTGATGAATTAAGTAATTAACTTGATTAGAACTAGTATTTTCTTAACTCACTGAAGAACTAAAGTCTCTTAGTAAGTTTAAGTTCAAAAAACTATAAAATTAATGATGAATTTATTAAATCGTTAAAAGTTAAAATCAATATAATTCACGAGTAACTAGTATCGTATCCGTGCGTTGCAACGGGACATATTATAAGATTTAACATAGAGAGACAAATAATAAATAATAATAAAAGAAACAACAACAAATGACTGTTTTAATACAACAACAACATTCTTTGCATGTCAGTGCATACACAATTTTTGCTTTATAATTCCATTAAATCAAATGTGGAAAGCTGCTAGAGAATAAATCAATAATATGCATTTTTTGTTCTCTTCCAAAAATGAATAAGAGGTAAGAAATTCGGAAATGAGATATGCTATCTGTCTAAATTGAAAATTAATCTTTTTATACACCAATTAAAGCTGGAGAGAGATATGATAATAAATATTTAATGCTAATTCCATTTGCTCAATTCTTGGTATTACTTGTAACGTATCATGTGGTAGTATGTGTGGTGAGTATGTTTTTAACTAAATTTAGACTTCTACACATAAAACATATGTATTTAATCAAAAGAAAACAGATTATGTGATTGGAGGGCTGAGATTAAATCCGAAATTTCATCTTTCAATCGTAGCCGTTGGCGGATCGGACACCCAACGTGCTTAATAATGGAATGGAGATATGTTTACAACACTGTATAAGAAAGTCCTACGTATATTTATTTTTTAGTGTAAAATCAGGTGGTTAAAATAAAAAAGTGTATAAATTAATTTTAACATATTATTTTTTTATTTTTTAAATGTTTAACTTTATAACTAAATTAATAAAAAAATCATAAAGTTTGTATGTTAATATGACACTAGTAATTATATATAAATTCTTCAAGTAGGATATCTTGATGTTGAAATCATATGGTAGAATAAATGGTCTGCTGAGCGGAGGGCGATTTTTTTTTTTTGAAAAAAGAAAAGAAAAAAAAAAAGATAAGAGAGAAGAAGAAAATCAAATTGACTTTAATAATTTAAATCTAATATATTCTAAAATTTAAATTAAGCTCACAAAAAACTTAATACTTCTAAGTTGTAACTTAACCATGTTTGATTGTGGACTAAAAATGGACTAAAGGCTTTAAACCACTGTTTTTTTACCAAACGCGATTTAAATTAACTTGCTTAACATGAAATAATTTTAAATTTAGTTTAGCCTAAATAATATCTAAATTAAACTATCTCAGAGGTGCTTTAAATTTTTATTCAATTTTAAACCACTAGAATCTACTGTTATTCACCTTCAATCATTTCACTCATCTCTTCTCCAAACTTTAAGCATAATCAAACATAAATAATTTAGACTAACTTAAGTTAAAATATCACCTTAACTTTAGTACACCCAAACAACACCGTGATTGTAACGTGTCAGTTCCAAGTTCTACTTGTCATTTTTTTAAAAATAAGAACATGGTCAGTTCCAAGTTCCAACGTCATTGTAACATTTGTTAAATCTCAACTTGGAATCAGAGTAGGTCCGATGCCCATCGGACCTACCTTGGTTCGATGATATGATGACCATTCGATCTGAATTATGATTTGTGTGCTCTGTATCAAAATCCGTGCAAATATGTATCAATTTCCGTGCGCAGAGATCTTGATACTAATCATACGGTCCTAGAGCTCATTGAACCTAAATGTAGGTCCGATGCCCATCGGACCTACTCCTATCTCATCTCAACTTTGGTCAAGTCGCGCACACTTGAATTTAAGACTGTTTCTCTCCTAAATGCTAAATCCAAATAAAATATCTTCTTAATAAATAATACATCTCCCTTCTGCGTAAGCATGGAAGCAAACCGATCACCGATGGGTCGGCGGCTGGAGCGGATAAATGCAATTCGCAACGCCGAGTACCAGGCCGCTGCGCCGCCGCCTGGAATCGAGATCAATCTCGGCCGTAGCAGCTTCCGAATTCGCGGTGGATCCGACCGCGAGATCGAGCTCCTCTACTCCCGTCTTGGCCTCTCCGGCCCCGACGACTTCGCAATCCAACCCTCCGTCTGGGCCGCTGCTCTTAAGTCCCATGTAGATCTCTCCTCCAGTGGAGATTTAGAAAAAGCGATTGCGGTAGATTTGGAAGAATTAAGTGTATCGACCAATAATCCTTTAATGGAAGAGGAGAACGATGGTACTACAATTTTGCGTGAATTGCGCAAAGAAGAGGAGAGTGGTAACGACGAACGAAAGGTGAGTTCTTTTTCATCTTTAGTGCGAGTTGTGAGAGAAGAAGAAATTAAGGTGGGTTCTGCTCTTACTCTTCCACCGGGGAAATTGAAGATACCACCAATAGAGAGAGCTGATTCAACAGGGGGTATAGTGAAATCGTTTACACTGATGGAAGAGGAGAACAGTGATACTACAGAATTGCACAAAGAAGAGGTGAGTACCCACGAAGAAAGTACGGTGAGGTCTGTTTTACCTTTGGTTTCTCCCCTTCCTCTTCCACCAGGGAGATTGAAGATACCGCCGCCATCAATCAGACTACCTCCATTAGAGAGAGGTGATTCAGCATGGGATATAGTGAAATCGTTTGCAGCAGAGGATGATACGGATGGGGATGGATTAAATCAAAAACCGGAGGAAGACGGGGAAGGTGTGAGAGTTGGAGAGACTGTGAACGGCTATGCTGAGTCAATTTCAAAGAAGGAAGATGTAACTGTGGTGTTGAGAAAAGATTCAAGAGAAGAGAGGGGAGAGGTGATCGGCATTTCCCCACATGGGAGCTTGAAAAGAACCATTAGCTCCTGGATGAAAGGCGGGTTGCTTGGAAGGGGCTCCTTTGGGACTGTTTATGAGGCTATTAGCCAGTAAGTTTCATGATTATATGTTTTAGTTTAATTTTTTCTTCTTCAGTGTGAGTATTTTTATAACCACCTATCAGTATATTGACCCAGGTCCTTATCAGTTTATTCTGATTATCTATATTGGTATAGGTATCTATATTGGTACCAAGGTTATAAAATGCGGTTTTCATGCGGTATGCGGAAGGCCACCGCATACCGCATATACGGTATACGGCCGCATATGCAGTTTTCATGCGGTACTTATATATGCGGATTTTAAAATGAGAATTCATATATAATTTGTATGCAAAGCTATAATTTGTAACCATCGGAGGCATATCTAAGATAATAACATTGTTTATTTCACATTGTTTAAAAAAACAGAAAATAACATTGTTTATTTCACATTTGAATCAACATGACAAACAATGCCAATCAAAATTACACAGTAAGAGAACTCACATTTGAATCAACATGACCTAAATGCAATCTCTATCACCACGTATCAGTAAATGGTGCATAGGCAACTGAAAACTCACATTTAGGAGCAAACACACTATATTGCATTATTGCCCATTTACCCCAGCCATTAACACACTATTTGCATTATTGCCCACTTACCCCAACCTGAGGGGATTAAGCCAATTCCTGCAATATAGAAAATTAAAAAGATTATTTAAATCTCATGCATTTTAATGCATCATTTACAACCCAAGGATAAATTTTGCGAAAAACAATTCAATATATCATATATTAATAACATACGCAAACACAAATATTTTATCACTCATTACCTAAATAAGAAAAAAATAATTAGATAGATTAAACCAAAGAAAATGAGATCTGCCAATGACTGTCAGAATTGACATTCGATACTTTTATTTTCATCATTATTTCAAATTAGTCCCTTTTGAAATAATCCCCTATTAGTTCCCAACTTATTTGCTGTGTTCTTTGCAATTTCTAAAAATTCAAGGTTCAAAGGAGAAGTTAAACTGGGAATCGAGATTCAAAGTTGCAGTGGGCACTGCAAAGGGTCATGAGTACCTACTGAGCTCAAATGGGATAGCAGTATAGCACAGACCCTCACAAAGAAATAAAAATGAAATTGAAACATTATCAAGCAAAAAGAGAAAGGCATTCGACAGATACAACACTGGATCGATCTAGTCCTATCACAATAGCAATCACACAAAGCACAAATTAAGATTTCAGAATATGGAGAGGAGCCGATACAGATACTGCCATACTGATACTGGTATACCCTATGTCCCTATCACAATAGCAACACAGATTCAAACACAAACCTTGGTGCTGAGAGAGAGGGCGTGGATGAGAGTGGAGAGGAGTCAGCACTCAGCAGAGAGGAGCCAGCGGGGAGGCGATGGGTGAGATCGTGAGAGACGATGGGTGGAGAGGCGATGGGTGGAGTGGCGGAGGAGAGAGACGATAGGTGGAGAGTGGAGAGCCGAGAGGGTGAGAGACGGAGGCAGGAGCCGCGAGAGCCGAGAGGGTGAGAGACAGAGAGGTTAGGAGGCAGGAGCCACGAGAGCTGAGAGGGAGAGAGACGGAGAGGTTAGGAGAATCAGAGAAATTAGGTTATGCGGAGAGGTTTTTCGGGTTAGGTTATGCGGATCCGGGATCCGAATAATCACTATGCGGGATAAAATGCGGCCGAATATGCGGCCGCATATGCGGAACCGCATATCAAACCGCATATTGATTTTCTATGCGGTTGCCAACCGCATACGCATATGCGGCCGCATATGCGGCCGCATGAACCGCATTTTATTACATTGATTGGTACTACTATCTATATTGATAGAGGTATGTATATTTGTAGAGGTATCTATATTGGTACTGGGAAAGTAAACCTTGCAAGGAGAATTCTACAATCAACATATTTTTCTATCACAATTTTTCCTTGCTCGTTAGTTCTTGTCCCCTTTTTGACCTGGAAAGTGAACCTTGCATAAAGAAAATCCCAGCTCGAAAGAAATTTCCGTATCAAAATCGAGTTGGAGTGAAAAGCTGAGTTAAGTTGGGAATGTTTAGACCATTATGGTTTAGATTCAAATTTGGTAAAGGAAAACGGTAATTGAGAAGTTAAGTTGGTTAAATATAGATACTTTGTGCACACAATCAAACTGCTTTCCTTAATTGGTCAACTCAAAAGATGCAACTTGTGAATATAAAGAAAAATATGAAGTTTTCAGTTTAACCACATTTGTTTAAAGTTTTAGCCTCCTAGAAACTCTCAATACTACTAAGAGTTTCCTAGAAAAAGCAAAAGTTATTTGATATCTGACTGCGTCAATATTTTTCTGAGAAGAGTGACTATACTTTGTTAGTGAAGTACTTTGCTAATTGTTTACTGAATCATTTTTCAGTGATGGATTCTTCTTCGCTGTCAAGGAAATATTTATGGATCAAGGTAGCTCTAAACAGGCGATACTCCAAATCGAGCAGGTGATCGTAACCTTCATTTTACAATTTGCTGCAGTCATCTTTTTTAAAATAATTCTTACATTAACATAAATCTATTATTGCAGGAGGTATCACTTTTGAGTCGTCTGCAGCATGAAAACATAAATCAGTACTATGGCACTGATCGGGTATTTATTCATTTTACTTTCCTTTTCTGTATTGAAATTACACCCAATATAGTAAGGTATTGGAAATAGCACTGTATTTTACACCTAGTTCTTGACCACTAACTTGTGAGTTTTTAATTTATAATTAACACCCACTAATTTTCCTTGGGTTTATTTTCATTAATTATTTACCCCCCCAAATTTGCAATTCAATCGATTTTGGTTGAGTCAATAAAAATTGTATATAGTCATTTTTCACTTTATTTTTTTAGTAATAATGGCCGGTACATAATCACTTTAGCTTAGCACTTACGTTTTTGTTTTGTTTCAATTGATGAGATATTATTTTTCCTAAATGAGATGATTTCCTAACATGTAACAATTCAAACTACTGAAACAAATATTTCTTTTTTTTTTTAATTTGTTAATGATAGAGGGCTGGGAAGTTGTATATATTCCTCGAACTAGTTACACAAGGCTCCTTGGCGTCTTTATACCGAAAGTACCGTTTTCAAGATTCACAAGTCTCAGCATATACACGACAGATTTTAAATGGGTTGAGTTATCTACACCATCGAAACATCTTGCACAGGTTAATTTCTTCCCTTATACACGTAAAATTCTTAATACTTGATATCATAATATCTTGTAATCTTGATATTTTCCTTTGAAGAAGTTGATATTCTAAGCATGTAATTTGCTCTGTTGTGCCTTTCCAATTCCAGTTTCTAATATGCTCTTATTTCAGAGAAAACAGTAAATTTATATGTGATAGTTAGTATTTTGGGTATGGATTTTATTGTGAAACTTATTTTGGTCAAAAGCTCATAGATACATATTACATAGTATTGACTTTATTTGATCCTGGTTTTTATACAGGGATATCAAATGTGCCAATATATTGGTTGATTCAAATGGATGTGTAAAGCTAGCTGATTTTGGGTTAGCAAAGGAGGTATGCTTCATTTTGTTACCTTTTACTTTTGATTTCATTTCAAGGCTAAATGACCTATTTATTTATTGTAACTTTTCAGATTGATCTTTTGATCCAAGCAAATTCTTGCAAGGGAAGTGTTTATTGGATGGCCCCTGAGGTAATGTCCATTATTTTTTTAGTGTTTAGCAAAAGTTACTAGAATAATTTGGAGTTTTGCTTTTACAGTATTTTTTATTCTCAATAGTTTGGGACAAACTTTATACAGTAGTACCTTTTTTTTAGAGTGAGATTATGGTGCTATGCATAGCGCAGATTTGTCCATACTACGGATCAATATTTTTTTAGATAGGTAGAAAAACACTACTTTTTTAGATTGGTAGAAAAACACTACTTTTTTAGATTGGCAGAAAACCACTACTCTTTAGGTTTTCATAAGGAGAAAATGTTGAACGGTTCAGATCAAATATTTCGACTTTGACAATGAAGATATTGATCCATAGTACATACCAATATGCGGTATGCATAGTACCATAGCCTCACTTTCTTTTTTTTAATTTGTAAATTGTACTCGTATTCCATAACTTTCATCTAACCTGAAGAGGCCATTCAGGTTGCTAGAGCTATGCCACACGGCCCATCTGCTGACATATGGAGTCTTGGGTGCACTGTTTTGGAGATGTTAACCGGAAATCTTCCTTATCCTGAAACTGAATGGGTAAGCATTGGCCTTTTCTCAATGGATTTCAACTTCAAAACTTTTTTTTTTAATGATACTTTATCACCTGACATAACTATACTTAAAACTTTCCCTGTAAACTCCAGATGCAAGCAATGTTTAAAATAGGAAGGGGAGAAAGGCCACCGATTCCAAGTACGCTGTCAGATGATGCGCGTGATTTCATTGACAAGTGTCTCCAGGTAAAGCCCCAAAATCGTCCTTCTGCCAATGCTCTTTTGCAGCACCCTTTTGTAAAGCCACGATCCTCAGAAAATGCAAACTTGTAGAAAACCAAGAAATTTGCTGAGCTGAATCCGAGCCAGTCAATTTCAGATGAGTTTGTTTTTGTATTTGTGCACAAAAAATGGAGGCATTTGAGCCAACCTTCAATTTAGATAGGTTAAAAATTTGTTGTATTGGATTTTCTTTTGAAAAATGTTGTGTATAGAAAATTGCTTTACTGGATTGGCGAAAGATAATATCAGGTGTTTACTGTTTACAATCAAGCTCTATGCTGTTTTGTTAGTACATATCATGAGTATCCAATCTACCATATTATTGCAAATCCTTGGCAAACTAATTGATTATGATACTAGATGTTGATTCTAAATAAGAGGTCCTGCAAATCAAGAGAAAATTTTCACCATCAAATTATGGTTTAGACCCGTATTTTTAGGTATCCATGTGGTCTATTGTTAGGTGCTAAATTTAATTATTCAATTAGAAATTTTTCTTTTGTTAGTTATAACATGGACAGACTCTTGCGTTACAACGCTTTATTAACCTCTAGTATAATCTTAGGGCATGCTTGATAACATGGGAACGCTACTGTGAGTTTGTGAGGCTACATTGGTACAGAACTTCAGAAATTTATAGAAACCCACTGGTACAGAAATGTTTAAAAAGTACGAAATCCGAATGGGAGTCTTTTATGAACATTAATTTGGTTTAGTGACAAAAGGCAACAATTTCTCAATGGAAAGTCGTGAGTTTGAAATCCGAATGAGTCCTTTATGAACATTAATGAAAGTTGGTAGGCTATATCTCCACCTTTCTTATCCATAAACAATATAATTTGCTAAAATCATGTCTAGCACAAATGATTAAGATGTTGCTTTCCATGAACCATACATATTCAAAACACAACACCAGCAAGGGTTTATAAAAAAAGGATCTTAAGCCCTCCTTTTACTCAATAGAAAAAAAAAAAACCAATATAATTAGCACTATTATTACAAGTTCAGATATGGAGCAAATAGTAAATCATATTTCAAACATAAAAAAAATAGTTTTTCAGTGTATAGATGTATTTTGTGCAGCAAAGTCATTGATTAAAACTCCAACTAGCTTGCGTCATGTGATGTAAATGCAGTTCAACAATATCAAATTATCAACACAATTGGAGATATGGGCATGTAGTTAAATATATTTTCACATTTATCTGTGAAATTTGAGATTGTTAGACATGTATAGTGAGCCACGAACTAAATAGAAACTTCAATTAGAATGTGAATCACAATGAAAACATTTGTAGTTCAGCCTCAAATTTATCTCATTTGTATGTATTAGCACGGATAATATTTTTTTTTTGCACATACCTAAAATATTTCGTGAATTGAAGCTTTTTTTTTTTTTGATAAAAGGCATACAAGTGCCTGTTTCATATATGAAAAACATTTACCTTACGAGTGATGTGTCTACATGTGAAAATTTTAAACTTTTGAATTAATTTAGTATAAAGTCAAGCGGTCAAAACTAAAAGGTTTATATATTAATTTTAAAGCATTCATTTTTTGAATGTTTTTTACCACTTGACTTCATCCAAAATTAATTTCAAATTTTAAAATTTTCGCATGTAGATGCATCACTCGTAAGATAGAAGGGTTTCAACAGTTCGGATTTTTCATTTGAAGCCAATCCAATAGATTTTAGAATTGAGTTCACAAAGGAGAGGTGAACTTAATAACACCCTAATTCTACTCCAATTATGAAATAGAACCACTATTTCAATATATTATCCTATTCATCTCCAACCGAATTGGCCCAAAAGGAATATCACTATCGACCCGTGGCAATCAAAGGCGCATTTTCATACGCTGTCTGTAATGGAGGCCTGGAGGGTAGAACTCGTTCAAACACATTCTAGGCTAGCTACCCTCCATCCAACAATCAACATAGAACCAAGTAGGAAGAGGATCAAACTAAAATTGTTATTTTAAAATACATGGGTGCTGTAGGCTCTTGTTTTGACATGTAGAACTGATAAAAGACTCTGTTTCATATCCATAAAACAATCAGCAATAAAGTAAAAAAACAATGACCCTATAAAGAAGACAAAGCAATACTGTTAGACCTTTTCAAAACATTTCCATTTCATCTGCAGCAGTAAAAACGCGAGCAAGCAAATTTCAACAACCTATATCCCTACTTTATTCCATTTTCACATTTCTTTTAGCATCCAGAATCCAGTAAAGAAAAACAACCGCAGACCTCTCAACTTTCCTAATAAGGATACCTGGAACAACTTATCCATTTTTGTATACTCAGTAAAAAAAACAAAATAAACACTACTTGCTAGGTTAACGCTAAACAAGACTCTCTCCGAACCCCTTCGAAAGCATAGGAAAATCCACAAAATTCATGCCTTCACTTTAGTCTTTAGACCATCGACAAAACCTTTTGCTGTGACGCCATGGAGAACTGCTTCCTCTCCTTGTACTGCATAAAAAATATGATATCAAACAAAAAAGCTTAATTCAACATTATATCATATCCACAAGAGAATCATAGGTAGCAATACCCAACCCCACCATAAAAATTATGAAATGATGAGACAGTCTCATGTGAGCCAAATATGACAAATATCACCTTCCCTTTCAAGTTGCAAGACAAGAAATAGATCATAGGTCTCTCAAGCATAAAAAGTTCACACAGACCCCTAAAATTAATTACTAATTGCCCTTCTTTCTGCCTCATTTCCCTAGAGATAAGAAGTGAAAGAAGAGTGGTTTAGGCATCTTTTGGATATTTGTATTTTAAAGAAGTACATCTAATATCTTAATCTTCTCAGAACATGCACTACATTTCTAGCTTCGAAGGGGTCTATTTTGACTTATGTAAAATTATAGGTGAAGTCGTCCAGGAAATAAAAATGCAAAATTAAAAATATACCTTCATGTTAAAAGCATCAATCTCCTCTTTAGTAAGAGCATCCACCTCAGCATTGGCATCCCAGCCAAGGGACCGCAGAAAAGCCTCTTCCTCAGGATCCAGCTCCTGGCTCGAAACATCCTCCTCGTCAGCTGGCGGGTCCCACTTTGAATCCTCACAATTATCCTTGTCATCACCGCACACCCAATTCTCTGATTTCACTTTGTCAGAGGCATTATCAACAGCAGTAGGCGAGCTGTCAGATCCCGTCACAGCAAGAGACACTGTGCCGTTAGACGATGCCTTGGTACGTAAGAAATTGAAGAAATCGAGCCTAGCCTTGGCTTGTTTAGAAATAGTACACTTTCTTTTAGACACAGTTGTTGATACTTTGGGGGTAGCGTTGATTGGGTTTACGGGAGGAACAGGAGCAGAGGTGATGGTACCATTTTTATCACGGTTCAATATTTGAAAAGTACCAAGTTGAGACATTGGCTTGGTGACGGTCTCGGGCTTGAGAGAAGCACGAGGCGAAGAATTAAGTGGATGTGTACCGGCCTTTGAGACTGTAAGGGGAGCAGTGCCTTTGATTTTTGACCTTTCGGATGACCGTGCAACCTGACAAGTGATATAAATGACCGACATTAAATTTAGCGACACTCATCATATGTTGATATAGTTTTCGCAAAATCAAATCTCGGTATCCTGAATGGAAACAGTCAACTTCCAAAAGCGATGATAAAAACAAAGCAAATAATGTACTATAATAACTACATAAGTGGAAGCTGAGGTGCTAAAATTATGGGAAATAGAAAATTGGGTGCATAAATGGACATTACTAACTTTTAATAATAACTTTCAAAAGCCACAGTCAAAACAGAGAACTTGCAACAAACTTGGAGGCTGAATTGTTAGTATTTTCACAAATAAAAGTTTCATTACATGAATGGAAATTATCAACTTATGAGTATGTTTCGTAATTTGTCCATTTGCACTGGACATGCATAAAATTTACTCAGAGGCCAAGTCACTCCTAGGAAAATATATAGCTTCCAAATGCACCCATCTCAGAACTTTTCACTTCTTCTATATTAATTGTGGTAAATTTTTATTATGTGCAGATACTATTATGATAGTTTTCTGAGGTGAATAGGTGATATTATAGAACTCAATCCTCATAATTTGCACTAAATATTACAGACTGAATCTATTTCTTGATACATCATTAGCAACAGCAGGAAACTCGACATTAATTAACTTAGAGTTAAGAAGAGTACTTAAGAAATCATACATGTCACAAATTATTAATTTTAACAGCCCATGAGTAACCATAAGATAAGAAAAAAAAAACCAGGTATTTTCAAAGATTGCAGGAAACATCAATCAAAACCAGTGAAGCGAACATACTGAATTTTTGTTGGCCGAAGGTGTCAACGGTATCAGTTGCTTGCATTGCCTAATTGTAAGCTCGTCTACCTTTTGTGGATCGACTGTTGACTACAAATACACCAAATAGAAAGTAATACAAGTTACTATCATATAAATAATGACATGACAAGATCCATACTAAATTCACGAAACAACAATAACCTGAACTGTGGTACGGTCCTGGGCAGGTGCTTGCGCCACAGCTTGCGCCATGTTTAACCCGTTCACAGTTTCTTTGCCTACTCCATTTGCACTAGACCTATTAACCCCAGACCCGATTGTACCAGTAGTTAAAGGTACCTCTACCAGGACTGAATAACATCCCTCTCCTCCACTTTTCGCCAGAGACTCCACGGAGATTCTCTCTATCGGGGATGAAACCCGCCGACCCGTTTCTAAATGCCCATTGGTTTTAAGAGAGGGGAACTCTCTATTGGAAAGAAAACCATTTTTTGAACTAATTCCATCTACCGTCAAACTGTTTCCACTTTTCTTGTCGATTGCCTTTTTCTCAGGCCAGATCTCAGTTACGGGAGCCGAGATAAGAGAACGAGACCGCCTCAATTTGTCCTTGTCAGACCTAATCTCTAGTAATGAATCGAAACGGTCAAAAACCAAGCTACTGTCTCTATCAAAGAAATCACATTCCTTTTCTTGCTTTCTATTGCGGTTACGGTTACGGTTACTCCTAGTACCAAAACTGCTATAAGCCTTCGATTTACCAAGTCTATCCTTATCACGAGTTCTCGACCCGTCACAAGGAAGTGAAGTCAGCCTGTTCGGATTAGAAATCCCATCTGGAGAAAACCGTACATAACAAAATGATCAATTACTGATAATATACAAGTAAAAGATTAGTACAATTAACCAGGGTTGATGAGAACATACTGCGATTAGGGTTAGAAGTTGCATTGCCATTTGCACCTCCGTTTTGCGATTTCAGCCACTGGGGTTTCAAAGCAGGTTCACTTGGATCCATGTCGGGCAAAGACCGTCATCTAATTTCTATTTACAATATTGAGCTATTAAGGCTAATACTAGCCCTTTGTTGAACTACTCTACCTTTATCTCATGCCAAATTAAACCAGTTAAACCCTAATTGATGTAAAATCTGAAAGGAATAACAAACAAAAGAAGAAGAGATGCTACCATCAGGGAAAAAAATTCCAGGCAAATTGACAGGGACCAAGCAGTCCCTTATTGCCTTGAAATTGACAAAATTTGCCACCGAATTTCTTCTTCGATTAAAAAAGAAAGTGAAATTATTTCAAGACAGAGGAGCAAAGAGATGAAAAACGGGAATACCCCTTGCTGAAATTTCCAGGCCTGTGAAACGAATGGAGAGGCTTATCTAGGAATCCACGCATAAAAGATTAAACGGAGAAGAAGAAAAAAAAACCTCTCACCTTAACCGATACAAACTAGAATTCGACCAAGAAAAGGAACGCAAACCCTAGTAACGAAATTTGGGACAGGATTGAGAGAAGATTGGCCGAATTCCCCAATCTGATCCGAAAAGAAATCAGAGAACAGTGGCGATGATCTGTACGGAAGCGCCGTGTGGCGGGAATTAAAAGAAGGATAATTGCGGTGCCTTCTTTCCTCTCTCTCTCTCTCTCTGCGCTATTTTTCTTCTTCTATTTTTCTCAATTTTAGAGGCATAGCAATTTGGAATTTTTAGAGCAAATTCGGAAAGAACAAAAGTTCGCTCATAAGGAAATAAATTTCTCTCTCTCAGAAAGAAGATTTTGTGTGTATCAGTTTCATTTAATTCTGAACAAAAATAAAACCCTTATATGCGAGATTTGAACAATGGAGAATAACAAAGGACTCCGAGCTCTAATTCTGTACCTCTCCAGTTTTATGTAACTGTATTTATCCATTACACCTAATTATGTCTTAATTGCAACTTATTAGGTTTTCTAATTTGGATCATGTTGTTCTGATAAACAGTATCTGGATACATTAATTGAGTTGTCATGATTCTGGAACAAAAATAATATTATTTATAGGAGAGAAAAATAAGAACATGGATATTATTAATTCTTTTGTTAATAATGCATTGATAATATTATCAGTTGTTTTGTTAATAATATGCAGATGATATTTTTAACACTTTTATTTATAATACATGTATTTTATATGCACAAATCTATTATGAAATTGAATAAAATAAACGGTTTGAATTGGACATTTAAATTATAATAATTAAATGAGTTTTTGATATTTTATGGCAAAAATAACTCGTGGCATTAAAACCTCAATAAAATAATAATTTCATAAATAATTTCTTTATAGCTAAATGTAATACTCTCAATTTTGAGTTGCTACTTAAATTATCTAAATTATGAGTTGCCACTTGAATTATCTAAATATAAATATGGTTAATTTTAGACAAATTTGCTATATCAACTTGTCATTGTTAATTTTTAGTGCATCTCTTGGCAGTTTACAAGGACTGGAGGATACTGGAGACGATAGGAAACAGTTTGTTGTGTAGACGAACAAGACCGTAACTCTTCCAATATAAATATTGGAAAAGACACATGTATCCGGGGGACCAATCTCATCCGTTGAATTCGGGGCTGTAGCGATTACTATGGGAAACGGACGGTTGGATTAATGTGGGAGGTTTACCAAAAATATCAAGGCCTAATAAGTCCTAACTATGACGCTGGAGGCGGGACCACCGGTGCAGATAGGTAAAGATATTAACAGATTTATTTTAGCATAAAATCATTTTAAAACAGCGCTGCTGAAAATATACAAAGATGGGCTCTTAGTTATGGGCCTAATTTGGGCTTATTCTTCCCTTTGAATTCTGTATTTGGGCTCTTAGTCTTTCTTTTTGAACTCTAATTTTGATTTACCATAATAGTAATGGTCTTAAAATTGGGCTCTAATTTTGGGTCGGAATTGCAGCTTATAGGCGCTAAATTCTCCTAAAAAGAATTATTACGCTCTTGAATAAGGTGGTACCCTCTAATAATTTTAAGCAATTATGTGTTTATTTTCGGACTCCAAAATTTGTATGAATATTCATTTAAGTCCAAGTGCATATTTGTTGAGACTCAAATACTTGTATTGTATATACATAAGTATTAATTAAGAGCTTTATATTATTTATTTTTGTAGACCACAATAGAAAAGGACTTATTATTCAAAAATCATTTGCATAAATTTCTCTGATCCTGTCCTAAACAAACTCATCTACAAATGCACCCTTCCTATCTAGTTCTTGTACATACACACTAAGGGTATATATATTTAAAAAATATATTTAAACTTGATGATAAAATTATGTGTGTCTTGTATTTGAACTTGATGATAAAATTACACACATCATGTGAATGTTGTATGATATTTGATGCAAATTTTAATATTTATCATGAAAAGTATAGTATTTCATGTTTAGCAGATTTTAACAAAATATGAAATGACATTCATATGAAATAACATACCAATAATTTTTTTTTTGTGTGACTTAATATAATAGATATTGTGAAAATTGTCAAACCAACTCATTATAATAGACCTGAACCCTAAAAAATGGGAAGACAAAAAAAACAGAAAAGCATTTTACAAGTATATACAGGCAGTTGAATTTTATGATGGTAAACGTGAAGTGGTCACAGTAGCAATTAAATTAAGAATGATGTACTGTCATCTCACATAACTAGAGCAGTAACGCATGAGAAAATAATTAACTATGCTTAGAGATCAAAGCCAAGTAAATTATAAAAATGACAACAGCTTTGATTAAAGAGGTGCAGTGTGGGCTGATCCGATTGATCAGTAGGTTAACAAGGGTCAAACACTGAAACCAATTTAAATACAAGCTTAACCGGTGCACTATTCAAATTTTGTATTAATTTAATCAAAGCTCGTTTTCCTAACACTAGTTCATTCACTGTTTGGTGGATTAGATTCAATCTTGATATCTTGCACTTTTATCCATGACCCGCATCTCAATTCTCGAACTGACCAATCAGAACACGACCAGCTTCCATCCCTTATCATTAAATGTTCTTCTGTAGTTTAATCTGTGTAGCTTTTTGTGAGGCGGATAGAAGAGTGCAATAGTTGTTATGATAATATGAGAAATGCATCTTATTTATTAAATTTAACCAAAGATTTTTCCTAGAAAATTATATTTCGTGATTGAGTTGCGTCCAGTTTAGCAAAAAATAAAAATTTGCTACATACCACAATTTCATATAAATATACTGACATAACTATTTTGACTTTACACAGCGTATCAATTATGAGATAGGAGTAGGTCCGATGTGCATCAGACCTACTTTTAAGTTCAATTAACTCTAGCACTGCACGATTAGCATTAAATCTGTCCGCACGAAAATTGATACACACTCACACGTCTTTTGATGCATATTCTACGAATCTTGATGCTGATCGGATGGTCATCACACCCATTGAACCAAAGTAGGTCTGATGGGCATCGGACCTACTCTGAATTCATCAATTATATACTTATTTCACTGTGAAGCTAAAATAACTTTGTTAATGTCTTTACTCCAAGATTTCTCATCTAGATTCTAGCTCTTTTTTATTAATCTTTCTATGAAAGAAAGTTTATTAATTCATACCAAATTGTTATATAACCAAGTCTGGTGTTGATAAATATATGACAATAGAAAAACTTCAAATTTATAAAATAGACCATCAAATTTTTGTATTGTTGGATCACTGCCATGTACATTATTAATTGCCACATGGAAGGTTAGCAAGTTCCCATCCTCTCCATTGAAAACAAGACAAGAGATGTCCACAATTAGAGCTTCAAAAGGATAATCCATCAGTCTCCTTTTAAAGTAAATGGAGAGCACAGGAGAGCGCTTTCTTGATCACAGAAATCAAGGGATACAGATTACACCCTCTCAAGTTGAACTTTGTTTTTTGACATTGAAACCAGAGCTGGTCAAAATCTATCGTACATCTCAAAGAATCCCCATCTACTGGAATCCGTTTCCTCCAGGCAGAGTGGGAAAAATGACATGGCGGAGCTGGTTCTGTCACGGAACGGCACGGAATGACACAGTATGTGTGTCAGTTACTTGTCATGACTCGCATGTTCCGTGCCGTGACTATTTGCGTACCATGTTAATCTTTTGAAAGTTTGGCACGGCACAGCACGGTACGTGAAAGATTTAGTCACGATCCGACAAGTAATCACGCGAGTCACGTGTAATTAGAATCATTAGATATTGATTTAATGATGAATCTTGAATAAACTAACCTAAATTATGATTAAATGGTCACGTGAGTCACGCGAGTCACGTATGGTCACGGCACGTTAGGCACGGCGTGACTCACGTGGCGTGACCATTCGTATGCTGTGACCACCCCTTAACATTTTGGTTACGGTCACGGCACGACACGGCACGTAAAAAATTAACTTGATCACGGCACGGCACGGTACGAGACCAAAGTCACGGCGTGTTAGTCACGGCACGGCACGTTTTTTCCACTCTACCTCCAGGTAACTATTAATTTTTGTAGGAGAGAAAAAGATGTAAGAAAACAATTATAATTGCAATCTTATTTTCAGATTTTACATACATCTCTATTTATAAAGAAAAGCAAAAAAACTAGCCGTTGTAATTAATTACAACTACCAACCACTAACTACTAACTCCTACCCACTAACTCCTAGTCTATTAATTACTAACTAGCCATTATTTACAAATTTGAATTATAGCTGTTATTATTTTTAACACTCTCCCTCAAGCTAGGAATGTATATATCGTACAATCCTAGCTTGCTTGTAATTTTCTCGAATGGACCCGGATCCAAGCCTTTGGTGAAGATATCCGCGAGTTGATCTTCACTTTTTACGTATGGTGTTTCAATTTCTTTTACTTGAACCTTTTCTCTAATAAAGTGGCAATCCACTTCTATGTGTTTTGTTCGTTCATGAAACACGGGATTTGAAGCTATGTGTCATGCCGAATTATTGTCGCAATACATTTTCATCGGTTCTTGAGTTTTAAATCCCATGTCTAATAGGAGTTGCTATATCTATGTTAGTTCGTTTGCGGTTGATGTCATTGCACGATATTCGGCTTCAGCGCTTGATCATGCTACAACATTTTGTTTCTTGCTTTTCCATGTGACTAGATTTCCGCTTACAAATGTGCAAAAACCGGTTGTCGATTTTCTATCGAAGCTTCCAGCCCAATCTGTATCGGAATAGCCACATATATCATTAGAATTATTATTTTTCATCCAAATACCCTTACCAGAATTATTTTTTAAAAACCTCAAAATTTTATTTACTGCTTCTAAATGTGGTGTTCTTGGTGAGTGCATGAACTTACTAATTAGGCTTACCGAAAATGAAATATCCGGACGAGTAACCGTTAGATAGATCAATTTTCCAACAAGTCTTTGAAATTGATATATGTCTTTTAAAGGTTCACCATCTTCACTATTTAATTTGCATTTGTTGTCAATTGGTGTAGAGGCCGGTTTACATCCTAGCTTACCGGTTTCTTTTAATAAATCAAGTGTATATTTTCTTTGGGAAATAAAAAGTCCTTATCCGAAAAGGCTATCTCTATTCCTAAAAAATATTTAAGATATCCTAAATCTTTTATGTCAAAATTTTCTTTTAGTTGTTTCTTAATTTTTTGAACTTGCTCTAAATTATTTCCGGTAATTATGATGTCATCTACATATACTAAAATGAGTGTTGTATTGATACCATCACATTTAGCAAAATAAAGAATGATCGGTATTACTAATTTTAAAATTACAAGAAATTAAATAAGAGCTAAGTTTGCCATACCATGCCCGTGGAGATTGCTTCAATCCATAAATTGATTTATTAAGCCTACAAGCCAAGTTAGAGTTGGTTTTCAATTTATGACTGGGTGGTAGTGTCATATACACCTCTTCTTCAAGTGTTTCTTGAAGAAAGATATTTTTGACATCTATTTGGTAGAGGTCCCAACCATTGTTTACAGTAATAGAAAGTAAAATTCTTACGGTATTCATTTTTGCCACCGGTGCAAAGGTTTCATTATAGTCTATGCCATAGGTTTGGGTAAATCATTTGGCTACAAGTCTTGCCTTATACCTTTCTATGGTACCATCACTATTATATTTGGTTTTATATACCCATTTACAACCAACCGGTTTTTTATTTTTGGGAAGAGAAACAATTTTTCAAGTTTCGTTTTGTTCTAAGGCTTTTAATTCCTCATCCATAGCCTTACACCAAATTGGACTTTTAATTGCTTCTTGGTAATTATTGGGTTCCAATTCTTTTTCAATATTAGTGAGAAACGTGTGGTATTTGGTTGAAATATTGTCATATGAAACAAAATTTTCTATTGGATATTGTACCGAGTAGGTCACATAATCTCTAAGTCTAGTTGAAGGTTGTCGTTCTCTAGATGATCTTCTAACTGTTGAATTTTCTAATATTTCATTTTCATTTGTGTCATTACTAATCTCATTTTCTTGATTATTATTCTCAACTTGATGATTATTTCTAGGAATAAAATTTAAATCATCTAAGTAGGGCAATACTATATTATCATTTTGATTATTTGTGTATATTTGATGAATTGCTTATTTTTCATTGAAATATGGTTGATTTTCAAAAAACGTAACATTTCTAGAAAGATACAATTTTTTTATTAATTGGATCATAACATTTATAACTCTTTTTGTAAGATGAGTATCTTAAAAAAATAGTTTTTTGATACAAAATCAAGTTTGTCATTTCTTTTGGTATGTACGAAACTTGTACAACCAAACACTCTTATATGGTCATAATTGATTTTTTGTTGGTAAATAATTTCTAATGGACTTTTGTTTTCTAAGATAACACTAGGTAATCTATTGATTAAATGAGTGGCACAAAGTACATCATCCGACCAATAAATTTTAGGAACATTATTTTGAAATAATAAATATCGTGTCATTTCTAATAAGTGTCTATTTTTTCTCTCCGATACTCCATTTTGTTCAGGAGTATTTATACAAGTTGTTTGGTGTATAATACATTTTTCTTTAAAGAGATTTGAAAAAAAAATTATTTATAAATTCGGTTCCATTATCCGATCTAAAGATTTTTAATTTTGTATTAAATTGTGTTTCTATGAGACATAAAAATTCATAAAAATAATCAAACACTTCATCTTTAGATTTAAGTAAATATAACCAAGTTGCTTTTGAAAAATCATCAATAAATAAAACAAAATATTTGAATCCATTATACGCATCAATTGGGGCCGGTCCCCATACATCGGAATGTACTAAATCAAAAATAGCTTTACTTTTACTAGTAGAAAGAGAGAAATGAAGCTTTGTTTGTTTTGCTAACTTGCAAATTTCACAATTAGTACAATTCAAAATTTTAAAATCTAAGATACTCTTTAAAATCTTGTCGGAAGGATGCCCAAGTCTTTTATGCCAAAGGTCAGAGTTAACGAATTTTGCGGAAGCACAAAAATTTATTTTGGAGTTCAAAAGATAGTGTCCATTTTTAAGAATTCCTTCACCAATCGTGATGCCGGTTTCCCGGTCCTGAAATACAACATTTTTACAAGAAAATATTGCATTACAATTTAATTCTTGTGTTAATTTATTTATTGAAAGTAAGTTTACAGGAAATGTCTCTAAATACAAAACATTTTTAATTTGTTTGTTACACAAGTTAATTTCTCCTATACCGTTTATTTTTGCCTTCATACCGTTTGCAACCAATACATATTTATTACCATTGGTCGAGTTGAGGTTTGACAATAGTTGTTTGTTACCAAAAATATGGTCTGTTGCACCACTATCTATAATTATTTGATTGAAAAATAAATCTTTTGAGTTAGAGGCAATACCACAAGCACTTGGAGCATTTTGGTTGCTTATCAGCACATAAAGCTGCTGTAAAACTTGTTGCATTTGATCTCCATGGCTTGACCCGCTTGAAAATGACCCATTTCCGCTCAAATTGCCTCCTGACCCGTTCCAGGATGACCCGCCAGCGCCTGACCCGTTCCAGGATGACCCGCCAGCGCCTGACCCGTTCCAGAGTGACCCGCCAGCGCCAGAAATGGAGAGTCCATTGGCAATTTGGTTATTGGGTCCGAAATTCTCCTTAATGGGTCTGAAATTTTGGTAATTGGATCCATTAGCCGAAAAACCACTCCCAATAGAGGTTTGGCTTGTGTTATTGGGTCCGAATCCACTTCCAGACGAACCCACTAGCCCATTAAGGCCTTTCTCTTCATTTGAAACAGCATAGCTTCTGTTTTTTTCACTGTTTTTCTCCCAATTTCGATTCTGGTCATTGTTTTTGAATTTTTTTGGTTTGAGATGGGGATAAAGGTGCCAACACCTATCCTGAGTGTGACCATCTTTTTTACAGTGGTTACATCTTACATTTTTTGATTGATTTGGGTGATTTTGTGAGCTAGAATTTTGATTAAAATTGAGACTTTTCACGGCTAAGCCATGGGTCTCGTGTCCCTCATGGCTTACAATTTGTTGACCATTCATGGCAAGTCTTCTACTTTCCTCTTGTTGGATTAAACTTTTAATTTGAGAATAAGAGGGAAGAGGTACCGTGGTCATGATTTGAGATCTTACGGCTTCATAGCTCGGGTTTAGACCCGCGAGGTACTGAAAAATATCATCCTCTTCAGCTCGTTTTTGGAGTATGGCCAGATCTGTTGTTATTGGCCGATATGATCGAAGCTCATTTCGTTTTTTCTCAAGAGCACTAAGGTACTCCGTATGGCTTCTCGACCCTTGTTTTTCTTGTTGAATTTCCTGCATGAGTTGATAAATATGTGAGAAATTATTTTGCTGACCATACATAGATTTTACCGCTTCCCATAAATCATGTGCTGTTTCGGCCATCATGAAGAGGTCGGATACGGCCGGTTCCATGGAATTTAGTAGTGAGGTAATGATTCTATCGTTTGTTGTTCTCCATTGTTTTGTTGACGTCGTTTCGTCAGGAGTTAGCTTGTTTGCGTCTGCAATTTCTGGTTTTTTATTTTCACTAGTGATGTATTCTAACATCTCTCGACCACTCAAGGCCCTGGATGCTGCCCTTGCCCATGACACGTAATTTTTGCCATTGAGCAAAGTGTTTGTTAGTTTGGAGAAGTTCATTGCTTCTTCTTGAGCCATTTCTCCTTTGCTGAAATTTGTTGCGTTTTTGTGGTTTTTTCGGTCACAGAGTCTTTGGCTCTGATACCATGTTAATTTTTGTAGGAGAGAAAAAGATGTAAGAAAACAATTATAATTGCAATCTTATTTTTAGATTTTACATACATCTCTATTTATAAAGAAAAGCAAAAAAAACTAGCCGTTGTAATTAATTACAACTACCAACCACTAACTACTAACTCCTACCCACTAACTCCTAGTCTATTAATTACTAACTAGCCATTATTTACAAATTTGAATTATAGTCGTTATTATTTTTAACAGTAACTAACTAAAGCAAATTACAAACAGACGGCTCATATTAATCTTAGCCGAGCCAAAGTCAATCCGGTGCTTATAAAAATTATAGGGATTTGTTTGAGATTCGTGTCAAGTTAATTGAATTAATTTTGGATCGTCCGTTTGTAATTTGCTTGATCCAGGTACCTGGAGTGATCCGAATTCTATCTGCTGCCATTCACATCTCAGCATTGATGTCTTAACATTTTGGACCGTCAGATGTAAAAGAAATGGCTCAGATCATATGCTAAATAAGTTAGTATAAATGATAATTAGCATCGTTAAAGAAGCTAAATAAGTTTTATTTAAAAAACCACAAAATTAATCTATACTGTATCTAGGACTTCATACCAGCACACAACACACGTGTGTGTATCTCTTAGTGCGTGTTCGGATGAATACTGTTACCGTGGGAAAAATAAATTCAGTCAGAGTGAATTTTTTTTTACCCACGGCAACAGTAAAATTTAGTTCAATTACCACGTCCACGCTCATTCTCTTCTTGGCGCCGAGCAGGGCCTTATGGTATATGACCGTGTAAAATACTCACAATTTGATCAAAATCAATTTAGTGTCTATTTAAAATTATATATATTTTTTTAAAATTTGTATCAGATTAAAACATACGACTCAGATCTCATTCTACACGATCAGGTATTGCACTAAATCTGAATTCCACATACACTCCCTATGAGTGCGTATCCTCTGAGATTTCTCAACGTTTGCGTGACCGACGTCTCCCGTGCCTATTTGGAGATAGCGTAGGGTGCCAATATTATTTTTGTTTTGAGATTCGTGCAAAACGTATTTAAACGGTTGAGATTTTCTAAGAAAACACTCAAAGTTTGAGATATCTCAGAGGATGCGAATTCCACTCCCCATCACTAAACAACTTTTACTTTTCTTCTTCTTTTTATTAGATACTCTGTTTATGTTTTGATTGCAAGATCTCAATGGATCCTTGATTAACGGGAGGAGGCAACATTGTGTTGACGCTCATTAGTTTAAATTTCTGTTAATAGAAAATGTTTTCTTTCAATTATAATTTTAAAAGGTAGTTGATTCCTTTTGTTGTTAGAATAATACCAAGTGCATCATAAGATAATAATGCCATATCCAGATGTCAGTTTGGATCGGATTTTTCGATATTTATTGAAGAAATAAAATCAATTGAGTTTGACTTCAATTTAAATTGCATTTTTTAAAGTAAAATTTTAGTTGAATAACACGTTAAATACTTTTCCTCTTGGCAACATATTAAGCAAGCTCTTCCATTTTATTATTTCACAATAAAGAACATTGACTAATTTTGTTTTCTTTTTTATTATTGTTATTTGATATATAAACATAATGTGTGAAGAGTGATGAAATGATAATAGTGCTTTTTATATTTACAACAAAATAGAATAACACCACAGACACAGAGTATATTTTCTCATTCATTTAGAGTCTGTTCAGCTGCTTTTACTGTTCACGTGGGAAAAAAAATTCACTTTAGAGTGAATTTTTTTTTCCCACGTGAACAGTAAAAATCAGTTCAAACTTTGTCCATTCTTGTGTCCATTTCCGTCTGCTGAACAGACCCTTATACTTCTCTTTTGTATTATTCAAACCATTTTTTGGAAGCGGAAGAATGCTCTTGCAATATTTAATTTAAAATGCCAAATTTGTGTTTGACAACAATATTTGCTTGAAATAGTACCACTAGAGGTGCTACTTTTAAAAGATTACCCAGATCCAATTGAGAACCGACTCGGATTCGAACCAGAATTGATCTGGATCCGATTAATTTAGGTAGGGTATGGTTTAAAAAATATAACCAGTTAAATTATGAGTACGGTTACAAAATTAATAATTTAATATCCAATCTGAATCCGAACCGAAACTGATATTATAATGGGTAGGATATGGGTTCAATTTAATTATTCGACCCATAACCGAACCCGACTGTCTGCACCACTATTTAAATGCTGAGGTGGAATTCCATCCATTTTTCTAATGGAAGTTGAAGCCTTGAATGTAGGACCAATTCATGATGCACTGATAATTTTAGTGAGCAAAACTGGGAATTTTGATACTTCAAAGACCAAAATGGTAAAACAATGATGTCTTAACGGCCATTCATGTAATTTACTCAAAAAATTATGTTGATAACTAAATTTTGAACAACCATGACAACCGACTTAAAGATTGTCAAAATAAGAAATTAATTTTTTTTATTGAAATATATTGTTAATTAAATTTAAATGATTGATTATTTATCAAGTGCTAAAATATTTCAATGGGTAAATCATTATCAAATTAAACCAAAACTAATAAGCGATTGCTTAAATTATAAAAAAACACATAATTGAAAATTTTGATATTGTGAATAATTAAGCAAATTGTCAAATAAAATCAGCTGTCTAATGTAAATCGGACGGCTCCGAATAACATCGGATTCAGACCGCCCCGCTCCCTCTCCCACTTGCCAGACCCAGACCCTAACATGTAATAAAGGGAGACGGTCGTAACAAAAAAATGTTCCTAATTATTATGTTTATATATATTTATATATACAGAGGTTGGCTAAGATACAAACGTTTGTTTCTAGCTACCGGAACAAACATTTCGGTTTTCCGATTTTCAAAGTCCAAACAGTCGATCCAAACCATTAGATATTTAATATATATTAAAATGTGCTTGGAGACCAAATTTTACATTTTTTGGAAATTTTTTACTATTTATTAAGATGGTTTGAAGGTCGCTGTTTTTCAATGGTATAGAAGTTTAATAAAATCAGCGATTTTCAAATCATCTTTATAAATAGTAAAAAAATTCCAAAATATGTAAAATTTGGTCTCCAAACACATTTTAATATAGATTGAATATCTAACGGTTTGGATTGACTGTTTGGACTTTGAAAATCGGAAAACCAAAACGTTTGTTCTAGAGACTAGGAACAAACGTTTGTATCTTAGCCAACCCCTCTCTATATATATATTCTAAAAAATTAGAAACAAATTAACCTTGCTAAACATCGGTCTGACCAGATTCTGTTTCAGTCGGTTCCGGCACAACCAAATGTTTGTTGGTTTAGTGTAAATTCCAGTTTTTTGATCCATGGATGAAGTCCTTGTTACTATAATAATCATATTGAATTAGTAAAAATATGAATTAAGGCTAAGTGTAGGGCGGATCCAGAATTTTTTTCAGAGAGGGACAAGAAAATAATGAATCGGATTTGAATAGTTAATCGGGTTCAAACTCATTAGCTAATCGGGTACTAGATAAAAAACAATGCTCTAATTTATAATTTATAATTTCCAATGCTCTGACTTCTAATTATAATTACCAATTATAATTCAAGAAATTTATCATAATTTTAATCCTAAAATTAACATTAATTACAAACTAAAAATCAATGAAACGCATGTCATAAAGTGATTTTCTTATGCACAAAAAAGAAAAATTTAAAGAAAAGAAATAATAAATGTAAATGTAGTCGAGGGAGCCTAAAATATGAAGCATACTTGCATAGCAACAATTAAAATGTAATGTGACTTCCAATTTTTTTATTTTGAAATTTTAAAAAATCAATTCGATCTAGGTGTCAAAATTTTATAAGAAACTAAAATTACACGTTTGAATTAGATAATATACTAATTTTTTTGTTGGAAGAAAAAAATATTGATTTTAGAAGTTCTAGACAGTCTCAATAAAAACATTTTTCTTCTAATCCATAAAAATAATAAATGGTCTTAAAAAATGTAATTTTTTTTTTTTTTGCAAAATTTCAATATATAAATCAAATTTACCAGCAAAAATTAATCGTTTAAATCTTAAAACTCAAATTTTAAAATCATAGTACCAAGCGATCATTGCTATTTTTGTTAACAGAAAAAGACGGTCCCACTATATATAACAGGCACTGTTTGCACAATCAGGTTTCATAATTCATACCAAAAAAAAAAGAAAAAGAATTTTTTATCTTATACCTGAACATGCAAATCGTTACACTACTATGCATTCTATTGCTGCCACAGATAATCCAGGATCTTAAGAAGATAGAGAGTCAAATCTCTTTGTTGACTAATAAAAATCCCAATAAGATAGTGGTGGAAAGATCCTGATCAGTGAATTCTTCTTCTTCTCTCCCAAATTTATATTCAATTCTCTCTCTCTCTCTCTCTCAGAGAAGGGGCATGGGACAGCTGAGCATCCTCACAGAACCAATAACGGATCAGTTGACCTCAATCATTACCGCCTAATTAATTTTAACTGTAATTCTCTCAATGCCTAGCTAGTTGACTCTTGATCTTTTTATCTGTTATTGACATGGTCTGTTTTCTTGTTCAATATAGTTTGTAGCCTTCTATATATTTACTGTACGGTGTCAGCAGCACTATGTACTTGATTATGTCCAGGGGTGCTAAGCCACCTCATGATTTTGAAATTATTAATCACGTATGTTGGAATTAAATTTTTTTTTTATTTTTTTTTTGAAGTTTTTATATAATTTAGTCCTCCTCATAAAATGTTAGATGTGTATTTGTAGTCTAGTGGTTAAGACTCTATTTTGTCCCACTAATTACAAATTAATATTTGTGTATTTTAAGTTTCAGCCCCCTCTAATTAAATTTTCTAATTCCACCCCTGCTTGTACATCAAATTTTTAAAATATCATCTCTATTTTTAAAATCTAAACAATCGACTTGAACTGTACTTGTACATCAAATTTTATATTATCAAGAATTTTTTTACTATTATTTTTAGATAGGTAGAAAATTATTATTTGATCTAAAGATTTTAGGCTACTCAAAAGTAGTGATTTTTTACTTATTTATAAAAAATAGTAATTTTTTTACAAAATGTAAATTTTAGTCTTCAAGTACATTTACGTATGGAAATCATATTGAACGGTTCAGATCGACTGTTTGGACTTTGAAAATGAAAATATTGATCCGTAGGACGAACCGATATTTTGTTTATTTTTGTTTAATTTTAATGTAAAAATTAAATGATAGGAATGTCCTTTACATTAAAAACTAATTAACCAATAGGATTTGCTAAGAAAAAAATTTGAGCAGCCAGTACGATAATTAGTTGTTGCAAACTGGCTACAATATACATTGATAATTAACTACTTTTTATAAAGGCAACGCGTTACCCATTTAGGTATAGATAGAAGTAGAACAATAGAAAAAGGAAAAACGCCAGAAATAATTATATTATATCTAGTCAAATACATGCAGTGGTCCTTCAGATCTTATCTTAGTTATATATCTAGCCAATTTTTGTGTATACTTGAATATTGTAATTTCTAGAAGATGAATTTGATTGGACTAAAATTAAGGATTAGTCTTACCATCTTATCCTTGTCTTTCAATTTATCAAACTAACTAAAATGGTTGTGCTGATCAACTATTTGATAGATACACAACATAAATATATATAGCTAGTCAAATTCAAGATTTTGATAAATTTCCTATAATAAATAACAGCTAAATTATTTTGCAATTTAAAATGACAAAGCCTAAACTTCATTGTATATGAAGCATAATACCATCATAACATCGATCTTGAATAGTATTGCAATTTTAGAGCAAGCGGAGTCCGACTCTGCTGCTTTTCCAGATCCAACTATTCAAATTCGTCGAGATTTGTGCATGAAAAAGTTTCTTTATCGAGATACGCAAATGAAAAAATTTGAATGGTTGGATCCTGAAAAGCAGGTTCCTGTTTTTCTTTCGGAAAAACAGCAGAGTCCATTTCAGGAAAGCATAGTAAAAAATAGGGAGAATCGTTGTCATACTCGTTGAAATATTCTAAATTGTCTGTTTCCACATCAAAATACTTAAATTTCTTATTGAAGAGGGTTCAAATGCCTTTATTTTTTGTGCCTCCACCATGTCTCTATTTTTAAAAACGTTAATATATCAAAATTTAAATTATAAACGTCAAAATAAAAACATTAGATGTGATCTATGTTATTTTCTCTATGTGCTCATAAAAAAAATATTATATTTCAATTTTGTTTTTATGTGAATCAATCATTTGAAAAATCAACGTCTAGAAATTATCCATATTAGTATGTTTTTACATTCTCTTGATGACAACCAGAACAAAGTTGAAATGTCACAATTTTTTACATACGCATAGATAAAATGATGTAGATCATATCCAACGGTTTTATTTTGACTTTTAAGTTTTAAATTTTGAGTTATTAAAGTTCTTAATAGTGGAGGCAGGATGGAGGCACAAAAAATGGAGGCATTTGAATCCTCCTATTTCTTATTTGCCCATTTTAAATTAGAATAATTATTGTGAATATCAATCTCTCCCCATCGAAACTTGAAAAATGTTTATTTCCCATTTAAAAACATATAACCTTTCTCATTTTCTCTTTCTTTAATCTAATTTTAAATTTTTATTTAAGTTTATTATTAAACTTTTATTTTAAGATGAAAGACCTAATTTATCCTTCTTTTCAAATACGTTCTTATTCTCAACTGCAATTAATATTTTTTGCATTATAATCAATCAAATATTAAATACTAATGTGCAAGTTTATCTATTTAATTTGTATTAATGAAAAAACTGGGTAAGTAGTTTAAAAGATTAAATTAAATTAAATTAAAGTTTTAAAACTGGGTTATTCTAATTAATCGATAAAAGTTTAAACTTGGATTAAAGAAAGGGAAAATGAGAACAATATTTGTTTATATTTAGTTGGAGAAATAAACATTTTTTTTTATATTTTGATAAAAAATTAAATATTTAGAACTTTTTAATAATTATCCTACAAATTAGTATAGCCTAAACTCCTGTAGACTCGAGCACTTTCTGAATCCGCATCCTCTGCATTGACATACTGTTTGATTTAATTTTCAGATCATGCAATTAGAATTCCGACTAATCCAGCTCACGCTTATAATGTACGTACGGAGCTCTTTAATATTAATGCACGCTTATAATGTACGTACTAGCATATTTTGTAAATATCATCTCCTTATATCTAGTAATACAACTTAGGGTAACACAACTTAGGGTCAACAAAATATATATTCCAATCGATTATATATAGACTTGCTTATCTATATATATTTTTTTACGTACTACTTAACTTTATACGAAATAAATTAGAAAATTTATGAATTTTGCTTGTAAATGTATCACTCGTAAGGTATATGACTTGAACAGTTTGAATTCATTGTGTGAAGGATATGTTTGATGAATTTTGAAGTTAGTGTCTCTACAGCTAAAATAACACTGATGTCATAGTAACCAGACTCAAATAAAAAAAAAATGAATACTTTTATAATAATTTTTTCCTTACTCTTATCTAGTAATAAAAAAATTGTTAACTCATCGAGTAAAAATATGCATAAAATCTAGAATTTGTTTATACTTGTTATACTATAAGGTAATAGATAAGTACAAATTGTAGAGGATATTTTTCTTAATTATTTATTTCATTTGGTAATATTTTAAATTACCAGGATATTGATTTATACAACATTTCATATAATTTTGTTTAATTAGTAGCTTATATATATTCAATGATTGTATTATTTTTTACCACATACAATGATATATTATGTACAGATTGTTTTTAAAATAATATATTCATGTTCTTCCTATTTATTTGATATATTATTATATAATTTAATTTTATATATGGATATAACAAATTACGTACGTATCTGTATCAATAAGCTATGAAAAAAACCTTAAATATTTTGTACTAATAGAAAAAAATAAACTAAATTTTTATATCACTACTACAAAAAGTGCAATTACACACATACAAAAATACATTTTATACATAGATTCACTTCCGTGTGTAAGTGTAGGGTGAATAAAAGTGTTAGACCTCCGTGTGTGATATGAAGTAAGAGGGATGCAGATTTTTTTCACAAAACATTCACACACAATTTGGAACAAAAATTTGTGTGTGATTCTAGTTTTATTTTTATGAATCACACACAGTTTGTAACAAAAATCTGTGTGTGATTCAAAAAATTTAATGAATCACACAGTTTGGAACAAAAATCCGTGTGTGATTCTATTTTTTTGTTTCTAAATATAGCTCGACAACTATATTTGCTAGCTATTGCATATATTAAAAGACTATAAATTTAAACACAACACATATGAAAAACACTATATTTACCAATATAAACAACATAGAGTGAGGCTATGGTGCTATGCATAGCACGGATGGCTAGTGTACTACGGCTCAATATGGTACTTTTTAAAATCCTAACGGTCGATCCGAACCGTTCAATGTGATATCCATATGAATATGTACTTGCAAACTAAATTTTATATTTTTTTCGAATTTTTTTACTATTTTTTCAGATAGGTAGAATTTTGATGGTCCAGAATTTTCAAAAAACACTGATTTTTCTACCTATCTAAAAAAATAGTAAAAAAATTCGAAAAAAATATAAAATTTAGTTTGCAAGTACATATTCATATGGATATCACATTGAACGGTCGGATCGACCGTTAGAATTTTAAAAAGTACCATATTGAACCGTAGTACACTAGCCATTGGTGCTATGCATAGCACCATAGCCTCACTCAACAACATATACAATTACATTACACAAATAAAATATGAATTCATTACAATCATTTTACTACCTAAATAAATGAAAATACAACAAAAAAAAATCTTAAATCTGACTTTACCTTAACACCTTGTTTGGATGGAGAGTAGACGAGGGGAGGGAATGGAATAGATAGAAAACTTTTCCTCGAATCGTGTTTGGTTGACAAAATTATGGTGGAGGTGAGGGGTACAGGAAGGGAAAGGGTTAACCTTGCTTACTATAATTAATATAATTGATTTCCCTCCCAATTTGGGGTGTAATGGATGGAAAGAAATTGTGTTACAAATATTTTCAGAAAAAATGACACAAATACCCTGCGCTATATATCTTATTTCTATATAATTATCATTCAACTTTTTTTCACCAGAGACCTAGCAGCCACCGTAGTTGATTGAGCAGGTTAGGTTTTTTTTTTATATATCGAACTTGTTTATTTTTAATACATCAAGTTTATGCATCAATTTACGTTTTTTTCATCAGAGCCATTTATACATCAAATTTATCGTTTATCCATCAGAGCCATTTACATATCAAGTTACGTTTTTTTTTTTCTTTTGCACTTTGAAAGCCGTGTACTAATGCTAGTAAAATGGATTTCGTTTTTGTTTAAATTATCTAATTGTGTTTTAAGATTATAAAGGGTATAATAGTCAAATACACTAAAACCATTTGATTAACCTTCTATAATTTTAATTAACCAAACAAGAAACAAGATGGGAAGGAAAGTTAAATTTATTTTTCCTCATTAATCATCCAAACACGAAGAGGTTAGATATGTTAATCTTCCTTTCTATTCCATTCCATTCCATTCCATTCTTCGCCTCCCCTCCCGTCCTCTACTCTCCATCCAAACAAGGTGTAAGAGGAAAATATGATAAAAGAATACAAAACAAAAACTACACAGAAAATAAATTAATCCGAAATTTGAACTCAAGTTTTGAGGGACTTCCCTACGTTTTTTGGCACTGAAAAATGCAAATTCAGGAACAACAATAGATCTCTTCGTTCCAAATTGGAGTCATACGCTGGAATCAAGCACTCGAACGAATAGTTGCGCCGTTTGAAGTTTCTTTGTCTCCGATATAACCTTCGCCTTCATTGCCTTACCCATCACCATTGCCTCGCCATCCTTACAAAAATCATGTATAGAGGAAGAGGTGCTTTAGAAATAATAGAAATACCTTAGAAAATATTGATAGAGATGCGTGCAAAAAATTGTGTTTTTTTTTTCTCATACATGAATCACAAAACAAAACTTCTACGGAACATTAACACACAGTTACTAAGAGAAAAATATGCGTGTGAATGTTTACACCAAACAATTGCAAAAATCATACACGGATTTACGCAAGTATCTGTGTGTAAACATTCATATATGGATTTTTCATTTTCGCTCCACCAGCAATCTTAGTTCACACCTGATTTTACAAAAACTTCTCAGATCCGTGTGTGATTAGCTATTGGTAATTAACCTTTTGTAGTAGTATATGCGTATCGTACCGTGACACACAACCACAATGTAAGTGTTTTATTTTGGAGTAACAAATTAATTTCTTTTTTTTTTGCCAACACTCCTTATCAAAAGAGATTTATGGGTTAGGCCGGTTATCAGAACCATGGATTCTGGTGATCAACCCATTTTAAATTCACCTACCTTGTTGGTAGCCACCTCAGAAAAAATTAATTTGCATGAAATTCAACTTTAAAACATGTGCATCAGGAGTACTTATTCACTTATGACGGAAGTCAAAAGGTTAAAGCATTACTAAGACTAATTTCTTCTAAAATAATCTAGAACTATATATATATTCTTTCAAGAATGAATTAATAAAGTACCTTTGATAAGTCTTACATATTAGTAAAAGTATTTGTATTTTTTTTTTCTGAGAACTAAATAAAAATCATGTAAAAGAACAATACAAAAGGGAAAAAGCTAATGCATGCAGTCATTGAATTTCTTACCAACATGCCCTCTTTTTCTTTGCTTGATTTCTTTGTATACTGTTTTTGTTTTTGTTAAACTTGATTAATTGTATGGTATTTGGTGGGACCCACATGAATTGTAGGTGTACATGTTCCTTGTTGGTGTATATGTTTATTGTTGGATGGATGATAGAACGTCAGCTCTAAAATTCCAACGGGTTGACCCTTTGCATCTCCCACCAACGACCCCTCAAAAAATATTCCTTAATTAATTGTAATATATAGTAATACCCACAGCGATGGAAGCGCTCTCTTATCACATGACCTCTTCCCCACTTGACTTGGGTATCCCTGTCAGATCCCTGCTTCTCTTTTTCTTTATATATATATCCACTCTCCAGTTTTAATCTTCTCCTCTCCAGCACAAAATTATTAGGAAAACAAGAGTAATGGATATATCCATTACTTAAGAAATGGAGATGAGGTGAACTTTATATAAACCTTGCTAATTAATCTTCCTTCAAAGTTCAAACTAATATTTTATGATGAATTTAAGATAGAGAGAAGAGAGAGCATAGTCTCCTCTTCTTATTACCCCTATAATACGTCTTTAGACGCCATGACATTGACTTGGCTGCCTTGGGAGTTGCATTAACACCCAAAAGGGTAGAGAGAGAGAGAGAAAATATAAAGAGAAAGAGAAAGAAGAGGATGTCATTGAAGAAGAACAAGGGTGAGGGTTCAATGCAAATAGATCTTACTCTGAACATAGAGGAGGAGAAAGATACGGATAATGACAGCGAGGAGACTGAGGAAGCACATGAGCAGGAAGCGGTTGAACCGGAATCCGGGAAAGAAACACCGGCCGAGGCAGCCGAAACATGTGAAAATCAACAATCAGCTAATGAACTTGATAAAGATGTCGTGAAAGAAGTCGAACAAGAACGTAGAGAGACTAAATCGCATCAGCCTGACAGTACAGTCTCCCATGAGGTATTCTATTTTTCGAGACCAATTAGTTATCATTAACCTTCCAAATAAGGAGAAAAACTAGTTTATGATTTTGTTATTTAATTTCTTCCCCATATTCCTTTTGCCATGGTGCCTGAATATGTTAGTAAATCTTGAATTTTTTTTTTCTTCTAAATTTGGGAATTGGAGGGGAGTGTATATATTAAGGTCTTAATTTTGACTTGTTTTTGTGTTGTTCATATTTATCTAACTTTGATTAACTAATTATATATAGTTTAATTTGTTTACATTATTTGTTTTCTTACCTTGATTCAAATTGAAAAACATTAGCCATGTTTGATATGTCTAGCTGAGTATGGTGCAAGCGGAGATGGATCGGTTGAAGGAAGAAAACAAGAAACTAAAGGAGTTCATTGATCACAGACTAAAAGATTACCATGAGCTACATAAGAAGCTAGCCGAAATGAAACACCAAGACGAGCAACCGAAGGTCTCTCTCTCTCTCTCTCTCTCTCTCTCTGTCTAATCTCAAGTTGATTGAGATAGACGGCATATTTCTCTTATAACTACTAAAACCGCGAACATGAATACTTAAATATGATTTTTCAGGAGCCGCAATTATTCCTAACTCTTGGCGGGGACGGACACCGGGAAGCAAAAAGGGCTCGAGAGAACAGTGAGAACAAAGAGCTTACTAAGCAATCGTCTTCATCGATGATCATTGACTCAGATGATGAAAACAAGGAATTGGGGTTGTCCTTGAGTTTGCAATCATATGCAGACACACCCGATAGAGATCAAGAATCGGGCAATCGGGATAACATCACAGGACCCGGAGGGTATTCTCTACTGGAGAGCAGCAAAATTCACACAAACGAGTTGGCCGGCATAACGAGCCAAAGCATAAATCCTGCAAACCGGAAAACTAGGGTTTCTGTTCGAGTTCGGTGCCAAGGCCCAACTGTAAGTTCCATCCGTTTAAGATAAAAGCATCTGCGAGATCTTGTTAATTTAATTAGTGAATTAAAATTTTAATTCAGTGAATCATTGCATGTTTGTTCTTAGATGAATGATGGTTGTCAATGGAGAAAGTATGGACAGAAGGTTGCCAAAGGAAATCCATGCCCACGAGCATATTATCGGTGTACAGTTGCACCGGGTTGTCCTGTGAGAAAACAGGTATTGAATTATTGTATTGAACTGGAATGCTAATAGTTAGTTTGATGTTCAGAATATACACTGCTTTCCATTTAATGTACTGTAAACTTTAGCTCTTCATGACTTATAAGTTGTACATACTGTTCTTTTATTATTACAATTAATTTGCATTTCATTTGATCCTTTGATCAAGAAATAATTAAGAAGCTAGGCCTTGTTTCCAATAATTTTTTCCCTATATCTCAATCATATGAAGCTATGCAACAGATCTCCTCTGTTGACAATTGGGTTTCTTGAAAGATTTGAGTTTACTGATCAAGCTTTATTTTTTTCCCGAATAGTACGTGTATTAAAAAAAGAAATTGACTTGATGAAAATTTTGCATAAACTAGATCAGTAATTGCATTTTATATCTTATATATATCCTTCTTCATACATTAATAGGTTCAGAGATGTCTTGAGGACATGTCAATCCTTGTAACAACATATGAAGGCACGCACAACCACCCATTGCCGGTCGGGGCAACAGCCATGGCCTCCACCACCTCAGCTGCAGCAACCTTCATGCTTCTCTCCAGTACAACTTCCTCCTCCATTTCCGACAACAACCTCTCTAACATGTCTTACCTAAGCCCTTATATGATGAACCATGCATCTCAAAATCCTCTTGCTTCAACTAATATCTCCACCTTAGCAAGTTCTTCTACCTCTACTAGCATGTTCGACATAGGCGGTAACCCTACCCAAGCATTGCATGCATTTCAGCATCAACCATTTAACATGCTAGGTTCAAATTTAAAGTATCCTTGGGGACGTAATCCGTTTTCGAACAATATTAACTCGAGTAATGGGATATGGCGTAATGAAGATGATAAGATGGCCGGTGACTGTAGTGTTGGGGCAACCCCAGTTGCACCGGATCCGAAACTGACAGTGGCAGTGGCTGCAGCATTAAGCTCATACATGAATAACAAAAATAATGAGCAAGGAAATGGAGCACAGGAGAATGGAGAGAGTAGTAACAAAGTTAGTAACAGCAAATGGGGAATTGACTCATGATAAATTAAAGAAAATCAGCTAGTGATATATCATGTGTATTAATTAAAGGATCGAGTGAGATTTTTTAATTATTTCATTTTATTTTTGTCAGATTTCTGGCCTTATCGATATTCAATTGCTCTAATTTGGATGTACTTCTGATAGATCCGTATAGTCCTTTCTTAGATGTTCATTAAATATTATTATGTATTAATTTATTACTGCAAATATTGATTGGACTTCATCTAATGGTGAAGAATCCATGGCAATTACTGCTCCTTTTTTACTTCATTTAAGTACATTTTTGGCTTGGTATTTGATGAATAACAAATTACAAGAAAGCTTTGCAGTGTCATCACAATCTTTAAGTCGTGGTATATATATATTCTCAAATGATATGCTAAAATGCCCACAGTTTGGTATTATTATCTTTTATTTTTATGGCTTATTACTGAAATTTTCTATTAATTAACATGGTCCTCCACTTCTCAAACGAATAAATATGAAAAAAATTATCAACATATTTGCCAAAACGTTAAAAAGATTTTAGCAGTCATCTGTGTGATAAGAGTGTGTCAATTACATGCACAAAGGACTTCAGCATAGATTTCTCTGGTAATTTCTGACATTTAATATATGTACATCATAAAGAGTGGAGGAGGCACGGTCTGATGGATGTCAAGTCGGAGCCGTCCAATCCACATCAAGATTCGTGCACTCTTGAAATGTGCAAAATTTAAAGTTGTCCGTACAAATCTTGATGCAGATCGGACAGCTTCGACCGGATTCCATATCATAACTTGTCTTTACATGTAAATTTGTAATCACTTATTGGAAGCGAGTGTTTCTTTTGAGAAATTAGAAACTAATCCATTAGCTACTCAGTCTTACATTGGGAAGATTTAGGTATTGAGCGCTGGATTTTCCAAGAAAAAAAAAAAAGCAAAGGGAAGTCAAACGCTGATCTGTTAATTAATTTCATATGAAATTTAAAAAAACTGAAACCTTTGTTGATCATCTAATTAATTGAATTTGTTCGACCACGAGCCACATGCACTAGGTTTGACCTTTTGAATGCATATATTAATATATATATCATCGTCTGTTCTGTTGTGTGGCAATTTTTTTAGCGTACCTATATGGCTGTCCATTGTCCAACGTACTAGCTAGAGCCTAGAGAGATACTTTTAATATAGAGTGAGGCTATGCTACTTCGGCTAGTGTACTATGGCTAGTGTACTACGGCTCAATATGGTACTTTTTAAAATTCTAACGGTTGATCTGATTCGTTTAATGTGATATCCATATGAATATGTACTTGCAAACTAAATTTTATATTTTTTCGAATTGTTTTACTATTTTTTTAGATAGGTAGGATTTTGATGGTCCAGAATTTGTATAAAACACTGAAAATTTTACCTATCTAAAAAAATAGTAAAAAAATTCGAAAAAATATAAAATTTAGTTTGCAAGTACATATTCATATGGATATCATATTGAACGGTTCGGATCGACCGTTAGGATTTTAAAAAGTACCATATTGAGCCATAGTACACTGGCCATAGTACACTAGCCGAAGTACCATAGCCTCACTCTTTAATATATATAGTTTTTGTTGGAATATAACACGAACCTCAACGTGTTCACAGCTGTACAATTCCATTCCCTAACCTACAGGCTACATACTAGTAATTTTTGGTAGTGTAGGACCTTTTCTACTGTGTAGGTATATATACACTACATGTCTACATCGCAGGATAACCAATAAAAAAAAATGTCATATAGAGGCAAAGCCTACTCTTAGAAAAAAAAATTGTCATATAGATTATGACTTGTCATGTTATATAATTAAGTTGAAGAAGTTGCAAGTACATAATACATAATATAATTAAATTTTGTATTGAAAAGTTGTGGCCGACTGAAATGTGTATTAGTCAACCAATTGTTTTTTTTTTAAGGTAAGGTGGCAACAGCCATCTTACATTTTTATTGATAAAAAAAAATATTACAACCTAAAATGTACACAACATAAACCCAAAAACAGCTCAATATTTTCCTAAAACCAATTGTTACTATAAGAGCTGTACAAAAAGAAAAATTGTAATGCAAATTGTTGCTGTTTAATTATCAAATTTACTTAATTAGGTTTTGTTGAAAATTGAAATATGAATCTTAAACCAAAAGTTATTATTGACATAAATATGTGTTATTCCCAAAGGTTTAAATAGCGTATATCGTGTCATAGCGAAACAGCTGAAAAAACAGCACGATGTCCAAATAGCGCCATAACTTTTATAGTCTGAAAACGCTATAGCGGCGTTACAGCGCCGCAATAACGCGCTATTTAGAACCTTGATTATTCCTTACATACAGTAGCTATAAGTGTCACTGCAAGAGCAAAATAAATAAACAAATAAATATTTCTACTGTCCGACCGAGATAGTTATGGATCAGTTAAGTAGTATTTTTCTCTTGTCTGTCAGGATTTTGGTGATCATATTTGTTATAGTCCGAGAATTTTAAAATTATTAATTACTTAACAAATTACAATTTAGACCAATTAAAAATTTTAGTTAATCAACAAACGAATTAAAATTTTATAATGTCAATTTTAAACTAGCATAAAAAATTCAAATTTGTCAATTAAACTTTCAAAATTAAATTCGAGACGTTAGATTCGAAATGGATAAAAGGGTACGATAGGATTCTAATCAGGGTTCTAAATAGCGCGCTATAGCGTTTTCGGACCATAAAAGCTATGGCGCTATCGGCGCTATATGGACATAACGCCGTTTTTTTAACTGTTCCGCTATGACGCAATAAACGCTATTTAAACCTTTGATTCTAATGTTACGTAATTTAAAATACGAATGTTGTGACACGATTATGATTATGAAATTATAACAATAATAAGGTTATTAAAAATTAGGTACAGTTATAACTTAATTTTATAAATTACCGCAACTAACATTCGAAATTTCGTATTAAATTTTACTACGCAAGTCCCATTGGTTTTTGCTTGATTAAAGGTAAATATGTGGTTAGATAATTCCAAATCAGAACCCTTTTATTTTTCTGAATAATCTCAGCCATTCAAATTTGATCTGCACGAATCTGAAAGTACACCCCTCTTTTAAATCTCTCCCTCCGTCTCTTTCTTTGGCCACTGCCACTACCCCCCATACCCCTCCCTCTCTTCCTTCCTGGAGAAGGAAACGGTAATTCCCGTTTTCTCTCTCGTGACTGTGTTTTTCATTGCTTGACCTACCTCTGTCACATCTCCCTCGTGCACGAGGACTTTGGTACACTACAGCAGAAGGACTCATCTGCGACCGGCCAAATCGGTCGCAGAAAATAATGTCGCTGGTCGCAGATGTATGGTCTCGGTCGCAGAAGGACTAAATCAGTCGCAGATGGGTCGGTCGTAGATGGCTCCGTCGCTGATGCCCTTCCGCTGACGTCATCGGTCGCAGAAGAGTAAGGCGCCGGTCGCAGATGACCCTTTAGCTATCGATGAGATCGGTCTCTGATGGTATACGTCGACGTGGCAAGAATCCCATCAGCGACCGATATGGCGGTCGCTGATGATCCATCAATCGGTCGCAGAAGACTTTTTTTTTTTTGCTGTTATTTTTCTTTTCCCCAATTGGTACAAAATGTACCAAACAAATATAATAACCATTAACCCTATTTTGTTCTGTTCATTTATATTTCTCCAGCCCCAATTGGTACGAAACGTACCAAACAATTTACAAGCACCAAGCAATTCACAAAACGACATAAATATCTAAAGTACATGAACATCGAATAACAAATATCTAAAGTACCACATAAAAATAAAATATCTAAAGTACGACATAATAATAAAATATCTAAAGTACCACATAAAAATAAAATATCTAAAGTACGACATAATAACAAATATGAAATGTCTAAGACTCATCTCCCAAATCGTCCCCGCTGTCATCCTGATCATCGGGGCTCGATGCATAGTGCGTGCTAGAACCACCCTGTGAGAATATAACTAACATTTTAATGATGTCTTTAATGGATTCAAACATACTCAAAAATCAAAATTCGTACCTGATGAGACGAAGAACGTCCCATGCTACGTCTGAACTCCTCCATGAATTGGGTCATCTGTGGTTGAAGTACGTCCAACACCTGACTTGAAATCGCGTTTATGTATTCTTGATTTAGAGGAGGCGGCGCCGAAGAATATGATTGTGATTGCGATTGCAATTGCGCAGAAGCCGTTTGGAACCCACCTGGACGATACAGCGATCTGGTCTTGCCTGAAACATTAAAAATAAGATAATTAGTATTACGCCCAAAAAAATTCAAATTTACAATTTTAAGTATGTATATTTTACCTAAAGCACCGAGACCATAGTTATCGCCGTGAGCATTATTCTCTGTGTTGCCGTACCAGATGTCTGCGTCAAAAGAGGGCCAAAGGGCTCGATCAGACCCATACTTTGCGCTCATATCCCGTTCGTAGTCTTCCTACAACATTTATAAAATAATGATGTGAATTTATGACTTTTTTAAATCTAAGTCTTTTATGTATTTTTCTAAAGGGAAAAGAGGGAATGAATATTATTAAAATATTGTTATGTTCTATATTACCTGTGCCTTTTTCGCCCTCGCGGAACACAATTGCCCCGTCTCCTTATTAGTATGCGTCGGCGTAAACAGCTCGTCAGACCACCTGGGCTCGCGGTGGTGTTCATTCTCCTATGATGAATAAACATTTCAATCCAAATAGAATTACCAAGATTAGTTCGAGTAAACTGAAATTGAAATTAATTGTTTTGATGAAATAAAACATCTTACGAATCTTTGTTTGTAAACCAGCATGTTTACGGAGCCCGTGGTTGCAAAGGAACTCTCTCCAGAATTGGCCCTATTTCATTGATTCTGCTCGCTCCGCCTAGCAAAATCTTCGGAGCACCAATAGTCGCACAATTTGGGCCAGTTATTCGCCGTTATCCAGTCATATGTGCTTGGCACCCCTTGGTCATTCCACTCCAGAATGCTATCGGGCGGGCGGGCGGGGTAATCGGGCGGCGGAGATCAGACGACAAGGCGGGGTCGGGGAGGCAAGGACGGGGTCGGGTTGGGTCGGGGCGACAAGGCGGGGTCGGGTCTGGCGGCAGAACGGCGGAGTCGGCCGGTTTTTTTTTTTTCTAAACCTAAGGCGCGAAGTTAGAGAGAGAAGGAAATCCTGCGCGGGGAATTTTTTAGGGGTACCCTTCTGAGACCGAGTATAATCGGTCGCAGAAGGATGCGGGCGCCGGTCGCTGAAGATTTCGTCGCCGAAACAATTTATTTATTTATTATTATTTTTTTGGGTCTTCAGCGACCGGCGACTGAAGCGGTCGCTGATGCCGGTCGCTGAAGACCTGTTTTGCTGTAGTGACTCTTCAGCGACCGGGATAAATCGGTCGCAGAAGACAAGTGGCGCCGGTCTCTGAAGAGTCCGTCTCCGAAAACCTTTTATTTTATTTTTTTTAATTTTTTTTTGCGGTCTTCCGCGACCGGCGAATGGATCGGTCGCTGATGCCGGTCGGGGATGTCCTGTTTTGCTGTAGTGGTAATACAGCTGTTAGAGAGCGGTTCTCTGATGCCCTTGACTTGCTCCCTTGCGCGACCCTCTCTCCCTCGCTTGAGTTATATAAGTTCCTCTCTCTCTTTGTTTTTGGGTTGCTGTTCTCTTTTGCCTTCGCTCGAGTTAAAAATAATGAAGTAGTCTATGATAGATCTCAGTCATTCATCATTGATTGAGTGACTTAGATCAAGCATAGTATAAGCTCTTTTGTTTATTTAGAAAAAGACAACAGTAGGCATAGAATAAGAATAGGTACCCAACGGTACACTGTAGAAGTACCAACGGTACAATAATCTCACCGTGAGACAACTTTGTATAAATAGAGTAGGAACCTTGTAATAATCAGAACTTCTCTTAATAATAATTTTCCTTCCAATAAACATAATCTCTGTCCGATAAAATTCAACATGGTATCAGAGCTTTAAGCTCGATTCTGATAACCCAATAACAATACTCAATAACCCGATAAAGCTCCAAACTTCCAATATATCAAAAAAACAAAAAACTCATAACAGAAATCATATTTTTCGATTCCTACCAAGAAACCTGATAGTCATAAATTTTAGAAATATTTTGTTGATAACCCGATAACCCAATAAACAATAACCATTATCGATACCAAAATCTCAAGATATGTTTGTTTTTTAGTCTATACCAGAAAAGTTCGATCAAATATCAAAAGAACCAACTGATTAAGCTAACCTCTCATCTCTTACATCATGACCCAAAGAAATGCTCCAAATCATAGCTTCGGTCCGCGCCAAAATCCTAACCTCAGAACTAAATCCGAAAAATGCTCCAATTGCAAAATAGGGAACCACACCGATGACTATTGTTGGTTTCTCCATTCTCATCTCAGACCTAAGTGGTGGAAGGTGGCGGAGAAGGGAGACAATCGGACCGAGAGAAATAATGGCGGAGAGGTAGAGGAAAGAAAAGAGGGGGAGCAGCGTACTTCCCTGGAAAAAGAAAGAGAAAATGGGTTTAATAACCCACACATAACCTCTCCATTAAGTCAAAAAATGGAGGCATCCAGTTTTTGCGCTGGCGGGTCAGGTTCAAGCTGGTCAGAGAGAAATGGGTCAAGTGGGTCGGCTGATCAAATGCGAACCCTTCTCCAGCAACTTTCTGTGCTGCTTTCTAATCAAAATCAAGTTCATAACTCATGTGGTATTGTATCTCACTCTCAAAATTTTAATTTATTTGACCAATAATTATAGATAATGGTGCTACAGATCACATATTTGGAAATGAAAAAATTCTTACCAATTTGAAATTGTACCAAAATAACCAATATGTGATAGTAGCAAATGGTATGAAGGAAAAAATAAATTATGTAGGTGAAATTGATATTTGCAACAAAAAAATTCATAATGTATTATTTTTAAAAACCTTCCCTATAAATTTACTATTGGTAAAACAATTAACACGAGATTTTAATTGTAATGCAATTTTTTCTTCAAAAAATGTTATATTTCAAGAACAGAAAACCGGAAACAAAATTTGTGAATGATTCCTTGGAAATAGGCATTATTTGTTAGATCAAAAATCATTTTTTTGTGCTATTACAAAATCTATAAATTATGAAATTTGTCACAAGAGACTTGGGCATCTCTCTGACAAGATTTTAAATAGTGTATTAGATTTTCCAAATTATAATTGTATTAATTGTGATATATGTGAGTTGGCAAAACAAATAAGACTTCCCTTTTCACTTTCTAATAGTAGAAGTGAAGTCTCGTTTGATTTAGTCCACTCCGATGTATGGGGTCCGGCCCCAATTAATTCTTATAATGGATTTAAATATTTTGTTATATTTATTAATGATTTTTTCAAAGCTATATGGTTATATTTACTTAAATCAAAAGATGAAGTATTTACTTGTTTTCAAGAATTTCTATGTCTTGTAGAAACTCAATTTAATGCTAAACTTAAATTGTTTAGATCGGATAACGGAACGGAATTTGTAAATAAAAATTTTACAACTCTTTTTAAAGAAAAAAGAATTATACACCAAACAATATGCATAAACACTCTGGAAGAAAATGGAGTGTCGGAAAGGAAAAATAGACATTTATTAGAAATGACACGTGCATTATTATTTCAAAATAATGTTCCAAAAATATATTGGTCGGATGCCATCCTTTGTGCTACACATCTAATTAATAGGCTACCTAGTGTTACTTTAAAAAATAAAAGTCCAACCGAAATTCTTTATCAACAAAAAAAGAATCTCGATCATTTAAGAGTTTTTGGTTGTGTATGTTTTGTTCATATTAAAATAAAAGTCAAATTTGATTATATGTCAACAAAAGCTATTTTTTTAGGATATTCATCCTCTAAAAATGGCTACAAGTGTTATAATCCAATTAATAAAAAAGTTTTTATATCTAGAGATGTAATATTTTGTGAAGATAAACCATATTTTAAAAAGAGTGAGATTACCGAAGATACACATGAAAATAACCAAGCGAGGTCGATAATATCTCACTTATATGATCTAGATTTCATACCAAATATGGATTATGAAATTGAGCTGAATAATTATGAAAAAGAAATAAATAATAATAATAATAATAATAATAACAATAACAATAATAACAATAATGATAATGATGATAATAATGATAATAATGATAATAATGAGGAAGAAGAAAATACCATGGTACGAAGGTCCACAAGAGTGCGCCAACCATCTACTACACTTAGAGATTTTATAACTTATATGGTTCAATATCCTATACAAGACTTTGTATCATATGAGAATATTTCATCCGATTATCATGCATTTCTTATTTCTATTCAAAAAGAGGTGGAACCAAATAATTACCGAGATGCAATAATCAATCCGGTATGGTGCAAAGTCATGAGAGATGAATTAACGGCCTTAGAAAAAAATGATACATGGGTAATTGTACAATTACCAAAAAATAAAAAACCCGTAGGGTGTAAATGGGTATACAAAATAAAATACAATAGTGATGATACCATAGAACGGTACAAAGCTAGATTAGTGGCCAAAGGGTATACTCAAACCTATGGTATAGATTATAACGAAACATTTTGATACGTGCAAAGGGTATATGTAAAAAGCTTTATCCTCAAATACACTTTCGGTTTAGATCGCAAGTATACAATCCTACCGTGTAGTATATTATCGGGTATCGAACCACAAGGAGTAAGATAAATACTTAGTTTTCAATTTTAGATGATAAATTTCAGAAAAGAAAGAAAGTAAAGTGCAATAAAGTAAATTGGAGGGTTTTGTAGTAAAAATTCTAATGTTGGGTTCAATACCCGAAAGGAGTTTTAAACAATTAAAAGTAAAGTAAAAGAAAGAAAAGTCGGTTTGTTTTCAAGGTTTAGAGAATCTAGGGGTCTTTGGTCTACAATCCCTTGTTAATTCTATTCATTCGGTATTTGCTTAAATTCATGTATGATTTGATGAGGTTTCTAACCTAATATGTTATTAAGAGTCACCTTCATGAATTAATAACGTGTCTAAGTAATTCGGACTTCACTTTTTAGGTTCTTCACCCTAGCTACCTAGACTATAAGCTCTTGTTAGTCTCTCCTCTCCTCAAATATTGGTATTTCACAATCAAGTCCATGATACCAATATCCGATTCGATTTGAGATGTCCTAATTAGGGTTTAACTTCTCGTTTAGGTTCTTCACCAAATTCCTAACCTTAATTTCTGTAGTTCCGGCTTAGATTAAATTGGTTAGAATCTTAATCTAAAACTTAAGGTATTTGCATTCATAATTTGGTACTATCCTATTGATCCTAGTCAATTTTGGTTCTTTTGAAACCAAAACGAGATGCTACAATTCAAGTACTAATTATGTTTCTAACACAAATTATTAAAATCTCAGAAATTAACAATCAAATCCGATAAAACAATCATAATAAAAGCAAATAATCGAATAAAATAGAATTAAACAAGTTCATGCATATTGACCTAAACCCCTAGAGAGAGAACTACTCCCTCTTGGAGGGAAACATTGCAAAGTTTGGCAAATAACAAGAGGAAATGAAATAAAGAATAATTACACCCTTTGAATTTAGAACCTCAATCTTGCCGAATCTTGCTCAAGAAACCCTTCTTCTCCTTGCTTGAAAGCTTCACCTTCTTCAGAAAATATGGCTGAGTTGTGTGTGTAGAGAGAGATTGGTAGTGGATGATTTGGAAGGGAAAGTTCTAGCCCTTTTATAGCAAGAGATCATACCCAATTTAGAGGCTAGAAGGTGGAGTTAGTGGATGCTCTTTTTACATTTCTTTCCTGGCAAGTATTGCTATTTTTTGGCTTCTTAAAACGTGTCCTTGGAGTGCCAAAAATAGAAACCGTGTTGAAACCGAGTAATTCTGGCTGTCTGCGTGTTCAGTGAGTCCGCACTGGCTGTGAGTGCGGATGGTTGATCCGCACTGGATTCAACTTTCCTTATTTAACTTGGCTAAAATCCTGCGTAATCCTCTGAGTGTGTCCGCACTGGATGTGGATGCGGATGTAGGACCCGCACTGCTGAGCTTCTGCAGTTTCTGAAAATCCGACCAAGTACCGATTGCGGATGGATGACCCGCATTGGCGTGTGAGTGCGGACGCATTACGCTCGGGAAAAATCCTGGCTTGTGCTGAGAGGCTGGAAAATCGGCTAAGTACCGAGTGCGTCCGCACTGGATTTCAGTGCGGGTGGTTGATCCGCACTCAACCCTAATTACATCATTTTTCGTCTTTTCCTGCATTTTAAAGCCAAACTACCGCAGTAACTTGATTCTAGGTGTAATTTATTCCTTTTATATTCAAAATACATGATAATTGGAGTTATTTTATGATAAAAACTAGATCAAATGTGTATATAATTTATGCTTATCACATTTGCGTCGGTAGCAAAAATGAACACCGTTAGAATTTTATTTTCTATTGCAGTAAATAATAATTGAAACTTATACCAAATGGATGCAAAAAATATTTTTCTTCAAGGAACACTTGAAGAAGAGGTGTACATGACCCTATCGCCCGGCCATAAAATAGAAAACAATTCTAATCTAGTTTGTAGGTTGAATAAATCAATATATGGATTGAAGAAATCGTCTCAGGTATGGTATGGCAAACTTAGCTCATATTTAAATTCATGTAATTTTAAAACTAGTAGTGCCGACCACTCCTTGTTTACCAAAAGTGAAGAAAAAAATATAACCCTTGTAGTAGTATATGTAGATGATTTAATAATTACTGGAAATAATTTAAAAGAAATTAGAAAAATTAAATCTCAATTAAAAGAAAATTTTGACATTAAAGATTTAGGATATTTAAAATATTTTCTAAGAATAGAAGTAGTTTTTTCAAACAAAGGCCTATTAATTTCACAAAGAAAATATACCTTGGATTTGTCAAAAGAAACCGGTAAATTAGGTTGTAAACCGGCCTCTACTCCAATAGATAACAAATATAAATTAAATATCGAGGATGGTGAACCTTTAAAAGATATAAACCAATTTCAAAGACTTGTAGGAAAATTAATTTATCTCACGGTAACACGTTCGTGTAGGGTTTTGAGGCTACCCAAAGCCATTAGGCTTAAGCTGCGGAAAGACCGTAAAACAAAATTTTTACTTCTAACTCAAGCCAAAAAGGATTGAAGTGGTATGTCGGATAATCTACCGAGAGTTACATACCTGTTCAATCCCTTTTTAGATTAAAAGCCGTAAATAAAACTTTACTCATTCAGATCATAGATTAAGTAGTATGTCGGATAATAACCGAGAGTTACATACCAGATTAATCTTGTATAGATCCAAAGTAGTAAAACCGTATTTACTTGTATTTTAATCAGTTTATAGATCTACTCCTTTGATTGATTTCTAAAACTTTAATCTACTTACCAATTAAATAAATTAATATAACATGTTTATACCTTGTTTCCAAATCTCAGTTGGAAAGCAGACCGAGCGTGAAGAGCTACACCTGTGAATGATTCGCCTCGGAGTATCAGACGTCTGATACCTCTATTGGTTATCCACCAGGAACTACCAGAGAGTTGGTATTTCTTTTCTCAGAAATACTATACCAACGGTATTCGAAAAGTCACGATTTTCAGTAAATCACTATTCACCGAAAGTACGAAATTTCTGACAAAACACTATTCACAAGAATAACTTTTATTCTCGCAAGAATATATATATGGATAATCAGATTTTCTGCAAATCACTATTTGGGAGAGAAAATTAGATACGAATCGAATCGGATTCTGATTCGTACTTTGATTTGGACTTGAAATACAACTTATATTTTCTCTCACCATTCAACCCTTTATATAATATATTTGTGGCGGTTTCCAATTTACACAAATGCCATTTCATGGCGGTTTTGTAGATGCAAAAACGAATTTGCATTTTGCCCTTTTTTTAATATATTTAATTAAATTCTAAATTTAATTAAGGCCTAAATTTAAATTGGACTTTTTGGTCCAAAATATTAATTCATAATTAATATTTTAATCCATATAATATATATATATACAATTATTCTGAATAATTATATTTCTTGCGTTTGCGATAAATTTATACGACGTGTCATACACGTTTATAAATTTAATTCGGTTTAAGCATACACGTTTATAAATTTAATTCGGTTTAAGCATGTCATCTCCATGACATATATTTTATTCTTAATTATAACACTTTATAATTAATCATAAAATTTCTCTGATTACTTTCCTATTGGTGTGACCCTATAGGATCTGTGTTATGTTGGTAAATAGAATTAGAACTGTTCTAACTTCTATAATCATAGGAGGCATCTGACATCTGCACTATGACCATCCAATTACACAGATGATGCTGTACTGTACAATACCACGATCCAGTAAACTATTTACTCGTGTTAATTCTTTTGTCTCATAGTTATCAGATCAGTTTCAAGGTAGGTGTGTGTCATCCTTGCAAACTTAATATTTTCTTGATCTTGAACAGATTACCAAATATAATTACTCTTGTAATTATACCGCATGCATATAATCTTATTCTATCAAGGGGTCCAGTGATACTATACCTCGTATAGAGATACGAGGGACAATAGTACTTTTGGTAAACCATCACTACCTCAGCTAAGCTATGCATACCGAAGAGCTACCGTTATAACTGCGTTTTACCGACAGCGTTAGGTAACAGTCACACATATACATTTCTTAGTAGGAAAGATGAATACCTCATACTTTAGAACTTAACACTGAATGAAAACATTAATGACACGAACACAATTCCATTTAATGTTTCATTCGGGGTCTGTCAAATACCATGTTCCTGGAACATGTATTTATGTGATTAAAATGACATCTCTTGTCAAATGGTTTGTAAAACATAACCATCTTTTAATCCACATACTAACCTTGTAACGGTAAATTAGTGTTCCTGCTAATTACCTTGGTTAGAGACTTTTTAAGAATATATATCATCTATATTATGAAGTTTCACAATTCCAGTTAATGACTCTAGTCAGAAAAAAGAATGATTCATAAATGCAATAATATTCAAGGTAACAAAATGACAGTTTATTAATCACTCAATTCATGAACAAAACTTTATGATAATTTTATCGTATTATTGACTTCTAGATTATTACACTAACAGTTCGAATATTGCATTTCCCGTAAGCCAAATTAGTAAATTTATGCATTCGTCAAGAAAACCTCATTTGGAGGTCGTTAATAGAATATTGAGATACTTAAAAAGAAATCTCGAAAAAGGCATAAAAATGATGAACAATAATTCTAATGAAATATGTGGCTATTCCGATGCAGATTGGGCCGGTAGCTTTGATAAAGAAAATCCACAACTTGTTTTTACACATTTGTAGGCGGGAATCTAGTTACATGGAAAAGCAAGAAACAAAATGTTGTGGCTCGATCAAGCGCGAAAGCGGAGTACCGAGCCATGGCATCCATCGCAAGTGAACTAATATGGATCAAACAACTACTTAGAGACATAGAGCATCAAATTTAATCAACCTATGAAGATGTATTGCGATAATAATTTCGCTCGACATATCGCATCAAATCTGATGTTTCATGAAAGAACGAAACACATAGAAGTGGATTGCCACTTTATTAGAGAGAAAGTCCAAGCTAAGGAAATAGAGACACTGTTTGTAAGAAGTGGAGAACAATTAGCGGATGTCTTCACAAAAGGATTGGATCCGAAATAATTTGATAATATTTCAAGCAAGTTAGGATTGTACGATATTTACACTCCTAGCTTGTGGGGAAGTGTTAAAAATAATGAAGTAGTCTAGGATCGATCTCAGTCATTCATCATTGATCGAGTGGCTTAGACCAAGCATAGTATAAGCTCTTTTGTTTATTTAGAAAAAGACAACAGTAGGCATAGACTAGGAATAGGTACCCAACGGTACACTGTAGAAGTACCAACGGTACAATAATCTTACCGTTAGACAACTTTGTATAATAGAGTATGAACCTTCTAATAATCAGAACTTCTCTCAATAATAATTTTTCTTCCAATAAACATAATCTATGTCCGATAAAATTCAACACCCTCTCTCTTTTCTGTTTTCTTTGTGGCTTGCGATTCTCCAAAACCCTAGGGTTTTGGGTTGCGCCCTTACTTGTGATTTGGCTCTCTGGTACCTTGTGCTATTCTTGGTGCTTGGAGGTGCCCATTTCTTGTGGTGCTCGCTGATTTTAGACGGCCGTGAGGCGAGACAACCACCTTGGTACCGGCCGATCATCGCTCCTCTTTGCTATTGCGCCTCCCTCGGGTAATTACTTGAGCACACCCTTTAATTGTTGCTTGATGTATGCTTGTTTGAGCCTTGTCGGTTTTGATTGAAGCCTGCACTTGTTCGTATCAGTTGTATTGATGATTATTGTGCGCAGGTTGTTGTTTTCCCGTGCTTGATTGACCTGTTTACTTGTGGAATTATGGTCATTGTTGTGTTGATTTTCTGATAATCGGTACCAGTGGGTTTCCTTGCTTATTGACCTCTGTAGATGGTTTCTTAATTTTTGTAGTAATATGGTACTAGTACGGATACCAAATCAGTACCAGTGTGCTTGTGAATGGTGGTGCTGATTTTCTAATAACAAGGACCAAATAGAAATATTATTAAGATTAAGGGTGTAGTTGTAAAAATCTTGACTTGTGATAATTTCCCTTATTTAGAGGGGCTGAATTGTAGGATGAGACTAATTAAATATGAGAGGGGGAGTCGGCTGTGGAAATGTTAAAAACCGAAATGGGTTCAGCTGTGAACTTTTGGAATTTAAATGGGGCTTGGCTCAAACCGAAAATTGAAGGAAATAAAGGAAAATGGGGCCTCGGAGTTGGACCAATTTCAAATAAAATATGAACTTGATAAATGGGCCTTATGATTTAGGCTGAAGGCCCAATCCGAATTTAAATAGGAAGAGGGCCTTGTATTTTTCTGATCGGGTTGTACAAGCCCAATACTCATTAGGTTAGCACATAAATTTAAAAGGGTCGTAGGCTAGTTCTGATTTACAAGAAAATTTGGGAGTTTATTTAAAAGGCAATATTTAGGCCTTAATTTTAAATTGAATGAAGTTAAAATGGAGTTAGATAAATTAGGGTCTCGAGCCTCCTCTCGGTAGGCTCGACCGATATTTTTATTAATAACCTCAAACAAAAGAAAAATATCAAATCTAACCCCAACCCCAAAAAATTTTCAAAACTAACCCAACCGCCCCATCATTGGGCGGTCCGCACCCCCCCTAACCGCCCCATCATTGGGCGGTCCACCCCCCCCATGGGGCGGTTTAGTAGGAAATTTTTTTTTTTTAATAAAATCCGCCCAGCCCCCCCCCCCCCCTAACCTAACCGCCCCTGCCTCTTCCCCACACCCCCGCCACCGCCCCCTGCCGCCCAGCCCCGCCCTCCCCGACCCTCCCTGCCCCTCCCCGACCCTCCCCGACCCTCCCCCGGCCCTCCCCTCCCCCTCCCCTCCCCTCCCCTCCCCTTGGCCGGCCACCACCTCCTCCCTCTACCCGGCCGGCCACCACCACCCCCCCTCTCTCTCTCTTGGCCGCACTCTCTCTCTCGGCCACCCTCTCTCTCTCCCTCTCTCTCTCTCTCTCGGCCATCTCTTCCTCTCGATCGATCGTCTTCGGGTAAGTTATCGTAACTCATTATTTTATTTTTGGTAGGAATTGAGGTGTTAACCGTGTGCGGGTTGTTGATTTTCCCGACGCGATTAAATTGTGCGGTTTATGTTAGAAATTAAATTACGGTTTAATTAGGGTTTAGAGTTTAGTTTAAAATTTTAATTGTTAAATTGTGCGGGTTGTTGATTTTCCCGACGAGATAGAATTGAACAAAATTAGGAGTTAGGGTTTATAAATTAGGGTACAAAATTAAATTAGGGTTTAGCGAAATAAATTAGGATTTAGGGTACCAAATTAAATTAGGGTTTATGTTTTAGCGAATTAAATTAGGATTTAGGGTACAAAATTAAATTAGGGTTTATGTTTTATAAATTAAATTAGGATTTATAAATTAAATTAGGGTTTAGGTTTTATAAATTAAATTAGAGTTTATAAAGTAGGGTTTATAAATTAAATTAGGGTTTAGGTTTTATAAATTAAATTGGGGTTTATAAATTAAATTGGGGTTTATAAATTAGTGTTAGGGTTTATAAATTAGGGTACAAAATTAAATTAGGGTTTAGGTTTTAGCGAATTAAATTAGATTTTAGGGTACAAAATTAGCGTTTCGATTTAAAATCCCTACATTATATATTTTTATATCTAAAATTGTGAAATTTGTGCACTGTAGATACTATAGAGAGGGGAGGTAGTTCGTCTAGCACGGATGCGGACATTTAGATTACGTAGTTTGGATTTTTTTTGGTGGACTTACCATTTATATTACATATTTTCCATTGCTTATCACGTTATCCAAATCGACAATTATTATAAAAGAATCGACAGTTCTAATGTCAAACGACTCATCCACATTCAACCAATTTTTATTTAAAATTAGAATAAAATAAAATAAATCATTTTCATATAAAAATTACAATAGAAAAAATATATCTTCATATATGTTGTAAATATATCTTAATAAAAATATATCTACAAAACAAATATATATTTAATATATCTATAAAAAAAAATATATATCTTAATGAAAATATATTTACAAAAACAAACATGTCTTAATATATCTTAAAAAATATATATATATCTTATAAATATATCTTACTAAAATAAATATCCTAACATATCTGTAAAAAAAATGCCTAACCGCCCGATTGGGGGGCGGTTTTCTTGGCCGTGTAGACCGCCCAATCATTGGGCGGTTTGGTGGGTAGGGTGAACCGCCCAGTGATGGGGCGGTTAGGTTAGTTTTGAAAATTTTTCCAGATGGAGATTATATTTGACATTTTTCATTTGTTTGAGGTTATTAATAAAAATTTCGGTAGGCTCGACCCGAACTCGTGACATTAATTAAAAGTGATCAAGATTCAAAGTGCAAACAAGTGACAAGTTAATTAGTTAAAAGTCCAACTAAAAAGTCCAAGCAAAAATCAGAAAATAACGTAAACTTAAAGTATTTAAGTTGTTAATTAATTAGAACAATTAATTAACAACGCATCTTTATTTCATAAATACTTAAAAATAATTTCAAATTATAATAATTAGAGTAAATTAAGTCAACGAAGGTATTACTATTTCTATAGGTATTAAAAATAGATAATTAATTTTTAAGCAATGTATTTTTATTGTTTAATTACTATAATAGACTTAAATTGTAGAAAAAGTTTGTCTTCAAATTAAAAATATAACAAGCAGTTTATCTTCAAATTAAATTAAAATAAATTAAATTAAATTAATATAAATTAATTACGATTAATCCGAACGCGTCATACTGACTGAATCGATTAAACATTATAATCCGTAGCTAAATAAAATAAACCCGAACACATTAATAAAATAAGACGAGGGAGAGTGTTACAGGAATTTAGTTTAGATTTTAATTAGATTACGCTACGAATTTTAAGTCATCTGGCCTATCTTGATTTCGATCTGTGGTCTGATTTCGCAGACGGCTATATCGGAGTAGGTGAGGATCCTGTAGACTACACTGGTGTCTAGCGCTTGCACATGGCTTCCACTTTATATTCAGGTGTGGGATATCTGAATTATTCTTTTTGTGGCGTACTCTTACGAGTCGACCCATCTGACCTGTCATATTTATTTAAAATCAAATATATGCATTGAAAACTGTAGATCATATTTATCCTTTCTGTTCTATAGATAGGACTTGCATGATCCTTGAAAAACCATAATTTACTGTATTTTAGGAGTATGGTAACTTAAAGATATAGTATATAATATTATATTATATTAGGATACTAGTTTGTCTTCTTCTCGTAGAAGACAATATATTATTATGTAGTTGCACGCATGCATTAGTGAGTGCTGAGAAAAGATCAAGTGACTTCGTTCCGTCTCGTAGGATGGGGTACGAGCCAGCCCAATAGCCACTAAGTTGAGTGATCACTTGATCTCTCGAGAGGTCTTCTAGGATTATTATATGTATTAAATTAGAAACTATATATTTTTCTCGTTCATTTTCCCATTTCACGTGCGTAGATCGATCTCGAGTTCTGTGGCACGAAACAATTCGAGATTTTTCCCCACCTATATTAGGAGCTACATGTCAGAACGGGTTACCCCACTACGGTTCTGATCTCGAGTACCGTGGTGGCATGTTTTTATTATGAGGCTGCACAGCTCCAATCTCGAGTGCTGTGGTAGTCTGATTTTTACGCTACCGTATGGATCCGATCTCGAGTTCCATGAAAGATTTAGTGCACAGTCCGATCTCGAGTCTGTGGCACTGGTTACTATTTTCCATTGGTCTGGCCAGACCGTGGAGTCCCTTGTCTACTCATGAGGAAAGTGTTAACACATTCTTACGTCATGCTTGTATGATTTCTCCAATTTTATATGTTTGGTTGAAGAATTGTTTAGAAGAACGGATACCCAAGATTGAGATATGTCCATCTGCATTCGTAGTACACAGAAGGGCTCAATCGATGTCACTAGGCAACGTGTATCATTGGACTTTCTGACCAGTGTACTTGGATAATATCTTATGGGATTTTTTGATCCAATTGGCACGGCAAAGGGTGAAATTCTTTCCATATTATTATATTAACTCCTACACACAGTATTTAGGTACTGGACTCCGATTTGGATAGAATCGAGCTCACGGAAGGGCTTGGTGAGCTTAGGAACACCCTAGTTCTACTCTGTATATTAGTCATTCTCTCTATATATATATACAAGTCAAGTACTTTATTAGGATTATCACGAATTCCTAGTGTAAACATCGATAACCAAAATTCTTTTACTTGTCGTACGTATCATCCCTGACGTTACATGGATTCCACATTTTCTTTCCCTACAGTTGCACGAGGGATCGTGAAAAAATCGTAAATTATTCGCGAATAATTTGATCAAAGTTTGGTCAACTGAATAATTCGGCGTTCGGTTCGGCATCACCAAAAAAACGAATTATTCGCGAATCTTGTGACTATGGTAGAAGGTAGTAGGTAACCTTGATGGCATTGTGATAGTTGGTTTTATTATGTAAGAATATCGGACGGGTACGAGTGGTTAGATTTTTTTGAATGAAATCAGTGGAATATATTTCACTTTTATATAAAAAATAAACGGTCCAAATCTCATTCTATCAGATCAGGTATTTTACTGAATCTGAATTCCTTAAGTGTGATATCATAATCGAATTAAATGATACTCCTATGTTCATAAAAGCAAGATTCACAAATAGTTTGTTAATTATTTGTTTTCATAACCTTTTTGAACATATAGACCAATTAAACAGATTTTACGAATTATTTCTGATTGATTGTGATTTTACGAATTATTATTGTTAGATATTTTTCAATTTTTTAATAAGATTTGCTCTGTAGAAAGCCATAAATGTTATATATCTTTACTTTTTCACATAAAGCAAAAAGAAAACAGAGTTTTGAGAGTTGATCTGTGGTCCGCCTGCTCCGCTCCCCCCTCATCTGCCCGGTCCAGCTCGCTTCTCTCCTTTTGAGCGGATGACTCCGATCAAGAGTTCCGCCGCTCGTCGTCCTCGCCCGAGCGAATGGCTGTTTGGATTCGACTGAGGGTTTGTAAATTCGTTCCATCTCCGTAAGTATCTACTAAAACTATATATGTGAATAAGGTACGCGTTTTTATGGTTGTTGCCGATGATGAGATTGCAAAGAGTTGTCTCCTTCCTCCTCTCTTTCTTCTTCTTCGTTCTTTCTTCTTTCTCCTCTCTGTGTGGTGACTGTCCCGGTCCGGTTGATTTAGTTCCTGGTCCGATTTGATTCAGTGTCTTTTCGGTTGAGTGGTGACTATCTCGGTCTGGTTTGATTCAGTGCCCTCTTCTTCCTTCTCTCTGAGTGGTGACTGTCCCGGTCCGATTTGATTCAGTGCCTCTTGACTGCACATTCCTCTGGGCGGCGTCGATTTTGGAAAGAAGAAGACGTTTCGTCCTTAAGGAAGGGTTATATACTGCATGCAACTCGAAAAATCACTGCTGTGTCTACATTCCCAGAAAAGAAATCGGAAGGCCCACATACTTGCTAATCGGGCGCGAATAGACCAATTCGCATTCTCTGGCTTCACGTATCAGTTATTTTCTGACATAGCAAATTAGATGATTTTACAAGTAGCTCAATGTATAGGTTTTTATGCTTCTTAATTTAAACAAAAAATCTATGTAATAGCTACTTTGTAAATCATTGGATCAATGCAATCGCCTACGGGCTTTCAATCCAAAAAAAAAAAAAAAAAAAAAAGAAGAAGAAGATTGTTATTATACTTTAAAATTACAACAAGGACATCCAAAAAAAAATGTAAACTCATCATAAGCGTCTAAATTAACAAAATGAATAAGTTTTGGTTTAATTTTAGCAACTTTGAATTTTAGGTATACACTGATAATACGCCCAATATTTTTTAATTGTACCGTACATAACCCCAAATAGAATTGGCTAACATAATAATCTGAAAAGAAAATTGATTGTAGTTTCGACCTATGGGCCAATACCTATTTGACCCAATTTCCAATAAGCCCAATTAAACCCAATAGTCCTCTTAAGGTTTCCTTTCTTCTATTTCACTGCCATATAAAGGGCCTTGAATGCAAAACATCACAAAAACAAAACAGATTTCATGTAGCTTTTCAAATAGTGAATGTATTAATATAGACAGTGTTATTCATCGCCTTAAAATCTTAGTATATCCAATAGTCCTCTCAAGGTTTCCTTTCTTCTATCCTTTCATTCATCGCCTTAAAATCTTAGTATATTTATTGTCTTTTTTGACAGTGTTAACCTTCCTCCTTAAAGAAGTATCCATTTTATTTAGAGCGGGAAAAATGGCACGACGGAGCTGGCTCCGTCGTGGAAATGCACGGCATGCGTGTTAGTTATGTGCCGTGACTCGTGTGTCCTGTGCCGTGACCATTCGCGTGCCGTGTTCATCTTTTGAAACTTTGGCACGGCACGGCACGGTACATGAAAAATTTAGTCACGGCACGGTACGACACGTAGTCACGCGAGTCACGTGTAATTAGGACCACTAAATATTGATTTAATGATGAATCTTGAATAAACTAACCTAAATTATGATTAAATGGTCACGCGAGTCACGTATGGTCACGGCACGTTTAGGCACGGCGTGACTCACGTGGCGTGACCACCCCTTGACATTTTGGTCACGACACGGCACGTGAAAAATTAACTTGGTCACGGCACAGCACGGCACGAGATCAAAGTCACGGCATGTTAGTCACGTCACGTCACGGTACGTTTTTTCCACTCTAATTTTAATCATTAATATTCAATCTTTGTTAATTTTCTTATTCATTACTGTACTATTGTAACTATAGTTGCTTTATTGATTTACTATTGCACTCAAAGAGTTCATATGTGACCGGAGATCCGCATGAATATATCCAATGAAGCTATTATGAAAAGTAGTATAATCTAACTTTTTTTACTGAAAAAGAAAACTAATAAGCATAATAAATAATTAATTATATTCTGGCGTTTTGGTAAAAGGTACAGATTGCACTACACAGATTGGTGCATTCTGGCGTGCAACTTTTTCTCTTCAATTTAAAAATTCAAGTTACCAGAGAAGTTGTATTTGATTTAGTGGCAAAGACACATAGCTCCCATGTGAGAAGTCATGAGTTCAAAACCGACAAAGTGAGAAAATTCTCTGTATTAATACATAAAGCTATATTAATAGAGTAGAACTAGGGTGTGATGTGCTCACCAAACTCTTTGGTGAGCACAACTCTACATAAACTATCGGATTCATTTCAAACGAGATTAATTCAACCATTGAAACCGATGTACTTTATGAGTGATGGGCGTACATGCAAAATTTTGAATTTTTTGAATTCATTTAGTCTCAAGTCAAGTGGTCAAAATTGAGAATTTTTTGAATGCATTAAAACAACTTCATTTTGGATTATTCATTTTTCATCAATTTTGACCACTTGACTTGAGACTAAATCAATTCAAAAAATTAAAAATTTTGCATGTATATGCATCACTTGTAAAGTACATCAGTTTCAACGGTTGGATTAATCTCGTTTGAAGTGAATCCGATAGTTTATGTAGAGTTGTGCTCACCAAAGAGTTTGGTGAGCACATCACACCTTAGTTCTACTCATATTAATACATAGAATTTTAAAATGTATTGGGTGGCTTGATCTCCAACTCATATTTAAAAAAAATCAAAGTTATTTTAATATTCTCCCCTATAATTAATTAGCTAATTGAAAAGAAAGTGCTGCCTCGAGACGCTAACTAATTATTCAATTTAATTACCAAGACAAGAGAAGGGGTATCTTGCACGAATGATCCTATTCCTACCCCTTTGCTTTCCTGCATACTAATTATGTTTGTTAGAATTAATATAATAAAATTTCTTATATACAAAATACAAGTTCAGTCAAATAAGTAATATAAAATCACAAATCTCATCTATTTAAATTTACATTTTATTAATCTGCTGAATTAATAATTAATTATAAGGGCTGACTCCATTTAACAGTTTGAGGTAAAAAAAATTGACCGTTCAAGTGGAATAAGCAAAAGATTAAGAGTGAGGCTATGGTACTATGCATAGCACGGATGGCTAGTGTACTACGGCTCAATATGGTACTTTTTAAAATCCTAACGGTCGATCCGACCGTTCAATGTGATATCCATATGAATATGTACTTGCAAACTAAATTTTATATTTTTTTCGAATTTTTTTACTATTTTTTCAGATAGGTAGAAAAATCAGTGTTTTTTGAAAATTCTGGACCATCAAAATTCTACCTATTTGAAAAAATAGTAAAAAAATTCGAAAAAATATAAAATTTAGTTTGCAAGTACATATTCATATGGTTATCACATTGAACGGTCGGATCGACCGTTAGAATTTTAAAAAGTACCATATTGAGCCGTAGTACATTAGCCATCCGTGCTATGCATAGCACCATAGCCTCACTCAAAGATTAATGTACATTAATTGACCGTTTTAACATACAGTAAAACACAAATTTAACATTGTCGTCAATCATGATCTCCATTTTACATAAACTGGAGAAGCCCATATTCCCCCTTCTCCAATGAACTTCACGCCTTTAAAGTGATTCATAAGTCGAGACATGGTATTTCCATTTGAGATTTACTGGAGACGATTTAAATATTTTCAGTATTTTAGCGACTTGCGAAATGTCGTCACTCTGGCCCAACCACCAAATAGCGCCTTATTCTTTCCCGACTCTGCTACAACGCCAAGAATTTTGAATGCTGTTGGTGCACTATGAAATAAAGTATTAACCCTTGTTGGTCCCACCTGCCAATAACTTCCTCGTCCGTCGCTTTTGTGATCTTGGTGTAAAAACATTTTTTCACTCCTCACCTACGCTTTTCGTGGATAAAATACTCTTACACTCATGGATCAGTTGTTTAAAACTGCGCGTCCCAACAAAATTGAATCACCTGTTGTCAGATACTAGGTCTAGTGGACCGGGAGCAGTTAGTGCGGTTACTTATCCTCTCTCTCTCTCTCTCTCTCTAAGTCGTAACAGGAAGCCAGCTCTCTTTCGCTCTCTCCGAATCTATCTCTATATATATAACGTGGCCCCGACTCTGCCCCATTTCTATAGTTTCTCTTTCAAAAAAAAAATTCGCATCGATTGCGTCGGAGCATAGCGCCAGTGTGACAGGAGCGTTTTCATCGCACCCCCTACGCCGAGAGGTACTCTTCGCTTTCCCCAATTTCGATCTCAATTTTGAATTTTTTTTGGTTCAATCACGGATCGGGAGAGACGGGGACCACGGGACAGTGGAGAAAGGGGGGAAAGAAAAAAAAAAAGATGTTTTTTTGTCCTTTATTGTGAAAATTACTTGTTTGCCCCTCGCGCGGGATTGAGATTTGAGAGATCTGGGGATTTAACTGTGAGATGCTCAGGTCAGGGGTAGCTGAGCATGTGACTTTACTCTTTACTGTGAGTTATTCTCTTGTTATACTAGTATTTTATTTCTAGTATATTAACTTATTTAGTGTGTTTGTTGTTTGTTGAGAGAGAGACAGAGAAAGAGAGAGATCCCATCTGGGTTCGGTTGATCGCCTGTTTATTTTGAGCCTCTACTTTAGTATTATATTAATATTTTGCGGCTAGTTGGGTACTTTTGTTTGTTCGCTGACCCCTTAAATGTGAAGCGAGCATCTTCCTTTTCTTATCTTCTTTCCTGCTTGCGTAGAGATCCAGAATTCTTAGACCTTAGTACAAGGTAAGTTTTCAATTAGTTATAGGATTGATCGCTCTAATATTTGGGGGGAGGAGGAAATCTACAGTAACTTTGCCCCTGTGGTGTAATGAGTCTATTTTGAAAAATAGATTTTAGCATTTTGTGGAGAGAACTATTCAATCTCAGTTGAACTCTTGAAAGTTTTTCTTCTTTCTCAATTATGGGGATCTAAGTTTGGTACAATGAAATTTCACTGTTTGATGCACAAACAAGCTTTTCTGGTCAGTGTGCTCAATTAAGTTTGGTAATCTGAACATTGAATTGCTGCATTGTTGATGCACGGATTTGATAATTAAAGGATGACAAAATTAAATTTGTGCTAGTGATGGATCGTTTTGGTGACAGTGAGGTTTCAGAATTGAATTTTGTTAGGAAATTTTGTATTCTTTCGTGAAGAATGTGACAAATTGATGTTGAGCATTATTTTGTTTCATGATGATATAGAATATCTGTATGCTGTAAATGTCAATTCCATACCAGTATTTGGGTTGGATATGTACCTGTTAGATTCTGAGTGAATTCCATGTTGAATTCTTTTTCCCTAGCATCTAGGAAATGAAGAATAAACCTATTATTGTTTTGCTTTTATTCAAGCTCATGCTTATTATTCTTTCCCTTTGTAGAAGATGGCAAGGATTCCAAGAAGCCGCAGACTTGCAGGTCGCCATATCAGATCGGCATCGTACCCGGGTATCCAATTGTACCGTTTTAAAGCTGCAAAACAGATCAATTCTGCACAGACCCTGAAGAATGCAATCTCACATAAGAAGAAGCGATGCGACTGGGAAGATGCTACCTGCTCGGTTTGCATGGAGTTTCCCCACAATGCCGTACTCCTTTTATGCTCCTCGCATGAAAAGGGTTGCCGGCCTTATATGTGTGGTACCAGTTACCGTCACTCCAACTGTCTTGACCAGTTCAAAAGGGCTGCCTCCAAGTCCTGCGGACTTGGTTCGCAAGCCTGGACCAGCTCGGAGAAACCCAGCTCACTTGAGTTAACATGTCCACTCTGCCGGGGCCAGGTCAAGGGTTGGACTGTGGTGGAGCCCGCACGCAAATACCTCGATAATAAGGGACGAACTTGCATGCAAGAGGGCTGCTCTTTCGTGGGTTCTTACAGGGAGTTGCGCAAGCATGTCAAGGCCGAGCATCCCTCAGCCAAGCCACATGAGGTGGATCCAGCCATGGAACAAAAATGGCAAACATTGGAGCACGAGAGAGAGAGGCAGGATGTGATTAGTACGATTCGGTCGTCGATGCCTCATGCTGTTGTCTTTGGAGATTATGTTATTGAAATGGGTGAGAGTGATGAGGATAATGACGACGATAGTTATGACGAGGAGGGCCCACTTGGCAATGAGGTTGGCAACCGGGCGGGTGTGGACGGTGGGAGAAGGGGTGTTAATAGGAGTATACTTTATTTCTTTTTGAGAGAAGGGGCACGGCTAATGAGATTTCATAATGGCAGCGAGACTAGTGAAGAAGGCACTGGTTTTGGTCTTACACCGGCTACTGGGAACAGTGATGCTGATTTGGCAAATGCGTATTCGCTGGATGGTGATGATGATGATGATGCTTTTGATGATGATGATGGGGATGATAATGACATTGATGACAGTGTGGATGTTGTAAATGGGTTTATGGGTCATGGGAGAGGTGTGGAGAGGCGCAGACGGAGGCGTCGAAGGAGTAGGGGTGGTATTGGGTTTGTGGGACCCACATAAAGGTCCTGCTGCGTTAACAGGGTCAGGAGGAGAAACACAGAGCATCATAATATATATGTAGGTTTCTCTAATTAATTTGCTGATTTATGCTTGTCACAAAATACCGGGGCAGTCCCTAACCCGACTTGTAGAGTCAATTTGTTGTGTATGTTGTAGATTATTTCATTTTCCTTTTTACACCAAGAAAATTATGGATCCGTGTAGCAACAGCTTGCACAGGATAAAAAGAAAAAGGATGCATTTCTCATTGCCATCCTCTGTAGTGTACTTTTGCTTTATTGCTGTGTATTGATTAACAAAACAGTTCTTGAAATTGTTGAGTTTTTTTTCTATTTTTTGTGCCTCAATTATTCGAGAGTAGAACTAAGATGTTTTTAAGCTCCAAAACCTGTCGAATTGCCTTCCAATGGACAAATTCAAATTATTGAAATCGATCTATTTTAGAAATAATGAGATAACATGCAAAGTTTTTATATTTTCAACTTGTAGAATTTATAATTTTGATCACTTTAACTTTACAATAAATTAATTCGTATTTTAAAAAACTTGGAATGTAAACACCTCTCACGAAGTAGATCGATTTCCACATAATGATTTGCCTTTTGAAGTTAATTTGATAAGTTTTGAAGCTAATTTGATCGGTTTTGAAGCTAAACTCACCAAGAAGCATGAAGCATGGTGAGCTTAAAACATCCTAGTACTTGTTCAATTTCTATACTAACATTTGACATAAAAATACATATGCTTCAAATTATGTTTATTTCAGGATGATTTAGAACAAAATATAGATGCGCAATATATGGTTGCCAAAGAAAATGGAATATAATTACACTAACAAAAATTAATCAAACATCTATGATACAAACAAGCACCTCTTACACATCTCAACCAAAACTCAAAGCTTTCAGGGAGATAACATCAGTATCAATATTTAAATATATCCAAGAGGCAAACGTCACCACCAAAACTCCAATTCCCTACCCAGTTAAGCACCATAAACAATTTAACAACATTCATCATGTTTGGTTGTGGACTAAGGATGGACTAAAGGCTTTAGGCCACTGTTTTTTTTTTTTCAATTTTAAGCCACTGGAGCCCACTGTCATCCACCTTCAACCATTTCACCCCTCTTCTCATAACTTTAGGCACAACCAAACATAAATAATTTAGACTGGCCTAAGTTGGAATAACCAACTTAGGCCACCTTAGCTTTAGTCCACAACCAAACACCACCATTAAGATAAAACCGCATCTACACAACAAACCACGCCAAAAAATCTTAAAGCTCACCTTCTTCACCTACATTCACTAGTCTTATTTTCTCCCTCAAGTGCTCCATCCATTCAAAAAACGAAGCAAACGGTAGAAGCCCGGCCGACACAGGCAGTATAAGCAACAGCATAACATACAACATATACCTCCCAACCCAATAAGGTTTCCTTACAACCTCTATCCCTTGAGAAACATTGACAGGTCCATGAAGCAAGCCGTAAACGGTAGCTGGATATGCATTTCCCAGAAAATGAATCAGGCACAACATTTCCCAGAAAATGAGCCAGCAAAAGCCGTTCCCACCCAATGCATCCACACACCATTTCCCGGTAAAGCCGCAAAATCCACCTAGTAACATAACATTAAATGTGATCGGCATGTTTGGTCCCGCCACAGATGATTTTTGGATGATTAACCAAGCGAGTGCGAGAAACATTATAATGCCAAAACCAAGACGGGTGAAGGCTATTACATGGCACCGCAAAAAGAGCAATCCTGAATTGAAAGAGGACACTTGATTTGGGACCCACCATGATTTTGATCCCTGAAAAAGTTAACATGAGACCTCGATATTTCCCTTCAAAAAATAACGTGTTGGAATTAGGGATGTTCAAACGGTTGGTTCAGTTAAAAACAAATAAAAATGGTCAGACCAAAATTCTATTCAATTTTAAAAATCTAACTGAACCAACTGAATTAAACTTGTCAACCGAATAACAACCGAACCAAAAAAAACCAAAGTAAATTTCAATTTGTTTGGTGGAACTGGAATAAGAGAGATTAAATTTCAAAAGGTCAAAAGGCAATACATACACAAATACATTTAATAATCATAGAAATAAATATCAAGATATATATCAGTCAAACAGAAATAAGAGATTAAACCAAACCAAATATTAAATACCGAAAAGATTCAAGTAAATATTAAGTAAAATTTTGGCTTGTTTGGTTGAACCGAAGTAAGAGAGTTTAAACTAAACCAGATATAAAAAACCAAAGTAACTCTACAATTCAACTGAACTGAACAATTTAATCCAAAATTTGTCAGTTCAGTTGAAAACCAAATAAACCGGATCCAAGAACACCCCTAGTTGGAACTCATTATCAACTGTCTTCTTCCATACTATTATTCAATGGCATCCATTATGACACCTACCAGTATGAGTAGTAGCAGTCATAAACAAACCGTCCTAAGAAAGAACCATTACCATAACAAAAGCAGATCACAGTTACTTACCTTAGAAATGCTCGAACATGACTCAGTAACCTCTGTAATTCGCTGGTACGAGAAAGTATACGTGCCATAACCGAAGCAAACTGACATAATTATCAGCCCAGTGACAAGCACATCAATAAAAGTCTTCACAAGCTCTGAAAATCGTGCATCTTTCATCTGATTTTTTAATTTTTCTTCTTTAAACACAGCCTTTGCCATCCCCATTCCGACCTTAACCCGTTCCAGCATGTGCGAGTATGAACTAATCTCCAATTGGGACATTTTCAACTCCAATTTCTTCATAATTAGACCCATTTCAAACTCCTTTAGGTTGTTAGAGCGCACCTGCTCAGTCACCGATCTCTCCAACGTGGATATAATATGGTGATTAATTTCATGATTTTGGGAGCTGCTATTCCTAGAAATGTTTGATAATTGGTTGTTCAGACTACCATGCAGGATTATTTGGGTGCTTGTTGTGGGGACCAAGGGAGGATGTGGTATCGCATGAGAGTACTCCGTGCGGTGGTTTGAGATATTTACATTATCACGACTATCAGAGGGCGTGTAAGATGTGCTATCTTCTTGGTCTGGGATGGATGTACGGCTTATTAGATGGAGCGTTTGTAACGTGCTTCTAAATGATTTCTCGAAATTTCTCATGAAATGATCATACTTATCACCATTTATCTGTTAAATAGAAGAAAAGAGTTTTTAAGTGTAAAATAATAAAAGGGAAAACAGATCAGGTAACACAGATTGTCATACCACTTGGTACTATAGTGTATCGGGCTAGTAATTTGTTGGCTCAGTCCATCAGGTTGACCAGGACCACCTCAACTCAGTTAAGGCAAACCAATTGCATTCAAGGGTTGAATTCAGGTCAGGTTTTCTGGGCCCACTGGTGGATCAGAATCACATATCAGCTTTTGTGGTGAACTACATGCTTCTGTCTAAATAAAAGGATTTAACCTATTAGTTGAATGAATAGGGTTAAAATGCCCCATTGTTTTCGTGCCCCAATCATGCCTCACATCCTTATCTCTGTTTTCAAACTCCAAACAGTCGATACAAACAACTCAATATGGTCTCCATATTGACCAAATTTTATATTTTTTTTGGAAATGTTTTACTGTTTTTTTAGATAGGTACAAAATCTCTGTTTTTTAGAAGATTCTGGACCATCCAAAAACAGTGATTTTCTACCCATCTAAAGAAATAGTAAAAAAGTTCCAAAAAATATAAAATTAGGTCTCCAAGCACATTTTAATATGGAGATCATATTGAGCAGTTTGGACTTTGAAAACGGAGATAAGGATGTGAGGCATGATTGGGTCATGAAAACAATGGGGCAATTTAACCCTACTCAAAATAGTTGCTATTAAGTAAAGGTAACAATGCCAGTCAAATTCAATTGGCAACTCCAGAAGAATTCAACCCAACCTGACCCATTGAGTCTGGTTCTGATTTAATGACCTGCTAGGACATCAAGCCGAACTTAAAAATCTTGATTATATAATTTTATGAAATAGTGGCTACCTGACGCAGACATATACAAGACCAGTGGGAATAGGGTCCCACAAACAGGATACCAGACCAGTATTACACCAATAAAGATACAATTCTTAAGCTTATTTACCATTGGCACATACTGGTACCATGCCAGTCAACCAGACTCGGTATAGGTACCAGTATCTGGTATTGAAACCAGCATAACAGTTGAGGAAAGATATAAACTAACTTACATTTGTTACAGACTCTTTGACAGCAGAAGTACACATCTGCAGAGATACAGACAAGAGGGTCAGCAAGATATTCTCAGAACTAAAAAAAAAATTAACAGAGGTAGCAATTGAAGTACCTTGGAAAAGAGATCTAATGGTATTCTTTCTCCTTGCTTATTTTTATTCAAGACCTGAAAATCCAAGAAAATACTACCCACATTAACCACTTGAAAACAATGTCGAGGATAAAAGTGTAAATTAATTTATTTTCTCACAATTTGATATTTTTGTTTCTTGTTTACTTGTCAGTTAATTGTGAAATTCGTAGATGAACTAAAAGTTGTGATGTTTCTTTTTGCCAGTATTAAAAAGCACATAACAGTATAAAAGGAGAATTGGCATTGCAATCAGTCAACTTTTAGAAAGAATTTAATTGTCAATCATAAATTCTTTTTGCAAATAGAAGCAAAACCCTAACAGCTCATAGAGCGAACCGAGTACTAAAACCTGGGATAAAACAGCGGCGAATGACATCCCAAGAGGAAGGGCAAGATCGTCATGTGCACTGCCACCTCCACTGGCACGTGGAGCCCACAGGACTCGATGCCTGAACCTCGACCGAACACGGCTTCTGACTACTCGGCGAGAGCTTAGAGAAGCAGAGGACGAAGACGAAGGAGACACCCCAAAAGTGTCCTTGTCTCCTCGGTAACTGTTGCTGCACTCGGAGGGATTTTCTGTGGCAAGATCGCCATTGCTAGCGTGGGGCACGGGGTCTGTGGTGGCATTTTTTTGCGGGGTAGTCGGAGATGGCGATGGCGATGGCGTGGTGCACCGCACGAGGGGTTTCATGTAGAGACAAAAAGGGGAAGTAGAGAAAGACGAAAGAGGAGAAAATGGTAAGGAATGGTTTTTCCTAGGGTTTCATCCAGGTTCTGCCTCGCTGCTGTTGAGTCCGACTCTGGTGCTTTTCTCAGAGAAAAGCACCTTGGTGCTTTTCCGATCCGAACCATTCAAATTTTTTTATTTGCGTATCTCAATAAAGTAACTTGTTCATGCACAAATCTCAACAAATTTGAATGGTTCGGATAAGACAAGCACCAAGGTGCTTTTCTATGAGAAAAGCACCTGAGTTGGTTTCCCCTGGTGTTTGCACAGCTGTCATTCTGGTGCTTGCTTTGCTGCTAAGTCTGTCGCTTGACCTCTAGAAGCGATGGCATTACTGTAGCACTACTCTTTCTTTATTTAAATTTAAATTTATGTAAATTAAGCAATAAGTGTTTAGTTTTTGCGATGATTGTACCAAATGCATCCTAATTCCTAAATCCCGATAGTGCACCCACGCATTAAATCATTACTTTAAGGCTAGTGTGTAAAAGGTGTCAGCCACTTCGTGTTCTCTTTTTCTTTTTTGCTTTTTGTGGTTCGATATTCGATTGTGCTTGAACAAAAACCAAAAGAGAAAAAAAGAAAAGAAAAAAGATGCCCGTCAAATTCAACCAAGACGCACAATCACTATGACCGTACGAGACACTGGATTCTCCAACCACAACTATACAAGACACGTGTTTGTTATATGTACAAGGAGATCTCATTTGTTTCAATAAATGCTCATTTTTGTTTATTACTTCAGAGCAACAGGACGAACTGGAAAAAGTACTCATTTTTGTTTCAATAAATGCTCATTTTTGTTTATTTTAGATCCTATAAATATTCATCATTCTCTCTTCCTCATCACAATTACCTTAAATCAGTGAAGAAGAAGGGAGGAAGGGACAGAGAGAAAGAGAAGATTTTTTTGATGAAAAGGACGATATCTGAAAAGGCCAAAGGTATAAACAATAGAGAGTGAAGTAGGTCGAGATAAAAATGAGGGAGAAAAGTTCAAATGTCAATCATGCCCCGATAAAAAAAAATGTCAATCATTCATACAGCCGGAATTTCTTAGCTATGCAATTTCGGACGATGACTTTGTGGAAAACTCCTACGGCTATTTTTCAAAAAAAAAAGAAGGTTGATCCAGAGCCTCCAGCATCGGACGATGAGCTCGTTCCGTGTACTTATACTGGTAAAGTTGCCACTCCGTCTGCTGTGACCGGTCTAGATCCAGCAAAATCGTCGCGTTCTAAGTAGTAGTACTGTTATGTTTTAAAATTCCGATGCATTTTAGTTTTTTCTATGAAGTAGTAGTTGAATGAAAACAAAAAAACAGGTTTCATTCTAGTATAATTTGTAGGATCCAAAAAAAAAAAGAATTAACGATTATGCTTGTATTTAGGTAAGGCACAATGATAATCAAACACCAATGTTTGCTGTGGGAGGAGAAAAATTATAGTACTTTAGCATATAATAGTGACACGAGTGTTTGCTAATATAACAATACATAAGTTAAAGTTGCCACTCCGTCTGCTGTGACTGGTCCAGATCCGGCAAAATAGTCACGTTCTAAGAAGTAGTACTCTTATGTTTTAAAATTCCGATGCATTTTAGTTTTTTCTATGAAGTAGTAGTTTGATGAAAACAAAAATATAGGGTCCATTCCGGTATAACTTGTACGGTCCAAAAAAAAAATTAGGGGACCGACTAGAAAATGGCCGGTTTTCTATTTAAATAAGGGACCGGCCATTTTCTGGCCGGTTTGGGCACTTTTAATAAAACCAAGCGGCTCTAGGTATTTTTATTATTTTATAATTAACTTTGGATATAAATAAAAGAGAAGGGATCCAATTACACTCTTTTTTTTTGACACATTTTGACACTTACCATTTTCAAAGTCCAAATAATCGATCCAAACCGTTCAACATGATGGATATATTAAAATGTGCTTGGAGATCAAATTTTACATTTTTTGAATTTTTTTACTATTTATTAAGATAGTTACAAAATCGTTGTTTTCGGATCATTGAAAAACAACGATTTTGTAACCATCTTAATAAATAGTAAAAAAATTCAAAAAAAATGTAAAATTTGATCTCCAAGTACATTTTAATATGGTGATCATGTTGAACAGTTCAGATGGATTATTTGAATTTTAAAATTAAAAAATTGACTTATAAAAAAATAGTATCAAGATGTGTCAAAAAAAAATGTAATTGAATTTCTCCTCCGAATAAAAATGTCGGCGATAGTGCACCCAAGCATTAAATCATTACTTTAAAGCTAGTGTTTGTGTCTAAAAGGTATCAGCCACGTCAAGTGTTCTCTTTTTCTTTTTTGCTTTTTGTGGTTCGATATTCGATTGTGCTTGAGCAAAAAACAAAAGAGAAAAAAAGAAAGGAAAAAAGATGCCCGTCAAATTCAACCAAGACGCACAATCACTATGACCGTTCGAGACACTGGATTCTCCAACCACAACTATACAAGACACGTGTTTGTTATATGTACAAGGAGTAGAGGTGCTACTTTTATCCGATTACCCGGATCTAATTCGGAACCGAACCAGATCCGATTCGGAACCGACCTGGATCCGGTTAATTTGGGTAGGGTATGGTTTAAAAAATATAACCGGTTAAATTATGGCTACGGTTACAAAATTAATAATTTAATATCCGATCCGGATCCGAACCGGAACGATATTGTAATGGATAGGATATGGGTTTGATTTAATTATCCGACTCATAACTGAACTCGACCCGATACCCATATAAATACCTGATAAAACATATATGAATAGCTATGAAAATACAATTTTACATATAATCAAATCAACAAATGTCATGCCAGTAATCACATTTTACATATTAATTTTTTGAATAAAATTATTACTTTGAATATATCCTTCAATATCTGCCTTATATATCATCATCATAATCATGAAAATTTATTGTTCTCATTGATATGTCATTCGCAATAAATCTCATAGAAATCAATATTTGCCAAAAATTTAATTCTCTATTCAAACAAATTAGTATTAATATTTCATTCATGAATTTTTTGAATCATAGAAAAGAAAATCACCATCTCCAATATTTTACTTTCTAAAAATTATATCTATTCTTCAATATTTTGATTTTCAAAAGTTATTTATCTCCACCCTCCTGAATTCAAAAGCTATTAACAAAAAAAAAAAAACTTTCGAATATTTTTTGTTACACCATGAGTACTCCAAACAATCAACAATCAAATCCTGAAAATACTACCCAAGTTCCACAAAATATTATTGAAGGCTCTAATGAGAAAAAAAGAAAAACATATGTAGTATGGGAGTTGTGACATATACCCGCTCCGGATCCGGAACCGCCCTATATCCGAACCGGACCCGATAATCCACAAACAAGTTATGGGTATCTATCTACCCGGAACCGAAAGAATGGACCCGAAATATCTACGGGTAGATAGGTATCCGGATCCGGATCCGACCCGATTTGAAACAAATAAGTATATGGATCGAAATTTGGACCCGAACACTTTTAGGATACGGGTCCAAATATAATAGTATTCGGACCCGACCCGACCCGATAGCACCTCTAACAAGGAGATCTCATTTGTTTCAATAAATGCTCATTTTTGTTTATTACTTCAGAGCAACAGGACGAACTGGAAAATGAAGTTTCTCAATTGTAATGATACGAAGGAGTAATCGTCACATATCAATTTGTATAGTACTGAGAACTATACAAGTACAACTAAGTTAAAATCGTTCAAGAGTGCTCAAAAAGCGTTTTATTCAATTATCCAATACTCATCACTAAAAAATTAAAATTAAATTAAAGTTTGCTCAGAAGAAGTCGCCAGGTTTTCCAACTCTGATGCTGCATGTGCTCTGTCAAGAAGTTCACTATGGCATTCTTTTGCCATCCCTTAAAACTCCTGCATTTCACAAAATAAAGTATATTTCTTGATTCTTTAATGACAAGAGAAAATATTTAAACCACTTCAAAATCATCCCCAGAATCACCATGCATGTAATAAAGGATAGTGAGTTCAGCATATATATGGTGGTACCAGGCATTCAATGCGAATGGTTCATCCTAAATGAAAAATTAAGCAACAAGCCATATAAAAATTAACCAAATTTAACACTGATAAATGTTCAATTAAGTCTCAGCTTACTATATGTCCTACAGGGTGTTTTGGTTTATTTTTTTTTAGAAAATGGTAAAAATAATTTTTTTGGTTATTTCAGCAATACCCATGTATAGGTTAGCCCTCTATAGAATGCATTTTAAAGTTTTGATGAGAATAGACAAGCTTAGAAAAATGATTTTATGGTTTGGTGGAGATTCTGTTAGGAAAAAAAATATATGCTTTAGTTGCTTGAATAGTAGTTTGTAGAAGAAAGAAAAATCAAGATGCACTGGGGAGTATTTGATTTTAATTTTATGAATAAAGCTTTATTAGTCAACAAAGACATTTGGCTTCATGCAGCGCACGTATCATATGCAACATTGTTTCAATTCTATAGTATTTGATTTTCAGGTACTCATGGATATAAATCATCTTTTTGGATATAAAATTATACAAGATGTTGATATAATTCATCGGGATGGGCTATGGTGAGACGTGGAGTAAAACAAGTTTGTACTTCATGTAATATTTTCATTTTCAAAATCCAAACAACCGATCCGAACCTTTCAAGTTGATTTACATATTGAAATGTGCTTGGAGACCAAATTTTACATTTTTTTGCAATTTTTTTACTATTTATTAAGCCACTTTAAAAATAGTTGATCCGGGTGAATAGTAGCAAAACAGTAAAAAATTCTAGACCAATAGATCAGCGATTTTCAAAGTGGCTTAATAAATAGTAAAAAAATTCAAAAAAATGTAAAATTTGGTCTCCAAGCACATTTCAATATGGAGATCATGTTGAACGGTTTGGATCGGTTGTTTGAATTTTCAAAATCAAAATAATGAGGCGTGGAGTAAAAACTTGTTTTACTCCAGGTCTCACCATAGCCCATCCCTAATTCATCTTGGTATTAATTGGAAATTGGGAGATGGTCATATCATTGAATTTTGGACAGATAGATAGTTTTATGAATCTTCACTTGCTTCTACTTGCCCTTTTGTTTAGTAAAGCTGCAGAGATACTTCAATTACCGTTAAAAAATGCTCCTTCAAAATATACTTTTAATGTTTCTTTTGATAGACAGATTACCGGTATGTTTTTTTTAGAGGAATGGAATCAATTAATACATATGGCCCTCAGGTTCTTTCTTTGTTCATACATATTATTGTTGGTCTCCCTCAGGTTTTTTTTTTTTTTTGGATGAAATTTTATAATTTTTGAAATTTTTTTACTATTTTTTAAGATAGGTATAATAAAATCACTGTTTTTCGACCGTTCAAAAATAGTTATTTTGTACCTATTTAAAAAAATAGTAAAAGAATTTCAAAAGTTATAAAATTTGGTCTCCAAACATATTTTAATATGGATATCATGTTGAGCGGTTTGGATCGACAATATGGACTTTGAAAACGAAGATATTAAATTTGAGGCATGATGAGGTATGAAAATATGAGGTATTGGAATCCTTTATATTCACATACAAGATACAATAATTTATGAGAGAAATAACATTTAAAGTAGATAATTAATGAAGGATAAAATTGTCTACAGATTCAAATTTAAATAATGTTGTGATAATAAAAAAGTTGTGCTAATATTACTGCATGCACGTTCTGCCAATAGATTCCAATAAGTTCAGTAATAAATAAAGTTTCGCCAAAAAAATTCCAAAAATTAAACGAGAATAACGCTAGCAAGCAGATTCATTGCTTATTTGCCAAGAAAAATCACAGAACGAAGTAAAGTTATGATTGCTCGACTTTTCTACACTTCGCGGCGTCTCTCTCCCTCTCTTGTTTACCGAGAAAAACGCCTATTGTCACGACCTGAGGCGGAATTGGGACTAATTCGAGTCAATTTTGAACCAGTCAAACAAGACATTGTTGAAGAAGGAGATTCGGGCAGAACGGGAAGAACAGAGGAAGCAACGGGCAGAATAATTAAATCAGACGAAGCGCTACGAGAGAGTCCCTGCACGATGGGTCCCAGAGTGTCAGAACAAGATATGCCTTAACTAGAGACTGGACGGATCAGATTGATAGAAAGGAAATCTTATCGCCTATAAATATAGAACTAGTTTAGCAGGACTAGTTTAATCATGGGAATAATCTTATCTGAAATTTACAATTTCTTAGTATTTCATTTACCATTTTTCCACTGTACCCTTTACCAGTTCAATCAATAAATTCAATTTACCTTCCAATTCGAGTCCTTTGAGGTCATCACACCTATTCTCAATGCAGAAGTTAAATCATACAGGGAATTATATCCAAATTAAAAATTATAGGCAGGTGAGGTGAAGGCTCGAACCCTATTAACTCCGTTTCGAACCACACTCCCACCGCTGTCACATCCTCAATTAAAACCTTCATCAAATCTCTAGAGAAGAATTAACAGAGATCGGATTCCAGCAGTTACACCAAGTAAAAATGAAAGCCATGTAACAAATTATGAAAATGATGTTCAAGAAACCAGTTCAGTTTAGAGAAAATACGAGAGACAAAAATACAAGCCAAAGATGTAGATGACAGGGCAAGATCAAATCTAGGAAACTCAACAACTCATGACCCAAAACATTAGGACCAAAGGTTCCAATTACACCTGAACCGAAACTGACAAATCATGAAACCCCATTGAATATGACACGAAGCCCACAAACCATGAAGTCCCAGTTTCATGTGAGCCAAAATTGACAAATCATGAAGCCTCCATCGCACGTGAATCGAAGCCTGCAACCACTGAAACCCAACTTTCACTTGATTCAATACCACAACTTAAGGATCCAGATTGCACCGGACCCGACCAGAGTATTCGATCCCAGAGGTGCCGATCACACCAGACCTGAGATGCATGGACTCGGAAGTTGTTGTTTCCCCTGGCCCAAACTTGCGAGTATAAGGTTTCCCAATGAAGTTGACTCAAAGCCCGAAAATTTGAAGACCCAGTTACACCTGATCCCAAATCAGACTTGACATCCTTAAATTGGCCTGGATTGATGCACGATTTTTTGAGAAAAAAAACAAGGCCTTCATATTAGTAAGGACAAGAGCAACACCGCTGCAAAGCTAAATTTAGAGAAATCTAGCATGGGGATGCAGTTGAATAATGAGGTTGTTGCCAAACCAACAAAACCAGTAAGGCAACTGAACTTTGGTGTTGAGGATTACACCGAGCTAGTCAGTAGTGCAAACACTGTCACTAGTATAAATCCAAACATCGAACAAATCCAACGTCATTATCAATCTGAATTTTGATGATGTCATCATACCTGCCAATATTATTGTTTGTTAGGGAAAACATCAAGAAAGTTCAACGGTACCATTGCATGACAATACATATTGAAACCCAAAAAGCATACAAGTTCTGCCAACCCCCCCCCCCCCCCCCCCCCCCCCATGATCATATCAAAGTCCGAATAGTCGATCCGAACCGTTCACCATGATATTTGTATTCAAATGTGTTTGGAGACCAAATTTTATATTTTTTGGAATTTTTTTACTAGTCCTTTAGATAGGAACAAAATCACTTTTTTTAAAAGATTCTGGACCATTCAAAGAGTGATTTTGTACCTATCTAAAAAAAGTAAAAGAATTTCAAAAAAATATAAAATTGTCTCCAAGCACATTTTAATTTAACATCATGTTAAACTGTTCGGATCGACTGTTTGGACTTTAAAAACGAAGAAAAAGACGTGAAGAATGATTGGAGCACAAAACCAATGGTGCATTTTAAGTCTACTCTTGTGTGACTGTCTTGCCCTTTCCCGTTTTGAAAAAATAAAATAAAATAAAAACTGAGCAATACCATAAATGAGCACTTCACATAGCTATTTTCCTCCTTCAAAAGGAAGTTGCAACTTTTTGCCTCATTGCATGAGTTACAGTGACAAGGCATGCAATCCGCAACTTCTTTTTCTGTGATATTACACACATAAAAGGTACCAGTAATTAGAGAGGATAACAAACTATCTCAGCTCACAATAAGGCATATACAATTTTTCTTTTCTTTTTTCTATTGCTTTTATATGGTTTGACAACAACTACGAAAAATTCTCGGTGAAATTCCAATAAAACCCACTACAATAGATTTGTTCAGGTTTGGATTTACCAGTGATGGTCTTTTCATAATTGACTAGCTCGGTGTAATCCTCAACGCCAAAATTCAGTTGTCTTCTAGCTGGTTTTCTTGGTTTTGCCACAACCTCATTATTCAACTGCATCTCCATGCTAGATTTCTCTACGACAAGCTCTGTAGCAGTGATGCTCTTGTGCTTACTAATATGACTGCCACCTTTTTTTTCTTTACAAAGTATCGCATCAATCTGGCCAATTTAAGAGTTTCAAGTCGGATTTGGGGTCAGGTGTAATTGGGGCTTCTAATTTTTCAGGCTTTAGGTCAACTACATTGGGAAACCTTGTACTTTCGAGTTTTGGGTCAAGTGAAACAACAACTTTTGAGTCCACGCATGTCAGGTTTGGCGTGATTGAGGTCTCTGAGTTCAAATACTTTGGGTCAAGTGCAATCTAGGACCTTTTAAGTTGTGGTATTGAATCAAGCGAAACCAGGGCTTCAGTGGTTGCAGGCTCTGATTCACGTGCAATGAAGGCCTAATGATTTGTCAATTTTGGCTCACATGAAACTAGAGATTCAGGGATTGTGTGCTTCGTGTCATATTAAATGGGGTTTCATGATTTATCAGTCTTGGTTTAGGTGTAATTGGAACCCTTGGATTTAGGGTTTTGGGTCAGGAGTTGTTGGAGCTTTAGAATTTGTTTATTTCAAGTTTGGTGTAAGGGATTTTGAGTTTCCTAGTTTTAATTTTGTTGATCTTTTACTGCTTGCCCCATCATCTAATGGTTTGTATTTCTTTCTCTTTTGTTTTCTCTCAAGATTTGATGAAGGCTTTCATTGAGGACGTGAAGGGATTCCTGTTGGAGAGAAAAAAGAAAAATGAGCCAAATTTAAACTTTTCGGCTAGAATCGAGTAGAGCTATGATGGTACCTAGGCACGAATCAATATCCTCTAAGGTAACAAAATATTTATGTTTACATTCAGATTGTCCGATCAGAATCTGAGCCAATTTAGCCCAAGGTGGAATGCACCAAATGTTTCTGTTTAGATCCAGACTGTCCAATCAAAATCTGAACCAATCTGGCACAAGGTAGAATGAATAGGGCCCCTTTAATATTTATGAGGATTCTGATCGAATGGTCCGGATCTAAACAAAAAATATGTTGTTACCTTAGATAATATGAATTCACCCAGGCATTAGTGAGAAAACTCACTGGATGAGGCCTTAAACAACAAATCCACTACTAAATTCAAGCTAGAGATTATAGGAACTTTCTCAGCAATTGGTTAGAGTACAGTCAGATTTTCAAGTTATGAGAATCAAATACACATTGAGAGTCAATTATATAAAATTTTCATGCAAACTCTAAACCCTAAACCCTGAGTATGGAATCAATTTTACAACAGGTCTTTAGATTGTTTTCTCTACTAGACCAAGACAAATAATATCATTAATTGCTAGACCAAAACAGATTAGATCCTACGGCCTATCATACTCTATTGCAAAAGAAAGAATATCAAAAGAGAAGAAATATCAATCTAGGTCAGATTGTGAAATCGATCTCTTTTCAACCAAACAAATAAAAAAAGAAAATATCATAAACCGCTAACTCTCACGCACGCACCTTGGCAACCTTGAACCGCTCAAGCGCCGGAGCTTATCCAAGAACCTGTCAGAGGCGGGAGGAGCGAGACAGCGGTGGGAGGGTTTCGCGAAAAGGAGTTAAATAGGGTTTAAGCTGGCACGACACGAATCTCAAAGACCTCGTGTATCTGTGTGCATCTGCCGCTCATCCGTAAAAACATCGCTGGGCTGAGATTGCGTAGACTGATCTCTTTTTTAGCTGTGATATGTTTCCTTGTTTGATTTAACTTCTGCGCCGAGATCAGGCGTTTTTCTCGGTAAACGAGAGAGGTAAAATGTCGAGCAAATTTTGTACCATGTGATCGTGGTTTAATAAATAGTAAAAATATTTCAAAAAATATAAAATTTGATCTCCAAGCAAATTTTAATATAGATATCACATTTAACGGTTTAGATCAATTGTTTGGACTTTGAAAATCCAAAACAACTTGGTTACACGATGGCCTTAATGCAAACATTTTGATATTAGCCCCTCTCTCTCTCTCTATAAATATATATATTATTTTTTGATTGAAAGCCCTCAGACACAAAATACATTAATCAAGAATATGCGTACAAATTGCATGTCTCTTACAGCTAACAGTTTATGATTTGTAACTACTACTACCTAAAACATCTAACATGATAAATTTGCATGAAAAGAAAAACCTAATTACTATTACTGGAATTACTGGTACATGAGTACTACTATTACTGGTACATAAGTAAAAGATTGGATTTAAAGCTAGCTGCTCGTTCCTTTGCTCCTTGTCAGCTTGTATCAGCAACTAGATTTAAAAGGAGTAAAAACATCTAACTACCTGCCCTCTTCCCGTTTGCAAAAAGTGAAAAGGTGGATGGCCTATTTGTAACTTTCTCCCAACTCTTCTGACAGCTCCATAGCCATCTACTAGTAAGCGAATACGCCCCTGATTTCGTCACTGTGCTCCAGAATTTTTACTAGCAATTTTCCCTCCTCCTTGCAATTTACCAGTAAGCAAAAATAGCCTCCTGCTGCTTAAAGAGCATCTAACTCTTTAGTGTTATCCCCTAGTGCTTCTTCTCTAACTCTTTAGCTCCTAGAATTGCCCAGCTTGAAATACTCAGAGTTGAGTTGTTGCCATATCTGAGCCTGCTTCCTTTGTTCTTCTGTGGGAATGCCATCCAAGGATTGTTTAACCAATCGAGCCCAATTTGCTAATGAGTGAGGTCCCTTTATTGCTTCTCTTGTGATATGCATGAGATTAATCTTACCCTTCTTTCCTTGGATTAAATATGCAAAATGAATGACATAAAATTTCTTAAATAGATTCACAAACTCTGCATTTATTGTTTTACGTGACTTGAGATCACTAGAATCACATATATTAGATGTACTTATTTTAAATCTGAGCCTACATCTAGAATTTAATGGATCACCATCATAACTTCTTAAAATATTTATTTTTGAAAAATTGAAAAATGGATTACAATCAATAACTTGTTGAACATATTTATTTTTTAAACTTATTATAGAAAACATTTTGATTTTTATGTACATACTCAGAAATATAAAAAACTTCTCAATAGCTTTCTTGAACTTTATATTGCATAATTCATCGCCTATCTGCTTCTGTTTTTCTTTCATTTTCCCCTACTTTCCTTTTTCTTTTTTGCTCTAACATGAAATGGACCACACTCATTAAAATTTATATTAGTAAAATAGGATGCACGTTCTGCCAATAGATTCCAATAAGTTCAATATTAATAAAGTTTCGCCAAAAATTATAGGAGAATAACACAAACAAGCAGATTCTTTGCTTTATAGCGATTGATGAGGGTTTAAATGCCTTCATTTTTTGTGCCTCCACCATGCCTCTATTTTAAAAAAAATTAATAACTCAAAATTTAAAATTTAAAAGTCAAAATAAACCGTTGGATATGATCTACATTATTTTATCTATGCACGTATAAAAAATTATGACATTTCAATTTTGTTTTGGTTGTCATCAAGAGCTTGTAAAAAAATGTGCTAATGTGGATTTTTTTTTCTAAACGTTGATTTTTCAACTTATTGATTCACATAAAAACAAAATTGAAATGTGATATTTTTTTTTATGAGCACATAAAGAAAATAACATAGATCACATCTAACAGTTTTATTTTAATTTTTAAATTTTAAATTTTGAGTTATTACAGTTTTTAAAAATGGAGGCAGTGTAGAGGCACAAATAATGAATACATTTGAACCCTCCTCATAGCGAATTATGATATATATTTTTTTTTTTGGTTGAAGAGATCGATTACACAATCTAAGCCTAGATTGATATCCTCTTTTCTTCGATGTCATTTCTTTTGCAATGGAATATGATAGGCCGTAGGATCTAATTTGTCTTGATCTAGCAATTAATGATACTATTTGTCTTGATCTAGTAAGGAAACAATCACAAGCAGCAACTGGCAGGCACTCTTTTTTTCTTTCTATTTACTGCGGTAAAAATTACATGATGCTCAACTTTTAAAATTTCCTCATTAAGAAGTAATCCTTCTTTTCATATAATTGCTGAAAAAAATTACTTTAATCAAGTTACTTTACCTGAGATGAAATGAAGAAAGGAGATTTCATCTCTAGCCAAGACTCGAGCCAGAGGTTGAATTTAGCAAATAATTTGTTGTTTGGACCTCATCTAGTGAGTTTTCTCACTATTGCCTAAGAGCATCTACATTTCTGAAACTATTAGAGTTTCTAAATAACTGTTAACTGTTTTTTAGAAATTAAACCTCTCTTAATTTTTAAGTCTCTACATCTCTAAAACTAAAATTAGAGTTTCTTAATTGCCACGTCACAACTTATAAAATTTCTTATTAAGATATATTTGCAAGAGAAAGGAATCTCAGCGAATCATTTCGCCACGTCACAGTTTATAAACGATTTCTTATTAAGAAATTATTGAGCAAAGTTGCTAAATAAGAAATTCATCTACATCCCTGAAACTGGTTTAGCAACTGCCACATCAGATTAGAAACTCTTAAGAGTTTCAGGGATGTAGATGCTCTAAGTACCATCATAGCCCTACTCGATTCTAGGAAACTCAAAATCCCTTATACCAGATTTGAGATACAAAAATTATAAAACTCCAACAACTCCTGACCCAAAACATTAAAGCCCAAGGGTTCCAATTACACCTGAACCGAAACTGACAAATGAAACCCCATTGAATATGACATGAAGCCACAACCCCTGAAGCCCCAGTTTCATGTGAGCCGAAATTAGCAAATCATGAAGTCTCCATCGCACATGAATCAAAGCCTGCAACCACTGAAGCCCTGCTTTCACTTGATCCAATACCACAACTTAAAAGGATCCAGATTGCACCTAACCCGACTGAAGTATTCGATCCAAGAGGCGCCAATCACGCCAGACCTAACATGCATGGACTAGAAGTTGTTGTTTCACCTGACCCAAAACCCGAGAGAATAAAATTTCTCAATGCAGCTGACCCAAAGCCCGAAAAACTAGAAGCCCCAATTACACCTGATCCCAAATCAGACTTGACACCCTTAAATTGGCCTGGATTGATGCACTATTTTGTGAGGAAAAAACGAGGCCTTCATATTAGTAAGGACAAGAGCAACACCGCGGCAGAGCTGAACTTAGAGAAATCTAGCATGAGGATACAGTTGAATAATGAGGTTGTGGCCAAACCAACAAAACCAGTAAGAAGGCAACTGAACTTAGGTGTTGAGGATTACATCGAGCTAGTCAGTAGTGAGATTTGTAACTTTGAACAAATCTAGCATCATTATCAATCTGAATTCTGATGATGTCATCATACCTGTCAATATTATTGTTTGTTAGGGAAAACATCAAGAAAGTTCAACAGTACCATTGCATGACAACACATAATGAAACCCCAAAAAGCATACAAGTCCCCCCTCAATCATAGATCTTCCCCAATCACGCTTTTTAAAAAAAAAAAAATTTCAGTATTATTTTATAGGAAGAGAGGATGGGGTGAAAAAAAGTTATCTGAAAATTTGCACGATTAAAAGCGATATATCGTACTTGCAGAAATTTGAGAAACTTAAAAGGTTTTGTGAAAATTGAGCAGGGAACTATTCCACAAATTTTACTCGGGAAAAAAATCTTACGTTGTTTCTTGGTCTAGCTTACAAAGCCGAGCCATAGGTCTAGATTGATTCGGATTCATTACAGAATACCTTTGCATGCAAAATGAGAAACATTAAAATTATATTCTAGGTATCGAATTTGTACATAGCTTTATTTCAGGTACATTCTATTGAAAAAAGCTCTTACAATTCAAAATGCATCTGCACTGACACGGGGAGAGGTAGAAGCGGGACCCACCCGAGTCTCACGCATATTTGACAAACATTTGTATCGACCTAGTTGAATCAGAGAACAAAGTAGCATGTATCAGATTTTGAGGGGACTAAATTTTGGTACCTTTTTTGGTACCCGAGATCAGCAATATTTAGTCCCCTCAAAATCTGCTGAGTCCAAGTTAATAGATGAAAGAAGGAAACAAAATACCAAGGAAAACTTCCTAAATAAAAAATAAAAATAAAAATACCAAGGAAGACAGTACATTTACCATATCACTTAAGAGTACAATATACCCAATACTTACCCCTTCCTGCTAAGAGAAAAAATAAAAATAAATAATAAGTAACAACAATAGCATCATGAATTGTAACGACAATGATGATAGTAACAATGAATTAATAATAGTGACAATGACTATGGTAATGATAATGACAAACAAACATACTGGAAATGAAAGTCATTATCTGTACTAAAATGATTAAAATTGAAATGACATTGAAATTTGATTTGGGTGACTGTCTTGCCCTTCCCCATTTTGGAAAAATAAAAAACAAAAAAACTGAGCAGTACCATAAATGAGCACCTGACATAGTTATTTTCCTCCTTCAAAAGGAAGCTGCAACTTTTTGCTTCATTGCATGAGTTACAACGACAAGGTATGCAATCCGCAACTTCTTTTTCTGCAATATTTTACACACATAAAAGGTACCAATAATTATAGAGGATAACAAACTATCCCAGCTCACAATAAAGTATGTACAATCTTTTTTCTTTTTTCTGTTGCTTCTATATGGTTGATAGATAGTTTTGACAGTAACTATGAAAAATTCTCAGTGAATTAAGTTCCAGTAAAACCCACTAAACCTACCTCAGATTGATAGTGATGCTAGATTTGTTCAGGTTTGCATCTGTACCAGTGATGGTCTTTTTATAACTGACTAACTCGATGTAATCCTCAACACCAAAATTCAGTTGTCTTCTCACTAGTTTTCTTGATTTGGCCACAGCCTCATTATTCAATTGCATCCCCATGCTAGATTTCTCTAAGATCAGCTCTGTCGAGTGGTGCTCTTGTCCTTACTAATATGAAGGCATCTTTTTTTTCTCACAAAATATCGCATCAATCCAGACCAATTTAAGAGTTTCAAGTCTGATTTGGGGTCAGGTGTAACTGGGGCTTCTAATTTTTTGAGCTTTGGGTCAGTTGCATTGAGAAATCTTATACTTTCGAGTTTTGGATCAGGTGAAACAATAACTTCCGAGTCCATGCATATCAGGTCTGGCGTGATTGAGGCCTCAGGGTTCAAACACTTTGGGTCAGGTGCAATCTAGACTTTTTTTAAGTTGTGGGTATTGGATGAAAGCAGGGCTTCAGTGGTAAGTGGTTGCAGGCTTTGATTCACGTGCAATGGAGGCTTAATGATTTGTCAATTTTGGCTCACATGAAACTAGGGTTTCAGGGGTTGTGAGCTTCATGTCATATTCAATGGGTTTTATGATTTATCAGTCTTGGTTCAGCTGTAATTGGAACCCTTGGACCCTAATGTTTTGGATCAGGAGTTGTTGGAGTTTTAGAATTTGTTTATTTCAAGTTTGATGTAAGGGATTTTGAGTTTCCTAGTTTTAATTTTGTTGATTTTTTACTGCTTGTCCGATCATCTACTGGTTTGTATTTCTTTCTCTTTTGTTTCCTCTCAAGATTTGATGAAGGCTTTAATTGAGGACGTGAAGGGATTCCTGTCAGAGAGAAAAAATATAAGGAGCCAAATTTAAAACTTTTCAACTAGAACCGAGTAGGGCTATGATGGTACATCGGTACCTAGACACGAATCAATATTTTGAGGTAATAGAATATTTTTGTTTAGATCCGGACCGTCCGATTAGAATCTGGGTCCATCCGGGCCGAGGTATAATGCACGGGGCCCCTTCAATATTTGTGCGGATTCTGATCGAATGGTCTGGATCTAAACAAAAATATATTGTTACCTTAGGTGATATGAATTCACCCAGGCACTAGTGAGAAAACTCAGTGGATGAGGCACAACAAATTATCTACTAAATTCAAACTTTGGTCAGAGTGTTGGCTAGAGATGAAATAACCTGATTATAGGAACTTTCTCAGCAACTGATTGGGGCAGAGCCAGACTTTCAAGTTATAGAGATCAAATACACATTGAGAGTCAATTATATAAATTTTTTTATACCAAGTATGGGAATCAATTTTACGACCGGTTGCTGTTTTAGATTGTTTTTCTCTACTAGACCAAGACAAATAATATCATTAATTGCTAGACCAAAACAGATTAGATCCTACCGCCTATCATACTCTATTGCAAAAGAAAGAATATCAAAAGAGAAGAAATATCAATCTAGGTCAGATTGTGAAATCGATCTCTTTTTAACCAAACAGAAGAAACGAAAATATCATAAACCGCTAGCTCTCACGCACGCACCTTGGCAACCTCCAACCGCTCAAGCGCCGGAGCTTATCCAAGAATCTGTCAGAGGCGAGAGGAGAGAGAGAGAGGTGGGAGGGTGTTCGAAAGGGAGTTAAGTAGGGTTTAACCTAACATGAAACTCAAAGACCTCGTGCATCTGCCGCTGATCGCTCGCCTGAGAATTGCGAACACTGATGCGGTATTAAGAGGATTTCATTCCATGTTAGTGCAAAAAAAAATTAAGGGAAAATGAAAGAAAAACAGAAGCAGATCCCTCATGAATTCAATGCGATATAAGGTTTAAGAAAGCCATATTGCTAATTGCTGAGTAAGTACTTAGAAAATCAAAATCTTTTCTTTAATAAGTTTCAAAAATAAATATGTTGAACAAGTTATTGATTGTAATCCATTATTTCATTTTTCAAAAATAAATATTTTTAACGAGTTATTATTCTGATCTATCAAATTTTAGATGTATGCTCGGATTTTAAAATAGGGGCATTTCATGTATCGCGAGAATACAGTAAATACGGAGTTTGTGAATCTATTTAAAAAATTGTACTAAGAAATTTTATGCCATTCATTTTGCATATTTAATAGGATTAACTGCTTTATTTGTTCATTGTAACATATGAAAATTTTTAAATATACCATTTTCTGAAGAAAAAAAACACTCCGAAATTCGGGTTTTTCTGATTCTACCCAGGCCGCAGAACACCCGTGCGGCCCTATTTAATGGGGTCCGCACTATGCCGATGCGGCTCCAGCTTGAGGTTTGCACTATGCTGATGCGGCCCCATCTCCAGGCTCAGGAAAGGCTGAAGAGAACTCTGTACCGATATATTGGTACCAATGCCCATTCCCCCTCTTTTTTTTTTTTAAATCTGAAATCTGTTATTTGTGTTTTGGTTTTTGTTTTAAAATTGTTTTATTTGTTTAGATTTTAGTTTTTAAAAATTGTTTTATTTGTTTTGAATTTTGTTTAAATTGTTGTTTATTGGTAAAATATGTTTCGCTTGTAGGATAATGATATAATATACAAACTAAATAAATAACAAAAAAACAAATAAAATAAATAACTGACAGATAAATCCTAGTATCTGACAAAATATCTAACCAAGTACAAATTAAAGCCTACGGATCAGGACTAGATACCGTCCCCGCCTTCTTCTTCCTGAATTCTCGACCCCGCCTGAAGAGTGGCGTCTCGTCAGTATCTGCTGAGTCTGTAGAGTCCTCCGCCTGGACATTCTTTGCTTGAATCAGCTCGTCATGAACCTTCTCAATCTCGGATGTTTGTTGGACTCCAAGACCAAAAACCATAGTCTGTCCAGACTGACCCTGCGTGAATAAAAACACCGGTTTCTCTATAGGGTCATCATGGAGCGAAGGGTACTATGCCTGCTGTGAGGATGACCCAGGAAACTTCGAGAAGGGCTACGTCTGAACATACCCTGGCTGATAGGCAGGAGGTACCGTCTGAGTCGAAATATAACCCTGAGAATACAATCTCTCTCCCTCTGTGTCAAAATTTGTGGAGATATTGTACCCAAAGACTCCTCCTCACCCTACAGTAACTTACAAATTAGTTAATCAAGAATTTTGGTAACAAAATCACAGTTATGTATTTTAATTACAAATATACCTCGGCATCCTGAGTAGGCACGACCTAGTCTGCGGCTCGGCGCAATGTCTCGGTACCTCGGTCGAACGCCTGACTGATGGTCTTAGTGTCCTGGATGGCTGCAAACAACGTCTCGTCACCGGCGTACTTGACATAGATATCAGGCTCGTCGAATATGTCATCGATCGCATCACACCCGCCTAAGCCAGCGCATCTTAGTAGAGAGTCATAGCGTGACCTATACCCACATTGGCACACCACGGGTACGTTGTGCTTGATGATGGCTTTCCCGAGCCTCTTCCAACCCCTCATCGTAGCCGCTATGACACAACTCTTGACCAAGTATAATGCTTGCAAAAAAACATTATATAAATGTTGTACAAATGTAAATATTGTTACTTTTTAATTTGAAATTTAAAATTAAACATACTGTGGATGCAAACGGTGCGTTGGCGGGGATAATACCATGGATCCGTCCTCTCCGATCCCTCGGCCTCGGTACTCGCTCATGAGGGTTGTCGGCGATACACCCCTCCAGATATATGGTGTACGCGCCGTGATCTTGGTACCAATCTCTATAAGGTCTGTATGAATTCCAAAAATGTCAGATATTACAATCAGAAAACTATATTGAAGAAACAAATTATAAAAATAATTCTTACATAGACGCGACATCCATGTGATTGTGTTGCTCAGCTAATGGGGGATTTGCAGATCTTGCATTGGCCACGTAATCCGCACGCACGACTCCTCAATTCTTGCCTGCAGTGGTGTCCCTGGCATGATGAAGCTGTCGCCACACCCCCTCGCTGATCGGTGCCAGGGGCGGAGATGTCTGACGCAGACTGAACTGTCTCATGACCCGACAGGGGTAATGGTGCTCTATTATCTATATATTTAATTAAGTTGTAGTGTTGAGAATTAATTAAATTAAATTATAGTACCTGAAAACATATGAGCGGCACTTCTGCACGCCAGAAACGCTCCTACTGCCGACATCGCTCAGGCAATACCTTAAGGAAAGTCTGATGTACGCCATCTACCTTGAGCTGAATTTACAGATTTGAAACCTTATATCAATTCAAACAACAAAACATGAAATTTTTTAAATCAAATTTAAAAAAATTAGACTTATATATTCTCTGTAGGGCTCTTAGGTCACACACTCTAGATCATCTCTCATGTGCTCGATCTCCTGTCTCCAGAATGTGATACCGAGTGACGAGTCATGCCCTGGCCCGACCCAAATCTTCGAATAGCAATACTTGGCGCCGTATGCAGGGCAGTTGTCTGGCTTGGGCTTGCCCCATTCCGGCACATCTGTCTTGTTAGCCAGCACTGGACGGCCAACGATCAGATGTGCGTATGACCAATGTTGTAATAACATGCATGGTCCAATAAAGGTCTTGTTATTCTTCAGACAAGCATTGTTAAGACCTATGTACAATGTTAGTGTTAACAACAAATATTATTAATTATACTTAAATATAGAACACTGAAAAAAGAGTGAGGCTATGGTGCTATGCATAGCACGGATGGCTAGTGTACTACGGCTCAATATGGTACTTTTTAAAATTAACGGTCGATCCGACCGTTCAATGTGATAACCATATGAATATGTACTTGCAAACTAAATTTTATATTTTTTTGAATTTTTTTACTATTTTTTCAGATAGGTAGAATTTTGATGGTCCAGAATTTTCAAAAAACACTGATTTTTCTACCTATCTGAAAAAATAGTAAAAAAATTCGAAAAAATATAAAATTTAGTTTGCAAGTACATATTCATATGGATATCACATTGAACGGTCGGATCGACCGTTAGGATTTTAAAAAGTACCATACTGAGCCGTAGTACACTAGCCATTGGTGCTATGCATAGCACCATAGCCTCACTCCTGAAAAAATTATAAAATTATAAAAATAATTTTATAATTAAAAGTAAATCTAAATCTTAAACCTAAACTCTAAACCTAATTACTACCCTAAACTAAAAAATTAAAACTAGAAAAGAAAAAGAAAACTTACCCTAGCTCGAAGGGATTGAAAGCTTCTTTAAATGGATACCAAAAATGAAACCAGCAGCCCTCTTATATAGTCAGGCAGGGGGCCGCATCGGCATAGTGCGGATCCCATTAAATGGGGTTGGACGGATGTTCTGCGGCCTGGGTAGAATCAGAAAAACCCAAATTTCGGAGTGTTTTGGTTTTTTTTTTTGGTTTTTTTTTTCAGAAAATGGTATATTTAAAAATTTCGGTAACATATGTACGAAATACAATAAATGAAAAAAATAAAACAGTTAATCTGAAATCGCTGTCATATTGTCCAATTAAACGATATTTAATTGAAAACTTGTTTTGACATGGAAATAGGTATCCTTCCTGGAGCTCAGTTAGCAGTTCGGGAAGAATGAAAAAGGATGATTGGATGAGGTGGTTTGTGTGTACGTGTTGGCTCCTATGGAAGCAACGCAACGAACTTAATTTTAGAGGAACTAAGCTCCAGCCACAACAGGCTGCACTGAGAATTGAACAGAAGGCAAGGTTGTGGGAACGATTCTGTTAAAAGGGCGTAACATTGATTTCTAAATGTTGTATAGTTGTTTCAGTTGTACCGCTGTAACCCATGTTTGGGAATTTTTACTTTAATGAAACTGGCATGGAAATAGGTATCCAACTGAATGTTCTATCCTATAAACTGCACTGTTTTGTGGGAAAGTTCAGATCCTAACACGCCGCTGAATTTTTTTAGTTAACGGGATCTTAAACAATTAAACAAAAATCGATGTTCCAAATTTTCATTTGAAATTTTAATGAAAAAAATTATAAATGTAATGGGACACCAAGTCCAAGAACTTGAGAGACTTCGGAAGAGCATAATGCGGTGATAGCTCATGTACTATGTGGGAAAATATATGATTGGTTCCTCACAAGTGCTCCTACTCCTAAGTTCATACCTTATCCTAGAGTGGGAAAAATGGCATGGGGGAGCCGACTTCGTCAAAGAAGGGTACGGTTACGGCACGGAGCGGCACGGCACGCGTGTCAATTACGTGCCGTGACTGTATGTTCCGTAACGTGACCATTCACGTGCCGTGCTCATCTTTTGAAACTTTGGCACAGCACGGCACGGCACGTTAAAGATTTAGTCACGGCACAACACGACACGTAATCACGCGAGTCATGTATAATTAAGACCATTAGATATTGATTTAATGGTGAATCTTGAATAAACTAACCTAAATTATAATTAAATGGCCACGCAAGTCACGTAAGGTAATGTCACGTTAGACACGGCGTGACTATTCACGTGCCGTGATCATCCCTTAACATTTTGATTATAGAATGGCACGACACGTGAAAAATTAACTTGGTCACAGCACAGCACGGCACGAGACTAAAATCACGGCGTGTTAATCACAGCACGGCACATTATGTTTTTTTCCACTCTACCTTATCCTTTGCAAGGGTTTCTCATCGAGGAAACACAAAGTGACAAAACCATGGATGCTAACGAGACGATGCTCGAGTATCCAATCTAAAGCAAGAGCTCATCTAAGGTGTTGTTTCATATTAACACTGGACAGATTCAATTTTTGCACAAGACTCATTGGTTCGTACATGTGTACTATGGTGCTGTTTTCAATCCAATGGATGTTCATATGAAGATCACCGTTCCCCAATATTTTTTTTGTCTTCTTTTTCACTTCAGTTTTCTATAACTTGCAAAAGATGAGGTTGCAAAACAACATTCCAATGTTAACTACAAAATTATATTGAACTTCAAGAACATAACTGCTACATTTGTTCTAAAGTGAAGACAGAGAGACTGGAGATGTAGCGCGAGATGCAGACAGACATACATATCACTCCAATACTTTACGTATTCATCTGTCTTGCAATTATTTCTCGACCTAATGCCGTAAAATTCTCAGACAGGTGAGCTACAGAGTGTACTTGGCTTGCCCATGCTTCACCCTTAAAATTGGAGCTAGCAAAACTCATTACCTAAAAAATCCAATTAAAACTTGAAACCAGACTTACCTGAACTGACAATTTGGAAATTTAAGCAATCCAAGTTCAATCCAAAATAATTGAAATGACATATAATCTGGCAAAAGGTCAGAGAGTACAAACCAAGATATAGATTAAGGTTTCCTTTTCTGGACCCATTTAATCGAACTCTCAAGTCCAGTGTAAGCTGACACCTCGGGCAAGCTCTTGCTCTCAATCACATAATCAAACACCTCATAGGCATCCGAAATCCGACCTGCTCGACACAAAGTCCTCACGAGAGATGCATATGTGGGCCCATCCATTTTCATCCCCTTGGTAATCATGACATGGTATAGTTCGATCGCCTCATCCAAGTACTGTGCCTTGCATAAACCCATGACTAACGTATTATACGTACAATCATTAGGTTCCAATCCTTTCTCTTCCATCTCAGTGAGAAGGGCACATGCTTCCCGGGCTTCACCTTTTCTACACATGCCATTCATCAAACTCGTGTATGTTACCACATCTGGAAACTGACCCGAATCAGCCATGAGTTTCATAATTCTCTTTGCTTGAGGCATCATGCCAGCTTTTGACAGCCCGAACAAAAGTGTATTGTATGTAACAATATCAGGCTCAACCCCTTCATCTTTCATCTTATTATAAACATCCATAACCCCACCACAATCGTCAAGCATGCAATGCCCCTTCATGATTGTGTTGTAGACATAAGCATCGGGTTTGAACCCATTATCAGATAACATTTTGACAAGCCTTGTGGCCTCACGTAGGTTACCGTGGCGACACCATGCATCAATCAAAATGGTGTACGTTACAACATTAGGTTCGATAGACAGCTTGCTTCTAACATGTTCGATGAAATGATTCACAGAGCTCACAGGCCGATCCCTGGCAAGGCGGCGTACCAAGAAATTATAAGTGTATTCATCCGGTTTAACAGGTGATTTCAGAATAAGGGAACAGGCATCATCCAGTCGTGGTGATTTCGGACTAGAACAGAGAGCTCGGATGGATAGGTCCAGTGAGGCTGCATCAGGCGGGTGGTTGGATTCTGACATGAGTTTGAAAACGTGAAGGACTGGAGATATGTCATGGGAGGAAGAGATACAGTGGTATAAGAGAATGTGAAAGGCGGATTTGTCGGGAGCGAAGGAAGTGGTGGAACGGGAGAGGTGGTTGAGGAAGGAAATGGCGTCTGCTGACGTGGCGCCAGCGCCGCAAAAAGATTGAAGTAAAGAATTAAAGGAAGGGGGAGAGGGAGAAGAGAGGAGAGTGGTGGAGGTGGAGATGGCGGAGGAGAGAGAAGGCGAGGAGAACAACATCGGCGGGGGTTTGATTGCTCGGATATTCGGATTCGGGTTTGGGTTTGGGTTTGAGGTCTTGGTTTTAGGCTTCGATTTGGATTTCACGGTCAGATAGTGGGGCATCGGTGCGGGGGAAGGGGCAGGAGAAGGGGCGGATTTGAGGAGAGAGAGGGGAACCTTAGCGGATCGCATGGAGGGAGGCAGCTTACCCATTTTTATGTTCTCTCTAAGTTTCTACCTCTCCCGATTGACTGGAGGTGTGCAGCGCGTGGAGGCGGAGGCGGAGGCGCTTGCTAGTTGAGAACCTGAGAGAAAGAGGATGCGAGACTTGCAACTTGCAACGGAGAAGGAGAAGGAGGGTTAAGGGGTTTTGGGATAATTGCATATTTAGTCCCTCCTTTTGCCGGATTATAGTTTTAGTCCATCAATCAAGCTGACTTCAAGTTAAAATTAGTTTTCAATAAGGTCCCTTATTTAAAGTTTTTATGAATAAATCCACTATCAAAATGTTTCTATTAAAAATAATATCAGTCTTACTCGCAGTTTTGAATTATAATCTGCTAATAACAAGTACCCCACGGTACTCAACTAAGAACATGTTCGATATCATCTTTCTATAAAATTATGATTCATTTTAACCCTGATTTTCCCCATAATTTTTTTGTTTCATAAGAGAAGAAATATATGGGCAAAGCCTCTTAATTTGCCTCGTCTTTTCACGATAGACGGGACCAACTATTATGCGGGAAAGAGGTGGCAATCAAACGGGACGGGTCGAGTTCATGTCGAATCGGTTCCCAAGCTAGTTTGACTTATGAAAATTATCAAGTTTGACCTAGTCAGATCGAATTTCAGGTTGTTTATCTTTGGACTATGTTCGAAATTCGATCTTGTCGGGTCGCGTCAGATTCAGATCGATTTCTAAAAGAATTTGTATCACATCAAATTGGCGAGTTTGTCGGATTAAGTGAGATTCATTATTTCTGAAGTAACATTAGACGGACCAGATCATGTCCGGATCGGGTCGGATCTGCTTGACTTTGAAGAACTGTTGCGTTGTTTCGGGTCACAGATTGTTTCGGATTGAATCAAGTGGGTGTTTCGGATTGGGTTTGATTTTGCCATTTCTTATACGAGGAGTTCGGTCATAAATAATAGGTACAAAAAGAAGAATTAAGAAATTGTTATGAATATAACAGTGGATGGTTCATTTATTTTGTAACTTTAAATATTAATTTTTATTCACTTCTCCACTATTTCACTACTATTAGAATTCATATCCCACTATTATTTAAAATTTATTTTCTTATTTATTATTGTAATTAATAACTTTTCATTTACAACTTGTGATTTATAAATAGAGATATTGTAATCTTGTATTGTACATATGAGAAATGTATTACTAAAGAAATTACCGTCTTTTATGTGTTTACTATCTTATTTATTATTTTTTATCTTTATTTTATAACAGGAATATCATATCAGCAATTTTAAAAAGAAAATTCTGACGAAAGACATTTTCTCTCCGTACCACTTGGAGGGGCCTACATAAAACAGGAAAATAAAATCATACGAAAACTCAGTTCGATTGGACTTTTTTTGTATGAAAGTGTAGTTTTGTTTGATTATCAATTTATATCACTTCAAATGGTTTAGTTGTGTTTTTAATTTAGTACATGGAACAACATGTAGGTTGTTTAAATTAAAATCAGTGTTGTAAAAAACGCTCTTAACGGCCGATTAAACGGCCGTTTAATCGTTAACGGCAGCTTAACCGTCACGCATACCCTTAACGGAGGCCTGTTAACGGTTGGAAACGATTAATCGGCCATTTTTTCCGATTAATCGGCCGTTTTACCGTTTAATCGTCCGTTTATTCCCGTTTATTTCAGTAAATTTTTATTTTAAATATTTTTTTTCAGTGATAACGTGTGATAATAAGATTTATAAATTATGTATTGTAGTTTTATTTGTGCTTGGATATACATATAATATTTTTTTTATATATATTTGTTCTTCTTACTTTAAAATTGATTAACTCTTCTATTATTTATATACCATATATTTTTCTTACTTGCTAATGTAATTATTTCAATTAGTATGACATGTTTATTTATGAAATTAAGTTGTTATCATAAACTAAATTTAGTGATTTTATGTTGAAATTTTCATTTCTTTCAAATAATATGTTATTAGTATTTGAAAAAACTTAATTCTCAAATTTATTTTTTCATTAAATGTGTTACTTACACGTGTAAAATTCTTATGTGTTAAGAAGAAATAAGTGTAGTGTCATGTTATAATAATAAAATTAAGTTAAATTAAGTTTATTTGATAATATTAATGAGTTAAATAAATTATTTTTAATAAATTATGATATATATACATAAATTTAATAAAAACGTTAAATTGTCCGCATAATTCCGATTAATCGGCCGCATACCGATTAATCGCTTGGCGGTACCCCGTCCGTCCGACGACCGCATACCGTTATTTACAACACTGATTAAAATCACGTAATCGAAGGAATCAAAGGCGGCTCAATGTCCAATTTCGATTTGAATTAAGATTCGTGCAGATAATTTTAAAATTCATACGTATCAAGTACATACGACTTACACCTTGTTTGGATGGAGAGGAGAGGGAGGGAGGGTTGGTGAAGAATAGAAGGTGTAATTCAGATTTCTAGTCAGAAAATATAGAAGTCAATTTTTACAGTATTTATATTATTTAACTTTTAAATTATACAATAAAATTATTTCTAAGCACCATATTTTAAAAATAAATAGAGTTGAATTAACCCCATTCACTCAAGATATATATATATTTGTCACTTCGATCGAAACGAGAGGCAAGCCTAAATAGGATTTTGGCCTTTTCAATTTTAATAGCGGGCCTTTTTAGTAAGTGAATTGTATTAATTAATTAAGAAAAAAAACGACTGCCGCAGGTTAGTCAGACCTTTGTAAATTCTTTTTTTTATCAATATATCTTTTAGTGGGTCTTTCCCACTAAATCTCAAAAAAAAAAGCGAGAATTTTGCAACAAATAACAAGAGAGGTGCAGGAGCAGTGAATGTATCTTCAATGAAGAATTTCAAGTATACATAAATGGTTTGGAATTTGATTAAGGTTTTTTTTTTTTGGTAAATATCTAAATTTTCTTGGACTTTTGAGTTTTATTTTGTTTTTGAGAACTTTTTTCAACATATTCAACTAAGTTGAATATCTTTTGTAAAATTCAAGGTTTAAAAAATCGCCCTTCATTCCTTAATCGAACGGATCTTAAGACTTGTTACAAAAAATTTATAGGAGGAATAATCAGCTTGTTCAATTAAATTTATTTTCATTATAAATTTTAACAAAACAAAAAACAACAAACGAAAGGAGATAAGGGGAGAAAAATTCAATAGTTTTCCCATTCAATTATTGCCTCACTAATGTAATATAGACTCTCCTTTCATCTTCTCTTTTCTTCTTCTTTAAATTGAATTTACAGAGCACGCCATCAAGGTCGAGTTCGGATCCAGTGAAGTAACCCAATTTTTGGGTTTTAGATCGAGACCGTCTGATTTGAATCCGAGAAAATCCATCCGCGAAGTGAGCGCACACATCCCGACGACGAGTTCGAATCTCGAGACGATCTTGAACGACGAATTCGAATCGGATGGTCTCGATCTAAAATCCAAAGATTGGGTTACTTTAGGGGATCCGGACCCATCAAGGTCTCCCCCTTTGAAAAGAAGACCAAATTGACTTAGTGAAAAGCTCAAACTAACAAGACGTGTCTTACGAAAATATCTCAAAAATTTTGTTCTTGTTTCAAGCAAGAAAAAGTGGATTTTATATATATGTCAATATATATTGTGAGCTGTTGTTTTAAAGCGAGTATATAACATGTAAACATAATCTTTATTATAAATCTGGTAATAGAGCAAGTTTAATAGAGCAAAACTTGCAATCCAGTTTTAGTTTAAAAGTTTACACATTTATTCCCCTCAGAAAGACACTAACGCCAGAACAAGCATTATCCAAAAAAAACACACTCTATCATACATTAACACATATAGACATATAATAACAGGAGAGGAGGGTTTCCGATGGGCATCGGACCGAAATCCATCTGATGTCCGGTCTGAACCGTTCGATACGCGTCGAGATTTATACAAATTTAAGTTCGCTCGCACAAAATAAGTGTTTAGCTGGTGCTTAGAATAAAAAGCAAGAATTTGTAATGTCGTAGTTCATCTTCTCAAGATTCGGCAACACCGCCGCTTTGATCATTTGAGGAGGTCCACAAATGAGACCAACCGTATCGGGACCACTAGCAGGTACATGCTCCCGGAGGATGCTCTCATTGATATATCCAACACTGTAACGCCATTCTTCCTCTACCCGTTTGACCCGACTTATGACATACCAAACCTTGAGCCGGTTGGGATACTCACGGGCTAGTCGATCGAGCTCCTCCCTCAATAGTATATCATCTTCAGTTCGGTTCGCATACACCAGATGCATCTCGGTACTGTCTTCCGGTTGGTTCCGTAACACTGCCTGGATAACCTGGTACACTGGTGTAATCCCAGTCCCACCCGCGATCATAGCAAGCCGCTTTGCTATAATGTTCTTGCCATCGACTGCAAACTTTCCACAGCCGGTATATTCGATATGACCAGTCGGGCCCTTGATGTCAATGGTTGATCCAATTGGAAGAGATTCGAGATGTTGTGACAGGAGACCTCCATTTGGGCAGTTCGGGTTTTCTCCTTTGAAGTAGATCTTTATCACGAGATCAAAATGGCCAACTTGGTCACCCGGGCTTGTCGGTGTATAAGCACGCATGCATGTCTTGCCATCGATAGTGGCATAGACGAAAATGTGTTTCCCGACCGGAAGGCCGAGTACCTGGTCGGAAGATGGCAACGCAAAACGAAACAAGCGTACATCATGTGAGATGTTTTCCTTGTACACAAGTTTACACTGAACCTTTTCACGCGGGTTGGCAAGTGCTACAGCCGACCCCTTTGAATTCTCACTGATGGTCGTAAGATTCAAAGCATTTGAATTGTCTTCTAAGGCAGAAAGTTCGCCGATTCGGTACATGTCAAGCAGCGTCTTCGCCTTGTCAGAGTGGATTGCTTCGAACTCTTCAGTACAATCTGTCCCGGCATTGATTAATATGCTGTCTGTACCACCCGGGTGGTCTTTGAGGAAACTTGTGCAGTCGTAAACCTGGCCATGGACCACGATCCATGGCGAGTCTCTAGTGGAATGCTTACGCACCTCGGCCATGCTGTACTGTGTTGTAGAGGTGTTCATGAAGGGAGCAGACATGCTCTTCTTTAGTGTTTGCGCAATCTCGGTAGTTTCTATGTGTGCCTGACGAACCATCCACCCACCCGATTGGTTGCCGGGCTGGGCAGGGTGCTCGAACATTACCCCAATCTCTCCTTTCTGCGGCTTACACAAATTGAATTTAACTCGAAACCAGCAATTATTCATCATTCCCTGCATATTTATAGCAAATCAATTAATAATTAATGTTTTTAGTTTAGTATTTAATTTGAATTTATTGAAGGCTCAAACATTGAAATAATTAATAAACCCTTCAATAATCATATCTCTGCATCGGATTGGTACTGCACGTGTCCATAAATTAAACTGGTATTTTTTTTATACCAGTACATCCTGCCTATAATTATTATTATTATCTAATTTGTTTTATAAATTTAGGCTTGATTAATTTTATACCTTAACATTCCAGATGAGTTTCTCAGGTTGGGTATTAAGAGACTCGTCCGATGCACGAACCGCCACCTCCTTGGCACCAAGCAAATCCAACATCTCCACCTCCAATTGCCAGAAGCACCAACACCAATATTTTCCAAACTTACTTGGCTTTTCGGGATGGTCAAGTGTGCACACCAACCACGTTTCGCCTCCGTCAAGTGTTATTTCTACCCTTGTTACCTTCCTACCACCTCCTGAAATATACAAAACATGCAACATGATCCAAATTATTATAGCATATCTCATTATTGTCTTTATACTATATATATATATGGTAATATACTAATATGCATGTTATAGCATCTACCATGGTGCTTTCTTTTAAATTACTAATATGAAGTGTTAATTGCTAATATAATTATTGAGATATACCATAGTTTTTAAATTGACAAATTTGCTTTAAAAACAACTCTTTAGAGCATCTACAACGGTGATTTTTTTTAAATTGTTAATCTGATGTGTTAATTGTAATATAATTACTGGGATGTACCACAGTTTTTAAATTAGTAAGTTTGCTTTAAAAGCAATTCTAAATTTCTGAGATGGTGTGATTTAAAAATTATGAATCATTTTAATTGCTAAACTCAATGACGTGGCTCAAATTAATTGCTAAATATTTGCTGGAACGAAGATGCTCTTACAAAAGTCACATGGGCTGCTGATGTATATTTTCGTTTTTAGAGTTTTGATTTGAACCGTTTTATAAAATATGTATTTGCAGATCAAATTTTATATATATTTTTTTTACTTTGTACTATTTTTTAGGAAGGTAGAAAATCATTCTTAATTTGAAAATTCTAAATTATCCAAAAACAATTATTTTCTACTTATCTATAAAAATACACAAAAATTCTAAACAATATAAAATTTGGTCCACAAATAACTCATGCAGAGATCATGTTTAAACGATTTAGATCGACCATTTGAACTTTGAAAATAGAGATATATATGGATACATATATAGCACGAGCCAATCTGTAATATGTATATCTAGCATCTCTAGAAAAAGAAATGTAGTACTGAATTGCTTACCTGAATATGCATAACCCTTAATGGTGAAAGGCTTTTGCATGGTCACCGAATTGATCGGAAGAATTTCGTCGTGCCCCGGCGTTGTAATAACCGAGTTGATATTAAGCTCGTTAATGATATATTCCGGCTTGTACCACCAAGCTTCAAAGCCAAAAACCATGCATCATCATCAGTAATTTAGAATAAATAGAAGTTTTAAGTGAGTAGCTAAAAAAATTAAAGCAAAAGAGAGTATATATATATACCTTCAGTGTTGGCTAACTCTGCATCGATATGAGAGGGCAAGACTCTATTATCATTGTAATGGTAATAGCTATCAGATTCTTGTGTAGTAACAATAATTCTTTTGAGCCACTTCACCATTCGACCGCCTATGAACCCGGGAACTATGACTCGAACCGGGTAGCCGTGATCAGGTGACAGAACCTCTCCATTTTGCATGTAAGCAAGAATGATATCTCTAGCGGGATCCACCGCAAACTCTCGCCTGATACTTGTACCATACTTACACCCGCCACCACCAGACAACTCATCGGAACCCTCAAAACAAACATTTAATGCCCCTTTTGTTCGAGTCATTATGCCACACCTCTTCAGTACATCACACAATCGGACCCCACGCCAAACTGATGTGGATATGGCACCCGAGCCCCAGTTGAACCCCACGGTTTGCCGCACCATATTCTGCTCTTTGCGCCTATTACCAGCACAGACCAGAGTTACCGGGATTTCTATCTGCTTGAAGTCACGCATCAGCTGATCCATGGTGAACCGGGCTGGGCGCTTGACGAGGCCCGTTATCTCCACAGTCCATGTGGACCAATCAGCCCGTGGCACGGATCCATGATTGCGTACATAGTGAATTGGTGTGGGAGTAATATACCCGTAATGCATGAGCTGTGCTAATGGCGGCTCACAGTTAAAAGGGTGCTTGCCGGTGAGTCGAATCAAGTTCGGGTTGCGCTTGATCCACGAGTCCAATGTGCGCTCGTCTCTTGGATCATAGATCGAGGATTCAACATTATGTAAATTACCATAAAGGGGTTTGTAATCTAGTTCTTCTTCATCCGAATCGTAGCCACCGAACGAATCTACTTGCTGGCGGCTGTTTACCAGGGCGGAGTTGATGGAAGAGAAGTTGCAGCTGCGTGCCGGCGAGTTGGAACGGTTGTTCAAGTCGGTGAATGGTGCATGGTGAATAGAGGTTGCCATAGTTTTGGATCTCTTAGATTGATTTTGAAGATATATAGAGAGGTTTTGACGAGAGGTTGTAGAAGGTGTTTTTATTATTAGTTCTCTGGAGTGTTGGCATGTATATATGATGGGGGATTGAGGAGCTCTTATATAGTGGCCAGTATCGGATCTAGGGGTATCACAATTCCCAGCATGCATCAAAATAGATTTTTGTTGAGAATCAGTGATTCCATATGATTTAAAAATTAGTGAAGCGTCGGTCAATAAAGACTTAAATTAAATATATATCACAAATCTGGAATTGGCGTTTCATTCATCCAGGGGCGGTAATACGGGGGGTAGCGTATTCTTTGGTTTTAATGTGACAAATGCTGTGTAGCTAATTAACGTGTTGTATGTGATGATTGTGATTTCAAGCATAGTGACAAATTAATTGTTCGGGAAAGGTTCGGCGAGGTCAAAAATTCGTGATTCAGGAATAATTCGGGAATGATTCGGAATAATCCGGATCAGAGATCTCAGTCCTACAAGGAAGCAAAAAAAAAAAAAACCAAAAAAAACAAAATTTCTGGGAAAAATTCGGGATGAAAAATTCGCGAATTATTCGGATATAATTCGGTCAAAGTTCGGTCAACCGAATAATTCGGCGTTCGGTTCGGCATCACCAAAAAAACGAATTATTCGGGTATAATTCGGATATTATACGCGAATCTTGTCACTATGATTTCAAGGAAAGTTCAAAATAAAAAGGTCCTGAAGCTTAAATTCAGCCTTTACTATACATAAATTATTTAGTATATCAAAATAATTTTTTTTAAAATAAATTTTCTGCTCTGTATGCATTTATTTGCTGCATGATTGTATAGAATTAACATAAATAATATCCAACTAATGTTTTTATTTATATAGAATTAACATGCATTCATATATATTAGTCGGTTAAAGTTACATAATAATCAGTAAAGCACATTCTTTCTTGTAAACAGTACTAATTTGCATAATTGCAACTGCTAGGTTTCAAATTTGTAACTTATTTTAATGGTTGCCAAATTAATCCCTTATCTATGGATCCAACCTTTGTTTATATATTATATTTACGCTAAAAGAAAACTAGAAACTAACTTTTTTTTGTTCAACAAAACAAACTATTTTTCCCACATGAATTAGCGCCACAAGAGATCACGAACTGCAACGCTGCATTGGAGAAGTCCAAATTCTCTGTGGCAGATATAAATAATATTATGGTGTAGCAAGTCACTATCATTTCCTTACACCAAACGGCTTTTCTCCTTCAGTTACCACCGGGCCCATCTATCAGTAATGCGCTACACCAATCATTTGTTCTATTTTTTTTTTTTTGAATCAAGCCCGTAGGCATCATTTGTTCTAAATTAAATACGCATCACTATATGTACCCTTCAAAACTCCGAAATTTATAATATCATATTTACCCTTCTAAATTTAAAAACACACAAATTTACCCAATTAATTGTCTTTTCTATTAAAATTCATTTTAAGTATATAAAGTACTCATTTTATTTTTATTAAATATATGTATCTTGCTTAAGATAATAAATATTGTAATTGGTCGGATTTTTGAGTTTTTGAAAATTATAAAGTACTCATTATTTTTGTAATTCTTTTAATTTAGAAGGGTAAATATAATATTACAAAATTTAAAGAAAAATAAACGTAATTACGAGCTTTTGAGGGGTATACATGAAATTCTCTCATTATAGAAGAGCCTAGGGGAGGTTGACGAAGAAGAGAGGAACGTTGGATGGTAGGAGTAGCCGTTTTCTACAAGTATATAATTTTTTTTTATCTCGGTGCGATTTAGTGATTGATTTAAAGCGCCTCGTGACCTCATCTAAGGGCCAAAAAATGGCCGAGGCGCCCCCTCTTTACATACCTCAATGCCCCTTGCTCAGTCGAGAAAGATCTCGCATATTCTTTTCTCTATTTGAAGCGCTTTTTGTCCTTTTTTTAATCTTATAATAATAATTATGAGCAGTTGTTTATTTGTAAGAGAGCTCTTGGTCAAAAGCAACAAATACAAATAACCAGCTTTTCACTCGGTATAAACACTGTTTTAAACCAAGTTCCTGTTTTGTATATACTATGGGTATGTTTGGTTGGACTGAGAATAGGTAATTTTTGGGATTAGATTATTCAGAATAGCCTACTCGGTGTTTGATTGGATTAGAATAATTAGATTAATGAATTCAAATTTTTTGTCTTATTAAAATAGATTATTCTTAAGAATTTTGAGATTTGACTATTCTAATAAGACAAACAATAGCTATTTTTAATTTAACTATTCTTGTTTTACAACCAAACATAATACAGCATTAATTCTTACAATAAAAAATTAAAGAATGCTTCCAGGTTTTCAAAAACGGCTATAAAATTTATCATTCATTGGGTAATTTCTAGTATCAATGTAAACTTTTAAAATAGTCAATTTATCCATCAAATATTATAATATTCAATATCCTCACGAAAATTAGATAGTTATCCGATCTGTATCAAAATAGACAACTTTAATATTCATGCTAATCAAGTATGTACGAATCTTGATGCATATCAAATGACTGTTATATGACATCGGACTGCTCCTACTCAACAGGGGCGGACCCAGGTGTATCCAGGGTAGAGTGGGAAAAATGGCACGCCGGAGCCGGCTCCGTCACGGAACGGCACGGCACGCGTGTCGGTCACGTGCCGTGACTCGCGTGTCCCGTGCCGTGACCATTCGCGTGCCGTGACCAATTGTTGGCAAAGAAGACACGGCACGGCACGGAAATTGTCTTGGTCACGGCACGGCACGGAAACACGGAACGGCACGGCACGGGACACGCGAGTCACGGAACGGAAGACACACCAGTCACGGCAGTAGCGAAGCAATACACTAATGTACCTTCCTATAAGGTATAATTTTATTTTAATTAAAATATTTACATTTCAATTTCAATTAAAACATTTGAATTTTAAAGAATCGTTTTATATTTATTTTAAAATGTTAAATGCGATCAAACTTGACTAACGCGCGTTTGGTCACGGCACGTTTGGTCACGGCACGAATTAGTCACGGCACGACTTAGTCACGGCACGACTTAGTTACGGCACGCGAGTCACGGCGTGACTCGCGTGCCGTGACCACCTCTTGTAATTTTTGTCACGGCACGGCACGGCACGTGAAAAATTTACTTGGTCACGGCACGACACGGCACGTGACCAAAGTTACGGCGTGTTAGTCACGGCACGGCACGGCACGTTTTTCCCTCTCTAATCCAGGGTGGGGGGGCAGCTGCTCCTCCTGGATTTTGAGTTTTAGTGGAGATTTATCGGTTCCAACCGACTTTGCCCCCCTGAAAATTTTTTTGCCTCCTCTGGACATTTGATTTGTAATTCAGTTAAATTTAGGGTTAAAATTGAACTAAATTTGTTAAATTTTGATTGGTAATTAGAATTATAAGTGAAAGCATCAGAAATTACAAGTCAAAGCATTAAAAAGTATAAGTTAAAACATTATTTTTTATCGAGTACCCAATTGGTTAATGAATTTAAACCCGATTCGATATTTTTTTTTGCCTCCTGACGAAAACCCTGAATCCGCCCCTGCTGCTCAAACATTTTATCAACTCTCTAACCGTCTTAACTTTAAATTCTTTAAACACACACAAAAAGGTCACTTGCTTTAAATACCGTCAAATAATTTTTTTTTTTAAGTTTTGAGTTACCTTTTTGAGTGATAATACGGCTTTTGCAAATAATAAAACTTGACTGTTTTTAATTTAACCTTTTTGTGGGGTTGTTAACACTTAACAGTACTTTATTTTGTCAATAGTACAACTAGCGCATTATATAGTAGTATAGTACTCGTTCCGACATTTTTATTAATACCCAAAGTCCATAAAAAATTATTAAAAATAACCACCGGCCCAAATCTTTATTAAAAATACCCATACCGGCCAATTATTGGCCGGATCCGATTAAAAAGCCCAACCGGCCAATAATTGGCCGGATCCGATTAAAAAGTCCCAACCGGCCAATAATTGGCCGGATCCGATTAAAGAGCCCCAACCGGCCAATAATTGGCCGGTTCCGAGGTTAATTCGGTTCTATAAATTGGCATGCACACTCCCTCTTCTCTCTCACAATTCATTTCGTCAAATTTCACACTCTCTCTCCTCGATTGAGCAGATTCTCCCGGATTTCTCCCTCTCCTCCCAGATTTGCAAGTAAGTCCCTATTCTTTGTTGTAATTTATTTTTTAGAGTAAACTAGTTGTAAAATGTTAGAAATTGTTAGTAATTACCATAATTTGTATAATTAGTAGAAATAGTTGAAATTAAATAGTAATTAGAGTAATTAGTCAAATTTAGGGTATACAGTTTATGATTTAGGTCAATATATTTTTAATTAAGTATAATTAGCATTGGTGACTATATAATTAGCATTGTTGACTATATTTTTAGTATAATTAGGTAAATTAAGCCTATTTGATCAGTATAATTAGGTATAATTAGGTATTTTAAGCCTATTTAAATTAGGTAAATTAAGCCTATAATTAGGTAAATTAGTATAATTAGGTATAATTAGTATAATTAGGCCAATTAGTATAATTAGGTAAATTAAGCCTATTTAAATTAAGCCTATTGTCACACCCCGCAGCCCCACGAGGCGCGACAGGTGCTCCTGCCGTAGGCATACGGTTGCCCGTATACCTACTAGGCAATTACGATATAATAACCAGTAAAACATAACACGCAACCAAACAAATACATAACATAAACAGATCCCAAATCCCAACTGGTCAGGTTACAGTATACAAAACCCGTATCTCGATGGATACGCATCACAAAATGACATAGAGAATATATATATATACAATCAAAACACAACTATATACATAATCTCTAATGTCACCATACCAGACAAACTATGCAGCGGAAAACCCAGGGCCTACCGACCTCGTGCCTCTCTCGGATCCGCCGAACCGGAACCTGAAAATATTACCCAAAGAGGGGATGAGAATTGAATTCTCAGTGCGATAATTGCCACAAAATAAATCCCTGGACTTGTAATCAAAGATTATATTCAAAAAGAAACACAAATAAAGCATACCACATTTATATAACGGCATATACAGATAAATGCATAACTCTGACAGCATATATATCCAAATGAAATCACAATTCAGGAATTGCCAAGATGAATTTCAATCACACAATAATTGGTTTACTCGGTTTCAGAATATCTGGTAATAACTACAGATGTTCCACCCTGACCACTAGCCCGTCGACACCTGTAGGGTCCCAGACACCTACAGATGGACCACCCTATTGGAACCTGCATATGACACCCATCTGTAGTTATAGGCCTAACCGTTTAATTAAAAAAAAACTGGTTCTAATTCACATCCAGAAATCCATATAAAGTCAACTGACCATCCAAACGCGTTACCCCCTGGGTAATGCCTCCGATACACAAGTCACATATATCCACAATTATAATACAAAGTCACTTACCCCTCGTCCCAACCGGTACTGGAACAGCCTGAGGGCCAGACGATCTAAAGCTTTAGAACACTGGGTATCAAAGTCCCTGCAGAGGACTTTGACAAATCCGGTTTCACCCCCTGGGTGATGTCATCACGATGGATGACCACAATCCACCAACCGATGGTGCTGTAAAGCACGGTGACTTTAATTCCAAAAATCAGATCTTTCAGATCAACACAATTTATAACCGTACCAGCATGCAAGTCAATCAGATAAAACAATCCGAGTTTCACTTTATTTGGGCAATGCAATGCATATGCAACACAATTCATTAATGCAATTCAAACAATATTCAACATGTCAATCGAACACAGTTTAATTCTGAATATAAGCTATCAAACAAGTCCAGAAATCCCGCACCTGATTACGAAAAGCCTAAAGCGCACCTATGGTTCGGACGTCTCGAAAGGTCCCGCAAAATCTTGCTCAACCGAGCCTACCCCTATGTCAACATATATAATTGATTTAATCTTTGTTCAGCAATTGATAGGCTTACTTGAGTTATATTAATTTCTTTATACTTTGCTTAAATTAAACTCTTAAAATTCGTACACAAAACAAGTGAAAAACAGAATTCTAAACAGCAGTCCTAAATCCTGACCCTTGGTTACTAAAATTGCAAGAACTTTTTATAGGAAATTCCAAACGACTTGAAACTTGAACCACTAGAAACTAGACTCCAAGACACTTCAACTAGACTCCTCATTTGTCCAGAATGATTTAGAATTGCCCTTTCAAATTAGCTCATTAATCAGCCCCAAAATCTGTCCACTGTGCAGTCACGAATTTAATAGCGACTCAAGTTTATTTGTCAACACTTTATTCACCTTTATCACTTGATGGTTATCAATTGATTCTTATACCAAATTGGATGGTTGAACACATAAAAGATTTAAAAGATAACAATTCAATTTTCCCCACTACTCAAACCCTAGATCAATCAAACCAAAATAATTTCAGATTTTAAAGAAAGAGTAACTTACCAATTAACACCTCTATTTGTTTGATTAGACTAGATTAATCACAACTCTTCTCTAATTTTCGGATTTGAGACCAACCCTAGATAGAAAATCAAGATTGAGATGGAATTGAGAAATGAATTACCAAATTAACAACATAGAAGCTTCATGGAGATAGATTACTCACAACTTATACAAAAATTCCAGATTTGATCAAAACCCTAAACAATTGAGATAAATTTCAGATTTTGAGAGAAGAGGAGAAAAATGAAATACCAAATTAGAGCTTAGAATTGAGTAGAGGGCTTCGTTCTGATCTCGAAACTACGAACGGTTCGATCGGTCTCACTAATTTCACTCTCTCTTTCTCTCTTCCTCTTTGGTTCGGCACACACACACATACACACTCACGATTTAGATGGATATACGGTGGAGAAGGAAGGTTAGCCTAATTAACCATGTAATATTTACACTTAGGTCCTCCAAGTTCTTTCGTATTACCTAAGGGTGTAATAATTGTATATATAACATTTAACTAAACTTTTTATTACCTCTAAGTCCTTTGGCTATATTCTCTAATATATACACACATGTAACTTTTAAGAATTATATTCATATACCTATATATATATATATAGGATTTCATAATAAAATTTGTTACCAATATATATGCATATAAACCCTTACTCGAAATTTTTTTATTACCTATAGGCCCTTATGTAGAGGTTTTCATTATTATATAATTCATAATGTCACATTTCTCCCCCCCTTAAAATAAAGTTCAGTCCGCTGAACTTGATTACGTACCTGTATCGTCGAACAATTCCGGATATTTCTCGCGAATACTCTCTTCGCTTTCCCACGTCGCCTCCTTATTTGAATGACGACCCCATTTTACTAATACGAGCCTGATCACCTTACTTCGAAGCCGTTGCTCTTTTCGATCCAATATCTGCATTGGTTCTTCCTGATACGTCAGATCATCTTGCACGTATAAACCCGAATGATCAATACAATGCGACGGATCTCGCACATATTTGCGTAGCTGTGATACATGGAATACCGGATGAACCCGGTCTAATGCTGGTGGTAGCGCAAGCTCGTACGCTACCGGCCCAACTCGTCGCAAAATCTGGAAAGGCCCAATATATCGGGGACTCAGCTTACCTGAAACACCAAATCTATGCACACCTCTGACAGGCGAAACTCGAAGCCATACATGATCACTTTCTTGGAATTCCAACGGTCTTCGATGAATATCAGCGTATTTCTTTTGTCTTTCTTGAGCCGACTTGAGCCGACTCAGAACCATTTTCGTTTTCTCAGCAACTTCTTCTAACATTTGTGGTCCCGTAGGTGGATATGTACCCGCTGGTCCCCACCACAGCGGAGTACAGCACTGCTGTCCTGTCAGCGCTTCTTGCGGTGACATACCAATACTCGAATGATAACTGTTGTTATACGCAAATTCCACCAGATACAAATGATCAACCCACGAACCTTGTAAACTTAGCGCGCAGGATCGCAACATGTCTTCTAATGTCTGAATAGTGCGCTCAGACTGACCGTCAGTCTGCGGATGGTGTGCAGTGCTAAATCTCAACTTGGTACCCATTGTTTCTTGAAAACTCTCCCAAAAATGAGAAGTAAACCGAGGATCTCGGTCAGAAATGATATTGCGCGAGCAGCCATGATACTTGAACTGATATTTCAGAAATAATTCTGCCAATTCTTGCCCAGATGTCTCAATTCGAAGCGGAATGAAATGCGCTATCTTCGTCAGCCGATCCACAATTACCCAAACGGTATTATACCTTCCGACCGTCCTCGGAAATCCACTTACGAAATCCATTGTGATTGATTCAAACTTCCTTGTAGGTATCTCCAGCGGTCTCAGCAATCCGGCTTTTCTCCGCCGATCCGCTTTAACCTGTTGACATATTTGACATTTTTCAACATACCTTTGCACTTCTCGCTTCATTCTCGGCCACCAAAAATATTTCTTTAGATCTTGATACATCTTTACTTCTCCCGGATGAATAGCATAACCCGAGTCGTGCGCTTCCGATAAAATCAGATCTTTCAACTCCGAATTACTTGGTACACAAATACGGTCCTGAAATCGCAACATACCATCTCCTTGAACCTGAAACGGTGAATCAGCATTTGACTCGTAGTGCAGTTTAAATTTCTGACATTTCGGATCATTTTGTTGCGCTGCACGAATTTGCTCGTGTAATTCTGATCGGATCTCAACCGCTGCTAGTACAGCTGATGTAATTGCGGGTGTACCCGCCTCAACTCCACCTCCAACACACTTAGATGCAATATCCAACGCAAATTCGCGTGATGCGCCCACATGGATTTCTAATCTGCGCATTTCCTCAAGAAGATGCGTTTCGCTTGTAATTACTGACGCCAGGTTTACCTGACTCTTTCTGCTTAACGCGTCTGCTACACTGTTCGCTTTTCCTGCATGATACTGGATATCCAAGTCATAATCTTTCATCAATTCTAACCACCGCCTTTGTCTCAAATTCAGCTCTTTTTGCGTGAAAATGTATTTCAAACTTTGGTGATCTGTAAATATACGGCATCTCACGCCATACAGATAATGCCGCCAAATCTTTAGCGCAAATATCACTGCCGCCAACTCCAAGTCATGAGTCGGGTAGTTTTGCTCGTGCGGTCGCAATTGCCGAGATGCATAGGCAATTACATGATCATCTTGCATCAATACACAACCCAAACCCGATTTAGAAGCATCGGTGTAAACCGTATACTCTTTATCAATAGTCGGCATAACAAGGACTGGCGCGGATACCAGCCGACTCTTTAATTCCTCAAAACTTTTATCTTGCGCGGTACCCCAGTCGAATTTCACACCTTTATGCAATAATTTTGTAAGCGGCGCAGCTAATCGCGAAAACCCGAGTACAAATCTCCTGTAGTACCCGGCTAACCCCAGAAAGCTGCGAATTTCCGTAACTGTCTCTGGCCTCTTCCAATCTGTCACAGCCCGAATCTTTTCGGAATCCACCGCTAACCCTTTTCCAGATACCACATGCCCCAAAAATGAAACTTCTTCCAACCAAAATTCACATTTCGAAAATTTTGCGAATAGCTGATGTTCGCGCAATCTTTGCAAAACAATTCTTAAATGTACCTCATGTTCCTCTCGCGAGCGCGAATATACAAGTATATCATCAATGAACACCACAACCGTTGAATCCAACAAATCATGAAATACGCGGTGCATCAAGTCCATGAACGCTGCCGGTGTGTTCGTCAGCCCAAATGGCATGACCAAGTATTCATAATGCCCGTACCTTGTACGGAATGCTGTCTTATCCACATCGCTCGGCCTAATCCTCAATTGGTGATACCCTGTTCTCAGATCAATCTTTGAATATATTGAGGATCCCTGCAACTGATCAAACAGATCATCAATCCGAGGTAACGGATATTTATTTTTCACAGTTACCTTATTCAGCTCGCGGTAATCAATGCATAACCGCAATGTTCCGTCCTTCTTCTTGACAAACAACACTGGCGCGCCCCACGGCGACGTGCTAGGTCTGATAAACCCGCTTTCTAACATATCTTCCAGTTGCGCCTTGAGTTCTTTCAGTTCTGCCGGTGCCATTCGATACGGCGCTTTTGAAATCGGTGTTGTGCCAGGTACCAGTTCGATACCGAACTCCACTTCTCGCTCGGGTGGCATTCCCTCAATCTTTTCCGGAAATACATCCTCAAATTCTGAAACTACCGGAATACTGCTGATCTCTGGAACTGCTGCAGCCGCATAAACCACGGCCGCTAAATAAGCATCGCACCCTGATTCTATTAGCCGCCTCATTTTTACGGCTGAAACACAAGTTGTTAGTTTCCCAATTTCTCGACAATTTAGAACACATGACATACCTCTCGAATTCGAAAAATGAACCCTTCGATGCGGACAGTCAATGGTTGCCGCGTGCCTCGTCAACCAATCCATTCCCAACAATACATCATATCCCATGATATCCATAACGATTAAATCAGCTTCGAACTCCCTTCCTTCCACTTTAATTCTTAGGTTACGGCATATCGAAATTTCTTGATCGGTCGAACCAAACGGAGTTTGAACATTTAAAACTTGGTTATTTTTTTCAACTAGCCAACCCCCTTTTTCTACCAACTCCCTCGAAACAACTGAGTGGCTGCACCCCGTATCAATCAAACAATACGCATTCTGACCAGATATAGAGAGTATACCTGTCATGACATCAGTCTGGCCATCCCCCAGCGTAGTTGCAGCATTGCGCAAAGTTCCAGCAATGTTAAGCGCATGCGCCGCTACACCACCGTTGTTCCTGCCGGCGCTGCTAGCCCTGTTTGCGTTAGCCCCGCTAGCATGAGATGCGCCACGTCCGCGCCACGTTGGCGCACCGCGCCCAACACTAGCAGACCCTCCCACGCTACTAGCGCCTCGCATCCGCATAAGCGCATTAGGGCACTCCCTCGCCCAATGTCCTGCGCTACCACACACGAAACAAGTATTAGCTTTGCGCCTACAAGCAACCTCGTCGTGCGCTTGATTGCACGATCGGCACCACAGCGAAGGCATCCCCGATCTAACACCCGGCATGGATGTCTGACTGAATGAGGGTCTCGGCGCCATACTCGGCCGAGGGGTTCTAGCAAATGATGGTCCTCCCCTCGACTTAGACATCTGTCCACTCTGAGCTTCTTTCTGTTTCACGTTTCTTTCAGCCATTTGCTCTTTCCTCCGTTTACCATGTATTTCAATCTGTCCAGCGTGATCCATCATTGCCTGTAACTCCGTCGCTACTGGAGTATCCACGATCATAGAAATCTGCCCGTCCAACCCATCCAAGTATTGCCTATTATACCTTTCCACGTCATTTCTTATATCCGTAGCATAACGCGACAAAGCCAAAAAAAAATTCACTGTTGTATTCAGCTACCGGAAGACCATTTTGCTTTAACTCCAAGAATTTTCTCCGCAGTGTTTCACGCTGTATATTGCTCAGAAACCTTCTATTGAAATGCTGTTCGAACCATTCCCACGGAATCCTCGCTTCCTCTCCATCATAACTTCCTCGGGCTCCATCCCACCAGAATCGAGCATCACTCTCCAGCTGTTGCTCAACTAATTCCACTTTATCTTCCTCAGGAGCACGGCATAATTTCAACTTCGCATTTATCTGTGCCAACCATTCCTCCGCTGCCGCATACCCGCCGGTTCCATCATAACGCGGCGGATTCAAGCGCAAAAATGCATCATATAACTTTCTGAAATCTTCAGGTGCTCCCCCGTGAGCTACCGGTGCTGCCTCTCGCACCTGTGCTTGGCGACCTCTCTCATAGGCCGCAATCAACCGGTCATCCAAGTCCCGGTCTCTACCTGCTCCTCCAGCACCAGCTGGACCAGCTCCAGCCTGATCCACAACTGGCTCGATAACCAACTCTGGGTTTGGTTCCGGATTCCTCCGAGGTCTGCCTCTGCCTCTACCTCGGCGTCGTGCTTCCATTTCTGAATAACCAAAATTAGTTTATAACATTTGGTATTCTTTACTTATCATACGAAATTCGTATCGTGCCGGCCCCAATTAATACGTATACCACTCTCGTATCCAAACAAGTCCGGTTCGGGTTTTAAACCATGCTCTGATACCACCGAAGAAGGACCTGTCACACCCCGCAACCCCACGAGGCGCGACAGGTGCTCCTGCCGTAGGCATACGGTTGCCCGTATACCTACTAGGCAATTACGATATAATAACCAGTAAAACATAACACGCAACCAAACAAATACATAACATAAACAGATCCCAAATCCCAACTGGTCAGGTTACAGTATACAAAACCCGTATCTCGATGGATACGCATCACAAAATGACATAGAGAATATATATATATACAATCAAAACACAACTATATACATAATCTCTAATGTCACCATACCAGACAAACTATGCAGCGGAAAACCCAGGGCCTACCGACCTCGTGCCTCTCTCGGATCCGCCGAACCGGAACCTGAAAATATTACCCAAAGAGGGGATGAGAATTGAATTCTCAGTGCGATAATTGCCACAAAATAAATCCCTGGACTTGTAATCAAAGATTATATTCAAAAAGAAACACAAATAAAGCATACCACATTTATATAACGGCATATACAGATAAATGCATAACTCTGACAGCATATATATCCAAATGAAATCACAATTCAGGAATTGCCAAGATGAATTTCAATCACACAATAATTGGTTTACTCGGTTTCAGAATATCTGGTAATAACTACAGATGTTCCACCCTGACCACTAGCCCGTCGACACCTGTAGGGTCCCAGACACCTACAGATGGACCACCCTATTGGAACCTGCATATGACACCCATCTGTAGTTATAGGCCTAACCGTTTAATTAAAAAAAAACTGGTTCTAATTCACATCCAGAAATCCATATAAAGTCAACTGACCATCCAAACGCGTTACCCCCTGGGTAATGCCTCCGATACACAAGTCACATATATCCACAATTATAATACAAAGTCACTTACCCCTCGTCCCAACCGGTACTGGAACAGCCTGAGGGCCAGACGATCTAAAGCTTTAGAACACTGGGTATCAAAGTCCCTGCAGAGGACTTTGACAAATCCGGTTTCACCCCCTGGGTGATGTCATCACGATGGATGACCACAATCCACCAACCGATGGTGCTGTAAAGCACGGTGACTTTAATTCCAAAAATCAGATCTTTCAGATCAACACAATTTATAACCGTACCAGCATGCAAGTCAATCAGATAAAACAATCCGAGTTTCACTTTATTTGGGCAATGCAATGCATATGCAACACAATTCATTAATGCAATTCAAACAATATTCAACATGTCAATCGAACACAGTTTAATTCTGAATATAAGCTATCAAACAAGTCCAGAAATCCCGCACCTGATTACGAAAAGCCTAAAGCGCACCTATGGTTCGGACGTCTCGAAAGGTCCCGCAAAATCTTGCTCAACCGAGCCTACCCCTATGTCAACATATATAATTGATTTAATCTTTGTTCAGCAATTGATAGGCTTACTTGAGTTATATTAATTTCTTTATACTTTGCTTAAATTAAACTCTTAAAATTCGTACACAAAATAAGTGAAAAACAGAATTCTAAACAGCAGTCCTAAATCCTGACCCTTGGTTACTAAAATTGCAAGAACTTTTTATAGGAAATTCCAAACGACTTGAAACTTGAACCACTAGAAACTAGACTCCAAGACACTTCAACTAGACTCCTCATTTGTCCAGAATGATTTAGAATTGCCCTTTCAAATTAGCTCATTAATCAGCCCCAAAATCTGTCCACTGTGCAGTCACGAATTTAATAGCGACTCAAGTTTATTTGTCAACACTTTATTCACCTTTATCACTTGATGGTTATCAATTGATTCTTATACCAAATTGGATGGTTGAACACATAAAAGATTTAAAAGATAACAATTCAATTTTCCCCACTACTCAAACCCTAGATCAATCAAACCAAAATAATTTCAGATTTTAAAGAAAGAGTAACTTACCAATTAACACCTCTATTTGTTTGATTAGACTAGATTAATCACAACTCTTCTCTAATTTTCGGATTTGAGACCAACCCTAGATAGAAAATCAAGATTGAGATGGAATTGAGAAATGAATTACCAAATTAACAACATAGAAGCTTCATGGAGATAGATTACTCACAACTTATACAAAAATTCCAGATTTGATCAAAACCCTAAACAATTGAGATAAATTTCAGATTTTGAGAGAAGAGGAGAAAAATGAAATACCAAATTAGAGCTTAGAATTGAGTAGAGGGCTTCGTTCTGATCTCGAAACTACGAACGGTTCGATCGGTCTCACTAATTTCACTCTCTCTTTCTCTCTTCCTCTTTGGTTCGGCACACACACACATACACACTCACGATTTAGATGGATATACGGTGGAGAAGGAAGGTTAGCCTAATTAACCATGTAATATTTACACTTAGGTCCTCCAAGTTCTTTCGTATTACCTAAGGGTGTAATAATTGTATATATAACCTTTAACTAAACTTTTTATTACCTCTAAGTCCTTTGGCTATATTCTCTAATATATACACACATGTAACTTTTAAGAATTATATTCATATACCTATATATATATATATAGGATTTCATAATAAAATTTGTTACCAATATATATGCATATAAACCCTTACTCGAAATTTTTTTATTACCTATAGGCCTTTATGTAGAGGTTTTCATTATTATATAATTCATAATGTCACACCTATAATTAGGTAAATTAGCATATTGTACCGTCGTGAAGCCTATTTGATCAGATTTTACCGTAAGTAAGCCAATTTGATCAGTTTTTACCGTAAGTAAGCCTATTATTTCCGTTTTAAGCGTAATTAATTTTATTTTAGATGTTGTGACCGTTGTAACGCATATTTTAACCGTTTTTAGCGTAGTTGAGCCTATTTTAGCGGTTTTTACCGTTATTGATTATTTTTTAAACGTTTTTAGCGTTATTAATTATATTTTATCCCTTTTTAGCGTAATTAAGCCTATTTTAACATTGTTTACCGTTATGAAACATATTTTAGCCGTTTTTACCATTATTGAGTCCATTTTAAACGTTTTTAGCGTTATTAATTGTACTTTACCAATTTTTAGCGTAATTAAGCCTATTAGTGGCACCCCCGTCAGTGGGGGTTGGCTATTAGTGGCACCCCCGTCAGTGGTGTATCTGACAGCACGAGGTTTGGTGCTCAGATTGAGGAGCTATTGGGGGCTGATCCTCACTCCCTTATTGAGAAGAGTGGAACATCAAAATTCCACTTGAGGATGAAATTCGGAGTATTGGTTGAGGTCGTGGTTGCGGCGGAGTTAGATAGTAGTTTTCCAGGTTAGTAGTTGGATAGTATGTTTCTTGGTGAGTAGGTGGATATATGGTTTCTTGGTAAGTAGGGTGATAGTTCGTTTCTGGGTAAGTGGGGTGATAGTTCGTTTCTGGGTAAGTGAAGTGATAGTTCGTTTCTGGGTAAATAGGTGGATAGTTGCTTTATCGTTCTGTTGGAGGCACGACGGGAGACTCCATTGCAACTGAGCATTGACTAGAACTACCAACCCCTGCCTCTCTCGGAACTCTTCTAACATAGATCTCTATTACAAAATCTCCGTTGGCCTTAAAATGCCCACACAACCCTCTCCAGGTATTTTCATCTGTTATTTTCGCAAGTGAATATTTCCCGGTGTTTCCATTACACACTCGGGTCCCCAATTCAAGGTTGCATCTTTCTGGATTAAAACGGGTGTAACCGAAAATTGTGACTTTCAAGTCCAACAGAGATATATTATCGTCAACCATAACCGAAGCAATTGGTTCTCTGTTGTAATAAGGTCCGTCTGCATTATGTTCAAGCTTACCACCACAGTGTATAGAAATCAATGGCATTGTGATCGAACTACATTTTGAAAGTGATAAACATTTGTCAGGTTACTAATTTACACATTGACTGAATAATAAAGAAAATTAGTTTAAATAAAGTTCAATTAGTTTTAACTAATTACCTGTTAATTTCAATTAATTGTTATTACTTAAAATTAATTTTCATTAATTTTCATTAATTAAAATTAAATAATAAAATTAACTACAATTAATTAAAATTAATTAAAAGTAATTAATTACTTAAAATGAATTAAATTAAATTAATTTATTAAAATTACTTTATAAAATAAATTTATTAAAATAAATTTATTAAAATAAATTTATAAAATAATTTTATTAAAATAAATTTCTTAAAATTTATTAAAATTAAGTAAAATTAATTAATTCAAATTAAGTAACATTAATTAATTAAAATTAAGTAAAATTAATTAATTTCAATTAATTAATTACAATTAATTAATTACAATTAATTACAATTAATTAATTACAATTAATTAATTACAATTAATTAATTACAATTAATTAATTACAATTAATTACAATTAATTAAAATAAATTAATTACAATTAATTAATTACAATTAATTAAAATAAATTAATTACAATTAATTAAAATTAACTAAAATAAATTCAATTCAATTAATTAATTTTAATTAATTGTAATTAATTAATTACAATTAAGTAAATTTAATTAAATACAATTAATTAAAATTAATTACTTACAATTAAGTAAAATTAATTAATTACAATTAAGTAAAATTAATTAATTACACTTAACTAAACTCAACTACAATTAATTTAATTAAATTAAAAAAAATTACAACTAACTAAAATTAATTCAAATTAATTGAACTTAATCTAAAAGAATTTAAACTATTTAAAACTAATTAACATTAATTTTAATGAAGTTAATTAACTTTAATTACAATTAATTACAATTAATTACAAACATTTAAAAATAAAAAATAATTTAAATAATTTAAAAAAAAAAATTACCTGGGCGCTGCGCTGCTGCCTCTGCCTCTTCAGCTGTGGGAAGAAGATGAGTAATTTGGGATTAATATAGGGGCTGAAACAGTAAAAAGTCATTAAAGCACGGGGCCGGCCAATTATTGGCCGGTTTGGCTTTTTAATCGGTACCGGCCAATAATTGGCCGGTTTGGCTTTTTAATCGGTACCGGCCAATAATTGGCCGGTATGGGTATTTAATAAAGATTTGGGAGCATGGGTAATTTTAATAATTTTTTATCGACTTAGGGTATTAATAAAAATGTCGGTACTCGTTGGCTCCTTCCTGTACGTAGAAATTAATTGAATAAGATCCAGAATTATTGACACAGACTAAATTACTTTTATAAATTAGACCCAGTCTAACGGTTGTTTTCGTTTCATTTTAATTATGTCAAAAGTTCATATTTGAAACTTTCTTGATATTGGAAAATCATAAGAATTAATGTTAGAAACCACAGAAGTATTAATTTCCACTTGTACTTTATTCATACGAACATATGTACATAGAGTATGGCTAATTTGCTTCCGGAAGCATTTTGGCCGAGGTGCTTATGGGAGCATATCTTGTAATTTGATGTTCAAATAACAAATTCAAACCGTTAGATGTTCAATCTATATTAAAATCTACTTGGAGACCAAATTTTCAATTTTTTGGAATTTTTTTACTATTTTTTAAGCTGGTTTGAAAACCGCTGTTTTCAATGCTTCAGAAATTTAATAAAAACAGCGGTTTTCAAACCAGCTTAAAAAATAGTAAAAAAATTCCAAAAAATGTAAAATTTGATCTCCAAGTAGATTTTAATATAGATTGAACATCTAACGGTTTGAATTTGTTGTTTGAACATCAAATTGCAAGATATGCCCCGTAAGCACCTCGCCGAAATGCTACCGGCAGCAACTTAGCCACTCCCTATGTACATATGCATGTAGCAATAACCAAAAGCATGATTAATGAAGCTCCTTCTTTGTTGAATTCGGATCACCTCTATCTTAAAAGAGAATCTATATATTATAATCATTGCTCAAAAGAGGAGGCATGATTTGGCCACGTCATACCCCATCTTCTCGAGATTTGGCATCACCGCGAGGTGTACAATTGGTGGAGGCCCCACAAATCAGAGCAAACTTGTCATCAGCTGTACCGAAAGGTAGAAGCTCTGCTTTGGCAAGCATACTACAGGAGCCTGTACATTCCATTTCTGACCAAATTGGTCTGAATTCTGATCAAACGATCCCGATTCAAACTCGAATATATTATTATCTTATTGCTGAAGGTATACCGACAGAAATTGTTATTTTCAAGCGTGTCGGTTATTAGCAAAAAAAAAAAAATTTAAGATAGTGACAAATTTATGTAGTGATAACATTAAGAGGATATGGATTCACGCTATACTTTTATTTAAGTGCCGGGTGCTTCACCTGATTCACTACATATCAGACCTTGAGCTGAACCACATGCATCATCGCATGCATGGATCGTTTGTCACCTCTTAGTTAACACTAGTACCATAGTTACACACACACCCTGCAGCTAAATCCTTGGCCCACTTAAAACAAACATAGATTGCACCTGCTATAATTCCGATCTATAATGCAGCATTTTTAAGTATATCATGTGGCCGCCGGGTCTCATGCCAAATTTCTAAAGTTGAAGTTGCTCCTGGGGTGCTGAGTGAGTGCGTTGTTGGGAGGTCAAACAATTGCATCTCATCTGAGAGTCAAATACTTACATCCTGGAGAAAGAGAGACAGTTCTCCACCTTAATCCTAAAAATCGTCATATGCCAAAACCGACTCATAAAACATAAATCTTAAGTGCGGAATATAATACATGATTCCATGAATGTTTCCATGGAATAACTCGATTCTTTGAGAGATCACCAACCGTCTCCATAAACGCGAGACTAGACTCTAATGGCAAGAAGCCCTTCTTGTTGTTTTGTCGTATGGTCGTAGGAATAGATCTTCCAAGACATCAAGACTTGGCTCTTGAGAGTCTCCAATTTCCTTAATGGATCTCTCATTTGTATTCTTTGGTGGTGAAAGAAGAAGACAATGCACACAAATCTGTATTTTTTATATAGAATAACTTCTTTCAGAATCTGTGTTTTTCGTTTTATCTTGTGAAATGGGGACCAAACCTTTTATAAACTAACTCTAAATCTGGCACACTAGATATAGATGTCCAATTTTAGACGTCTATATTAGATATCCAAAATTAGATATCTAAACTTAGATGAAAATTTATTTCACATTTAGTGATTATTCTTAATTACAAATCTCATAATCAGTCCTTCAATGAGTATGAGTTTTGCCTATATTATTCTACACATTTATGGATCGCATCCTAATAAATACATAGATTGTTATCTTAATCCATATTAGATCACTTTAGTTAGACAATCACACATGACAGTATACAATTCATAATTATATTACATATATGCTCAACGTTGGATAATGATCCAACATGCGTATCCTCTGAGTGCCTATTCGAGGATAACGTAGGGAACCAGTATTATTTGTTCTTTGAGATTTGTGCATAACGTATTTAAACAGTTGAGATTTTCCACACAAAAAAACTCAAAGTTTGAGATATCTCATAGGATGCGAATTCTGGGGTACTCTAGTTAAGCTCTATGGTCTAGCGCACCATGTTGTTCCTTCGCCGGTTACCGGAACAAGCAAGGGCCAACGGTAACTGAAATCTCTACTGGTACAAAAAAATGAATCAACTCATCCATGACAGAGGCGGATCTACTTGTCATGAATGGGGGTCAATTGACCCCATTTAATTTAAAAAAATTTGTACTTAGACACAATTTTAATGTATAATTTAGAGTAAATGCTATGAATACTATAAAATTGATCCCCTTATTTTTATAAAAAAATTATAAGATTGATACCCATACAAAACTTTTAAGATTTGATCCCCATAACTTAAAAGTCTGCCTCCGCCCCTGATCTATGGTGAACCGGCATGAGTGCTTGACCAGTCCGGTTACTTCAAAACTGATCAGATCGAGCATTCACTCCGTATAGGTAGGACCGGACCTTGCCTACACCCCTAGTGAAGTGAGCCGGTGTTATTAAACCACACTGCATTAGCCGGTTACGACAGTTCGTAACTAAATGAGTTCTTTTCGGTGTGACGAATCAACACCGGGTTACATTTGATCTAGGAGCCAGAGGGGCCATCATCCCTCTCGGGTCATTTGATAGGAGTTCAGATAATATTACATAATGCATCGTTTGAGTTTCAATCCGAACCGTCCGATCAAAATTCAAGAATATAATGCACGGGGTTTCTTGAAGATTTGGATTAGTATACAACGAACGGACCGGATTCAAACTTAAAAATTAAGGTACCTTAGGTGATATGAATATCGGATGTGTTGCCAAAAAAAAAAATATGAATTCAGATAGAAGAGAGGTTGTGCATGTTAGAACAAAAAATATTAAGCGGTACTTTTTGAGGGCCATTGGCATTGAGACTCTAGTTTGGTTGCTATATATAGCTGTTTCGACAAATGTGGTCATGTTGGGAATTCATAAAAAGAAATATACAACAAAAATTAAACAAATAAAAATAAGTCAGGAGAGCCACTATATATATTTTTAAATGATTGAAATTTCGTATTATAATGATGAATACATTACCATTTACCAAGTAGTAGCCCAGAAAGTCACTTTTATTAGTTTATTACCAAAGAACCATGCAAAGCATTATTTATGATTTAGTAAGCAATTGAGCTGTACTAAGTCTACAGGCAGTTTGCCAAAAAAAAAATAATAATAAATAAATTTTAGCTGTACTGACAAATATATGAAATTTTGTGATAAAAAACTCAATAGTCTGAAAACAACGATTTTGTAAAGTACTTAATAAATAGTAAAAAATTCAAAAAAATGTAAAATTTGATCTGCAAGCACATTTTAATATATCCATTATATTGAACGGTTTGGATCGACTGTTTGGACTTTGAAAACTTTAAAAATGCACGATGTAATTCGATGTCACAAAAAACAGTGTAATCCGATCCCTCCTCTATTAGTTTATTACTAAAGAACCATGCAAAGCATTATTTATGATTTAGTAAGCAATTGAGCTGTACTAAATCTACGGGCAGTTTGCCACAAAAAAAAAATAATAAATAAATTTGAGCTGTACTGACAAATATATGAAATAAATATAAATTAGGGAAGTTATGGGACAGCATTCTGATTTAACGAGCAAATTAACTAAAAAATATCCTTTTCAAGTCCCAAGTCAAATTTCTTGGTTACGGCCATTAACAAAATATCTAGTATAGAATTAATTGAAAGCAATCATGTGCATGCGTGTGATCAACCCATATTTGTGTAATAACAAAATATCTTCATGTGCATAGCAAATCGTATGCTGATCCTCAAAAGTTTATTTAGAATCCAATAAATACAAATGAATTAGATAACTCTACATCTGTGTTCTATCTTGACAGCTCCCTACCATCGTTCGGCTGTTCTTTTTTTTGAACTTTTATATTTGTTTCCTTCTATCTTTCTACCTATTCGTAACTTTTGGACCTTAAATTAGAAAATTAAGGTGTCGAATTGAAATTAAACTATCTTGAGGCAAAAGACGACTGGATTAAGGCAAATTCTTCCAGCTTCTTTGCTGCCATTTTTTCTTTATATAAATGTATTAAATAGATGCTGGGTAATTATACTACTTAATAAATTATGTATTGACAATAATTATTTTATTGAATAAATACAAATTGAAGAAGTCAAGCTTCAATTTATTTTGTAACGACTCGAATTGTATATCAAGTTTGATGAAATCTGTTTTACCGAGTTACTAAATAAAATAAAATAAAAGAGAGAAAGAACTGAACAAATTATTGGGTTTTATGTTACAAACCTAAAATATATATTTCATATAACTTAATTTACGTAAGACCATTGTACATGCACATTCTGCTTCGACAATGGAATCCTGATTGTACCAAAAATTGCACCTAGGGTTATATAAATCGCCGTAGTAAAATTTACAAATCGACAAGCTGTCTACAACTGAAATTTTGCTACCAGTATCCATTTATTTAGGCTGCAAGAACTAGTACTTTGATAGTACCTTGACTATTGGCAGTTAACATCGTAGAACTGTCACTTTTCCAACATACGGCACTGATGAAGTAAGAGCTGGTGTCATCATCCGGGTAATCTAAATCTGATGATGTGAATTTATGGGCCGCTGCGGGTTTGGATATAGCCTGTAGAGTTGAGTCCAGTTAGAGAGAGAAGAGGGAGAGCTAAAGGAGTCAGTATCCTCTCTGAGAACTGAGATATCTCGAATTTTCAGTTTATCTAAAGCATGGCCAATTTGTTTTTGTGCCTATTCGGAATGTAGGGGGCCAGTATTATTTTGTTTTGAGATTCATGCAGAAAGGATTTGGATGGTCCGGATTTTCCATAGATCAACTTAAAATTTGAGATATCTCAGGGGATGTGAATTCAAGCTAAATCTGGCAACTTAACAGTCAACCCAAATGAACAAGACAAACTACCTGTACAAGGGAAGGATATACCAGGTTTGGCATCAATTAACATATTTGGATTTTGTTTGAAACTTTTTCTGCTAAGTCCACTAAGCAATGGTCAAGTCAAAACCAATTTGTAAAATGCTTTGTAGTACCAGTTTTTCATAATAGAATGAGACAGTCCCTAGAGAGTTCATGCAAGTAAGTCGGTACATATTGAAAAAAGAAAGACGTACCTTGTGATAAACATAAACTTCATTTGTTTCACTTCCACAAGCAAGGTACTCGTTATTCACAGATAATCCAACAAAATTCTTCTCATTTTTGTGACCTTTAAACATCCTTATCTGAAAGATTCAAAAATCATAAGTGCCATGTTTCAAAATTTCAGCACCAGGAGATTATGATTCCAGTAACAAGTACTTCCCATATAAAAATTTCCTAAATAGATGTTTCTGTGCTATCACCAGGGCAACAACTGATACATATCTAGACCAGATAAACAAGAGGCAGAGTCAGACTTTCAAGCTATGGAGGTCAAAAACACATTGGGGGTTAATCATATAAAAAATTTCATGCCGAGTATGGAGGTCAATTTTACGGTACCCATAGCATTTTACTCAAATAGAAAATAATGTATAAATACAAAAATTTTGAAAATGAATATACTCTTGCTGGATCCGCCTCTGAGATAAACTATTGTTCAGCCATTTTCTACAAGTAAATAACAGGTGCAGAAGTTTTTCACAAGACCCACCATTTGATACTTTTTCATTTTATTTTGCAAATAAACCCCAACATGTCACACATTGGCAATTAACACCCCACGATTTTGAGTTATTTGTTTATAGCATCCATCCGCCAATACAGAGGTTCATTGTGCAACAATAAAATTGTCCCCAATTTTATTATTCATTAAATCGATAAAATTCCGGCATATTAGAGGAGATTATTTTGGGATTAGAAAACAAGGAGCTAATTAGATTTACGGACAAATTTATTTGTGTTTCATGGGATATACAGGCACCATTACAGTAAATGTTGTGTAGCTGCAACTTTTGCAAATGTTCAAAATAATTTGAAGATGTATTAGAACAAAGGGCCTTATTTGCAAAAGAAAACTTTCAAGTAAACATAAATAATTAAATATAAATAAAAATCAGAGAATTTAGAAAGAACATACAGGGGCATAATCATCTTTCACATCCCACAACCGCAAAGTACTATCAGTTGATGCAGATGCCAGTTCATTGTTAGATAGAAACTTAACATAAGAAACAGCCTTTCTATGCCCCCCAAAAATATGTAGAGGCGCACTAGTGTTCCTCAGATCATAATAATGTATGTGATGATCTGCGGAACCAACCTGATATTAAAATTAAATATAAATAACAAAAGAAAATTATAAAAGGAGAAAGGATATGACTGATGTCTGAATAATCACATAAAAAGGTGAATATACTTACTGCAACATACATGCTTGAACCAGGATTGTACTTAACCGAACAAATATTAGCCTTCATGTCAATGTTTATCACACTTGATTCTTGATTTGTACACCACACCTTAACCTGTTTGTAACCAAAAGAGGAGAGAGAATTATCATCATACTCTACTTCACTCCATTTTTATAAACGATCTAACTCCAATAAAAGCTAATGATTGAACGTAACTTTACCTTGCAATCATCGCTACCAGACACAAGCCAAGAAGGCTCAGTGCGTGAAAAATCAACACTCCATGCTCTCTTGTCATGCTCTTCATATTCCATGACACTCTAAAAACATGAAAGCCGAGACCTTTCAAGATAAGATAAGATATTCCTTTTCTGAGAGAATAACACCATTACATATTGCTAATAAGATCCAATATGTGTCTTATTTGCATAATAGTTAACTATACCTAACCTAACTCTACAAAAGCTATTGTTTCACAAGCCTAAATTTAACTAAAGATGAGAAACTTCAAAAATTGGGTTTGAAGTTTACATGAGATGAAAAGGCTGGCTGATTTGTACAAAAATGTAAAGTACTTTGATTCTTCATGCAATTTGCATATTGCATAAAAGGCCAGGTGGTGTTAGTTCAAACATGAGAAAGTGCAAGTCACTTGCATACAAATTAGTTTGCAAAAGAAAAGCCATAGGATAATATAAAAGCACATCTTGTACCTGCCGAGTATTTACATCCCAAACATTAACTATTCCCTCATAATCACTGCTTGCAATAATATTCTTCGAATACTTGTTCCAACTAAGGCAACTTAATTTTGATCTGGTTGTCATTTCAACTACAGGGCAATGTACCTCCGATCGTTCATTTACCACCTTCAAAAGAGGATAAGTGTAAAATGTTAATTCATTTTATTACTGTATGTCGAACAAGCTCATATAACGAGAAAAGGACATACAGTAGAAAATTCGAAGACTTTGATTCGTTTTGAGACTCCAGCTGTGGCAAACAGCTCATCATCCCGGTCAAACTCAATGCTGTGTTAAGTATCAACCAAATTATAAAACAGAGAGAAACACTAAAGAATCTAAAACTAGTAATAAATTGAATGAAATAACTAACCTAGATACAATATTAGCAGACTGAAATAGATCACCATGTCTTAGTTCCGCAATGACTCGCAATCGGCTATAACCGAAGTTAACCATGTTATGAAGAAGGAAATGAAAATTGATTGCCTTTTTCCAGATAAATATGTCATATTAAGTACCTGTAGCGGGTAAATGTAGTCAGAACAGACTGGAAATCCTCGAGACCGGCATGGTATCCTTCTTTGCTAAGTGAACTTGAATCTCTTTCCTCTGGTCTACGCCCCTGGCTCGTAGTAATGCGCCTTCGTTGTAAATAATACTCTTGAAGCTCATTGAACTACATTATTTTCCGAGGGAAAAAAGAAAAGAAAAGTGAAAATGAGAATATTTTAAAAAAAAAATCTACATTAAAACAAGAATATGTCCCAAAAAGACGGGAAAACAATCACATTACACAGTTATAGATGAAAATAAGAACATTGTATTAAGGACGTAGTTAAAATTGCATGTTATTTGTGCAAACTCTGAAATAAGAGATGCAATCATGCTCACCAGTAATTCTTGGATAATTTACTGCTTTATTCCCAGTCTACACTATAATTCACTCACTAATTTATACATAAAGCCAAGCCACTAAAAAAAAGTAGTCATTTAAAATGGCCAAATTGCCCAGAATTTTTCGCATTAATTTGAATCAAATAGCCTCACCAAAGAGAGAACATCCTCCTCATTTGATAGTTAATCTGAAACGAAAAATCAGTTATTTACAGTAAGTTTCAAGCTCTAATTGTTAATGATCAATCATTTTTATCTTTTCCACCTTCAAAAGAATAAAGCATATGTGACTCGTATATATTTAAAATTCTCTGAAAGGTAATGTATGTAGAAAATGTATGTAGAATCATTAAAAATAAATTATCTCAATAAGCAAAAAAAAAAATTACTAGCTTTGGATCTAATGCAACACGCATCTTATGTTGAGTTTATACTAAATCATTGTAGAAACTTAAACACAAATTTAATTAGCACATTAACAGGAAGGAAACAGAGATTATCTGTTAGTTCGAAGTCAACTTGTCATAAGTTAAAAACAAATTTATTATCCCTTCCAGTATACTGAAGTGTGACATTTGAAACTGTATTATAAATTTGTATAATGAGATGCACATGTAAAAATGTTGACTGATGCATGCAAAAGCCCACGACTTGTACAGACAGTAAAAGAGTTGGTATTAAAAAACAAAACAGTATCTGACCTGTTGTTGAACCCTTCTCTTTCTAGCCATGACAGCTCCAGATTGCACTGGACCTGGTCCAACCGGTTCAAATTCTGCAATTGCATCACGTCTTTGCAACCCTTGATAGGCACTGACAACCTGACCTTTGGCATCAGTCTTTCTGTTTTGCAAAACACCACCGGAGCATGATCCAGTAAGGGATGCTAGCGTGTTGTTGGAGAAAAAGATGCTACTGTTCTTGTCTGACGACTGGGTCCACGGCCTGGCTGAGAGAAGAGGGGGGTCATCCATCAGCATACGTAACTTCATTGAGTATCGTTCCTTCGCCCGGTACAGCTCCATCCTATGCCTTTCTACTGAGCTTATGTCATCTTTTATGTATTGTAGATCAGTTTGGATCTGCACAATCCCCGAGATGCTATTTTTAGTTGAACATTGTTCACTGTGATATAAAATCAATACCTTGTAAGGTACCATGCTGGTAAATTTTAGTGGAAGGTGGTGCCGGCAGTTATCTATACCAGTATAAAATTAATAGCCATAGGGTACCAGTACTCAAACTGAGAGAAGACTTTCTATAAGGAATTGATACAGAGAAGCAAGCCAAAAATCAATCCCATAAGAAAAATGCTGCTAAAGATCGACACATGTCAGGGCTGGTACCAACCAAAATTTGCCAATACCATATCTGATCAGTTCTACCAAAAGTGAAACCCCAGAACCATTCCTTCTTGACCCAAGTTTAGTCTTCAATCCACTCAAACCATCTGGTAACTTGTAACTATTGAACCAGAAACAATGGACTGGTATATAACAACCAGCATATACAAATAAAAATGTTTTCTTTTTACGAAAGTATGGTACATTTGTAAGTTCTACCCATCAAACATGTACAAAATATTAAAAATAAAAGCACATAAACAGATAAAGAAGGAACAGGAAAAAAACTAACCTCATTTAGCTCATTCATCTTTTGTTTTCTAAGGCAATGCAAGAAAACCAACAATATTTGCATGTTCGTTTCAGACTCTTGCTGCTCGATGTTCCTCTTTTTCTCAGCAAGAAGCGTTATTATACTGTCTAGCTCCTTAACTGACATTTCACATCCCTACACATAAGAAATATTTTTAAGGAACAAGTAAACAAAACAAAACTTAACCATATGGTAGGAGCATAAAAAGATATGCGACCTGCTGTAGTGAGAACCGGAGATTCTCAATGGGTGATGCAGTTTTTGCAATCTGACGTGCCGACAGCTTTTTTATCGCCTACATTATAAAACAACACTGGTATGAGTAATTCAAAATTGTCACAATAAAATTGGGCAATAGTCAACGTTCTATTGGTACGAAAGCCGCAATTTTAGCATAGAACTGCCTCGATACAAGTAATTTGATAAGTAACGAACTGAGGAGCCAAAATTGCGTGGTAAATTGAACAAATTCAAACCTTGTCGAGAAGAAAATTAGGGAATAGGTTGCTCTTAGTCAGGTAGTGAGTACAACAGGGGCAATCGTTTTTATTATTCAAATGCGTAACGATACACATGTAACAGAAGCTATGGCCGCACGAAGTGAGAAATGCGTCCTTTATCACGCCCATACAAATCGGGCACAGAAGATCCCTATCCATCTCCCCAGACGAACCAGAAGCCGATGGGACTGAGATGTCATTCATGGTTGCTCCGCCGTCCGCCGCCGTCGCCTCCATGACCCCAGTCGAAGTTCCTCCCCCTGCGTCGGTAGTCTCCGACGCAGACCCGGCAACGGGAACACCGTCCGTCTTGACCACAGAAGGGACCAGCGCCCCGATGGAGGAATCTGCCATGGTAGAGAAGAGAGAGAGAGGAGATAGAAAGCGGTTTTCCCAATGGAGTGTGTATGGGTAATAAAGAACCACGTAGAGTGGAGAGGAGGCGGGGAAGCAGGAGATGCGGCTTGTTGGCGCACATTGGTTACAATCTGATCTTTCTGTGATTTTTTATTCCTTACTTGACGTATAGCGGGTCGTTATTTATGGTGTTGATGACCTGCAGCATGTTTACTAATATAGATATTTTCGCACCTAATTTAGAATCTGATTTTTCTGCGGGTTTTGTTCCTTGCTAGATGTAGAGCGGGTCGTTATCTTATGGTGTTGACGATCTGCAACATGTTTTATTATATAATTTTGTTTGCGGATAATATGTATCCAAACAAGTGGATATCAGTCGCAGTTTTCCGGTCGAACTGAGGCAGCTTAACGCTGGTTTCGGATTTTAAGAACATCATCAGGCACTTGCCCGCGCCAGACTAGGGTGATAAGCATCTCCCATGTTTTTGTCTTAAATCTCTATTTTCTATTATTAAGCACGTTGGGTGTCCGATCCGTTAACGGCTACGATAAAAAGATTAATTTTTGAATTTAATCTCAGCTTTCCAATCACATAATCTATCTTTTTTTTATTAAATGCATTTGTTTTATGTGTAGAAGTTTAAATTTAACTACAAATATACTCGCCACACATACCGCCACACGATGCGTTACAATTAAAATTAGACAGACTCTAAAATTTAGCGATATAATTCTCCGTTTCCTTATTTATTTGTTTCCTTATTTCTCCATCTCCAATTGAAATTTTCTATACAGAAGATCACAATGCAAATCAATTTTTTTTTCACTTTCTTATTTATCTACTTCCTTATTTCTATACATAGTACTGTAATAAATCTAGAATATATTTCTAATTTTGTTTTTTTTTATGAAAATTTGTCATTTTGTATGAGAATTTATTTTTGTTATCTTATCATATATTCCGTTGCAACGCACGGGCACGATACTAGTAATATATTCAGCAGCTTTGAAATTGAAAATATTACATGCGCGGTACATTTTTATTGGCAAATAATTTCAGCGTTGCCTAATTTGAACCCAAGCAACTCAGCTTTATTGGAATATTATTTAACAATGATAAGTTATAACTAAGTAGAATTGTAGCTTAATTTGATGCGGATGATAATTAAAATTTAAGGAAAATTTCTAGTGTGCCCATCAAAATATTTAAAATAGCCAATTTTCTTATCAAAATACTAAAATTTCTTTTTTTCATTATAAGTTGAAATCATTTCTTATGAAACCATGTGTCTCATGATGTTTGACTACAAAATCATTCTACAATGATACAAGAATGGACTTATCAACGGAACGACCATTAGAATGTTAGATTGTGCTACAATGATACAAATACCAATTAACAAAATTAAGAAAAAAAACAAATCAGAAAATAAAATAAAAAGAATTCAAGATAATGAAAGAAAAAAGAATTGCATTAAATAAAGGATTTGCCTTCCCCATTTTTGTTTCTATTGCAAAAAAGCTTCTTATCAAATTCTGTTCTATAATAATGGATATTAGAGTAGAACTAAGGTGATCTTAAGCTCACCAAGCCCTTTGTGAGCTTAACTCAAAAACCTATCGGATTGACTTCAAACGACATTTCCAAACCGTTAGATGTTCAATCTATATTCAAATGTGCTTGGAGACCAAATTTTATATTTTTTGGAATTTTTTACTATTTATTAAGCTGGTTTGAAAACCTCTGTTTTCCAATGGTGCAGAATTTTAATAAAAACAGTGGTTTTCAAACCAGCTTAATAAATAGTAAAAAAAATTCAAAAAATGTAAAATTTGGTCTCCAAGCACATTTTAATATAGATTGAACATCTAACGGTTTGAAAATGTCGTTTGAAGTCAATCCGATAGGTTTTTAAGTTAAGCTCACAAAGGGCTTGGTGAGCTTAAGAGCACCTTAGTTCTACTCATGGATATTATTAATAAGGAAGAAGGCTTTTTGGCTATGCTACTAATAATTATTACTTAATTCAAGAATAAATATATAACTTTGTATTTAGGTATTTATTTGATTTTATTGGTATTGCAAAGATTTATTCATCAACGAGTACACGAAAAAATTCTCACTAAAGAAATCATCTTTTATAAAGAGATTTAAAAAAAATGGTTGACCCACGTAATTCACTAAAGCAATTCACTCACGTGGGATATGATTTTTTTTTTCTTATAAACCATAAATAAATAAATAATTCTATTCGGTATCTCAAAAAATAAATAATTAGTGTCGAATAACCTATTTGATACTTGTAATTTTTTTTTAAAAAACCAATCAATTAAGTTAGTTTTCTAAAATCTATTTTTCTATTTATGATTTGATAGGGCCATTTTCTCAAGACCCTTAAAATACATTATTAGGCTAATGAATAACCGGAATTCGGACCTTCTAGAGGCCAGCCCGGAGCCAAGATGAAAAGGCTTAAGGCCCAAGATCCATGAATAAGGATCCGGAATCAAAAGAGGCCCAATAAAAGGCTGGCCTCAACTTTTAGTCTTCACTCCAGTTTCAAATACATACAGATATCCGCTTCATTTTCAGGTCAGAAAATTTATCCAAATCCGGATCCGGTTCAGTTCTGCATATTTAGAAAATATCCGGATCCGAATCCAGATAATATCCGAATCAGTTTATCCGAATTTGGATCCCAAGCGGATACGGATCAGATTATGAGCAGACAATTCGGATCCGTTTACACCCCTAAGTATTCTGCATCATTTCATTTGGCATAAAAATATGAAAAGAAAAGCATGAAGTTCTTTGATAGGCCGAAATAAGTAATTTAAAGATTTGACAATTGAGAGAGAAAAATCAAATTGAGTGACTAGTGTGTAATTAAAGAAAAGAAAGTTCATAATCAAATTATGACTGGATTATAAACCTAACTAAAAATTTATCCTTCATCTACTTACGAGTTGGACAGAGAAGAAGAAAAGAAAAAAGAAAATGAACACGGAAGAAAAAATCAGAGAAATTTTCTTCATCTTCTCTATCTCTTCAGAGCATCTACATCCCAGCAACTCAAATGAGTTTCTATATAACTGTTAACCACTTTTTAGAAATTAAGCTCTAAAGTTTCTAACTCACACATCCTTGAAATTAATTTTAGAGTTTCTATTAAATCATATCAGCAACAAATTAAAAAGGAAAAAAAAATTGAGCCAATCATTTGATCAGCATGAAGTTTATAAACTGCATAGTTTCTAATAAAAAACTCTCCTACATTTCTAAAACTGAATTAGAAACTACCACATCAAATTAGAAACTCTAATAGTACAAGGGATGTAGATGCTCTCATTCACCTAAAAACTCAAGTGAACACAATTATTATCTTAACTCAGAAGAAAACTCAAGTGAAACCGGTAGACCTGTAGACATAATTCATAAAGATAGCTTCTCTGCACTGGAAAGTTCATCCACAATGCTACATTTATCCATCATCTCTTACAATAGAAATGAACATTCGATCGATTACAAACAATCTGACTATAGTCAGATGACAACAACATCATCACAAAATCATGGCAAGGTCAGAACAACCTTTCTTAATTATTCACAGTTCTTTTCCAATAATTCAGGTGCAAGTATCTCCTTTCGTGCCTGATCGAGCAAACCTTAACATAATAAAGATTTTGTTTGCCAAGAAAGAATCAAGAACAAGCATACGTGAGAACACTTTCTTCTAATATACTTTCTAGAAGTGATATCATGTCTCTAATAATGTTTATGTATTTAACTCACTATTACTAAGCACAGGTCTCACAAGGTTCAATCTTTTAAGAGACCTTATCAGCAGGGGCGGATCCAGCATTTTCGTCAGGAGGGGGGGGGCAAAAAAAATATCGAATCGGATTTAAATCCATTAACCAATTGGGTACTCGATAAAAAACAATGCTTTAGCTTATACTTTCCAATGCTTTTGACTTGTAATTTCTAATGTTTTGACTTATAATTCTAATTACCAATCAAAATTCAACAAATTTATTTCAATTTTAACCCTAAATTTAATCCGAATTACAAATCAAACGTCCAGAGAGGTGCAAAAAAAATTTCAGGGAGGGGCAAAGTCGGTTAGAACCAATAAATCTCCACTAAAACTCAAAATCCGGGGGGGGCAGCTGCCCCCCCCCCCCCCCCCCCCCCTCTCCCGGATACACCTGGGTCCGCCCCTGCTTATCAGTGAATGTTGGGACACTATAATTTTTCCATTTTATAACATAGACACTCATAAACAGCAATAACAAAAGAAGTCTTAACATAACTATAAAAAAGCACAATTTTCTTTCATTGTTTACATAATAATTATCTCATCTGATAAGTAAAGGCTAAAATATCAAAGAAAAACAATGCTGCTTAGGCAGATTATGTCCAACAGAACACAGTACCAAAGCGAAGTTCAAAATACTCCTGATCAATCATTCAATCTCAGGACATGCTCATTGTTTACTAGCACAATTAAACAATCACAAAGCTATGAGATTAATTAATAATGTACTTAAACTACTGCATATAGATAGGTGATAGTGCATACTATTAGATAGTAGTTATGGTCATACTACATTATAAAATATCAAAACACTGCAATATGTAAAAGTTGACATACTCTTTGACTAATCATCTGCCATCTCCTCTGCAACATCACCCAACAGCTCTGCCTTAAACTTCTCCTCCCTAGCACGCAATTTAATTTCTTCAATCCTCAGCGCCTTGGCCTTTGCTTCTAAATCCTGCAGCCTTGACTCCCCCATTTGTGATACCATGGCCTCAATCGTATGACGATGACTCGGACCTTGTTGTCCACTGATCAGGTCCTCAATGAACAACCTAAGATAAAAATTGGACCTTGCCGCAGCATCACCGTTGGCCGCACCACTATTGGCCACACCCCCATTGGCAACACCCTCATTGATATAGCCATCACTGGCCACAGCACCATTCACTGTCCCTGCAACCCTGTTGGTTTCAACTGAAACCTTACTCTTCGATGCTTTGGTGCTATCTTCAAATAACTTGGCACCCATTTTAAACACAGCCTTTTCATGAGGCTTTGAGAACTTGACATCAGGTCCCTTCTTTATCTTCTTATCATAGTTATTTTTCAATTGACGAAGCTTGTTAGTGAGCTGTTTGTCAGTAACAGGGAAACTGATCGACCCGGTTATACCTGAGAGGAAAGATGTATAATCCTTAGTAGGAGGAAGTTTTCCATTTTTAGAATGGTACTCAGACAAAGCCCCAAGGAGTGCAATCTCATCCTCTTGACTCCAGATTCGTTGGATTCCAGATGCCGACTTCGTGGAGAGAGATTGATCTGAATCCGACAACTTGAGCTTTTTAGGTTCAGGTTCCTTGACTGGCGACTTCAGCTTCTCTACTTTCTCTTGTTCCTCTTCGTCTTCTTCATCAGAGGAAGAATCCTCGGATTCTAAGGGTTTTGGGGGTAAGCTTGTGGTTTTGGTAGGCGGATCAGGATCGGAGTCGGATCCGGAATCGGAGTCGGAGTCCGATTCGTCGTCGTTCCGCTCCGTGCGTTTGGGGGTTTTCGCATGGGAAGGGGTGGGCTGTGCGACGGGCTGCTCTTCCTCGGATGAAGAGTCATCGTCCGACTCGTGAGGTTGAACGACAGCCTGTGGTGGGGTGCTTTTTCTCTTACCCGCCATGGATAGCCGCAATGCTCAAGCTAGAAGGAAGGATTTAGAATTTGAGGAACGAACGAATAAAGGGTTGTTGCTCGTTGTTGATGGATCTGATAGCTAAATCTCGACCATTTATTTACGAAGCTCAAAGTCCCGAATTAAAATCGTCGCTTGAGCTGCCACTCGGTGACCTAGAATTCATAACACCTAAGGTACCTCAAATTTTGAGTTTAGATCAGGACCACCCAATCTGTTTTGGCACGAATATTAAAAGAATCCTTTGCATTCCAACTCGACCAGATCAGTCCGGATTCTGATCGAACGGACTATATATAAACTTAGAATTTGAGTTACCTCGGAGGATATTTACTATGTCATCTATCTAGCATATTGCATTCTCAGTTGAGTAAGTCTATGGAACTATGTATATCACGATTTGGTCCTTAATACGGATCAATATTTTCGTTTTTAAAATTTTAACGGTCGATCCAAACTGTTCAAAATGATTCTTATATGAATATATATTTGCAGACTGAATTTTATATTTTTTTTAAATTTTGTACTATTTTTTATGATGGGTAGAAAATTCATAGATCAAGTAATTTTCTACCTATCTTAAAAATAATAAATATTTTAAAAAAATATAAAATTCAGTCTGCAAGTACATATTTATATGGACATCATGTTGAACGGTTTAGATTAACCATTATAATTTTTAAAACGGAAAACTATTTTGGGCAAAGAATCGAAAAATATTATTGGGCTTACTTCCAATCCGGAAGTCTATATAGGTATTGGTATTTTATAGGCTTACATCGTTATTAGCTGCTTTTAATAATTAATTGATTAGGATTTAATTTTGATCAGGATGATTTTAGAATGTGTCGTCACTTCTTTTTAAAAAAAAAATTCTGTTAATTCTGACTTCTTTTTTAATGTTTTTATCTAAAATTAATATATATCGGCCGAGTGAGACTATGGAAATCAGTCTCTACTGTAAGAGCATCTCCGTCTATGTACTATTAGAGTTTCTAATTTGATGTGACAGTTTCTAATCCAATTTCAGAGATGTAGAAGAGTTTCTTATTTAGGGCCTGTTCGGATGTCTAGGAATTACACGGGATGGGATTTGACGGGGATGGGAACTCACTTTTGAAAAAGTGGGAACCCACGGGTACGGGTACGCACGGGATTAATTTTGGGAATATGTTGAATTGAGTGTTCGGTTGTACCGTGGGATTTGTTGTGGGAAATTTTATTTTTATTTCTAAAATATTTGATATTATACAATTTTCTTTATTAATATATTATCAATAATGTAATTAAATAAATAGATTAAATAATACTACAATATTTCTTCTTAATTATTATTTTATAAAATATAAACATTTTTTTGGGTTCTTAACATTTTTTATAGTTAAATAAGAAGTATTTAATTATTATTTCTTCTTGCCGGCAGAACTCTCGCACCCAGACCACACCACATCATGCCACTGCGACACTGGTAGGCACACATATGCACTGATTGTGTGACAACCCTCAAGCAATACAGAGAGTGCAAATTGACTAACTCTTCATGGCTCATGGGTCATGGGTCATGATGCCCCCGTTATTGACTAACTCTTCATGGGTCATGGGGCAGGTCATGATGCCCCCGTTAATAACGACTTGCCTAACTAACTCTTCGTGGTCATGACGCATGTTCATGGGTCATGACAGTGTGTTGTAGCGACTCTGTTCTTTTAATTCTTCTCTGCTCGGTGCACTCTCCGCTTTGTGTTGGAACCCCTGAATTTTTGAGTTATTTGTTTCAACATCGTCTATAATCTACCGTAAAAGCATGCTTTCCTGATTAATTGAATTAGGTCCTGAGTTTTGTTACATGTGTACCTATGAATTAGGTCTTGAAGAGAGAGAGAAAGCAGTAGACAGCAGATTTGGGAAAATGAAAATCGAGTCGGACTGCATTTTTGATTTCCCATCAATTTACGTTGTGTGGGATGAAGCATGGGAAGAAAGGAAGGAACTTTTTGGGAAGAAACTGAGCATCCGAACGGGCTAAGGATTTAGACGTGAAACCCATCAGTTCCTATTTTGAACCCAAACATCCGAACAGGCCCTTAGAAACTATGCAGGAAAGTTTTTTATTAAGAAACTGTTTATAAACTCCATGCTGACCAAATGATTGACTCAAATTATTTATGTTTTTTAATTTGTTGTTGATGTGACTTAATAGAAACTCTAAAATTAATTTCAAGAATGTAAGAGTTATAAACTTTAGAGACCTTAATTTCTAAAAATAAGTTAACAGTTATTTAGAAACTCATTTGAGTTGCTGGGATGTAGATGCTCTAAATTCATATCTTCATTTTTTTTGAAGTCCAAACAGTCAATCTGAGCTGGTCAACATGATCTTCAAATGAAAATGTATTTCGATACCATTTTTTATTTTTTATAATTTTCTTTAACTATTTTTAAGATAGATAAAATCACTACTTTCGGATGGTTGTAATTTTTTAGATGAAGTGATTTTCTACTTGTCTAAAAAGAGGTAATTAAAAAATTCTAAAAATGTAAAAATGTGGTGTATTGAAATGATTTTCTACCTGCTTAAATAGATTTACAGCACGTCACATTGTGTGATGTGTCTATTATGTTTTTTTTTTATTTTACAACTAGGGTCATATTTTTTTAGATCTGAAAATAATCAAAACAGTCAAGTAATCTCGAGATATCACCCATTTTCGGATGAGAAGGGATCGGATTACATTTTTTTTTTGACACATTTTGACACCTACTATTTTCAAAGTCTAAATAGTCGATCCAAACCGTTCAACATGATGGATATATTAAAATGTGCTTGAAGATCAAATTTTACATTTTTTTGAATTTTTTTACTATTTATTAAGATGGTTACAAAATCGTTGTTTTCAGACCATTGAAAAACAGCGATTTTGTAACCATTTTAATAAATAGTAAAAAAATTCAAAAAAAATGTAAAATTTGATCTCCAAGCACATTTTAATATGGTGATCATGTTGAACGGTTTGGATCGACTGTTTGGATTTTGAAATCGCAAAATTGACTTATAAAAAAACAGTGTCAAGATGTGTCAAAAAAAAGAGTGTAATTGGATCCCTCCTTTATTTGGATATAGGTCCTAAGCTGATTTTGAAAAATACAATTAACTTTTGTGCATTGAAATCTATTATAATTCACTGTCAACGCATTAGATGTGTCCAATTATATTTTTATCCAATTTTGATATCATTTAATATTTTAAAATCAGCAAACTTGATCTATAGTCTCTAAATTTATTTTTAAAAAAAGAGAGAGAAAACCAAATAAATAATAATATAGTTTATCAGGAAGTCTTCATCTAAGAATAAAATATGAACCATATTAATTTAAAATTTTAATTTTATTATATGTTTTTTATTGTAACAACTGAATATTTGTTTTCACTCTGACATATACAAGATGTATAATATAGCTATTGCTATGATATCATCAACTTGCACTAAGTCAACGTTATTTCTCATTGGATTTTATTATACAATTGACTTTTATTTATATTTTCGATTTAGAACCAATGTAGTTTAATATTATTCATAGAAATTATTGAATAATTATTCTTTTCACTGGTTTATTTTTTAATAAAAATATGTCCTTTGTATAAGAACTATTTTTTTGTTCTCTTATATTATTTCCCCGTTGCAACACACTGGCACAATACTAAATGATAATAAACGAGCATGAATGCTAGTTTTAGATATTAGAAAAAAAAAACTTGCTTAAATTTAAATTTCATACAATGCCTTGAATTTATTATGAATATTTTTTCAATATAAACATCTATAGACAAATATAAATATAATAAATAAAATAGCTTTCATATGATGTGTTCAATCATAACGAAAAACAATAAATAAATAAATTACAATTTAGTTACAATATATCTTATTAATTAGATATTTCTATTTTCTAAATATACAAATACATATAATTATCTTAGTTTTAATAAATATAAACCAAATATTCATGTGCGTATCTACTTAAATTGTATTTTGAAGTATACAAATACGGATAATTTTACATATCAGTTTTAATAAATACAAAACAATATTCATATGCGTATGTACTTCAATTATATTTACATTTTTCATATTCACAAATCTTCAATATTAATACCCATATCTACAAAAAAAAAAATCGAATAATATCCAATTCATTTTCACCCCTCTAATTATAAATTGGATTTAAAAGTCATTCCAGGTTAGCGCAATTTGCTGGAAGCAGCCTTTTTGGCCCAATGGGTTCCTTTGCAACTAAGCCTTTACTTTCTAATTACTACCCATCAAAGGAAATCATTTTAATCCAAGAAAAACAAAATAATCTAACCATGTATGAAAATTATCACAGGACAGAGAAAAGATCAAGTGAAATACAAGCAACTTCCTTTCTTAGGCTCAAAGAATTTGAGCTTTTAATTGTATTTTACATTAGGTTTTCTTAGGAAAACCTGAACTTTTCTCAATCAATATATAAATAAGAGATTGGATCATTATTTTTGCTCAGAAAAAAAAAAATATAAGCAACTTTCTTTCGTTGTTGCCTCGAGTAGGAGCTCGCTCCGCGTACTTGAATTAGCTCGCTCATAGTACAACAATTCTCGCGGGAGATGCCAATAAAAACAGAGATCTCTCGCTTATCTACACACAATTTGCCTAAAATTGTTACCCATAATTAACAAACTAATTGCTCTGACCGAAATCTAACCACGCCAAATAGGCTCAACATTCTTCATTTTAAATCTTAAACGCGATAATTTTTTTTTTCTCGTTTTTTCGATCAAGATACTATCTACTCGAACAATGTCACTTGCATTAAGACATAAATCAAGAAACTCAATTGCTGGAAATATTTCAGCACGCGCGAGCCAAAGGCTTTAAACTGGAAATATCAAAAGATTCCATAAACCGTTGATCTGAGATTCTTGCTTTTGCAGCAGCGAATCGGAGGTATTCGTCGAACACCGAAGCTAAACACCATTTGTGAATTTTTCTATAGCATCCCACCAGACAACCGGTTCTATGCTGAAAAATTACAATAAATAAAATAAAATTAGTTTGGAATAAAGAATAACCATGAAAAAAATATCAAAAAAGTTTGCAATAGCGTGTTGATGTAACACACAATTCTTAAATAAATCTTCAGAAAAATTGGAGCGATACAAAAACAAATATTATTATGACTTACTTTGCCTCTTCTGCAATGGATGAGAACCGGGTGATTTCGGGCATCTAAAATTAAACAACAATAAAGTAGATATTAGTTTTGAAACCATTAGATAAAAACAATGCTAGCTTTTGTACAATCTTATACTTAGATAATGTTCTACGTACCAAGTAGAACTTTGAGAGCCTCTCTTATGGTATCCTCTGGGATGTTTTCAGATGGTTCCTGCAAGGAATATAAATATCATGTTTCAGTATGCTAAAATTCATATATAGTGGACTGAAATGTAAATATCAAAGTGTTTAATTGACAATTTTATTTTGACTTTAAGACATTTTTTTGTGAAGGAAAGAAAAGCTGGAGGAATTCAGGGGGCTTACTAATTAATGACACATCAATTTTTTTTTTCTTTCAGAATTTCTTATTACTAGCACACTAATTTTAAAATTTTCTTTTTGTTTAACTGGATATAGATTGTTGTGCAATCCAATTTGCTGTCAGACAAATTTCAATGATGTAGACAAGATAACAATTCCCCGTTCCAAGCTGCAACCTACCAACCACTTGCTGCAACTAGACTCGCAGGAACTATCGAGTCCGTATCCCTCCAGATACCTGAGGTGCAATTAGTAAAAACGGACGGCCCATATTAATTCCAGCCGGGCCAAACTCAATCCGGTGCCTATGGAAACTATAGAGGGTATGTTTTGAGATTCGTGCCAGGTTAAAAGAACGGTTCAGATTTATTAATTGCACCTCAAGCACCTGGGGGGATCCGAATTTGGGACTATAGGTTGCACCAAGCAATTAAGGCCCTTGTGGGGAAAATAAACAACTATTGACATTTGAATTGCAATATGTTCGGTTATCAACAGATATTATGCACATTTGCATGAGAGATATCTGATATGTAGAGGGTATTATTAGACTGACTTCATTGGAATCAAATTAAAAGGCCAAAGCAAAAGGAAAAGGAAAACGAGTGCTGGGCGGTCTGATGCCTGGTCAAGCCGTCCGATCTGCATCAAGATTTGTTCACACTTGATCCGCTCGAATCTTAATGTTGTGCGCACAAATCTTCCCAAAGGGAAAATGGTGATCTCGCATATTTATTGCCTTTATATTTTATTCTTTACTAACATATATATATATATAACGTGCGAGAGAAGCACGAATACAACAATTTAACACGGAAAAGATAAAGAAGAAAATTTTGAAAAGAAACAATAGTCATGAGTTTTGACCAGAAATTCCAAATAAGAATATATTTTTTATAGTTTTTATACCAAAACAAGTTACCAATTCACCATCCAAAAGAAAATCACACAAGAGCAAAGATAAAATAATTACCTTGCTACCTTCGATAGCAAACTGGAAAAGCTTAATTCCATTTGACTTCAGAAATTCTACATTCTCTTGCGGGTAAGGCTCGGGACAAAGATATCTACATCAAAATCAAGCTCCAGATTAATTAAGGAAATAATTCGAGCGATTTACATTGGAATTTCATACTAAATCCGATTAGAATCTCATTTTAATTTGATGATTTCACAAGGACCAAAAGGTAATAATTAACACAAAAGCAATGGCTGAATTGAATAAAAAACGAACATTATTGAACGAAGCTTGAGAGTCTTCAGAAAACGGAAATTGGCAGCTTTGGGGAATCCGGACCGGTATATTCCTTCCTCCACCATGGCGAAATTGATCGGCGGATTCAACGGCTCTTCACTCGCCACGTCATCACCGACGAGGCACAGAGGCGTGGTGGTAAGGAGGCGGGGCACTGCTGTCTCTTCATCTATCAAATCTCCATTTCTCTGTTTCACTGTCATCTCTAGTTTCATAGAAAAGAAGAGAGCTCTTTGTTCTTTGTTCTGAGTGGAAGCGGAGCGTAGGTGTGTTTGAAAAGAGAGAATTGAGAAGATTTTAATCTGGTAAGAGAGGGTTTAGATGAGAGACAGTATTTATAGGAAGTTTCATATGTGTCCCTCTTTCTTTCTTGTTCTCTTTTTCCTTCGGGTCTTTGTACGAAATGGCTACTGAATTATTGTAAGATACGAAAAGAAAGGTTCGGTGTTGGTATTCTCTCCAGTGTACCGAGAAAAGAGACCTTTTCCCTTTCCAATATAAAACTTACCTCATGCTTACGGTAAAAGATATTGACAGAGTAGTTTTTGCTTCATGCAGCTCACGGACAATAAAACCGGAACAACATTGTATATGACTCCTGAGCTGCATGAAGAAAAATCTTTACTTTACAGCATGTTTACAGCATAAACAAATTAGTTTATTTTTGTGAGACATTTTGGACCGCAAAGTGTTTTGTTGGAGGTGAATCTGGGAAAAACGTGCCCTGCCGTGCCGTGCTGTGCCGCGACTAACACGTTGTGATTTTAGTCACGTGCCGTGCCGTGACAAAAATTATGAGGGGTGGTCACGGCACGCGAATGGTCACAGCACGCGAGTCACGGCGTGACTCGCGTGCCGTGACCAGACGTGCGTTAGTCACGTTTGATCGCATTTAATGTTTTTAAAAAAAAAAAACGATTCTTTAAAATTCAAATGTTTTAATTGAAATTTAAATGTAAATATTTTAATTAAAATAAAATTATACCTTATAGAAAAGTATGTTAGTGTATTGCCTCGTGACTGCCGTAATTGGCGTGTATATTGTTCCGTGACTCGCGTGTTCCGTGTCGTGTCTTTTTTGCTAACAATTGGTCACGGCACGCGAATGGTCACGGCACGGGACACGCGAGTCACGGCACGCGAAGGACACGCGTGCCGTGCCGTTCCGTGACGGAGTCGACTCTGGCGTGCTATTTTTCCCACTCTAGAGGTGATGTTGCCTTGTATTGGATTGACTGGAGAGGATAAAAACAGCAGAGTATGGGGTTGACATGAGAGATGCCCTGACGACATAATGACACATGGGATTGAGGTGGTTGATAAATATGGCATTCGCCAATTCGGTAAAAGGTAAGAAACCGTAAAACGGAAAGAGTGACGTTAGATGCACACTCTGATTCTCCGACTACATTATGGGCCTGTTCGGCTGCCACTGTTCCCGCGGGAAAAAAAAAATTCACTCAGAGTGAATTTTTTTTTTCCCACGCGCACAGTGTTTCGGCCATTCAAATTGGACCCGAACCCAAACCCATTCCCGTTCCCGCCTGGCAGCCGAACAGGCCCTATAAATGTGAACGCCTCTTGTGCTTACAAGTTTTCAAAATAAAAATTGTAATATAATCATAGTGTTTGTGTAAGATTAGAAAATAATATAATGACATGAGATAAAAAATTAGGGATATTATTTGCAACTTGCCACATGTTCACTAGTTTTTTATATATAAAAAAAGAAATGGATAGATAACATTTTACTTGTTCAATAAAATACTTGAATAATACTATGGTCTATGAGTTGCCTAGATTTGATGATATATGCAAATATGGAAAGATTTTCTTGGTTGGAAACCATAAAAATATAAATGTCTTCACAAAGGTCCACAAAAAAACTATGGAAATAATAAAATAAAAAAGTAAGTTCAGCTTGTCAAAATCTAATGTTGTGCCGTGTAACACTATGCAAAATATGTAAATGAAATTATTGACTGAAGGTAATATATGAAATGTTTGAATATGTTTTTCAATAAAATAGATAACATTTAGTGAACAAATATCATTTTTTAAAAAAAATTTAACAAGGTACTCATGTTAATCTAAATGTTATTTACGACAAACAAATCATATAAAAATAATTTAACTGAAATTGATTACGTACAATATGAATTTGAAGTTTTAAAATATTGAAAATAAGAAATATATATATATGTGCTACAAATGTATATAAAATGATTATTGAGTAATTGAGAAATTAGCAATTTATGTGACATAAGATACAAATCATAATGAAAAACCTGATAATATTTACATCTTTATTTAATTACTTTTGAAGAGTGATTTTGAAAGTGCAAATTAAAAGTGGGATCTATAAGATATACATGTGGGACCCGCTTATATCCCCATTCTCATCTCGTTCTATTTATTTCATTTCCATATATGTTTCTCTCTCCTTGCGTGGCAAAGCCTCCCTGTTCCAGCGTGGGTACAGCTAGATACCCAACAATTAGAAGTCCTACTTGTTCTCCATTACTATACCTATTACATTGTACAGCAATGTTGGGTATTATCTCATCTATACTATATTTCGAGTAGAACTAGGGTGTTCCTAAGCTTACCAAGCCCTTCGTGAGCACGACTCTAAAACCTATCGAATTGACTTCAATCGACATTTTCAAACCGTTAGATGTTCAATCTATATTAAAATGTGCTTGGAGATCAAATTTTATATTTTTTGAAAGTTTTTTACTATTTATTAAGATGGTTTGATAATCGCTGTTTTTATTAAAATTCTGCACCATTGGAAAACAGCGATTTTCAAACCATCTTAATAAATAGTAAAAAAATTCCAAAAAATGTAAAATTTGGTCTCCAAGCACATTTTAATATAGATTGAATATTTAACGGTTTGGAAATGTCGTTTGAAGTCAATTCGATAGGTTTTAGAGTCGAGTTCACGGAAGGGCTTGGTGAGCTTAGGAACACCCTAGTTCTACTCCTATATTTCTCTCTCACTCTCTCTCTCTCCCTCTTATTGGTCATGCTCTTGAGATTTGAATCATGGACCATGATACACTCCCTCAGGGAGCTATACGGTTATGGGGCTTGGTACCGATGCCTTATGATGCTGATTTCTACTGCAACCAAAGAGTTGAGACTGGTCAGTTGATGATTTCGCATCTCTCAACACTGGCATAATTAGGAAAGAGGTTGATGAGATGGAATGCTTAGGAAGAAGAGAGAGCTAGTGATCTCACTTGTGGCTCTACTACGACATCAGGTGTGGGTTACTAGAAATTAAATCGTAACTTGCTGTGCATTTTGAATATTTGATTGACTGCATTGATTGAACTGTTGAATTATTGCATCATATGCATAGCCCAATACAATTGAAACTGAATTACAGGTAAGTCTGTTGACTGTCATGTTGATATTGTTTATCGATTGGTTAATTCTTATTGCAAATGATTGATTGAGACTATAGTGATTGAATTGATTGAATATGGAAAACTGTAATCCTTGAATCTTCGTATAGTGGAGAAAAAAGATTAATATATTGTAAAGTCTAGCTAGCTACTAGACTTTACCCCAGGACTCTTATGCACATATGGTGAATAGCCCCAATTGAACCCAGTACCGGTTGGATAGGGGTATTGAGTAAATGTGAATTGTGACTATAAGACTAATAAACTGTGGTAACCGTCTTATCATTGATTTTCTTTCCGATAATGACAGCATTGTAATATTGATGATGTATTGTTTCCGTTAATAAATTGTCAGGATAGTTAGAACAGTATAAGCCCTAACACGACAGATACATGTTATGGTATCTGTCAGGTTTACCAAGCTAGAAATTGTAAAGTTAAGAAACCAAACGTTACCAGACTTTATGATTTAAAAGATTTTGACCTAAACCATTTATTCTAATAATATTCTTAGAGTTCTGATTTATTTATGTAATTTTTGTTGTTCAATTGGATACTATTATTGAGCATTTGCATTCGTTATTATGAAATTAACTGTTAATTTCTCGTGCGGAGATTTCATTCTGAATATGGATTTTTTTCGAATCCAATAATCTAAGTGACAATCAGCACTGATGGATAATTTATTATTTCTCATCTGTTTTCCTTTTGTGGGATTTACAGGTTTGTTAGACGAAGACAGAGACACGATTTTGGGGGTTAAATTGACAACAGGGCCACCTAAAGGTATGATGTTGAGTTTATTATATCTAACAGGATGCAGAGAGTGTATATCTAGCATCATCCATTGTAAAATATCAGATAATTCTTGTAAATAAATTGAGATGTGGCAAAAACAATGGATGCTATTAGCAATGTATAAAAAAGATCCATGCCTTATGTTATGTATATTGAATGGTAAATAGACGCGGTAGATTGTTGCACCTCCGGATTGGTGGTGTGACATGCAGTAAAAGTTTAGCACATGATCTAATAAATTCAGTTGCTTTTAGGTCCATAATATTTTGAGATTTGATTAACTCTATAATTAAGAATTTGTACGATAAAAAAATAAAGAAGATGAATATATATATATATATATATATATATATATATATATATATGAGGAGGGATCTAATTACACCTTTTTTGGTGACACACTTTGACACCTACTATTTTTAAAGTCCAAATAGTCGATTTAAACCTTTCAACATGATAGATATATTAAAATGTGCTTGGAGATCAAATTTTACATTTTTTTGAATTTTTTTGCTATTTATTAAGATGGTTACAAAAATTGTTGTTTTCAGACCATTGAAAAACAACGATTTTGTAACCATCTTAATAAATAGTAAAAAAATTCAAAAAAATGTAAAATTTGATCTCCAAGCACATTTTAATATGGTGATCATGTTGAACGGTTCGGATCGGCTGTTTGGATTTTGAAATCGCAAAATCGACCTATATAAAAAACGGTGTCATGATGTGTCACCAAAAAAGATGTAATTGGATCCCTCCTCTATATATATATATATATATATATATATATATATAGATATAATTTTTCCTCACTTCAACAACAACTTATTTTATACGTCTTTTTTCTTAGGAGAACTTATTTTATAAATCAATTATAAACTTTCCTATGATGTGGCATGTTTCTTACTTTCTTGCGTACACGTAAGAATTCCTTTTTTACAAAAAGGTCGTCGCAAATGTTGACAATTCTCAGATATAGAATTACAAAAGCAGTATGATTATTGATGGTCATGTTCTTGGTCAAATCAATTGAGCAGCATTAATTGAATTCTTGTAGCGCAAGTCAGAGGGCATGATTTTTTTTTTTTTTTTTGTCATTTGCATGTGTTCCCTAACCTGTAAACACCACCTCCCCAATTATATTATCCGGCTGTAGTAGTAAAATTATGGTTAAATGATTGAAGCAGTTCAACATTTCGCCAAAATTATTTAAAAATTAACAAAGTTGAATCAACCTTCCCATGTTTACCAATTCCGCCCAGATCCTCTAATTTGGCCTGAAGCTAAGAATTGGGTTTGGTGATTAATTGACCGTTTTCTCAACAACATTCTCGATTTTAATTTGGTTAATAAGTATATTTTAATTAGTCAGTTTGGTTGTATTTTTGAAAACCGAATAAAACTTTAATTTACCTATTTTATTTTGATTTATAACCGAACCAAACCGATGAACACCCCATATTCGTGCATGGTTCTGTGGGCTAACTGCTAAAAAACAGTGGTTGACGTGTCCAAATAAATTTTTAGAACCGAATTAAATTTAGAGAGCTAGCTATGAATTCAGTTTATGAAAAAAAAAAAACTACAATTAAGATTTTGTACGATAAAAAAGTTAAAAACATGAATGTAAATATTTTTCCTCACATCCAACAACAAAGTATTTCACATGTCAATAATTAATTTCTGCTGGAAATAATTGCCTCTATGTTATCTGACTTTTTTCTTGTGTACACGTAACAATTCCTTTATTACAAAAGGTCGTCGCAAATGTTGACCATTAATTTTCAGATATAATTAGAAACTATATTATTGATGGTCATGTTGTTGATCAAAACAAGCAGCATTAATTCTAGCTTGTAGCGCAAGTCAGAGGGAATGAACAGAAATTAGCATATGCATGCATGTGTTCCCTAACCTGTAAACACCACCTCCCAATTATATAAACCGATATACGCACTATTCTATTAGGGTATGTTTGATTTTAAAATAAAAATAGTTAGAATAGTTAAGTTAAGAATAGCTATTGTTTGTCTTATTAGAATAGTCAAATCTCAAAAAATTTAAAAATAGTTTATTTTAATAAGACAAAAAGTTTGAATTCACTATTCTAACTATTTTAACTCAACTAAACACTGAATAAGTTATTCCGAATCAGGGTTACAAATGGAGATTTTGATTTATAGTATGAATCTATATATCTACACTATGCGTAGTACTATAGCCTCACTCTTCTACGAATAATGACTATATTTTGTAATTATTATAAAAAAAAAAAAACTTACGTGAAATATATTGCAGTGACATTTTAAGAAGGAAAACTGTTCTCTTTTAAATTGCATTGTCTTTGCCCTTGACTACTTGATAATATTGATCATCTACAATTTAAGGATGGCTGAATTTGTTTACAACATCATTAAGTTATTTTATTTATCTAATTTCATATGAATTTTCCGAAAATAACATTACAATTCACTGGATATATCCATTATATAGTGGAAGGGAGAGTGAGAAAAATTGGTGATCGTCTCTCTCTGTCTCCCTGAAGGCCGTAAGAAGGTTCCACTCCACTGGTCATAAATTCCGGCTCAACTGCCTTTTACAGCAGCCAATGGTTATGAATAAAATAAAAATAAATAAAGCAGCCATTTCAATGGTCTAAAACCTCGGATCTTCTCTTGTCACCAGATACACAGTAACATATGAATAATTCGGGTTCGGTTTGGCAAGGTCAAAAATTCGTGATTCGGGAATAATTCAGGTATAATTCGAGAATGATTCGGAATTACAATACGAGACCTCAGTGCATATTTAATTCTTTACTAATGATTTACTATACGAGATACTGCTTGTATTTGACACAGAAGATTAATAATATTCAAAAAGTTGAGTAAAATGGGAAATTGGCCTCTTCACGTGGATGGCTGGACTTGGGAGCAATTGGGAGCAAGTCACGTGGGTGGGACCCTGGCTGGAGCAGTTTTCAGAACCAAAAATTAACCTTGTACAAGAAATTCAATTTTTTTTTTCCGAAAAAAAAGTGAAAAAAACGCGTATTATTCGCGTTTTATTCGGTCAAAGGTTCGGTCAACGAATAATACGCCATTCGGTTCAGAAACACCCCAAAAACGTTTTATTCGCAAATTAAACACGAATAAAACGCAAGTATTGTTACTATGACCAGATACATATATTTATGTAGCCAATAGCAACACAGAGTATTGCAGAATTGATGCCACAGAATTGATAACAAATAAATGGTTGCATCAGTGGGGTCTAGATCTAGGAATCATCTAGAGAATAAGAAGTCAATTAACGCATGAAAATGGTTTGAACAATATGGACCTCGATTGTGATTTCTGACATTGGACTGCTATATATAATAATATCAATTAGAATTACTGGATACATAATAATTACATCTCAGTAACGTGGTGAAAGTGATACAATTTATAAAATATGAGATGGTGCATGGATGTCGGCTCCTTCCAACGTCTAGAATGCAATTTTTTTTCTTACAAAATTAAACCAGTATCAATCATCTAGATGTTATATATACCAGTATGAATAAAAAATTAAGAATTTTTTATTAATTTTTAAAACCAGTATGAATACAAATTAATTAATTTTTATTAATTAAGTTTTATGTATACCAGAAAATCTCAGAAAACCAGTATGAATAAAAATGAAGAATTTAAAAATTGGGTATTAAATCGAACTTAATTAATTTGACTATTTTAAAATATCTTTAAAAAAAAATCAAATGTATTTTTTTCTCCATGATGCATTCATTATTAAAAAAAATTAATAATAATTTTTTTTAAAACTCATATGTCAAAATAAAAATTGGTATAAGTGATATATATTTTTTTTATATGTACATAAAGTATTATTACTTTTTGATTTTTTTTATATGAACCAATAAGTTGAAAAATTAACGTCTGAAAATTATCCACATAAAGTATTTTCAGACCTTAAACGCTAAGCTATGGGATAAAAGTGCATTATTTCAGCTATGATCGTTATAGGGGTAATAGCATTCCGCTATAGCGTGTAGCGCATGCTATGCTACATAGGCTTTTATTTCAAGACCCAAATTGAAAATTTCTTTGAAGGATCTATATTTTTTTAAGGCCCATATTACTTTTGGTTCTAAATAAAAAAATTATAGATAGTTTATTGACATGATGCTTAGGTTGTTTTGAATATAAAAAGAAAGCTTGTCATGATGCTTAGGTTATTTTGAATAAAAAAGATAAATAGTTTATGATATTATTATGGATATTTTGAATAAGAATTTGAATTTTGCAATGGTTCAATATGAATATTATATTTGTTAATCAATTTGGTGTTACTTATTGCTCTATGAGACTTTAGATAATGTTGATAATTAATAGAATTATATAATACAATTTTTGAAAAAAAAAGCTATATTGGATAGCTTTCGCGGTAGCTTTTTTCTTAACCTTTCCGCGATGATGCGATAATCGCTATTTAGAATCTTGAATGATATAGATCACATCTAATGATTATAAAAATAAAGTAAAATGAAATTTTAAGATAAATAAAAATTAAATTGACCCTTCTTCTTATTAAAAAAAAATTAATTTGACCAATTAGTTTTCCTTAATAGATCGACATGTGAACCAATTTTCATGCAATTTGAACATATTTATATTCCATAGAATGATGTAAAATATAAAATGTTTGCAATTAACCAAGTCATCTGAATAAAGGGTGAGACTTGTATCAAGGTTTACTATTTTTGTGTATATTATATTTTTAATAAAGTGGGTTTTGTGTATATTATATAAAGTATAGATTACATTTCAGTTGCTGAATTATAAAATTATAAAATTATTTTTATAGCTGTCAAAACTGTCAAATTATTTTCACTTTTAGAACAGCTAATATTTTTAGAGAAAACTTAAAACTAGGGAATCTATGAAATAGATTATTTTTAAAATTTTGAATCACAAAGTAGCTTTTGCTCTGCATTTTAACGGGTTTAATTGGCGCCATGTCAAAAGAAGATTCTGATACAACATCAAGATAATGTTAGACTATTTAAAAGATAAGCATCAATTTGAAAGGTCAAAGAGGATTAGCAATTATGAACAATTTTTATATGAAGAATAATTTATTGTACGGTTCATCTAAACTCTAAAATTCATGGTTTTATCAATAATATAAGTAGGGTTAAAATGCACCATTGGTTTTGTATTCCAATCATACTTCACATCTTTAATTTCATTTTCAAAGTCCGAACAGTCGATCCGAACCGTTCACCATGCATGATATTTGTATTAAAATGTGCTTGGAAACCAAATTTTATATTTTTTGGAAATTTTTTACTAATTTTTAGATATGTACAAAATCACTGTTTTCAGAAGATTCTGGACCATCTAAAACAGTGATTTTGTACCTATCTAAAAATATAGTAAAAAAAATTTCAAAAAATAAATTTTTTTTTGTCTCCAAGCACATTTTAATATGAAGATCATACTGAGTAGTTCGGATCGATTGTTCGAACTTTGAAAACGGAGAAAAAGACGTAAAGCATGATTAGAGCACAAAACCAATAATGCATTTTAACCCTACTCCAATAATATTATCCTAACCAATCTGGGACGCATTTCCGGTTCAAGTTAATTATAAACTTCATCCGGTAATTACTACTTCAGCTTCAATCATTAATTAATTAATTGTAGGTGGCTGCCACTACGTAACTCAACCCAAAAATAATTGGTTTCTGAAATGGAATTTTAAATATTTTATTAGGCAAATGGGGGCAAACCCATTTTTTCTTCAAAAAAAGGAAAAAAAAAAAGAATTTTATTAGGCCTCTCTTATCATAATAATCAATCAATGTATATTTTCTCGAAGCAAAATTGTATGGATCCTTTGGTTTTACATGTATATATTTCTGTCGTTGTTCTTAACTTAATTTAACTGGACTTTCCTGGTATATATATCTCCATTTTTATATTAAGCACGTAAATATCCTAATCCATTTAAAATGAATTAAAAAAAATAAAATTTCAGATTAAATATCAATCCTCCAATTAAATATTCTGATTCTATGCATTTTTGCAGTGTTCTAAATAGCGCGCTATAGCGGCGCTATAGCGCCGTTATAGCGTTTTTGGACCCCAAACACTACGCTATGACATCAAAATGCGCTATTTGCGCTACGGCCGCTATTTGCGCTATACAATATGCGTTTTTTTTTTTTTTTTTAAGCAATTTATATGGGTTTTAAATAAAGATAAAAAAAAATCTCAAACTGAAATTGAATTTGTTGCTACTTGCTACAGATAAATCAATTTGAAATTGGGAATAGAAATTGAAATTTGAATAGAAAAAAAGTCCAAACCAAAATTAAAATTTGAATAGAAAAAAGAAAAGATTATGTCATGAATCATGATGTTTAAGATATTTTTAATAGGAAAAATCGATAGTTTATGATATTACTATGGATATTTTGAACCGCAATTTGGACTTTGTACGGTTCAATAGGAATATTATAATTTCTTAATTACTTTGGTGTTATTTATTGTTCTATGAGACTTTAGATAATGTTGATATTTAGTACAAATATTGAATATACGAAATGTAAAAAAAAAGGCTATTTGGAATAGCTTCCGCTATAGCTTTTTTTTAGCCTTCCCGCTACGACGCTATAAACGCTATTTAGAACCTTGCATTTTTGTAATGTTTTTTTAACTTGTAGAAGTCTAAATTTATTTAGACACGTACTCACCACATGCAAATTGTATCATATTTATGATTGGTCCCGATTTTTTTTTTTTCAATTTTTGAAATGTCATTTAAAGAATTTTTGAATTGATTGGTCATATATTCATTTTTTATATCATTTAAAGAATGTTATTTGTCATTTAATATGTCAATTTTTTTTTATGAAAATAAGTTACCGAGATAAAAAAAAAACAAATATTTCATTTAAGGAATGTTATTTACGTGTAGATATTATTTAATATGCTATTTAATATATTATTATTTTGTCTAAATTATTTAAAGAAAATATATCATTTTGTATTAGATTGTTTTTGTTCTCTTATAATATATATCTCCGTTGTAACACACAGACACAATAGTAAAACAAAATGTTATTATTACCAATTCAAACTATCAAGATATAGAAAAGAAATAAAACATTCAAGTTATCTTTAATTTAATTATTTCTGGTGCTATTAGTTCTCTGTGGAATCAGTTTTATATGTTGCAAGATTAAAGGCTTTTATATGTTTTCTAGTTCTCTCGTGACACTGTTCTATCATTTTAAAAAATTTAATGTATTGTTTGTAAAGAATATGTGAGTATTCACAAGAGTAAAAAACAATTATTGTCGAGAGTAAATTGACAAAAATTGTTATTTTCTAAAAATATCGCTATTATCAATGAAAATATCTACAAATATACTAGCGTTGTTTTACAATTTTACTCTTGCGGATGCAAACAGATTCTTGTATAATTTGTATGGTGTTTTTTTCCTAAATGTATGATAGAAACACAACACAGGAGAAAACACTAATAAATAACATGAATGTCTTTCCAAACACACTTTAAATTTTTATAATGAAATACACTTAACATGATTGGTAAGTATATCTCTTTTTTGTGTGGAAGAGGTTGGGATGAAAATCATGAAATCCCTCAACTATATATCTAATTGTTATAAGAGATCTTTCACACAAATTTTAAACATAAGACCTTCTATACAAAGAACATTTTTTTTTTGTACTAAATCAAAAATTGAATCTCAACATTATTGAAAGATTTCATTTGCATAATCCATACCTATCTACAAGTTCTTCAGAAGAGAAAACTAGACCAAACACTCATTAATAAACTAATTATTAGTATGTACATGGATGATATATATCATGGCAGGGCCCAGGAACTCCGGTCACGGGGTTAATTTGTTATATCAATCTTCCAATCTTCTTCAGATCCATCTCAGATTATAAAAAATTTCATGATTTAATATGTACATACTAATTATTAGTATGTACATGGGTGTCTAAACTGACTGTTTTTTAAAGGAAACCGTCAGTGTTAGGTATCTACATTAACTGTTTTTTAAAGAAAACCGTCGGTGTTGGGTACCTACACTGACTGTTTTTTAAAGAAAACCGTCGGTGTTGGTATCTACACCGACTGTTTTTAACAGTCAGTGTAGATACATAAACATTGACGGTTTATTGAAACAGTCAATGTTGGGTATCTACACTGACTGTTATTTACCCATCAGTATAGATATACCTATACTTACGGCGTCATCACTGACGCCTCAATAACAGTCGGTGTAGGGGTATTTTAACAGTCGGTAAGAGGCTTTTTTTGTACTAATGAACCTTCTATACAAAGAACATTTTTTTTTGTTACTAAATCAAAAATTGAATCTCAACATTATTGAAAAACTTCATTTGCATAATCCATACCTATCTACAAGTTCTTCAGAAGAGAAAACTAGACCAAACACTCATTAATAAACTAATTATTAGTATGTACATGGATGATATATATCATGGCAGGGCCCAGATTATAAAAAATTTCTTAAAGACAAAAAAAAGTATGTGATAGAGGACAATAATTAAACTATTGATGACACTAATTATTCAAATTAATGTCCTCATTTTAAAGAATACTATTATTTAATTTCCTTTTGGACATATATAATAATTAATTATATGGAAGAGTCCACATCTGCTTTCTAGTTATGAAGGTTGCAGATGTGTCATAGTCCATACAAACCGTCCAATTAACATCTAAAGTTGCCATATCACAATCAAATTAATCCAGTTTTTAAGGTCAGGTTAATTTAAATCGCCCTATATATTCTAATCATATTAGAGCTCGTTCGGCAACATAAGGATTAAATTTTAACCCGCACTAAAGAATTAATATTCGGTACGTTGCTTTAATCCGTAGATAAAGGTTAATTAAGGAGACTTATTCTAGAGGTAGAGGTGCCTCAGACTTTATCTGGAATTAAGATTTAATGCGAAAGGAGGCTAACAAGAAGACTTATTCTAAAGTTTAATTAATGTTACAGGTATTAAAGCTGTTATTATGGAAATATTTACAAAATACATTTTTGAAAATGATGAAAATAATGGAGATAATTTATATGCAATAAGTCGTATAACAAGAAGAAACTATATATATATATATATATATGGAAGACGAAAAAGTTAATGAAACCTTAATATAATATTTGCACCAGAAAAGATAATGCTCAGTATTTTATTTCTCATATTGTCTTACGGTTAACTAAATGGTGAAATAAATTATTTTGATGTTTTTTTTTTTATATTAAAAGATGGTATATATACCAAATCAAAATTACCTACCTCCAAAGTAAACAATCTTCTTACTACCCAAGTAAACTCGAGAATAAATAGTTCAAGTGAAGTGACAACTGTATAATTGTAGAATACTCGTATTTAATTATTTACTACTTTTGGCTTCACTTGTAATATCACTTGATGCGCAAAGAAAAAACAGATATACATCGTGTGTGTAGAGTAATGCTACGGTGCTTTGGGAAGTAAAGAGGGTGTTTTACTTCCCGCTCATATCTCCATTTTCAAAGTTCAAATAGCCGATTCGAACTTTTCAACACAATCTTCATATTGAAATGTGCTTGGAGACCAAATTTTACATTTTTTGGAAATTTTCTACTATTTTTTTTGAATTTTTGAAAATTAGTGTTTTTCTGAATTTTTTATTATTTTTGTATTTAATGAAAAGCTGTGATTTTCAAAAATTCTAAAAAAATAGTAAAAAATTTGCAAAAAAATATAAAATTTGGTCTCCAAGCATAAATCAATATGAAGATCATGTTGAGATGTTCGGATCGACGATTTGAACTTTGAAAATGGAGATATGAGCGGGAAGTAAAACATCCTCTTTACTTCCCAAAGCACCGTAGCCTATCCCTATATATATATATATATATATAGAGGAGGGATCCAATTACACCTTTTTTGGTGACACATCATGACACCGTTTTTTTCATAAGTTAATTTTGCAATTTCAAAATCCAAACAGTCGATCCCGAACCGTTCAACATGATCACCATATTAAAATGTGCTTGGAGATCAAATTTTACATTTTTTTGAATTTTTTACTATTTATTAAGATGGTTACAAAATCGTTGTTTTTCAATGGTCTAAAAACAACGATTTTGTAACCATCTTAATAAATAGTAAAAAAAATTCAAAAAAATGTAAAATTTGATCTCCGAGCACATTTTAATATATCCATCATGTTGAACGGTTTGGATCGACTATTTGAACTTTGAAAATGGTAGGTGTCAAAGTGTGTCACCAAAAAAGGTGTAATTTGATCCTCCTCATATATATATATATATATATATATATATATATATATATATGTTGTGTCACGTTTAATTACATTTAATTATTTTTTTACAATTTAAGTAATTAGTTTATTCAAGATTCGTCATTCGATCAAGATCTAACGACTTTGATTACGCGTAACTTGCGTGAGGCGTGACTAGACCAATCCGCGCCCGTGTCATGCCGAGTAGATCAATTCGCATCCGTGTCGTGCTGATTTTCCGAAGGATGATTACATCACACAAATAATTACGCACGGAACACGCATATCACGACACGTGACCAACACAAGTACCGTGACATATCCGGTCACGACGTGATTTTTTTGCATCCATAGTGGTCAAGAGAATATAGTTATATCACAATCATTCAAACCCTAAACAAATTAAATGAAAAGATAGTAATCACTAATTCTATCATGCATGTAGTTAAAAAAAAACTGGTATCTAATGAATAGTAGACTGTATGATGTATTGTCCATTCATTAGGCCCACTTTAACGATCGTTGAAAGATAGGATTTGTCTCCTTTCATTAAAAAAAAAAAAAAAAAAAAGAAGGATGTCGGAAAGAAAGCACCTTTTCATCTTCACAACGAAAAAGAAAATAAAAGAGAAGTTACAATCATGAGAGGTGTTGAAAGAGCATCTATATGTTACTTTTAATCTTTATATAGGTGAGAATATATTGTTGATTCAAGATATTTTGCTTTATTGAGATGTGGTGGTTTAACTTAACACAACGGATTTAATAATGGCTAGAAGGGGCAAATCGAGTGCGCTTAAATTTAAGAGTACCTGAGTACGTACATTTGAAAAGAAAAATAATAAAAGGGAATATGAGAGAGAAGGAACATTCCAAAGAATATGCTTCATTGATGCTGTGGGGCCCACACCACGTCAAAGTCGGTCTGTGCATGTGTCACTGCATTGTCCATGCGCCACATACAACAAATCATTTAAAATCGGTTTACCATGAACCTATGTAGAGTTTTTAACCAAGGTGCTATGAATAGTATAAAACGCTATGTGTTATTATTTCGAAAAAAAATTTAAAAGATGAATGTAATTTGTTAAAACCGATCTATTTTGTTTTTGATGTGTTTACATGTCAAATTTATAATTTATAATTTTATTTAGTTTAAACTCAAACGGTCAAAAATAGTGAAAACTGAATGTACTAAAATTAACTGAATTTTTTTTTTTTTTTGATCACTTGAGTTTTAACATATTGAATTTGTTGTTTGAAGTTAACTCGATATGTTTTCAAAACAATAGTACATAACGTCATATTGTCGATAGCTCCTTAGCCAAACTCACCCACATGTACTACATAAATGACATTCAGAGATAAATTAATATGATCTTAAACTGTATCATAAAATTCTTTTGTTAAATTCGTCGGAACCGATTTAAGGCTTTTTTGTGATATATTCGCTATTACTTTTTTGGTTCGGCATTTGACCAAGATCTATTCAAATAAACTGAATTATAATGATGTTAAGATGAACTAAAGAATGGTAGAGATGATGATAGCAAAGAAGGTACTGATACATCTATTAACAATATAATATGTTTAACAAATCCAAAACCAGATCAAACAATGATAAATATTTTTCTATACAATATTGATAATTCTACTATAACTAATCTAAAACATATTTAAGTGCACAATTAATTAATTAAAGAATAAGATTTTAAAAGTCCAAAGTTACTTTATATGTTATAACACAACTATATTGTTAATTACTAATTGTCTCTCCATAATATAACATATTAATATATAATACAAAATTTGTACATTAATTAACAAAACTGAGCAAATATTTCATATATATATCCCTAAAAAATTATAAACTCTGTTTATAAATCCGAAAAATCCATGAAAGAACAAAAAAAATTAGACTTAACAAAAAATAAGCTAAATCAAACATATAAATTCAAGCATCCTTACAACCCCAACATTTCTATTTACAACATAATTTTTGGGTTTAGTCCACTGTGGTTAATTGTATACTGTAAATTCTTCCTTTTGTATATATGACTCATAGTTTTTTGTAAGTCTCAATATATTCTAATTTGAAAATAAATTAAAATAGACACTATCATGTTTTCCAAAAAAAAAAAAAAAATAGGAAACCAATATAATAACATGCTTCCATTTTTCATCAATCATTTAAAATATTAGTGTAACAAAAAAAAAATCATACAACAAATCATTTTATATTGACAATAATTTCTAATCAGTTAAGTCAGGGGTGAAAATAGGTTATGGAAAAGGGATGCTAAGTCAACTTTATAAATTAAAACTTTTCAATTTTTTTCTTTATTTTTTTTAGTTTTAAAATATTGTATATTATTAGTCTTCTTCTAAAACAATTTTTTTTTAAGTTTTAAAATATCTCATATTTCAATTTTCTGATTTCGTCTCTAATTCAATCTATTATGTTTGCACCGATCCCAGCCATCATGATCTCTCTCAGAAGGCCCCATTGGTTTGTGGCCGTGGGGCTTTTCACTGTACCAAACTATGCAGTGTGTCGATCATCAATTGGTTGCTCTAGTCAGACCATTTGCACCATGCACTGATTTTACGAGGAATTTGGGCCACACAAATCTACACATGTGCACCCCAAGTGACGAGTCTTAAAGTGCAATGAGTAATGGATAAAGAAACAAAAAACAGAGGAACCTTTTACTTTTGGGTAGGGCCTACAACATGACAAGTTGTGTAATAATGAAATGATAATTGGCACAAAATTGACGGCTCAAATCTGCGCTTGACAGAGATTGGAGACCAAAGAATGGATCCCACTCCGCTGCTTTTCTTTTGTAGAAAAGCAACTTCTGCTCTTCTTTTGCTGTCTATCTCTCTCTCTTCAAAGAGGAGAAAGAGAAAGAGAAAAGAGATAGAGAGAATAGCAGAGAGAGAGAGCATGAAAAAGAAGAGCATCAGAGTTGGATTCACCAAAGAATATCCTTACCCAATGTCAATTTATTTATCTCAACAATACCAAACTAATAGAAGAATTAAGAAGTTTTTAATCTCACTTTTTTTTGGGTGAACTAATCTTTAAAACCTATCAATTGACTTGAAATGATAAATTTAAATCGTTAAAATCGATCTACTTTACAAGTACATTTATATAATAAATTATAAATTTTTGAATTTAGACGATAACAGATAAACACATCAAAATTAACTTATAATTTTTTTTTACCGCCTAACTGAATACTAAATTGAATCTCAAATTTTTTAATTTAATGTTGGATTAAATTAAAATAAATACATGAAAATGACATTTTTGAGTAATGCAATGTATCTTGATCTTCTACCTGTGATGCGACTCGAGAATGGATCAAATCAGACACAAAATATAGACAAAAAAATGACTATTTTAAGAACCGCATAAGTAGAATAGGTGAGGACGTGTCAGCGTCCTTCTGTGTTGTACTGAATCTCAAACCACCCATGTTTTGAGCCCTGACGGTGTCAGATTGGAGAGACAAAGTAATATGTGCCAACCTAATGATCAGAAAGGCAAAGTAAGAGAAAAGGACTTGAAGTTGCATTAAGTTTATATGTGCATATTTTTTATTGTAATATCTTCCTAAGTTTATATTTTTGTGCCAATGTTTTCTGGTATATGTGCCAACTTAATGGATTAAGTGCTGAATGATAATGCCATTTATTTATCTTCAATATTGCTTCTCATATATTGTTTTTTTTTTTTTATAGATGTCTGAACAAGGAACTCAAGCTGAACAAGGGACTCAAGTAGCTGCCCAAATTGAAAGCAATACGCAGCCAACTTCGGTTGATGCAACAGAAATTGAGAGTTCTAACTGCAAAAGGAAGAGAAAATCGATAGAACCAAGGTCTCAGGTATGGGCAGAGTTCACCAAGTTTAAGGATCAAAAGAGTAATGAAAAGGCTAGGTGTAATTTTTGTGGAAAAGAATTCTTTGCTGATACAAATAGAAATGGTACAACAAATTTGAGAGCTCACATGAAAAAATGTAAGGGGAAAGAAGAAAAGAAACAAGCACTTGTATCATTTGAGTAAGGGGTTGTTGGTGAAAATACGGGTACAATTAGTAGTTGGAGGTTTGATCCCGATGTTATTAGAAAAGAGATTTCTTGTATGATCATCTTAGATGAACTTCCTTTCTCCTTTGTTGAAGGGGAAGGGTTTAAAAAGTTTGTGTCAACAGCTTGCCCTAGATTTTGCATACCGAGTCGATCCACCATTACTAGGGACTGTTTTGATGTTTACATAAATAAGAGAACCAAATTGAAAAACTACTTGAGATTGAACCAGCAAAGAGTGTGTCTTACCACAGATACATTGACCTTTTTGCAAAAAGTAAACTACATGTGTCTCACGGCTCACTTTATCAATAGTGATTGGAAACTAAATAAAAAATTATGAATTTTTGTCCAGTTTTGGGTCATAGTGGTAAAGAAATTGGAATGTCTATAGAGAAGTGCTTGTTTGAGTGGAGAATTGATAAGGTTTTTACCGTTACAGTAGATAATGCAAGGTCAAATGATCTTGTAATTAATTTTTTAAAGAAAAAAATCACTAATTGGGGTACCGGTATCTTAAATGGGAAGCACCTACACATGAGGTGTATTGTCCATATCATTAATTTGGTGGTTCAAGATGGTTTGAAAGAAATGTCTGATTCGGTTGCTCGAATCCGAGCTGCTGTAAAATATGTGAAACAGTCCCCAAGACGGTTACATAAGTTCAAAGAATGTGTGATAATGGAAAAGATTGATAGTAAGGCATTGATGTGTTTAGATATTCCCACCCGATGAAACTCTACATATATGATGTTGGATGTAGCTCTAAAATTTCAGAAAATATTTGAAACTTATGCGGAGCAAGATTATAATTTTATTTGTGATCTTGTTAATGAGGGTGAGGAGATGGGGCAAAATGAAAGAGGTATTGGTGCACCAACCGAATCAGACTGGAAAAATGCTGAAAAAATAGCAATTTTTCTAAAACATTTTTATATTTTAACTAATCGAGTTTCTGGATCATTTTATGTGACTGCCAATGTTTTCTTTCGTGAAATTACTAATGTTGAGTGCTTGTTACAAAGTTTGAGAGGGAGTAATGATATGGAATTAAGTGCAATGACGGAAAGAATGGCTGAAAAATACAACAAGTATTGGAGTAATATTGAGAAAGCTAATTCTTTGATCTATGTTGCGGATATTCTTGATCCTCGACACAAATTATAATTCATGGAGTTTGCTCTTGGGGACTTATATGACAAAGATAAGAGTGAGAAAATGATAAAGAAGATCAAAGATGATTTAGTTTTGTTATTTGATGAGTATAAGAGATTATATGGCTCGACATTAAATAACAATGGAAGCAATAATAACACTACAATAGAACTGAATCTCGGTAAAGAGGATACACAAACAGAAGTGATGGACTCGAGGTTTAAGAAGCATAAATCTGTAACAAATGCAGGAGAGAGCAAGAGTGAGTTGGAGAAATATCTTAAAGATGATCTAGAAAATGATGTATCAAATTTTGATATTTTGGGATGGTGGAAGCTTAATGTTCCAAGATTTCCTATTTTGTCCCACATGGCACGTGATGCTCTTGCTGTTCCTGTTTCAATAGTGGCTTCTGAGTCGACTTTTAGTACAGGTGGTCGCGTACTTGATTCATTTAGGAGTTCATTGACCCCAAGAATTGCACAAGCTCTCATATGTGCTCAAGATTGGCTTCGTTCAAAATATCCAGTTGGTGTTGAAGAAAATTTAGAGATGCTTGATCAGCTCGAAGAAAGTAATGAAAATTATCTATTTACTAATTCAATTTAGAGATACTCTCATATTTACTAATTTTTTTATTGTATTTGTGTTTTCAGAATTTTTCAAAATTGGATTGGAGAATACAGCAACTCCAACAAATAATTAGAATTTTCTGAATTTAGACTTGCTTTTGGTTTGTATTAGTCAATATTTTTGTGCTAAAACTCAAATTAGCTAGGTGTGATATGAAGTTAGACTTGCTTTTCGTTTGTATTAGTCTATATTTGTGTGCTAAAACTCAAATTAGCTAGGTGTGATATGAAGTTAGATTACGCTTCACCAACAATTAGGTGTGATATGATGATCATGATATGCTCCACAGCTCACAGGTATATACTCTTTTCCTTTACTTTGTAATTTATTATTTCTGCAATTATACGTATGATGAATACTAATCAAGTTTTTAACTCTGCCTATGTCATATTGGACATAGCCGGTCCCAAACTCGGAAAAAAGAGGAGGGTTTACGTAAAAAAACTTGAAAATATTGACTTCTTCTCATATTCAATTACTCACATATTTTTTGTTTTTAATTCACTTTTTCTTTTCAATTGTATGTGATGGCTGATATGCTTCTGATCTGTGATGAGTATTGGAGAGAGGATCAATGGGCAGAAGTTTGTGTGGGATAAACCACCTGAATCCGCAACTCTTTGAAAGGATACAGGGAGTGGTGGAGATACTGGTAAATGAGGCTCAGGAGATAAACCAAGGGCATGAGGGTTGTTGCTTTTGGTAAGAAATTGAAGGGCGACTTTTACTAAAAAATTGGGGCGCACAACTGAAATTGGTGAAGAGGTCAAATCTTCTGGTAAGGAGGAGCGGTTGTCAAAAAATGGATGATGGAAAGTTACCAAGAGACCCTTCAGCTTTGAACACTTCACATATGTGAAGGGGCGAGTAGCAGCGGAGCATAATTTTATTTTCTAAGTTTTCGTTTAGAATTATTAATGTTGATGGCACTTTTATTTTCTTACATTCTCAATTTTATGATATTGTAATGGTTTTAGATTAATATAATTCACCTACGGGTTTCAGCTAAAAAATAAAGGCTACATTTTTTATAAGGCAAATTCTTCTATGGACACAAGGACCTATTTGTAAAATGAGTCCTATTTTCATTTTCAAAGTTCAAACAGTCGATCTGACCGTTCAACATTATCTCCATATTAAAATGTACTTGGAGGTCAAATTTTACATTTTTTTGAATTTTTTACTATTTATTAAGTATTTTACAAAATTCAATGGTCTGAATTTGACTAGTTTTTGTAAAATACTTAATAAATAGTAACAAAATTCAAAAAAATGTAAAATTTGACCTCCAAGTACATTTTAATATGGAGATAATGTTGAACGGTCGGATCGACTGTTTGAACTTTGAAAATGAAAATAGGACTCATTTTACAAATAGGTCCTTGTGTCCATAGAAGCATCTCTCTTTTTATAATATATGGTCTGTAGTAAGGGCAAATTCTTAAAAAATAATAAGTCAAATGCTTAAAATAATTTTTTTAATAAATTTCGGTTCGGTTCGGTTGATTGGCTAAAACAGTTCAATTCAGTTGTATTTTTGAAACCGAAATAAAAACCGAACCGAACCGATGAACACTCCTAGTTGAGTTCACAAAGAAACTTGGTAAACTTAAAAACACTCTAGTTCTACTCTCAGTAACGGCTCTATTTCTTCTCTTGTATATAAAGATTGTAACTTACTATGAGAAACAGATCAATAAAACAATCATTTAATTCTTTCTCCAAAAAAACAACAATCATTTAATTAAACTTCGGAAATTTAAAAGAGACTAAGATGTGACATTGACACATTGTAATCCAATCATTTAATTTAATTCTTTGTAATCCAATAATTAATGAAATGAAAAAAATAGTAATCTACGCATCCACACGTGTGACATTGACACATTGTATAGCTGGCAGTTTGATTTCATGGTAACTTGTAGGAAAAAAAATTTCGGTAGAAATTAATAAAAAGGAAGAGAGAAATATAAAGAGTACATTAGTTTTATTATTGATGGAAAGATTTGTAGAAATTTTATTTATTTTAAAAATATAATAAATTTAAAAGGGTAAGAAATCCACCGATTCAAACTCTCTTTTTTATTTTATTTTTAATTTGTCCGCAGTAACGCGAGTTGTTACAAATTCGTTACAGGAATAAACAAATTGGAGTTTAGATCGGTATAACTCATACCGATTTAAACTTTAGAACATTTTCTAATTTGAATGAAAACCATATTTCTTCATATGAGAAGAGAATATGATATGTTATTTGATAAAAAATATTTCTATTGTTTGTATCGGTAATAACATTACTGATCAAAATCAATTTGATTAAATTATTCCTATTGTCTGTAACACTAGCCGTAGACAAATTAAAAAAAGAAAGAAAGATTAAATCGGTGAATTTTTTACCGTTCCAAACGCATTTGATTTTTCAAATCGGTAAAATTTCTATTGATTTTTCTACTAATGATAAAATTGCTATACTTATTTCTGTTTCTCTCTCTTCGCTTTTACTAGTTTCTATCGAATTTTTTTTCCATCTTTGTAAGGTATATGTGCTGATAAAATATTGATTATTCGACATAATTTCCAAAATTAATTTAAATTCACTTTCATAATCCATAAATTTCATCAATGACAATTGATATATTGATATCACTATAAGTATCACTATCAATATTACACTAATTTGACTGTTCAATTTGTTATCCAACGATCTTTTGAATTCTAGTTTCCCAGTGATTTGAATGTTCAACTCGTTATCTAGCGATTTTCCGCGTTCTATACACCAAGCGTGGTTCAATTATAATTTGACTAAATAACAAAGTGAACACTCAACATAATAATAGAAAAGTCAAAATGAATAATAAAATCACTCAATATGAATATTAAATGACATAATTTTAGTATCAAAAATAATCTACGCATCCACACGTGTGACATTGACACATTGTATAGCTGGCAGTTTGATTTCATGGTAACTTTGTAGGAAAAAAGATTTCGGTAGAAATTAATAAAAAGGAAGAGAGAAATATAAAGAGTACATTAGTTTTATTATTGATAGAAAAATTGGTAGAAATTCTATCTATTCTAAAAATCTAATAAATTTAGAACGGTAAGAAATCCACCGATTCAAACTCTTTTTTTATTTTATTTTTAATTTGTCCACAGTAACGCGAGTTGTTACAAATTCGTTACAGGAATAAACAAATTGGAGTTTAGATCGGTATAACTCATACCGATTTAAACTTTAGAACATTTTCTAATTTGAATGAAAACCATATTTCTTCATATGAGAAGAGAATATGATATGTTATTTGATAAAAAATATTTCTATTGTTTGTATCGGTAATAACATTACTGATCAAAACCAATTTGATTAAATTATTCCTATTGTCTGTAACACTAGCCGTAGACAAATTAAAAAAAAGGATTAAATCGGTGAATTTTTTACCGTTCCAAACGCATTTGATTTTTAGAATCGGTAAAATTTCTACTGATTTTTCTACTAATGATAAAACTGCTATACTTCTTTCTGTTTCTCTCTCTTCGCTTTTACTAGTTTCTATCGAATTTTTTTTCCATCTTTGTAAGGTATATGTGCTGATAAAATATTGATTATTCGACATAATTTCCAAAATTAATTTAAATTCACTTTCATAATACGTAAATTTCATCAATGACAATTGATGATATCACTACAAGTATCACTATCAATATTACACTAATTTGACTGTTCAATTTGTTATCCAACGATCTTTTGCATTCTAGTTTCACAGTGATTTGAATGTTCAACTCGTTATCTAGTGATTTTCCGCATTCTAGACGCCAAGTGTGGTTCAATTTTAGTTTGAATGTTCAACTCGTTATCTAGCGATTTTCCGCGTTCTAGACACCAAGCGTGGTTCAAATATAATTTGACTAAATAACAAAGTGATCAATACAAATGAATAATAGAAAAGTCAAATGAATAATAAAATCACTCAATATGAATATTAAATGACATAATTTTAGTATCAAATTGTTTGTTTTACTGTTCAATTAAAATATTTTAGTATTAATTTTGTGTTCTTTTGTTATAGTTTACATGCTCTTGCATTAGTCTATGTTATGTGATTTATTATTTAGTTCAAATATTTTAGTATATACTCTCTATTCCTTACATTAAATGTTTTAAGGGGCAATTTCATGTATCCCCCTCAAAAACTTCAATATTACGTATTTCCCCCTCTAAAATTTGAAATTACATATTTCCCCTTCTAAACTTTCCAAACTCACAAATTTACCCATTTAATCAATAAAATATATTTAATATATTTAAAAATACTTAAATAATATTATTTCGGATTATAAATTTTTTTCAGACCATTATACCCCTTCCTCCTTCCAATCTCGTTCTTTCTCTTCAATTCATGTGCGTCTCACACCGTCCCCACCTATGGATCGGAGCAATGCGGCGAGCTCCAGCTGCATCAGGCTGCCGCACCATCCATGTCGAATCGGCGAAAGATGTCACGCAGCTGCTTCAATCCATAGGTGGGGACGGTGTGAGACGCTCATGAATTGAAGAGAAAGAACGAGATTGGAAGGAGGAAGGGGTATAATGGTCTGAAAAAAATTTAGAATCCGAAATAATATTATTTAAGTATTTTTAAATATATTAAATATATTTTATTGATTAAATGGGTAAATTTGTGAGTTTGGAAAGTTTAGAAGGGGAAATATGTAATTTCAAATTTTAGAGGGGGAAATACGTAATATTGAAGTTTTTGAGGGGGATATATGAAATTCCCCCATGTTTTAATATTCAATCTATGTGATTTATTATTCACTGGAAGAAGGATGTTTTTTTTTTTTATAAGTATTGACTACTAAAAAAAAAATACTTATCAATTATAATATTGATCAATCAAATATTGATGGGTCAAATAAATTATGATATCACAATGATATTAATAATAATATCACCTAACCCTTTCCTTCCACAACGTAGGAAAAATATAAGATACATATTTTGTATTAAGCAATATATGTTCGTTGGGCTTTAAATTTGTATGAGGACCAACAAAATAATAACATTTTTTTTTTCATTGTTTAGAATTTCATAAATGCTAACAAAAATGTTTTTTTTGAGAAACTTAGTAGTGACATGCAAACAAAAATGTTATTGCTTGATTAACACATTAGCAAACCCACTACTAGAAAAACGCATGCTTCTTCATATTTTCGATATTAGCTATGTTACTTATTTACTTATAGGGGTAACCATTAATTTTTAATTTCTACCATACTTTTAATTTATAAACTTATCGTTTTATTTTTATTGAAAGAATAAATAATACCGTATAAGTGCTAGATTACTGAAATTTTTTATTTATACCATATTCCAAAAAAAAAAAAAAACCAAAAAATCATGATTTTAGGAGATTTCCAAAATACCCAGGTCGCCAAGCCAATTTGCGACCCAAAAAATGGAGGACGCCAAATACCCTGCGAATCCCGACAAAACAAAAAGAAACCTCAAAATTTGATAAGATTCCTTTGATTTTATAATAATTGTTTAATAATTTTTAGAAATAGAAAGTATAATTAATAATTTAAATATGTTAGAAAGAAAAGTAAATAAAACAGATAAAACATCTTATAATTTAGATGTACTAGAAGGACTCCGAAACATTTTTCAGGCAGGATTTTCCTAGTTGTAAAAAAAATTAAACTATTTCTTAGTGTGTTACTGGCAAAAAAATAAAAATACTTTGTATCTGAATTATTGATCCCGGTTCAAAAGCCACTTGTAGTAAATATAAAAATTATTGTGTTCTTTCTATTTCTAAAAATTATTAAACAATTAGTATAGGGCTGCAAACGAGCCGAGTTAGCTCGAGTTCAAGGTAACTCGAATTCAACTCGGGAAAATAGCCAGTTGAGTTGACTCGAGTTGAGAATCCGAATCGAGCTGGCTCGCTGACTCGAATTCAACTCGTGAGTAACTCGAGTTGACTCGTGACTCGTTAATCAACTCGTGATCAGTGATCCTAATTACCTACTAGCAGTCTAGCACTTTGAATTTTAAGATGTTGAACTGTTGTTATATAATAATCTATTTCCAAAAAAGTTCATTTGTTCAAAAAGCAACAGCCTTAGTAGAAATTCTTGTATATATTAATGTATATCAAAGTTATTTTTGCTTACAGGTAAGAAAGGGCATCCCTTGAAACACTATTTATTTGTTCAAAAAGTCGAAATATGGGATGCAGGTACTGAACTCAACCGAGTCCGAGTTGAAATGAGCGAGCTGAGTCCAACTCGAACTCAACTCGTGAGTCAAACGAGTTACTCAACTCGAGTCAGAGTAACTCGAGTTTTTAGCGAACGAGTTGTTAACGAGTTCGTTGCCGAGCTGAGTTCGAGTAACTCACGAGTCACGAGCTTTTTGTACAGCCCTAAATTAGTATAAAATCAAACGAATCAACCAAAGTTTGGGTTTTTTAGTTTTGGCTGGGGCCGCAGATTAGCTTGGCGGTCTGAGTGGTTTTGGAAATCCCCCAAAATCATGGTGTTTTCATTTATTTATTTTTATTATGGTATAAATAAAAATTTCGGGCTAGATTACGAGGGCAAGTAGTTTATTTCTCTATTTATGATCAATACATAGTGGCATCTACGCAGGGGCGGATCTAAAGCCATTCAAATGGTGGCTAAGCCACCCCTATGATTTTAAATTTTTAGTTATGTGTACTAAGATTTAATTGAATTTTATTTTTTTAGAATAGTTTATATAGAGCTAGCCCTCCTCATAAATATCTCATGTGTACTTATAGTTTAGTGGTTAGAGCTTATTTTGTGTTGGTGGAGAACTTGGGTTCAATTGTCACCAACCACAATTTGTACATTTTAAGTTTTAGCTCCCTCTATCAAGATTTTCTAGTTCCGCCTCTGCATCTACACATATCCTTATGTGTACATAATAAGTAGAAAAATGAAATATGTGTCCTCACAGTCCGGCCAATTAAAAAACTATTATTTCTCTTACCCATAATACACATCTATCTTCTAATGGAGAATAAAATTAGAACTTTATAAATTTAAAATTAGTTTTATAGTGACTTTTTGAAATTTAGAAGGGTAAATAATTAAAGATGATATCATGAATTTTAGAATAAAAATAAATAAATTTGATATTTTAATGGATATATAGTAATTTTTCCTAGATTGATAGAGAACACAGTGACAAGGTTCGCGTATAATACCCGAATTATATCCGAATAATTTGTTTTTTTGGTGATGCCGAACTGAACGTCGAATTATTCGGTTGACCGAACTTTGACCGAATTATACCCGAATAATTCGCGAATTTTTTTCAGAATTTTTTTTTTTTTTTTTTTGCTTCCTTGTAGGACTGAGATCTCTGATCTGGATTATTCCGAATCATTCCCGAATTATACCCGAATTATTTCCGAATCACAAATTTTTGATCTCGCCGAACCTTTCCCGAACAATTAAGTTGTCACTACGATAGAGAATTGGTTTCATCTGATACGTTGAACTACACATAAAGGCGCAGTAGAATATCCACAAAAGTAGGAATGGACCTCACTTCATACACTGTTGCTGTCTTGTGATGTTGCAAACCAACCCAAGATGCACCATTGCCACATTTATTTCCACATCAAAAGAAAAATATAAAGCAATTTCGGTTGGAGAAAAATAAATAAATAAATAAATCCAAAATTGTTGCCACATCCCACATTTTAATGGAGAACATGCCAAATTGCATTCCACAATCAACCTATAGTTTGTTTATTTTACATGGAATGAAATCCTACAGCCCACGCAATATGGGTCACAATTATTGGATAAAATTAGGTTTTTGGTGCTTTGGATGAAAATTCATTGCTCCTATCCTTCTTTAATGTATTCATAAATGATAGATGGCATGTATGGTGCCTGTACATTCAGCATCATTACAAGTCAATCTCAAAAAAGAAAAAGAAAAAGAAAAATACAAAACCATAATCTGAATTCTTGAGCTTTATACTGGTATTTGTTATGTCCAACTTGATTGGCTTTATGATAAAAAAAATTTCTCTCTTTCTTTTTTTTCCTTTATTGTATTAAGAGCTTGATCAGTGATTAATAACAAAGATTTATATGACACAGTAACCTGAGCAAGAACTTGCTCAGAAAACATACGCAACACTATAATCATTTTTATTGGTACGCCACTTACTGGTACCAGTATCTACTGGCTAAAAGTTTTAACCTCCCATTTCCATGGAGATTTTGGCCTTATGTAAATGAGTTTGAGGTTACAATTAATTGATTGGAAGTAGGATAAAAATGACCAAAAACAAAAGTCTTCGTCAAAGACGCTGAAACGGATAATTGAGCGCCATAATTCGAAAATATAAAAGATGGTCGATGGATAATCTGCAATAAAATTAAATTCATAAATCCAGGTATACAACTATGATTAATTAACAAAGTATGGTCATAAACTCAAAACTATATGTACTTCCAATACACATCACTTTTCTCTACTGATGTCTCTTTCAATACTTAATTGTATCTCCATCATGATTCATAACACTTGATTTGAGAAGGGATACAAATCTCACTTTCTTTCTGATTTTGTCAACGAATATAATTTCATCTTTAAGAACTAAATTAGGATAATTGGTTTTTAAACACCAACTTCCATATTTTGGGCCTTGCTGTTAAGAATAAAATTTCATATTTTGGGCCAAATTTCTTAAAATTATTCAAGATATTAAGATACAAATCTAAGATGATAACTGCTCTGCCATGCTTTATAGGGCTTTTATGGGCCTTATTATCCGGGCTTATGAGGCACCGGATGTTACTGTGATAAGAAGAAATTCTTTTTTTTTTTTTGCAGTTCAGTTCAGATCTCCTTTTGTATTAGGAATAGACCAAGATAGGGGTAGCAAAAAAGCTCGTAGCTCGTGGCTTGATTGTGACTCGCTCGCTCGTTTGGACCGAGCTGTTAACGAGCCAGCTCGTCACTAGCTCGGTCCAGAATTAACGAGTTCAAGCTGGGGCCTGGCTTGCTCGCCAGCTCGGTTAGGCATCAATTTGTGAATTTGTATGAATTTGTGTGCATTTTATACTGTCTAGCTCGGTTCAGTTCGATCCAAAAAGTTTGTTAATTTTATTTTTTTCTTAAAATAAGATCCAGCCAGATCCAGCGAACCAGCTCGTTAGCTCGAGCTGGCTTGTCACTATTTCAAGCTGAGGTTTTAGCTTAGATGTCCTAGGTTCAGCTTGCTCGGCTGTAACTCGGTCCAAAATTAACAAGCCGAGCTAGGACCTAGCTCGGACCGAGCCAGCTCGTTGCCACCCCTTGATCGAGAGAATACAAAACCACGTGCTCATCAAAGCACAAATTAGTTCCAAGAATATTATTTCTAAAGGCTAAAAAATGCTTTGGAAATTCTAAGGCTGTTTAGGAAAGGCCATGGAAATTCCAATTTAATCAAATATTCTGTTCTTTTGATAAACTTTCTTTAAGTTGAGAACTTGAGATGGACAATGCTTGGAAATTGTTGCTACCATCTTTTCTCTTTTCTCTTATATTTTCAAAAGCGAATCTGATCTCCATAAAAGTTGCACCTTACAATTCCAATTCTGTCAAAGGAGACATGGTTTCTAAAGAAACTGAGAGCTATAGCCTATATTATTTATAAACTTGAAATTCTTTTAAAGAAAAAAGTATGAATGCCCCGTCGACACTACTTTATCTGTCACAAGTTATGGTATCAGCTTCTCTCATTTAAAACACCATGGCCAATTGGCCATGCTCCTTTTCTGTTGACATATACCATGCTGGAATTAGAGGTGCAAATGGATCAGATACAGCTCGGATATTGGTAAAACCCAGGGCAGACCCAGGTGGTTCCAGGGACAGCTGCTCTTTCTGAATTTTGAGTTTTAGTGGAGATTTATCGTTCCGACCGACTTTGTTTTCTTCTGAAATTTTTTTTGCCCCCCCTCTTTGGACGTTTGATTTGTAATTCGGGTTAAATTTAGGGTTAAAATTGAAATAAATTTGTTGAATTTTGATTGGTAATTAGAATTATAAGTCAAAACATCAGAAATTACAAGTCAAAGCATTGGAAAGTATAAGTTAAAGCATTATTTTTTATCGAGTACCCAATTGGTTAATGGATTTAAACCTGATTCGATATTTTTTTGCCCCTCTCTGACGAAAATCCTGGATCCGCCCCTAGTAAAACCATCTTTGTATCTGCTTTTATTTTTTGGATACCAATACAGATCAGATATTAAACGGATACGGATGCAGATCGGATATTAAACGGATATGGATACGGATATCTGCTTTTTATAATAGTGAATAACAATAATTTTTTCGTAATATATATTAAACTAATAGTATATGGATAATTAAAATTTAAAATCATATCCGTATCCATATTCGCACGGATATTCGGATATCGGATATCCGTATCTAATTTTTGAATACGGATTCGGATACGGTTGAATAATATCCGATCCGTTTGCACCTCTAGCTAGAATCCTTAACTCACTAACAAGAGAATGGAGAATGGCACCTGTTATAGGCAATAATAATACAAGAATTAATGGGACATAGGCACAGAAAAGTTGTCTGGTTTGTCGGATGAACATGCAAATATAAAACGAGACATGAGAATATGAGATGGTCACGCATCTGGTTCCAATTTTTCCGAATATATCATTTAATTATATTCCAAGATTTTCTACATCACAGTTTGTGGTGTCTCTGTCTAGTGAGCTAGGGAGATCCACCTTTATTATTGGCAATTGATCAACGACCAATTTTTAAAATCCTATTTTAGACTTCTATTTTGGACCAATTCCAACCACTCCTCAATTCCCATCCTAATTCTTTAATCTCTAATTTTTACTTAACATGATTAACTTTTTGGGTGATACATAGACAATTTTTCATGATAAAAGGAGCCTAAAATTTTAATCTATGTTAAAAAAATAGTATTTGGTAGTATGAAACATGTTTGGCTTAATTAAGCAAAAAAAAAAAAAAAATAGAGATAAAAAAGGGTGATGTTAACCTTTGTTTGGAACAGTCCATAATGTATTATATTTATGAGTAAAACTAAGATGTTCTTTAAGCTCGCCAAGCCTCTTTGTGAGCTTAATTCAAAAATCTATCGGATTGACTTCAAATAACGCATTCAAACTGTTGAAACCGATCTACTTCATGAGTGATGCGTTTACATGTTAAATTTTTAAACTAATTTAGTATTAAGTCAAGCGGTCAAAAATAATAATTTATAAGTTAATTTTAATGCGTTCATTTTCAACATTTTTTAACCGCTTGACTTTAGCAGATCAAGTACAAAGCATGCTGGGTTGTCTTGCATTTGCATTGCAAAATAACTAAACAACATGAATTGAATTGAATTGACCGGGGAAGACCGGAGTTAGTTTGGCAATGACATAAATAAGCAGGTCAAATCCTCGCCAACTTGGTCGCTCCAGACAATTATCGTCACCGTTTTTGTTAATTGTCAAATCATGTTTAATTTTTGTCTGCTTAATGTTTCCCACCGTCATTAATCTCAACTTAATTCTATAAAAGAATCGTACTAACGGTCGAATAAAAGTTCCCAATAATATAGTTTTTGGATTTGATGTAGCGCACTAGCGCTGGGTTTGATTAAAAAAAAAAAAACAAAGATGATAAAAGTTTGTGATGGTTGTATGAAAATTGACGTTAAAGAATTTAGCACAGTCATGATATTTAAGTAGGAGTGAGGCTATGGTACTTCGGCTAGTGTATTATGGTTAGTGTACTATAGCTTAATATGGTACTTTTTAAAATTTTAACGGTCGATCCGAACCATTCAATGTGATATACATATCAATATGTACTTGCAAACTAAATTTTATATTTTTTCGAATTTTTTTACTATTTTTTATATAGGTAGAATTTTGATGGTCCATAATTTGTATAAAACACTGAAAATTCTATCTATCTAAAAAAATAGTAAAAAAATTCGAAAAAATATAAAATTTAGTTTGCAAGTACATATTCATATGGATATCACATTGAACGGTTCGGATCGACCGTTAGAATTTTAAAAAGTACCATATTGAGCCGTAGTACACTAGCCGAAGTACCATAGCCTCACTCTTTAAGTAGTATTACTAATGTTAACCTTTGACTGCCTACGGGGCTTTGAATAAAAAAAGAAAATTAACCTTTGATATTAGAATAATGTACAATAACAGTTGTAGAAGAATATTCTAGTGTCAAAGGTTAAAATTAGTACATTACATTATGTTCACACTAAAGTCTTTAATGTCAATTTTCATACCACTATCACAAACTTTTATCTTTTAGTAACTTTCTCATCTCTGTCTATGTTTTTATACTCTTTCATTATTATATTTCTCCACTTTCACACCCCATGCCGTTTTATTTGCCTTTCACATTTCTAAAGCGAATAACAATTCTCAATCCATAGTTGTCATGAAATGATAAGTCTTATCTTTCTACAGATAAAATATGTTGGTTATAAAAATTTAAGCAAGTTACAGAGAAAAAAAGGAAAAAAAAAAACAAAACAAAGAATCTAACAATTTGGTTCTCCACAAAAAATATCTAAGAAAAAAAAGAACTATTTAACAAAATCTCAAAAATCTCCTCCAGGATTACAAAGGAAGATTAACATATTTAATCTCTTCGTGTTTAGATAATTAATGAGAGAAAATAAATTTAACTTTCCTTTCCGTCTTATTTCTTGTTTAGTTGATTAAAATTTAGAAGGTTAATGATAAATTCGGTAGTTGTTATAGGTTTGTAATAAAAAACTTGTATGAGAAATATATAGGTAAGATATAGGGTTGAGTATTTGTGTTATTTTTTCTAAAAATATTTGTAACAATTTTTCCATCCGTTACACCTCAAATCGGAAGGGAAACCGATCGGAAGGAAAACCGATTCTATTGATTACAATGATACAAAGTTAAACCTTTAACCTCCTATACCCTTCACCTCCGACATAATTTTATTAACCAAACACGATTTGAAGAAAATTTTTCTTTTCCTTCCATTCCTCCCTTTCTCTACTCTCCATCCGAACAAAGTGTGAATTGACAAATTGATTTTCCACAAGAAATTAAAAAAAAAAATAGAGAACCGCAACAACAAGAAAACCTGGCGTACAGTCACCGTCATAGTACATAATAGAATCATATTCCAATTTCCACATATTCTCTTGTCCATTGCTTTGTCGAATAGCCACTTAATCAGGATTAAATGCTAAGACGTTAACTTCATATTTTTTTTTTAATGGAGTTTTAAAAACCTTACATAAATATTATTGAGAGCGTAATAAATCATATTCAATCATGCTCAACATTATTTTCTCCGTTTTCAAAGTTCGAACAGTCGATTCAAATTGCTCATAATAATCTTCATATTAAAATGTGCTTGGAAACCAAATTATATATTTTTTGAAATTTTTATACTATTTTTTATATATGTACAAAATCACTATTTTTAAAAGATTTGGACCATCCAAAATAGATTCTGTGCCTATAAAAAAAATGGTAAAAAATTTGTTGAGTACACAAAGAAATTATGCTATTTGAAGCTCAACCGAGCACGAAATTACGTTGTCAATATCTTCTTGATCCACATCCCAGGTAGCTGCCAGTAGATGAAGAAATTACGCTATCCCTAGCTACTGCTACTTCTATCCTAGTCCAAAAATGCCACCACTACAATCCTATCCTAATTGAATTCAGAGTAGGTCCGATGTCCATCGGACCTACTTTGGTTCGATGGTGTGATGACCATCCGATCAGCATCAAGATTCGTGCATTCTGCATCAAAATCCGTGCGAGTCTGTATCAATTTCCGTGCACACAGATTCAATGCTAATCGTACGGTGTTAGAGTTAATTGAACCTAAAAGTAGGTCCGATGTCCATCGGACCTACTTGTATCTCATGCTAATTAAGTCTTAAGTCCCATTTTAATTGAGAGCAACATTAGTGCAGCAATAAATAAACTGTTTCTTCATTATGGTCAAGATCTACAAGAGGCCTAAAGCATGGCATGGCATCATCTGATAAATTGTAACAATTCCTGGGAACCACAAAATCTATTTCTTTAATAACAGAAATCTAATCTCATAGTCATAGCCAATCAGCCTACCTTGTAGCCTTTTAGGCTTAGCTAATAAGACGAGATTGAATCAGTTACAAATTTAAAAAATTATTTAATTGATTTTGTTTGGTTATGTGACTTGTGTCTAGTTTACTCTTTGTTGTATGTCTCTAGTTTCAAAAGAAACTGGAATCTGTGTTTCGTGAAAAACAGTTATCTCGGAGCTTGTGTTTTGAATATAAAAATATTACACAAGTTATAATTTCAAAGTGAAAATAAGATCCATGACATAAAATATTTGAAATACACAATTTCTTTTAACAAAGAATAACATGTTTTAATAATATATTTGAAATACACAATCTCTTGTATTATTTTAAGTTGTCTTGTAAAATTAATAAAAATAATAAGATGAAGTTATAACATAGTAAGTTAAATTATTTCTCCGAACAGATTAATTTACTTCATACTTATTATGCATGTATGATTTACTGTCATATATATAAAAAAAAGTTCAATATCTTTTCTCCATACAAATTTAAGCTGTCAAACGAGATATAAAACAGTAAAAATGAAATGTCAACTTAATTCTCCTTTGATTTAAGTAAAAAAAACAAACATGACTTAAATTTTAAATACCGAATAATCATTTACCGGTTCAATTCCTAATTGCTAGATGCTATTTAAAAGCTTAATTTGCACTCATTTGATAGACATGCATGATGAACATTTTTTTATAATTTAATTTGGAACCTCATTCTTCTCCAAGACTTGGTTAATTATTATATACTGAACATTTTAAACTGTTCCGTAGGATACATATTTAAAATTAGAATTCGGAGTTGAAACAAGTTGCTATCTGTTTAATTGCAATTTGCAAACGATTATATGTAACAATTCGTGTTGTTATTAATATCAACTACGTACTGCCGAAAGATTTTTGTTCAACCTTGGATATATGAACTGCATGTGTAAAATAAAGGTATAACTTGCCCTCCTAAACAATCAGATCATCAATTAATTAATAACACTTTGTACCTATTTAGAATCATCTCGGAAGAGGTTGTTTGAAAACTACAATTAAAAGTTTAAAACCATAAAAAGAAAAATTGTATACCAACAACAATAAATGCTGGCAAAACCCTGATGGGTGCATGCATTGCTAATTTTTTCTCACATAAAAATGAATTCTCAGTATTGTAATTACCCTGGTATATTTTTTTCCCCCTCAATTGCGTTTAGCTACTTGATGGGTGCATGTAGAGTGGAAAAAACATGTCATGACGTGACTAACATGCTGTGACTTTGATCTCGATCGTGTCATGCCGTGCCATGCTGTGACCAAAATGTCAAGGGGTAGTCATGGCACGCGAATAGTCACACCACATGAGTCACACCGTGCCTAAATCAATATTTAATGGTCCTAATTACACGTGACTCGCGTGACTACGTGTCGTGCCGTGCCGTGCCAAAGTTTCAAAAGATAGGCACGGCACGCGAATGGTCACAACACAGAACACACCAGTCACGGCACGTAACCATAACCGTACCATTCCGTGCCATAACCGTGCCGTTCTGTGACTGAGCCGACTCTGCCGTGCCATTTTTCCCACTCTAGGTGCATGCATTGGTCATTTTTCTCGCATTTACTTGCACCGACTATGATCATATGGCCTGGCTACAGGAGCTAGCTACTATTTGCCTAGAATGAAAACAACTTGTATTTTGACTTCCCACACCACACCAATCCAAAATGTTAACTTCACTTCAAAAGCACACTAAATATTTCTCTTGCACCATATTATATAGCCATTTTATAGCCCTTGATGAGTCAGCCGATAATGAATATACAATTTTTTTTTGGAATAAATTAAGTTGAGAGTCAAGTCAACCAATTAGGTTAGATTTCACAATATATCTCTATTTGAATTTTAAACCTGCAACATTTCATACAAAGAACATTATTTTTACCACTAAACGAAAATTGATTCACATATGTTCAACATTCATAGTTTATACAAGATTGAAGAACATAGTAATAAGTTCAAGAACAATAATTTAGCAAGATTGAAAATTCGTGCTACAAATATAATATATAAAATTTGTCAATTAAAATGTGAAAATAGTTCGTTAATATTGCTAGTAACATCAAACTAGAAATAATTACTACTAATTGTTTTCTTTTTTCTAATGAATTGAAAAAAGGTCATAATGTTCGTTAAATTCGATGATAACCAAATAACCAATGAGGAGGGCTCAAATGCCTCATTGCTTCATGTTCTAATTGTACCCCAACATCTTTATTTTCGATTTTAAAGTCCAAACAAAAGATATGAACCGCTCAACATGATATTCATGTTACAATGTGCCTAGAGATCAAATTTTATATTTTTTTGGAAATTTTTTACTATTTTTTAAGATAGGTACAAAATCAATGTTTTTCAGGAAATGGACCATCTAAAAACAGTGAATTTGTACCTATCTTAAAAAATAGTAAAAAAAATCCAAAAAATATAAAATTTGATCTCTAAGCACATTTTAACGTAGATATCATGTTGAGCGGTTCAGATAATTTGTTTGGACCTTGAAATCGAAGATAAAGATATTGAGATACGGTTGGAGCATGAAGCAATGGGACATTTGAGCTCTCCTCATAACGAATATCTATACTTGTACTTTGACATCCCTGATGTATTTTTTAATGAAATTTAGGAGCTTGACTCCTACATTTTAATCAAAAATAAATTAAGTAAGATTCAGGCATAAATCAAATATCTCGTTAGTATTATGGGTTGGGATTTCACGTGTATGCCTATATGGTGAGAATTTAAAATTTTCCTATCACCACTTGGCTCAATACACAAAAGATCTTATTTATACGACAAAAGCAAACAAGATTTTCAATAAACTAATGTGTACTAAATTAAAATAAATTAATCTCATCTAATTTATTGCTAAAGAGGATTAAAATCTTTACCTAAAGAGATTGTCAAATCTCTTGATGGAGAGAAGTCGATTTCCCTTCTCTTTCTAGTGTTCTTCTCGGAAGCGCCTCTTAGTTCACATTGAACCTAAACAACGAACTAACACACCTCTTAGATAGATGGATGTGAAGTTCAAGGCTTAGATCCAACCACCTCTTGATCTTCAAATTAACAATCTATTTGATTTCTTGGTGGCTAAACCTATCAAGAAGAGATTAGAGAAGAGATTGAACCACTAGGGTTTTGGCCTTGAGCAAAGGGGATTGCTACAGTAATTTCGGCTAATTGCTACAGTAATTTCGTCCAAAAATGAGCAGAAAAATTCTCACTCTTTTCCTTAATTACACCCCTTTAAATAGGCAAGGGTTAGGGCAACTATTTGTGTAATGTTTAAATTAATTACACAAATGCCACTAGCCTTGTTTAGCCATTTTATGATCTCTTTAATCTCATCTTGTGATTGGTTTAATAAATTAATTTATGAATAAATAATATTAATAATATTATTCTATTATGCAATATTCTTATTATTCTTATAATGCATTCAAACATTATACCAAATAATATTTGCATAACTTCACAAATTTATTTATGATCTAAGCATGTCATATTATGACATTTTATTTTATCATTTCATCTCATGTATTTTATCTTATACATCATTATGAAATATAAAATACTTGTTGTTTCTCTTCAGTTGGTGTGACCGTATAAATGATTTATGTCATCTTGGCAATAATATAAAACTTTATATTATTGACTATAAGAAGTTCTATCATTACATTATAGTTATCCAAACGACATAATAATCATTCACTCAATCCACTAATTTCGTGTCTATCATTGTCTCATGATATTATGAATAATATGCAAAATAGGATCGTGTCATTCTTGCATTATATTATTTTCTTAGTTTCTCAAGTGAATTATAATTATAACTACATCAGTTATATTGCATGCGATATAATTCCACTTTACCAAGGGGTCCAGTAATATCATAACTCAATTGAGGGACAATGATAATATTAGCATATAGATTTTTTCCGCACAAGTTGTACATAACGAACTACTATTTTATTCCTATCTGAAGATAGTATTTAAATAGTAATCACATTATATACTTCTCATGTGAAAAACCTACACATCTCATATCTTAGATTCTAAAGACACAATGAAAACATTAATGACACAAAACACAACCCATATAATGTTTCATTCATTTAGGTCATGTTCAATATATAAAATGCACATATTTATATATTCATGTCATTAAATGATAATCCTTTATCAACATTTATAGAACTTCAATGTACTTTAATCAACATGATAATTTTTCTCGGTAATTAATGTTCCTCCTTAATTACCACGATTGTGAACATATTTAGTGATTAAATGTTTCTCATCTTAGGAGTTCTATGGTTCAAGACCAAGAGCATCTTCCTGAACTCTTCCAAAGATATAACATATAAATCTCAAGGAGCATGAATAATAATATTCGTAATAAAATCATGAACTACATATAAATTATCACTAAAAGAAATAACTTTCAAAACACACATCCTTCATTATGATCAATGATGATATGTCAGTTGAAAATAAATATTAAATAGTAATAGCCGTATAGTTTAATCACCGTCATTTTTATTAATATCCATACTTAAATACAAATTAATAAATATATCCAGCTTATCTGGGTATTTTTAAAAATGTCCAGACCGGCTATTTAATGGTTGGTCCCATTTTTTTCTCAACCGGCCATTAAATGATCTGCCCGGGTAGTTATAAAAATAGAAGAGAGCTGCCGTTTTTTTCATTCTCACAAAATTCACACTCGCTTTCCTCACTTTATTTCTTTCTCCAAAGTTTCTCTTCCTCTTCTCATATTTGCAAGTAAGTCTTTTTTTTTTAATTTATTTGAAGTCCAAAACGGTTGTAAATTCATAAAATTTGTTAGAAAGGTACCAAATTAGTATAATTTAGGTCAATTAGTTTTAATTAGTTTTAGTGTAATTATCATGTTTTAGGGTTCACTTAGCGTAATTATAGCATAATTTAATTTTTGAAATTAGGATTTAGGATTTAGAATTTACTTGGCATAAGTTAACATACTTTTATTTTTGACATTAGGATGACTAGAGGACAGCCTAGGACTCGGCCAGTACCAGCTGTTGCTGATGAGTCGATCGCCCCTGATAGCACGGAGCATTTTAGTCCTCTCCTATAGATGCCCCACACCGAGCACCGAGTCTCACTGGTTTCTCGTGAGGTAACTTTTTTTTAGCTCTTTTTTAAAGTTTAAATTTTGATGAGTTTAAATTTTGTTGTGTTAACACTATCTATAATATATTGTGGATAATTTGTTTCAACGCAGGATAAGTTTTTTTTAGATGTCAAGTTGCGGTGCGTTCACATGCGGTACTACGAGGCGATGTACACGTATCTCATCAATCTGGGGCTGTACAGTATTGTCTCCATAATGCAGAATGGGAGTGGCATCATCAATGCATCTCTTATTGCATGACTAGTGGAGCGATGGCATCCGAGACACACACGTACCACTTACCATTTGGAGAGATGATTGTAACACTTCAGGATGTGAGTGCCCTATAGGGTTTGCCTATCAGTGGCACACCCGTTGGTGGCGTATCTGACAGCAGCCGGTTTGCTGAGGACATCGATCAGTTGTTGGGAGCTGATCCGGACGAGTTACGGGCTAGTCATGGGATGTCTAAGTTCCATATGAAGATGACTAAGTTGTGACGGCACTTCATCGCCGGGCTGACAGCAGAGTCCACTGTTGAGGATATTCAGAGGTAATACCTATAAACTCTTTCTATTACATTTGTTATTTATTTTATATTATTTCGAAATGTATTTTATTATCTAGAGTGAGGCTATGGTGCTATGCATAGCACCAATGGCTAGTGTACTACGGCTCAATATGGTACTTTTTAAAATCCTAACGGTCGATCCGACCGTTCAATGTGATATCCATATGAATATGTACTTGCAAACTAAATTTTATATTTTTTCGAATTTTTTTACTATTTTTTCAGATAGGTAGAAAAATCAGTGTTTTTTGAAAATTCTGGACCATCAAAATTCTACCTATCTGAAAAAATAGTAAAAAAATTCGAAAAAATATAAAATTTAGTTTGCAGGTACATATTCATATGGTTATCACATTGAACGGTCGGATCGACCGTTAGGATTTTAAAAAGTACCATATTGAGCCGTAGTACACTAGCCATCCGTGCTATGCATAGCACCATAGCCTCACTCTTATTATCTACTTTGTATTGCAGATATATACGGGGCTTCGTGATGGACCTCTTTGGTTCTGTCATGTTTGCTGATTCCAGCGGTGAATGCGTCCCGCTGATGTATCTCCCGCTACTGACAATCCGTCAAGTTACAACTGGGGTGGGGCTGTCCTAGCTCATTTAATGGCCGGTTGAGAAAAAAATGAACCGGCCATTAAATGACCGGTTTGAACATTTTTTTAAAAACCTTGGTCACGTGCGTATATTTATTAATTTGTATTTAACTTTAGATATTAATAAAATCACGAGTTTAATCATGTATGGTAAATCTACGGGCTACTGTATGTGGGCTAATAAAAAAAATCATTTCTCCTATTTTTATTAAGTAATTTGCACAATTAAATATGCATCACCAATATATTTTAATATTACATATAGTTATTGAGGTATACGCAAAGACATAGTCAAGTCAGAAGCAGACACTTGCCTATCCGTGAATCAAAAAAATATCAAACATATTCTTCTATTTTTATCACTTATTATAAAAATTATAAAAAAAAAAATGCTTAAAACTAATTTTTTCTTCAAAATATGCTTCTATTTTTATATGTTTCTCAGAATTTTTTTATAAAATATACTTATATTTAAATTAATTATAAAATTATGTCACACTCAAAATTTTTGTTCCATCATAATAATTATCCTGACTGCCCCCCTACGTATATATGCTCTACCCTAAACCCTAAACCCTTGTAACATTAGACATACTAAAAGACTTGTCTTATTAACATCAACTTCTTTATTTGAGAGGCTTTCCTTAATATAATTTGATTATTTAAAAGTGTAAAACAAAATGCAGTACTGTAAATTCAAGTAAAATATGTTATAATATCAGATCCAACCTGTACAAAATAAAAAATAAGATCCGAACCAGTGATACCTTTTCTCTAACATTTATTACGCTTTGAGTATAGAGTGGGGGTGGTCCAGTGAATTGAAAACAGGCTGGTCTGGTCTGGTCCGATCTAGATCTGGCCAGGCCACGGTCCACACGGGTTCAGTGGATTTCACGGTCAGGGTCCGGCGGTCCGAGTAATTGAGAATCGGCCGAAATCCGTGCTTGGACCGTGGTCCAAATTGACACGGTCCACGGTCCGGCGGTTTTTTTTTTTTTTTTTAGAACTGTTGCACATAATTTAGAAGTTTTTGAGGGGTATACATGAAATTTCCCCAAATTTACAAGGAGTGAAGCTATGGTACATGAATCCCCCAAATTTTTTTTTTTTTTTGATCCGGTCCGGTCCGGGACGGATCCACGGACCTACACGGTCCGGTCCTATACGGGCCGGGTGGAAAAAACAAATCACACCCATGCCAGGACCGTCTCTAGCTTTGGTCCGGTCTGGTCCTGAACCGGCCGGTCCATTTCAAATCACTAGGGTGGTCCAATGTCTGGTCGAACTATTTGATCTGTTTTAAGATTTGTACGCATTTCATCTGCAAGAATCTTAAAATTTCCGTACAAATTTTGATGCATATCAAACTATTCTGACCTAACTTCGAACTGAATTTAATCCGATGCTGATCGCACCACCTCGATTCCTTGAGTACAAAAGATAAACAGTTGTTGGATGTGGGCCCCACAAAACGAAGGCACCTATCCGATTGGCTAATGAAACTATGACGAGTCTTCCTAGGAACGCAAATGAGAAAGGAGAAAAAAACAAAGAGAAATATTTTTTGATGACTCGAGTGATTTGCTGTCATGATTGGGCTTTCTGGTTACTCTTTGGGCCCAAAGACAGTGACTTCCACCGTTGAAATTTTTTTAGGCTCATATGGGAAGAATTATTGATGCTTTTCTTTTCTTTTGTTTATTATTTTTCTATGTGGAAGTGATGACATGCTATTATTAGATTATTATCCTAAAAAATAACAGTATTAACAGTCAAAAGTTTTCTGATATTTGTAGGCCAGAAGATTTTTTGACAGAAAATTGGAAGCTGTGTTGAACATGTCAACGTGAATGTGTTTTAGAAGAATTATAAGTGTAATTTCTGATATATCTCTTTTATTTTTTATCAAAAAAAATTATGAGCATGTAAATGACATTTATTGGGTGTTAATTGACAATTTTGGTAATATTTGAATTATAAATGAAACTATAATTCATTAAGAAAACATCAACGAACACGCACAATACATTGTCAATGTGTTTTAGAAGAATTATATGCGTAATTTATGATGTATCTCTTTGAATTTTGAACAAATAAATTTATAAACATGTAGATGAAAAATATAATTGGATGTTATTTGATAATTTTAATGATATTTGAATCATAATTAAGACATGATAAGATTGTGTAAACCGAAATATAATTAACATTGGTAGATGCATTCTTAAATAAGAAAAGAATGGGTCATATGTGAAACCTCAGCCACTAAAATGGTTCAAGAAAAGAGCCTCTCACCAAACCTACATGTCAGGAACTGATAAGCTAGAATTAGGACAAATAATATTATGTTAAAAATCCCAACTTTAGTAAACAACACATCTGCGAGCAACACGGTGCAAGTCGGTGAGCCGCATTTCGTTTACCTAAAGTGACTTTTGGGAAGGTAACAAGGAAAGGGGGCTAATTAATTAATTAGCTTAGCTTGGTCCCCCTTTGGAGATAGGATCCAATACGCCTCTCTAGTAGAGAACCTATTCTTTCTTTGCGTCAAGCTCCTTTCACTTTGAGTTCAAGGTTTTAATCTCCATTTTTTTGTTGAATTGGAGGCATTCATTATGAAGGACCAAAATTATTGGTTGAAGTTGGGCCTAATTAACATTTAATTTAATTAGAAAAAACACTTGCCAACAAAAATTATGTAAAAAACAATTAGATAATTCATAATATATTGATGCCTCAGATAATAATGCAAACAGGAAGAAAGCTAATTTGCTCTTACAAAAGAGTATGAATAATGGAATAGATGGGAGAAAGGAGAGAAAAATTTATAGGATTTTTTTTTTTATTAAAATATTTAAAGAGCTCTATCACTATTTTCTATAGTACTCTTGTATTATGTTTACTTATTCACTTTTAATGCATTATTTTGGCACTCTTGCAAAATTTATGTAAAACACTTCCTTAATCAACATTCTAAAGTCCTTTATATTGTTGGTATCATATTTTTATTTCGTAAGTATTTCATACGGTGCTTTATTAGAAACTATGTAACTTGTACTATCTCTTGGTTATATAATTTATGATTAAATGTTTATGTTACGACCATTTTAAAAATAAGAAAATAATTATTTTTGAAAACAAAATTCTTGCACGCATCCAATTTTTTTTTATGTATATTAATTCTGTCTTAACGTATATATCTTGAATAAGGAACTTTTTTTAAATAATAGTATCGAATTGAGTATCTTCTATATAAGGAACTTTTTTTTTGAAATAAAGTTATCGTTAACACTAATATATATCAATTTCTTTTTAATTAGATGCCTCTTAAGCGAATTGAACTTGGGTATCTTTGTAGAGAGGTAAGGCCCACCACTTGCATCATAATCTCTTATTAGGGGTGTCAATGGGAACGGTACGGGTGGGGTAGAGACATTTTCATATCCATACTCATTAAAATTAACCTTACTCATACTCTATCCATACACATTAAAAATTGACTTTACCTTACCTTACCATTATCTGTTAATATTATCGGGTAACGAAATGGTAGCGAGTGAATAACGGATAATACTAATATAATAATTAGTTTTATTATATTTTACAAATTAAACATCAAAAACTCATTCATTTCACACATATATAATTGCTTTTCTAATAAAAAATAAAAATAAATGTGCAATCAATTCCAACTAAATTGTTTTTTATAAAGCAAGAAAAATTCAAAAACACAAATATATATTTAGGTGGGCTGGAAATTGAATTGAATATTTAGATTTTATAATTACCCTATAGGATAACGGGTACAAAATAGTCATTACCCATATACCCTTACCTATTTGGTTAACGAAAAATAATCTTATCCATATCCATACCCATATCCAATAAGCTAACGAAAAAAAAAAATCTTACCCATATCCACCTTATCGAATACGGCTAAAAAGGTACCATTGACACCCCTATCTCTGAGCTCCAAGTTTGTATATTTAATTATTTATATATATCCTTTGTAGTAAAAAAAATACTTAAATTATATTGTTTTAACTTTAGCAATAGGATTAATTAAGTTAAGGTATGATCTAAATAAGATTTTTAATGCACGCTAAAACCATCCTTAAAAAACTAATATTATCTAAAAAAAATACTTAATTTGTTATGATTATTTAAAAAAGATAAGTTTATTATCTCAAAAAATTAAGAGATTAGTACTCTAGTTAATTAAAATGTAACCAATTAAGAGGCAAGAAAATTGTAAATCGCTGAAATGAATATTGTAACAATTAATATACTACTCTAGTTTATTGTGTAGATGAAATCATGTAATTAAGTGTCTAAGTAACAGTTTAGCATGTGGAATAAATAATTAATGGATCTATCCATGGAATATTACAATGGAGAAGAGTCAAAAAGTTTGATTATTATATATGCTTTTGGTGTATTGGCGCCTATAAATATAAGCGGTAACCATCCACACCTCACACTACGGATATTAGAGAAAGAGATAGAAAGAAGCAAAAGATCTAGTGAGTAAAAAGCTTGTCGGATAAAATAAACTTAAAGAAACAGAGAGAATTATGGCCTTATTCCCTGTGATCAACATGAAGAAACTGGAGGGAGACGAGAGGGGCGCTGCTATGGATCGCTTGCACGACGCTTGCGAGCACTGGGGCTTCTTTGAGGTGCTCATAATTTAACACATTCATATATATTACTGATCGTTAAACTTGCATTAAATAATTCAAATTTTAACAGTTTGAGTTTTGTGTAGGTGTTGAACCATGGGATATCTCATGATCTAATGGATGAGGTGGAAAAGCTTACCAAGGAGCACTACCAAAAATGCAGGGAAAAGAGCTTCAATGAGTTTGCAAACACGACCATCGAAGAAGGAACCAACGGCAAAGATACATCTAACATCGACTGGGAAAGTACCTTCTTCTTACGCCACAACCCCGATTCGAACATATCCCATCTCCCCGACCTTGATGACCACTACAGGTACATTCTACACCTTGTACAAATCAATGATAAGCATATATATATCCACTTAAACATGACAATTTTTGACAATTTTTTGTAACATGCGCAAATTGCAGGGAGGTCATGAGGAAATTTGCAAAGGAGATAGAGAAGCTAGCGGAGCGGTTGCTGGATTTGTTGTGCGAGAACCTAGGCCTCGAAAAGGGCTACCTGAAAACGGCTTTTAGGGGGTCCAAGGGCCCGACCTTCGGGACCAAAGTGAGCAACTACCCACCATGCCCGAGGCCGGACCTTATCAAGGGTCTCCGGGCCCACACGGATGCCGGCGGGATCATATTGTTGTTCCAGGACGACCAGGTCAGCGGTCTCCAGCTGCTCAAAGACGACAAGTGGATCGATGTCCCCCCAATGCGCCACGCCATTGTGATCAACATTGGTGACCAACTTGAGGTTCACTATTCATCACTTGGATATACTCTTGTGCCTCTTCTCAAATTTTAGTTGGTGATTGCATTTTGGGCTAATTTAGGTTGTAAAACTGGGCTCTTAAAATGAAGCCCAAATGCAATTATATTTGTTTTATTTCAATAATTAGTTTCCTTGTATGGATGATGTCTATTGCTATTGTATGTAGGTGATAACCAATGGCAAGTACAAGAGCGTGGTGCACCGCGTGGTGGCACAGAGAGATGGGAACAGGATGTCGATTGCATCATTCTACAACCCCGGTGCCGATGCCATTATTTTTCCTGCACCTGCACTGGTACAGAAAGAATCAGAAGCTGCAAAGGGTGTAGTGTATCCTAAATTTGTTTTTGAGGATTACATGAACCTCTATGTGCGCCAGAAATTCCAGGCCAAAGAGCCCAGATTTGAGACCATGAAGGCCATGGAGGCTGTCACCGGATAGCCAATTGCTACCACCCAATAGCAGTTGTGAGCTGGTTGAGGTGTTACATTATTTGATATGATGAGCGAGTATATTTCTATTGGTAACATGACGTGTGTCATTTTGTAAGATATGATGAGCGAGTATATATGTTCTATATATGATCTAACTAGGTTTTGTGTAAGATAGTAGAATACTTAGAGAGGTTTTACATGGATGACAACCGGGTGTCTATGACTATAATACACAAAGAGAGATTTGATATGTAATAAAAAAAAATATGACGTAGCTTATTTTATGAGATTTGAAGAACAGTCACTGTGAAATTTGAGTCTCCTATGTAGAGTGGGAAAAATGGCACGGCGGAGCCGGCTCCGGCACGGCACGTGTGTCAGTTACGTACCGTGACCATTCACGTGCCGTGTTTATCTTTTGAAATTTTGGCATGACACGGCACGGCACGTGAAAGATTTAGTCACGGCACGGCACGATACGTAGTCACGCGAGTCACGTGTAATTAGGACCGTTAGATATTGATTTAATGGTGAATATTGAATAAACTAACTTAAATTATGATTAAATGGTCACGCGAGTCATGTATGGTCACGGCACGTTAGACACGGCGTGACTCACGTAGCATGACCATTCGCGTGCCGTGACCACCCCTTGACATTTTGGTCACGGCACGGCACGTGAAAAATTAACTTAGTCACGGCACGGCACAGCACGGCATGAGACCAAAGTCACGGCACGGCACGTTACGTTTTTCCAATATCAATGACGCCAGTGGGCTTTGGGAGTCGCTTATATATGACGCAATTGGGCTTTTTGAATTGTTTGAGTTGACAACAGAAATGTGTAGTTGCTTTAACACCTAAAGTCTTGACTTCTAAACCGTTAAATTTAAATGCTGACAAGCCCATTTCATAAACAGTTCAATAATGCCTGTTTATTCAGCTAAAGTTATCTGACATAAGTTTTATTATTGATAACCCAGTAACTAATTTGTTTTTCCCTCCCTTTTTCAACCCTTTATTAATAAACAAAGTATCCTTTCTTTATCATAGTTGTTTAAGATCAGATCTAATGGTGAAAAAACTTTCAAATCCATCTGGTGTTCTATGCAAAGTCAAGAGCGGAACTAAAAAAATTAGATAGAAGAAGCTGAAACATAAAATGTAAAGGTATAAAATATGGTAGGTGGAATTTGAATTCAAGTTCTCACACAACTCTAACCATCAGACTTCAAGCAAACATTTGATGTTTTATAAAGGAGGTTAAAATATATAAAAACTTAAAGAAGTAAATTCAATTAAATTTTACTGTATATAATAGAAACAAAAATAGTTTGAGACTAAAGGTTTGGTTGTGGTTGTGGTTGTTGTTTGTTGTATAATTAAAAAATTAGAATCATGGAGTTGGCTTAGCACCCTTTAGAGTACACTAAGAACCGGCCTGGCAAAGATGAATGGTCAGCGATTTTTATAATATTTTATGAGTGAGGCTACGTTATAGTGCATATCAGTCCATACTACAGGTTCATATCACTATTTTCAAAGTCCAAACAATCGATCCGAACAGTTCAACATGATCTTCATATAAAAATGTACTTGGAAGCCAAATTTTATATTTTTTAGAATTTCTTTGCCATCTTTTTAAATAGGTAGAAAATCTTTTGATCTAAAAGATATGTGAACATCTCGAAGTAATGATTTTTTACCTACATAAAAGATAGTAAAAAAATATAAAAAATATAAAATTTGGCATTCTAGATTTTTTTATATGAAGATCAAATTGAACGATTTGAATCGACTGATTTAACTTTCAAAATGGAAAATATGATTTCATAATACAGACCAATGTGAAATATATAGTACCGTAACCTCACTTGAGTACAACCAGGGTGTTCTTAAGTTCATCAAGCTTCTTTGTGAACTCAACTCCAAAACCCATCAGATTGGTTTCAAACGATTAATCTGAACCTTTGAAACCCTTCTACCTTATAAGTGATGCATCTACATGTAAAAATTTTAAATTTTGGAATTAATTTTATATAGAATCAAGTGGTCAAAAAATGTTCAAAACTGAATGCACTAAAGTTAATTTATAAACCTTCTAATTTTGACCACTTGACTTTACACTAAATTAATTCGAAATTTTAAAATTTTCGCATGCAGACGCATCACTCGTAAGATAGAAGGGTTTCAACGGTTCGGATTTTTCATTTGAAATCAATCAGATAAGTTTTAAAGTTGAGTTCACAAAGAAACTTGATAAACTAAAAAACACTCTAGTTCTACTCACCTCATCAATTATAATATGTTGTTTTCAAGTTTTCAAGTTTCACAAATTTAGCTGTTACGTTGGAAGTCCCAACAGAACTTTTTTTTTCCTTGTAAAGCAGAATTACCTAATATAGGACATTCACCTGTCCTAATTCCCCCAATTAATAGAAAAGAAAAAAAAATACTAAACCTTTTCCTCTATCATTCAAGTACTTTCCTCACATGCAGAGGCGGATATACTTCAATAAAATAAAGTTAATTAATCTCCATGTTTTTTTTTTCAAAAACCAGTAATAAAAATATAGTTATGTTATATAAATTATACTAAAATGCTACTGGTACATGAAATTTGACCCCCATAATTTTTCTGAAATTTTTACACTATTGATCTCCATTTATTTCAAGAAAGAATTACTTGTATATAATTTTGGGAGACATCTATTAGTTTAGAACATTTTTTTAATAAAAAAAAATCAACAACACATGTGAGCCGTGAGACACTCTTATTGTATTTATATATTATATCTCTCTTTTATAATCTCTTCTTTTGGTCTTCTAGGTCTCTGACTCTCTCTCCCAATATTCACATTCCCGAAATTTTTATTAATCGAAAAAAAATTAAAAAAATATCGAAAAAGAGCTGGATTGCTGTCAGATTTTTAAAAGTAGGTAGGCCGGGTTGAAAATTCCCGTCCCATGGGACGGGATGGACCTTCCCGGCCCGATTAAGATTTCCCTAATCCAAGCAAGGGCTAATCTCCGCCAGAAAAAAAAAAAAAAAAATTCCCAGGCCCAGGGACGGGATGGACCTCCCCGTCCGAGGAGAGGAAAAAAAAAATATATAAAAATCCGGGGCCGGGATGGACCTCCCCGTCCAAGCCGCGCGGAAAAAAAAAAGAAAAACCGGGGGCCGTGATGGACCAACCCGTCCCACGCCCTATTTAATACACGACTGATGATTGAATTAATCCCAACCTTTCTTTCTCTTCTCCCCTGCAACTCGCAATTCAATTAATCCCTGCCTTTCTTTCTCTTCTCTTCTGCAACTCGCAACTCTTGTTCAACAGAGACAATCAGTTTAAATATTTCATTCTTTAAAGCAGTGAAGCAGAAGCTGTTTAATTATTTCAGTCTTGCTTATTCAGAGCTACTAGAACGTGTTTGAAGCGATTAAGTACAGAAGCATCTCAAACAGGTAAATTTCTAATTACATATTGTATGATGATTAATTATATATTATTTATTTATTTACATATTGGTTACATATTGGTTACATATTTATTTACATATTCTTATACAACATGAAATATATATTTTTTTTTCCATGTTATATTCAATGAAATGTATCTTAATCAAAATTGGATTATTATATCTTACAAATTTGTTACATATATGTACCAGAATATATGGTGCACTTGCATAAATGAATTAAATTTTCAAGAAGTACCTTAACTGTTTAAGAAAACAAAGACAATACGTACATTTTGAACAAAAGTGGTACTTTTGTACAAAAGAAAAGTCAACTAATTTTTGTAATATTGTTAGAAAAAAATCACAGTATATCATAAATTTGCATTTTTAAGTAGAAATCATTTTTATTACAATAAATTAAAATATTGTTTTCCGTATGAGAAGTCGTACACTCGTAGGTTTAAATTTTAATATTTGCACTTGAGACGCCTTGAAGGTTTTGACAATTAATTAATGTTTAATAAGTATAAATACAATCACTATAATAATTTATCATATTCGATATTTTTAAATTTTACTTTTTAATTAACATGAGTATTGTTAATCTGTTATAAATTATCTTTGGTAAAAGGGATAACAAAATTTTAGAAAAGCATGGGGCAGAACGTAAGCAAGTCCAGTGGTGGCTAAGTTACCTCCAACATTTCCAATTTTTTTTTATGAAGTACATAGAAATTCAACTCAAATTTGTATTTTTTATATATTAGCCACTCCTATGTAAAATACAAAAAATGTAAAAATACACCTTTTATTTATATATTGTTTAAACGTGTTTAAATTTTTAATTATACATTGTTTGAAGCAGTGAACGTGTTTAAATTTTTAATTATATATTGTTTGAAGAAGTGAATGTGTTTAAATTTTTAATTATATATTGTTTGTAAATTTTTAATTACATGTAATTTATTTATTATTGTGTAGGCTAATTCATAAAAATAATTAATCATGCTACTGGTGAGGATTCATTTCGGTGGTGAAATACGACAAGGTCGTAAAGGAGTGGAGTACAGTATTAGCCCTCAATTCTCATTGAGTGTGACTGGTGAACAAGGTTGGCACGATGTGAAAGGTGAAATTTATCGCCAACTTGGATATTCCGAGAGTGAGTACAACCTAAAAGCACATGCACGGGTTAATGTTGGTACAACAACCCGACGTTATTATGAGAGAATAGAAATCGTGTGCGATCAGAGTTGGAGAGGTATTTATAACCAAAGTATGTTTGCTCAAACCCAGTATTGTTATATCGATTTATACATTGAGTTGGTTCCAATCATTCGTGAAATGCAACAGCAGTTGTTCACTGGTAGTATGGTACCGGAGACACAACCAGAACCTCGACAGACCCAATATAGTGCTCACTATGCGGGTCCTAGTGTCTTCGAACCCCATCAGACACAACAAACACCGAGGCGAGACCTTTATTTGCATCCTTATCCCGATGTGGATTTTGGAGCACTGGGGATGTACCCAACTTCGCCAATCTCATCTCGGTATTCTGGAATGGGATCATCAAGACCCTCTATGCATCTCTTTCCCAAGAAGATATTGAACATGTCATTATCTTGGAACCAACGTCGATATGGCAGTATCTCGGCTTGACTCCAGTACCCGGTCGGAGCAACCAAGTGGTCTCCTGGATTAGCTGCCTCATTTACGTAGGTCTGGTGCTTAACAGACCAACTTGTGCGTCCTGCATTAGCACTGTGGACAACTTTATGTAACCGGCGTACCTCAGCCTCAGGGAGCGGCGGTGGTGGCGGGATGATCTGGAAAAATTCGAATTGACGCATCACACGGTCTGGATAGTGATGCTCAATGATCCAAAAATGTACAAGTGGCACACGAGCTAGCCATACACCACTTTCTTCGTAAACTCGTGCCGGCAGCTGAGGCGGTATCTCCTCCAACATCTCTTTGTAAGGCTCCCATCTGACCATGTAATCTTCGAGCTTTTGTAGTTCATCGCGGAAGTAACTGACTCCCCTCCGATTGTGACCTTGTCGGTAATCATGGAGACAACACCACTTTGTTCCAAATGCAGGACACTTTTGTGCATTTGGTTCGCCCCATTTTGGAGTCCAATCATGCCATGGACGAGGACAGCCGGTCGGTAAACGAGACCAACACCAATGTTGTAAAAGCACGGTCGGTCCATGCACCGTCTTTGTTTTACGCACAACCGCAACACAAAGGCACCTATAGAGATATGCTAGAACAGCCCCACCCCAGTTGTATTGATCCGGTGAATCAAGATTTTGTAAAAATTGTAAATACATTACCGGTACCGAATCTCCCGACGAATCAGCAAAAAGCATAGACCCGAACAAGTCGAGCACATACGCCCTTGTGTACTGGCGTGCCTGCTCCGCTGTAGGCTCACCCGGCTGCGTGTTTGGCATGACAGCAAATTGTTCACGCAATTTCTTCAAATTTATGGCATACCCAGAAGTCGTCATGCGAGCCTCTTCCTCATCGGTCGGTCCCGATCTCTTTTTTCTTTTAAGCAACGCACTTGCGGCCCCATCTCCAAGAAGCTGATCCACTAAGACAGACCACTCACCGTCGGAAGGGCCCGTCACCGGTAATCCCATGATCGGCAGTGCCCAGAGACAAGAAACATCCTGTAGAGTAACCGTCATCTCTTCAACGGGAAGATGAAAACTGTGGGTCTCCGGTCTCCATCGCTCCACGAGACCAGCGAGGAGTGATGGGTCAATATTTATGTTATCCATTTGAGAAATCTGATACAATCCGAGTCTAAGCAAGAATGGTTCGCAATGGGGGTGGTATGCAATCCCAGTTCGGAGATGTCGAGGATCCACTCCTATATCTCTGTAATCCTGTCAATGTTAAAAATATTGATTAAAATAAAATATTGTCATTCAAACTTTTATATCATTTAAAAAAAAATAGTAAAATATATGAGATATTGAGTATCTTACATCGTCATGGATCCGTGAGACCTTATGTTGGTTATGCGGCATCCATAATAAATCGCTAAAATTATTTGCCGATAATTTCGGATCAAACACAACATCATCCGTGAGACCACGACTGCTTGACATTCTACATGCATAATATTTTGAAATAATTATATAACGCTAGAATTAATAATACTCTCAATTCTATGCTATGGACTAATCAAAATAAATTAATTAGATGAAATTTATTACACCATATCAAATGAGCCTAAAAATATATAATCAATTTTTCTAATTCCTAAGCCATACTTTATCAATTATTCTAAAATCCTAAATCTTATACCGAAAATTTTATGTAGTAATCAATAATTGATAGTAGTGAATTATTATCAATTATCCTAAATTATAAATCCGAATTTTCCAATTATTATCAATTATCCAATATTAATAATAAACCCTAATTTTTAAATTTTTATCAATTATTTTGATTCATAAATCAAAATTGACAGTAGTAAATACACTAATAGGGAATTATTCTAAGTTAAATGATTTCTAAACTAATTAATTTAATTTTAATTTCAAAATTACCTTAAAAACGGAGGCAGCACAGTAGACAGACAGAGGAGACAGGGGCGGGGCAGGAGAGCCGAAATTTGCGGCCACGGACGGGATGGATCTTCCCGTCCGAGCTGGCGTGCGTCGCTGTGGGGTCCAGATGAGACGCGGCGTGCGGTTGTGCGCGATTTTGCTAAGTTGGTGAGGCGCAGCGCGAGACAGAGAGGGAGACAGGAGAGATGGGGGGGCGCGACTTTGATGGGCCTGGGACGGGATGGTCCATCACGGCCCCCAAATTTTTTTTTTTTCTCTCCTTGGACGGGTTGGTCCATCCCGGCCCCCGATTTTGAATTTTTTTTTTCTCTCCTTGGACGGGGTGGTCCGTCCCGTCCCTGGGGTCTGTTAATTTTTTTTTTTTTTCGCGGACGGTGGTTAGGATTAGTGAAATGTTAATCGGGCCGGGAAGGTCCATCCCGTCCCATGGGACGGGAATTTTCAACCCGGCCTACCTACTTTTAAAAATCTGACAGCAATCCAGCTCTTTTTCGATATTTTTTTTATTTTTTTTCGATTGTTAAAAATTTCGGTTCACATTCTATAGCGCCCCCCAAATCGTTAATTTTCCCACTGAAATTTCGTCTTATTTTAAATATGAAAATTTAAATCATTGCGCGGTTGTGCCAGTGCGCCTGTGCTCCTGTGCCTCTTCGCCACGTCTCCGCTTTACACCCGTCTCGCCTCGCCGCGCAACGCTCCTCTTGGCTCGCCCTGTCCGGCTGTGACGGCTGTCGCATTGCCTCGTGTCAGGTTATTCTCTTGAGCTCTTTGTATTTTCTGATTACACCTTCGACATTGGGCCTTGATTACTTGAATTGCAACTGTGTGTTTTGGCTATCTCTCAAATTAATTTCCTGATATGTAAATTAGTAAATATGTACCTCAATTTTGTGGTTGAATACTTGAATTGATTTGTAAAAGTGCCATTGACCGGTGATAATTGCTTCATAATTTCATTATTGTAGAATCTTCTCAATTGGCATAATAATTGCAAAACTTTGTCTAATTAGTAATAAGATATGCATATGTTTGTATTTTCATGAACCAAACAGCAATTTCTGACCTAGACTATAACATAAGCAAAGAGGTGCCTTGTTTAACTCTATAAGAGATGCCTTGTTTAATTCATTGTTCTATAAAATATAGAAGATAAATGGAGAAATTTCTGAAACGAGGGCTTCAAAATGCATCCACTTCTCAACCGTCAAAGTGAATTGAAGTTTGTCTAAGAAAGTATCCAGACGACCCTGCACTTCGACTAAAGATTACTGAGTATTCACCTAATGAGAGGGTTGAAGTTAGAAGATATTATTTACAAAAAAGTCCATCTCAACCAAAAGTTATAGATTTTAAACAAGTTGAAATGAGTGGTTTGATGTGCAAGTTCAATCCGAGTTAGTTTAAGGAGTTTGGGAGTTGGCTAGAATACAGTGAACATGATGGAGGAGTATGTTGTTTGTATTATTATTTGTTTAATGAGAATAAATAAGGTGGTGATACTTTCATAACTGAGGGGTTTTTAAGTTGGAATTAGAAGGACAGTTTAATTAGACATATTGGTGAGCCCAATAGCTTCCATAACCAAGCAATGAAGAAGTGTGATGCTTTGGGAAACCATAAACTATCAATTCGGACCTTTCTTACTAATCAAACCGAGCAATCGAAACGTGACTATTGTTTACGAATGAAGGTGACAATCACTACAGCAAGGTTATAGCTCCATCAAGGATTACCTTTCCGAGGACATGATGAATCAGAAAATTCTCATAACAAGGGTAACTTTCTTGAGTTCTTAAAAGTTTATTCTAAAGCCAATTAAGAGATGAGTAGGGTGGTGAAAAATGCTCCCAAAAACTCAAAAATGATTTGTCATGATACCCAAAAGTATATCGCTAATGCCTCAGCTAAAGAAGTATTAAAAGCCATAACCGATGATGTTGGAGATGATTTATTTGGTATTTTGGTGGATGAATCTTGTGATGTTTCAGATAAAGAGCAAATGGCGGTTCTTTTGCGTTATGTGGATAAGAGGGGTTCAGTTTTGAAAAGATTTATTAGAATTGTGCATGTCTCCGACACAACTGCTTCGTCTCTTAAGGAAGCAATATGTACCTTGCTTTCTAGTCTCAATTTAACCTTTGTCGAAAGTACGGGGGCAAGGTTATGACGGTGCAGTCGTGCAGGTAACATGCGTGGCTCGTTTAATGGTTTGAAAAGCTTGATCTTGAGAGAAAATCCTTCAGCATATTATATCCATTGTTTTGCCCATCAACTTCAATTGGCACTTGTTTATGTAGCAAGGCGTAATGATGATACCGATTGGTTTTTTGTTTTGCTCTCTCAATCTTGCAATATTGTTGGACGTTCAACAAAGCGTCAGGATTTGTTTCGAGAAAATCAATCTATAAAGATTATAGAAGAACTAAGTCATGACAATCTTGAAACTGGAAAAATGATTGAATCAAGAGCTTGGTCTTAGAAGACCGGGTGACACTCGTTGGGGCTCTCATTACGGGAGTGTTTTGAACTTGATTGCTACTTTCTCATGTGTCATTGAGGTGCTTCAAATTGTTGGAAAAGATAGCTCAAAGCAAGAGCAAAAGACCGAAGCAAATTGACTTGTAAAATTTTTGTAAGATTTTGATTTTGTTTTTCTCTTGCACCTAATGAAAAATGTGTTAGTGATAACAAATGAGCTTTCTTTAGCACTACAAATGAAATATCAAGACATTAAAAATGCGATGTCTCTTCTTGTTAAAGTGGCAAAGGACCGCTTGCAAGCCTTGAGAGATAATGGATATACATGTTTATTACATGAGGTGTCTTCATTTTGCATGAAACATGAAATCAACATACCCAACATGGATGATAGATTTGTTCTTCAAGGTAAATTAGCCCGTAAGGCTCCTCACATTACTCATCTTCATTGGTACCGAGTAGATATATTTTGTGCCATTATAGATATACAACTACAAGAGCTTAATAGTATATTTGACGAGATAAATTCAGAACTTCTTCTTTGTGTGGCTTGATTGAATCCAAGAGATTCATTTCGGACTTTTGCCAACGAAAAATTGGTGAAGTTGATCTCATTCTATCCTAATTTTTTTTTCCAATGTCGGTCTTCTAGCTCTTCCCAATCAACTAGAGAACTTCATTGTTGATGTGCGCACAATGGATAAATTCTCAAATTTGAATGGATTAAGTGAACTAGCTAGTGTTATGGTACAAATCAACAAGCATAGAGCACATCCTCAAGTTTTTTTTCTGCTAAAGTTGACATTGATTTTACCGGTAGCTACAACTACTGTATAGTGTATTTTTCACAATGAAATTCATTAAAGACAATTTGCGGAATAAAATGTGTGATGAATAGATAAATAATTGCTTAATAACTTATGTTGAGAAAGAGTTGTTTGAGAAAGTGATGATGCTATCTTACGTTGTTTTCAGAAAATGAGAACTCAATTCGAATACAATTGAGCGATAATGAATGTGTAAGTTTGAAGTGATGAAAAGGGTTTTAGTCCCTTTTTGCTGTTTATTAATAGAAACTTTTTTTTTTTTAGATGGGACTTTTAGATTATTGAAGCTTTTTTTTGTCAAGCATGTAAATATTAAAATTGTTAATATAAATTTTATTAAAAGAAATTATGTTATTGAATTTTTTGTTTGAACCCCATCTACTAAATATCTAGCTCCGCCCCCTCCTCACATGCATGTCAAAAAAGCATTCAGGCCCACATGCATGTGAAGATGCGTCTACACCATTTCTTAAAGCAGATCTGTCAGATGTACAGTTCAAAACAAATCGCAGCCCAAGTTCCTATAATTTTATCATGTCGTAATTAATTATTTTTTTAACAAAAATATACTGGCACAACAGTACGAAGGTTCGCTCACAAATGAAAAATTATAGCAAAGAATAAGATATAGAGCCAGGAGTCAATGGTAGTAACATATTAGCATTGTTATTGTTCACATGCCAATCTAAAATAGTACTATACTAATTTACTAATACATACAGTAAATTCGATATGATAAAAGAACAAAGAAAGTGTGCCCCAGCTTAGTTTGCACTAGCAGATATAGAAATCAGCAGCAGCAGCAAAGATTCTCTTATCCTTCTCTATTTGTCTCTCTTGATTTTATGACACGAAATAATAATGCCTCGTGCTTACAGTGCTTTTGAGTTGGATGGATTCAAGCATTGGTTGGAAGAGCACAGTTTCCAATCTCTGCAAAAAACAGAGATAAAACAAGGTTAATTTCAGGCTTTTACTCGTGGTAAAAGAACTTCCTTTGACCAGTAATTAAAAAGCACTCAAGTTACGAAGCCAGATATTTTAGGCCCAACTAAATGGGCCCGGCCCATTGAAGAGGTGTACTTACAAAAATCAAAAGCACAGGTGACAATGAATGCATAATTGACGCGGTAACCAAATACCGATACAACAAACACAAATTAAAGATAGGGTCACATCGCCTCGTATAGTGTGCGAGCACTTGCACACACCATTGGTAACAATGTTTCCCTTTATTACTTGTTTGAACGATGTCACTGTAAATTTGACTCGCTCAATCAAACTAGAGGGCCCCGGTTAACAGTTTCAACAAAGTTGGGTCCATGTCACAACTCAATGCTGGTTGGGGTTCTGCAACTACATGCAAAAGCTTTTCATGAAAATAGTATGATGCATTAACTTGGTATCAATAAATAGCGCTTTCCATATACCATGACCAACATTTTTTCATACAAAATTGTGCTTGATTTTTTTTAAAATTAATTATTTATACTAAGTTAAAGAGTAAACAAAGAATTAGAAAGGATCAAAACAAGCAACGAGAAACTCACTTGGCGCCTGAGAAACAACATAAGCAGCCCCTTCAAAATGACAGGTCCAGAACCCCCTCCCATTCTTCTGGTAATAATTGTTGAAGGCGAATGACGCGTGTGCCTCGATTGTGTTCGGTTCGTAGCATGCCGAACCGGGCTGGATCGCCTTACAATCAGCCCCGCCTTCCCCGCAAGCGAAATCCAACGCCTTCTGCAATTTCTCCTTACCGACCATTGTATTGGCCACGCACCATGTCTGGCCCGTTGAACTCGATCTGACTGTGCCACTGCCACTGCTGCTCTGGTTGTTGCTGGTGCCAGTGCTGCTGTTGTTCGTGCTGCCCTTGCCCCCATCTTCAGCCCATCCCACACCACCTTTTCCATTGCTATTGCCACTTCCTAACACAAAGCTGACATCGTAAACCTTCTGCTGGCTCGGGTAGAACATCCCATAGTTGCGCTCCGAGGTGGGTCCCGGCTTTTGGTTCTCATTGAATAGAGCAAAGAGATATACATCAATGTCTCCCTGGGGCCGTTTCGGCGTGCCACAGTTACCAGATAAAACCCTCCTGATTAGATTACCTGTAATTATATATAATAACCCACTTAATTCACAAATCCTAGTTTATTAGCAAACATAGATTAAAAATGTTGGTTATATGAAGATAATATACCATTATAAGCTGCGGCATTATTGGCATTTGCACCGGTTTCGGTAGCATCACCCTTGGACGGCCACCCAGTCTCTGATATGACAATGTGCACATCATCGGATTTCAAGGCTAACATGGCATAAACGACCGCATCAATTTGTGCATCGAGCAGATTGTAGTACTTCAATCCACTACCTGGGTCTAACACACCGGCATTGGGTCTGAACAAGGCATAATCGAGCGATATGTCATTAGCATTGGCCTCATATGCAAAGAACGGGTACGCATTCACCATGAGATATGACCCGGTCTGGCGAAGGAAATCAAGCATCGGTTTCATCACCGTATGGGCAAGCTCCGGACGAAAGGCGCCAGCAGATGGCGGGTAGGAGGATTGCAAAGCCGTGAGTGCAATGGGAGAAGAGACCTTGATGGCCTTGTCAAGCTTGAGTTTTACAAGAGCCGCTTGCACGTTGACCATCGCCGGGAGGAGGTACGAGGTGAGGTTTTTGGGGTTGACAAAGACTTCATTGCCGACAGCAATGGTTTGGATCTGGGTCGAGGGGTAGTAGGCTGCGACATTGCTCTGTACCCACCCAGCAGCGAAGGAGGCACGAGTGGCAGTGGCGGAGAGGAGCTCGTTTGGTAATGCGACGGTGACTTTGATGCCAGAGCCGCCGAGGGATTTTAGCACCGTCTGGTCGGTGTCATATAGTTTCACCTGAGTTACACCGTTGGCTTTGAGAAGCTGCACTACACCTGGTGCCGACGGGAGGTTGTTGGCCACTCGGCCATAGTTCACCCCTATTGATCCTCCCTCTGATAAACAAAACAAAACAAAAAATGCTGATTAGTTAAAGCAAAACAAAACAAGCAGAGATAAAATATGACAACAACATGAAAGTAAAAAAAACTGGAAGAAATATAAATGTCGTAATTATTACCTGAGGTGGCGGAGAGAAGGGAGAAGAGGAAGATGAAACAAACGCAAAAATGCCCCATGCTCTGCGACAAACAGAGCAACTGGGGGAGGGAAGAAAGAAAAAGAAAGAGGGAAGGAGGGAATTAAGAAGTGAATTAGTTTAAAAAATGTAGGAAGAAAGTGAGGGACTTTTAAGATCTGATTTGATTAAAGATGCGTCAAAAGGAGCGACAAGTAACGGGAAAGAAGAGGAGCCAGGGATAAGGAGGATGTAATGGAGCGAGCGAGGGGGTTTTTAAGCGGGGTTTTGTGGAGAGGAGATTATTGGGTGGGTGGGTGAGGTGAGCAAGTGACAGTGGACTGTGGAGAGAGGAGAAAAGTGGGTCCCATCAATGGAGCGCACAGGAGACGAGTATCGTACGGGTGCAGCTGCAAGGCTGTAATCGGATCCGTATCCTCTGCATTAACTCAAAAGGGAATCTTTTGAGTTAATAAATTTCAACCGTCTGATATTAAATGGAGCCAATCCGGTTCGTGTCTATAACATAGGGGCCTTTTAATATTAGTGCAGATCTAGTTCGCACGAATTTTGAAGCATATTGCACAGTCGAGATTCATTAACTCAAAAGATTCTCTTTTGAGTTAATGCAGAGGATATGAATTCGCTGTAATCTGGATTCTATGATTCTATCTCGGGAAGCGGTATACTGTTCCAAGGGACAGTTGGCGTATGCATAGCGGTTATTTTCGGTGTTGTGCGATAGAAACTGAACAGCGGATATATATTTTGCTTCATTCATTCACACCATCTGCGCGCCTAGCAGGGAGTGGAGCCCTCAAGAGACACTTGACCGTTTTTTGAGACGGTGGGGATTGGAACTTCATGAACTCGGTACTGGTCCAATAAATCGTACGAAATCATTACAAGTGCCGACGTGCCGTAACGTAACGTAACAAATACTTGAAAGTTGAAATACATCAATGCTGTTGGAGGCCAAATCTGAAGATCAGACTATATAATAAATAAAAATGTTGCAATATATGTTTTTTTTTTTTTTTTTTTGTAAACCAGCAATATGTGGTTTTTTTGTTTTCCGAATTTTTTTAAGTTAGCACAGAAAAAAAATTCAAATTAAATGATTACCATCATCTCTTTAGATTTTTCAATACCACCACCCACGCGGACTGAGCTAGCGCACAAATTTTTTTTTACTATTTTTTATGATTTATGAAAGATGACACAAAATCAGTCTAATTTAGCGTAATTTTGCATAGTTTAGCGTATTTCATTATAATTAGCATAATTTAGCATATTTTATTATAATTAGCGTAATTTAGCATATTTCATTAATAAAAATGTCGGCTCAGATTGTACGTATAATTTGTTATAGTAATTTTTAGTTCAAATTTAGTCCAAAATTTTATTTGTTAAACAAGTGTGTTTTATTTTCTACAATTTCACCGTCAAATATTATGTGTACATATAATTATAAATACCACAAAAAAAATAGAATAGATCAGAAAAAAAAATTCAAACAATTCAAAAGGAAACTAAAAAAAAAAAAATTAGTGCACCAAATCAGTCCGCGCACCAACTTAGTATGTCTTCCCAGTCTGCGCACAACTATTTTGGTGCGTGAACTGAATCGTGGGCGGTAGTATTGAAAAATTCAGAGAGAGAGAGGGGGTGGTAGGGCTGCACAAAAAATTCGTAGTTCGTAATTCGATTCGAGTTTGATTCGAAAAAGTTCGTAAAAAGTTTGATTCGAAATTGAGTTCGTTCAAAATTAATTCAAACCAAACTTAGTTCGAAATTAATTCAAACCAAACTCAAACTGGACCTAGTTCGTTCAAAATAGGTTCGCAAACCAAATTTAGTTCGAAATTAGCTCAAACGTGAATCGTTAATTTCTACTGATAACTTATGTTCACTGATGAAAATATAAGCCGTCCAGTCCATAATTGCTTTCAATTCTGACTTCTGAAAAATATTTTTTGAAACAGAAAGCCCGGTCCAATTAAACAAAATAGAAAAATTAAACAAAACCAGCCATAACCCATAATCGTTCTACCCTAGTCCCTAGCCGACTTTCCCTCTCTGTTGATTGCGAACTTGCGATACCAAAGTCCAAATTCTAGAGTTTCTCTCTGTTGGCTACTTGGTTGCGATACCAAACCCTAGACTCCTAGAGGTTGCGATACCTTAGAAATAAGGTCGGACCAAGTGAAAGACCACCCTCGTAGAGGAAGACTCAAACTATCTATTCTAATTTGAAACTGGGACCGGGCGTGAGACGAGACGAGACGACCCTCGTTGATCTCTTTTGAATTGTCAGGTAGGTATAGGCTGATAAAGATATCCGGTTTATGTTGATACCAAAAATTTTGTTTTTCATGGTAGGATTCTGAGTTTTTCGGGTAATCCAGGCTAATGATTCAAAAATAGTGTGGGATGTTGAAAACCTTGTTACTGCATCTATAAAGTAATTTGTAGATGTTCAGTAGCTAGTTTAATGAAGCGAAATATATGGCTAAAGCTTTGGATACCTGTGAGGATTTTTTAGAAGGGTTTTTCAGTAGCTAGTGCCTAGTTGTAATGACCTTTAATGTTTTATTTAGGATGATATTTGGGTTTGTAATAATTCTAAGACTTTGGTAATTGTTCTGTACTTCTATTGATATTTAAATTGTACTTTGAATACTTTGGAGTGCTTGAGTTTTTATTTAATTGTACTTCTATTGATATTTGGGTTTTATTTAAATTGTACTTTAAATACTTGAGTTTTTATTGAAGTGCTGTAATTTCGCACTATGGCATAATCATAAGTCATAACTCGTAAGTTGTAACAAAGTTCGTAAAGGTTCGAAATTGAGTTCGTAAAAAATTCGGTTCGAAATGGAGTTTGTTCGAAATTGAGTTCGTTCGAAATTAATTCAAACTAAACCTAGTTCGAAATTAATTCAAACCAAACTCAAACTGGAGGTAAGTTCGATTCGGTTCGGTTTGTTTGCAGCCCTAGGGGGTGGTAATCTGATTTTTTTTCGGTGCTAACTTAAAACTCGTATGATGCAGTCAACTATATGCGGTTCACGTTGCAACAGTTTCACTTGCAGATCTCCCAAAATGAAAATGCAACAAAATGTCAAACAACAATCGTTTCGATCTTCTCCATTTCCTCAGGGGCAGTTATCGGTCCGTTTACATATAAGGAAGTAGATCGGACCATGATGTCTCCAGTAAATGTTAGAATTGGAGATGAAGGGTAGAAAAGGAGACAGCTGGCTGTTTGGTCTTAGGGAAGCGTGGGAACATGGGATAATGGAACCTAATAAAAGCATCTTTGTCGTCTACTTAGTAAAAGTAAAACGGCTCACGTGAAAGGAACTCTAAAGGCCAGTTGCCTTACTTAAATCTTTGATAAATCCCTGTGTCAGGAATATTTGGAAGAACAGAAACATAATTTTTTTTTTTGAGTGTGAACAGAAACAATTTTTAATTTGCAACTGACAAATATACCGCTACTACCATTGTTCAATTAGATCTTGAGTTAGAACCGCAGTTATTTACAAATTTTTAGTAGAGAAAGTTGACAGAGTTCTAAACAAAGCTTGCAATTCATCCATTCCCATCACAGACTAATTATTCGGTCTTTAAATTACTGCGTGTATTCCACAAATTGTTACTTTTTTCTTTAGTTTATTTGTTAGTTTTGATAAAGTTGCGATTACAACTAAGATGTAAATTAATTGAAAATATATATACAGATACACAAACGCAAATACGCAATGTAACTGCATTCTAGCATACTTTATAAAAAATATTAGTTGTATACTTTTATTTGGCAAGAATAAACTTATACATGTATAGAATACATATTAAATGCATTAAAGCAGAATTTGGCAAGTTTTGGTGATTTTACTATTAATGAGGCTTCAATTAATTAAAAACATGAACGAGCGGATCCAAATACATAATCAATGCATTCAAGCATAATTTTGCACAAAATATTACTTGTATATCTGTTTGATTTATATGGACTTTTAAAAGGCTTAAGTTAAGTATATAGACGTTAGTTTTAAAGATCTCACGTATAAAAGTGAGGACTAAATCAATTAAAAATATGAACAAACGACCCCAAATGCAATTTTAATAAAAGTGATGACTAAATTAATTAAAAACATAAATATACATATCCAAACTCACTATAAATTCATTATGGTAGAACTTTATGGACAATTTTAATAAATTATTTGATTTAGCACAAATAACTTTATAGATATATAAAAGACAAGTTCAATTTTGGTGACTCTAGATCACAAGTGAAGTCAAAATTAATTAAAATTACGAACAAAGACCTAAACGCGCGCACTGTAATATAGGGATTTTTTTTAAAATAGAACTAATTTTTGTGATTTTAACGGAACAATCACAAAACAGTTGGATTTTACAAAAAAATAGCTCTGCCGATCCATTTAGTACGGATAAACTCATACAGGAGTAGAAAAACCATGAATTGTTCCAAAGTCAAGGCATAATTTCCCAAAAAGATCGTTTCAAACGACACCCCTTTCTGCTGTCAACCGCAAACCATGGTTTTAAAGTTAACTAACAACTTCCATCCTTTTTAGGCATATGTCATTTTCATGCCAAATTAAATTTTGATTAATCTTACTTTACATTAAATTGTCCAAAGTCAATGGAGAAACTGGGGAGCATGCGGAGTTATAACAAATAACCACTAAACTAGGCAAATGAATTTACAAAGTAGCCTTTTGCAGCTAGGTAATTAAAAAAGGAAACACCTTTCTTCAAAGAAAAAAGAAAAACTGTACCCACAACATGTACACTAGGAACCAATGATCCCAATTGGTATACTTTACAATGGGTTAAATGTTTATTTGTGCAAATTTTTGTCACGTCTGTCTTCCAAGTTGGTATGAACTAAGCAGGCAAAGCAAAATCACCGTGTTTTGTATTTCCTCGAACTTTCAGACTGGAGGAAGCAAACACAATGAGGATTAAAGTTAAGAAGGCCTTATTTGATTGTTCTGATTTTAAGCCAGCCTATTTAATGCTCGTTTGGTGGAATAACTAGAGCATAAACCCCTTATTCCATGTTTAAGCCTCAACCAAACATGGTGAAAAAGAGAAACAAGAATGAATAGTCATTTTCTGGTGCAGGTATAGAAATGCTACAAACAAGCCGACTCATGAAGTGTGTGCTTCCTAGATAATAATATTGTTCTTCCCACTTCACAAAAAAAAAAAAAAAAATTGACTGAATTAATTTTCCTTTTTTTATGTTGAAAGCCAAAGCATACGAGTGCCACTTACATTGTTTTGTATAGTATTATCTTGACCCGTCTTCCTCGATTCTGAATAGTCCATGCCCCTGGAATGAGATAACCCCTCGAAAATACTGAGAATGTAATTGTAGATGCTGAAATTAAAAACAAGAAGAAATTAAAGCAGGTCAAATAATTTACCAAATAAAAAAAATTCATCAACTAGAAAATCGTAAACAGTTGTGAATTGAAAGGGCAGGTTTCAAACAAAATTGCAAATCCAGATGTCACCTTCGTACCAGTACCATGAACCTGTCAGTAGTGTCAGTAACATACTAACTTGCCCGACTATTATTTGTTAAGAGACCTCCTCTATTTCTTTTTGCGGTTTAATATAACTTGTGTGAATTTTAAATCGAAAAGAAGTGCATCAGGATTATATCCATTTTCATTTTGTTACCTCAAACGATGTCTGTTACATGCAGAAAAGAAAGCAACAAAACCATTCAAGATGCTCCTAATTGCGCGAAAAACCTATCAAGAAAAGAAATGTTAATTTTCTGTAACTATAGTTATAGCCTCAAGCATTACATCCTTAGGTTTTAGCAAGATACCTGAGAGAAAAGATCATTCCAGAGAGTTTTCAGAACTGAGGTTTCATATGCAACTCCAGTTACAGTAGTTTTCGATGCAGATGCAACTTGGAACATAGAGAAGATAGATGACCAACTTTCGATTAACATGTAGTACATGTCGATGAAAATTGCAGAGACCGAATTTGAAAGCACAAAAACCGCTCGAAAAGGTAATGCCAGCACTTCTCCAATGACCCAAAGTATTGGACTTAAGATGTAAGAAGCTGTACATAAATAAACTAATGAATATTTTGATTACAATAAAAATTGTGTCATACATTAAAAATATTGCTAGCTCGCATGTGTTATCCGACATAATTTCAAACATGAAGCAGGCACTTGCTTCAAAGACATGCTCATATAAGGACTTGTGCAACAATGGCCCTCCTAAATCAACTTCATTTCATATGACACAAAGACTTATAAGAAAAAGGCAATAACAACTTTTAAGGGACAGCCACATAGGGCCACATGATGGAAAATGGTTTGTGCATATAACAAAAACAAGGTAGTATTACATATATGCAAATATGAGACCTGGCATTTACATGTGTATGCAATTCAAGGATTTAAACTTTCAATGTACATGTATGCCCACTTGAAGAAATCATGTTTTGCATATATCTCCATGTAGATATGTTGTGTTTTTTCATATAATTTTTTTTTTAATTTTCACCGGAGGGTATAGATTTCATGAATTTGTAAAGGTGTTCAACAGGGAAGAATCTATAAACGAGTTGGATACAAAGGTGTTATGACATTGAGAAGTGACATAATATGCATCCTACACTAAAAGAGAACATAGAGAAACAAGGTGAAACCAACTTACCAGTATTCAGTACTGTGTCAAGGATGAGCTCAAATGGCCATATTATAACCTCCAAAATGCCGGTAACCACACTCCATGAAGTTCCCAATACTAGCCATATAGTCGAACTGATATACTTCACTGCATCAACCAATATATTATATACAGGAAGAACATACTCTGCAACCTCCATAAGGGGACCCACAACTGGTTTGGTCAAAATGGTTAAAAATGATCTCACAGATTGTGTCACCTGAAGGGCCCACGTGACAGCTTGTTCGAAATTGTGCAAGAAAAGCATCGTGCCTAAATACTGGAGCCTAGAGATCATCTCCCAATTCTCTATCCAGTCAAAAAACGGCCCGAAAAGTTTAGACAGAGTTGCCTTCATCAGTGGCACGTTTTTATATAGGTCATAAAATCCGATTAATACTGTTATGATAGACATTAGCACATAGAGAAACCTTGCTAATGGACACATCCAGGGGCGGTATATCTTGCAAAAGAGGGGATACGACTGGAGAAAAATGACCCATGACGGAAGGCCATACTCTAACAGAGTAAGCAGCCTCAAATCTGATATAATTACCTCCTTCAGTTTAAATGGGAGGTGGGGGTCATTAAATCTGAATAGTACAAAAGCATTTTTGTAAGAGGTTGCTTCGAAAGATGGGTTCGATCTTTCACTGTCATTACTGGAGGAAACAAGAGATCTTGGTGTGCTCACTATTTCACTGTACGATTCTTCATCCTCCCTCACAATTTTTCGTCTCTTGTAGGGCCCAGAGGAAGGAGGTGTCATGTTCTCCTTATGTGTACTTCCAGCAAAACAAGAGCTAAATTCGGAACTATCATTGTAACAGCCAGAGCTATCCTCGGGGGCATCATAAAACACATCCACTGAGAGGGAAGTTTCAAGCATAGAATGAGCCACATGATCTATTAAAGAGTGATAGACTATGGTACTATGCATATCGTGGATTGGTCCATACTATGGATCAATATATCCATTTTTTAAGTCCAAACAACCAATCTGAACCATTCAACATGATCTCCGTATGAAAATCTACTTGTAGATCAAATTTTATATTTTTTACTATTTTTTTAGATAGGTAGAAATTAGAAAATCACTTGATAAAAAAAAAATTTAGACCATTCAAAAGTAGTGATATTCTACCTATCTAAAAGATAGTAACAATATTCGAAAAATATAAAATTTAATCTACAAGTACATTTTCATATAGGGATCATGTTGAACTATTCACATCGACTATTTGAAATATGAAAATGAAGATATTGATCCATAGTACGGACCAATCCGTGCTATGCATAGTACCATAGCCTCACTCATCTATTAAATATGTTGAAAATATGAAGGTTCTTTTAAAATTGTTACCTTTTGTGCACATGCTGTTCAAGTACTCTTGTAACATATGGTGTTCATAGAAACTCCCAGGAAACCATGAAGAAAGCGAGGTTGAAGCCTGTTCTATGCTGTCAAATTCCCACCTCCTCAAAATTTTCACCTCTAATGCCATTGACGTGTCAGTCTACAAAAAAAATTGATAAACTCAAAAATCAATAATAACAAAATTTTATTTATTATGCATATCCTGTTTCCCTAAGGGAAATGACTTGCCGGGCATAGCTAAAGAGAGCGCTATTTGCCTTTCTAGCTATGATACACAAAATTATTAATTATGTACATCCTGTTTATCTAGCTGTTACTTAATTTGTTAATTAGAAACCTAATGAGCAAACTATTTGCTTTTCATACATATTTTTTTTTGTGCTACTTTGGTTATGTTAGGAATTTCAGCGAATACTTTGATGTTTGGCTTCTAAATAGCATTTGCTTCATTGAACCTTTTCCAAATCATTTTTAGGGCTAATGGTAGAGGCACTTTTCTTACTGGTATCAAATTTATTGATACCACTAAGAGATAATTCTGAAGGCAACTTGCATATGTCATGAAGCAAGAAGAAATACAAATTAGACATATACAAGTGATACTGCTGCTACAGTGGATTTCATTCGGTTTGGATTGGGTGCTATTCTTTACTTGTTTACTTTCAATTCCGTTGCACAAGCTGTAAGGTCTGGAGGATGACTTTTGTTAATTTGGCAAGCATAAATTATTGTTATTAATTTGCACTAGTGCTGAACCTTTTTGGTTTATTTTATATTTATAACATAAATTATAAATGCAGAAAATTAATTACCTATAACTGTTAGAGTTATCAAATAAGGTGTTGTCAATATATCCTATCCCTATAGAAAAACACACACATTCTCTAATTGTTATGTATTACAATTCACTTAATTGAAAGTACCATCTGATACAATGTGACACTATAACATTATATTCTTTGTGATCAAGTGTCCCTCTTGTGATTTCAGAGCTTTAGGCCACACTTTGTTGTTTATTTGGGCGACACTTGAGAGAGGATTTTCTCTATTATATTTTGACAAGAGAAGCAACTGAAAAAATATATATAAATAAGAGTGAAGCTATGGTACTATGCATAGCGCATATTGGTCCATACTATGGATCGATATCTTCATTTTCAAAGTCCAAACAATCAATCTGAACTGTTCAACATGATCTCCATATGAAAATGTACTTGTAGAACAAATTTTACATTTTTTAGAATTTTTTTTACTATTTTTTAAGATAGGTAGAAAAATCACTTGATCTAAAGATTCCAACCATTCAAAATTAGTAATTTTCTACCTATCTTAAAAAATTCTAAAAGAAGTACATTTTCATATGGGATTCATGTTGAACGGTTCGTATCAACTATTTGGACTTTGCAAATAAAAATATTGATATGTAGTACGGACCAATCCGCACTATGCATAGTACCATAGCCTCACTCAATAAATAAATAGATAACCAATTCTACCTGAAGCTCATTTAGGTAGTTGATGCCACGCACATTAGACCACTCGACCTCAAAGACAATAAAACCGTATAATGTGCGATGGAGTTCCTTATTCAGCACGCGTGGGTCCTTTAGCTTTTCAACCGGAAGAAAGGCTCCTTTTTGCTGCATGGCGGCATCGATTAGAGAATACCACCTCAACTGTCGGTTGCTTGTTATCGGAGTTGGCCTTGAGGTGCTTGCGCCATTGAGCTTTTTCCCACTATCAGATCTCTTTCTTCGAGTCTTTGAGTTTGCAAAAGGTGATCTTCTTGACTGAATGAAAAAAAATGAATTTACATATAATCCTTCAAATTAAAGATTGACTGAACATAACAAAAAAAAAAAACTGATTTCACTGCCTGGCATTGCATACCAGTACCAGCACCAGACTTGACCATACGACTTTAAAATGAAAGATTGACATTCTCACTATATATAATCCTTAAAAATAGCTAAACATTCCAATAAATGCTTGAATCTGAGGTCTTCAGCTAAAATAACTAATTTAACCTTGAAAATATAAGGTCATGAGAATAGGACAATGAAGTACTAAAGCAATAAATATATTAGATGTTGTCATTTTGTTTTTTCAAATTTTCATGTATCTGAGATATTTGGTCAGATTATGAGGCCTAAACCATGGAATAAGGGGTATAGGCCTCAGTTATTCCATCAAACGCAAATTAATTAGGCCGGCCTAACTAGGCGTAAGTCTAAAATTAGGCCTCTAGATTTAAATCACCTCTCCAGGTGGCTTTAGTGTTAGTCCCCCTCGGGCCCCGCTGTCAGCGACTATCCAAATCTTTCCCCTCTCTTCATTAGTCGATACTATTTTAGGCCATGACATAACTTCAGACCTCAACCAAACATGAAAAGCTTAGACCGGTCATAGTTAGAAATTAGAATAACCAACTTACGCCTCCAAAACTTAAGACCTCAACCAAACATTTGGAAAGAGATATATATAAACAATTTATCACAAAAATTAAAGTGGAAAATTTGATAAACCATGCAGCAATCTAAAGAGTGATCAGGGTACTGCTAAAGAGAGGGTTATGCCAGACTGATGATTCTATCGAACTATTATTTTGCCTTTGGTGCTTCAAGTTTCATTTCTACTTTTTTCTCTCTAAATCTTTTAATTTAGGCTGAATAGTACTTTAGTCCGTATCAAAAACCTTGTTTTAATTTTTTCTGGTAGGCACTCTTCTGACAACCTTAAAAAGAACTTTCAATCCCAATTTCATCGAATGACAGAAACTTCACATGCTAGAAGAAAGATTATATAATCATTTATTTAATAATAATGATTATATCATGTTGGTCCAAAAATTTTGGGTGCTTTTTTTTTTGCAAAGATAACCCTGAAGAGATATTGCCAAATACCAATTACAAACCAAGAGAGTAAAAATCCAAGAAATTACCTTAGTGACCATCAATTGCCATAGATGAGCTGGCCTGGTATCCTCATCAACCGACCACGGTCGATTGTCAACCAAAAAATACAACTTCTGGAGGCTCGGTGTCAAGAAAATACTCAGCCTTGACAGGTATGATTGCAAATCCCTGCAATGAAAACAAAAGGAAGCTCTATCAATGTCACGCCACATGGACACGAGTATTAATTTAGCTCTTGAATTTTAGCCATATAATTCCATCAATTGTTGTATAAGAATAAAATCGAGTGAGATCGTCCCAAAAGGATATTGGTACCTATTACCAGAGGGTCAATGTGAAAATTACTGATGCAACATCATTGATTTTCTCCATTTTTAAGTTACTTCATCAAGTCTAATTTAGGATGTGAAATATCTGATAGATTACAGTTAGCTACAATTCAATAGAACCCATTGGATAAACCCCCAAAAGGAAAAATACTTTTGACTTAAAATCAAATAAATGCTCTTACAAATATATCCAGAAGAATTCCCCAAAACCCTTCTTTACCTAACATTTTTTGGCAATTAAGGTATTTCTATTTGATCAACTGAGACAATTAAGCATAAAAAAAATAATAATCAGATTGAAGATAGGCAAGAGGCACTAGAACTCAGTACCCGATTTGCAAATTGGTTAGCGGAAAGAAATTTCGATCGGCCGTGCTACAGCTGCTGCTCATTGCCGATCCTCTGAGACTGAAAACAACAATTCAGTATAAATAAAACAAATCAACGAAATTTTTTCCAAACAATAAGCACTGATTTGATATACCTTACTGGAATCTGAGAAATCCCACGAAGGAAATCGCGGGAAATATCCTTCGACCAGAATAGAACCCGCGCTTCAAAAATACCTTTAAGTGGCACTAAAAGGGAAAATCAACGCAAATTTGTCTCTCTCGAATTCCTCAGAAGATAAACAATGAAGGTGGAGCTTTTCCTTAGCTTACAAGTAATTCGCTGGAGTGGAGAGAATCAGAGAAACAAAAGAGGAACTGCGAAAGTGCAAACAGACTCCTATGTTTATCAAAATATAGTTTAGAGATCCTACGGTTCTAAGTGTTTTACTTTCCTTTTTAAGTACAAGGATGAACGATGTTTTTATTTATCGTACGGTTCAGATTTGATCTAAGTACCTTTTTATTTTTCCAAAGTATTTATTACTTCTCTTCATCTAATTTTACTAGAAAGTATTTATTAGAGATTCAAAATAAATTATGAGGGAGGCTTTGGTACTATATGTAGCGTACATTCGTCCATACTTTGAATCGATATCTTTGCTTTCAAAGTTCGAACGATTGATAATCGTTCGACATGATATTCTTATGAAAATTTACTTACAGACTATTTTATATTTATAAAGAAAATACTATTTTTTAGATGGGTAAAAAACAGTGTTCTAAATAGCGCGCTATAGCGCCGCTATAGCGTTTTTGGACCCCAAACGCTACGCTACAACATCAAAGTGCGCTATTTGCGCTACGGCCGCTATAGCGGCCGCTACAGCGCTATTTGCGCTATACAATATGAGTTTTTATTTTTTTTTATTTTTAAGCAATTTATATGGGTTTTAAATAAAGATAAAAAAAATCTCAAACCGAAATTGAATTTGTTGTTACTTGCTACAAATAAATCAATTTGAAATTGGGAATAGAAATTGAAATTTGAATAGAAAAAAAGTCCAAACCGGAATTAAAATTTGAATAGAAAAAAAAATAGATTAATGTCATGAATCATGATACTTAAGATATTTTTAATAGGAAAAATCGATAGTTTATGATATTACTATGGATATTTTGAACTGCAATTTGGACTTTGTACGAGTTCAATATGAATATTATAATTTCTTAATTACTTTGGTGTTATTTATTGTTCTATGAGACCTTAGATAATGTTGATATTTAGTACAAATATTGAATATACGAAATGTAAAAAAAAAAAACGCTATTTGGAATAGCTTCCGCTATAGCGACGCTATTCGCTATAGCTTTTTTTTTAGCCTTCCCGCTACGACGCTATAAACGCTATTTAGAACCTTGGTAAAAAATCATTACTTTTGAATGGTGTACAATTAATAAATTAAGTAATTTTTTATCTATCTTGAAAAGTAGTAAATTCAGGGACGGATTCAAGATTTTTGTGGGGGGTAAAAAAAATATCGAATTGGGTTTAAATACCTAATCGAGTTTAAATCCATTAACCAATTGAGTACTCGATAAAAAATAATGTTTTAACTTATACTTTCCAATGCTTTGACTTGTAATTTCTGATGTTCTGACTTATAATTATAATTACTAATCAAAATTCAACAAATTTATTTTAATTTTAACCCTAAATTTAACCTGAATTACAAATCAAACGTCCAGAGGGGGCAAAAAAAAAATTCCGGAGGGGGGGGGGGCCTGGAACCATATGGGTCTGCCCCTGAGTAAATTTTTATTTATAAAATGTCAAATTTGATTCATAAGTATATTTTCATATGATATCATACATGTTGAACGGTTCATATCGACTATACAAACTTTATAAACGAAGATATTAATTTATAGTGTAAACTAATATACGTTATGCATAGTATCAAATACAAGTTTACTCATAAATTATCATTTAAGCATATGTTTGAATTGAATCATCAAATAATTTTCGCCTTTGATTTCATATAAAATGGCTTGCAAATAAAGTAATTCTTTAGAAGTATCAGTGTATTAATATTTGGTTCTCATGTGGTATTCGGAAGGCCGCCGCATACCGCATATACGGTATGTGGCCGAATATGCGGATTCGTATTCGGATTTATATATGAGGATTTTTTATTAAATATTTAATTTCACAGTACTTAAATATAATAAGACAGCATGTAGAGAGATTATAAAAGCCTTCTGAGTGGATGTAGAGAAGTTATAAAAGACTTCTGAGTGGGACACTTGAAGAGAACACCTACTTGGCGGGTTTGGAACTTATTTAATGAGTTATGGATTCGGATCCGGAACTCTTTTAATGGGTTTTGAATGTTTTTTTTAATTTTTTTAAAGTATGAATTCAATATTCGGTCCGAATAGCTATTTTTTATTCGGCCGGACACTGAATAAGAATATACAGCCGAATATTACCGAATATAACCGAATTTTACTACACTGAGAAGTATAGATAGATGAGAATTTTGGAACGAGATATTTCTTTCTTCTTTACGTTTGTTTAAAAAAGATGTCGGCGTAAAATATGAGATTGCTCGTTACAAAAATAATGTCAAGGAGACGAAGAAACTAAAATGTGTGGTTTATTATTTAATTATTTTAAAATTTGAGGTGTCACATACAAGATAAAAAAAAAATCATATATTAATAATGTAATAAAAGTATACGCATACACGACAATTTGTATTTATTACAGGAATTTGTATAAAACACGTACATACACAGACACCATTGTTCTGGCTAGACATAGCGGATCCGTATCCTCTGCATTAACTCAAAAGGGAATCTTTTGAGTTAATGAAGTTGAACCGTTTGATTGGAAACGGAGCCAATCCAGTTTGTGCCTATAACATAAGGGCCCTTTAAAATTAGTGCAGATCTAATATGCACGAATTTTAAAACAGATCGAACGGTCTAGATTCATTAACTCAAAAGATTCCCTTTTGAGTTAATGCAGATGATACGAATTCAGACATAGCTATGCCACAGTGTTTGACACTGACACATGTCAAGCGCGTCGGGTTAACGTGTAAATGTGTAATGCCACCTCAATATAGTGATTTTGACTAAATAAGCATGTTTTAATAGTTTAATTGTCGTGTCAATATATTGATATGACACAGGTTACGGGTAGAGCGGAAAAAATATGCTGTGCCGTGCCGTTTCGTGTCGTGACTAACATGTTGTAATTTTAGTCTGATGTCGTGTCGTACCGTAATTAAATTAATTTTTTTCGTGCCGTGCCGTGACTAAAATGTCAAGAAGTGGTCACAGCACGCGAATGGTCACGCCACGTGAGTCACGCCGCGCCCAAACGTGACAATTTAATCATAATTTAGATTAGTTTATTCAAGATTCACAATTTGATCAATATCTAATGGTCCTAATTACACGTCACTCGCGTGACCACGTGTTGTGCCGTATCATGACTAGATCTTTCACGTGTCGTGCCGTGCCAAAGTTTCAAAAGATGGTCACGACACACGAATAGTCACAGCACGGAACACGCGAGTCACAACACGTAACTAACACGCATGCCGTGTCGTAACCGTGCCGTTCCATGACGGAGCCGGCTCCCACATGCCATTTTTCCACTCTAATTAGTAGTTAACAGGTTTATTTTGAGCAAATAAAAAATGGTTTTTTAATAAAAAGAGGTTTGTGTTTGATTTTTTTTTTCAAAAAATAATAAGTACCGATCAAATTTTCGGTTTATGTTTCATTTCAACCCAGGCGATTTCCTAAGATTTAGATTTGATAATTTGTAAAAAAAAAAAAATTAAGGCTGAAGAATCATTTTGAGACTTCCGGATAGGTGTATCAATGATATCCTTTTAACCGTTTACATGATCCATCCGTACCTTATTCGATAAAGTGGTTAAGAATTATTTTTTATTAGTTAAATGAGTAAGGATAGGGATAAAAGTTATTTCGTACCCGTTAACATATATAATAATTATATAAAATAAAATTATATAATAATATTTGAACAATAATTAGAGATAATAAAATTTATTTGTGTGATATTTTGTACGATAATATTTGAGTAATAATTAGTGATATTTTTTTTATTTAATGTATATTTTTTTGTTATAAGAAAAATGTTAAACATATTACTTTTATTTGCATGCATTGTTATTTAGTTAAATAATTTAATTTGTCCGAAGAGATATTTCTGTTTTTTAATTCTTTTGCTTTATAAAAAATTAATTTAGTTTGAATTAATTATATTTTTTTTATTAGTAATGTGATTGAATATGTGTGAAATGAATGAGTTTTGATGTTCTATTTGTAAAATATAATAAAAATAATTAATATTAGTATTATCCGTATTCACCCGATAATTTTACGGATAAGAATAGAGTAATATAAGGTTAATTTTTAATGAGTAAGGATAAGGTATGGGTAAAGCCAATTGGGAAAGAGAGTTCGTTAGCCAATGAATTGAGTTAGAGAACTGAACGGGAGATAGAGATTCGGGGATGTTTAGACGGTTAGGGTGAAGTTTAGGGGACACAATTGCGGGGACGAAATCATTACTCTTATTTTTAATAAGTCTTTCGGGTAATTCAAACTGAAGCAATAATAATAATAGAAAAGAAAATATCTGAATTGAAACCCCATATTTTTTTGGAAGCTGCTAACAGTCCCAGACACCAATTCCCAAATTATTCTTGGATTTACGAGATTCCGTAAACTTCAATACTAAATCCTGTAAACTAATGCAACGAATTCTGCAAACATAACTTTCCATTACTGTGTGGTCTCCAAAAACATCCATTTTAACCTCCACTTTAACAACTTTAACTGCTTTGACCAGGGCCACTTTAGACCTTTGATCAGGACTACTTGGACCACATCTAGAAGATCTCTAACAGCTTTTCAAAACTAGTAACTAACCGGGACCACTTTAAAATTCGTAAACAGTTACAGATAAAAAAAATTTCAAAATTTTTTTTTCAATTTTTTTTTTTCAAATATGCTTCTAGATACTACTTCTAATTATTTTGAATTCTATAAACATTATCACATAACTTTGTAGACAGTTTCATTGAATACTGTTAACTGGTAAAAAATTTCCAAATTTTAATTTTTTTTTAAACTTGCATCTAGATGTTATTTCCAATTATTTTGAATTATGTAAACCTTATCACATAACTTTGTAGACAGTGTCATTGAATACTGTAAACCGGTGAAAAAATTGAAATTATAATTTTTTTTTTCAAATTTTTTTAAATTCTACATCTAGATGCTCCTTTTAATTTTTTTGAATTATGTAAATCTTATCACATAACTCTGTAAACTTAAGTTTTGAATTATGTAAAACTATATTATAAATTATGAATTTTATCTTTTTTTATGTGCTGCATTCAAAAACTACAATTTTATTTTTTTAATTCTATAAACCTTATTGTAAAATCCTATAATGTGATACTCTATATGTTGTAAACATAACAACAACCTCAAAACATATCAATTATTTTGTCTGATAATAAGACATAATTATTATCACTATAATAACTAAATAAGTCATAACAATATAATAAAAATGAATTGCAAATAAAAAATATACATATTTTTCACCAAACATAACATTTATTACAAATCAAAGCAAACATAAAAAGGTCTGACATAACACTACTTATCATTTAGCACCACTTCCACCAACAACCGACAATCCAAATACACCATATATTTTTGCTCATGCCCCATTGATTTTACAAAATCCAATGCTTCCCATAATGTATGAATTCTGTAAACCTAATGGATGAATTTTGTAAACCTCAGTCAAGAATTATGTAAACCTAATATATGAATTCTACAAATCTAAGATGATTTAAGTTTTAAAACCTATAATAATATGTCAAAAATTTATAAACCTCAGTCAAGAATTATGTAAACCTAATACAAGAATTCTGTAAACCTAATGCATGAATTCAAGTACAAGCATGATCTCCCCTAATCGTACCTACTTGTGACTCTAACACGATATTTCAGTTTTAAAGGAAATCTGAAAATTTTGAAACTTTCTCAGGTGATACCAGAAACTTACCTACTGTATTTTAAGCTAAAACAGATTATGTAAACTATGAATCGTAAAATAAATCAAGAATTTTGTAAACCTAATGCATAAATTTTGTAAACCTTAGTCAAGAAATTATGTAAACATAATGCATGAATTCTATAAAACTAAGATGATCTCAAGTGTTTAAAACCTATAATAACAGGTCAAGAATTCTATAAACCTAAGTCATGAATTCAGTAAACATAATGCATGAATTCTATAAATCTAAGATGAGACAACCTAAAATGAGGCAAAAGTAGTTGTAATATAAACACTAATGATTCCGTCAAAAAATCACCATTCAAAATGAAACACGCAATCGTGAGCTTTAATAGAGACATGAATGGATAATTTGTAGTTCCACATAATGTCCAATGAATAAAAATCATTAGTTTATTTGGGAGGGGGAAATGAAGGATTAGCTTAAAAAATAAAACATGAGTGAGGCCTAACTAAAAAAGTAATTGTTTGGGTTTACCATAACAATCTCATTTTTTTTCTCGAAAAGTACCAATTAGGCCTAACTAAAGAAGTAATTGTTTGGGCTTACCAGAACAATCTCATTTTTACGCTAAATTACGCTAAATTTGATACAATTCGAATCCAAAATCCATTAAGAATAAGTAAATAAATAAATATTATTTGAGTTATTTCAAAGCTAAATGAGAAACATTTTTTTCTTTCAACGGATGTTATGAATGCTTTAACAATTTTGATTAGTGTCTTTCTGTTATAATGCATTTGTATCAATTTTTTAAAGTAATTTCTCTCATTCTAAAGCATCTGTATGTTGTACATGTATTTATCTAATACATTTCTCGTAAACAGTCGAAGCTAGGACAAATGATAAGGCAAGAGAGACGATATCTTTATTGAGAAGGCGAAAAACGATGACAAAATTTCAAACGGTCATAAAACGGCGCTCGAGTGTTCGATTTCAGCAAATGACCACTTTTCGGAAAGCTTGCGAAAATATGCATACATTATTGCTTTGTTTTCTTTGAAATTTAGAATTACCAAAAAACAAAGGGAAGAGCCTCAAAAGTTGAGTTGAAGTTTACGATTAAGATTTTCATTTCTATTTTTCGATCTAAGTAGCTCAGTAAATTGGTTATATAATGAACTTATAGAATACCAATTTTTACTATTTTTGAAATTTTTTTTCTACTTTTTATAATTTATGAAAGATGACACAAAATGACTTAAAATAAAATAAAATTGTCAATTTAGCATAATTTAATATAATTATGCTAATTATACATCAAAAAAGTAATCTAACAAATATTTCTTTTAAAAAAAAAAACAACCTGGGTACATTTGATATTTTTTATTTTATGTTGGATATTAATAAAAATGTCAGTTTAAAAGTCGTGCCAAACACATATTGGACGGTCCGGATCCAAACTCAAAGATCAGGTTACTTACAGGATTCGAATTCTCAAACCTCCCATCATTGCGTAAAGATTTTAACAGAGCTGTTTTAATTTATGCAACGCATAGATTAGAAAATTAAAAAGCGCTGCATGAAGCCGAAATTACTATATTAAAAACATTATCCTCATCATAGGACTGCTCGCGGTTCCAATCGTCTTTACTATGCTCCTAATTAAGGGTAAAGATTTTAACAGAGCAGTTTTGGCTTCATAAAGTGCAAATATTATAGAATCAGAACAGTACTGTATGTAGTTTGTGCGCTGCATGAAGCCAAAACTTCTCTGTTAAAATCTTGACCCCTAATTAACTGGGATCAAAGTAAATTAACGCGCAATATTCGGCCAAAATCACTCAATCAAAAGTTAGAGATTGTAGTCATATTTTTGTACAGTAGTGTTTATACCTTAATCTCCATTAATCAATATTTTTGTCAAAGGCGCACATCCTGTGGATAAAAGGAGATAATTGTCGAGGGGATTCATATTTTTAACTTGTTTAATTGTGATTATATTGCAAGTTCCAAGTCTGAATAAAAGTTAGAAGACAAATCATCAGGAATTTTAAAAACAGGAAATAGATCTGCTGTAATTCCAAAGGAATAACAGCAACATGTTATTCCGATTCCAAGCGTTAATCTTAGTTGAGATTCGCGCATGAAATTTTTTTTTTGTTGAAATTCGTGCATGAAATTTTTTGAATGGTTGAGATCAGAGAAACATGTTCTTTCTTTAGTATAAAGACAGATTTATTTCGCTAAAAACAAATGTAAAATGAAATAGCCATATATTGTTGTATAAATGATATGATGTTTCTCTATCCTATAAAGTCTTCCTAGACAGTGGGGGAAGAGTTCATTTGTTTTTTTTATAAATTATAAATTAAATTATCAGAAATATGTTGAATTGTATTTTCTTTTATTAAATAGGTGAGATCTCAGTAATTTTTGAAAGTCGTAGTGTGTCTTGGTCATAAAAAAGTTCAACAGGTATTGAGACTAATTTATTGATTCAATCCCAGTGAAAACTGTGAATTTAGTGTACAAATTAATTTATATTTGAATTTGAAATCAATGGAACTGAACTATTAGTTCAATTCTATTAATGACAAATTAATGAGATCGAACCAATGGTGCAGGAACCAATTTTCGGCACTTTCCAGAAAAAAGTTTTTTCTTATTTTGTCAATTTTTTCAATTACTCATATTAAGAGTTTAAGGAGCGCTAAAGATATCATATTCGGCAAGTGAAAGATTAAGATGAAAGAAAAATTATACATTAAAAAAATCTATTTCTATTATGTGACAAGAGTCAAAGACCAATGTACCCTTCCTTCCTAGATTGTTATCTAACACTATTAATAACAGCAATTGATTCACTGTTTATTCACAAAATATTGCATTTACAAATTTAAAGGCGCAAATTTATTAAAAAATGAAAAAAAAAATTGAAGGCGCACATTTAGTAGGAATACTTCAAATGGCCATTTGTGTTCCTCCGATCCAAATGACAAGCTTTGATATAAATAACGACAATTTGTGCTTTTATAACCTTCAATTTTTTTTAATACAACTATTCAAATGCCTCTAGTTTGTGTACCTTCAATATGACAAATGTAAAAACTAAAAATTCAAACTGTTAGAGGCTCCTTCATTTTAGTTCTTGCAACTCTGGTACAAAATTACAAGTGATCTGTATCACTTTTTTCTATGTATAAAAATAATTGCAACATCTAAACTTTGTTTTGATGGGAAGTGCTGCATCTAATAACTTAGCTTCACCTTTGAAACAAAGACAAAATTTGTTATAATGATATGAACAAAAAATAGAAATGAAAAAATAGCACATAGATATACCAGTAAGCAAAGTTATTACTGAAATGAAATTGAACTAATAATACTTTGAATATCATTCCCCTCCATATGTAAAATCTCATATTACTGAACAATTAATGAACATGAACTGTAGCAATATTGTTAGATTTATCAACTATGTTATAATTAAAATGATATGAACAATTAATGGACATGAACTCTTGGCAAACTTTTAAATTTGAAGTATTTAACAGAAAAATTGGAGCGTACATACTTTTGCTTAAATGAATCAACAATTGTCACAATTGATACTTGATTTACAAAGGAAACAATAAACCAACAAAAATATTAAAGAAAAGTTTGTTTGTTTTCTTCTATAACAGAAATTCATTATAAAAAAAAATGACTAACTGTACTTAATTTTGCTCTTATTTAGAGATTTTGTACATATGGGACTATTTGGTACTGGTATCATCCTTGACACCACTAAGAAAATCATATATTATTCATGTTGACTTTTAGTCCTGAGATTGCTTGACATACTATCAACAGGGTTTTTAATCTTAAAAATATAGTCTATATTAAAAGGTAGGTCTTTAATAATGTTCGCATCAATACTGCTCGCAATATCATCTTACAGATTTTGTCTCTTATCTCTTATTGGTCAGGTACTGTCAAGACCGATATCCAAGAGGCAATTCAAGAGTGGCTTCCCCAAGATCTTGATGCGATCCCTCTGCAGGTGGTGGATCCGATTGACAATCTGATGCTGGACTGGGTTACCACTGATGCTAATGACGACTGATGCTGCTATATCCCCTTCTCACACTCATTTTGTTCTTGTCAGTCTAAGTTCAGCTGAATGGGTTCGAGTGTGCTATCTAGTTCCTTTTTGTATGCATATGTGCACTGTTTTTTGTTTGGACTATTATGTTTCTAGTTTTCTCTATTTCGGTGCACTTTGGTTTGTATTCGGGATGTTGTCGGATACAATGGATTGACGTAGCTAGCTTATATCTAGAGAGATTCTGTAAGTTACCAGTTTCGATTAAATGAAACAGGCGTTAGCCTTTTTTTTTTTTTTAAATATTAAAAGGTAGGGATATTACTTGTAGATTATATTTTTTTTTTTCAAACATCAATCCTTTGTTATTAATGTTTTATTTCTTTGTTCATTTTCCCTTATTTTAGGGGAAGTTGGGGGCGCATTAGGTATATTCATTTTCACCAAATTTCCAGTGTAAGCTTAATTTTTTCTTAGGGTATCCATAGATAAACGTGTATATGTGTATATGTCCATTGGTGCAACAATTTGTTATAGTATTACTGGTTGGTATGTTTCTAGGGATGAAAAATGTATGAATAATATCTGATCTGTATTTGATCCATATTTGAAAAATTATATGTGATATTCGATATCTAATATCTGATATATGAATATCCATGTAGATATGAATACAGATATGGTTTTACGTTTTAATTATCCTTGTACAAATAGTAGATATATACTTTATAGTTTAATATATATTATGAAAAAATTATATTATTCGCAATTATAATTAGATGAATAATATGAACTTTAGTATTCTTTAATAATATTTTTTATACTTATTTAATAAATATCCGATTCGATCCGTATCTGTATCCGTATCCGGAATATTAAAAGGAATATGAATATGGTTTTACCACTATCTGCTCTGTTTTCACCCCTAATTGTTTATCCGTCTAATTAATATCCAATCCGTATCCGTATCTGGAATATTAAAAAGAATGTGAATATGGTTTTACCACTATCCGCTCCGTTTTCACCCCTAATTGTTTCACTTTAGGCAGATATCAATGTAAAGCGGGAAAAGAATAGAGTGCGTATCCTCTGAGATATCTCATATGTTGCGTGACCGACGTGTCCGGTGCCTATTCGGGGATAGCATAGGGGGCCGTATTATTGAGCTTTGAGATTCGTGCAGAACGTATTTCAACTGATGAGATATTCCAAAATGTCATGCAAAATATGAGATATCTCAGAGGATGCGAATTCAAAAGAATAGGAGATAACACAACACATTTTGATTAAATTACCTACATGGGATTGTGATAAGGCACTTGCTAAGTTGCTATCCCTGATACAAAAATTGTCAAATTATGCTGATATTTATACTGATGATTGAAAATTATTAAAAAAATATGTCCCATCTTAAAATTTTGTTTAATTGCCCCTGCACCTACAGTGATGTATGACTTTAAAAGTTAAAGAGTGAGGCTATGGTGCTATGCATAGCACCAATGGCTAGTGTACTACGGCTCAATATGGTACTTTTTAAAATTCTAACGGTCGATCCGACCGTTCAATGTGATATCCATATGAATATGTACTTGCAAACTAAATTTTATATTTTTTCGAATTTTTTTACTATTTTTTTAGATAGGTAGAAAAATCAGTATTTTTTGAAAATTCTGGACCATCAAAATTCTACCTATCTGAAAAAATAGTAAAAAAATTTGAAAAAATATAAAATTTAGTTTGCAAGTACATATTCATATGGTTATCACATTGAACGGTCGGATCGACCGTTAGGATTTTAAAAAGTACCATATTAAGTCGTAGTACACTAGCCATCCGTGCTATGCATAGCACCATAGCCTCACTCAAAGTTAAATACAATATAACACAACAGTACACACGAGAGAAAAAAAAATTTTAATTCAACTAAATAATGAGCAATACTTCCTGCTTGTAAATTCTCATGAAGAAAAATTTCTTTTGGTTTTGCATCTTTCATTTTGTGTTGGGCCTTGTTTTGAAATTGTTTGGAGCTGGGTTCTGCTCCATGTTCTTCATTCACCCCAAGAGAAAAAAAAAGAATAGAAGGATATTATATTAGACAATTAGCCAAGTTTCTAAGAATAATTTTAAAGATATATAGACATAACAGATGGATAATTTCCAGTCAAAAAGGGCCAAATTGAAAATTCTTAGCTAAGAGGATTTAGGACTAAAAATAATTAAAATAATATCAAATAAAGTAAAATAAAAAAACCAAGTATTTCGTCCCTTATTGTGATTATCGACAAAGGTTAAAATACTACGAGACTAAAAAAGTAAAAAAAAAATATCAGGGTTATATATATTTCAATTTTTATCATTGACATAATATAAAATGCTGAAAAATCCTGCTAGCTTAATTATTGTAAGCTTTAATGACCAAATTTAGCCAGGGTTGAGAGAGGTGCACACCATTGAAAGAGAAATAGGCGGCATCGGGAATTTGGCAGGCTGGTCCTCGCTTAAGGGCTCGACTGGATGCACAACAGGCTTCCAGTGAACTTTCACCGGAACATTCATTTCATTGTCATCTGTATTCATCGAGCTACTGAGGATATATTCGACCTCTTCACGCCCTTCTTGCCCTGTCCCGGAGGTCCAATCCGCTGCCTTTTCCTGAAAACCACCAATATTAATTTACTCATACTTCTACTTGTTCATAGTGAACTTTTAAAGCTAAAGTTAGATCCATATATACAAAAGATAAATTTAAGAATCGTTCAATTTTAAACATGCCCATGAAAACAAGCCCGGCCCAAAGTTTCTAATTTACGCTGTCAAGTTACTATACCAAGTCCGGCCCGGCCCAAAGTCAAGTTGCTCAGTCCATTAGAGAGGAATCAATCAATCAACACCAGAAATATAATATTTTTTTTGGAAAATAACAAAAATATATTTCTTGATAATAACCTTCCAATATATAAGGTACATTAGTTAGGTTGAAAGTTTTTGACTCTAATAGAAGAAATTAGTTACGCTCAGTTGCTGCCAAGGAGCCTTTACACTTTTTGTAACCTAATCACATGGTTAATTATCTGGTCGTTGTTCGCATCTCTTTCTTATTTGTTTTAATTAACGACCTCTTTCAAATTTTTGTTTTCTTTTCTTTAGAAAACATTTATAGTTGAGTAGTCAATTCTTGTTTGAATGACAGAGGTCGGCCTTATCTGTATAGTAGTACCTGGAACATGGAATTTCCTTTCTCTAAATCAAGCACTGATTTAAGAACAACACCCCAAGAAAATCTCAACAATCAAACTAATAATTAAAGCAAGGGGTTTCATGTAAAGAGTGATTTGAAATGAAAAAGATACAATTATTTTTTGACCATCCTTGTTGTGTTTTGGCATCACATGGAATGCTTTTAGTCTCTTTGTGGGCACACAATGCCTTTTCAGAAAAGGAGTTCCTAACAAGCCTTTACACTCATGCACTTCCCAATTAGCTTTGGTACAAAGAAAACACTATCCCATACATTTGGCTATAGCATGTATATATGTACTGGCATTGCATTGCTTTGCTCTTTTTTATTTTTTCAACCCTAATTCTTTGCTTAAAACTTGACATGCATGTGCTCAACAAAGAATTTAACAGAGACAAAAAAAAAAGGAAAAAAAGAAAAGGAAAAAGCTCAAGAAACTATTGACTGGATGTTAGTCAGGTACCTATGTACTATATATGAAATTATATTGTTGGCAGATGGCACTACTAATAAGTAATAATGAACAAGTAAGCCAAATTATACATATAGTACAATGGATATCTGATCGGAGCAATTATTTGAAAACATCGCTGCACATCCAAAACTGATGATGCATCCAAAATTTGGACCTTCAGGAATAGAATGTATAGCTTGCATACAAATGTTTATTTCGGTTCTAACAAGTATGTATTGTAAGTAATATAATTTGAACAAGTATTTTGAAATTTAACGTGAAAAATGTTTATTTTAGTTAAGAGTATTCTTTTATGTTTAGATACTTGTGTATTTTGATTTTTGAGGGTCTCAGATAACGCGTCTTAAAAATTTAAAACAATTGTTGACAAATGTTAATTAAATAGCATCTTGACAGCTCTCTTGTATAGTACGTAGCTATTTTGAACAAAAAAAAATGTTCATTTCAGTTCTCATTAGTGCATGTGCATTTTAGTATATCCAAATGCATAATGTAGCATGGCCAAGTGTGCATTCTAAAATCAGAGAAATAATAATTACCTGTGAGATATTTGAAGGATGAATTCATGAATCTTTGGAAGTAATTATCTGACCGCAATATATATACCTGTATTAAAATGTGAACATATGATCAAATAGGAAATTTCTTTTTCACCTTGATGAAATTTTTAGTATTCAATTAGATTAAATCGGTTGCACTATAAAATTGGGCTTGCCAAGAATTACTTTTGAAATTATTATATAATTAACTTTATGTTACTTACAAAGCTAATGCATTTTTATTCTTTTTATGATCATGGGTAATTCTATTAGTGTGTATCAAAAATTTAATGATATCCTATATCAATATACATCTTAATGATCTTATGGCTAAAATTGTAACTTGATACAATTAGTATTTTTTTCCTTTTTATTTAAAAAAATATATATATCCTTTTAGTTTACTTTGCTAGCAAATGGAAAAAAAAATTATGACACAATTTAACTTGTTTAAAAAGATATGTAATTTTATTTATCCTTTAAAAATGGATGACTATTATTTTAGATGCATGATAGATAAAATGCAAGTAAAACTTGAATGCGCATGTACTACATGCAATTGTTGTAATAAAAACCTATAACACTGCATCAGTTAAAGACAAGTTTAACAGACTCCTAGTAAAGAAGTCTAGAATCTTGTACCATTTAATAAAGGTGTTATCAAAGTTTTGCATCTTTTTTGCAACGCAAAGCCAACTTTAAAAGACCTCTTCTTTGCAGCACCTTTGCACTTGTCGCTCTCAAACTTAAGGCACAACTTTTGCTCTGTAGAACAAGTCCCTTTATTTTGGTTCGGATCCTCTCCAATTGCTTACACACACTTGGAGAGTACCAAGCAAATCTACATCTTGTGATCTGAAATGAATGGTTGAGATCCTCTAGAGGAGCTGAATATATCCAAAAAATGTTCTCAACAATGCAACGTTTCTTCTCTCAACAAATTAAAGGTGCACCTTTTCTCTTTTTGTTTCATTATTTCTTTTGTCTTTCATGTGGAATGATCCACCACTATGGGTGAGCACATGGGGAGGTAGCTTATATCAAAAGGGAGTTGTTTAATTAATTAAAACAAGAGAAAGCAAAGATAAGAGTGGCTATATTTAAGGTATATATATATATATGTATGCATGCTGCAAAGTAGTGAAGAGGAAGAAACATTATAATTAGTAGCTAGTACATCCAACTTGCCTTAACTTAGAATATATATAGACAATGTCTGTATTGCATGGCTTGTGTATTATTCCCTATGTCACTTGAAATTTAGACCTAACTAAATTGGATTAGATCAGGACAAACAGAGTTGCATATGGGCGCCATGCATGCATCTAAAAGTTTGCTCTTAAAAATAAGAATTAAGAAATAATAATAATACAAATAGTAGTAGTAATAATAATAATAATAATAATAATAATAATATTTTATAAAGGTCGGAGTTCAAGCTAACTATTTATAATTTAATGCATTTGAATTGGTAGTGTTATATCAAAATATCTTCAACAATGATCAATGATTTACTATTACAATTTGAAAATTTAAAAATTAAACTATATATAACATAATAAATAATATTTTTAAATATGAAGTGAGAGTCAAAGGTCTCCTTTCGTTCTAGTAACCGACACAGTTTTAAATCTGAGATCTCTCGCACAGAATGCACTGATAGTTCTCTATAATAAATAATATATATATATATATATATATATATATATATATAGAGAGAGAGAGAGAGAGAGAGAGAGAGAGGGCTAAGCTCAAAACATTTGCACCAAGCCCTTGGTGCAAACGATTCGTTTTCGAATTTTCGAAGTCCAAACGGTCGATCCGAACCGTTCAAGTTGTTCTCCATATTGAAATCTGCTTGGAGACCAAATTTTACATTTTTTGGAATTTTTTTGCTATTTATTAAGCCACTTTGAAAATTGCTCATCAAATGGTCCAGAATTTGATTGCACTGTTTTTACTGTTCACCCGGATCAGCAACTTTCAAAGTGGCTTAATAAATAGCAAAAAAATTCCAAAAAATGTAAAATTTGGTCTCCAAGCACATTTTAATATGGATTAAATATCTAACGGTTTGCATCAAACCGTTTGAACTTTAAAAGTCGGAAAACCAAATCGTTTGCACCAAGGGCTTGGTGCAAATGTTTTGAGCTTAACCTCTCTCTCTCTCTCTCTCTCTCTCTATATATATATATATATATTGTTAAGAGATTCGAAACACAATACTTTTTCATGTAGCACGAACTAATTAAGTTCTGGATTTACATCGGTCGACATGCTTTAAACAGTACTGCTTAGGGTTTGTGTACATGAGACCAAAATGGTTACTGTGCTATATACAGTGTATGGAACTACTAGCTAGCATGTATAATTTCTTCTTTATCCAAGTTGGCTGTAGTACCCCGCTTCACACACACACACACACACACACACACACACACCCACTAGTTAGTTGTCTTGTCAGAAAGCACAGTATCATACTAAATGTCAGAGTATAAATGACTAATTACAGGTGCTCCATCATCATCTATGACTTCAAAGCTGTGCTTGTTCTTCAACAGTTCAAAATATGAAATTCAAATAGCAAATTCCAATTGTTCCTTTGTTTACATTTTTTAGCTGCACAGCAAAATCTCAACAACTTGGATTTTTCTTTAAAATTATTAAATTGAATTTCTAATTATCATATGACCCCACCACCTGACCTGCTAATTCTACAATATTCCTTATTTAATTGAACAAGTAAATAATGTGCATATAAGTTTTTTCTCATTTGAACTTCTATATATATATATATATATAATCCAACAAAGAATATCCAAAAGTATTAGAATCCACCATACTGAGCTCTGTACTTAAATTCACTAACTACAGGTGAGGTGCTCCATGACTTCAAAGTTGTGCATGTTCACCAATAGTTAAAAAATATGAAATTTAATCACCAATAGTTAAAAAAAATATGAAATTTAAATAACAAATTCCAATTGTTCCCCCTTAATTTTTCACAGTTTTTAGGTGCACAGAAAATTCAAGATTCCTTAATTAATTGAACAAGTAAAATAGTAAATATATAATGTACCTAGCTATAATTTTTTTCTCATTTTATGACCTATATATCTCTCATATATATAATCCAAGATATAAAATCCAAAAGTATTAGAAACCACCATACTGAGTCCTGTACTTCCCCTCTGCGAAATGGAGGCCAGATTTGTAGTTTCGTGGAGTTAGCATCGTACAGTGAAGCAAACGACACCACTGAGATGCTTAATACACACAGAACCAGCCATCTCCAACTAGACATCAGTTAGACTGTTAGAGTTTGTATTTGGGTCCATGCCAACTTTAATTAATCAGTCTAAATCCAATGAATTACAAAGATCCTGTTGAGAATAAAACAAATATAGAGGGTTAAAAGTGTAAAATAGGAAAAGGGTAAAATTGTAATTTAGGAAATTAGGATATTACCGTTGGAACTAGGTACCAACGGTACAAAAGAATAGATGCTATAAATACACAGTAGAGAACTTGTAAAGATGGTAATTTGAGATTCAATACAATAAAAATGAAACTTCCACAGAAATAAATTGATATTGTTTCATATAAATCCTTCTCCTCAGAACCTCATAAAATCAACAGATCCCTTAAGTCCTTAACCCATGAACCATGTACAAGCACAGTACTAATGCCTTCATTAATAATTAATATTCTCTTTTATGTCAACCAATTAATTAAATTTTCTTAATTTGTCCCTACTAATTAATTAATATTATTCTCATGATATTTTGCTCTATCCACCTTCATTAATTAGTCTATATCCATCTTTTATAAACATTATTTAAAATATTATTCAAACTAAAAAAATTAATTATATATATGTTTTATATTATGTATTTCAGTTATTTAGGTAAGGCCTACAAGTGCTCTATATTCGAGAAGGTACGTACGTAGCATCTGAATATATACCACTACAATATATTATCCAAACCCTTACATTATAAAAAGATTTGGTTCCAATTTTGAGCCATATACTTTATATTTTAATACTAAGATCGATGGATTCGGATTGGGAGAGGTATACGTACTACATTTAATAGTGGACCATTCAAGTCTAGCTAGGTAGATAATATTAATTATAGCATCTCCAATCTAGCAATCCATAAAAAATAAAAAAACAGCTATAAAACACTGTTTAAAAATTAAGTTTCTTTTAATTTCTGAACCTCTCCATCTCAGAAATTGGATCAGAGTTAATAAGAAAGAAAACAAAGATGTCAGAGCCAATAGAAAAAAGAGAGAGTACCAGCATGTCTAATAGAAAAATTATATTTTGTTTTAACACCAAAAATATATGAATAGATATACCATAACGAAATTAACATACATTAGAATTATATTCAATTATCAATGCTTGGCAATGTCTCATATTAATTATTTAATATTCCAATTACCAATCATCCAATTATCAACATTAATTATAATTTGATGTCGCATAATCCTTGTGAGAAAAAGCTCCAACAATGTAAGTATAAACTATCATGATTAGTTTGTCACTATTGTTTCGTATATATGAAAAGGTATATTGGGTTAAGCTGAGGGCGAATATAAATTTTTTTAATCCGGATAAGCAAAAGGAGCCAAAATTAACATCCCCATCAGAGACGGGAGAGGTCAAACCGGCATGACGAGGTGGATCTGTCCCATTTATCAATGAACGGTCACGATCATTGGCCTTGAGTTTTAAGGTTAGTTGGACTGTCTCAATTTTCTTCCAATTGGAGGCATGCATTTCATTTCCGTTAATAGAATTTCAGAACTCTTAATGGGGAATGAGGGTTAATTTGATTGGCAGCGAATCGGTCTGACATATGTTTGGAACCGTTTGATTTGGCTTCATGATTCGTGCGCACCATTTCAATATTCATATGGATCAAGTACGCATGAATCATGAAGCTAACCAGATGGTTCCTAGTAGACATCAGACCAATTTGGGTTTGATTGGCAGCGAATCGGTCTGACATATGTTTGGAACCGTTTGATTTGGCTTCATGATTCGTGCGCACCATTTCAATATTCATACGAATCAAGTACGCATGAATTATGAAGCTAACCAGATGGTTCCGAGAAGACATCAGACCAATTTGGATTTGATGCCATCGAACGCGTCCTGCTTCCCTCCTACTACTCAAGAACTATTTATTTTTTTTCTTAAAAAAAGATGATGATGATGAGGGTAGAAATTTTATTCATTGGTTACAAGTACAGATTTAGCAATAAGTGTTGAAATTTTAACCAAGAGTACATATTTATTTTTGTGGTCTAATAAAGCAGCTGAATAAATTATAAACAAAGTTAATATTTGATAACTATGAGCACTTAAATGATTGATATTGTTCGAATAATTGTGTGATGCCATGTCACTGTGAGTGTAATCAGCTTTTTGGGCAGGGATCAATTTCAATTTATTGTAGTCTGCTACTGTACGGGACCTCTCCGATAATTATTGACTGGAGACAATCCGAACTCATGTTAGGAAGAGATAGATGCTTGGAAGAGAGACTTTGGGGCCCACCTGACAGGTTAGGCTAACAAAAAACGGGGTCTAATTGGATCCATTGCCAGCTCACAACTCTGTATTTGTGGGGTCCACTTTGCCTCCCATTCAGCAAATAGCTCTTCCAATCTTCCATAGCTCGCCACGTTTACACAAGGCTGTTTTTGTCTTTGCATCACCGAAAGGGACAGCGCTGGGACACTGTTGAATTGCAAAAATATCAGAAGCAGGTTGATGATTATTATCACTTTTTTACATCATTATTTATAATTATAGGTGAGGACTGAGGAGTAATTTACTTGATGATAATGATAATTATAAATAAAATTTTATCAACTTGATTTAAGTTTTAAAATCCATCAAATAACATGAAATTTGCTATGGTACATTTTTGACGTAGTTGTGATAAATCAAATGATATTCAAAGTGAATTAGATATATTTGACACAACTAATATTTATAATGGCAATAAGTCTACAAAATATTTTCTCCATTTGGATTTTTTTGGCTTTTTTAAAATATTATCAAGATTGTAAAATTAATTTCCAATCAAACCCTGTACTTATTTCAAATTAGACATTATCAAGATTGGTAATTTTCCATGCCGAACATGATATATGGCATCAAACCCTGTTCTAATTAGAAACTTTTTTATTCACATTTAAAAATTAATTCTTTATCAGTCAAATATATATATGTCAATTCCACAGGTACTTTTTCATAATATTAATTAAATTTACTTAACATGCATGTGATTAATTTTATTACTACAAAAAAAAAATTATCATTGCCTTCAACCAACGACAAATAATAATTTACTAGTATCGTGCCTGATAAGATAACAAAAATAAATTCTTATACAAAATGACAAATTTTCATAAAAAAACAAAATTAGAAATATATTCTAGATTTATCACAGTAATATGTATAAAAATAAGAAAGTACATAAATAAGGAAATGAACAAAAAAATAATTTGCATTGTGATTCGCCGTATAAAAAATTTCAATTGGAGAGGGAGAAATAAGGAAACGGAGAATTATATCGCTAAATTTTACAGTCTGTTTAATTTTAATTGTAATGCATTGTGTGACGATTATGTTTGTAACTAAATTTAAACTTCTACACATATAACAAATGCATTTAATCAAATAAAGATATATGAGTGAGGCTATGGTGCTATGCATAGCACCAATGGCTAGTGTACTACGGCTCAATATGGTACTTTTTAAAATCCTAACGGTCGATCCGACCGTTCAATGTGATATCCATATGAATATGTACTTGCAAACTAAATTTTATATTTTTTCGAATTTTTTTACTATTTTTTTAGATAGGTAGAAAAATCAGTGTTTTTTGACAATTCTAGACCATCAAAATTCTACCTATCTGAAAAAATAGTAAAAAAATTCGAAAAAATATAAAATTTAGTTTGCAAGTACATATTCATATGGTTATTACATTGAACGGTCGGATCGACCGTTAGGATTTTAAAAAGTACCATATTGAGCCGTAGTACACTAGCCATCCGTGCTATGCATAGCACCATAGCCTCACTCAAGATATATTATGTGATTGAAGAGCTGAGATTAAATCCAAAAATTAATCTTTCAATCGTAGCCGTTGGCGGATCGGACACCCAACGTGCTTAATAATGGAATGGAGATTTGAAGAATATATGTGAGTTTTGATTATTTTATGACCTGAAATGAATCATGCATGAATTGATTAATCACAATGTGCTGAATAGGAATAACTACAACTATTTTAGACAAATAAATAAATGTATCGATTAGGATTAACCTAAATAAATTATATTGTAATTCCTTGATAATATTTGAAAAATAAATGTCCATTATTTTACGATGCACACAGTTGTTATGCACTGTAAAAATATGCTAGCATCTTTTGTTTATTGCGTATAGTTAATGTATCATTTAGAATGAATATAATAGGTTTTAATACATGTTAGTTTGATGATTTTATGATTTGAAATTGCATAGCTAATTAAAATAAATTATCTATATTATTCTACATAACTCACAATTTCCGATTTAATAATTATTTCTATATACAATCAATATTCATTTAAAGGCCACAAAAATGTATGAGTCTCACATCTTTTGATATATTATTCAAAATGCATTATTATATATAAAATAAGTCCGGTTTATCTCACTTTTTTTGGGTATTATTTTTTATTGAATCTTCAAAATCATAGAATGAGATCTAAATCATTTGTTTCAATTTGCCACGATTTACAAAGAATCGACTGTGATTTTCTCCCGTACGTGCGATATCGGAGGAAATACTCACTCTATTGTAGAATGTATGGGGATCAATTGATCCTCATTTTTTCTCAAATTTTTTGTAGTTATACCTTATTTTATATGTAATTTATTGTAAAATGTTACGAGTAGTGTAAATTTGATCTCCAGTCGCAGTAAGAAACTTCTATATTATTGACTCCTATTCACGTCTGACTCCATAACGTAAAAAAGTCTGATTCTGCCTATGTATTGTAGCATGGCTTTTTGTTCGACAGTTCAATATATAAAAAATATTTTCAAATCACTAATACTCAGGGGCGGATCCAGGATTTTCGTCAGGGGGGCAAAAAAAATATCGAATCGGGTTTAAATCCATTAACCAATTGGATACTCGATAAAAAACAATACTTTAACTTATATTTTCCAATGCTTTGACTTGTAATTTCTGATGCTTTGACTTATAATTCTAATTACCAATCAAAATTCAACAAATTTATTTCATTTTTAACCATAAATTTAACCTGAATTACAAATCAAACGTCAAGAGGGGGGCAAAAAAAATTTCAGGGAGGAGCAAAGTCGGTCGGAACCGATAAATCTCCACTAAAACTCAAAATTCAGGAGAGGCAGCTGCCCCTGATACACCTGGGTCCGCCCCTGCTAATACTTAAGTGGAGATTTATTTGCTACAAAATTTTCGTACACAAGTTATATTGACATGGCAATTAATTGCAAAAGCGTAAGAAGAAAGGATAATGTATCATGTATGCTATATTGCTATGCATGGACTAGTAATTTGAGGGAGCCACTTAATTTATGCGATCGATCTGCATGATGATCTCCACACAGCCCACCACTCGTGTTTGTCTCCCCAGTGGGCACGTGCCAGTGTCTGCATTCTCACGTGAGGCCAAAAAGATTATAGAGATACAGATAAAAAGGTTAACAAATTAAGGTGAAAAGGAATCACCAGCCCCCATATCACCATTTGCTTTTTACTAGCTAGCTAACAACCTTCTTTCTTTCTATATCTCTTCCTTTCAAAAACAAAGTATTAATTGTCTTTGTTAGAAAGTTGCTTTTTCATTTTTCTTTGTTTTTCTGTGTCTTTCTTTCCGGGCATATTGATTGTGTAGAAGAAGACAAAACTCAATGGCAATTAATTTTGACTGCATGTATCATATCAGTGTACAAATTAAGCAACTTTCTCTGGGACTATTCTAAAAATTATAATAAAGCTCAAGTTTATATTGTTTTGAATATTTTTAAATTTTAGATTTTCAAAAGAAGATCAAACTACACGGACTGTTAATTCTTTATGTTTCATTTGATTTAAAATGAGAATTTCATACGGATTAGAATGTAATTAAGTTTGTAACTAATTTACCACACTTTTCATTTTATTAATATATATGAGTGAGGCTATGATAGTATGCAAAGCGCATATTGGTCCAGAATACGTATCAATATTTTTATTTTCAAAGGTCAAATAGTTTGAACTGTTCAAGGAAATTTACATATGAAAATGTACTTACAAGCTAAATTTTACAATTTTTTTTAGATTTTTTTTTTACTATTTTGTTTAGATAGGTCAAAAATCACTACAAATCAAGCAACTTTCTATCTATATTAAAAATAGTAAAACAAATTCTAAACAACGTAAAAATTTGAGCTATAAGTATATTTTAATACGAAGATCATATTGAACGGTTCAGATCGATTGTTTGAACTTTGGGTCCATTTGGCAAATCATTGGAATAGAGGAATAGTGAGGACAAGTGGAATTTGGAATAGACTTCAATTCCTCACTATTCCGGTCGTGTTCGGTTAATAGTAGAAGAGTAGAATAGTATAAGAGTATTGGTAAACGAGCCAAATCTATCTTTTGAAAAAAAGCCAATTCCTCTATTTACATTTTTCCATGGAATAGAGAATTGACTCATAGAGAAATAGAGGAGGAACCCAAATATAAAAAAATAGGAGTTTAATTGCAAAAGTTAAAACCCAATTCTATTTTTTTTTCCAATTCTCTAGTTCTATTCACTTCTTTTCTTCTTTTCTTGTTCAGCGGGAATACAACATTTTTTTCACTCTATTCCACTCTTGCCGAATCCGATGGGCATTAGACCTTCTTATTGGTTCTATGGGTTCCAAGACCGTCCGATCGGCTTTAAAATACGTGCACACAAAAATTAAAATGGACCCCCACAAATATTAAAGCGTAGTACACAAATCTTAAAACGGATCAAACGGCCTTAGAACCATCAAACCCAGAGTTGGTACGATGCTCATCGGACCTACTCTGCTCTCCAAAAAGCAATTCATTGCACATTTGAATATAGAGGGTAAGGCACAAGTAGAAAATCAATGTGCAGTCTCTTGTTCTTTTATACTTGTACTTGCATCACTCTAGAGTGTAGACAGTGTAGAGAGACAGATATAATGAGATATGGCCAGAAGAGTTCACCTTTCCCTCTCCCCCTTTTCTCTTCCTTGTTGGCTGTTAGTGTCCGGAGAGAAAAAAAAGGAAACAGACAGCCTAAGGCTATATGGTAATGTTTGTCATGGCAATGGTGGTGGGGCCATTGTCAGAGTAGGAGCGCTAGAAAGAAAGCCAAAAAGCAAGGCATCATGGTGAGATTTGAAGGAGAGGTTGTGAAATAGAAAAAAGGTGAAAAGGGACTTGTCATGGGTCATGGCCATGATCAACTGTGCGCACCTTCGCCTCTTTAATTAATTGCCAAATTATTTGGCTATGATTGATTGTGATTCAATATTATGGGATTAATAGTTTTGATTTGTTCTAGGAACGCATCACGAGAAAGATGTACCAATCTTGAAAGGAAATTGTGAATAATTTTGTATAATTGAAACGAATTAGACAAAATTCGAGTAAAGCCATAAAGAGAGACGAGCAATTTAGTTTAGTCACGCATGCTCTTTTATTAAATAAGCTTCTCATGTAGGGCTGCACAACAAATTTGTAGTTCGTGATTCGAATTGAGTTTGATTCAGAAAAAGTTCGTAATTAATTCGATTCGAAATTAGTTTGTTTCAAAACAAATCAAACTAATTATGTTTGAAATTATTTCAAATCAAACTCAAACTGGACCTGATTCGTTCGAATTAGGTTCGCGAACTATTTAGGTTCGAATATCAAATAAAACAACTAATGACTTCAACCATCAATCTTTAAGGGTAACTTATAATAGGAAAATGCTTCAGCAGCGTAACAAATTAACAATGAAATAAGTTTCATTTGACTAGGTCCATGTCGTGATTTAATCAATCCAACAGCGTAAAAGGTAAAAGAATTTTGGATTGGCCCATAATTCATCAGTGTGAATTCGTGAAAGGTAAAAGGAAACCGTGTGAATTTTGTTTCGCGTGAAGAAAACTTATGCATAAACTACCGGTATAACAAGGGCTGCCAAAAAATTCATAGTTCATGATTCGATTGAATTTGATTCGAAAAATTCGTAGTTCATAATTAATTCGATTCGAAATTAGTTTGTTCCGAAACAAATCAAACCAGTTCGGTTTCAATTTTGTTCAAACTCAAACTCAAACTGGAGTAAGTTCGATTTGGTTTGATTCGTTTGCAGCCCAATTCTCATGCAATTGGTTAATTATGGAAATTAACCCAAAGAACTATAATCTATCCTCTCTAGGGGTGTCAATGGTACCTTTTTAGCCGTTTACCCGACCCGTATTGTATTCGATAAGGCGGGTATGGGTAAGGTATTTTTTTCGTTAACTTATTGGGTATGGATATGGGTAAGAAATTTTTTTCGTTAATCAAATGAGTATGGGTATGGGTAATGTTTATTTCGTACCGTTACCCTATAGGATAATTATAAAATATAAAATTATATATTTTCAATTCATTACATATTTACTCTTCCATTATTTCATTTCGGTGCCTCTAAAATAACTTGTTTTTCTATTGCCAAGTTTGAATCTTTGATAATTGATATAATTTTCCTTCCATTTTTGAGTAATGATTAGTGATGTGTTTTTGTTATTTAGTAGTGTATGTCTTTTGTTATAAGAAAAATGTTAAACATATTATTTTTATTTATGTTTTGTTATTTAGTTAAATAATTGAATTTGTTCGAATAGATATTCATGTTTTGAATTTTCTTGTTTTATAAAAAATAATTTAGTTGGAATTGATTGCATATTTATTTTTATTTTTATTAGTAATGCAATTACATATGTGTGAAATGAATGAGTTTTTGATATTTTATTTGTAAAATATAATAAAATTAATTATTATATTAGTATTATCCATTATTCACCCGCTACCGTTTCGTTACCCGATAATATTAACGGGTAAGGGTAGGGTAGGGTACGGTCAATTTTTAATGGGTACGGGTAGGGTATGGGTAAGGTCAATTTTAATGGGTATGGGTATGAAAATGCCTCCACCCGACCCGTACCGTACCCATTGACACCCCTAATCCTCTCCAGAGCCTTCTGCGGACCCGCCTCCATTTCTAGCGAGTGGGCCCCAGTCTTCAGTGTCTCTGCACAACTAATAAGCGTGCTTTCTATAAGAGAAGAATTAACGCTGTTAGAGTGGTTCCCACGCCCCAGGGACCGTGATTTTTATTAATATCCAAAGTTAATTACAAATTAATAAAATACCCAACAACTTTGGGAATTTATAAAACTATCCATATCGGCCATATTCTGACCGGTTTTAATTATTTTCGGTACCAGCCAAAAAATGACCGGTACTAAATTTTTTTTTAGAAACAAATAGCAAAAATGTTGAAATCTAACATTAAAAATTCGAATTTTTTTAAAATATTTGTTAGATTACTTTTTATATAAATTAGCATATTTATACTAAAATACGCTAAATTACTTGAAATTATGCTGAATTACGCTAAATTATGTTAAATTATGCTAAATTACGGTAAATTACGCTAAATTACATATGAATAGGGATGATATCTTCACTGAGAATGCGAAAAACGACGACGAAATTTCAAACGACCATAAAATGGCGCTCGAGTGTCCGATTAAGCAAATGACTACTTTTCGGAAAGCTTGTGAAAATACGCATGTGTCAGTGCCCTCTTTGCTAAATTTTGAAATTCAGACTTTCCAAACAACAAAGGGAAGAGACTCAAAACTTCAGTTGAAATTTCCGATTAAAATTTTCATTTATATTATTCAATCTACGTAGCTCAGTAAATTAGTTATATAATGAACTTGTAGAATACCAATTTTTATTATTTTGGAATTTTTTTACTATTTTTTTTTATTTATGAAAGTTGGCACAAAATCGGCCTAATTTAGCGTAATTTACCGTATTTTAGCATAATTTAACATAATTATTGTAATTTAGCGTAATTTTGTGTAATTCAGTGTAATTTAACATAATTTCAAGTAATTTAGCGTATTTTAGTATAAATATGCTAATTATATATTAAAAAAGTAATCTAACAAATATTTTAAAAAAAATCGAACTTTTACTTTTAGATTTCAGCATTTTTGCCATTTGTCTCTAAAAAAAAAAATTAGTACTGTCCATTTTCTGGCCGGTACCGAAAACATTAAAAACCGGCCAGAAATGACCGGTATGGATAGTTTTATAAATTCCCAAAGTTGTTGGGTATCTTTATTAATTTGTAATTAACTTTGGATATTAATAAAAATGTCGGCCCCACCGTATATATTCTGTAGAACTATTATTATATGAATAGTTACTTGGGGGAAACATCAATGTCAGCAATGATTCTAATTCATTGAAGTCAATAACTGCATCATTACACATTGAACAAATAATATTTTTGTTCACATTTGTATTTTGAACAAATCAATATGTAACTGTAAGTGTCATGATAATATAAACTTCAATTGATGTTATGTAAGTTATGGTTATTTTCCAAATTTCACTTCGATCAGAAAGAAAATGTTAAAATAAAACAAGTTGTATACAAAAATTCTTACATTCAATAAATTTGAAGACAAATAAATATAATTTTTAAACGATAAATTTATGTATAATGAAAATAACACTATTAGCCGCACAAGAATTTTTATAGAGAAACTCAAAAGGTGTTATACTATTTTAAGTATTTTGTTGCATTTTAGATATATCAAACACTTCCATTTAAAATTATGAAAAATAAATAAATATGACCCGTCTATAGAATAAAGAGGAAAAAAAAAACCATAATCGGACGGTTGCTGACGTTAATAATGTGACACAATTAAGAAGTTCAAAAAGCAAAACTCTTTTATTTTATGCAGGTTCTAAATAGCACGTTATAGCGGCGGTATAGTGCCACTGTAGCGTTTTTGAACCCCAAATGCTAAGCTATGACATCAAAATGCACTATTTGCGCTACGGCCGCTATACAATATGAGTTTTTTTAAGCAATTTATATGGATTTTAAATAAAGACCCAAAAAAGCTCAAACCGAAATTAAATTTGTTACTACTTGCTACAGATAAATCAATTTGAAATTGGGAATAAAAATTAAAATTTGAATAGAAAAAAAGTCCAAACCGAAATTGAAATTTGAATAGAAAAAAAAATAGATTATGTCATGAATCATGATGCTTAAGATATTTTTAATAGGAAAATCGATAGTTTATGATATTATTATGGATATTTTGAACTGCAATTTGGACTAAGTACGGGTTCAATATGAATATTATAATTTTTTAATTACTTTGGTGTTATTTATTGTTCTATGAGACTTTAGATAATGTTGATATTTAGTACAAATATTGAATATACGGAATGTAAAAAAAAAAAAAACGCTATGTGGCATAGCTTCCGCTATAGCGACACTATTCGCTATAGTTTTTTTTATAGCCTTCCCGCTATGACGCTATAAATGCAATTTAGAACCTTGATTTTATGTTTAGTTTAATTTATAATAGTAGGATCCAATATAAATTCAAATTTTAGGAATTAAAAAAAATGATAATACTGTTTAAACTACAAAGATGAAAATGGATCAGATAGTGGTAAAATCATATCCGTATCCGGTTTTTTCCTGATACGAGTACGGATCGGATATTGGACGGAAACATATGGATACAGATCGGATATCGGATATCCGTATATATATACATAAATATTTTCATAATATATATTAAGCTATATGGTATATATATCTATTATTCAGATACGGATAATTAAAATTCAAAATCATATCTGTACCTCTATCCGCACGGATATTCGAATATCGGATTCCATATCTAATTTTTGAATACAGATTCAGATTCATCGGTCAGATAATATCCAAAATCGAATCTCCTGCCCCTAAAGTCACTAATACGTAGGTCCAGAGTGGATTTTGAGGCAAAACTATATCTAATATTTAAATGTCAAAACTCACTCCGGATTCACGTGTCAGTGACTTTAGGAGCATAAATTTTCTACCCAAAGGGGTAGGTGATCCTGTTTCATAATATCCGATCCGTTTTCATCCCTACGTTAATACCATAAAAGAATATCATACGAAATATGCTAGCTATATCAGTGTTGTAAATAACGGTATGCGGTCGTCGGACGGATAAGGTACCGCCAAGCGATTAATCGGGAATAATCGGAAATAATCGGCCATAATCGGCCAATTAGTTGGAAAATTCATGACGGTTTGGTCACCGCCAACAACTAATCGGCTGATAAATCGGCCTAAATGGGCGTTTTTTACAACACTTGAGTTAGATAGCTAAATAAGCTGATTCTCATGCTATGCCTTTGGATCTGTAAGGAAAAACCTTGATACGATACGCCTTTAAAATCCCGAAAACAACAAAAACTTTTGGATGGTGTGCACGGCAGCGGATCCCAATAAAATCCAGCTAAGGTTCAAACGATCTGAAATCAGAATCTGAATTTCAGATTCAGTGACCAGACTCATGAGTAGACTAAGATTTGAGTCGTGAGTTTTAATGCAGCACGAATCTCGAAATAGAACTCTAAATCACTGGGTTGAGAATTGAGATCCATGTGCTATCCTAATAGACAATTAATAATTGATGATTGGACAAATCATAATCCAAAATAAAACTGTCAATAGGGTGTTCGTTAATTCAGTTCAGTTCAAACCGAATTAAAATAGATAAATTAAAATTTGATTCGGTTTTTAAAAATTAAATTTGAACCGAATCGAACAAACCGACGTAAATTTCGGTTTGTTCGGTTGAACCGAAATAGGGTATTAATTATAAAAATAAATATTTTTTGTTAATTCTTTTATTTTTTTAAAGATGGTTTAAAATTTTTTGGTTGATTTTGTATCAAGCAATATATAGTATGTTGTAAGTGTTGATTGTTTTTTAAATGTTTGGTTCGGATGGGTGATGCATTTAAAAATTTCTAAACTGAATCGTACCGAACTATTAAGCTGGTTTAAAAAAAAAAAAATTAAACGGATCCTTTTTATCAGAAAAACCGAACCGTTTAAACCGAACTCTCTTGATTCGGTTTAGAATCGATTAAACTGGATCCGGTGAACACCCCTATCTGTCAATGAGCCAATCACAAGCCGAACTAGCTCATTAACATATCATTTGTATTGTAAGTCATGCATGAACTAAATATTTTCGTCGATTTGATATTATGAGTTGAATATAGGCAATAAGATGAAAATGATTTTATTTTCTTCTTGCAATGAGCTTCTATTTTTTCATTGTGGACACAAGAGAGGAATATATAGTAAAATAGTTGGAATATAGTTTTACATTTTTTTTTATAACGAGTTGAGCCAATACCAACCAAGCTGAGTTAAATTTGAATTCGCTAATGACAAAACCGAGCCAGAATCACCTCTCTAAGCGAATCATGAACAACAAGTTTTTTTGTCAGTCCTAATTAAAAACCAATAACCGTCTAATTAAGGCTAACTGGATCAGAAAATGTAATCAAAGCTGTGTTAGTAGGCTACTAATTAACAACTTAATATCATAAAAATAATTTATGAACTTTATCTATCACTTAAAAAATTAACGTGTCACTTAAAAATAATTTATTAACGTGTCCACATTTTCTATTACAGCCTTAAAATTATAAGGAGTGTAAATTATTATTCAAAATAGAACTCTCAAGTATCAGAAAGTTAATTAGCAGATAATACTCCAAAAGATTTGAAATAATTATTGAATTAGAATTTTGTCATGCACAATATCATCATTCTAAAAGTATCATATGTTTTTCCTTTTGGTTTGTAAAATTAAAAACAAAAATTTCGCCCTAGTTTTTAGTTTGTGTCAAATTGGTCGTACCTTTCACACAAAATAATATTTTCATTTATTGTAGTGTCATATTTTAGCACCATAACTAACGTCGATGTTGTCGCACAAGCTAGCATTAATTGCAAATAATGTGGAAACTAACACAATTATTCATGGCATCATAGCAATTAAATCGATATTAGATTAATGTTTATTTCATCGTAAATTAATTTATAAAAAAATTACAGACATTTAACTAAAAAATAATTATGGTATGGATGCTAATGTGGATCTTAATTAATCAATTTTTTTTTTACCGATCGATAACAGTGTTGTAAATAACGATATGCACTCGTCGGACATACGGGGTACCACTAAGTGATTAATTGATATGCGGCCGATTTATCTGAATTTTTTTAATAATTTTACATTTTCATTAAAGTTATGTACATATACTCGTAATTTATTAAAAATGATTAATTTAACATATCAAATTTATTAAATAAACTTATTTTAACTTAATTTTCTTATTAATTAATAAAGTTTAATGAAATTATCATTTAGAAAATGTTTATATAAGACAAGGAAGAGTATAATGCAAGGGTGCAAACGGATCAGATACGGATCGGATAGTGGTAAAACCATATCCGTATCCGCTTTTATTTTTCGGGTACGGATACGGATCGGATATTAGACGGATACATACGGATACGGATTGGATATCGGATATCCGTAAATATATACATAAATATTTTTATAATATATATTAAACTATATAGTATATATCTACTATTCGGATACGAATAATTAAAATTCAAAACCATATCTGTATCCGTATTCGCATGGATATTCAGATATCGGATAACCGTATCAAATTTTCAGATACGAATCCGGATACGGTCGAATATTATCCAATCTGTTTGCACCCCCTAGTATAGTGCATATAGATAAATGCATAAAAATAATAAAAATGACCGACTAATCGGGCGCATAAACGAAAAACGGATGATTAATCGAGTTGTTTAAATGGAAAACAGATGATTAATCGAACAAATTGGTTGATTGGTCAGTCTCATCCGCAAAAAGCCTTCCGATAAGTCTGTTTGTAACAGTTTGGTCACTGCCAACGACTAATCAGCATATTAATCGGGCTAAACAACTATTTTTTACAACACGGCTATAGATAGTATGACCAATTTGTAGTGCACTTTAAAAGAGAGGAGAGGAGGGGTGACTGGATCTGGTCGACTCCTGTTTACTTTCTCCATAACAAATTAAATTTTGAGAAAAGAGGAGAGAAGGTGAATTCTATATACAAATTTTATAACTCTCAAAATCGGAGTGTATATGAGTAAACTCTTTACACTGTTTTTCTCATTCCTTCTCTTTTCCTCTCTTTTTCTTGAGCACAACCTTAAAGACCAAAATTAATAAATAAATAATGCTTAATTTATGGACTATTTACATAATTTACTTTATAAAAAAAAATATATGGCGTTACTTAATATTTATAAGTTCTCTTATTGTTATTTGATAAATAATTATTATTATCTTGATAATTCTCCTTCATCTACAAGTGGTTACAACATTAACGTTAACGTTTTGTCCCCCTTTCTTTTGACAATTAACAATATATAGTATCATTAATTAATAAGAATATCTTCATTTAATTTAGGATGTTATTTGCTGGGTCCATATCAATCATAAAAGTTAGCAGCATGAGGGAAAGGTCATGGGAAAGTTCATGAGCGTTTCCTGCATCAGAAGTTACATGACAATCTGTCAATTACCTTGCTTCATAATTAATTAAGCTTTTCTTGCTTCTATTTGGGGGATGAACCATAATTAACATTAGGAATGGTGGGTTTTGTCTTACTTAAGACATGAGGAAATGAAAATGATTTTTTTTCTCTGATTTTCTGTAGAAAAAAAAAGTGAAACCGTGAACAAGTAAATATTAAAAAAGAGGATGGTTTAGATGTTTTATTTTTAGTTCCTCCATTATGCATTTATTTTTTTAATTTTCTAATAATAAAAATTCTAAAATTTATGTCTAAATAAAATCGTTAGATGTGATCTATATAATTTTTTCATCATGCACATAAAAAATTATTATTTTTCAATTTTGGTTCTATATTAATCAATAAGGTGAAAAATCAACATCCAAAATTTGTTCACATTGGTATATTTTTTTGCAGGTTTTTGATACCATAGTCACAAGATGTGCGAATTATTAGTTTTTTTGGTGATGATGAACCAAACGCCGAATTATTCCCAAATAATTTGTGAATTTTACAATTTTTTTCCGAATTTTTCCCAGAACAAATTTTTTTTTTTGCTTCCTTGTAAGACTGAGATCTCTAGTTCGGATAATTCCGAATCATTCCCGATTATACCGAATTATTCCCGAATCACGAATTTTTGACCTTGCCAAACCGAACCCGAATAATTCATTTGTCACTATGCTCGATACTAATAAAAAAAATCAAAATGTATAGAGAAAATAATATAGATCATATCTTACGGTTTTATTTTGATATTTAAATTTTAAATTTTAAGTTATTGTTATTCTAAATTGAATGCATAATGGATGCACAAAAAATGAAAGTATTTGAATTCTCACTTAAAAAAAAAGATTATAAAGAGAGATAACTTAAAATTATTATATATGTTGTATTTGTTTAAGAGAAATGCACGTCTAACCATCTAAATTCTAATCTATTAATTGTTTTGTACTTTTCCATACATCAAAGAATGAAATGATGTATACATTTTAAATCTGTAACCTTCCCGGGGTCCTGCTTTTCCGATTCCAACCATTCAAAATTTTTCATTCGCGTATCTTGATAAAGAAACTTTTTCATGCACAAATCTCAACGAATTTGAATGGTTGAGATCGGAAAAGCAGGACCCTGCTTTTCTTAGAGAAAAACAGCAGAGTCCATTCCCCTTGTAACCGAATAATGTGTTAATTGCAAATTATTCCAAAGGTTGTGCAGTTTTTAATTTGTATTGAGCTGAGTAAATGACACACCAAACAAAAGAGATTCTAAAAGAAGTTAGCTAGCAACTGAGATCTACATTCTCAACAAAATCTGATGTTAGAAAGATGGCATGATTAATGTGATTTTATATAATAAAAATGGCGGAGACAAATGATTGCGCGGCGACATTCTCTTTTAAGTGGTTGCATGCATGTGTGAGATCCCTTCTCACTTCATCCCCTCATTCCTTCCAACTCTTAAACAAAACCAAACAAAGTTAGTAAACATTCTTTAATTCAAACTATTCAAAGTTAGTAGAGGCATTGAGGCCTTTTCTATATAGGAAAAAGTTAGCCACATGCACTTGCCTCAATTACCTCTTTATGCATGCTTGCTTAGTATAATGCCAAGACCTCAATTGCCTCGAAAGTCCTGCTAGAATTTAAATTATTAAATAGAATGAGACAATTTTATTCGGATTGTGTAAATCACATTTCTGTTTCTTAATTGTAAATTAATGAGCATATTCACATTGATATCCCACATAGTTCTTTTAAAAAAAAATGTCTAGTCTTTCAAATTTCAATATCCATAAAAATTTGTATATCCATATCCCGAATCTCTAACCTCTCACACGAAAGATGTTATTTTTCAACCTCTCAGACTTACTATTTCAATATTGTCTTTGATTTACAAATGGTTTGTAGGATATATATAGGGGTTTATTTATTTTCTTGTTGTTGTTGTTTTAGGAGGATGGGGTTTCAAAATCTTTGCACTCAGGGGCGGACCCAGGTGGTTATCGGTCCCGACTGACTTTGCCCCTCCTGAAATTTTTTTTGCCTCCTCTGGACATTTGATTTGTAATTCGGGTTAAATTTAAGGTTAAAATTGAAATAAATTTGTTAAATTTTTATTGGTAATTAGAATTATAAGTCAGAGCATTAGAAATTACAAGTCAAAGCATTGGAAGTATAAGTTAAAGCATTGTTTTTTATCGAGTACCTAATTGGTTAATGGATTTAAATCCGATTCGATATTTTTTTGCCTCCCGCTAACAAAAATCCTGGATCTGCCTAATTTTGCACATGTACCATCTGATTCTATTTCTGGATTTTTTTTAATTGACACAAACTCTCAATGTACAGTTATAGTAAAATTGAAATAAACAATAATTATAACGGTCACAATCTTTAAAATCAACATCAACAATATATAACATCAGGTTTTTTTATTTTAAACATATAACAACAATTGAATCAAGTCTAAATCAAACATAAATAATATATATATATATATATATATATATCCCTTTCCTTTTCTCTTTCTCTCAGGTGGATTTTTTAGTTACATTTTACATTCATTTTCAAATTTTGGTCCAATGAGATTTGCACGTACAGTTGGTTGATCTTTACAAATCATTAGCATGCAGTAATTACAAATTGTTGAAAAATTTAAGCTGACTATAAATAGTTACTAACTTATATTAAATAAATGGTTACTAGCTTTACTCTTTCTAATTACACAAATCCTGTTGACAAACGACTCTTCACGTGGAAAAGCATTAAAATAAAAAAAAATCTATGACCACTAATTAGCTAGCTAGCTACAATAAAAAAAATTGAGATAAGAGAGGTTGTATAAATAAGTAGTATGTAATTTTATTTTATGACCGAGGCTAATAATATATTTTTTAATAATAATTAAAAAAATTAAAGGACAAACTGAAAAAAATTCAGTTTACAGGGAGGTTTAGCATCCCTTTTCCTCTATCTACTTCTCTGCTCCAGCACTTGGCCTAATACCTGATATAAAAAGTAAGACAGAATTACATATAACTGGGAGCAAGATTAATTAAGAGTTCTCTGACTTTTCTTTTTAAAATCTCAGCTTAATTCAATTAACCCAAAAAAGAATTTTATCTCACCTTCAACCAAGTGATATTAATTACCAATCCATGCATGATCCTTCAAGCAGAAATCATAGTGTGCATTAGGTAGGACAACATAATTAAACCAATTAATGATAATTGGAAGATGTATTCTTGAATGTTGTCTGCTGGAAATTAAGCATGGTGGGGAGATTGTGAGTTTAACCAAAAGTAGATTCTAATTTGATTAATTTAACTTAATTAATCCATGGAGCTTAGCAAGAGGGATAACTAGGTGGGGAGAATCATACCATGTTGAGATCGACTTGCTCTGGTGCAGTGGGGTCCACCTCTTCCCTTTCTTTTTGCAACCGTACGTCCATCCTGGCATCATCCAATTAAACCATGAAAACATGATGCCAATACTAAAAATTAGGAGCAGTACTTAACGTATTTATTATACATGCACCGGTAACTTTCTTTAAGAACAATTATACGGGTACTTTATAGTTGTTTGGGGTCCGACTCCGCTGCTTTTCTATCATAAAAGCAGCAGCCAGCTTTTCTATCATAAAAGCAGCAGCCAGCTTTTCTATCATAAAAGCAGCAGCCAGCTTTTTTAGATCCAACTATTTAAATTCGTCGAGATTTGTGCATGAAAAAATTTATGTATCGAGATGCGTAAAATGAAAAATTTTGAATGGTGGAATGCAGAAAAGCAGAACTCTGCTTTTCTGTCGGAAAAGCAGCAGAGTCCATTCCGTTGTTTGGGACTAACAATTAATGGAATCAGAGTAGGTCCGATGCCCATCGGACCTGCCTTGGTTCGATGGGTGTGATGACCATTCGATCCGCATCAAGATTCCTGTACTCTGCATCAAAATCCGTACAAGTTGTATCAATTTCCGTGCGCATAGATCTTGATGTTAATCGTACGGTCCAAGAGCTAATTGAACCTAAATGTAGGTCCGATGCCCATCGGACCTACTCCTATCTCACAATTAATAGCTCAGAAATAAGGATCACACGTAAACCCTGTCAACAACTTCGGATTAAATTTGATCTGAAACCATCCAATTAGCAATAAGATTTGTCCGTACTTAATCAACACTAATTTTAAAGTTATTTGCACAAATCTTAATTTCAATCAGACGACTCCTACCAAACATCAAACCGAATTTGATTATATGTACATCTAACCGCCTTAATTCCTAAGCGTAATTTGACAAAATTTTAGTTCAATGCTATAGATTTCTTGACTGTACACGGTTAAAAACTAGGTTTGTACATGATTTTGCAATTGTGGCTACGCACATGTATGAAGGTGCCATTAAATTGTACACGGTTGTAGAAACGTGTATGTTTCTTCAAAAACAACGCTGATTTTTTTTCCGCAAAAACATTCATACCAATCATACATAGTTTTAATTAAAAAACCATGTATGATTCATATATATATATATATATAGATAGAGAGAGAGAGAGAGAGTGTGTGTGTGTGTGGCTAATATCAAAACGTTTGTTCCTACCCCCGGTGCTATCAAGTGGTTTTCCGATTTCCAAAGTTCAAACAGTCGATCCAAACCGTTAGATGTTCAATATATATTAAAATGTGCTTGGCGATTAAATTTTATATTTTTTGGATTTTTTTTACTATTTATTAAGATGGTTTGAAAATCGTTGTTTTGAAGTTTTTTCAGCACCATTGAAAACAACGATTTTCAAACCATCTTAATAAAAAAATTTAAATAAATAATAAATAATAAATAATTTCCAAAAAATATAAAATTTGGTCTCCAAGCACATTTTAATATAGAGATCATGTTGAATAGTTCAGATCGACTGTTTGAATTTTGAAATCACAAAAATAACTTATAAAAATATTGTGTCAAGATGTGTCATCATAAAATGGTGTAATCAAATCCCTCCTCTATATATACATTTCATAAAAAATTACGATTAACCTAGATCTGAATTCATACAAAAAACACTACATTTACAAGTATACGAAGAAAGTTATATTTCAAAAGAATATAAATTTAACAGATACCAAACACACTACATTTACGGATATAAAATCGGACACTAGAGCAAAAAGTTACAGCCATTTGAAGTTTCTTCATCTCCGATCGCCTCCCTTGGCTTACCCCTCACCCTAACTTTGCATGTTTAATATATGTGCCTTAGAGAAATACATGTACATGAAAGATGTGCTTTAGAAATTATAGAAATGCCTTAAAAGGTAGATAGAGTTGCATTATAACAGTAAGCCGCTGATTGATGACATGCAATATTTTGTGTTTCTTTCATCACATCATACAATAAAATCGTGTATAATGACATACATAATATTTTCCAAAAATTCTTGCGGAAGAATCATACACGGTTGGTAGAATGAAAATAGCGTATCATTACAATTCTTTCTAATCGTACATGGTTACTTAATAAATAATTTTGAATGAATGTTGTACATTTATACACGGTTCTTTTTTAATTAACAGTGTAGAAATATTTAAGTTTATTTTTCAGACACGCGCCTACTTACTTTACATACAAATTTAATAAAAGTTTCTGAGTAGAACTAGGGTGCTCCTAAGCTCACCAAGCCCTTCCGTGAGCGCGACTCTAAAACCTATCGAATTGACTTCAAACGACATTTTCAAACCGTTAGATGTTTAATCTATATTAAAATGTGCTTGGAGACCAAATTTTACATTTTTTGGAATTTTTTTACTATTTATTAAGATGGTTTGAAAATCGTTGTTTTTATTAAAATTCTGCACCATTGGAAAACAGCGATTTTTCAAACCATCTTAATAAATAGTAAAAAAATTCCAAAAAATGTAAAATTTGGTCTCCAAGCACATTTTAATATAGATTGAACATCTAACGGTTTGAAAATGTCGTTTGAATTCAATTCGATAGATTTTAGAGTCGCGCTCACGAAGTGCTTGGTGAGCTTAGGAGCACCCTAGTTCTACTCAAAGTTTCTCTCCCATGTATGATGTATTGTGTATGATTAATGTTTTTGTACGTAGTGGTGATTTGAACCTTGTAGGGAAAAAAATAGGCTGTTATTCCAATGGTAACCGTCTAGATTTTATTTTTTTGTGTGAGAATCATAACATTCACAATTGGAATAATATGATTCTCTTATTCTAATGTAATCGTTCAGACTTATTCATGTGCGAATCTCAACGAAAATACTTTTTCATACACGAATCTCAAAGAAATTAAACGGCTACCATTGAAATAAAAGAGTCAATAGAATAACAGCCGATTTGTTTCTTGCCTATATAGTCTATGTTCTACTATGGAAACGAGACTATAATTTAATGAGATAGGAGTAGGTCCGATGGGTATCGGACCTACTTTTAGGTTCAATTAACTCTAGCACTATATTATTAGCATTAAATCTGTGCGCACAGAAATTGATACAGATTTGCACTGATTTTGATGCACAGTGCACAAATCTTGATGCTGGTCGGATGATCATCACACCATCGAACCAAAGTAGGTCCAATGGGCATCGGACCTACTCTGAATTTTAATTTAATATCTGGAACAGGGAACAAAATAAATATTGCAATTATGTACGAACATTTGTCATACTAGTATGTGTCAGGGGACCGTTACGCATGAAATTTAATTTTCAGGCAATTGATCCTCTATATATATATCGTCATGATTAGTCGAGCTCAGCCTAAATAACCAAACTGAATGAGATTTTTGTAATATTCGAATTTACATTGACGGGTCAAAATTTAGGAAATAAATCTATTGCTATCCGACACGTGTGAACAGTAACTCTGAAATTTTTGCTTTTTCAAATCCAGCCATTAACTTTTTCTGTGCACGCATTTCGAAACAATTCAACAACTGGATTGAGAAAAATAGAAATTACAAGTTACTGTTCACAGTGAATGATCGCAGCAGATTCGGATCCCAAAATTTAGGAAGAAAGATCAAGATAGATTTTTATCGCTGTCAGAATTATTTTTGACTTGGTTAAAATGTGTGTGCCACTATCAACATCGGTATCTAAAAAATGAGATAGGAGTAGGTCCGATGGGCATCGGATCTACAGTTAGGTTCAATTAGCTCTATCACCATACGATTCGCATCAAGATCTATGCACACGGAAACTGATAAGACTTGCACGGATATTGATGCAGAGCACACGAATCTTGATGCAAATTGGATGGTCATCACACCCATCGAACCAAGGTAGGTCCGATGGGCATCGGACCTACTCTCATTCCCTAAAAAATAGATGATCGTACATTTTAAAATAGTTGAGTGTATATTTTAAAATAATTAAATAAAAATAATCGGTTCTTAATTTGGTGGCAAAAGATAATACACTTTGTGTGATACAGGTCACAATTTTAAAATCCAGATAGATCTTTTATAAACATTAAAATTTGAAAAGCTAAATCTTTATTTTTCTCTTAACAATTAGTCAAATGTATATATAGTTAAATGCAATCCAAAATATGAAAATATTATACTAGGTAGTTCAATACATATTCCTGAAAACTTGGTGAGAATTCGAGGAAGAGCCAAAGGTTCACACATTGATTTTCCAAATTAAAATAAAACATGCTCTTATTAATTTTCCAAATTCTTTAACATAAAATAAAAAAAATCATGTCTTTAAGATTTCAAACTTAGTTGCATATTTTTCTTATAACTAGCTAGTTTTTTTGACTAAACGTTACTGTTAAAAGAGAGTACCAGTAAAGAAAACACTGATATAATTTTACTGGTTAATTACATATATAGTAATGCACATTATGCCTCTCTTTTTTGGTTCATAAATGAAGTACAAACTGATATAACTTTTATCATTTTCTAATATTTCGGTTTTATTTGGTTGGTGTATTTTTTATTTAATTTTTAAAACCGATCCAAAGAATGAAAATTGAGAATAGATAGTTTATCATAGTTTATTTGTAAACCAAACTAATCCAAAACAATGATGAAAAAATGTTGAACCAACATAATTTCGGTTATGATAATTACATTAATTAACAAAAGTAAAACATTATATATCTTTAAAAACATGTTTTTAACCAGATAGAAGTTCAGCGTTGCCCATAGAATTGATAAATTGAACTCTTGTGTTGTGTGTGTCATAGTTGAAGCAAGTATGCGCTAGCTAGTACGTACCTGCCAGAAAGAATTTCCAGTTGGAATTCAGTTAAACAGCCGAAAAGCATTTTGCCATCACAATTTTCGAATCAAAACAACACAATAAATATGGTAAAAAAAAATTAATATTCTGACACGACACGCACTTGTATGCTAGACATGTTATTTCGGCTGACCCTACTAAAGTTAAAAATGAATATTAACAACATATTATTTCGGCTAAGTTTCATGATTTTAACACAATTTTACATCTTTTTCTTTTTAATCAGTACATGAAATGATTTTTTTTTTTTTTGACAACTCAAAAGTAATGAATGAAATTAGACCAAAAAACACAGTGCAGGAAAAAAAATGAGAAAAAAAAAGTGAAAATGATCTAAATAGAAACTTGAATTTGTTCTCTATTTATTGGACATTTTTTCATTTTTTTAACATATTTACTTATTTAAAAAAATTTGTGAAAAAAATTAACATGAATTTTGGAAGAAAAAAAATACGACCTGGCACTTTAAACACCTCTAAATACGGATGTCAACTCGTACATCCTCGTGCCATGCCAATATTCAGTGTTCCACCTGATTCCGGTAATATTTGACAGTCCTTATTTATAAGGATCCGACTCTGCTGCTTTTCTCTAAAAATTTTGATTTCAACCATTCAAAATTTTTCATTCACGTATCTCAATAAAAAAATTTCTCATGCACAAATGTCAACAAATTTAAATAGTTGAGATAAGAAAAACAAAATTCTGTTTTTCTTGAAAAAAAAAAAACAGAGTCCATTCCTATTTATACAGGATACCGATATCGAGCACAAACTAAAACATCATCTTTAAACATGACACGTCACGTCACGTTTATAATTCCCTACACCTGTCTTCTGCAGGAAAAATAAAAAAGACAATTATTACAGAAAGAGTTTATACTGACATGCTAACTAGGTCTAATAATTAGCTTTCTGGCATAACGCCTCCGGATGAATGAGAGGAGGTAATGAATATATTGTGCTAACAACGAGGTTGATAATCCTTTCATTGTCGATCTACTGTGGCATTACCAAATTCAGAATTTGTTTAGTGGGTAATTGATCACTGCAGAGGGAAATTGTGCTTACATGATGCTACACTTATGGTAACACTATCATTGTCACAGAATACCAGTGTGTCAAAAGATTGTAATGTCCAGTAAAATAACTTTTTGGGTCCATTCGGTATGTTAGAAATTGAAAAAAATAAAAAAAATATAAACAGTCCATCTTTCCCACATTGTTTTCATTAAATTTTAGTAAATATAATAAATTATTTTTCATATTTTTTTGGATTCTAACTTTTTTCATTTGTTATCTGGACCCATTTTACGAAGAAACACTTTCATCTTATCATCTACGAGGGAAATGCACTTTATAGAATGATCGAGTACACTTGTAGTAGAAGACTGAATCACTTGAAAAGGGGAGATATGGGAAAAGAAATATTGACTCCTCTGCATTTATTTTCCTCAATGGACATATCAATTTTGAGGCCTCTACACGAATTGCGCATCTCCATTTACATAAAATGGAGGGGAAGAGTATACTAAACCAAGAGCTCACGTGTATTTTTGGAGGCAGTGCAGCATTAATGCATGAAATTAACTGAAGGTAGGACCGTAGGAGGAGACGAAATAATGATGAAACTTTTGTTTCTTTGCGAGCATGTTTGTTCTCCTTCTCTCAAGTGGGCCCCATGTTTCAATCTCCCTCTCAATCTATTTATTACAACCGAAGTATAAACCAGGGCTCACAAAGGAAAGCAGGAGTGCATAAATACAAATCCTTGCCTCCTTTTCTTTCTTTTTATACAAAGCTTAAAAGCTACCTTCATATATATCTCTACAACTACAAGCAAGCCCCAAACACACCTAAGACAACAATTCTTCTCAGAGATATCACCTTTTCTTTTCTCTAGCTGTATTCTCACAATTTATTTAGCCTCCTTTGATGAACAGATGCATCCCATCATACAAAGAGGAAATTATTAAAACCTAATTCTCACCATGTTAAGTTCTCCCTCTCCGGCATCGGCACCAACACCAATGCCGCCGCCGCCGCCTACTCTTCCTTCTTTACAGATCAACTCAAAGAAGAAACGTCGACCGGCTGGTACCCCAGGTACACTTTAAAATAAAATAACAGGAAGAAGAACAAGAGGAAATTATTAATTATGTAGCATTGTTAATTCATCTTTTGATAATGTTGCATTTTCTCAGATCCTGATGCAGAGGTGGTATCGCTGTCGCCGCGAACCCTCCTAGAATCAGACCGCTATGTGTGTGAGATCTGCAACCAGGGGTTCCAGAGAGACCAAAACCTCCAAATGCACCGGCGGCGGCACAAGGTGCCTTGGAAGCTGCTCAAAAGGGAGACGGCAGAGGCCTCGAAGAAACGTGTTTTCGTGTGCCCCGAGCCGACATGTCTACACCATGACCCGTGCCATGCTCTCGGCGACCTGGTTGGGATCAAGAAGCACTTTAGGAGGAAGCACAGCGGCCACCGGCAGTGGGTCTGTGCCAAGTGCTCCAAGGCATATGCTGTTCAATCTGATTACAAGGCACATCTCAAGACTTGCGGTACCAGAGGTCACTCCTGCGATTGCGGCCGTGTTTTCTCTAGGTTAGATTATAATTTTTTTGAGAGTGAGACTATGGTGATTTGCAACTTACACTTGTACGTCTAGTGTGTTTCGATACATTATGTATCGAATTTGTGTTAAGATGTGTTCTGAATGAAAATCAAAACACATCCAACAATATATTGTTGCATCAAAACACACTACAAGGATATGCATTGCATGCCACCATAGCCTCACTCTTTTTTATTAGTTAAGTATGATCAGTTGAAGGGGACTATGATTGATTTTTCTTTTCTTGATCGCTCTTTGATTTTGATTCGTTTTACTTCTGTTTTTCTTTTCTGATATGTAGAGGTTTATTTTGTTTGTGTATATACCGTGCATCAAGGAGTGAGTGATTGGGTGAGTTAGTGGGTGCGTCAATAAGGCTGACAGCACGATTATTATTTTGGAAGAAATAAGCTGAGTGGCACAATTTCCGAGGCTGACTGCTGGGTTTTGGCAGCCTTTTCATTTGTGTCTGTTCTGATGCTCAACCTGAGGTGTAAATGAACCTAAAGTTTGAAACCTTTAAGTGGTTGAAATTGATTTGTCAAAAATGATGCATTTTCTTGTCTTACTAGTTATTTCCATCATTCATGGCCTGTCTCTCAGTCAGACCTCAGTGTCAATCTCTCCTTTCATTTCATTTCATGATAGTCAGTCAGCTTTCTTTAATAGACATGGTAATTCAAATCACATCAAATGAAGCTTAAACCCTTTTATGTTCTAAATAATATTGTATTAATTTGGTCCTCTTACTATGGTTATATCAATGACTTCATCAATAACTTCAAGCAATTAATCATAACTTCATAATATCTTCTCTCAATTAATCAGGGTGGAGAGTTTCATAGAGCACCAAGACACATGCAATGCCAGCAGATCTCGGGCCGAATTCAACACGATTCATCCCCCGGTAAGCCCGAGCACACCGATCAACACCAATCCTACCCGAAAGTTAACACTGCCTAGCCTAAGAATCCCCAACCCCACCTCTATCTTTCTTCACCCAAATCATGCCGCTTTCGTATCACCGGATCAACACTGCACTGCTAGCCTCGAGCTCCAACTCCTACCTCCATTCACTCCTAGACCCCCAGTCAACAACCCTTATAATTGTACTTCTCCGATATCAACCGGAGAGTCTGATGTCACGAAACTTCAACTCTCAATCGGTCCAAGCAGTGCCGGTAGCATATCTACCGATTGGCCTGTGTTGTCGCCAGAGAGTGTGAAGTTGGGTGCGAAAGAGCAATTTGGCCTTGCATTGATGGACAAAGCCCGAGCAGACGAAGCCAGACACCAGGCCAAGAGACAAGTGGAGTTAGCGGAAGAGGAGTTCGCGAAGGCGAAGAGAATCAGGCAACAGGCGCAGATGGAGCTGAGCAGAGCGCAATCGTTACGAGATCATGCAGTTCGACAGATCAGCTCGGCATTACTGGACATCACTTGTTTTTCTTGCAAACAGCAGTTCCTGGCAAAGCCTTTAGCAGTCTCAGAAGACAACTCATTTGTTGTGTCAGCAGTGACTGAGGGGGAGGTTGCCAACTATGATCAGGTTGATCAAGGGAAGCATTGATGTTTGAATCAACTGCTTAATTATTTTATATTTAATTGGCAACTTCATATGTTAATTGGGTTGCTTCATTTGTTTTTATAGGTCACTATAATTAAGTTGCTTTGTTTTGTGCATTTGTAACTAGCTAGCTAAGGGTTCTGGGGTGGGTTAATTTGTGTTTACCTTTTTGACCAAATTAAAACCGAAATATAGTGTGCTGGACTTTTTTCTTTGATCTGTTTGGATCTTGTATGATATTATAAATATTCTGTCTTGACAGAATAACTGTGTTTTCTTTCTAATTCTGTCACCTCCCATGCACGTTTTCATTGGTTTGCACATTAATTAAACAGTATAGTTACATGACTTTAAAAACATAGTCTTGTTAGGGAAGAGTTCATGTCATCATGTGTATTATTAAACTTCATCGGGAACTATACAAGTTTTACCGTAATATATATAATCTTCACAATCATCACTACTCTTTTCAATGTGATAAGCAATGTTTTCATAAATCTTACCATCAAGAAGGGTTGCACAGATTTCAACCATTTTAAAATATTTTTCAAGATTCGTGCTTTCAATTAATACAAGATTCACATATATAAAATAAACCCCAAAATATTTGCATTCACCGTCCGTGCAGAAGCCAACGAAGATGAACTACTCCCTATGATTGTATGATGTATGGAAGAATTCAAAAGTGGAAGGGGCAAAGTGCTTTTTAAGAGGGTACAACTGACTTTGGCAAAATTCGTTATTAACCCTGTAAGTAGGGCTAGCAAAAAAGCCCGTGGCTCGATCGGTAACAATTTGTTCGTCAGTGGACCGAGTTAAAACTAGCTCGCTCACCACAGACTCGAGCCAGAATTAATGAGTTTGAGTTTGGCCTGGCTCGGCACAAGCAAGCTACGGGACGTAGATATCAGGCTCGTCGGATATGTCATCGATCGCATCACACCCGCCCAAACCAGCGCATATAAGTAGAGAGCCGAGGCGCGACCTGTACCCACATTGGCACACTGCGGGTACGTTGTGCTTGAGGATGGCTTTGCCGGGCCTCTTCCAGCCCCTCATCGTGGCCATCGTTGCCGCTATGTCGCAACTCTTCACTAGATATAAGGCCTGCAAATAAACATTATATAAATGTTGTACAAATGTAAATATTGTTAGTTTTTAATTTGAAATTTAAAATTAAACATACCATGGATGCGAACGGTGCGTCGGTAGAGATAATACCATGGATCCGTCCTCTTCGATCCCTCGGCCTCGGTACCCGCTTATGAGGGTTGTCGGCGATACACCCCTCTAGATATATGGTGTACGCGTCGTGATCCTGGTACCAATATCTATAAGGTTTGTATGAATTCCAAAAATATCAGATATTACATTCAGAAAACTGTAGTGAAAAAACAAATTATAAAAATAATTCTTACATAGGCGTGACATACATGGGACGGTGTTCCTCAGCTAATGGGGGGTTTGCAGATCTTGCCAACACTTGGCTAGCTAAGAATCAGGAGCAAAAATACCGTGCTCCAATGGAAGACTAAAATTCCACTTAAAAGTGATTGATTTTCCAAGTTACAAGACAAGTTCATCACCGCCAACACTTGGCTAGCTAGAAAGGGATGATCACATCAAGAGTTAGTCTTGTGTTCTCTATGCTTCTAGAAAATTAATTCACATCTTTTACAACTCAACTTTAAGAGACCAAAAAAGTTTATTTTAGAAATATAGAGGAGATTACTTAATCCTTCCACTTCCTTTTCCTTCTAAATAAAATTATAAAGTAAATAAATCTCAAAAAAAAAGAAAAAAAAAGTTTCTTCTCCTTTCCTCCCCTCACCTTCATCCCTTCAGAATCAAGCCTTGATCAGTGCACTCAAGACCTCTTCACATCTCTTCCTTGACCTTTTGCCTCCTATATATATAGGTATAGCAAACAAGAATCGCACAATCGATACATCCACTCATCTTCCCTCATGCTAACACCTCACCGATTGATTGACCCCTATAGGATGTAGGTTGTCTAGCGGTGTCTTGAAACATCTAGAAAGAAAGATATTATATGAATTTTTTCTTTGTTCATTAGATTAATTAGAACACAGCACCTTGTGGCAATGAAGATAAGACCCGCGTCTCTTGTCGGATGGAATTGCTATGGATAGCGATACTGAAGATAGAGCAACGTAGATTTCAATTGTAGGATAGCTTCTTGCTTTTATTTTTTTACCAGTACTTTATTTTTTTATTAAAGGGTCTGGTTATCCTGATATCTTGCATATCATGGTTCTGAAACTCAGAATCGGAATTGGAATCGGGTTCTTGACCGTGGAATCGGAATCGGGTGAGTCGGCCGAGTTGACTCGGTAACTCGGATTTTTTTGCCAGAAGCTTGTTTTGTACTAAATTTGTCAAATAACCCACTCCAACACTCATAATAATTAAATTTGGACGAATAACTATCAAATTTACAATTTATTACTTATAAAATTAATATTTATCTAATTTAAAAATTAAATAGACTTCCATAAAACAATAAAAAAGCTTAATAAATTCACAAAAGACAAATAAAATGCTTAATTTTAAATTTTACATTTTCATATTTTATTTGTATGCATTAATTTATCTTCAAAGAAAATATTTTATTTCATAAACAATTAATATTTATTTTGCTTAAGTCAAAATAAAATAAAATAAAAACTTAATTTATAAAATAAATAAATAAATAAAAAACTTATTTTGCTGACCGTCCAAATCGATCATGCACGCATCTTAAAGCAGACTCCCTTTTGTATTAACCTCCTTGCCTCTCCTTTCTCTCTCTCCCTTAGGGGTGCCGCACCCTCTCTTGCGTTTTCCTTTCTTTCTCTGTGCGCCGACCCTACTTTCTCTGTCTCTCCACTGGAGAGAAAATGGGGGAAACTCCCTCCTGCGCGCTTGGTTGCAAATTTCGCCGCTTGAACTACTCCTATCGCGTCGCCCTCGTGCGCGCGATGACTTTGGCTGTCGCGTCGCCTCCGCCTCAGCAATTCAACTCAAGACTCAGTCCAGGTTGGTGAGAATCGGCCATTTTGGCCTTGAATCGGCTTCACTCGGCCTAAAAATCGACTAACTCGGCCGAATCAAGCACTGTTCATCCGAGTTTTGCTGAAAAATTGCACGGGCGAGAAACTAGGGTGAAAATCAGATCAGACACGGCCGATACTGAGTTGACTCGGAATCGGCCGATTTTCCAAACCATGTTGCATATGTCATTTACGGAAGCCGAATCTGCACTTTCGTGGAGAGACGAGACTTGCACCACTGCACTAATTAACTCGTAGCTCTATTTTTTTACTAGTATTGATCACCATCTTGTTCTTGTTTGGTTTTATACTCTCTGTAATTATTGTAATTTTTTAACTTATTTATTAGGATAATTTAACTATAGGAAACTATCTATTGAAAATTTATTTAATAGTTTAAAATAGAGGAGAGTTCAAATGCCTTCATTTTTTGTGCCTCCACTATGCCTCTATTTTTAAAAACTTTAATAACTCAAAATTTACAACTTAAAAGTTAATATAAAACTGTTAGATAATGTACATCATTTTATCTATGCTTATGTAAAAAATTATAACACTTCAAATTTGTTTTGGTTGTCATCAAGAATTTGCAAAAAAATATACTAATGTGGATAATTTCTAGACGTTGATTTTTCAACTTTGTGATTCACATAAAAACAAAATTAAAATGTGATAATTTTTTATGAGCACGTAGAGAAAATAACATACATCACATCCAACGATTTTTATTTTGACTTTTAAGTTGTAAATTTTGAGTTATTAAAGTTTTTAAAAATGGAGGCATTTGAACCCTCTTTAAAATATTGTGAATTATAAAAATACAATTATTGGTGTGTCAAAGGGGGAATATTTGAATTCTTGGAGAAAGGCGAAGGAAATTGGGAAAGCTAGCACGCCTGATGGGACTCCTATCTGTGGCGGATCTGACCCCAACAAGTCTACACAAGCTGGGCCCAACTCTAACGGGCCTAAACATGACGGGTCACAATTGGGGCCCAAACTAAAATCTCATGATAAGAAGGGCAAGGGACCAAGACAGGATACTCAAACAACACCGGCCCGAAGGGCTGACGAAGTAGAGGAAGAGGAACAGAACTGGGCTCTCAGCCAGGCCAACCAGCCGGTTCAGGCAGCTGTCTTGGGGGCAACAGAAAGCCCAGACAACACGGGGCTGCTACACGGCTCAGATAACACGGGCCTACAGGTAAATAAGCTGGTAGGCGACACTGGCCCAAAGATCCTGGGCCTTAAAGGCCTTGAGGGGGAACCTTTCGAGTATGACGGTACCCAAAAGTCACTAGAGAAGAGTGACTAACAGGCCGCAGTGGACGGGGCCCACAAAGTTTACTAGAATAGGATTAATGAGGCAAGGGAAAAAGGCCTCATGGAGGGGGCTCAAGGGAAAAAGGCCTCATGGAGGGAAAAAGGCCCCACGAGACAGATAGACGCAAGGTAAAGGGGAAAGGGAAACAAAGCCAAGCGGGCGAAAAACGTGGTGTTAAAAGAGCAAAAAGGAATATCAAAATGGTGGTGCAGCAAGACTTGAGAAGGAGTGTTCGCATCTCGAGAAGAAGCCCACAAACTAAGTTTTCCAAACCAAGAAGAATGGCAAGGGAGAAGCAGCTTAAAGAGGCTCTGGATGAGGTGGCAGTGCTGGACGCTCTGAAGGAAGAAAATTTAGCTGCAAATCCACTAGATAACGAACTACTATGGCATCATGGACCCGATAGTGAAGGCGAATCAAGTGGAGGCCCAAACGGTCCAGTCTGACAGCTGGAGCACATATGGAGAAGAGTCGGTGCTTGCCAGGTTGGATGATGAAGAAATGGAGGACTTATCAAATGAAGACGGTGATGGAAATTAAGAGGGTCATGAGCGGCTGCTACTATGCTCCGCTAGCTTTAAGGTTCTATTTATGTTATATTGTACAACGTATCTTTATGTTTTCCTTGCAATGTGTTTTCGCAAGCTTTATGCTTTCTGCTTCCTCTATGGTTAGGGAATTAGATACACCAGGAATGCAGAGATTGTTGATAATCTGGCTTTGGTGGTTAGTGAAGGTATGCGAGGCAAATGGCTCTGGCTCTAACTTTTGGAACTGCTTAGAAAAACAACTGGGGGTTCTCACTTCTTTATAAGGGTTTTTGTGCAACTTTTTAAATGAATGATGAACCAATTTTAATTAAAAGTGTCTTTAAATTCCTTAACTGGAATGTGCGAGGCCTTGCGAATAGTAACAAATGTGCGGTCATCAAGGATGTGGTTTTAACTTCCAAATGTGATTTATTTTCATTCCAAGAAACTAAATTACGAGAAATTAACATATTTAAACTAAAAGAGGTGTGCCCGGCCAGATTCAGAGAATATTCTTTTCTGGAGGCCGACGGCTCCAGGGGAGGTATCATTCTGTCTTGGGCGACACACTATAAAAAATTACAGGAAATTAAAATTGAGTTTAGTGTTCTTGTAATATTGAGGAGAGGTGATTTTGAGTTTGCAGTCTCGAGTGTTTATGGACCCATTGGGGATGTAGACAAATTGAGATTCCTAAGAGAAATTAAAACAATAAGGCAATCAACTGATCTGCCATGGATTATTCTTGGGGATTTTAACATGATACGGTCACTACAGGAATCAACGTGTGGAACTAGGAATTTGAGAATCATTATGGAATTTAACACCACAATAAACTTTCTTAATCTAATAGAGGTGCCTTTGTCTGGAAGATCATATACTTGGTCAAACAATAGACCAATTCCTACATTCTCGCGTTTAGACAAAGTATTTGTGTCCTTAGATTGGGCAGTGGTTGGAGCTTCCTACGACCTTCCTGACTTACCGTGCACAGCCTCTGACCACATACCTCTAATGTTAAGGCTAAAGCCGCACACTCACCCAACAAGGAGGAACCTTAGATTTGAAAACTTTTGGCTCAGGCATGAGGAGCTATATGATGCCGTCAGGAATGCACGGGCAACAACCACCAACCACTAAAGTAAAGCACGCTTGTTTAAACAAAAACTGAGAAAAACAATGACGAAGCTTAGCAAATGGGCACATACCAAATTCAGTAATATAAGGAATTACCTACATAGGTCGAAATGAGTTCTGTAGTGTATTGATAGGGCTGAGGAAAATAGACCGCTAATCCATACAGAAATGAGGTTAAGAATACGCATTAAAGAACACATCTTCGCCATGGCACTGGAGAAGGAAGCCAAATGGAAACAAAGGTCAGGGGCGCAATGGCTTCGCTTGGGAGATAAAAATACGAAATATTTTCATGCGGTGGCCAACGAGCGAAAAAATATAAACTACATCACCAGAATTGAGGATGAATGGGGGTGCATATACCACAAACCTCTATTGAATTGAGGATGCACAGGGTGTGCATCACCAGAATTGCACCATTCGACATATCAGGTAGGGTGGGCCCATCCAGGGCAAATAACTTGGCACATCTAGACGCTCCAATCTCACCTCAGGAGGTGATGCTGGTAATAGCACAGATGCCGAAATATAAGGCATGTGAGCCAGATAATATCTAAATGGAGTTTTACCAAAAATTCTGGGAAATAGTTCAACATGACCTCATGGAGCTCATCACTGCTGTCCTTAATGGTGCGTGTAACTTGAAATGTCTTAATAGGGCATCTATCACACCGGTACCCAAAAAGAAAGGGCGGTTACCTTATTTGAATTCCGTCCAATTAGCGTGGTCAATACAGTGGTCCAGATTGTATCAAAAAAATTGGCAGCCCGGAGATGGATCGACTGGTAAGCCCCAGGCAGATAACCTTCATCAAAGGCCAGTCAATTATGGAATCATATGTGGTGGCAAGAGAGTTGCTCACTTTTTCCAATAAAAATAAAATACCCTCGGTCCTTTACAAGGTTGACTTTGCCAAAGCTTTTGACACGGTCAACTGGTCATTTTTGGCAAACTTACTCATCGAGAGAGGCTTCCCGCCCAAATGGTTGTCCGCAATGATAGGTATCCTGCGCCAGTGTAACAAAATGTGGTTCATGCGGCTGCATATGCGGCCGCATATGCGTATGCGATTGGCAAATAGAAAATCGATATGCGGTCCAATATGCAGTTCCGCATATGCTGCCGCATATTCGGCCGCATAATTTTCACCACATATAATCTATTCGGGCGCATGAAATTCGCATCGCATATCGGATCCTCATATGCGCAAACCTAACCCGAAAAATATTGCTCTCAACTCTCCGTCTCTCACAAATTGCATCCGCAAGCCTAACTCCCTGATCGCTCTCCACCGGCTCCTCTCCACTCTCATCCGCCGGATCCTCTCCACTCTCATCCGCCGGATCCTCTCCACTCTCCTCCGTAGGCGATTACTCCTCCGTGCGAACCCCTTTTTATTGATTACTCCTCCGTGCGATTACTCCTCTCTGCCGGTTGTGTGCTGTACTGCTGTGCTGTGTGCCGTGCGATTACTCCTTTTACTGGTACCGACTATGTGCCTTTCTGATTTTCCTTTTACTGGTACACCAGTGACAAATGCGCCTTTGCTGTTGTTCTTATCAGGTTATTGATCTTGCTCTGTAGGTGATTGATGAAATGCCTCACAAAGAATTAAGTGTTTGTAATTGTACTCAGCAAATTGAGATGTGCATATAGTCAACACGGATTCCTCCATCAATCTCAGTTAAATAATTGATAAATAATGAAGCCACTAGTTAAATGATTATCAACCTCAGTAACACTAATTCTTCTATCATGGCACAATTGTTTATAAGCCTCCCACTGATTTTTTTTTTATTCACAGTCAACCCAACCCAATTTAGTTGATTGTTGGTACCTTTTTGGTTCGTAATGCAATGCTTCCAAGTACAAGCTAGAATTCTCTTTTAATTTGTAATTTATGTCACATGTTGTTGTTTTGAGGTTAATGACTGTCAGGAATTGCACAGTACCCTAATTAGTCACTAAATTTTGTTGATTTAGTCACTGCCTCTGATAATTAGTGAAATTGATATTCTTTGTTCATTGCAATTCAAATGAAAAACGGATCTGGTCATTGATTAAAAATGCGAGTCACAAAGCCTCTGATAATTGTTGAGCGTTTCACTGATGCCATGCTTACAGCTTTTGAGAATGAGCTGGTACCACTGGTACCAATGTTGCCAAATGCTTGAAGCATACTGTGCTTTGCTTGCTTTGTGAGTTGTGACTGATATACTCTGAATGGTGGGTTTGTATCAATGTTTTACATTGGAGGGTGCTGTTCAAGTTGTGGGGTACCATTGTTGTGTACTGACCAAAATGTTTCTATTTTGCTGAGATGGATGTGCATCAGATTGTTGTACCTCTGTTGGTACCAATCTTTCACTATTAACTATTAAGACACCTATTCTTTCACTCCATCTGTTATAAGTTATTTTTTTTACTATTGTTGTATTCTGAGATGTTAAGCAATATAGGATATTATTATATGCACATTGAATATGTCGACCACTGCACAAATTATAACCTTGCATACAAATTATATATGAATTCTCATTTTAAATTCTGCATATATAAGTCCACATAAAAATCCGCATATGCGACCGTATACCGTATATGCGGTATGCGGTGGCCTTCCGCATACCGCATGAAAATCGCATTTTACAACCTTGTCCTGCACACATCCTCCTCAGTAGTAAAGGTAAATGGCCGGTTAACTAGCTTTTGTTACCACAAGCAGGGACTCAGGCAGGGGGGTCCACGGTCTCCTCTCTTATTTATCCTAGTAACCGATTCACTACAGTGCTTCCTAAACAACATGAGACCGCTCATGCATGGGGAAATGGTTATTCACCCACATGCAATCCAATTTGCGAATGACATTATTATATATGCGGAAGCACATCCAACAACACTGAGAGTGATATCCTTGGTCTTACAGTTATATGAGAACTTGATGGGACTTAAAATTAACCGGAGAAAGAGTAGCATTGTGCCCATAGCCATACAACATGCGCTTGTTCTAACTGTCATTAACATATTAGGATCACAGCAATTCAGCCTTCCCATCAAGTACCTGGGATTGCCCCTTACATGGAAAAAATTGGGCTTCAACGAACTAACAACCACAGTATAGAGAAAGATGGAAGGATGGAAATCCAATTTGTTATCCTTCGGGGGACGAGTCACGCTTGTCAAAGCAGTACTTACTGCAATCCCCTTGCATTTCATGCAAGCGATTAGGCTACCAAAAGGAGTAATTAGGCAGATTAATAAATTGAGAAGGAGGTTCTTGTGGAAAGGAAACGCAACTTGTAATGGCATAAATTGCCTTGTTAACTGGGAATGAGTTTGTGCCCTCAAGTCTAATGGCGGGATGGGTATTATCAGCTTTATAGTGCAAAATGAGGCGTTGCTATCCAAATGGCTTTGGAAGATTGCTGCCCAACATGAGGGGCATTGGGCACAAACCATTCAATTACTGTATGACATAACAGCTCTAGAGCAGATCCCCAACCGAAGGGGAGAGTCTGGGTTTCTAGATGAACTGGCAAAGGCTCTGCAGCTGTTCACATGCTTTGTCTAGCAAGGGGAAGCGGGTATGGAATGGAGATAGACAGCACACGGCGCCTTTACTAGTGCATCGGCATACAGATTAATGCAGGACACTGGAGTAGTCTGCGAGTTCTACAAAGTTCTATGGAAAATGAAAATACCCGCAAAGGTAAGTGTTTTTATATGGTTGTTCATCCAAGATCGGATCTTGACACAGAGTCTTGGAGGGAAGGGGACTGCATGTGGTGCCGGGTTGCGCATTGTGCCAATACGATCTAGTAGAGGACAGGGACCATCTGTTCTGGGCATGCCAATTCTCATATAGGTTCTGGAGAGGCCTGACGGCACACATGAATGTCAACCTTACGCTACAGCTCACTAGTGGAAAATGTACATTTAGTATCGGCACATCAGGGTCGGACATAGCATAAAGACGATACTGATATATATCTGGATCGGGCTAATTAAAAGGGCGACCTTGAAAATAGGTATCAGATAGGCGATTTTTTACCGTTCCTGATAGGCGATTTTCCACTACTGCAGGTGCAGACAGTGACACAGGCATGGTGGGGCATCAGGGAATTAAGCGGTACTGGCAATACAGCAAAGGAGGAGGGATACGGTATGGGCGGCTGGATGTTGGGCCATATGGCGAGAAAGAAACATATGCTTATTCTCGGATCTGCAAAAACCTGTCAAGGTCCTCATAAATGACACCGTTGCGGATATCGCGTGCTGGATGGAGGGGTGTTAGGAAGAGGGGATTAGGTAGTTTGTAATTATTTACTGTAAATGTTAACATAATAACATGTTAACATACAGATCGTGTAGGGAGAGATGTAAATAAATTTTTCATTTTTAATACAAAAAGTTGAAGGCTAAAATGCCTTTAACCTTCAAAAATATAAACTTTTTTTGGTCCGATTTAAAGTACAGTTAATAAAAAGAACAGTAAATTATAAAATCGGATGCCAAACACTACAGTCCATTGGGTGCAGGAATGCACTGTTATCATATAGAGAAACTGAAAAAGAGGTGAATGATCCTATCTGTTCCTGCCACATTTTTCTTGCTCCTGTTCTCTAATCGTCTGATCAGCATTCATGAGACATGAGACTCTCTCTCTCTCTCTCTAAAGGCACAGTGGAGCAAGTAACAGATGCATGCCATGGTATTCAGTGCCACTAACTCTTGCTCTGTCTTTCTCTCCTTGAATTGGATTCGTCAGAAGTTGGGAGAGTGTAATTTGGATTATCTATGGTGTGTTCCGACACAGAGAAATTACCGGTCGGGACTGTTCACTGCCATTACCGTTCCATCTCCACTGAATACTAAGCACATTTATTGTAGAGGGTCAAATCTTGCTCACTTTACCGTTGAATGAATCTCACCCTTCCGAAATCCCTACTTCTGTTTTTCTTTTCTTTATTACTTGTACAGAGTTGGGACGACATAGAATATATTACACGAAATTTAATGATAAAATGCATCAATCAGTACAGCATATTTTAAAATTGAAGATATGATTTTTTTTTTCCCCCAAACTAATCTCTCCTATTACACAAGTACTATCGCCTGCGGTACTGCAGGGATAAAATACTACCAGTTGAATCAAAATTAGTTCGGTGTCTATTTAGAATGCAGAAATTTGTTTTAAAATAGACGACTCAGATCTCATTCTACGTGGTCATGTATTGCACTAGATCTTAATTCCTATAATAAACACAAGTTTAATGAAACAGGGCCCAGACATTAATTCTAAAAAATTCTTCTTTTCGACCGGACACAAATTCAACTTTTTCTTTCACAAGTATTAATTATTAAATAAATAGACAAAACAAAATAAACTTAAATTATAATATGACAAAAGTCAAAACTAATAATAAATATTCTCCGTGTAGAAAGTCGCACGTTCAAAAACCGAAAAAAGCAATCATTTGTGGATAGTAAATAGTTGGGTGATTTGTGCCCAATATTTACTAAAAAAATATATATAAGAAAAATTAAATTAAACACCATACTTTAAAATTAAATTAGTGATTAATGATTCACCTTCAAAAGTTTACTTAATTTAACAGTACATACTTTTTGTATATACATAATTATTTAATTTGTTTAATTTTAATTCTAGTAAATTTAATGTCAATTATATTTTTTTTAATGTAACAATTTTAACATTAATTATTTTAGTTGTTATTTAATTGAATATGACTCATAAAATAATTTTCTTTATGAAAAACAACTAGTAGAAGATTAAAAACAACTAATAGAATATGAATAACAACTAAAATAGATGAAATAATGAAAGAAAACCAGTAAAACATGAAACACAACCAGTACAAGATTAAAGACAACTAGAAGAAGAGGAAAGACAACCATTAAAACGTGAATGACAACCAGTAGAACGTGAAAGACAATCAGTAAAACATGAAAGACAACTATTATAAGATTAAAAACATCCAGAAGAAAATGAAATGCAACTATAACAATAAGAAATACAACTACAAGAAAGATAAAGACAACCCATAGAAGATAAAATACAACTAGTACAACATGAAAGACAATCAGTACAACTTAAAAAATAACTAGAAGAAAATGAAAGATAATCAGTAAAACATGAAAGACAACTAGTGAAAGATGAAAGACAACTAGAAAAAAAGTAAAAAGACAACTAGAAGAATATGAAATACAACTAGAATAAGATGAAATACAACTAATAATAGATGAAAGACAACCAGTAGGAAATGAAAAACAAACAGTAGAACATGAAAAGCAACCAGTACAAGATGAAAAACAACTAGTACAATATAAAAAATTGTTGTCCTTAACAACACCTAGAGGGGGGGGGGTGAATATAGGGCCTTTTAAAATTTTAACCCTAATCAGTTGGATGTTCAAGTTAATCTAATTATCCTGTGTGCACGTGTGTGTAAATATGTAGTTCTTTGCGGAATCAAGAACTTGTAAAATAAAATGCAGTAAAGTAAATAGATAGAGTTAAGAAAGTTGACATAGGAGATGTTAACGGAGTTCGACAGCTAAAAGACCTACGTCTCTGGGGCACCACGACTGGCGTGCCTTTCTATTACCCAATGAAAAAGGAATACAAATTGGAACTGGCGAGACAACACTCCTATGGCCCACAGAAAAGGAGCATAAAAGGCTCAAACAGAGAATGAGCATAATAGCTCAAGAGCGAGCACAACAGCTCGAAGTAGGCGAGCGCAATAGCTCTAAGTCCAACAAACACTCCATAACTTTCACTCTAATCTCACAATGATCAATTTATGTGAAGTGAATTTGATGTTGTTGCAAGGATATAGATGGTTTAAGCACAAGCAACAATGGACTGGCTAAATCTCTCAAAGTATATAAAAAGTGGAGGCTCAAAGGCTCAAGGTTTCTAATCTGCTGGTCAGTTTGAGGGTAATGATCGAACCCTCTATTTATAATGAGATTACATAATCACACAATATGGAAATAAATATAGGATTTGATCCACACCTGTAGTGATAGTCAATTAATCGTTACCACAGCTGGGGCAGATCTCAAGATCCGTAGAATTAGGGTTTGCCAGTTTTGCTTGTGCTTAGTTTTCATTATTGACTTTTCTAGTTAATTTAAATTTGAATTTGATTTTCTGCCTTGCAACGGCTAGACTCAGGTAGTCACAACCTCATATCTACTTCACCATACTTTTGGACATAAATTAAAATTGATAGAATTAAAATGGTAAAGTATGATCTTCATAATTTTCATGATCTTCATCTTCATTATCTTCGTAATCATGATGATCTAGCATCCAATCAATATCCGACCATTCCATATAGCTCGTGTGAATCATATATCCAATCATCATGTATCCAATCATTCCTTATAGCTCACATAGATCATGTATTCGATCATTTAGTACAACTTGTTATGTCAACTTGTCGTGTTATGTATCTTTGACTTTTTTTACCTTCGAACATAACAATTAAACCTGCATACATCTCAAATAAAGAAACTGTAAAATTCAATGTTTATATGTTTTGCAAATTAGTCAAACAGCATAATGCTTACAACAACAATCTCCCACTTTTGATGATTTGCAAAACATATACCACAAGCAAGTGCATAGTTTTGTTTCCCATGTTTATAACAATACAAAAAATTATTTTCTCGTGTTTGTTTGTATTTGTCTATTCAATGGATTTTAGTACCAATGCACCTTGCTTCTTCTCTCCCTTTTGAAAATAGGGCACTCATTTCAACTTATGCACTCCCCCTTAATTTGATAATATATGAAAATTAAGGCATAAATCATCAAATGTGAACTTTACAGTTTAATCCTGTAAAGAGCAATTTATCATAAAAATAAAGCAATTAACACGCTAACTCTATGCAATTAGTTATGAACAACAACAATTCGGATTTAATTTAAAGTACTTTCATGTTTGTAATTGCAGTTGATACATTATGGCAATTTGGTCACAGAAAATATAAATTTGGTAGTATATATTGCCATATTTTAGTGATAGAAGTTTTAATCTTTAATCTTACAGGATTATATATATATAGTCTGGCTAAATTGTTTCCGGAAGCACTTCGACCAAAGTGCTTATGAGTTTAAATTTTAATATGGTCGAAGTGCTTACGAGGTTAAATTTTAATATTTGATGTTCGAAACGTCGATTGGTTATATAATAAACATGTAGAATACATATTTTTACTATTTTTGGTTTTTTAACTATTTTTTTATAATTTTTGAAATATGGTCTCTTTTGGCTTAAAAATACTTTTATTTTTAGGTTAAAAAGTCTATCTTTCAAAAATCATAAAAAATAGTTAAAAAAATTTCAAAAATAGTAAAAATCGGTATTCTACATATTTATCATATAACCAATTTATTGAGCTATTTAGTTCGATGTTTCGAACATCAAACGGCTAAATTTGACCTGTAAGCACTTCGGTCACAGTGCTTCCGGAAGCAATTTAGCCGGACTATATATATATAGATATTGAATTTTAGATTCAAATTACCAGAGGTTCAATTCGAGTTAGATTTATTTCCTAGAACAGTTGATTGATTCTGGAAATTTATACAACAGATTCTAGGAAGTCCTTAATGAATCAATTTAGACTAAGACAATTTGAATGTTTTGTCAATTTAAGTTTCATATGTACTTGTTTAAAAATTCATATTTATCATATGAAATAATTAGTATTTTAGGTAGACATTTTAATGGGTGTCTTTTGGAATAATGATAGAACACATGTAAACATAGGATATTGTGAAGGAACCATTCGGATAGTTACTAAATGTGTTTCCTTTTAATTTGGTTATTCTGTATATGTTATATTTATAATACTTTTGAATGTGATATTTCTTATTTTGAAGATTTATTTATATCATATTGTTTTTAGTGTGATATATTTTTCTCAATTTTCAAGTTTCTTAATTTATGTTTTCGATTATGGAATCTGTAGCAATATTTAGAAATGAAGATCTAATGATAAATATTTTGCCACATAACTTCAAAAAACACATAAATATGTATCAAAAGAAAAAAAAAATATAGAAATGTCAAAATAAAAACAACACAAAAACTAAGACACTTAGAACTTGTAGTTCCTAACGGCATCTAGAGGGGAGTGAATAGGGAGTCTTAAAGACTCGTAGACGTATTTCGGTTAAATCATCTAAACTAATTAACAAGTCAAACCATTCACTACAAGAATCGCTAATAGAAAACGCACATTTCTGTCGGTATACCCTCGCAAATAGTCGCTTTTTACCCTCGCAGATACTGTCACATTATTGTAGTGATTGTCAAGCAAGCATGTACTAGTAAAGTAAATAGAGTAGAGTTAGAGAAATTTAACACGCAAGATGATAATGGAATTCAGCGTAAAAAGCCATGTCTCCTGGGTAGAGCAACCTTGTCGGCTCCCTTTTCTTGTTACCCAAAAAGAAAAGATACAACTCGTGACATGTGAGTCCAACAAAGGTGAAAAGTCACAGCCTAACTCGTGTACAAGGTGAGCCTAGAAGCTCGAGCTTAAGAGTCCCTTGAGATCATCACACAACTGGATATATTTGAGTGGAAAACCTCGAGCTAGTGAACCCCTTTCTCGCCCTACAAGCAGGATGCACTAGCTAGGATGGAAAAGCTCTAGAATTAAATCCTAGACACTAAACTATATCTCTAAGAAGATAAGTCAAGTGGATTTGAGAGTGTTGAGAAGATATTGAAGTGTAAGCTCACTCAACAATGGAAGCTTTTAAGAATGTACAATAAATGTTTTTTTAATATGGGAGGCAGCGAGCTTGCTCCAATCTGGAGTGGGGTAACCCTTTTTATAGTGGGGACTCTAGATTTGTCAGATCCGTTCTAACAGAAGTGATCTGTCATAATGGTTTGTACGAATATTAAAATTAGGGTTTCCGCAATTTAATTAAATTGATATTAACTGTTCTGAACATTTATGTTCGTTCAAGTCGGTTAATACAATTTATCCCACAAAACTTGATAAGCGTTCCAACAAATGTCATCCGTCCTGGACGGAACCAAACTGGAACTCTCTGTTATTTTTCAATTTAATTCATTCCATACGATTTGGTCCGTTTAGAACGGATGCTCTAGATATCAACAATCCTCAAATATACTTTGCTTAACTACTTGATTATTACAAATCTATAGCTTCATAAAGTCTTGTTAACTTCTTCGGTTCTTCAAATGAATCTTGTAATTCAGCTCTTCATGAACCTTGGTTCTTCTTCATAGAAATCTTGCAATTAAGATCTTGAACCTATCTTTGGTTCTTCATTATTAATCTTGTAATTAAAGCCTTGAACCTACAAACTCACTCAATCATGTACATAGAATTATGTCAAATAAAGTATCAGAAGATTGCATACAACCAACAACTCCCCCTTTTGACGATTTGCAAAACATACATACAAGCAAGTGCATAAACTGATTTAACCCAAATTTTTAATTTGCCCAAATATCATGTTTGCCTTTTGATGAGTCCAAATTGAACTACTAACTTTTTTGTATAATTTAATATACCTTTTAACCCTAATTCTACTTGCGTTCAGATCACAAGCGCATGATCCTACCGTGTAGTATAATTGGGGTGTCGATCCACAGGGATAGTGTATTGAATATCTAACCATTTTCACTAGTTCTAGGTTATAGGGGGTTTAAAATCAGTTCAAAACAGGTTTGGAATAGTTTTGAAAATAGTTTTCAGGGTTCAATACCCTCAAGGTTAATGCGGAGGCGTTAATTGTGCTAAAACTTGGGTTAAACAATTAAATAGAGATTCTCTAGGGTTTAGGTTATCTCCTTCTCAATTATGCAAAATATATATTTCTGGCGTCTCTCTACCCCGCATGCGGTATAGATTGTCCTACAGCTACCTCGCATGCGGCACTGTCATTACCCCGCAGGGCATGCTGGGTTTCTGTGTATGTGATTTGAAAGGTTTTCCGATCTTGTGATCAGCATTTTGTCTATCAGTTCAAAGTAATACAGATATGCAATTATCTTTCTCACACAAACACAATTGATCATATTCTATTCTACCCCTCAATTAAATTTGTTAAAGACCCTACCTAAATTTGGTATCTCCTAATACAATTCAAATTACTAATTTACGCTATCCTGTCAAGGGAGCCCACTGGGTTCTAAACCTAGTCTTTGAACCGCTGTTAGGCCTCGTTAGCCGAAGTGTTACATATATTTACATGCATTTCCCACTCACACCAGGAGAATCTCTATTTAATTGTTTAGAGACTAGGTGATGACAGTGCCGCATGCGAGGTAGCTGTAGGACAATCTATACCGCATGCGGGGTAGAGAGACGCCAGAAATATATATTTTGCATAATTGAGAAGGAGATAACCTAAACCCTAGAGAATCTCTATTTAATTGTTTAACCCAAGCTTTAGCACAATTAACGCCTCCGCATTAACCTTGAGGGTATTGAACCCTGAAAGACAACTAGTAGAAAAATTAAAGACAACCAATGCAAAATGAGAGACAAACTAGAAGAATATGACAGACAACCAGATTAACATTAAAGACAACCAGTATAAGATGAAAGACAACTAGTAGAACATGAAAGACAACAAGTACAAAGTGAAGACAACTAGAAGAAGATAAATACAACTAGTTGTAGACGAAATACAACCAGTAGAACGTGAAAGACAACTCAGTAGAACATGAAAGACAAACAGTACAAGATGAAAGATAACTGGTTGTCTTTAATGTTCTACTTGTGTTGCCTTCATCTTCTTCTTGTTGTATTCATGTCCTACAAGTTGTCTTTTCATGTTCTACTAGTTGTCTTTCATCTTCTTCTAGTTGTCTTTCATGTTCTACTAGTTGTCTTTCATGTTCAACTGTTTGTTCTTCATCTACTACTGGTTGTATTTCTTCTTTTAATAGTTGTTTTTTATCTTGTTATAGTGATTTTTCATTTTCTCCTAGTTGTTTTTCATCTTAAACCAGTTGTCTTTCATCTTCTTCTAGTAGTTGTCTTTCGTCTTATACTAGTTGTCTTTCGTGTTCTACATGTTTTCTTTCATTTTATTATAGTTATCTTTCCTCTTCTACTGATTGTGTTTCATGTTGTACTCATTGTCTTTCATTTCACACTGGTAGTCTTTCCTGTTGTACTAGTTGTCTTTCACATTATACTAATTGTCCTTAATCTACTTCTGGTTGTATATCATCTTCTTCTAGCTCTCTTTCATTTTGTACTTCTTATCTTTCATGTTCTACTGTTTCATCTTCTTTTAGTTATCTTTCATCTTGTACTGTTTGTCTTTCATGTTCTACTGAGTTGTCTTTCACGTTCTACTGGTTGTATTTCGTCTACAACTAGTTGTATTTATCTTCTTCTAGTTGTCTTCACTTTGTACTTGTTGTCTTTCATGTTCTACTAGTTGTCTTTCATCTTATACTGGTTGTCTTTAATGTTAATCTGGTTGTCTGTCATATTCTTCTAGTTTGTCTCTCATCTTGCATTGGTTGTCTTTAATTTTTCTACTACTTGTCTTTCATGTTCAATTGGTTGTCCTTCATGTTGTACTGGTTGTCTTTCATTTTCTTCTAGTTGTCTTTCATTTTGATGTTGTACTGGTTGTCTTTCATGTTCAACTGGTTGTATTTCATCTACTACTGGTTGTATTTCTTCTTCTACTAGTTGTTTTCATCTTGTTCTAGTTGTCTTTCATGTTCTACTTGTTGTCTTTTATCTAATATTTCATTTTCTACTAGTTATCTTTCATCTTGTACTACGTCTTACATGTTCTACTAGATGTATTTCATCTTCTTGAAGTTATCTTTCATATTCTACTAGTTAGCTTTCATGCTCTACTGAGCTATCTTTCATGTTTGACTGGTTGTCTTTCATATTGTGCTGGTTGTTTTTAATCCACTTGTGGTTGTATTTTACCTTCTTCTAGTTGTCTTTCTTCTTGTACTGCTTGCTTTTTATGTTCTACTGGTTGTATTTCATCTTATTCTACTTGTCTTTCATCTTGTACTGGTAGTCTTTCATTTCTATTGGTTGTCTTTCATGTTCTTCTTATTTTTCTTTCATCTTTTATTGGTTGCATTCATATTCTACTTAGTTGTATTTCACGTTCTACTAGTGTCTTTCACCAACTACTTATTGTATTCCATCTTGTACTGGTTTGTCTTTCAAGTTCTACTAGTTGTCTTTTATTTTCTTCTAGTTGTCTTTGATCTTTTACCGATTGTCTTTCATGTTCCACTTATTGTATTTCATCTTTTTCAGGTTGTCTTTCATCTCGTACTGATTGTCTTTCATATTCTACTGGTTGTCTTTCAACTTCTTCTAGTTGTCTTTCACGTTCTACTGGTTGTCTTTCAACTTCTTCTAGTTGTCTTTCACGTTCTACTGGTAGTCTTTCATGTTGTACTGGTTGTATTTTATCTTGTCCTACTTGTCTTTCATCTTGTACATGTTATCTTTCAAGGTCTTGGTTGTCTTTCATCTTCTTTTAGTTGTATTTATTCTTTCTCTAGTTGTATTCATCTTCTTCTTATTGTCTTTCATCTCTAACTGGTTGTTTTTCATGTTCTATTGGTTGTCTTTCATACTCTACTGGTTGTTTTTCATCTTTTTATAGTTGTCTTTCATGTACTACTTATTGTTTTTAATCTACTATTGGTTGTATTTCATCTTCTTCTAGATGTATTTCATCTTTTTCTAGTTGTCTTTCATTTTCTACTAGTTATTTTTAATCTTCTTCTAGTTATTTTTAATCATATACTAGTTACTTTTCACGTTTTTATGGTTGTCTTTCATCTTCTTATAGTTGTATTTTTTTTAATCCTCTGAATTGTATTTCATCTACTACCGGTTGTTTTTCATCTTCTTCAAGTTGTCTTTCATCTTGTAATGATTTTTTTCATCTTTTACTGGTTATTTTTCATCTTATACTAGTTGTCTTTCATGTTCTACTTGTTGTCTTTCATCTACTTCTAGTTATCTTTAATTTTGTACTAATTGTCTTTCATCTTCTATCGATTGTCTGTCATCTTTTTCTAGTTGTCTTTCATCTTCTACCGGTTGTCTTTCTACCGGTTATTTTTCATGTTCTACAGGTTGTCTTTCATCTATTACTGGTTGTATTTCATCTTCTATTAGTTATTTTTCATACTGGTTGTCTTTCAAGTTCTACTAGTTGTTTTTCATCTTGTTTTTCAAGTTCTACTTGTTGTTCATCTTGTACTAGTTGTCTTTCATGTTCTATCGGTTGTCTTTCATCTTCTTTTGTTTGCCTTTCATGTTCAACTGGTTGTCTCTCATCTATTACTGGTTGTATTTCTTCTTCTACTAGTTGTTTTCATCTTCTTATAGTTGTCTTTCACATTCTACTTGATATCTTTTATCTACTTCTAGTCGTAGTTCATCTTCTTCTAGTTGTCTTTCATCTTGTACTTGTCTTTCTTGTTCTAATAGTTGTATTTCATCTTATTCAAGTTGTCTTTCATCTTGTACTGGTTCTTTCATCTTCTACTGGTTATATTTCATCTTTTTCTAATTTACTATCATCTTGTACTTGTTGGATTTTATGTTTGAGTGAGGCTATGGTGCTATGCATAGCACGGATGGCTAGTGTACTACGGCTCAATATGGTACTTTTTAAAATCTTAACGGTCAATCCGACCGTTCAATGTGATAACCATATGAATATGTACTTGCAAACTAAATTTTATATTTTTTCGAATTTTTTTACTATTTGTTCATATAGGTAGAATTTTGATGGTCCAGAATTGTCAAAAAACACTGATTTTTCTACCTATCTAAAAAAATAGTAAAAAAATTCGAAAAAATATAAAATTTAGTTTGCAAGTACATATTCATATGGATATCACATTGAACGGTCGGATCGACCGTTAGGATTTTAAAAAGTACCATATTGAGCCGTAGTACACTAGCCATTGGTGCTATGCATAGCACCATAGCCTCACTCTTTATGTTTTACTAGTTGTTTTTCATCTTGTACTGGTTGTCTTTCATGTTCTACTGGTTATTTTTTATTTTCTTCTAGTTGTCTTTCATCTTCTACTGGTTGTCTTTCATCTTCTTGTAGTTGTCTTTCATCTTGTACTGATTGTCTTTCATGTTCTACTGGTTACTATTTACTTCTAGTTGTGTTTCATTTTCTACTAGTTGTGCTTCTTGTTCTACATATTGTCTTTCGTTTTTTTTCTACTTGTCTTTAATGTTCTACTAATTGTCTTTCATTTGTACTTGTTATCTTTCATCTTATTCTAGTTGACTTTATCTTCTACTGGTTGTCTTTCATGTTCAACTTGTTGTCTTTCATCTTCTACTAGTTGTATTTCTTCTTCTACTAGTTGTTTTCATCTTTTTCTAGTTGCTTTTCATATTCTACTTGTTATCTTTTATCTTCTTCTGGTTGTTTTTCATTTTCTACTAGTTGTTTTTCAAATTGAACTACTTGTCTTTCATATTCTACTGGTTCTATTTCATGTTCTTCAAGATGCTTTTCATGTTCTACTAAGGTGTCTTTCACATTCTACTGGTTGTTTTTAAGCTCCTACTGGTTGTCTTTTATGTTCCATATGTTGTCTTTCAAGTTGTACTGGTTGTTTTTAATCTACTTCTGGTTGTATTTTATCTTTTCTAGTTGTCATTAATCTTGTACTGCTTGTCTTTGATTTTCCACTATCGAGCCTCCGCTACCTCGACAGTTTCACAAGACAAAAAAATTCATATTGACAGTGTCGACGTGGTATCGCCCGCCGGCCTTTGCCTTTTAATAACCTCTCTATTGCCATGGGGTTGGGAAGGGTTGGAGGAGGGGATGCTTGGGCCATGTTGGGTTTCAGTAATGGTAAGGTTGTTGAAAGGGTCCGCATGGTGGTTGGTTTGGTGGAAGGCTCGTTTATTCTTGGGTCGGGCTTTCTGGGCTGGTTGTTCTGAGGCTTTGGGCACTAGGAGAGGATTTGTCATCCAAGGCCCTAACTTTTGAGCAAGGAGTTCAGTGGGGCTAGTATTGGGCTCTAGCTTAATTTTTGTAAGAAGCAGGCGATAGCCTATTGTAGTCACGACAACCCTGCATTTCATGGCCCATCAGGCCGCAAAAATTGCAGCATCTTGTTATATTCTCGTAAGAACAGTGGATGAGCATGTCGCCTATGGATTGAATAGTCAAAGGAACCTTGTCTTTAAGGCGTTCGTTAATATCTAGAACTATCTTCACCTTGACAAAACTACTACCCTGTATTAGACCCGTAACCGGTGCCGAAATCGGTTGTCCAACCACTTTGGCCATGATATAAATGCCTTCATCGGTGAGATAGTCTACCGAGAGGTTATAGAATTGGACCCAAACATCCACCATTTTGACCTGGTCCGGCTGCAATTCAAAGTGAGAGAAAACTCTATATAAGAGTACCCAGGCCATTGTACAGATGAGAGAAACCATCTAGCCTGGGTGCTTTTGTAGCGCATTGTGAAGTTCCTGGTCACTAGAAAACTCTATCAGATAAGAGTTTCTCGTAATAGGATGGAAAGCCGTGTCTGGTTCAGCTAACCAAGCTTTGGTCATTACCGAGGCGAAGGGCTGATCTAGGACTGCGATATGTGATTACTCGGGCTAGAACAGACCTTGACCATGCTTTGCTGTGGTGGCTTCCTTGGGCACGCAGATAATTGGACCACTAAAGTTAGTCGTGTTGAGGCTGCTGAATTTTCAGAGTAGGGCTTCGTCCTCCTTTGAAAGAGAGGTCATTGTGGTTGCTGGGGTGGTGGATACGCGGTGAATAGCTCTATGTGTTGGAATGGGTTTAAAAGAGGGAAGCGGGGGTCCCAAAATGGATTTTGATATGGGTTTTAGGTGGGTCTTGTCTTTATATGGGTGATGGAAAAATAATAAGGGGAAGATTCGATGCTTTGTTTTATTCACTGGGGAGCTACAGAGGTATGATGTTTCATTATGGTGTTCAATGGGTCATAGTATGGGGATTTCTTTTGGCTGTGACTCTCCTTTGTTTTTTTTTTGTACAGGTGGCAATTTTGTTGGTCCTGGTGCAACGGTCTTAAGAAATTGTGGCTAGGAGGACTAGGTTCATGTGGATATTTCATGGATCATCTATGGGGTTTAGGGATTTGCTCTGTCCGGCCTGGCTGCTGGTCTAGCCAAGTAGAATGGGGTCGGGCACGTGATAAAATGGGAGAGACACTGATTTGTTTTGAGAAAGATGGTGGAGTCCGGTCGAATTTGAGGGAACTCGATGAACTGAGCAAGGTGAAAGGTTGAGAGGTGAGAGAAGAGGCCGTCGAAGCAACTCTATGAGTTGAGTCACAAAAAGGTGATGGGAACCTTAACAAGATTGGCCTCCATGGAGGGATATATGGTGGGGATGGTGGAGCTTCTTCCGGTTTGTGGTTGATTGGAGATGATGGTGGGTTTTGTGGGGGAGGTGGCGTTGGTGGATCAAGTTGAAAGGTTACCGGTGTGTCATCTTCAATCGTTACATCACATTTAGTTATTCTCCCACCATGGCCTACATATAACTTTGGAGGAATAAGGTTACAATCATGGCAGCTTACCACGAGGCGAACTCTAAATCTGTCTTCTCCAAAGGGGCCATCGAACAGAACCCCAATTAGGATTCCAATGGAGATTATGGCTTGCCTGAAAAATAAATGGTGGTAGTAATCCACCAGAAAACCTCTTATCGACAGGATCAGTTCTTAAGGTTGAGGGAGGGGATTTGAAGTGTCCAATGCCCACCAAGGTGAGATGGACAATTATTGCTCCTGCCAGAAGGTGGAGTCTAAGAAGATATGTTCATGGGAGACCCAGCGAGAATAAGGTTACTTACGCAATTGTTTATGGAAGACACTACATAGGACACTACGAGTTACTTGCGCAAATGACAGGACTTCCATCGAGATACTACATAGGACACTGCGAGTTATCTTACGCAAATGACAGATCTCTAAATACACAAGTTACTACATAGGACACTGCGATTTATCTTACACAAATGACAGAACTTGGTTTGCGTTTTGTGGTTCCGATTTATGGTTTCTCCGCGAAGGTTTTCTTCACATAAATCTAATGGCTCCCAACGAGGCTAACTCGTCCATCATAGTTTTTCTTACCATTAAATCACTGTCACACTACCCTAACGAATTAAACTAGATCATCAAAATCAGGTAAAGGGAGAATAAATTGAAAAGGCATTTCAATCAACAACAATAAATCATAATCAACAGAATATATATATATATAGGGCTGGGCTTAGCTAAGCCATACATTGTACTCCACGCAATATTTTCATTTTAAAAATCCAAACTACCGATTCGAACGTTCAAGTTGTTCTCCATATTTAAATGTGCTTGGAGACCAAATTTTACATTTTTTGGAATTTTTTTACTATTTATTTAGCCACTTTGAAAATCGCTGATCCGGATGAACAGTAGCAAAATAGTAAAAAATTATGGACCAATGGATCAGCGATTTTCAAAGTGGCTTAATGAATAGTAAAAAAATTCCAAAAAATATAAAATTTGGTCTCCAAGCACATTTCAATATGGAGAACAACTTGAACGGTTCGGATCAGTAGTTTAGATTTTCAAAATGGAAATAATGAGGCGTGGAGTAGAGGTGCTACTTTTATCCGATTACCCGGATCCGATCCGGAACCAAACCGGGTCCGGTTAATTTGGGTAGGGTATGGTTTAAAAAATATAACCAGTTAAATTATGGGTACGGTTACAAAACTAATAATTTAATATCCGAACCGGAACTGATATTGTAATAGATATGATATGGGTTTGATTTAGTTATCCGACCCATAACCGAACCCGACCCAATACCCATATAAATACCCGATAAAACATATATGAATAACTATGAAAATACAATTTTACATATAATCAAAAACAAATGTCACGCCAGTAATCACATTTTGCATATTAATTTTTTGAATAAAATTTATTGCTTTGAATATATCATTCAATATCTGCCTTATATATCCTCCTCATAATCATAAAAATTTATTGCTCTCATTGATATGCCATTCGCAATTAATCTCATTGAAATCAAATATTTGCCATAAATTTAATTCTCTATTCAAACAAATTAGTATTAATATTCCATTTATGGATTTTTTTGAATCATAGAAAAGGAAATCACCATCTCCAATATTTTACTTTCTAAAAATTATATCAATTCTTCGAATTTTGATTTTCAAAAGTTATTTATCTTCAACCTCCTGAATTCAAAAGCTATTAACAAAAAACAAAAAACTTTCGAATACTTTTTGTTACAGCATGAGTACTCCAAACAATTAACAATCAAATCCTTAAAATACTACCAAGTTCCACAAAATATTATTGAAGGCTCTAATGAGAAAAACAAGAAAAACATATGTAGTATGGGAGTTGTGACATATACCCGCTCCGGATCCGGAACCGCCCCATATCCGAACCGGACCCGATAATCCACAAACAAGTTATGGGTATCTATCTATCCAGAACTGAAAGACTGAACCCAAAATATCTACGGATAGATAGGTATCCGGATCCGGACCCGACCCGATTTGAAACAAATAAGTATATGGATCGAAATTTGGACCCAAACACTTTTAGGGTAAGGGTCCAAATATAATAGTATCCGGACCCGACCCGACCCGATAGCACCTCTAGTGTGGAGTACAAAGTCGTTTTACTCCATGGCTTAGCTAAGCCCAGCCCTATATATATATATATATATATAGTGCTGGGCGTAGCTAAGCCATGGTGTAAAACGACTTGGTGCTCCACGCCTCATTATTTCCATTTTGAAAATCCAAACGACCGATCCAAACCGCTCAAGTTGTTCTCCATATTGATATGTGCTTGGAGACCAAATTTTACATTTTTTAGAATTTTTTTACTATTTATTAAGCCACTTTGAAAATCACTGATCCGGCGGTCCAGAAATTTTTACTGTTTTTTACTGTTCATAAGGATTTTCAGATTTTCAAAGTGGCTTAATAAATAATAAAAAAATTCCAAAAAATGTAAAATTTGGTCTCCAAGCACATTTCAATATGGAGAACATGTTGGAAGGTTCGAATCGACTATTTGAACTTTGAAAATGAAGATATGGCGTGGAGTACCAAGTCGTTTTACTCCATGGGGTAGCCTAGTCGGACTCTATATATATATATATATATATATATATATATATATATATATATATATATATATATATATATATGAAAGCATCATGAGTAACAAGGTTTACTGCCTAGCCCCTAAGAAAAGAACTTAGCCACGGAACGGCATCATTACAACACTCCTCTCTTTCTCACTTAATCAAATCTAATCCTAATTACCAAAATTACAAAGATAACTTCTTCTTCTGTCCAAGGGGCTTTATATAGGAGTGAGGAGACATCTGGAGATAAGTGGAGGCCAAGAAAACTGATCTGGATACAGCTGTAGCGGTTATTCCCCAAAGGGCGCCTCTGGTTACGGACCGTATTAGCTGATACGGTCCGTATCCACACCATGTCGCTGAGGGATTTAATGCGTATCACGCCATCTTCTAGTCCGTATCAGTTAGTATGGACCGTAACAGTGACTTAGTCGATAAGAGTCGCTTCTCCGATTGACCTGATTCTTGCTCTATTTGATGTGAAATAGTCCCAAAACGTGTTTCCTACAATAAAATATAAAGAAGGGTGACAGTAGCCTTTTTCTCTAATTAATTAAACATAAGTGCGAGATAATATACAAAACCTAAGCCAAAATCCTACGTAATTCATCATCATTTTGACTCTGATCTGCCTGATAAAGAAATGGTGGTAGTATTCCACCAAAAAACCTCTTATCGAAAGGATCAGTTCTTGAGGTTGAGGGGAGGGCATTTGAAGTGTCCAGTGCCCACCAAGGTGAGATGGACAATTATTGCTCCTGCCAGAAGGTGGAGTCCGAGAAGATATGTTCATGGGAGACCCAGCTTGGCATTCTGACTAGGTATCCCAGGCGGGCTCTTTGTGTACCCCAATCCGGAGGAGAACCACCGTATCTAGCAACTAGCAACCGGATTAGTCGGGCTTCGTTAATGAGAGGGACACTACAAATTGGCCTTAGCAATAGGGTGGCGTTAAGGTCCATAAGCATCCTATCATGCTCCTCGTTTGGGATTAGGAAACAAATTTGGGAATTGGGGGGATTTTGGATGGGGAAGGAGAGGGGTGGCATTGTAGTGCTAGGGAGGGAGATAGGTGTTTCTAGTGGGTCAGGGGTGAATCGCTATTAGAGAGAAAAGAGGAGAGAAAGGGCCATCTATACACTTGGCATGCGTTAATTATCGACAACGAATCCTCCACAGGAGAACAAGGATTCGACTCGCGTCTTTTATTATATATCTTCGGTGCAATAAGAAGATGAATTTTTTTTTCTGGCTCGTGGTCAATTATTGACTCGTAGCATCAAATTTTTTTTTTTCTGGCTCATGGTCAATGATTGACTCGTAGCAACAAATCCAATTCAAAACATGTTCGAATGTGTGTTAATTAAACTCGATAAGAGAAATAGGAGTTAATTAAACTCGAGAAGGCTATTCATTAGTTAATGTTTGAGTTATAGAATCATGAATACAAAGGTTGTGCTAAACCGTAAGAATTGTACAAAGAATAGATGGGTCAGAAACCAAATAAATTTTAAATTAATGTGTCGTACTAATTAACCAGTATAACTCGCACACATTCAGCTGAGTGCAATATGATGTGAAAATGAACAGAATAAAAAGCGGTACGACATTCAAAGCAACTAGAGGCGGGCCTCGCGTTGCTTCGGCAGCAGTTGTCGAGGTCAGTGAAGAAGTATTCAATAGCAAGTCATAGAAACTGAAAAAATTGAAATCTAAGCATGCAAAACTATGCAATTTGGAACATTTTAATGTCCCTTGAGTTAGTTACATGAAGCTTATAAATTCATTTTATCATATATATATGAAAGAAATTGAAGAATAAACGCAAAAGTATTTAAAAATATTGTTTTGTATTGCATTTTACATAGTGTGCTTAAATTTCATACGATTCATACAAAACATTATATGAAAAATATTTCAATTGCTGCTACTTACAACAATAGCAAAATTAGTTTTGCACATCCACCCTCAAAATTATGAATTTTGCACTATCCCCATTGGAATAAAGAATTTAACATCATTTTGCACTATACCGACAGTTTTTGTTATTGCACTGGTTCACCTCTCAATAAGCACTATACCAACAGTTTTTTTTACTTGGTTCCCTAGGCAATGATTTAAACTATGTGAATGATAATGCTGATGAAAAAGAGTGATAAGACTTGAGTGTACCAAGTAGCATAGCTAAGGAAGATTCTTATGGGTGTACTCAACACCATCATCACTGTTCACTACTTGCCATTTTTCTTTCAAAATCTGGCAAATATTTAACCACAACTTAAGATCTCTTGAAAACTCGAAGCCAGTAATAACACGACACTTTATTACATAATCATGTCCAAGGCAGGCATATCAGAATGTACAGTTACTATGATTGTGTATCATGTAAATTCTAAAAATATTTATAATCACCTGAAAATTCTCAAAAAGTTTTGAACTAAGAAGTCATTTCAGATAAATGAAAAATGTTTAACGTATGACAAGGTAACAATGCATTGGTACACACCTGGCTGGCACTGGATCGAATTGCAAGGATTTCAATTTTACAATTATTTTGGCGCACTTTCTTTGCACAGGACATGAGGACCACACTAATATGAAGCCACCTTTTTGCAAATTAATCACTATAAAAATGTGTACTGGTAAAGCACCATCTCTGTCGCTACTTGACACCATCAGTAATTTGACCGTCGGCGTTGAAATAAGCAAACTTTTATATAGAGTAAAAACTGACTTTGTTATAACACATAAATAAAATAAATGAATGAAAAATATTAGAATTACTATGTTACCTTGTATGTCACTTCATACATTGGTAGGTAACACAAATGAGGAGTTAAAAATTCCCAGTTCCGAGCTCTCAGGGATTCCAATCTTCATGCGTTGTTCTAATTACAATATATGCTCATCCTTGTAAGCTGCTGCAATTATTGTAAGGTGAGAAATCCTGAATTCAGTTATATTGGTCAAATATGGAGTAAGCTTCAGAAAATATTAGTAGAAAGGAAAAAACATTATATTTATATTTCCTTTTCTCTTCTTCAGTTTAGACAAAATTAAATCTTATGAATAATAATTGGTCTTTCGCTTGTGCAAACTTTACCTAAAATAAGATGGAAAATTATCCCAGGATATAACTGCAATCCTAAAACATATACCATCGATAGGGTTCCAAAATTATAAATTTTTAAGGATGTTTTGGATGTTTCGCTCAAGAATTTAATGAAAAGTAAAGTCAAGATAAATATGGAGGAACCTGTATGGATTTAAACATGTTTTATTGACTAAGTATCTTATTAGGTAGAGCTTGACCTTGATTTGATATGTTACTATCTTGGCCTCTTTTTGTTTTTAAAAAAAACATGATTTTGTGCAGCATACATATGATTGAGAAAGGAAGAGTAAATGGAGCTAATTTATGTTGTCCATTGTTGGGAAATAGTACTATTTCTCATAATAAAATAACAGAAAATGATAAACCTAATTGATTACCTTACCAATTGTCTGGCATCTTGAGATTTATCCACAGAAGCTTCATTTTGTTATGATGCAGCAATTGCTACCTTAAATGCTAGAGTTTAGCAAAACTAATAATAAGACAAATCTATGCAGTGATTTACGAAGCCATACAATAGGGAAGCTAATAATAATAATAATAATGAAAATAATTACCTCGAGATAGTCTCTGTTTATGAGCTCCCATAATGCTGATTTAAATCTCCTCTCCTTAGCACTGAGTATGTATTTATTGAGTTCATGCCAGAAACATCTTATTCAAATTAATTAAAATATGATATTTAAAAAGGTTTCATATATGAAATTTTTTCCAGTTAAACAGATGCAGGTACCTTTGGATCCTCATTTTTAGTTGGTCGAAAATGACCTGTTCAAATAGGACTGGAGATCACATAGTCAGACCCATATTTTCAGTACATGGTAAACCTAGCAGTAGAGAATGTGGCCATGATAAAATTTATTGTCACCTCCAATATGATGCTTCCACAGAGGTAATAACAACTAAGAAATTGAGAATAAAAGGGAATACTTCCCAGTCCCACAAAAAAATGTTAGCCCGTAATCAGGGGTATTGTTGTTGTATATATTACATCATATTGTCACTTGGTATATATTACATCATATTTCTTTGTGATATACCATTTGTCATATATAGTTGATTTCTAAATTCTTTTATATGCCAAGAGCCAAGGTTAGAACCTCTACCAGAATACACATAATTTGGCTGATATATGATGATACTACATTGTACCATAAATGACTGGAACATCCTTTGAGAATGTCAAAATATGTTGAAATATGTTAATAATTCAATTGCTTTGAAAATATTTTATCAAAACCTTTTTTTTCTATCAAGATCATCGTCATGAAGCTCTCGCCAAACAACCAAACAACTCGTATCTGCATCCATCATAATTTAATTTATTAAATTGAACTATAGTTAAGTTATATTCTTGAGTTAATTACAATTCACTCTTAAAGTACCATATGTTGGTCTGTCTTGGTTGCTGAAGTAGAGAAGTTTCTATCTTGGAACTAAACATTTGAATGATATCAAACCAAAAGAATTTCGTACCAGAAATCAGATTATGCATACCTGATCTGAAAATTAGAAGCATGCACTCCTTTACGATATTCACAGCTTTGTCTATTCAGAGTGAAATTTGATTTCCAATATTGACGACGTTTCTATTGGAAACACAAATCAAACATTTTCTTCAATATCAGACACATTGAGAACTTTCAAATTGACCTCCCTCTTTTTGTACCCTTGGAAAACCATATCAACCAAGAAAGATGTGTGTTGGACAAGTGGTAGGTGTATGTCAAGTGCAATTTGGTATGTACTGGTCGTTATCAAAGGTACTTGCATCTTATGCAAGTGGCTTCCGGTATTCATTAATTGATAGCATGATGACGCACTCATGGTTTGTCAGAGCATTCTACAACATAAATAAACTTGTCAGAATTAGATATATGCAACTGAATTTGCATGCGATATATATACTAAAGAAATTACACCTAAAGCTTGCTTTCACATCACAATATTAGCTACCAAAGCAATTTCCAGCATCAAGTTTAAAATCATATTGATAACTTGTGTAAAATAAAACAAAGGGCAGGAATTGCTTACGGGATTTTGATCAAAACATTTCCAGAGCTGGCTTAGCTCCTTGTTTCCCAATCCCCATGTACGCTTGCTACAAAAGCAATAGTTTGCAAGATAATTGACAAATTTATGGTCTAACAAAAAGTAGCTAAATTGAATTCCGAACTAAATCAAACACATATCTCAAAATTTGAGTGGATCTGTGCAAAATCTGAACCATTCAAGTCCTCTATGCACGATCTCAAAGCATATAAATACTGGCTTCAAATAGGCACAAACCAAATTTGGCTTGACTTTAAATCACTCAAATTATGAGATATCTAAGAGGAACGTTATCTTTTTTTTTGTATTTTGCTAAACAGCAGCACAATCTGCCTTATATGCAATAAAAGATCAAAAGCTAGTGAATAAATGGATTACAAAGGAAATCAAGATTTGCTATGGTAGCTTCTCAGTATACCCAAATAGAATGATTTAGTCCTCAATCAGAATAACAAACCTAACAGTAAATTAATTCGTAGTGTATTCAACAAAAGTTCCATCTACATACACCTTACATTAAAATTACAACCGAGACCGTAATATAACAAAAAGAAATAAACCACAGAAGCTAAATATGGCCTGTCACCATTTAAACCTAACAGATTATCATAAAGATCCAGAATTCTTCTAGAAAAACCTCGGAATTGACAATTGGAGCAAAATTTGGGAGAAGTACCTCAGGATTTTTTTAACCGAGCAGCTTCAAACCAAGTTTCTCTTTCAACAGAAAGTTATATTATGTTGATTATTTTCAATTTTGCTTGCCCCTACATATTGTGATTTTAACTTTGCGCAAGATTGAATTGAACTAAAAATCAAGTTACCATGTTTCTTTGTTTCCATGTTGCGCTACAAACCTATAGGATCTGTTAAGTGCCTTGGTAGATCTCATATTAAAAAGATGAAAATTAATTTGGCCAAATTTTACTTGAATTAACCTTTTTTTTAAATCAGTAAAGTATTACAAATGCCCAAATAAAAAGATCCAATATGTTTAAAACATCATGGATTTTCATAAAACACTGATTATGCCTGAAGAAATCACACTTCACATTAGGGACACAAAATTATTAGGACTTAGTTTAAAAAACCACAGATTATGCCTAAACAGATCCCACTTTAATATCCATAATGTAAACAATAAAGAAAGCTGTGTTCTACAAAAGTGAACTCTACTAACCAAAACTAACTAAACCGAGATATATACTTTAAATTTAAAAAGTTTCAACTGAGCACGTACAAAATTACAATCTAAATTAACGACAACCCTAAAACCAAACTACCCATGAAAGAACGCAGTTAAATTAATCAATTTGGAAAGAAAAAAAAGTCCAAAACTTTCAAACCAATTACTGAGATTTTAATTATACAGGTGTTACTACCGACAGAACAAAAACTAAAATACACAAATCAAGCGGATCAGAGACGAATTTGAGGAGAGTACCTCGGATTGCGAGTCAGGAAGCACAAAATTGAAAGCGCTCTGTCTCTCTTCACTCTTTTGTAGTCTTCGATTTTGTTTGAGGACTTCAACCCTGTCAATTCCTAAAGGTTAGTAGAAGCAGAAAAACAAAGAGAGAGAGGGGATTCAGGGAACATTAGGTAGCTGAAAAAACCTTTAGAAGCTAAACGTATCTCCGATCTATGAGCTCAACAACTCAAGCTGATGTTCCGAAAAGGGCAGATGAAGAGGGAAGGCGGAGGAAGAGGATAGGGTTGGGAAAGAGGGTAGGGCTGAGAAAGAAGAAAGAAGATAAAAGCGGACTGGAGGAGGAGAAAGGAAGAAGAAAGAAGTGGCGGAGGCGGAGGAGTGAGTGCAGAGAGACAGGAAAGGTGGAGAGAAACGAAAAAAAATGGCGGAGAAAAATTCTGGATTCTATTTCTCAGAGGAGCATAAGCGGTTCCGAAACAGGTGTCAAGGGGAGAGACTTAGATTGAGATTTAGATTGATGTAGACCGTCCGATACAAAGTGAACGGTTGAAAAAGTGACAGCACTAAGTGAACAGTGCAAAACCCTTCCAGCATTATATATATAAAATAGATTAGGGTAATGTTGTACCGATTTTTTTATTAATTGAGCACCTACAAAAATTTATTTGTGCAGTTTTAAATTACGACTGATTTGCCATGAATTAAAATTGTTATACTCTGATTTATATATCATATTTGAGCATATAAATGAAGTCCGACCAATTTGACTCTGTACACTTAGAAAATTTTCTAATATACTAAAAATTTGGAGCAATCATCTCTTATGCAAACATTAATGAGCAACCTGAGGGCTGCCAATTCCAATAGATCAAAATTATTTCTCCTTAATTGTTTTGTGCTTTTGTGTATACTATGTGTTAATGGATTGCAATACTAATTAACTAGAAACATTGAGTTGGGCTGGATCAGGCTTTGTTATGACTAAGAACCACTGCTACTCAACTTTAGGCCCAATGCATTCCAACCCAATACCAACTGGATATCCAATAAATTCGGTCTAGCCCGACTAAAATTGAAAAATATTCTAGTCAACTGCAATACCAAAAGGAACCTAACAAAAGATTTTTGTGCCTACAAATGGAAGAGTTTCTCGAGTGGAGAAGGATAACCAAAAGAAAAGAAAATCACCATAATTTCAAACGTAAACCAAATGCAATTGAGTAGCATCCAGAATTTCAGCTGTTATTGATTGCTTCATTTCGCTTTACCTTACATTTCAAATAGTTATTGATTTCTTCGGATACCAACTAAAAAATAGTGATAGAAATTAGTCATGTTGTTTGAATTCATCACGTCACGTTGTGCGTACCGATCATAAGACATGTTTAGTTGTGTGACTTGTCTTCATTCGATCAAAATACTACGTAATGGCACACCACGCGATCTTAAAATCTGAACAACATCTTATTTTATTTTTATTTTTTCTATGAATTAACTTAAAAGAAAATGCCTCATTGTTTTCATATTCGACATTCTTATCTCCGTTTTCAAAATATAAACAGACGACCCGAAACGCTTAACATGGTACGTGACACAAAATTAATGGGACATTTTAACCCTACTCATCTTAAAATTTGAAAAAAAAAAAAAAAACAATAATTAAGTATGACCACATGTGACGTTACCATATACATGAAGTGATATATTGTCCTCCCTTATTTTAATAACATCACTTGAAAATAAAAATTACCACGTGACGTGATCAAATCACTACATGTTAGTTACATCACGTCATGTATTTTTACTGGCGGGACCTACTACGGATGAGGGGGGCAGATCAACGGTCAGAAATTGCTCCAATTTTGTGCGGCCCGCATCAAGTATTTGACACGTGCCACTGACTTATCCCAAAAAAACCCATTAAACTTTAACTTCCGTGCTTATGGAGAAAATAATGGACCCCCATGTGCATTAAATCATGATCTTTCTTTTCTTAACGCTGTAGTAATCTCAGTCCTTGACGGATGTAAGGCCCAAATCGGCCCCACATTGTCAGTTTCAACGGGCCCAGATTCTATCTATAGCACAAATAGGAGGCGAAGAAATCCACATGGTTCATTTCTTTTGTATGAGAAGTTTTCTTTCCTAATCAATTATTACAGGCAGCGATCGGACAGCAGAGATTAAAAGCTGAAGTCCTTTATCATTTACTAGCAAATGTGCCTCGCTTCGCTGAGGCAGAGGCAATTGAGATATGTTGTATGAGTCTTGTAATATAAAAAATAAAGGGGGAATTTCATGTATATCCCTCAAAAGTTTAAATATTATGTATTTATTCCTCCAAAATCAATAATTACATATTTATCCTTGAAAATTGTACAAACTCACATATTTATCCAATCTAACTCTATAACATATCAAATATCTCTAAAAATAATTAAATAATATTTTTAAAACTTTAAAATTTATTTTACAATATTAATTAAGAATATGTTGACCATTATGCCCTTCGTTTCTGTGTCTTTAGTCTACTTGAGTTCTTTTATCTTTAAGGCACCAAACCTCCCGCCTCTTTTTTTTTTTACCGCATTAATATTGTAAAATAAATTTTAAAATAATAAAAAATGAACACATTAAAATTAACTTATAAACTATCTTTCTTTTACCGCTTGACTTTATACTAAATTAGTTCGAAAATTTATAAATTTGACATATAAATGCATCACTCGTGAAGTAGATCGGTTTCAACAGTTTGGATGCGTCGTTTGAAACCAATTCAATGTGTTTTTGAGTTAAGATCACAAAGGGACTTGATGAGCTCAAGAACACCCTACTTCTACTCTGGTTTTATTATGTATATGGGCTCAAATATGCTAACAATGATGTAATAAAATGGGCCCTCAAATGAGCCTAATTTAATTTTTAGGCCTAAATCCAACGTCACCGTCATGGCTACTGTTTGAACGGCGAGATGTACAGCACTGCTGTACTTTTGGTATTAAAAGTCTTAACAAATGACGATGATAAGATGGCAAAGAAGATAAAACCAAGAGGGAAAACAACAGTAATGAAATCATAGGCAAATTAATATCAAATGGTAAATTTTTCATTCAAAAATTACCATATTAGCTGGCTTTACTTTTAAAATGCTATGAAACTTTGGTATTGATTATGTTATGAAATTGCCTGAATAAGTTTAGATGTTTAATTTTAGAGTTACATCTAATTAAACCGACTTAGTTTGTCCGTATTTGGTGAAATATCTGAGACTTATGAACTCCTTATTTCATGATTTAGACAATTAGCCTTCAACCAACGATTGTATATACAAAAAAATAGGAAATTTTTTATTGGTAGAAATTAATAGAAAAGAAGAGAGAGAAATAAAAAGAGTACGTCAGTTTTATATTGGTAGAAAGATCAGTAGGATTTCTACCGATTCTAAAAATCAAAAAGTTTGAATCGATACGAATTATACTGATCCAAACTTAGTTTTTTTTTCTAAATCTAATGTATAGATGGAGGGACTTCTTATATTAGATTTCTAGTAAAATATGAAAAGTTTTCAAAAAATAGATAGAATGTTTCTATAATATCTAAATTTTAAGATACTCTATCTATTTTTGTAAAAAAAATATTTTTACTAGAAAAAAATGAAAGAAAAAAAAACAAACTAGTTTTTGAATCGGTAAAAATTTTACCTATCTTTCTACCAATATAAAAAAACAAACTGATGTACTCTTTCTATTTCTGCCTTCTTTTCTATTAATTTCTACGAAAAAATATCACCCGACAGAAATTACTATCATTGATATCTTGGGTACTTTTAGAGCCAGGTTACGTGTCATTTCAGTCATGAATCTCAATCAAACAAAAGGGAACGGACTCCGCTGCTTTTCTAGAAGAAAAGCAGGACCCTCCTCTTTCAAATCCAACAATTCAAAATTCGTTGAGATTTGTGCATGAAATAAGTTTTTTATCGAGATACGTGAATGAAAATTTTGAATCGTTGGATTTGGAAGAGGAGGGTCCTCCTTTTCTGCTAGAAAAGCAGCAGAGTCGGACCCAAACAAAAGGGGGAAAGGTAAAAAGAAAAAAGAGTTTCTGAGATCACCCTTAAAAATAAAAATAATCAGTAAGTCTCATTACTAATTCAAATCATAAAGGGAAATTTCATTTATATTATTAAAAAGTTTCATAATTACGTATTTCTCCTTCTAAAATTCATAGTATTATATTTAGCCTTTGAAATTCTAAAAACTCACAAAATATTTAATTTATTGTCTTTTTCATTAAAACTCATTACAAAATAGTAAAAGTATTATTGTATCCTATGTTAAAAAAATAAAAATATGTAATATGTGTAAATAAATGTTCAGTCTTCTAATTAGTCGATTTATAAGTCCAAATGGATTACCTACTTGTGACATACAACAAACATATGCCTAAATATTATTGTATATATGTCAAAAGTAGAAAAATTAATCATTTTCCCTCGTAAACTAGCCAATTAGAACACTGAATATATCTCTTACACAGGATACATATTTATTTATTTATTTAATAAAGTATAAAATGGAAAGCTTTTAAATTTAAAATGAATTTAATAGAAAAGACAATAAATTGAGTAAATTTGTAAGTTTTTGAAATTTAAAATAATAGATATGATATTATGAATTTAGAAAAAGATACTAAATTACAAGATTTTTCAAAGATGTACTTTAAATCCCCCCACCAAAAAGAAAAGAAAAAAACCTGCCTATTCTTAAAAAAAAAAAAAAAAAGAAGCAGAGAGACCATGCAGCCATGCAATCATATATAATGATATGCTGTGTAAATCTATTATGAAGAAGAAGAAAAAAACATAATCATAATTTTTATTCTGCCACCTAATAAATTCTCTGTTGGGAGGGTGGTGAACACAAATTTATTGCCAGCACCTTTATTATTTAATTGACACATATTTCATTAACCACTAAATACAACACGAGGAGGGATCAGATTACACCATTTTTTGTGACATCGAATTACATCGTTCATTTTCAAAGTTTTCAAAGTCCAAACGGTCGATCTAAACCGTTCAATATGATGGATATATTAAAATGTGCTTGCATATCAAATTTTACATTTTTTTTGAATTTTTTCACTATTTATTAAGTACTTTACAAAATCGTTGTTTTCAGACCATTGAATTTTTGTACCCATCTTAATAAATATTAACAAAATTCAAAAAAATGCAAAATTTGATCTGCAAGCACATTTTAATATATCTATTATATTGAACGGTTTGGATCGACTGTTTAGACTTTAAAAAAAGACGATGTCATTAGATGTCACCAAAAAAACGGTGTAATCCTATATCATACCAAAATGAAACAATTAATGGAGTTCAGCTTTTTTGTATATATGATTGGAAAATCAATGGCCATTGACCATTAGCTAATGCAGTGAGAAATTCGATTTATTAAATATTCTATCAGACTTTATAATTTGTAAGTTATGAGATATTAAGGCAATGGATAAAGGACACTACTTTAGTTGTGACACTGTCTTTACATAAATTAATATCTATGAGGTATTTATCATTTGAGTCATATTTAGTTGTTATTTTAGTTGTTATTTTTAATTTTTTATCATTTGAAATAATTTTTCTTACTCCGTCGTTATTCTATCTTACTTCTTTTTTTACCGCTTACTTATCAGATCAAATGCATAATAAAAAAAGAGGAGGGTTCAAATGTCTTCATTTTTTGTGCCTCCACCATGCCTCTATTTCTAAAAACTTCAATAAATCAAAATTTAAAATTTAAAAATCAAAATAAAACCGTTGGATATGATCTACATCATTTTATCTATGCACGTGTAAAAAATTATGGCATTTCAATTTTGTTTTGGTTGTCATCAAGAGCTTGTAAAAAACGTACTAATTTGAATAATTTCTAGACGTTGATTTTTCAACTTATTGATTCACATAAAACATTTAATTGGTTGACATCAGAACCTGACCCCAGTAATAAATCTGAACCGTTAATCCGCACTAACATCTCAGTAAAGAAGCACGTAGTTTGATGCTATTGCGTGGTCGAGATCTCAATGAGGTGAAAGTAATTTTCTTTATGAGGAGGGTTCAAATGCATTTATATATAAAGACATTTATATACTATTTTTATATATAAATGTTTTTGGTGACATTTATATATAAAGAAAAGTATATATGAAAGTAATTTCAACTTATTGATCTCAATGATTCACATTTATATATGAGTGAGGCTATGGTGCTATGCATAGCACGGATGGCTAGTGTACTACGGCTCAATATGGTACTTTTTAAAATCCTAACGGTCGATCCGACCGTTCAATGTGATAACCATATGAATATGTACTTGCAAACTAAATTTTATATTTTTTCGAATTTTTTTACTATTTTTTCAGATAGGTAGAATTTTGATGGTCCAGAATTTTCAAAAAACACTGATTTTTCTCCCTATCTAAAAAAATAGTAAAAAAATTCGAAAAAATATAAAATTTAGTTTGCAAGTACATATTCATATGGATATCACATTGAACGGTCGGATCGACCGTTAGGATTTTAAAAAGTACCATATTGAGCCGTAGTACACTAGCCATTGGTGTTATGCATAGCACCATAGCCTCACTCTTTATATATTACTGGGATCAATCCAATAGTTGGGAAGTACAAGTTGACATCAATTAGGGCCTGTTCGGCAACATGAAAATTTTTAATATGGAAATGAGAATTTCAATTTGTCAAAACCAAAGGTATTTAACCTGTGGAAAATTTTAGAATATAGGTGTTTGACAAATGTATGAGAAATTTGTTAGGATGTTATTTTTTCTTTATAGATGTAATACTAAAATTAAACTATTTTAATTGTACTGATACTAATCACTAAATATGATCAATATAATTATACATATTATATTCTAAAAAAAATGAAATGAGTGAATCAATTGTTTTAAATTCTATTTTGTTTAATTATTTTTAGTTTTGTGATTGATCAATTATTATTGTACTGTTGAAATGCATTAAATTTTTTATTTTTGTGCTTGATTGTTAATTTTAATTAAATTAAAATTATTTTTGAATTTTAGTCTTTGTTTAAATATGCTTGATTTTATATGTATCAAAGTTGAGCGGTTCGAGTATTAGTTGCTCAATTTTTATTCGGTAAATATAGAATTTTAAGACATAAATGCCCCGGTGATGTTAGCTGGTACAAAATTGATTTAAATTGAGGCTTTGTTTACATAATTGTGCTCGGCTGGGCTTAGAATTTTGATTAAACTTGTTTCTTTAAACGGTGTTCCAATTTGAATGGTAAATTTAATAAAATTAATGAAGCAACTTAGTAGCTCCACCAATTGGGAAAAAAAACGGACCTCCAGCCTAATTTTTTTTTCCCATAGGTATTCACTATTGAAAGGAAAAAAAGTAACTTTTTGAGAATTGAATTAGAAATTATAACTAAGTGCCGAACACCCTCAAAGAAAAAATGTCCAAAAATTGATTTTACCCTTAGAAAACCATGGAACCTCATCTACCGAACGGGCCCTTAATGTTAAAAATTACATTTCTGTATCACATTTTTGTCGTTGTCGAGTCCAACATGGTTCCCCTCCGTATATTAATTTGCTCTGATTACGTTTCCGGGAAATAATGTAATTTTGTGCTTAGCATTTCAATACCAAGTAATCTCAATCGGTGGCGAATTTTAAAATCCGAATTTTTAATGAAGCACAAATTTGCTAAACGACCAATAAAGAAGAATGAGACTGTGATAATATGTATATTTCGTAGCGGTCTGCATCATAGATTCATATCTTCGTTTTTCAAGTCTAATTAAACAATCGATCAGAGCCGTTGAAGATGATCTTTATATATAAATGATTTTGGTGATTATATATACTTTTTTTTAATTACAAAAAAAATAAACAGGTGAAAAATCACTTGTAGAATTTGCTCTTCAGATACATTTTTCATATGAAAATAGTGTTTAACAATTTTAAGTCGAGTATTTATGCATAATAGTTCACATCGGTTTATATTAAGGAATCATATCTTTATTTTTAAAGTTAAAACTCTAAACAATCGATCTTAACAACTCAATACGATCTCTATATATATTACAATGTACTTGAATGACAAATTTTACATTTTTTTAATATTGTATTATTTTTTTAGATAGGTAAAAAAATATTTAAAATTAATATTTAAAATTAGAAAATTTTCAGCCTACTTTCTCTCATGAATAACATTGCTACCAAAGAATTTGTATCGGCAAGGGGCAAATGATTTAAAACGATAAAATACTATCAGGAAACATATCTTTTTACTTGTTTCATTTGCATGCATTTCTTTCCATTAGTTCAATTCTATCCTGAACTATAATGGAAAATTTAAAATGGTAGGTTTTGTTACCCCTCTTTAGTCTTTTCATTCATTATAATATAAAATTTATATACCCAATAGTAAAGGTAACAGCATCTACAAAACTGTCACCTTTATACCATACTGGTATTCTGGTAAACACGAGACATGTCTTGGTAATGAATGAGATTGTTGCTGAAAAACAACAAATTATTAAAGAAAATTAATTTTTGATTTAGTGGTAAATTAAGAGTGATGCTATAGTAATATGCATAATGTATATTGGTCCTTACTATAAATTAATATTTCAATTTTTATAGTAAGCAATCGATTCAAACCATTTAACATGATCTTCATTTAAAAATATACTTGTAAATCGAATTTTACATTTTAAAAAAATATATTTTTACTATCATTTTAGATAAATAGAAAATCACTTGATCTAAAAATCATAGATCATTAAAAATAATGATATTCTATCTGAAAAATAATAACTATATTCTAAAATATATAAAATTTAGTTTGCACTCTGCAAGTACATGTTTATATGAAAACTTGTTGAAAGATTTAGATTGACTATTTCTAAAGATGCTGAGAGTGTACTGGAACCTTTAATAAATAAAAATATAATTATTCATGCATTTTTATCTTAAGAATTAAGGCTCAACTTTTAACTTCTAAATAATAATAATAATAATAATAATAACTGAGCTTTTATTATTTAACAAGATTAAAATATCATAATAAGAAATGTGCTGACATAAGACAGGGAAACTTAAAAACTAAACAGTGCCGAGTCAAAATTGAATTAAATCTCTGAAATTTCAACATTTAATAAGCCCGGATGAACAGAAACCCAACATTTATAACTTTGTAGTTCTCATTGCTTACATAAATTAAGTAGTACTTATTAAACACGCTATATAATCAGGGTCCGGATCCCCTAAAGTAACCCAATTTTTGGATTTTGAATCGGGACTATCCGAATCGAATCTGTCTCTCGGGATGCGTGCGCTCCACTTTAGATGAATGGTCACAGATTCGAATCGGACGGTCCCGATTTAAAACCCAATTTTTGAGTTACTTCACTGAATCTGAATTCATATAATCATGGATCCTTTGCAAGCTCTCTTAATTAAAGATGAACTTATTGCTGCTGCAAGAGAAGCACCAACTCCAAGAGCATCTAATGGCAGTAAAACTTAAATACTGAGTCAATTTGCAAGTTTACCAGCTGTTATAAATGATGCCAGAATCAGAACTATTGAGCAGACACAAAATGTACTGAATGGAAGAGACCTGATTGTTGAATATAATATAATAACATAACTCAAAAACATATTCCAAATTCGATTAAGAAGTGAATATTTAAGTTAAAAGTGTGATTCCTTCTTTACTAAAAAGAAAAAAAAACATTTAACTCATAAATGAAATCTCTAGTAAAGTTGTTGGATTCTTAATTACAGTTAAATTCTTGTATATTTTTTTAGATACTCATGTGTAGAGAGGGAAAAACGTGCCGTGCCGTGACTAACACGCCGTGACTTTGGTCACGTGCCGTGCCGTGCCGTGACCAAGTAAATTTTTCACGTGCTGTGCCGTGCCGTGACAAAAATTGCGAGGGGTGGTCACGGCACGCGAGTCACGCCGTGACTCGCGTGCCGTGACTAAGTCGTGCCGTGACCAATTCGTGCCGTGACCAAACGTGCCATGACCAAACGCGCGTTAGTCAAGTTTGATCGCATTTAACGTTTAAAAAAAAATATGAAAAGATTCTTTAAAATTCAAATATTTTAATTGAAATTTAAATGTAAATATTTTAATTAAAATAAAATTATACCTTATAGGAAGGTATGTTAGTGTATTGCTTCGCTACTACCGTGACTGGCGTGTCTTCCGTTCCGTGACTCACGTGTCTCGTGCCGTGCCGTTTCCGTGTTCCGTGCCGTGCCGTGCCGTGACCAAGACAATTTCCGTGCCGTGCCGTGCCGTGTCTTCTTTGCCAACAATTGGTCACGGCACACGAATGGTCACGGCACGGGACACGCGAGTCACGGCACGTGACCGACACGCGTGCCGTGCCGTTCCGTGACGGAGCCGGCTCCGGCGTGCCATTTTTCCCACTCTACTCATGTGTGTGTTATAATTAAGAAAATAAACTATTTGTTCTTAAAATCAACTAACTGAAAAAAAAACAAATATTTCTCGTTACGTATTTTTTATTTTTTAATAAAGGATAAATTTGGTGTTTTATAAAATTAAACTGAGTTTATGAAAAGTCAATTTAGACTAGCGATATTATAATTTTAGAGAAGAAATACATAATTTTGAAGTTTTGAGGGGTATACAAAAAATTCCCCCTTTTATCTATATATATATATATATAGAGTAAAGCTAAGGTGCTCTTAAGAGTACCGTACTCCTAAATTTAGGCCGTTAGATTTCTTTAAAAGTCGTGCTACCACGCCTTTTAAAGAATCTACACGACTTTTAAAGAAATCTAACGGCCTAAATTTAGGAGTACGGTACTCTTAAGAGCACCTTAGCTTTACTCTATATATATATATATATAGAAGGAGATGTTTTGACCAAAATTTTGCAACATTTGATGACTAGCCACCCGTTATTGCAACCTGTTTTTTTCCATGCGGTATAGATTTTGATATGGTGTACCATTCAGGATATACACCGAGATTTTTATTAATACCCTAAAAAAAAAAAAAAAATATTAAAAATGCCCTCAGTTTTAAAAAAAAATTAAAAATGCCCTAACCGCCCCATAATGGGGCGGTCCACTTATGGAAGAAAACCGCCCTATTTCTGGGCGGTCCACCTCCTCCAGAAAACCGCCCAGAGATGGGGCGGTTCAGTGTTTTTTTTTTTTTCAGATTTTATATATTTTTATAAGGAAATTGTATATTGATGTATATATATTTTAAGATGTATATATTGTTTAGATATATTTTTCTTTTTTAAGATATATATATTGTTAAGATATATATATTGTTAAGATGTATATATTTTTAATGATTTAAGATGTATATATTTTTAAGACGTAGGTATTTTTATTGTTGTTTGTACTAATTATTAATGATTTATGTTGTATATTGTATTCTTTGAAGTATTTATTTCATCTAGTTATTGTTTATTGAGTGAGGCTATGGTGCTATGCATAGCACGGATGGCTAGTGTACTACGGCTCAATATGGTACTTTTTAAAATCTTAACGGTCGATCCGACCGTTCAATGTGATAACCATATGAATATGTACTTGCAAACTAAATTTTATATTTTTTCGAATTTTTTTACTATTTTTTCAGATAGGTAGAATTTTGATGGTCCAGAATTTTCAAAAAACACTGATTTTTCTACCTATCTGAAAAAATAGTAAAAAAATTCGAAAAAATATAAAATTTAGTTTGCAAGTACATATTCATATGGATATCACATTGAACGGTCGGATCGACTGTTAGGATTTTAAAAAGTACCATATTGAGCCGTAGTACACTAGCCATTGGTGCTATGCATAGCACCATAGCCTCACTCTTGTTTATTTATGTTTTATGTTGTCAATCTGTGCATATTTAATTGCGTTATGAAAATAACAAAACTGAAGCATATAAAATAGTTACAGACTACGAATTAAATCAGTTCACAAACTCATCGACGACGACCGAACAAATTTAGAAATCGACGAGTTCTGGATCTGCTTCCAGTCTGTTGTGCGACACTACTACCGCTACCAGATGCCTCTGCATGACTACTACCGCTACCGGTGGCCTCAGCAACAACTCTAGCATTTTCTCTTTCGTTGGCTTCGTTGATGGCCTCTGCATTCCAGTTCACAAAAAATGATATGTTATTGAAATCGAAAAATATAAAATGAATTATAAAATACAAGATGAAATGTACCTGCTCGCTGCCTGTCACAAGTTGAACGGCGAGCCTGATGTCCCATTCGCCTACCCTGCATCTCATCCATTGTCATTACAGCACGCTTGTGGGGCCTTCTCCCTTTCCTGATATAAAAAGAAGTTAAATAACTATATGAAAAAGATGGTCAGTGCATATACAAAGTATTCTCCCTAACCTGATCTTCTTGGGTGGGTTGAGTTCATCCCCAACGTAGGCTGGCCAAGCATGCTGGTTGGGATAAGGATGGAAGGATGCACCCCAAGTACTCGCAAGGTAATCGGTACGGTACATGTCGGCGACAAAATCATCCTCACGGAAGTTTCTCACTCGGCACACCGCCATAACATGAGAACAAGGTAGGTGAGCTAGTTGGATTCCTTGGCATGTACATGTTACAGTATTGTCCACTCCGATAATGACAACATACTTGTATGGTCTTTTAATAAACTCCATAGTCCCATCTGCTCTACGGCTGGTTGGAACATACTCATTCGGAGAGTGCACTTCGAATTCCAAGGTGCGATCCCCATACGGGACAACGGTCATAACTGAACCCTTCTCCCTATGTTTACGTAGTTTGCCCTCCACCCTTGTTGAAAATGCCTGGTTCCTGAAGAGTAATTCTCGTGCTTTAACACGCCGGTCAACGAACCATGCATTTAGCTTGTAGAAAGTGTTCTCCACAATGGCTGCCACGGGCAACATCCGGCTCTGCTTGAAAACAGCATTCAAGGACTCGGACTCATTTGTCGTCATTATTCCCCATCTCCAACCTCCATCTTTTGCTTGAAATATTTTCTCATATGCGGGTGCTTCTTGCAGATCTCTCGGATTATTTTTCCCCACCTTGAGTAAGTACGAATTTGCCTTCGGACAGTACTACACATAAATAAATTTTCAGATTAGAAAAATATAAGTAAATAGTTTATTAAAATTTCATCTAAAATATACATACCTTGGCAAACTCTTTGAACATCTCTTCCAGCCTCCTCGGCTTCTTCCTTCTGCATCCAATTTTAAATGTATCTGCAACCCATTGGTCGTTCCCGACATGCTTGTGGAGGTTCTCTGCAACGTGCTGCATACACAGCCTGTGCACACATTCGCCGTGAGCTGTCGACCACCCGAAATCTGTTCGATCAAAGACATACTTGATTCCTTTGTGCTGGTCTGATATGACGCAGAAGAACCTGTTCCCAACCACCTCTCTTCGCAAGAAACTCATGAAAAAACCCCAATTTTCACCGTCCTCCTTCTCGACAATTGCAAATGCCAAAGGCAACAACTGGTTCTCGGCATCATATGCACATGCTATCAACAGTCTCCCCTCGTAACGGCCAGACAAGAAGCATGCATCTATACTGATAACAGGTCTGATATATGGCACAGCTTGAATGCACGGACCAAACGCCCATGCTATGGCCTTGAACTGCATCGCGTCGCGCTTCTCAGGATCGGTGACATTCCAACATTCAAACTTTGTGCCGGGATTTGTACTTGATATGGCATGGAGCAGTGGTGCAAGCAAGTTGTATGAACCCTTCCAACTACCGAACAATCTGCAAATCGCAAGTTCACGCCCTCTCCACAACCTGTTGTACTTTGGGGTTACATGGTCGTAAGCGTGTCTCACCGCTCTACCGACCTCCTTAAGGCTGATCGACGGGTCGTCCTTAACATCCCTCTCAATTACATCGGCAATAAGTGATGCCGTAAGCTGTGCATGGTCTGTCCTTGACGACGCAGACTTGCATGTATGAGGTGGTTCACATTTCTTAATGATCCATGCGTCCCCCTTACCCACAGGGGTTGCATACAGTCGGAACTCGCATCGCGGTGAGTCTTTGCAAACAACAACTAACCTTTTTCGATCTCGCTTTTGTATTGTGCACTCCCAGTTGCCGCGAATATGAGTTTCTTGGACTTTCTTCACAAGTTCCTCTATGTTGGTATAAACCTGATTCGGAGCAAGTTCTGTGTTGTAAACGACACGCTTCCCAAAATAGCTTATGTCTGCTTCTTCAAAAGCAGTAGTATCGTTGAATGTGGCGACCGGATGTCTGTCTGTCCGACCTCTAATAGGAAATCTGTCATGGCTGGGTGCATAATCTCCATCACCGTCTGATAATGCATCAGAATTCCAATCCCCGTCCCAACTATCACCCGAGTTAATTTCATGTTCCGGTATGGCATCAACCCCTTCAGCCTCCAACATAGCATCTCTCCGGGGAACCATAACAGGTACAATTATAGGTACGGACGGTGGTACAGAAGGAAATCTGGCTTGGATTACGGGTTGAATAGGAGGCGGCGGCGGCGGTGGTGGTAGGTCGGTGGTATAATCAGTGGTGTAATCAGTGGTATACTCAGCGGTGTAATCAGCGGTGTAATCAGCGGTGTAATCAGCGGTGTAATCAGTATGAACGGGTGGTGCATGACCGAAGTTTCGGTCACCCGAGTTGTCATAACCCGAGTGTTCAAAACCCGAGTGCTGCTGCACCGGGCTATCATGACCTGTATTGTCCGTAGAAGGTCCAACCCCGGACCGACGCAAGACCTTTCTGGAATATAACTCCATTATCGGGGTACCCGCAGATTGAAAAGTATTATAAACACATCTCCAACCATCCTCATCTGTTATTGGATACTTTACATAGTAAGGTCTATCCCTCCCTGTGTCAACCCGAGTAACTAAATCTATGTCATACCGGTTGTTGTTTACACCAATCCTTTCGAATACCTTTTGCTTAAGTTCCATAAATGAGGTGTTTTCGTTAACCTCAAAGCCGTGGGTTGGATCTTTCGTGTAATATACTCCCTCCACACCCACCACGAACTTCCCGCCCATATGCAGTGTAACCAACATTTTGATAGCTGCATTAATAAACAATTTTTTTATCACTTACAAAATAACAATACACAATTAAATTATTAGTAAACAACAACAATTAAAATTATATTAAAATAAAAAAAAAATTACAAAAATAATAATAAATAATCTACAGTAATCTACAGTAATCTACAGTAATCTACAGTAAGCTACAGTAATCTACAGTGATCTACAGTAATCAACAGTAAGCTACAGTAAGCTACAGTATCTACAGTAATCAACAGTAAGCTACAGTAATCTACAGTATCTACAGTAACCTACAGTAATCAGCAGTAACCTACAGTAATCTACAGTATCTACAGTAACCTACAGTAATACACATTAACTAAATAATAATAAAATAAAATTATAAAAAATACCTTCGGAGCACAGTAAAGAGCGAGAGGCGGGGCGAGAGCGAAAATGAAGTGTGAGGGAGAGAGTGCGCAGTTTTATGGGATTTTATAGTATGTATAGTGGACCGCCCCATAGGGGGGCGGTTTTCTCGGCCAACAGAACCGCCCAACCATAGGGCGGTTTGGCGGGTATGGTGAACCGCCCCATCATGGGGCGGTTAGGGTATTTTTAAATTTTTTTTAAAATTGAGGGTATTTTTATTATTTTTTTTTTTTTTAGGGTATTAATAAAAATCTCGGGGATATACACATCATGTACCTTTTTGACCCGTCATCCCTTTTTATTAAATGAATTTAGAATTGCAACTGTTATGTGATCTTTTGTTTTGTTTTTTCCCTTTGTTTTTCTCCATTTGTTTCTTTACATTTGGTTTTTTTTGTTTTGTTCTTTTTAACACGGTTATATGTAACCTTCTATAATTAATTACGGAAAGGCATCAATGACCATTTGGTGAGCAGCCTGTTTGATAATTATTAACTTCTTTAACCTACAATAAGTATAATAATTATAACTGCATAATTTCATAAACATAACCCTTAATTAGGATTAAGCTATACTTAATTTAAAGTTAATTTCAAAAGCATTAAACTCATATAATTATTTTTGATTATTTGTAGTATTTAAAACTTAAAAAATAAATTCTCATATTTTCCAGAAATTAATTTATGAGATGTATGAGCAAATAAGAATTAACATTTTAGTGAACATGACATTTTTAAAATAATTTCATTAAAAAATCTTTATATTTATAAAATTACTGTACATTCGTAAAATTACAACAAAAAATTATCATCTCAAATTTTAAATTGAAATAAAATTACCAGTGTTTCTGAGTATAAATTTGCTTTAGTAGAGAACCATCTAGCTATTAGCTCTGTGGCAAAAGATTTGAATTTTTTTTATAAACCATAATTAAAAAAAATATTTTTACGAAACCAACATGATTACTTTGTTTTTTACAAAAACTATAAGAACCGAAATGTCATTTTTGTTTTTTTTATTCCGGACCGAAATGGCATTTTGGTCCGGTCCCTTTTTTGAATTTTCTGTGGCGGCTCGTATGAAAACTTGTGAAACTAGTACCACAGAAAATTCAAAAAGGAGACCGGACCGAAATGTCATTTTGTTATGATTTTTGTAAAAAAAAAATAATCATGTTGGTTTCGTAAAAAAATAATTATTATTATTATGATTTATAAAAAAAATTCCTGTTCCGAAGAAATGGCCAAAAGTAGTATCAAACTATTATGTGATCTAACATGTTTGGTTTTATCTATGAACCAAAAGTTGCTATCTTTATGCAAAGATTTAATTATCCAACAACAATTTATGCTATGCATAATGAAAAGGTGGGATAATGACGCGTATGATAGACATGCTGGTGTAACAGCAAAAGACATTAATAGCAGCAACAAATCAAGTGTACTTGCACATATTGTCATGATCACATAGAGTTATTCATTTATTTTTTAATTAACTATTTCTTTTATGATGTCAAGGTAAAATAAAATGACTCTAAATTGAGGAAGAAATTATGGATGACTTGATTTGGCTCTTTAGCAATATATTGAGTTTATTAACATTTTTTCTTTTTCTTTTTCTTTTTCTTTCCGAATTAGCAACTATAAACTTAATATGCATCAGATCTTGTTATTGTTTTTAAACATGATATTTATATTACAATATAAGATGATGCAGGTATTTATACAACGTTGAATTATATTAATAAAAAAATTATTTTAACGATTGTTAAAATTGTCGAATTAAATAATGAGTAGGGTTAAAATGCACCATTGGTTTTGTGCTCCAATCATGCTCCACGTCATTTTCTCCGTTTTTAAAGTTCGAACAATTGATCCGAACCGCTCAATATGATCTTTGTATTAAAATGTGCTTGGAGACCAAATTTTATATTTTTTGGAATTTTTTTTACTAATTTTTTGGGTAGGTACAAAATCACTGTTTTCAGAAGATTATGGACCATCCAAAACAGTGATTTTGTACCTATCTAAAAAAATAGTAAACAAATTTCAAAAAATATAAAATTTTGTCTCCACACACATTTTAATACGAATATCATATTGAGCGGTTCGAATCGATTGTTCGAACTTTGAAAACAGAGAAAAAGACATGGAGCATGATTGGAGCACAAAACCAATAGTACATTTTATTTCTACTCTTAAATAATTGTTAATGAATTATATTCCTTATAGTATATAGTTGTTGGTAGCTTTGCATCTATTTAAATTTAAATAATAAAATCTCCGCTACAAACAAAACAAGCATTCATTGTTGATTGACAGCAAATTTCCTATACTTGAGGAAAATAAGTGTCGAAGAATAATTAGAGACATCATTAAAATGTTGCACCCAACATAATTGCATCTTAATGACTGTCTAAACAAAGATGCTGTTTTTAACAATGTTTGAAAAGAACATACCAATTTTGATTTTTGACAATTATCCTCAAACGACTAATTTTACTTAACACAATTAACTTTCGCATAGAATAATTATTTCTTGTGATGTTATTGTTAATAATACTTTTGCTTTCTTTTCTACGGAGGTAAATTAATATTTATTTCTTGCAGATAAATTTGCACGAAATTCAATATAATAGCTATAAATTTTCACATAATTGCGGACCCGACCAAGAGGTAGAGTAAAATAGTGTCAACTTTTGTTCTCAAAGGTCATGTTTGATTTTGGAGTAAACCTCTTACTACTCAAATAAAGAGTAAAATAGGAGTAAAATAAAATAACTTTCTCTAAATGGATTAACTTATTCCACACTTACTCTACTTATATGGTCCACTGTCATATAAGTAAAAACATATTTTTCAACATCTTACTCCTCCAAGTATATTAATTTAAGTTATACCAAACAAAATATAAAATATAACATAAAAATAAGTAATTTAATCCTCATTAATTTTACTCCACAATCAAACGGATCTGTATCCTCTGCATTAACTCAAAAGGGAATCTTTTGAGTTAATGAATTTCAACCGTCTAATTTTAAATGAAGCCAATCCGGTTCGTGTTTATAACATAGGGGCCCTTTAATATTAGTACAAATCTAGTTTGCACGAATCTTAAAACATATTGGACAGTCGAGATTCATTAACTCAAAATTCTAACCAAACATGACGAAAATTCGGATAAAGATTTTAACAGAGCATTTTTGGCTTCAAGCAGCACACAAACTATGTGAAATGTTGTCTTCAATCTATAATTTGTGCACTAGATGAAGCCAAATCAGCTCTGTTAAAATCTTTACCCCAAAATAATTTATGTTGATTTAAGGTATAATGGCAAGACTGACAAAGGCTGTCTCTGTCTAATTAGTACAGAGGGCTGGTGCAACATTAACTGCCAATTAAAAACTGATAGGAGTAAGCAGCCTATTAACAGTTGGAAATGCCCCACCTAAGGCTTCAAAAATTAGCCCTTAAATGACTGACATATCTGATACTAATTAGTACAACCTTATACTACTCCACACGGTTGAGTACAATTCAGAAAATGACATTCACATGACAAAAGAAAATAAATAATCCATTGCTTCAATTTAGATGGATGTTTTCATTAATGCAACATTAATGCACAGGAAGTCAATACCCGAACCATTCATCCTTGCTGCCAGAGAGAGAGAGAGAGAGAGAGAGAGAGAGGAGAGAGAAGGGGAAGGGGGTGGGGACATGATGGTAAGGTTAAAAGAAGAGAGGAGTAATGGCAGCAAGGAAAGAGACAAGCATGGTGCGTTCTTGACTCCCCATTAATTTTTCTTAAAAAGAAAAATAAAACAAAAAAGCATAAAAATATGGATAGAAAAGGTGTTCCTAGAAGTAAATGTGACTTGACGACTGTAAACTTCTTTAAAGCTTTGGTGTAATGAAACCCTGCTTCATGCATCAGCATCATCACAGCATAGCACCTCTTGATGACTCTCAGAAACAGAGAGGAGAGAGAAAGAGAAGAGAGAGAGAATTGAAGAGGCACCAACCAACCTAAAAGCCCAAACTTGAATGCCAAATTTAAATCACCCGCTGGGGCAATTCAAGGCCGCCTTTATTTGTTGCACTGTGGTGCTTATCAGATTGTTCACTGTCGATACCGACTCAATATTGAGCTTTGCAGATGGCAAACTGCTCACTAATATCTGAAATGCCACTGTTACGAGAGACCCGTATGAACTCCCCATTGGGTTAGAGCTAGTTGAGGCACCACCGCCGGGCCCACCGACCCGCCCGTCTGGTAGAATTGTAAAACCTGAGGATGGCTGGAGAGGGATGTTCGTCGGATCCTCGCCGCTCATCACGATGTCTACGTAATTAATTTCGACCGGTGAATATACGACTAGGGAACCCGATGAATCAGTGCAGCTCTCTTGTAGAATTAGCATGCTGTTCTGCTGACTTGCATTCAAACCCTGCTTGTTTTGTACAACACAAATTTAATATAACAATTTAAACTAATGAGGGGAGTTTATGCAACAGCTTTTTTTTTTGCATGCTAATTTAAGCAACACTTACACGAAGGAGGGAAATGCAATTGCCCGGATGCGATCCAGTTGCGATACTAGCGACCTCTTGCACTGCGTTGCCGCTAGAGAGAACATCCCACTGTTAAAATTTCATTAAAAAAAAGGTCAAATTTTTATAGTAAAATAAGTAAAAATATAGAAAATGAGTACATGATTGGATATGAATATAAAAGTAAACCTGGGACCGCTCGTCCTTTAAAAAGTTGAAGACCCTTTCGCAAGAAATGGGAAGCCAAATAGAGGTGGCGGCACTGAGGACAACGCCATTGGGTTGTCCGGGTTCAGAGCTCCGGTGAACCGTAACCCGCACACCCTCATCGTGTACACCCGATAAGGCTGTCCAGCGGTGCATTTGAGAGGCACTCAAACTGGCACAAAAGTTGTTCACCATTTTTTGTGACAATTTCATCATGCTCCTCTTACCTTCCGGAGTAACTGAAAATCAAAACTGAATATATTAATCAGTGAAAAACAAACTATTAGATAAGAAAAATCAATGTTGAATATAAACATAATTACCTACGCCAATGTCCCTCGGTGAGTTGGCAACGGCCATAAGACAAGCGAACCGTTCACAAGTCCTTTGTAAGGTGGCAAGCCACCGCTGTGCACCAAATGCTGCACCACTTATGACAAGCTCACGGTATAATAGATGGACCAGAGTTTTGTCTTCGATTTCCATGTGCTCCACCCAAGTAATCTAAATCACGACATTAAGTTTAGATAACATAAAAAAAATTTGGCAATCGAGATTAGTCTAAAAGAGCAGAATAGTTTTGCTATTTGCTGAAATGATAACCAGACAGACCCAAGTAATCTAAGAATTTGTTGCAAGTATAATTGTTGCTCAAGTTTTCTGCCGTGTTTTCTCATGTGCCGCATAATAAAAAAAATAGTGTTCTAGCTTGTTGTTTGATCCACGGAACACGTTCATGGATGCATTCCATATTCAAGTTAATTTGGCCTTTTAAGTTATTCTCTTTGTGTTCTATCAGAGCGAAAGAGAAATTAAATTAAACTTAATGAAATTAATACTTCCTATCAATATTGAAAATATACCCTGATTTTGAGAGCACAGAGTTACATGCCGTGTCATCTGATTTTCAGCTCTTTTTTTTAGTTTCTTAATTCCCATATTTAAAATGTTCCTTTTATTATATTCTCTTAAATGATCATTTTCTTATATTTGTCATCATCTGTCTCACTTAATGTTTTGATCAGACTATGTTGTTTGATATGATTTCAAATGGTCCAATGGTTTTAAATTTGTGCAAATAAAGAAACAGAGTACAGAGTTCAAGAAGATTATAAGTTTCTAATTTTACCTTGGAATAGCCATTGGGAATTTCTTGAATGAGACAGCCTGAGGGGAGCCGTCTGGTGTTAGAATGGGTCGGGAATTCTCTCGACAAATCAACTGACACGTCAGCTATGGCCCACAGGCCTTGTTCTATCTGCCGGCAATAGCGCAAGAAGCAGAACTCCCTTGTTGGCACCATGGGGGAAAGCACATTCAACTCTTCATACATCTATATTTCAATTAAGTTCAATAATCAGAAAAGAAATACGATAGAATTCACCATTTAAATGAAATTTGCGAGACATCAACAAGTGATAAACGAATGTATACCAAGAGCAAGGAGCCGCTCCTCCCGGCCATCCCATTTGCGAGTATATCAACTGTTCTTGTCTTGGAGATAATGGTAGAAAAGAACTCAATCCACTTGCTCTGCACCAAATGTCACACGTATAAATAAGCTTAAGATACAAGCTTCACAAATTTTATAACCTGAACTATGAAGAAACTGGGAAAAAAAAAAGAGACAACTCACCGAGTCCAAAAACATATCGACCAATGAAACAGCATTCATAAAAACCAACGCAGAATCCCTCGAGGTTTCAACACGAATATCTGGGGGCCGAAACCGACTGCCCGGTTTAGGGAACAAGCTGTCATAAGCATCGAGGCTAAGCACCTCTCTCCCGTCTCCTTGTTTAACCCACAACGGCTCGTCACACTGAGCAAGTCTAACAAGCTCATCCATAGCAGCTGTTGCCATCTCCGCCATTATCGGCTTCTCCATATCCGAAATAGCAGTAGGAAAAGAAAACGGCATGTTAGACGAACCACCAGTTAGCAAATCAAGGTCGAGAGATGGGCCCACCGACGGGCTCCCGAGACCACCTACTGTGAGATCCAGCGAAGAGATAGACAATGGCTGCACCGGCGGAAGCTGTGTTATGGGCCTCCCAAGATACTTGGATGTCAAGCCAGCGACCCTATCCAGCTGCATTTTTAAAAGAAAAAAAAATTGGAAAACAATAAAAAAGGCTCAAAAAAAGAAATGGTGAGTAAATAAAAAATTGAAATTACATAAATGCACACCTCTTCTTTCAATCGAGCATTCTCCATTCTGAGTTTCTGTTCATCAAAGTAGCAGTCCTCGGAAACCGGAGGAGCGCCGCAGTGGGGGCATATGATGTTCTTCAAGGCCTCGCGCATGGCGATATTCTCACACCGGATTTTATCATTCTCTGCTCGGAGGAAGCAGTTGTCCGCTCTCTCATGCTGTGCCTGTTAAAAATTCATTTACAAATCAAGTAAACAAATAATAATAATGTGTTCGAATCAGAATGGCAAAGGAAAGGATGGGGGAGAAGTTTCGGTTTCGGTTTCTGTTTGGGTTTTTCTGTCTCAGTCGCTTTCCCATAACAGTTTGTTCGAAAAAGACAACAAAAAGGGGAGGGAGAAAAGGGTAAAATGATGTTACCTTCATCTGAGTTCTCCTGTTCTGAAACCAGAACTTGATCTGGCGAGGATCCAATCCCAGTTCCCTGCTCAGTTGCATCCTCTGTTTCTCGTCTGGATGCGGACATTCCTTAAACATCCTATAAAAACCCACCAATTTTTTTTTATTTAAAATTATCAAATAACAAAAAAAACAAAAATGAAAAATTTGAATGAAAAAACGACAAAAGATATACGCTTCGAGTTGTTGAATCTGGCGGGGAGTGTGGCGGTGGTAGCGTGTCTTCCTCTTCTGTCTATCGGAGCCACCACCACTATCAGGTTCTTCTCCAAAATCCATCTTTCGTTTTTCTCCTACTTCAGCTGCCAATCAAAAGCAACTCCCTTTATTACTAAAGATTGAACAATTCCGAGGTCAAAAACAGAGAAGATGGATGGCGTCAGTCTGTTTACTAGACTAGTGGTACTCCGTCTCCTCACCTCTTCTATTGCACAAGCTTAAACCAGAGTGAGAGAGAGAGAGAGCGAGAGAGTGAGAGAGAGAGAGAGAGGTGATGGGAAAGGGGAGGCTGTAGCGGTCGGAAATAGCGCCCACAATGGGGGAAATGAGAATTTAAGAGAAGAGAGAGAGGGGTGTTTGTGTCTATTAAGGCAAAGGGATACGGAGGGGGTCTCTTTGAGCAGAGAGAGAGAGAGAGAGGGAGGTAACTGATGCGAATTTAGAGCTGGGGATTTAAATTCATTGCTCGTTGTTCGAGGGACCTCCGCCTTCTCTCGCTCTTACTACCTCTCTAAGCTTATTTGCCTTCCCTCTCCTCTTGCGCCTTCCGAGAAACACAAACATCCCTACTCCCGTTCCAGTCCGTAAATGAATAGACCGTAATATAGTGATGCAACCTCAAATTGTAATTTGTAATGAAATATATTTTTTAATTTACGCCGTCTCCTCCGAAGAGTTATATGTTATCATATATAAGATATTTATGGAGCCAACTGATAACTTTACGTATGCTTTAAACACGTGTGACATATGCCGGCGCGTTGAGTATCATCTTACAAAATAACTTTTATAGAGTATCATAAATTCTTCGTAAGTTTACTTTTAAAAATCAAAAATAATAAAAGTAGGACATTTTATCTCAAAAATTTATAGTAAAAAAAATAAGATATCATAAATTATGAAATATCTTCTATTACACGTATCGATTTTACACTTAAAAAATATTTTATGACTTAAAAGTAAGTTTTTATATTAAAGTAATATTTGCATTTTTACACTTAATTAGTAATATTGCATTTTCTATTAAATGTCTTCTTACTGATAATATCTGAATCTAAATTAACTATTTATATTTCTTGAATTTTGTAGAAATAAATAGATAACTTATAAACTTATTGGTATTGACTAGATAGATAATAAAAAATGCAAAATAATTCATTATTTTTTTTAATCTATTCTAGTCAATATCAATAAGTTTTTTTTAAAAAAAATAAATTATTGATACCGACTAAAATTGATAATAAAAAATGTAAATTTTTTAAAACATATGAGCATAGTAAGAGTTATTGCTTTTGACTCCAATAATATGCATTATTTCCAAAAGAATTTCTTTTGTTTCCCAAACGTTATTATCTAAGTTTTATTTTTGGCATATGTACTAGTGTACACCGAGTTTATATAACAGTTTTACCGTTCATTTCTTGATGTTGGGTTGGGTTGGCACAGCTGGAGCCATTAAAGCGGGACATCAACGAAACGTCTCGGGTTCGGATCCTTTCTGTGCCCGTTAAACAGGTGTGGCCTGCATAGAGGATCCGACTCTGTTGAGAAAAGCAGAGTTCTACCTTTTCCAATCTCAACCATTCAAAAATTTTCATTTACGTATCTTGAAAAAGAAACTTTTTCATGCACAAATCTCAACGAATTTGAATGATTGAGATTGGAAAAACAGGACTCTGTTTTTCTCTAAAAAAAAAAACAGTAGAGTTCATTCCCTGCATAGATAGAGATGTAAATTCGTGTCCTGAATTGTTTTGTCATGACTAATTATGTCGTAATTTGAGTCAAGTGTCATTCCGTACTGTGATTAAGTTAAATTTTCAAATATTGTATTGCTTAGATCAAAATTATAGAAATAATCATGACACGTGAATGGTCATGACACATTAGTCAAGTTGTGATCATACGTGACGTGACTGATTATATTTGATCACGTCTAGTCATGTTTGATCACATTTAACTTTTTTTTTCAAATTTAAATTAGTTTAAGCATAAATTAGAAGAAAAAATTGTAATAATTATAAAAAAAAAAACAATGTTGTAAAAAATTTATGTATCAAAAATATAAATATATTGTTCGGAATTAGACTTGATATTTAGATAAATAATGTTATTTTAGTGACATATAGTGATGCACGTCTGGTCACGTTATATGCTATGATCATACTAATTTGTGTATCATGTTATTTATTTAGAAAAATAATATAAATAGTCACAACACACAAATCAGAATTTTTTTTATAAACCATAATTAAAAAAAAAAAATTTACGAAACTAACATGATTACTTTTTTTTTTACAAAAACCATAAGAGCTGAAATGGTATTTCGAAAAAAAAATTCTATTGCGGACTGAAATGCCATTTCGGTCCGGTTCCCTTTTTGAATTTTCTACGGCAGCTCATATGAAAACTTGTGAAACCAGTACCACAGAAAATCCAAAAAGGAGACCGAACCGAAATGTCATTTCGGTCCGGAATAAAAAAAAAAAATTCGGACTGAAATGGCATTTCGGTTTTTATGATTTTTGTAAAAAAAAAAATAATCAACTAATCATATTAGCTTGGTAAAAAAACAAAATTTTAATTATAATTTATAAAAAAAATTCCACAAATCACACCACATAACTGACATGGTGTGCCAGAAACCATGACGTGTTGAATCACCATCCCGGCGAGACTCAGTGACTTTTTTACATCACTTCAGTATAGGCCATCTGAACACATGTTTGAAACGTTGGTTGGGGAGATAACCAGAGGGAGTCAAATAGATAATCTCCAGATCCAAAACCACAATCTCTAGGGAAATATAATGGCATTTAAAGGCCTACCTCAATATTGATACAGGATTATTGGGATCCAACCCCAAACGAACCAAATCCCAACGTGGCGTTATTATTGAATTGGGCTCTGTGTTTTGGATCTTATTACCAGGTTAAATCAAGTGAGTGTGAGCGTGTGTTTTAAACAACGCCAAATTATGACTTTTTACTTGTGTTGTACTGAACAGTTAATTTGACTTGGCATTTCTAGAGAGGCGCTAGATTACATTGTTTAATCATGTGTGTCTTCCTAGTTTTTATATATAGTTAGTTACCTTTAATTGCTGATTTTCTTAAAGTTAGTTGACACAATTTTACTATTATTATTATATAACTTATTTTTTAATAAAGCTAGTCTAGGAGTTCAACATGGTCAAAGATTTTGCTATGCATACTGACACTTGAAAAGAGGTAATTTTGTCAGAAAAAAATATTAGTTTAATCTGTTATGTAAACTATTATGTACATCAAATGATGTACTTGTGAACTGGAGGTGGTTGCATACTTGCATGCACATCAATGCTATTGCTAGCAAATGGGGAAATAAATCTGCTGCGATCCGACACGTGTGAATAGTAACTCTGAAATTTCTGTTTTTTCAAATTCAGCCGTTAATTTTTTCTGTACACGCATCTCGAAACAATTAATTTTTCTGTGCACGCATCTCGAAATAATTCAACAGCTAGATTGAGGAAAGCAGGAATTGCAGGGTTACTGTTCACAGTGACGGATCGCAGCAGATTCGGATCCTAGCAAATGGACTTGTTATGCTCTGTTGCTCTAATATCTCTGTACAAAATATAAATATATTCTCCAGTTATTGGAATATAAAAAAAATACTTCATCAAGGAAAAGAATAAAAAGATCTTATATTTCTAATACATTTAAATAAATTTATGTTGATATTTGAATTCAAAACAATACCTACCATTCAATATTAATGATAACTTTTAATTAAACAATTCATTATGGGATGATGATGATAATAATAAAGCTTGTTCTGATGAAAGCTGATGAGCAATTATATTTGACACATTGTCTTGAAGTACTAATAAATACTAAATTAGTCAGATCTTTTAAGAAAAAAAAGAACAATTAAGAAAGGTGCATCATTTTAGTGATTAACAATTTGATTGCAGCATTATCATAATTTCATTTAATGGACGAGTCTAACAATGTCACAATTTAAGTAATCATAAACTTGTCTTGCAATAAGGGCTAAATTAAGGAGCTTTTTTTTTCAAATTTCTTCCAAAATAAATGTGTTTTTATTTATTACTTTTTTCATAAAACAGCGAAACAACGAAAATGTTTTTACGGTACCTTAATTTTCGACATATCGTTATCATTAAAATGAAATTATCACTGATAAATTGTTCAAAGAAGCTTAATGATAAAGTTATTAAACTGAACGATAATGCTATTAATGTCAATAATAAATACACGTATATTGTTTGGTTCGGTCATAAACTGTTCAAGGCTCATCGTTAATAAGTTTTTCGGTTTTAAACTCCTTCACTGGTAACTTTTATGTTTGGTGTTTCATGAAGTTCTCTTCAAATAAGTCGAATGATAACATCATTAAATTGATATCTAAAAATGTATAATAAATTAATAATGATAATTGTAGCAATAAAAATATTATTATATCTAAAATGCTTTTTCCTATTAGTGTATTTTCCTAAAAATACATATGCTTTCTACCATGCCACCTCTCATCCTCTACTTAGACAAATAAATTCATATGTAATGTCTATCAAATACTAATTAATATCCGTTGAATAATTATTCACATGATGCTTATAGTATACTTATTCAATATGTATCGGAAATTAACGTGTCTTATTATTATTGAAGTAATTTGACTTCCGTATAACGTTGTTCAGGGGTAGAACTAGAAAATCACAATAGGGATGACTAAAATTTAAAAAACATGGTAGACGTAATTCAAATTTAAGTTCTTACGCTCACAAAATAGAGCTCTAGTTACTAGTCTACAAGTTAAAAATTGATATTTTATGAAGAAGACTGGACTATATAAATCAATTAAATTTCAATATACATAATTAATATTTTGAAATCATAGAGGTGACTTAATTACTGCTGACTAATCTTTAGATCCGTCTCTGACATCAGCTGTACCTATAACTCCACGTATCCACGCAGATTATCTCCGGGCATGTAATTTTTTTTTCATAAAACCTTAAATTTTTTAATATCATATTATATATTAAAAAAATAAGAGGAGGGTTCAAATGCCTTCATTTTTTGTGTCTCTACGATGCCTCCATTTTTAAAAACTTTAATAACTCAAAATTTAAAACTTAAATGTCAAAATAAAACCATTGGATGTGATCTACATCATTTTATCTATGTGCTCATAAAAAATTATCACATTTTAATTTTGTTTTTAAGTGAATCAATAACTTGAAAAATCAACATCTAAGAATTATTCACATTAGTACGTTTTTTACAAGCTCTTGATGACAACCAAAACAAAATTGAAATGTCATAATATTTTACAAGTGCATAGATAAAATGATGTAGATCATATTCAATGGTTTTATTTTGACTTTTAAGTTTTAAATTTTGAGTTATTAAAGTTTATAAAAATGGAGGCACGGTGGAGACATGAGAAATGAAGGCATTTGAATCCTCTTCAAAAAATAATTATGCATGCATAAATTTTTTGTTTAAAATGTGTATACTTATCTATTATAAGAAAAAAAAAAGTTTACTTTTAAGAAAATAGAAAATAAGTATCTATAAAAACTAAAAGTTATCATCGTAATTTTTTCAAAAAATTATGTGCCCACATATATTTGTGTCACATCAGATAAGACACTCGTCATTATATTCTTGCAATATAGATTTTTTTCACAAATTGTTACAAAGATCCAACCCAACAATATCATCCATTTGTGTGTGATTTTAACTCGCCGAACAAGAAATTTTGCAAATCATAAAAATAATTTTCCTTTTGGGTGAGGTTATGGTAATATTCACATTACACAATTGTTCACGCTATGAACTCATATAGTCATTTTTTTATTTTTAAATATATTCACATTAATCTGAACCGTTTAACATTATTTCATTTGTAAATATATTTACTGATCAAATTTTATATTTTTTTAAAAAAATTATTATTTTTTCAGATAGATAGAAAATCATTTGATTTGAGAAATCTGAACTATTCAAAAGCAGTGTTATTTCACCTATCTAAAAAAAGTAAAAAATCTAACAGATGTAAAATTTGGTCTGCACGTAACATTTTGATATAAAGATTATGTTTAATGGTTCGGATCAACTGTTTGAATTTTAAAAATAGAAATATGGTTCCATAGCACATATTGATTTGTAATATGCATATTACCATCTCACTCATTTTATTTTATTATATCATTTGATCATGAGAAATGCGCACCGTAGTGTGCGCAGCAGCGTCTTAGAGCCCGAACTATCTGAAGTAAATTTAAAATTGCAGTTTGGATTCATACTGTTCGATCATAATCTAAACTAATTCGGCTCAAGCTGGAATGCACCGTGCACCTTAATATTTATGCCAAGGCTAATCAGACGATCCGGATCTAAATTGTGACCTTAGTTGATATGAATTCCATCTTTACCCCCACTCTCTGCCGAATCGGACTCTGCTGCTTTTCTGAGAGAAAAGGAGGACCCTCCTTTTCCGAATCCAACGATTCAAAATTCGTTGAGATTTGTGCATGAAAAGATTTCTTTATCGAGATACGTGAATAAAAATTTTGAATCGTTGGATTCGGAAAAGGAGGGTCTCCTTTTCTCTCAGAAAAGCAGCAAAGTCGGATCCCTCTCTGCCACCCCACACACAAACAAGTATCTTCTCAGGTACTGTAGAGTGGGAATTCACATTCTCCCTGGTACCCTAAACAGGAATCTTTTAGAATTAGTGGATCTGAACCGTTCTTTTTAACTTTGCACGAATCTCAAAGCTCAATAATACTGCCCCTGTGCTAGCCCGAATCTCAAAGCGGATGAGAGTAAATCTCAAACCGTAAAGTGAAGGGAATCTTTTACACATATTGGAGATGATACTTGTTCGTAAAGTGGAGCTCACAACTTTACGACTCAGACTTACTTCTAGCTAAGTCTAACTAAATCAGGTGCTTATTGAAGATATAGAGATCCCTTTTAAAATCTGTGCCAAGTCAAAACAACGGTTCAAAACCACTAATTTTAATTTTAATAGATTATCTTTTACGACAGTGGAATGATCCGAATTCCACACACACCCACACGGTCACAAACCTAGGCATGACAGCTTCACCAGCGTACATATTGTCTCTACGCAAAACTTAAGTTTGAGCGAATGCGCATCCTCTGCATTAACTCAAAAGAGAATCTTTTGAGTTAATAAATCTCAACCGTCTGATTTTAAACGAAGCCATTTCAGCTCATACCTATAATATAGGAGGCCTTTTAATATTAGTATGGATCTAGTTTGCACGAATCTTAAAACAAATTGGATGGTGGAGATACATTAACTCAAAAGATTCCCTTTTGAGTTAAATGCATAGGATACGAATTCAGTTTGAGCTGGCCCACTTTGCACCGTTCTACAACTTAAAGTTTGTGTGCTGTTGCAAAAACCTTTTGCCCCAAAAAATACACACCAGCTCCGGTCATTAATTTGCTCATAATTGTTTAATAATAAATAACAGCACGGAAAGAATCATAATTAATAAGATTTCATGATTTGAGAATTGTTGCAATAATAATAAGCTAACATGTGAATTCTACTTCTCTTTGATGATACGCGCTTCATGATAAATGAAAATGAAATTAATGATTTTTAATTTTTTATTGGGTACAATGTCCATCGCTATATTATTATTATTATTATCATTATCTTTGATATAGTGTACTACAGTATGAACTCAAAATCAAATTCTAAGAGAGATTAAATTAAGAGTTTAATTTAAGAAGGATGTGTCAGTGGGTTATATATATGTACTGATGGAACTAAAATAAAGAAACAAAATAGATTAATGACTTTAATTTGGTACATTGAATGTCATATATAGCTTAATTCATGGTCATTAATTCAATGTATCTGATCTTTCGCAATAATTAGTATTTTTTGTTTCCTAAAAAAACCAGATTTTGATGCATTGAATCAAAACAATTACTCTTTATTTCTCCAATAACTAGGGGTGTTCATTGGGTCCGGTTTAGTCGGTTTTGAACCGAACCGAATTAGTTTGGACCAAACGGTTCGGTTTGTTCGGTTCGGTTCGGTTTGAAATTTTTTAAAACCGAAATAACCGAACCGACCGAACTTTTATATATTATGAATTTGGTCCGGACCGTTCCGGTTTATTTCTTAATATCCCGGTTATTTCTTAATCAATTGTTTTAAATACTTCGGTTTATTTCTTAATATTCCGGTTTATTTCTTAATATAATTCGGTTTATTATAAATCAATTGCTTTAAATAAAAAAATTAATATATTTTGGTTTGAACCGAACAAACCGAAATAAAACTTTGGTTCGCTTTGGTTCGGTTGCAATGCTAAACCGATGAACACCCCTACCAATAACCTTAAAATCCATTGAATTTGTTCTTGCACTAAAGCTGTACATGATATACTTACCTGTAAAATTTGGTTTATCATTACTCCGAGATTAATTGCACATAGTAAATGTGCTAGCCTTGAGCAAATCTGGCAGTACATGCACAACGATTACATAATATCTTCCTTTTATTGTACATAATTATCGTATTAAATTGGTGCAGAGGTTAATTTGTATAAGATAAACATTCCTACGCAGGAGCGGATCCAGGATCTTAGTCAGGAGGGCAAAAAAAATATCAAATCGGGTTTAAATCCATTAACCAATTGGGTACTCGATAAAAAACAATGCTTTAACTTATACTTTTCAATGCTTTGACTTGTAATTTCTGATGCTTTGACTTATAATTCTAATTACCAATCAAAATTCAACAAATTTATTTCAATTTTAACCCTAAATTTAACCCGAATTACAAATCAAACGTCCAGAGAGGGGCAAAAAAAATTTCAGAGGGAGACAAAGTCGGTCGGAACCGATAAATCTCCACTAAAACTCAAAATCCAGGGGGGGCAGCTGCCCCCCGGATACACCTGGGTCCGCCCTTGTTCCTACGTGGATGATAATTATTAATTATTTTCTCCATGCACCACCGTCATATAATTAATGTAGTTCTTTTACATTTTTTTTTACTTTTTAAAGTAATCATCAAGATATATTTTATTGAACTATTTAAAAAAAATTAAAAAAATCTTTGAGCTACAATTTATTGCATAAAGTTATTCATGTGTTGTGCATATCTGACTATATCAATAATTCACTATGCTTTTTCCTATTAGTGTATTTTATAAAATTATTAGCTACGTCATAAACTGAGAAGGGAGAGAATTAGAAGGATGAACTTAGTCTTTGAGTTTTTTCTCATTACAAGAAATTATTTACAGCCATTAAAAAAAAATACAATATTTATCCTCTCTTAAATTTTTATTAGTAGCTCTGTTAGTTGTTACATATATAATAAAAAAAAAATAGGTGGGATTCATTGATGATCATTTAAGTCACAAGTTTGACAATATTTTTAATTAAGTCAATATTTTTAAAAGATGATAATAATAATAATAATAAATACATTGTTGGGCTTATAGATTGATTAATTTAATATCAAATATTATACATTTGAATATCATTGATTTTATATTTAATGAAAGACCGTTAAATGTAATTATTAGAAATTTTAATCATTAGATGCACGGTTAAATTTAAATCCAATTTCATCATTTTATGTGTAATATTATTAAATGTATTGTCCATATCATTATTTCAGGATTTTTTTTTTTAAATAAATTTAGAATTGATTTTTACCATATTTTTTAAAAGAAAATGAGGCGAACTCAAAGGACGACATTTACATTTTAATAATTCATCCCATATTGGTTGTATCATCAAATTTGTTTGATCTTTTCAGATATAGAGCCAGAACTTCAAGTTACGAGGATCAATTATATAAAATTTTCATGTTAAGTATGAGAATTAATTTTACAGTTTTCATAACATTTTACTCTAATAGACATAAAAAATTATGTATAAGCACCGAAATTTTCATGTTAAATTGTATGCCAGAATTATTATACGACGCAGTAAATAGTCTATTTTATGACTTTTTTGTGAGAAATTACTATTTAAAAGCTATATTGAGATATCACTAATAGATATTTAAACATGCAAAACTTGACCATCATTTTTATCTCAACGAAAAAAAACTATTTTTTTTTATCACCTTAGCATGTTTTTGGAGGTTAGATAAATTTAATCCGACACAAAATAACAAAAGATTTAATTTTACACACGTGTGGAATAAAAAACAATAATTGAAAATCATTAAAGACCAAATTGGATTTGTGGAGACACACAATAAATAATACCATAAATAGGGTCAATAATTGGTAATCTTTGCATTTGCTGACAATAAAATTTTAAGAACAAAAATTAAATAAACAGAACAGATAACAAAATGGCCTTTTCCGAGAATAATTCACTAACCTAACAATAACTGGGCTATGAAAAAGATGGCCATCAATACGGTTGAGGTTTAGAGCTTTGATTTATGGGCTTCATGCTGGCCGACTAGTAGCAATAGAACGGGTGATGATATTAACAGATCAGTTTTGGCTTCATGCAGCGCACGGAGTACAGAATTAAAACATCGCTGCATATGATTAGTGAGCTGCATGAAGCTAAAACTGCTCTGTTAAAATCTTTACCCCAATATAACCCACAAAATTAAGGAAAAAAAATAGTGCATTTAGTAAGGATTTAATGGTTGAAGTAGTGCCTCATTAATCATACTGGTCCCTTGTAATATAAAAAATTAATAACTTCGTCTTTGCACTAACAAAAAATTAACAATATTAATATAGAAACTTTAAATGATTAGATGAAGATGTCCCCAGCCATTCAATGATTTGTGTTTCCTCTGTTTGACAATCGACGTTAAATTAATTTAATATTTTCAATCATTATCCTCTTATCATACATGAATATTAATACCTCTTAAGGCACTGTTAAAGAGGACTTTTATTTCATCAAAATAAAACAGTTCCATAGGCGTTTTTAATTTAAAACAACAAAATCCAACTTTTAATATTCCTTTTATCGTCATTACTGGTCATTCCTAATCTTTTCGAACTTTAATACAACAATAGCACAAAAAAACTTAGAAGTTTCAAAATAAATTTTATTCTGCTTGGGCACAATTGCTGCCTTTTTATGAGTGTTTTGATAGAAAAAAAATATTAGAACTGTGGTTACTCAAAGGTCGAAAGTTCAAATTTCTCTTACGACTTCGTAGTCTCTGCGAAGATTTTAAAAAAAAATTCACAAAAACTTAAAACGGTTTTTAGCATAAATCGTTAGTAATGGTTTATACTGCAGATGTAAGTTGTTAAATTTTTTAGGAAGAACGGAATAATTTGTTTGTATATTCATTGAAACATTCTAAATTACTTATTTGACTTGTTGTATGTGTTTTTTTTATCAATGGAATTGTTAGTTAACACTTAAAAGTCACTAACCCTTAAAAAAAACAATACACTTAAATATCTTGTTTCCTATTTTTAATTAAAATACTTTCTCATTTTCCATTATGTTTATTAAATCTGAAAATATTAAATTTAATTAATCGTTTACTTCTATTTAATATGAAATACTTGTTTTGTCCTATTTTAAAATGACACGTCCATTTAACTTGCATCGATCTGTCTTTTTTTTTTAATGTGATTTTGTCTAGCATAGAACAGACTCTGCTGCTTTAGAGAAAAATATGATTCTGCTTTTCTGATTCTAACCATTCAAATTCGTTGAGATTTGTGCATGAAAAAGTTTCATTATCGAAATTATATGCGAATGAAAAATTTTAAATGGTTGAAATCGGAAAAGCAGGACTTTACTTTTCTCTAAGAAAAACAGCAGAGTCGGATCCTATCTAGCACCAGCTATGCAATCTGCCCCTCTAGTTGCTAGAGGAAGTAAGCAAGCGTAGAAGAAGAAATTGACATGAGAGGAACATAGGTTGCACAACTGACGCTAGGCAAAATTACAGAAAAAGTGATGGAGTGCTGCAAGCAAAATGGACATGTCCATTTAAAAATAGACAATATAAAAGTTATAACTAAATGATTAATTAAATTTATAAAATTTCAGATTTAGTATTTTAATTTAAAATGAATAAATCAAAGGTTAATCATTTTTATAAAAAAAAATAGACAATATAAAATATTTCAAAAGACTTATCAATAATTTTCTCTGTTTTTTTTAAAACTTCCACCGTTAAACTAAAAAAGTAAAAGAAGAAGAAAAAAAAAAATTTTAGCAGTGAATTGGACTTCGATTCACTAGAATATATTACAAGGCCTCTGACGGGTCCGGATCCCCTAAAGTTGGGTTACTTCACTGGATCCGAATTCCTGACAGTACCCCTCCATCCAGATCCAATTTTTTTTTTTTTTTTTTGAGGTGAAGCCCGTAGGCATGATCCAAAAATTGCCCATATGGCAATATAGAACTCCTAAACGGCCTGGCCATCTCTGTGCTCGCAATCCGTCGTCTCCAAGACTCCAACAAAAGAAGTAAAGAACAAAGCAATCCAATAATCAGTACGACCCAACTCTATTAGCGCGCCAAAATGGAGGCGCCTTCGCCGGAGCCACCAGACAACCGCCTCACCACCGTCAACACCTCCACCTCCTCTCTGTTCCCTGTCTTTCCTACGTCCTCAAACCCTACTTATTCCCTCCCTCCTGCCTCCTCTAACAACCCGCAGTGGCTCTCCAATTCCAGCTTCACTTTCGACGTCTCCGCTATTCACTCCACTGTCGCGGCCGTTCCTCCAGAGGAATCAGATGAAGAAGCTCTTGAGTCTCCGAAGGATCGCAAGCCGCCAGTGGCGAAGTACGATCTCGTGAACTCTCCATCCCAGTCTGGTTTTGGATCGGGCACTGATGGAGAAGAGGAAGAAAAGCGTTCCAGAAGAAAGGAGAGTAGGAAGAAGAAGAAGAGGAGACGAGATAGAGATAAGCCGAGAGGGGGCGAGGCCAGTTCAAGGAAGTCAGGGGTTCAAGCCTGGGATAGGTCGGGTAAAAAACCCGAAAAGGATTATTACTTCGATGCTAGAGGGGATTCGGATAATCTGGCATATGGTACCCTTTACAGGTATATTTCTTTCTAATTAACACGTCAACTCATCTGAAAGTTAATTATGTAGTGTAAATTTTTCTCTAGCAGTATCCGATACTTAGAATGCATGAACGTTAAGGTATTTTTAAGTGCTGATTAGAAATGGTTAGAGTGAGCCTACATACTTGCAAAGTGCAGAACAGCAAGTGCTGTGGATCAATCTCTGTTACAAAGTTCAAACAATTGATCCAAACAGTTCAACTTCAACACGACCTCTATATAAAAATGTACTTGGAGACCAAATTTTTCATTTTTTAGAATTGTTTTGCTATTTTTTTAGATAGGTAGAACATCACCTGATCTAAAGATTTTGAAAGTAGTGATTTTCTACCTATTTAAAAAAAAGTAAAAAAAAAATCTGAGGAATGTAAAATTTGTCTCCAAGTATATTTTCATATGAAGATCATGTTGAGTGGTTTGGATCGATTGTTTGAACGTTGAAAACAGAGATACGATAGCATGGACCGATCCGCGCTTTGTAAAGTACTGTAGTCTCACTCAAATGGTTATTGTAATCTCCTTCTACGTATGAAAAATGTCAGTGGTACAATTCCAATTGCCTGATAGTGAGAAACTATTTGTAGAATGGACATAGCACGGTACAAGCTTCAGAGTAATTCAGACCCATCCGGGCATAATTTCAAGTTCTTTGACCGTACAAAACCGTCATTACATCTGGGTGAAGATGCAGATTTAGATGGTTTGGACAGCAAAGCCAGATCTCGAGGCCGTTACTTTTCGATCAAGTACACAGCTTTAGAACGAAACAAGGGTTATAAGCACCTCAAAATTTCACAGAAAAAGAATCCCTTTATGGTACCTGAGGAGTATGTTCCTCTGGAACCATTCTCTCTCCATGAAAATGATGGCGGTTCTTCTGAGGAGGTCGAGGAGTCATGGGAAGATGAAATAATTAAGAAAACAAGGGAGTTCAACAGGATGTCTCGTGAATTTCCACACGATGAGAAAGTATGGCTGTCTTTTGCTCAATTTCAGGTAAATATTTAGAATATTTTCTTTTAGCAAGTTCATTTGTCTCTGTGTAAGTTTCAGGTCAATTTGTTTTGCTTAATTGTACTTTATATTACGTGCTTTATTTTTTTTCTTTATTATTATTTTTGGTTTGATGAAAGGAGCTTTGGATACAATGCCTCATGCAGCTAGGGTCAAAATTGTTAGTAACTAGTAATTCATGTAATATCAATATACCTTAAACATCAAGCTAATTTAAACTGTTTTGTGCCATTTGCAAAATTTCCGAAAATGTTTGTTGTTAACTGACTAATTGGAGAAGCCTCGGTGTTATTTGCTTAGATGATAAATATTGGTTGTTGGTTTGTAAAAAAAGAAAGAAAAAAATTCCAACAATTATTATGTGACTGATTATAAAGTGATAAATTATGAACTTTGTAATAGGATAAGATTGCAAGTTCTCAACCTCAGAAGGCAGCGCGGTTGCAAACTCTTGAAAAGAAAATAAGCATACTAGAGAAGGCCGTGGAACTTAACCCAGACAGTGAAGAGCTCCTAATTTGTCTCTTGAGCTCGTACCGAGATAGAGCCACGACTGAAGCACTCTTCGCTAGATGGGAGAGAATACTAGTCAAGCATTCCGATAGTGTCAGATTGTGGAAGGAGTACCTACTTGTTCGCCAGGGCGAGTTCTCCCGGTTCAAGGTCTCTGACATGCGTCAGAGCTATGCTTATGCTATTCAAGCTCTATCTTTAGCCTGCTACAAGCTCTCTAGGCAGGTTCATCTCTACCTTTCTTTTCTTTCAGTTTCTTGTTTTTTCTTTTTTTCTTTTTAGTTTAACCGTAAATTTATTAAATTTCATTATGGTGTGAACACATCAGAAGAGTATTCTCTCAAGAAAGCAGGGCGGTGATAGTGATCATTAATGATGCACAGAAGTGGTACCACAACAGTTAAGAGTTAAAGGCAATGTGCACAAGAGACATAGGATAGACTCTGCCAGAATATATTTTACTTTTATTTCAGTGCTTTTCAGTGGTTGGTGGGGGTTTCTAAGTTTATGCCGTATGTAATTATGTAACTATGGAGGCTGTTAAAGCTTTTTCTTATTAATGCAATCGTCACTGGGCAACTTGCACATTGACCTTCAAAAAAGCAAAATTTATGAAATTTTGTTAATTTCTTTAATCATACAGGATTCTCAAATTGGTGATCAGGTGTGGCCAAGTTCTCTCCTAGTGCAGATAGAACTTGGTCTAGCTGACATCTTTGTAAATCTATGCCGGTTTGAGTGGCAAACAGGTCATAAAGAGCTAGCAACTGGCTTGTTCCAATCTCAGATTGAGTATAGTTTGTTTAGCCCAATCTTGGATCTCACACCAGGCAGCAAAAAGAGACTGTTTGAGCATTTTTGGAATAGTTCTGGGGCACGGATCGGAGAAGGTGGGGCCCTAGGTTGGTCCTCGTGGCTGTCAAAGGATGAAGAAAGGCAGAGGAAGGTACTCATGCAGGTAAACTATCGATAGGAACCGTTTCTGTTGTCGTACCTGTAATGACTCATACCTACAACAAATGCGGTGCTAATATGCTGTAGTGTTTTAGACTATTGGTAAAGCATCGGTAGTGTATTTGCACGAACTGATTGTGTTATCATTTTGCAAGTGATCCCAATATTTTGCTGTATATTTGTAATTGACACCCATCAATTTTTTGGTTATTAGCTAACGACATCTAGCAATCAAAACACACGGTGTGAACTTATGAATGACTAAACTACCATTTTATACCCATAGCCTTTTCATAGTTACTTCACCAAATATTTTGATAACAAACCGATGCAAATTTTGAACCAGCATTAAAGTTTGTTTGGGCTTGATTTTATTCCAATTACTGCTTAATGGAATTATAGACCACACAGTTAGTTGAGTTGTCAATATTTTATAGAATTTTACCTATGCCATCACACATTCGTGCTGAACCACAATTGGGGCTATTAGCAAGTATCTAAAAAATTTACAGTTGGTTAATACGAGAAATATCAGGTACCTATTTTCTGGTACAGTACATTGTCAGTAAAATCTCTTTTCTGTTCAGGAAAGCTCACAAGAGGTAGAAACCGGAGGATGGAGTGGTTGGTTTGATCCTCGATCAAAAGAGAGTGAAACTAACACGGAATCTAATGGTGAAACAAGAGGAGAAACTTCTATTGCCGAAGAAAACAGTGAAGGTGCCTCTGACGATGAAAACAATCAAACACAGGATGTCGAGTCGTTGCTAAAGAAGCTTGGTATTGATGTCGATTCTGAGTCTCATAGTGAGGTTAAAGATGCTAAAGTTTGGCATAGGTGGTCCGAGGAGGAAGTATCAAGAGACTACAAGCAGTGGATGCCTGTTCGTGAAAATGCCGGTACATGGGATTACCCCCTCTGAGCTCGTTTTATTAAAGTCAATATTCGTTTTTTTAGTAATTCAATGTTCTTTTAAAATGGATCAGCTCATGAAGAAGGTGATGAACAACTTTCAAGGGTGATATTATTTGAAGATGTGGCTGACTACTTGTTCTCATTATCATCAGAGGCGGCTCGGTTTTCTCTTATCTGCCAGTTTATTGATTTCTTCGGTGGAGAAGTTTCAAAATGGTATTTTTAGGACTTTCTTTTATTGTCTATTTGTGTAAAGTAGGTTTTTGTTGAATAAATTTAACAAGAAATGCACTAATGATACAATGGTCATAATTTTTTATCATTTTTTTGTTTTTTGTTTTTGTGACTTCTAGGAGTTGTACCAACAATTCAAGTTGGCTTGATAAAATCCTGAGCTTAGAAGCTGTTCCTCGTCAAATTCTTGAAGATCTGAGAGTTGTCAAGGATAATGCAGAATTAATGTCTATTTTGGGCAGTTCAAGTGATTTCTCAAGAGATGCAACAATGGTGAAATTTCTAAAGAACTCAATAGTACTATGCCTAGAAGTTTTTCCACGTAATCACATTTTGGAGCAATCCCTTCTTGATCTCGAAGAGTCGTCTTCTACTACGAATAATTCCTCCTCTGATTTGGTTAATCCATCCCGTGCATTGGCTAAAAGCCTGCTGAAGAAAGATCGTCAGGTACATAATGACTTTATGTCCTGTAATTTTGTCAAAAAACTAATTTGTTGAATCTCAAGAAATTTGTGCTAATTATTTTTGCAATTTTTGCTGACTTCCATGGAAGGATTTTCTACTCTGCGGTATATATGCACAAACCGAGGCGGCCCATGGTAACGTTGATCTTGCAAGAAAGATATTTGACATGGCTTTGTTATCTATTGAAGGAGCTCCAAAGGTAACTATCCTACTTTTAATGGCTAATAGAATGCTTCTGTTTGATGAGATAACCCTGTCTAGAACTTGAATTTGTTCTCACAGTTCTGATTATAAATTTGTTCTTGAAACTATATGAAATATGTATCTAAATGTATTAAATCAAAAGTAGGATTTTCAAGATAAGGCTCCCCTGCTATATCTCTGGTACACCGAGGCGGAGATGGCTATTAATTCGGAGTCATCCACTCAGCATGTCTTGCACATCCTTTCCTGCCTAGGCAGCAATGCTAAATACACCCCGTTTATATCCCCCGTGTCAAGCCCTCAGATATTGCGGGTACGTCAGGGTTTCAAGGAGCAGATCAAGAGTTTGCAACCTGAATGGGCTCGTGGTTCTATAAAGGAGAGTGCTGTTGCTCTTGTTTGCGCAGCTTCTTTGTTTGAAACAATAACATCTGGTTTTTCTTGTGGACTTGAAGTAATAGAGGAGGCCTTTTCTATGGTCCTTCCAGGTCAGTTTTTTATGTTTTTTTTAATAAAACTGCAATAGATACTCAATGATGCCATTGAATTGCAGAAAGTACATCCTTCTCATTATTTGCCAAAATATAAAATGAGCTCACAGTGTTGGGAGATGCAACTTTGTTGTACACATTCCAAAAATTTAGTCGATTTCAACATAAAAGAATAAGATATCAATAAATAGACTGATGGACTAATTTGAAATAATGCAGTATGGTAACCGAGAACTAGATAAGTATAGTTCACGCTTGGAACTTTTACAAGATGTCATTTTCATGTTATTATGATTAACAATGTGATAAAATTGACAATGCAAGAAGACTTTTACAATAATAGCAGGACATTTTTGCAAATAGTACAATCAGGCAAATGTTTTATGCAATATGTCAATCTTAATTAATTTATGTTTTGGATTTATGTGCTTTTCTAAATTTTCCATTAATGTGTAATTTTTTTCTTAAGAAAGGAGAAACCACAGCTTGGAGCTAGAATGCCTGTGGGAATATTACATCAGGCTTATCCTTAGGCACATGAAACAATTAAAAATGTCGAGGGTATGGAAGAGTGTTTCTCAAGGATTACATATCTACCCCTTTAACCCCAAATCCTTCATTGCCATGCTATCTCTCAGCGCCTTCTACAGCGTTTCTAGTAAAGTTCGTCTCATACTTGACAAAACTGCTCAGAGGTTCGGTTTCTTTGTTTTTAAAGTTCTTTCGTTTTGGCATGGTTCTGTGCAAACTGCACCTAAAATTTGTCTATGTTTGAAGATAACATCAATATTTCCCATATTTGCCTCTGACATCCGACTATTTTGAATAGACTAATGTGATGGATATTATGGAATGATAGCATTTTTTTTCCCTGCTTGAAGTGAGTTTTTTTTTTTTTTTTTTTCTTTTTAACTAAATCCAAACAGACAGGATTTATATGAACTAATTGCACAATTATATGGTTGAGTTAAGATAGAAAAAGTAGAGACAATTCTGATACCTTTTCTGTTTGCCAACCCAAAGAAAGTCATGTTAGATGCAGGCATAAGATTAATGTATGTGAGAAAACATGCAACTTATTGTTCTAATTTGTTGGGCTTAATTTGTGATCACTGGTTTTTTTCTTCTTTGTAGGAACCCATCTGTAGTTGTCTGGCTTTTTGTCATATCTTTCGAGTGGGGTAGAGATGGGTCCCACAACAGGATTCACGGGCTGTTTGAAAAAGCTTTGGCGGATGACAGATTGCAGAAGTCAGTGCTGTTGTGGCGGTGGTACCTTGCTTATGAGACAGAGGTCAATTGTAATCCGGGTGCCGCCAGACGGGTTTTCTTCCGAGCTATTCATGCTTGTCCCTGGTACTTTTACATCTAACCCCTTTCTTCCTCCTCTAATTCGGCTGCCATGTATGCAAAACAGTAGGATATAATATTGCATTGACGGAATGAATTGCCACTCTATTAGTGCCCTGTCATTCCCACTATAATTGAAATTCTGAACAACGATGTTAAAATCGTTGATCGTGTTATATGTTGTGAGTAATGCATTCATATATAAAATTATGGAGTATTAGTTCTGTACAATCAGGAGTCTGGAGATTATAGTTTCCTTGGTAATTAATTTGGTACATTGATTTTTCCACCATGATTATGTACAAAACAAATAGTCGATTTTACAAATTTTTGCATGATTTCATTACTCTTGAAGTAAAGTAAGATCAGTTTCAGATTTGTTGTTTATATTGGAATTTTTTCTCTGTCATGCCTCCATTTTTTGAACTACAACACAACAACAAGAACAACAACCAAGCCTTTAGTCCCAAACTTTTGAACTACAATAACTTAAAATTTATAACTTAAATGTCAAAATAATACCGTTAGATATGATCTATATCATTTTCTCTATGCACACGTAAAAGATCACGACATCTCGATTTTCTTTTTATTAGTGTCAAGAGGTTGCAAAATTACACTGGTGGATAAATTCAGGACGTTAGTTTTTCAACTTATTGATTCATATAAAACTAAAATCGAAAAGTGATAATTTTTTATGTGCATAGAGAGAATAATATAGTTCACATCTAACGGTTTTATTTTGACATATAAATTTTAGCATTTTTGTTATTAAAAAATTAAAAAGTGGAGGCATGATGGGGGCGCAAAAAAATTGGAGGCATTTGAACCCTCTTTGTTAGGTGATATGCGATTATTCAAGGTTAAAAAATAAAGAAGAGAAGGTAAAAAAAAAAAAAATTGAAGTAGTGTGACAGCTCCACCCCTAAAAAAAGCATGGTTCTGTATTGTGTGACAGCGAAGCCTGTATAATTTTTCATTGCAGGTCGAAGAGTTTATGGTTAGATGGCTTCCAGAGACTAAGCTCAATTCTGACACTGAAGGAGCTATCAGATTTGCAAGAAGTAATGCGTGACAAAGAGTTGCATATTCGCACAGATATATATGAAATACTGTTACAAGATGAGATGGAAGTTTGAGTTTTTTTTTTTATTGTTCTTATTCTCCATTAGGAGTAGCATAACGGCTAGTTTGTTATTTAAAATGCCCTAATGTAGGTAACAGATGGCATAGATGTTGTACATTATGTTGCTATTTTAATTTACTTGTAATCTTTTTTTTACAAGTGCGTTTTTAATGCTCTGGTTTACATTTGTCCGAAAATTATGAAGTAACAGGTTATGTGTATCAGATGTTTGGTACAACTTCACAAATCATCTTTTTTCTCTAGAGTAACTCTCAAAAAACGCAAATTTACAAAATGTACTTTGAAGTTTCGAAATCTCCTAGAAATTATATTGAAACAATAGTGCGAGGAATATCGTGGAATGAAATGCTGCGCTTGAAAAGTCAATTTTGACAAAGAAACGAATCCATGGTGTCATGGTGGCTATATTTCAAGAAATGTTAATTGTTATTTTGCCTGAAAATTAGCACATGTTTACTTTTGTTTGAATTATAAGCAATGACTGGGAGAAATTTGTAGGGGCCTGGATGGGTTACTAGCACGATAGAGACAACTGGAATCTAGGTCATCTCATGAAAAAATCCTACAGAGCTTGACTTTGCTGATTTGTTCTAATATCAACAGACCATGTTTAAATGATTTTCTGAAGTTGCTTGGCTCAATGCTTTAATTGAATCCATTCCATTTCAACTGATTCCTTGCTTCATTTGTTTAGCAGTAGTTTTGCCTTATCTATTAAGTAGTTTTCATGGAAACGAATATGCTGAAATTCTCATTCGTGAAAAGTGTTCCTGAAATTTCTGCTTTTCCGAATCCAGCGGTCGAGCTGTTTCGAGATGTACATAGAAAAATCAGCTGTTTCGAGATACGTGCATAAAAAAAGTTGGACGGCTGAATTCGGAATTTTAGAGATTTCAGGAACATTGTTCACGAATGAGGGATTTCAGTAGATTTCAATTCAGTTTTCATGGGCGGAGTCATTGAGATTGGGGAATAAGTGTCATGTAATTTCATTTATGGAGAGAGGAGTAGAGTAATAGTATTATTTATTGTAAAAAATAGATTTTTTAAAGAATAAAAATAAACAAATTAATTCATAGGAGAAGCGTGGCACTCATTTGCTTATACATCCCTCCGCCTCTTGATTGTTAGCCATTGCTATTGATCTACAGTGTGATGTTTGTTTCGGATAGTTACTAAAATCCAAAATAAATTTGGAGCATTATTTTTCATCCTAGTTACTATTCTGAAGTATAAAAAAATTGACTATTTCTTAATTCGTAATGAAATTTGGGATATTATGTTACACTGTCAATTTTTTTGGTTCAATGCTGACTCGTTTGATAAACAAAAGAAATGAGCTAGAGAAGTAATTAGAAAAATATGATGGATAAGGAAAAGTGCTATTGGGAGAAATGCTTAGTGTGTTTTGCAACTAAAAATGAAATAACAATTATGACTATAAGAAGAGTATTATTTTTCTCTTCTCCCTTTTCTGTTTTTTTTTTCGATATTCGAAATAATGTTGAAATAAATAGTTTCCAGACAACTTAACCTTTTTTCCTGTAATACAGAAATAAATCAAATCAGATCAGAGCCTTTTTCCTCCTTCCCTTTTCAAAGTGCTTTGAGCTGCATGCATTCCACCTAGACTAAATTTGCAGATGAAACACTTAAAATTTTTTTAAGTCTTTTCTGCATAAAAGGGTAAATGTCTTGGTCCTTTTCTAATCATTGCAAAAGAAAAAGAAAAAAGAAAAAAGTAAAAAAATGATAAACTAGATAAAATACCCCATACCTGTTTTAAAGCCAAAAATCATACACTAGATATGACATGATACGTACATGTAAAATCAAGGTTCTAAATAGCGCGCTATAGAGGCGCTATAGCGGCGCTATAGCGTTTTTGGACCATAGAAGCTATGACGCTATTGCCGTGCAGTCCATGATAAGGTTCTAAATAGCGCGCTATAACGTTTTTTCAGCCGTTCCGCTATGACGCGATAAACGCTATTTAAAACATTGTGTAAAACTGATGCGTTGCATGAGGTCAAAATAATTCTGTTAGTATCAATATATACCCTCTAACTAAAAGTTATTTAACAATTTGGTAGTGTGTGCGAGGTGCTTATTACATTGCTAGTTACGGTTGAGACTTGAGACTGTTCATATATGGTAACGCCTGCTCAAAAACAGTACAATTCAACCGCAAAATATGGGTCTTTTTGTATCTTTCTCTTTTTCTTTTTTGTTCTCTGTTTGATGAGTCATGAATTGTGGGGATGCATGCGCATTACACATGTTTTGTAGCCTGAGATGTGGAAGCAATGATTTCTTTTGCATGAAACGAAACAAAACCAACATCTTTCATTTCCTAAATTAACATATATTGATCTGTCAGTTCGCCGAGTCCATGCAAAATATGGCATCTCTCTCTCTCTCTCTCTCTCTCTGTCTTCAGTCTCTCCAAAAAAATGTGTTTGTGTTAGTGGGTGACAAAGAGGGGAAGAGAAGTAGAGAAATGGGTTGAATAATGAATTGCTTATGATGGCTATTGGACCAGCTCACATTTGTTCCCTTTTGTTCAAATTATCTTTGACTTTTGGTTACCGTAAGTAATTGACTTAATTAAGAGGAAAGATAAGCACACTCAGTAAGTATTGACTTAAGAGGATACATAATTAATTAGGAAAAGGTTGCTACCTTAGAGTATCTCCAACCCTGCAATCTGTAAAAAATAAAAAATAGCTGTAAAACACTGTTTAAAAATTAAGTTTCTTTTAATTTCTTAATCCCTCTATCTCAGAAATTGGATCAGAGATAATAGAAAAGAAAACAAAGGGGTCAGAGTCAATAGGAAAGAGAGAGAGTACCAGAATGTCCAAAAGAAATCGTTTGCTTTATAAGTAAATTTGTTTTTTTAGAAATCGGCCTACAACCTAGCAATTATATTAACAATTAACGCATCAAATTAGCAATTTAAAAAAAATTCCCATTGTAGATGCTCTTATTCTCTGATTAGTACACTCAGTAAGTATTGACTTAGAGGATACATAATTAATTAGGAAAAGGGTTGCTACTTATTCTCTGATTTGTGCATTATATTTCTTGGTTTTGTAATCTTTACTGACCGTAATTTTGTTCTGAGATTATTAAAAATATTTTTTACCGGATCAAAATATATTACCCATTAACATTATTACTTTTTATTTAAACTTGAGTACAACAAGGGGTAAATGTAGAGCCAATCACAGAGATACAACTAGGCTTGACACTTTAAATCCTGAGATCCTTTTAGGGGTCCACTTTAGTCAACTTTATTTCTAATCCATGTTCCCCTCTCTCCAAGAAAGTCATCATTAGGTTGAATAGAAGCACCACAAATGCCCCAAATTGTAAAAGGCACCAGCCCCATATCATATCATATTATATTATGGAAAATAAATCTGCTGTGATCACAGGATCCTGCGATTCTGATCTGAACTGTTGGTTTTTTTCGAAATGCGTGCATGAAAATTTATTTTTTCAAAACGTTTTCGAGATCCGCGCACAGAAAAGTTTGAATCATTGATTCGGAATTTTAGGATCCTGCGATCCCTTTCCGGATCGCAGCAGATTCGGACTCTATATTATGTGCTACCTAATTCAACAGTATGAACGCCCCCAAATTACTGAGAATGATTCCAAAATTTTATCTTTAAAATCTGTTGCATGAGCTCCGCATGTTAACGATGGATGTTGGATTCTATGGTAGCAGATCGAATCTTCCCTGAGAAATTATTACAACCGTTCATTTTTTGAATTTCAAATTATCAAAATTATCAAAATTAAATAAAAAAAATGAAAATATTTTACCAATTTTCGGAAGATATTTATCCAGAGTCGGGTTAAAATGCATTGTGAGTTTTGTGCTTAAAGCCTCACATTCTTATTTTTATTTTCAAAGTTCAAATAATCGATTCGAACCGCTCAACATAACGTCCATATTAAATTATATATATAAGGAATGACTAATATACAAACGTTTGTTCCTGGACTCAGGAACAAACGATTCGGTTCTCCGATTTTCAAAGTTCAAACAGTCGATTCAAACCGTTAGATATTTAATCTATATTAAAATGTGCTTGGAGACCAAATTTTACATTTTTTAGAATTTTTTACTATTTATTAAAATGGTAAAAAAATAGTAAAAAAAAGTTCAAATTTTTTTTTCCTCTGCAAGCACATTTTAAATATATCTACTGTTTGAACTTGCCAAAATAAAAAAGTAAAACATAATTGGATAAAAAATAATGAGTTATTTTAACCTTATTCTATCTACCAATGTAAATTAGATTTACTATAACTAAAATAACCGAACCATATTACGAAACGAATGTAGTGGCCCAGAGATGATTCTGACATGTGTACAGAATTGGATACCGCAATTAGCGGTCATCACTTCAGCTAGCATTACAGTACAAAACAAATAGTTAATCATTCAAATGGGACAAATTTTTGTTAACACTGACCGTTTTTGCCGTATGGTTATTTTATTTTCTAACTCTCGCAATATTTTTTTATTGACATGGTTAATACTTAATAGTATGGACTAGAGTGGAAAAAATGTGCCGTGCCGTGACTAACACGCCGTGACTTTGATCTCCGGCCGTGCTATGCCGTGACCAAGTTAATTTTTCATGTGCCGTGCCATGCTGTGACCAAAATATCAAGAGGTGGTCACGGCACGCGAATGGTCACGCCGTGTCTAACGTGCCGTGACCATAGTGACTCGCATGACCATTTAATCATAATTTAGGTTAGTTTATTTAAGATTCACCATTAAATCAATATCTAATGGTTCTAATTACACGTGACTCGCGTGACTATGTGCCGAGACTAAATCTTTCATGTGCCGTGCCATGCCAAAGTTTCAAAAGATGAGCACGGCACGCGAATGATCACGGCACATGACACACGAATCACGGCACGTAACTGACACGCGTTCTTTGCCGTTCTGTGACGGAGCCAGCTCCGCCTTGCCATTTTTCCCACTCTAGTATGGACAATGACATGACCATTGCCTTAGTTTTGAAAAATATATATTTATTAGTATTGAAATGAAAGGTCTACATCGGTCTTCATGTCTTTAAAATTGTGGGGCTTTTAAAAATTCCGAGAACCTCACTTTTATTAGCCCGCCACACCATGCGGCATGTCGATACAAGTCACAGAGAATCTGGATTTATCAACCGAAACAGATTGTACAGAGACCAACCCGGGCCCACTTATTTTGTAATTGGGCCGAAACGTCAACAGGCTCCAGAAAAAAAAAGGTTGTAATTCATTGTCTTGTCTTCTGCTTTTCTTTCTTTCTTTGTTTCTTTGTTTTTTTGTTTTGTGTTGTAATTTTTCATCTTGCTGTTAAATCTCTCATGCACAGAGATGTCCCGACCAGGATATATAAAACGACACTGTGCTTTCAACGCTTTCACATGCAAGAGAATGATCTCTCTGTGAAATGCGGTTAATTTCGGATTCCTTTTTAACATCTTTTTGAGGCCTTGTATTCACCAAAAGGAATACAATGACAGCAATTTAACAATGACAATGCCTATTTGCATGAACCAAAAATATCAGGTCTTAATCTTTCTTACTTCGAGCAAGGTTGTATAAGATTAATTATTTGCGGTAAAAGTGGATAGAAACCCAAAATTAACAGGGTAAAAATATTGACAGAGCTAGTTTGACTTCATACAGTGCACTGACAATGAAGTCAAACTGAACAATGTATATGTATGATACGCTGCATGAAGCAAAACCAGCTCTGTCAATATACCCAAAACTAACTTTCAAGTCAGGTCAATAAACTATAGTTAAAAGGACTTGAAGTGGGCCCAGCAAGGATGGAATAGAAACAGATGCTGCTTGCTTGTATCTGTTAATTTCTACATATAAGTTTGTCTTGTCTACAAAGCAACAACCCAATAGAATCCGCATTAAAATTATCACACACTTTTCAACTAACAAAGTTCCCCTTCTTTAATTTCAATCTAAATCTATTTAAAATTTGAAGTCGTTTTTAGATAGGAAATTAAAGCTACAGGAATTCCGTCTTTTATTTCCCTTTTGGTCTTTGGAACATTTGATGTACGCCAACAAACTTGAAATTTCTAAATTTCAAACTTACATATGTCAAAACCTTAACCTAAATGCCAACAATTAGGGCCTGTTCGGCACGTTACTCTGTCCGTGAAAAAAAAAAAATTCACTCTGACTGATTTTTTTTTTTCTACATACACAGTAAAATTCAGTTCAATTCCTATATCCACGCCCATTCCCCTCTTGGCGCCGGACAGGACCTTAATATGCTACAAAATTACAAAAGGTAGAAAATAAAAGTACATAGTGATAATTCACACAACAGTAACCTAATATACAGTCTCTCCTATCAACTAAAATTCAAAGATTATGCACAATTACCAAAAAAAAAAACAGAGAGAGAAAAAAGAAGGAAGAAGCAAGTACAGCACCATAATTCACATCACTACCTTAGAACAAAGTTGTTTTCAATCTTTTGTTCTTATAATTGTAATACTACCTGTCCCTCTAGTTTGAATCCTCAAGATACTGACAACTGACTTCCCTGACAAGCCGGGCCCACCGAATGACACCGTGGGACCGCACGCGAATTCCCCAACTGGATGCCGGACTGGTCGAGCTGGTCTTGTAAGAATTTTCTTATTAATGTCATCAAGTGTTACATCTCCTTGTAATCCAGCTGGTTTCACCGCCACGAACGGATGCACTACGCTGATCGGCCTTTTTTTCTTATTGCCTACATACAATTACAACAAACTTTCCATAACATATAGTATATAAAAATTTCGATTAATTAGGGTATTTTTTTCTGGTGCTTATATACCTTTTGGTGACAAGATAAGAAAATTATGCGTAAACGAAGGAGACGATGGTTTTGATTCGGTACTCAAATTATGTGATTCTGTACTATTTAGCTCTGCATTGTGATGTGCTGCTGGTTGTGGGGGCAAAATGGGGCTTTCATCTGTAGTTTGAAAGCAGCAGCAAAGAGTTAGCCAAGGTAAAATATTAATGTTACAAGTTAAGAAACATATATGAGAGATGCACAGTCAAATATTTCACCTGATATAACTGTGTTTTCTGGTGGATCAATTGAACTTGAATCCCAAAAATCCTGCATTAAATGTGGAAGTGGTTATGACCCACCCGCTAAATAATAATAATGTAGTTGGAATTAATTATGGATAAATATTTAGACTACTATTTACTTGAAAAAGATAATGAAGATCTTCATAATCAGCCATGTTGGTTTCGTGAAGAGCAGAGAATTCAAATTCTTTTCTTCTTCTTTTGCAATTCTCACTCGAGTTCGCGAATACATCTTGCAAATACCCAATTGATGCATCAGAGCATGACGAAGACTCCATACCTAATTATCAATTCAAGAAGAAAACAAGATAGAAAACAGAGCAAAATCAGGAAAATCAGGAAAAGAAAAGAGAAGATCTTGATCTTACTAGATGATATGATGTCATGAAAATCAGGAAAACCAAAGGAGAGATGATCCAAATCAAGCAAGGAGTAGTGAGAGGAGAGAAAAGAAGGGTCTAAAGCCATCATGTCTGTGTCTCTTTATGTTCTCTAGTTTTGCGCAAAGAGAGTTTTTTGATTCAGGAGCTGAGTTATAACTTCTCTTAAATAGAAGAGAGGGATTAGCTGTTTGGCCTGGCGGTAAAAGTTAAAAAAGTTTTTGTCCCCTCAGTTATGACTTATGCCTCATTCCAATTTGTAAATAGTTCACATTTAACAATTGTTAACTATGTTCATATTTTTATATATTAATATCGATCTTATATAAATTTAAATTTGTATATAAGATCCACACTAAATTAATTTGCTTGAATTTCAAAAATACCCCTCAAAAATCTTGAAATTACGTATTTCCCCTTCTAAAATTCATAATATCATATTTACCCTTCTAAATTTCAAAAACTCACAAACTTACTGATTTTAGTGCTTTTTTATTAGAACTCATTTTAATTTTATAAAGTACTCATTTTATTTTTATTAAAATAATATGTAGCAAGTGTAAAAGACTTAATTGATCAGTTTGCAGGGGCAAATGGTTCATTCTCTACTTCTCACGCATGCACAGTTACATTTAGATATACGCTTGTGTGTGCGTGACAAGTAGAAAAATAAATTATTTGTCCCATAAACATGCTAATTAGAAGACTGACATTTTTACACAAGCTACATATTTTATATATTTTTTTAAAAGGGTAAAATAAGAACTTCATAAATTTAAAATGAATTTTAATATAAAAGACAACAAATTGAATAAAATTTGTGAGTTAATGAAATTTAAAAGGATAAATATGATATATGAATTTTAGGAGAGAAAGTACGTAATTTTCAAAAAAATTGAATGGTGTATGTAAAATTCGAGTAGAACTAGGGTGTTCTTAAGTTCATCAAGTCCCTTTGTGAACTCAACTCTAAAATTTATCAGATTAGCTTCAAATGATGAATCTGAACCGTTGAAACTCATCTACCTTACGAGTGATGCGTCTACATGCAAAAATTTTAAACTTTCAAATTAATTTAGTATATAGTCAAGCGGTCAAAATTAGAAGGTTTATAAATTAATTTTAATGCATTTATTTTTCGAACTTTTTCTAACCACTTGACTCTATACAAAATTAATTCGAAAATTAAATTTTTCGCATGTAGACGCAATTACTCGTAAGGTAGATAGATTTCAACGGTTCGAATTTATCGTCTGAAGTCAATCCAATAAATTTTAGAGTTGAGTTCACGAATGACCTTGATGAACTTAAGAACAGCACCGTAGTTCTACTCCATAAAATTCCCTAACAATTTATACATAGTTAATACTTTCAATCATTTTATACGTTAAATTCTGCACCGGCACATCAAATTGAAGAATTTTTTTTATAAACCATAATTAAATTTTTTTTTACGAAACCAACGTAATTACTTTTTTTTTATAAACCATAATTAAATTTTTTGGATTTTCTGTGGTACTGGTTTCACAAGTTTTCATATGAGACGCCGTAGAAAATCCAACAAGAAGACCGGTCCGAAATGCCATTTCAGTCCGGAATAAAAAAAAATTTCAGACCGAAATCGCATTTCGGTTCTTGTGGTTTTTGTAAAAAAAAAAGTAATCATGTTGGTTTTGTAAAAATATTTTTTTTAATTATGATTTATAAAAAAAAATTCCAAATTGAATGCAGATGCATGTGCGAGTCCTCTTCAGTTTACAATTGACAGATATCCATCATATCCTTGTCTTTTCATTTCTAAATGATTCAAGTTAATAAGTTTTTTACTTTGCTCTCAATCAGTTATAGTAGATCAAGGACTGAATGCAGACTAGGTCACTAGGGTATTCAATATAATTTTAATGATTTTTAATGTGAATATAACTAGTTTTAAATATTTTATGAAGAAATGTGTAAGATTTTGACATATTCAAATTAATAATTTTAGTGGAAAAATTTCAAATAATAATGATTTTATGGATATCCCACAATTATTGCCTAAGTTATATTGTCAACAAATTTGTTTGATTATCATGACAATTTAAACAAATTATAAATATGTTGTGTATGGTTTAGATTAATTATTTATCAAATTTAGTAAAATTTGAAAATAAATTTATTGTCCATCACAATATCTAAAAAACTATAAAGATGCAGTTTATTAACACTTGATTAGTGACCAAATAATTTTCAATTTCAATCAAATTTGATAAGTGCTCCGTCTAAATGATAAAAAATACACCTACAATTTTAGTTTCCAATATGATTCATTATATTTGGTTCAAATTATATTTTCAATTTATATAGTTGCTCGTATTTTTTATTTTTATTTTGGTTGATAATTTCAATTTATATAGTACAAAGATTTTGTTACATTTACTGGCTGGTTAAAGATCCAAAATTTTTATAGTTAGCACAGCCAAAAAATTAAATTAAATGATTACCACTCTTTTTTTTTTCAATCCTATCACCCACGCGGACTCAGTTTGCGCACCAAGTTGGTTCTGAGCTGGTGCACCAAATTGATTATTTTATTATTTTTTTTTGGTGCGCAAACTGGGTTAGTGCACCAAAATATTTTATTTTTTTAGTTGGCGCACCAAAATTTTGCGTGGTTGATTTAGAACAGAACTACAAGGGTTTGGTGCGCCAACCCAGTCCGCGCACCAAGAGTTTGGTGCGCCAACCCAGTCCGCGCACCAAGAGTTTGGTGCGCCAACCCAGTCTGCGCACCGCGCTATCTTGGTGCGTGAACCCAGTCTGCGTGAGTGGTAGGATTGAAATTACGCTGGAGAGGGTGGTAATCATTTAATTTTGTTTTTTTTTACTGTGCAAACTATAAAAATTTCGGGTTAAAGATTTAGAAAGATTTTACCATTGCAAAGTTAAAGGCAGAAGAAAAATGAAACTTTAATTGCTCTCTTTATTCTTTATTCCTCTGTTTCTTTTCTGATTCAAGGACACCAGTCTTATAATTAATTTTGATTTTTTATCGAGTCTTACAATATTGACTGGGTTATAATTTCTATTTTCTCGCATCCTTTGATCAGTTAGTGGGATTTGCACAGTTAAAACAGCCTTAAACGTTGGCTGCACTGCTGATTCAAAATATATTACAATAAGTATGTCTCTCTAGTTTACATACACTAAAATATTCATTTTCAGTAACATTTTTCTTAACAGACTACTTGCTTTTTATTTTTTTAATAAAAGCTAAATTAGTACTTTATAAATTTAAAATGAATATAAAGGAAAAAAAATAAATTGAGTAAATTTGTGAGTTTTTAAAATTAAAAGAATAATATAATATTGAAGTTTAAGTTTAAATCCGATCTGTTTGTTACATATTAACATGAATCTTAAAAAACCTTGTGTGTAGACTGAAGCTTCCAGTTCCAGTAGCCATTTAATTAATAATTTTTATGCATTTTTCGATCCATATCTCTTATAATCGCATTCTTTTGGCAAAGCAGAATATACAATGGTTTGACGAAAAGAAGAATAATGGTAAAATAGAGAGAGAGAAAGCTGAACAGAAGGTGAGCATTGACCCACAAACATTTTGAGTAAATTAACAAAAGTTGAATGCGTAACGAAGAAGAGATCTTTATTGTGCTTTTTAGGCCCAGTTAAGTCACGGTGATGGGTCCTTAGAAACTCACTTTGGATCTCTTATAGAATTAAGTGCCTTTCGTTTCAATCAATAAGTTTTTTTCTTTTTGAATAATTTCGCTCACAATTGCGTTTGGACTCGGGTGTCAAACTGGAATCGAGATCTAGTGAAGTAACCCAAAAGTTGGGTTTTGAATCGAGATCGTCCGATTCAAATCTGTCGTGCGAGATTCGAAGTGGAGAGCACACATCCCGAGCAATGAACTCGAATCCCGAGACAATCTTGAGCGACGGATTCGAATTGGACGGTCTTGATCGAAAACCCAAAAATTGGGTTACTTTAGGGGATCCGGACCCGTCAAACTGTCACCCTACTGTATCTGTTGATCGGTTCCGTACTGTATTCGATAAGATGCATGATACGGATAAGATTTTTTTTTCGTAAACTTATCGGATACGGATAATTTGTTTTCATTATCTAAATAGATAAGGATACGAGTAAAGCCTATTTCGTACCCGATTACCCAATCGGATAATTATAGAAAATTATATATATATTATATATATATATATATATATTAATGACCAATAAATATTCATTCTCCAACTACTCTTGGTAATTGCATTACACTTAATTAACTATTAAAACACGTAAATAAATTCTAGCAAATTCTAATAAAGTTTAGATCTTTAAAACACGTATATATGTGTGAAATGAATGTATATTAATGTTATATTTAGTAAAAGAATAAAAATTATTATTATATTAACATTACTCGTTATTTACCCGCTACTATTTTGTTATCCAACAACCATAACGGTTAAAAGTAGGGTATGAATAAGATAATTCGTAATGGGTAAGAATAAAATATAAGTAAGGATAATTTGTAATGGGTATGAGTACAAAAATACTACCACATGACTCTTATTGTACCCGTTGACACCTCTAGCCACTACTAATCAAGGCGCAACACGCTGAACTATCAAAATGTAAAATTATGTATAAATTTTTATGAAACATAAATTACAAATAAAATTTTAATATTGTTCGCACATCGTACTAATAAACAAACATATACATAGACGATACACACTCGATCAGTCAATGATTACATAGGCGGAGTCAGATTTTTAAACTTATTAAGTATTTTTTTTTTCAAGATGTTCAGAAAACATTTTTTTTCCATCAATATATTGAATCTTTTTATAACAAAATTATATTGCAAGTTAAAAAATTAGTAAATTAAGGCAGACCAAAGTATTTTTTTTCTAAGGATTAAACAACATTTATCTCTTTCACCAAGTGTCATTAAGCAATAAGAGAAAAGGTTTAGATATATGTTTATACTTAAACCTGTAATAAATATTTTACCTTTTAAGTTCCATTATATTTATAATTTGGATTGAACTATGTTTTTATGAACTTTTAATTTTTTAATTTGGGATGGAGTGGTCCGCGGTAGCACAGTTGGCTGCGAAAAAATATTCTAGGACTGTGACTATCCAAAAGTCGAGAGTTTGAGTCCCGCTCACGACTTTGCAATCTCTGCGAAGATTTCAAATATTTTTTTAGTTTGATTTTAGTAAATTTAATGTTAATATAAAAAAGAATATATGAATAGATATTCATATTTAAAAAAATCAGAATTTTTCACATTTTCAAAGTACAAACGTATAACCGAATATTCCTTTCAATACATTTCCGTAATCATTTTAGTGTAGATGCAATTTTAATGTATTCCTTTACGTTTTATGCAGTCTAATACCATGCTTCAAAGCGTGTTAAATTGAATTGTGCTCTTAAATTGCCATTTGCGCATTCAAACTTTTAGAAGTGATCGATCCATTATTACTCCAAAGCAGGTTATGAGAAGTACAACACCGCAATTTGGCATTTCTAAGAATTGTGTGACACAGTTTTAGAAATCTGAGGTAGTATTGCAAAACTTTGCATCTGATCATGTTAGTTTTTAAAGGCCAGTAAACCATAACAGGAGAGAACATGAAGTTTATTCTAAAATGTGCCAAATTTTTTTTTTCAAGGCATAGAGCAGAGGGACTGCAACTCACAACCGCTGGAAGGATGCAGTTGTTATTAAGGCCATTTCCGAAAGTTCTGGAGAATTTAGTACATAATACAATCATGTAAATTACCAAGCTTTGTACTGGGAGTTAATTTAAAAAGGCAGGTGCATTTCTGTGCTCAATTTGACTAAGGTCTTCCGAAATACACATCCAAAAATGATTTATGCGGTTACCAAGCCTATTAGTACAGTAATGCCAATTTTGGCATCTATATACTTATATAGTCATCACTTGCTCCTCCCCAATTCATTTTTATGGTTTTTGATGTCTCAACTAACCCTCAATTAATTCATACCTCAAATAAACAAACCAAAACATTGAAAATAAGAACAAAACCTCATGGTATTTACCTTGTACGTAATTCGGAAGAGAACCAGTATTTTGTGCTGATGAACAAACCATGACAGTATCAGACGGAATCTTACTCTCTGTAACTCTTTATATCTTCATCACATCTGCTTTCAGGACATGGCGAGCTTCCTATAGGTGATGCAATTTGCAAAGGTTCAAACATCATCCCTAAATTTTTGTCCTAAGACATGTCACCATCTCAAAAGGACCCAAATCATCCCTGTTTTTAGACTACCAGTAAAATAATTAAGGGCAAACTGTAATGTACCGAGCCTCAGATGAAAGAAACTCATCAAAACATGATTTATAGGCTATTTTTAATAAGAAAGTACAAACCAAAATTACATGTACAACTCTACACGATGGAATTTGATCCACAAACTCATCACCAGAAAAAAGTGACTTCTGTGGCCACTCCCCGAGGAAGGGAAATTCTATTGGATTTATACAATTCAGGCTACATTCAATAGAAACTAAAAAAAAAAAAATGCAATCGGTCTATTCTACACCTACCTTAATTTAAGCTTTGTACAGCATACCAATCTCCAGACTCTGTAGAAGCGGGACCCCCAGAGAAGGCAGTGCTGACCTACAATTGCTATGTAAAAACTCATAAAACCCAAGCAGCACCTTATCTGACCACCCAACATCTTTGCCGATATAAAACCTAGTCTTACCTCTCACATGCACGACTCCAACTGATATTGCCTCCTGCAATTGCATGATTTCCTCTTCAATACGACAACCCTCGAATAACCCCTCACAGTTCCTCTCCAAGTAATTTTTCAAACCGTGCGTAACTTGAGTTACAAAGTCATCTCCTTCGGGGTTACGTAAGTCAGCATATCCATACTGAATTACGCATCCATAAATCCCTCTGATTCCAAGCCATCTAAATATCATCCTCTCATTTGGCGCCACCTTAGCAACCAACAAATACCTAAGCGTCGTGAAAACCGTGACCTTGTGGAAAGACTTCATGTTATGTATGTAGTGCCCAAGTATAGGGGTCAGCCCGTCTTGAATATTGGTGTAAAAGAAACACAGACCCGGGACCCGTTGTACATCACGTTGTGACAAGAGGTCAGAGAGGCACTCCAGTGTTATTTTATTCGTCATTTCATATTCTACCTTTTTTTGCCTACCATAATACCAACCAAACATGATAAATGCGAGGATTATAGAGACCGCAAATGGAAGCCAGCCTCCTTCGACAAATTTGATCATGACAGCAGATACGTAGGTACCTTCTAGAACGAAGAACACAACGAAATATAACCCCGCAAGGAAGAGAGGGGTTCTCCAGACTATGATCATAACTAGGGTTATCAAAATTGTGGTTATAAACATAACGAGAATCACCACAATACCTACATACATCAAGAAATTGTCATTTTGTCAGTACTGCAATAGCAGTAGCATTTGTTTAGTATGGTTCTTATAATCCTGTGTCCGCACAGAAAACCAATTTTTTTTTGGATTATACACAAGCAGATAAATGATCAAAATAAAGTTTAAATCAAGCATAAATAACTAAATTGTTAATTTGTACATAGCTTATTAACAGGTTCATGCAAACATGCAAATCAACATAAACTTCAACTTCCTTGGCTATGTTTCAATTTGCGCTTAGAAAATCTGAGGCTCATAGGGTAAGGGCAAAGTTGTCAACATTTACCAACTGTAACTTTCTACTCAAACCTAAACTACTTTTCGAGGTAGCAGCAGCACGGGTAATGCAGGTATTATTTGCAAGAATAATAAATAAAGTTAATTTTCTATATGCCCTTCAAAACTACTTCAATTTCTTATTTCTTCTCGAACTCTTTTATTATATTGTATTTTCCCTTCAACTCTTATTTCTCTTACATATTTTTCATAGGAACAAAAATAAATAAAATTAATACGGGTTGAACTGCACAATTAAATGTCCATTACAGTAAATTGACGAAACTAACCTTATTAGTTTCTTTTCTTTGATTGCGTGTTTTTCTACTTGATAGCTGCTATTATGTATTTCAAAAGAGAGATGCATTTGGCAACCACCGCTATCAATAAGGTTAGTTTTGTCAATTTATATAGATAGACAGTAAGTTTGTGCATCTCAACTAGTGTTAATTTTATTTTGTTGATTCTAAGGAAAAATATGAAAGACAAAAAAGAGTTGAAGGGCAAATACAATATATTAAAGAGTTTGAGGAGAAACAAGAATTTAAAGTAGTCTTGAAGGGCATATAGAAAATTAACCCTAACAAATATGTTTGGTTTGATTTGCAACGAAGAAACAAAGTTTTAATAAATGACGTACCAAATGCATTTCCAATATCTTTCCCATCACCGAATCCTAGCACAACAGCGACACATAGAAACATAAGGATGTAATTAATTTCAGGTGAGTAAACCTGTCCTTCATTGCTTTGAGAAGTGTGCACCACCTTGACCCGGGGGAAGTAACCGAGCACCACCGCTTGTTTGATCACTGAAAAACTTGCCGATATAAGAGACTGGCTCGCGACAATGGCAGCTAATGTTGCAATAACAAACATTGGCCAGTAAACGGGCCCCGGGACAAACTTGTAGAATCCATCTCCAAAGTCATTGAGGTTCTTTATTAGGTATGCAGTTTGACCCGCATAGGTAAGAATGAGAGACGGATATATGGTGAAGAGAAATGTTATCTGCATAAAGAAATTAATTTGTTTGAGAAAATTAAAAAAATTCTCTGGTACGTAAACTCTTTGGAAGCTTGGACTTGGCGAAGTGTATTTTAAAATAAGCTAATATATACATGTGATCTGTAAGAGGCAGTAGACATGATTAAAATAATTTCCAAGTAATGCATCCAAAAGAAGAATTTAATATGATGTAATTAAAATTTCACAGTAGGGAAACCTGAATGGACCTCTTGTTGAAATGACCAAGATCAGCAAACATAGCTTCAGCACCTGTAAGGGCAAAAATATATATTAGTACAACAAGATAAATATTAGAAATTTTTTTATTGACTATAATGAATTAATTTAAAGAACATTGCGATTTTCCATACCTGTGATGCATAAAACTGTACCGCCAAGCAACTGCCAGCCCGATTTTGTATTTCTAAGAAAGAAGCTGACTATGTAATGGGGTGAAACAGCTTTAAATATTTGAGGGTAATATCGTAAAATGCTGTATATGCCGATCATAGGAGTAGTCAAAGTCCAGGAAGCCATTATAGGAGCGAACATGAAGCTTACACGCGATGTTCCAAACTTTTGTACTAGGAACAGAGCAATAAGGATTGTGGCTGACAAGATCTCGACCGCAACTGTTGAAATATTTTTAAAAGTTTAGATGAGTTTGCAAAATTAATTATGATGCAAATTTGTGGAGTTTTAAAACTGTATAAATGATTTGATTCTCTATGCTTAGTTCAGCTTTACAGTTTTCCTGAAACATATCCCAACAAAATGCTTCAAGCTGGTATACAACCTGACAGTTGGTAGAATACCAGTACAGTATTGTCTAGTTCTAGCTTATGCTGAGTTGGCACTCTTTATTCTCAATTATTTTATTCATGCTGTTTGGCGCCTTAACTTATCCTCAATTAATTAAATACAAAGCAAGAAAAAGAAAATCAAAGTGGACAAAATAACGGTCTGGTTAAAAATTGGTAGGTAGAGCTCAGGACAAATAAATGTTGACGAAAACAATGATGATAACTGTTACATTACAATAATAAATAATAATAGGGACGCTGTTGATAAAATTAGTACAATATAATTATGATGATTACCTTTGCCAAAGGTCGGAAAGGGCACTCGTATTCCATCCATTGCAGATAGCACTGCCATAATTCATAATTATACATAATACATAAGACCCAAAAGGAAAATGGCATATTCACAAAAAATAAAGAATGAAATAATACCAGAAATGGCAGGTGTGAGAATGCCATCTCCAATGAGCATGCACATGCCCAATATAGCGACAAAGAGCAGCATTCTCCTCGCAAATATGCTTCGTTCTAGAAACTTCTCTAGCTTGCCTTGTTTACTTGGATCCAAATTTGATGGGCCATTGCACAAGATTTCTCTTGGATTTGTATTTCTTGATGAAAGAATGCCAATGTTAGCATGTCGACAGAGTAGAGAATACAGGGCTAAAGTTCCACCTGAATTTAAGTTTTTGTAGAGAATATTTAGCAATAACTTCTGAATGATATTATAAACTATTGAGTTATTCCATATACATAATGCAATATTTTCAGAAACAGCATTTGCTTGTATAAAATTTTGGAAAATGCAAGTAAACGTCTTGGTTGTCTTTCCTTCCCAGCTTAATAGAATGCAAAAATTAGCTCTCCCTTGTCATGTAGTAAAAAAAACTGAGGAAACATTAACAGTTTAACAATATTTTCAGGAAACAAGAGAAGAGTACACATAATATATATATATATATAGAGAGAGAGAGTGACTAAGGTCAAAGTGGTAGTTCCTAGCCCCCGGTGCTACCAAGTCGTTTTCGGATTTTCAAAGTCCAAACGATCGATCCGAACCGTTCAAGTTGATCTCCATATTGAAATGTGCTTGGAGACCAAATTTTACATTTTTTGGAATATTTTTACTATTTATTAAGCCACTTTGAAAATTGCTGATCCGGGTGAACAGTAAAAACAGTGCAACCAAATTCTGGACCATGTGATCAACAATTTTCAAAGTGGCTTAATAAATAGTAAAAAAATTTCAAAAAATGTAAAATTTGGTCTCCAAGCACATTTCAATATGGAGATCAACTTGAACAGTTCGGATCGACCGTTTGGACTTTGAAAATCCGAAAACGACTTGGTAGCACTGGGGGCTAGGAACTACCACTTTGACCTTAGTCACTCTCTCTCTCTCTCTCTCTATATATATATATATATATATATTGTTAGAGTATATACAAAACTTTGCAGAGTACTACGAGCAAACAGAATTTCTTTATTTGAGGCTTTGGATCAGTAGGCATGTCTACACAAAAAAAAGTGGTTAACTGAACCACATGTAACATAAAAAAAAAAGATGCTACCATCTCAATTTGTAGAATTATGGCACCAGAATATCGCCTTTCTGGAGAAAGATTTACTTAATTTGGGTCCCTTAGTCAGAGCTTTGTCAAATTTTCTCACAAGTTGCTTATATATCATTATGAAAAGTCAGCACAGAATTTTCTAATGGACAATATCATATGGACAAAATAGACATGGTTTTAGTGGTCCTGGTTAGTTCACAAAAGGTGTCTCACATGCTAAAACTAAGGTATCTCTATTCAATAGTATGACAATTCCATAATAAAATTGAAAGCACACCTACCATGGGAGACATATATATATTTTCTTTTGCCCAAACATAACAAATTATATAAGTACAATCTTCATACAAAAAATCAGAATCATGGATGTACCTTGGTATAACCTATCTTCTTATTATGAAAGTAATCAGTATCTGCTAAGTTGTAGAACACTGGTTCAATAACGTAACAACAAACGACTTTGTGGTACTAAAGAACTTTCAAATTAGTTAATTTCTAAGGCTTTACAAGTGCTCGGGTGATACCACTCCAAAGCCTAGCTCATATGAAATCAGGGGCGGAGCTAGACTTTCAAGCTACGGGGGTCAAACATACCTTGGGGGTCAGTCATATAAAATTTCATACTGAGTAGGGGGTCAATTTTACCGTCCCCATGGCATTTTACTCTAAACTATATAGAAATCACATATAAGCACAGAAATTTTGAAAATAAATGGGGATCAATTGACCCCTATTCGCTCCATTGAGATCCCTCCCAGCATGAAACAACAAGGAACTGGCTTGACAGATGGGAAACGTGGAAAAGACCACTGACATGGAAACCAAAAAGGAAAAAAAGATAAAAGAAATCAAATTAACAGAGAATACAAAAGGATAATATAAAGTACCTTCACCATGGTCATCGGCATTAAGCACAATACAAACATACTTAACAACACCAATCATAGTTAGAGTCCAGAACATAATGCTATAAATTCCCAAATAATCAGCCTCGGTCGGTGAGGTCAAGTTCATTGAAGGGTAAACATAGAGAGGTGAAGTAACGAGCCCACCAAAAACAACACCTAGTGTTTTATAAGCAAGGATTATGTCGCTCCATCCAATGCCCTTTTTGACAAAAGGATTAAGTAACAAATTATTAGACCAAGAAATGAAGGTTGTTTTGACTTGCATAAAGTTACTGAAAGGAACTACGAGCTCCTTCACAATCTCCGTAAAATTGCTGAAAGGTTTTCACTTGCACTAGCTAAAAACAGAGAGATATATCTTTGAAGCAACAATTACTTACTCATAATATAATATAGTGCGACGTCAAATTAGAATGAAATAATTAGAGGTGCCTAATTGTAAATTTTAGGTAAGGAGATAAGGGTAGTATTCTTTTTAACCAGCAAAAAATAGCAAATATATGACAAATATTCAAATATAAAACAGTACGACGCTGGAATAATTCCCTAATTTACTTGTATAGAAAAAATCAATAAAAGTGAAGTCAAATCACTCACATTCTTCTTCGCTTGGCAATTCGGGTTGTGATTTGCGTCAAGATTAGCGTCGGAAAGATCACCTGGATAATCCCCATTGTGAGAGAGCCGGTTCATCTCCAGGTCCATCGGGGAGTGCGATGGAGAGAAGTGAGGCACGAGAGAGAGAAAGAGAGATGGTGTGGCTGTGGCTGGGAGGAGTTGAGCGAGAAGGGATTTATATAGCGCGAAAAGGTTGGAGGCGGAACACTGCGAATTGGTACAAATGTCAATCGCGAAGGAATAGACAAAAGTTCGGAGAGAGGGAGGTACAAGACTTGACTGACTAACGCTATATCTGGTTCACACGACACGAGGTGAAAAAAAAAGGTTAAAAGAGGAACTTTTTTTTAAAAACCATAATTAAAAAATAAAATACAATTTAGGGAACAAAGTTTGATTGGTTTTTTTGTACATAAATCAAGGGTACTGAATAGATTATTTGGCAATGTTATCAAAATCGGACCGGACGTTGATCTGGTAAAACTTCATATTATCGATTCACTGGTCGGATCGACGGGTCAATCGGTTCGACCATTAATTTTTTAAATAGTCATACTTGTTATATTTTAGATTATATACATATGAATGACTACGTTTTTACATATTTTATATATTTATGGTGAAAATAGATATATTAATTTATACACTTTGTGCTTTAATTTGAAACTTGAGCCTGTGATTTGTGGAGATTGTATTAATTTTCTGTTTTGTTGTTGGAGAGGAGACCCGTATTCTTTTTAATTGAACCTTTTAAAGAGACTGAGGTGGAGAGAGAAGAACCAAATGTTTTAAACCGGTTTTTCTAAACGCTTCCATTTTTGTAATAAAACCGATTAAAAAACCGGGTTTTGGCCGTTTCAACTGCACAAGTGATTCATTTAAAGAACTGAACTGAATAGGTGACTGGTTCCGATTTTTTCCAGTTGAGCCGGCCGGTCCGATCTAGTTCTGATAACACTGCTATTTAGTACCTCTCATTCACTTTTAAACGGTACCGAATAACATATTCAATATCATCCAATTTACTATTTTACTTGACATAATCTATTATAAAATTGTAAAACTGGAAGGTACCGAATAGGTTATTCGATATCTCTTCAAATTAAATGAGAGATACTAAATAATTTATTCGGTACTTATGATTTTTGTAAAAACAATATTAATCGAGTTGGTTCCTAAATCTACCTTTTCTAATTATGATTTCTTAAAAAAATTTCTAAAGAGTAAGAGGTGAGGAAAATGAACGGAAATGAAGGTTGTTGTATACCTTTTTTTTCTTCTCTTGTTTGATTTGTTTTGTTTATTTCTACACTTTAATTTAAAAATTTACAAAATAAAGGTTTTTTACGAAATTAAAGAAAGTTACATGAATAACATCTATTAATCTTATTTTTCTATTAAATATTCAACCAAAAAAAATTAATCATGAAATTTTCTTTCCCTCTCTTCTTCTACTCTCCATCCTAACAAAGTATTAGTGTTTAGTTCAGGTTTGGTGGCCTTCGTTAATTATTCTAATTTAGACTTTCTTAAGTTATTTATATTTGATTGAAGCTTTAAATTATGTTATAATTTAAATATTTAAAAATTAGTATCGACTAAAGAAAAATAAGATGAAAATAAATAAATAATTGCTGATAGTAAGAATGTAGAAGAATTAACTCTCAAGCTATCTAACGATGTGATTTAAATATAGAGATTTAATTTTAGAATTATGTCCAGTTAAATCAGTCTAATTAATATGCATTTGATAACATTATCTGTCTAAGTCAATTGATTATCATTTATTTTCAATATTTCTAACATAATTTTTTATATAATATATAATAAAATATTATAGATATTTTAAAATTAATTCTCTTATATAATTAATTTCAATATATATTTATCCGAAGAGGAGGGTTCAAATGCCTCCATTTTTTGTGCCTCCACCATGCCTCCACTTTTAAAAACTTTAATAACTCAAAATTTAAAACTTAAAAGTCAAAATAAAACTGTTGGATATGGTCTACATCATTTTATCTATGTGCTCATAAAAAATTATCACATTTTGATTTTGTTTTTATATGAATCAATAAGTTGAAGAATCAACGTCTAGAAATTATCCACATTAGTATATTTTTTACAAGCTCTTGATGACAACCAAAACAAAATTGAAATGTTATAATTTTTTACACGTGCATAGATAAAATGATGTAGATCATATCCAATGATTTTATTTTGACTTTTAAGTTTTAATTTTGAGTTATTAAAGTTTAAAAAATGGAGGCATGACGGAGGCATGAAAAATGGAGACATTTGAACTCTCTTCTTATCCGAAATATGAAAATTTTATATAATTAATTTTAATATATATATTTGATCCTCTGTAACTTAAAAATCTGACTCAAACTCTATAAATAATTGAGACCTATCCCTCAACCAAACGACAACGCCTAAACTTGCATCGAGTTGACAAATTCTGAGTGGAGCCTTTCATTAATGAAATGATATTGTATTACCTATTAGTCTATTACGTAATTACTAAATAGGTAGCTTATTTTATAATTTGGGGGGCATTAAAATTTTCTGACATAGGAGTTAGTGAGCCCCATTTTAGTAATATTAATTTATAACATACATGGGAACTCGGGCCTTGAGAATTTCAAAAGGAAAAGTGACAAATGAGTAAAAATATCTTAAAAAAAACAATAAAACCAAATTAGAATCGCAAAATCAAAATAGATAGAAATAAAATAATAATAATAGTAATAGTAGTAAAACAACAGTGATAATACTAATAATAATACTAACTATATTATGTCTAAATAGGGTGACAAAAAAGCTCGTAACTCGTGGCTCGATCGTGACTCGCACCTGACTTGCTCACTAATAGCTCGCTCGTTATTGGATCAAGCTGTTAACGAGCCAGCTCGCCACTAGCTCGGTCCAGAATTAACGAGTTCAAGCTGGGGCCTAGCTTGCTCGCCAGCTCGGCTAGGCATCAATTTGTGTGCATTTTATATTGTCCAGCTCGGTTAAAACAAGATCCAGCCAGACCCAGCGAGCCAGCTCGTCAGCTCGCGAGCTAGCTCGGACTGGCTCGTCACGATTTCAAGCTGAGATTTTAACTCGGATGCCCTAGGTCTAGCTCGCTCGGTAAGAGCTCGATCCAGAATTAACGAGCTGAGCTAGGACCCAGCTCGTTTACACCCCTATGTCTAAAGTTCTAAGTTTTACGTTATTGATCTCGAATCATTAGATTTATGACCTAAAGCCTATAACATTACTCCTACACAATATTTCCTAGGTCATGGTTCTGAAACGTGGATCGCTAATTTAACCGCGCTCCTGTCCAAAACCAACTATTTGGATACATTCTACTCCTTCAAATTCCTTTTTATTGTTTCCTCCTCTGTCAATATTGGCTGACCTTTTCCTCTCCTTGTGTTTTCAATACGGTTAATAATTCCAATACGCACCGGTGCCTTAAAAGGCCTCCGTTGGATATGCCCAACATCTCAAGTGGTGTTGGACGAGCTTCTCTTCAATAAGTGCTATCCCAAGTTTGTCACGTATATCATCGTTTCTAATTCGGTCCCATCTTTTATGACCACAAATTCACTGCACCATACGTATCTTTGCTACACTTATCTTCTGGACATGTTGTCATTCAGTAGCCCAACATTCTGCACCGTACAACATCGTAGGCATGATCGTCGTCTTGTAGAACTTGCCTTTGAGCTTTTGTGAGACTTTTTTGTCACATAGGATGTCAGATGCCTGTCACCATTTCACCCACCCCGCTCGTATCATATGGCTAACATCTTCATCAATATGGCTATCACTATGTAACATCTGTTGCTGTAAGCAATCTTCTGTGCTGTTTGACTAATTTGCAAAACACATAAACATTGAATTTTACAGTTTCTTTGTTTGACATGTATGCAGGTTTAATTGTTATGTCCGAAGGTCAAAGCAAGTCAATGATATATATCATGACAAGTTGACGTAACAAGTTGTACAAGATAATCAGATACATGATTTACGCGAATTAGAAGGAATGTTTGATACATGATGATCAGACAGATGATTCACATGAGCGATTTGGAATGGTCGGATATTGATTGGATGCTGAACCATGAAGATCTTGGAGATCAAGATCGTGAAGATTATGAAAATCATACTTTACCATTTTTATTACTTTTAATTTATGTCCAAAAATATGGTAAAGTAGATCTGAGGTTGCGATTGCCTGAGTCTAGCTGTTGCAAGGTAGAAAATCAAATTCAAAATTCAAATTTACCAAGCAAGTCAATAGTGGAAACTAAGCACAAACAAACCTGACAAACCCTAATCCTGCAGATCTTGAGATCTGCCTCAGCCGTAGTGAAGATTAACACTATCACTGTGAGTGTGAATAAAAAGCCTATATTTGTTTCACTATTAATGAGATTATGCAATCTCATTTTAAATAAAGGGTTTGTTTATTCCCTCATTTAACAAAAATCTCCACTTTTGAAATTCTTTGAGAGGTCTAGCCAGTCTATTGTTGCTTATGCTTAAACCATCTATATCTCCCAGCAACCTCAAATATTGTTCACCTAAATTGATCATTATGAGATTAGAGTGATAGTCAGTGAGTGTTTGGACTTACAACCTTTTGTTACTTGCCTACTTTAAGTTGTTGCGCTTGCTCTTGAGCCGTGTCTGCTCCTTTCTCTGTTTGAGCTGTTTGTGCACCTTGTTCTTTGGGCCGTAGGAGTGTTGTATCGCCAGTTCCAACTTATATTCCTTTCTGCATTGCATTGGGTAATAGAAAGGAGTGCCTAATTTTGGTTGCGTTGCCCCGGAGATGTAGGTCCTTCAGTTGGCCGAACTCCGTTATCAACTCCTATGTCACTTTCTCTAACTCTATCTATTTACTTTATTACACTTTATTTAGTTAAATTCATAAGTCTTGATTCCGCCAAGAACTACATGTAGATAGACATACTTGCACACATGAATCGTTTTTAGACTTGTCTATCCGACTGATAGATACAAGTCATACTTAAATATTTAACCGATAGGGTTTGAATTTTTAAACAACCCATATTCACCCCCCTCTAGGTGTCGTTAGGGACAACATCATCGACTCCAAATATCTAAAGGTCCTGGACACTACTTGTCCGGCCAAAGTGGCATCTTCATCCTCTAACCTGACACCGCTGAATTCGCACCTCGTATATTCAGTTTTAGTTCTACTATGTCTAAAACCCTTCGATTCTAAAGTTGGTCTGCACAACTTTAGGTTCCTATCAATTTCTATTTTACTCTTGTCAATTTCTTATTATCATTCAGGAAAAAAAAATATACACATTATATATATTTAATATAAAAACTTTTAAGAGTTCGGATATAAACACTTATAAGAGTTCAGAAAAATAATGATAAACACTATAATATATATATATATATTTTTTGGATACAAGATATGAGTTGCAAGAATATATTTTTCTTTTAATAAAACAGTTGTGGCATGCATCTATTTCTACATCCTCTAACATTTCTATTTTAATTTATGAAGTAGTTATTGAAATATTCTAACTTACTTCCAATATCCATGAATGTTGTTGGATGATAAAAAAATAAATTGCTACAGAACCTGTCCCTCATGAGTCCTGACTCCTGACCTTCTGATAATGCTAGCAAATTAATATTACAATTTGAAGACAAATGCCTTATTAAATTCGTCCTGTTGACTCTCAATTTTTCATATATAGTTTCTTTAATGTTTGTCCACCTAGGTAATAAATTTTTCGCATTAGTAATTAATTTTGAGTTTGGGTGATATAGTGTGTTATTGTTTTTGAAAATTTATCGTATTGAAATTGATCTACTTCACAAGTGATGCGTTACGTGTAAAATTTTATATTTTGTATAATTTATTTAGTACAAAATCAAGCTGTAAAAAAATGAAAAATAAGTATATTAAAATTAAATTACAAATCTTTATTTATTGGCAGTTTGACGACTTTGTACTAAATGAATCTGAAAATTTATAACTTACATGTAAACACATCACTCGTAAAATAATTTGATTTAAGCAGTTTGAATTCATCATTTCAAATCATTCTTATAAATTTTCAAAATAATAATACATAACATCTTATACTATCTGCAGTATGCTAGCCAAACTCTAATAATGTCTTCCTTTTCGTTGCGCCATCATTCATCCACTTCAAGAAAATTTGACAATAAGAAATTAAGGAATAGGTTACAAAAGCGAAATGTAAAACGTGTATGAAAAAAGGTGATAGGTCTATGGTTAAAGGTTAAGTGGATGTAAAAGCTTGAAACTTTGGGCGATTTATACCCATTACTTAGTTTGTCCATTAATTCAAGTATTCAGCAGTTCATAAGTCAAAGAACTCGTGTCGGCTCCTTGGCCGTGTGAGTCTGTAACATTATAATAAGCAACCATAAATGGATGCATCAACCACTCATTAAATCCAACAAAATGACAAATGTTATGGACTTTTGACTTTGACTTGTAAATAGTAGTCATGGACCTCAAGTCTTGCAACAAAATGCCAATGTTAGATTATTAATATAACATTTTATTTATGCGTAATTATATATATTTAGAGAGAGAGGGAGGCTAATATCAAAACGTTTGTTCCTAAGTTCTCGTGCAACCAAGTCGTTTTCGGATTTTCAAAGTCCAAACTGTCGATCCAAACCGTTAGATGTTCAATCCATATTAAAATATGCTTGGAGACCAAATTTTACATTTTTTGGAATTTTTTTCTATTTATTAAGCCACTTTGAAAATTGCTGATCCGGGTGAACAGTAAAAACAGTGCAACTAAATTCTGGACCATGTGATCAGAAATTTTCAAAGTGGGTTAATAAATAGTAAAAAAATTCCAAAAAATGTAAAATTTAGTTTCCAAGCAGATTTTAATATAGAGATCACATCTAACGGTTTGGATCGACCGTTTGGACTTTGAAAATCCGAAAACGACTTGGTTGCACGAGAGCTTAGGAACAAACGTTTTGATATTAGCCGCTCTCTCTCTCTCTCTCTCTCTATATATATATATATTATAGCTGGGCTATGGTGAGTTGCGAAGTAAGATGTCATTTTTACTTCACGCTCATATTCTTATTTTGAAAATCTAAACAATCGATCCGAACCGCTCAACATGTTCTCCATATTGAAATGTGTTTGGAGACCAAATTTTACATTTTTTGGAATTTTTTTACTATTTGTTAAGCCACTTTGAAAATCGCAGATCGAATGGTCCAGAAATTTTACTGTTTTTACTGTTCACTCAAATCAGTGATTTTCAAAGTGACTTAATAAATAGTAAAAAAATCCAAAAAAAAATGTAAAATTTGGTATCCAAGCATATTTCAATATGGAGATCATGTTGAGCGGTTCGGATCGATGGTTTGAATTTTCAAAATGGAATATGAGCGTGAAGTAAAATGTTGTTTTACTTCACAACTCACCATAGTCTCTCTCTCTATATATATAGAGGAGGATCCAATTACACCTATTTTTTTTGACACATCTTGACACTGTTTTTTTATAGGTTAATTTTGCAATTTAAAAATTCAAACAGTCGATCCGAACCGTTCAACATGATAACATATTCAAATTGAGATTCATGTAGAAAATTAAAATTATAAATTGTTCATGAATTTAAATAGGATGCGTGAATCTCAACACAAATTAAATAGTTTAGACCGAATATCAAACCTAATTTAATCTGATATCCATCCAACCCCTTTACTTCATCCGCAACACATGAACTCATTCTACAGTCAATGTATAGCCAAGAAATCCGAGAATTCTATTTGAAAATATGTATTGTTTTAGAAAATCAGATAGAACTCATCGTTAAATTCGTTTCCGTAATTCAATTTCGATTCAACATAAATGATCTTCAGTTGATCGGCAATTAACTTAGCTCGTTTCATCAAATAGTTTTTTTTTTTTTTTTTGTGGATTATAGATTCCCGATATATTGAACTCGTGACTTCTCCGTAGAGAGTCTGGACTCGTTCCATTGTACTAAGTCCGCAATTTATCAACAAATAATATTATAACTATTATGTTGTGTCAATCAATTTAGTTTGGCGTTTGGTTTTTTTAGACACAGTCTACTTAGATTGTCATGTAGTCGCCGGAGGCTATTCGATGAACTTCAGATTAAATTTAATCTAATGTTCAGTAATTTGTATCAAGATTCATACGTAGTTGATATGCACAATTTTTTTAAAGTTATTAGAATCTCTAACTTGACATCAAATCTGAATTTCGTTAAAATAACAAAGTGAAACAATGAGAACTACCTTGTTTGAGCTTGTGACATATCAGAAGGTCCAGATCCTCAGAAATAACTCAAACTCTGAGGTTGAACCTAAACTGTTCAAAATAAAATGCACATGATCTCTAACTACGATGAAGTACCATTAAAAATTATTGGCAATGAACGAGTACCGTGAATTTTATGGAAATTTCTCACACTAAGAACAAAAAAAAAAAAGAAAACATTTTGCCTGAATTTAGATAGGGTGAATTTCGTCATGACTCGTTCATCAATTTTATTGTGTTACGTATTAAATCCTTTACAGTTTCTATAAATGTGCAGTAGTCCTTCAAAATATAAAGTTTTTGGGCCATTCATATATTTGAAAAAAAAAAAAAAAAACGATTGATGAACAAGTCACGAGTAATTTTTTTTTCAAACGACTGTAAGCATATCCCGTATAGATGAACTAAAAGAATGGAGAAATTCGAAGATCTGACTCGGAAATTTATTTTATGAAAGCATAAAGTTTTGAACAAGTAGGTATTTAAGAGAATTTCTTTTTGTAAATTAAATAAGATTAAATAATATTATTCGTGATTATTCATGTGGGTATTGATTAAGGGACTGTGTGATCAGAGGCGAGGCTATAGAGGCTCACTTGTCTACTCCTGAATTTTTTTTTTTTATTGGACCGGGCTGTGATTTCATCTTGCCTACCCTGGAATTTTATCTTGCCTACCCCTGGCCCAGACGATAGCCCAACTGCCCAATACGGTAACCCAAGACGATTACGCGGCCCAGACGATTACGTGGCTACAGAAGAAAGGGGAAAAAGGGAAATCGCCAGCCGCCAAGTTGCCTCACCAGGCCGTGCGTCGCGGCGTCGCCTCTTCTCTGTCGGCTGTCACCAGGTCGCCTCATCAGGCCGTGCATCGCCAGGAGAAAGGAGAAATCGCCAGCCGCCAGGGAAATAGCCTTTAATGGTTGACGGCTGTATGATATGATTGTTGCCTTTTTTTTCTTTTCTTTTTAGTGAAAACCCGTAGGAAATCAGATTGTAAGAAGATACCCCGGATACAATTTGTACTGCTGCCTCAATCTTCCTTGGACCCCCTGAGAAACAATAAATTGCTTAGCTTACAATCTTCCCTGGACCCCCCCCCCCCCTGAGAATTCAGATTGTAAGAATAAATCATTTATTGTTACCTGCTTCGATTGTACTGCTGCCTCAAAATCTCATGTATAGAACATGATAAAATACTTACATGTTCTACGTTATTTTCATCATTTATTATAGAGTGGTATTATGAGAAATGAATGTTAGCTTAGTGAGATACCCTCGATACAATTTAGATGTGACAATTTTGCATTTTTTAGGGGCATATGCAATGTTTTGTGGGGTATTTGCTTTTTTTTTTGTTGGGTTAATTTGGTATTGTTGGTTGCTTAAAAATAGCTGACTTTGAGGTCATTGAAAAAACACCTGCACTCATTTAAATCTTAACCTACTTCTATTTTTATCAGTTTTAATATTTCTTGCTATTTTTTTGAATTGTGTCTTGAATCCGAACCCGAACCCGAACTCGTTAATTTATTTTAACCCGAATTCGGTTTTTACCTACCCCTAGCTCAAATCCTACCTCGCCATTGTGTGTGATTTCTCTTGATGGCAGGATTTGGACCCCACCAGGCCACCACGTCAACTTGGTGGATATTGAGATATGCTGTTCTCATGTGTTTATGTTATCATTGGTGGATTAGTCATATCTAGTTTGTGTGTGGTATCACTGTACTCGTGATAACTTGACATGCCTCTATGAACAAAATTCAAAAGAGTAATTTGGAGCATTTTTACTCGCGTTTATCAAGCAACATACATTTTTTTTTTTTTTTTAAGTTTTGTATTTGAGATAAGCTTTTATTTTCAATGCATAGTAAAATTTTGTATATATTTAAAATAAGAGTAAAATCGTACTAAGAGAATTGAACACTTCGTTCATGTTTGATTACAATCTAAGTAAAGGAAAAAAAATGTATTCCTCACTAAAGTTGTCAACAAGAAAAATTTACCGCGACTTTTTTTTTTTTCAAAGTTTCGCAGAGGCTCGAACTCTCAACCTGTGAGTATTTAACAGTTGTAAGATTTTTTTCTAATCATATGTGCTACCGTCCCCATTCTCAATTTACCGTGACTTAAGGTGAAACAAGTTTGAAGCTAAGACAGAGTAATTTAAACTATATTTTCAGATAGGCTAATTATTCTGCCTATAGAGCTCATTATGAGAAAAACAGAGTTTATATTTCAATTTCTCTCCTCTTTAAGACGAAGTTTAAGTTATAATTTAAGTAACTAATTTCAATCAAACATAAATAACTAAGGTTATCTTAACTTATTAGTAAGCAATTTTTTTTTTCTAAACTTTAAATATCAATCAAACATATCATTAATCTTTAAATAACTAATATTTTTAAATTTTCACTAATAAATATGTGGATGTCTTGTTATCAACCCACCATGACAGAAATGATACGAGTTGATAAAATAAGGGAAATTTCATGTATATCCTTCAGAAACTTCAAAATTACTTACTTTTCCCTCTAAAATTCTTAATATCTTATTTGTTCTTCTAAATTTCAAAAACTCATAAAATTACTCATTTTATTATCTATTATATTACAACTCAATTTAAATTTAAGAAGTACATATTTTATTTTATATTGAAAAACAAAAGTATGTAGCACATTTAAAAAGACTGAAAACAGAGATAAAGTCTCTGTTCTTATTGATTAACATAGTTTTACATGACAGGAACCACATAAAGAAAAGGCAAGAAAAAAGGACAAATTATTATATTCCGCTCAAGATTATTGAGTTAAGAATTTTCAGATTAAAAAATAATGAAGAAATACATCCAGAGAAGAAAAGAAGAATAAAATCTATATCAATTTGTTCAATTCATATGTATCCATTCCTCAAACCCTAAAAGACATCACTGACAATTAATTGAGGCGTTTTGAACCTCTCTTCGAAGATTTACATACAATTCCCATGATACAATGAATATATATAAAAAAGTTTTTTGTATGAGTACGGTTAAAATGCATCATTGGTTTTGTACTCCAATCATACTCCACATTTTTTTTCTCTGTTTTAAAAGTTCAAACAATCGATCCGAACTGCTCAACATGATCTTCATATTAAAATGTGCTTGGTGGCCAAATTTTATATTTTTTGGAATTTTTTCACTATTTTTTAGATAGATACAAAATCACTGTTTTGAATGGTTCAGAATATTCTGAAAACAGTAATTTTGTACCTATATAAAAGAATAGTAAAAGAATTCCAAAAAATATAAAATTTGGTCTCCAAGTACATTTTAATACGAAAATGATGGTAAGCGGTTCGGATCGACTGTTCAGACTTTAAAAACAAAGATAAGGATGTAGAGCGTGATTGGAGCACAAAACCAATCGACTGTTCGGACTTTAAAAACAAAGATAAGAATGTGAAGCGTGATTGGAGCACAAAACCAATGTTACATTTTAACCCTACTCTTTTTTTATAGCACCAATATCGTACTAACATACCAGCATTAGTAGAACTCAGAACTTCAGTTGTTATATGATGAAGTGTTTTGATGTAAGGGATTGTGAGCATGTGGTTCAATTTTTGGGAGTTGATTCAGGTTTTTTTGTGATGCCATGGACAGGGCATCAGCAAATTTCATAGGATAATATTGTAAGTAAACCAGTTCCATATATGAAACGGGCCTTTTGGGCCTTTTTTCAAAAAAAAAAAGTTAATATATATAGGAATGATGATATCTCCTTTGAAGTGGTTCGGGATTACTCGATTTGTAATATATTCTTAAATCTTTTACAATATCATTCTTGTTGGATGTCGAAACATTGCCTCAAGTGCTGAAGGGGAAAATAAATAAGGACCTGATACTCTAGTGTCCGCACTGTTCTCGTATTGTCTCCACATCAAAATTATCATAACTGTTTAGAGAGACTGCAAAAATTCCAGTGCTGAATATTTTTTCTAAAATATTAATATCTATATTTATATCTATACACGGAAGTATTTATGCTTACGAGGTGAACAATTTTTACGTAAATAATGGCCCCCAACCAAATCCCCCAAACGTTCCTACACTGTTCACACACCATAACTACTATAACTGTCTGGGGATCGCAAAAACTCCAGTGCTGAATTTTTTCTAAAATATTAATACCTATGCACGAAAATATTTATACTTATGCACAGAATAATTTATACCTATGCACGAAAATATTTATACCTATGCACGGAATAATTTATACCTATGAGGTGAACAATTTTTACGTAAATAATTGTCTCTCCAACAAAATCTCCCAAACGTCCCCGCAACATAAATATCTGTGGGGGATCATACACGTTATTAAAAAAGAGTGAGGCTATGGTGCTATGCATAGCACGGATGGCTAGTGTACTACGGCTCAATATGGTACTTTTTAAAATCCTAACGGTCGATCCGACCGTTCAATGTGATATCCATATGAATATGTACTTGCAAACTAAATTTTATATTTTTTCGAATTTTTTTACTATTTTTTCAGATAGGTAGAAAAATCAGTGTTTTTTGAAAATTCTGGACCATCAAAATTCTACCTATCTAAAAAAATAGTAAAAAAATTCGAAAAAATATAAAATTTAGTTTGCAAGTACATATTCATATGGTTATCACATTGAACGGTCGGATCGACCGTTAGGATTTTAAAAAGTACCATATTGAGCCGTAGTACACTAGCCATCCGTGCTATGCATAGCACCATAGCCTCACTCATTAAAAAATATTAATATTGTCAAAACTATCTACGGAGATTGCAAAACTTGATGTTTTTTTATATATGGCGTAGAATGACGTATGAAAGTATTAATATCAAGTATTGCAAGTATTTATATCTATGCACTGAAGTATTTATATGTATATATATTGTACAAAGTTTAATTTTCAGGCGTTCGATCATATCAAATTACACATCAAGTATTAATATCTTATATTGCAATTATTTATAACTATGCGCTGAAGTATTTATGCCTATGAGGGTAGCTATTTTTGTTAGAGGAAGGTTAACGCGGGGACAATTGGAGAAAGTTGATGCAGGGTACGGAGTCCCCACTACTTCATTAGATGAAGGTAGATGCGGAGACTATTGAGAGATCGAAAATAGATGATTATAACAAGTTACATATCAAAATATTAATATCTTATTTTCTAAGTATTTATACTTATGAAAGTTGACGCAGGAACGAGTGCGGGACTGGAAAAGGAAATATTATATAATTAGTGAGAACCATAGTACAACCTTCATCTAATGTTGCTGCGAGGACAGAGGAGAGACTAGCTAGAGTGGGAAGATTCATATAATTATTCAATAAATAAATAAAAACAATGAGCTAACTGATTTTACGTTATGTTCAGCATAAACTGTTTTCTAATGTAAAGATGTCAGTCAAATCTTCTATTTTCTAATTATTTATAAGAAATCCGGTCCTCGGTAAGGTTATGATAATTTGCGATATTACTTATGAATTTATTATTGTAGTCATTAAATAAAAGATTGATATTTTTATGCACAAATTATAGATATTACAAATTGCATGTCACTTTTGTTCAAGTTGTGGATCGTCTGAATCTTTTATTTTCAAGGCACATATTAAGTATTAACACAATGAAACAATACACAATAAAGAATTGATAACAGAAAGCAACCTTAACAATAACATTGACAACAATAGCATTTCGTGATTTGTGTTCTAAATCACTCTTTAATGTTAACTATTACTTGAAATTTTGCTATTTGGCATAGAGTCCCTTTGCTGGTAAATTTATCAATGGCAATTTTTTTTTTTCTTAAAAAATTTAGCTAATAACCCATGCAATTCAATTGAAGGAAATAATTGAAAAATAGTCTTAAACCGTAAACTGTAAAACATACCATTTCTTCTGAATTATTATAATCGTATAAAGAAGATTGTGTTTTACATTTAGTTAAAATAGAACAATGGATAGGGGATTCAAATCCAATAAGGGACACATAGGTATAAATTAATGAATCTCCCAATTATCACCTACCTATTAAGCAAGGTTAAACTTCAAATCAACAGTCAAACAACACCTCGAGTTGCTTAAAGCTCCAATTTGGCAAAACTCTAAACCTTGAACTCTAAAATTAGCCATCTCTTGTCAAAATCCTGAAGCTAAAAACTTGAAACAACTCTAAACCCTAAACCCTAAAATCTAACCCAATGTGAAATCAACCATTATTTTAGAACCATTGCCACAGAAGAAACCTAGAGCAGCAAAAAACGTAAATGAAATCGGTTTTAAATGTTACCTCAACCTGACAGTGGTTGAAAATCTTATTGCGTGGAGAACTGATAACGTTATAGAGATTGAAAATCGCTGCAGAGTTTGGTCTGTCGCGTGAGATGGAGAGCAGAGAGTGTGAAGATACGATTTTTTCGAAGAGGAAAGACGGTAGAATTCTCGGGAGAGAAATGGAAGGAGCGAGGTTTAGAAAAGTTTAGGTGAATAGAGGAGATGAGGAAAGGAAGACAGGTGTCGAGGGTAAGAAATAGAGATGCCACAAAGCGTTAGATGCAGATCGGACGGACAAAAACAGTTTGGTTACTGTAGAGAGTATTGTTCACTCCCCCATCCAAAATTATTCTATAAGATAGATTTGGGGTAAATATTTTAACAGAGCAGTTTTGACTTCATACAGCGTACGAAATATTTGCAAAAGTTGTTTTGATTTTACAGCCCATGTGTTGTCTGATATGTTAAACTATGTACCCTTAATTAATTTGAATGGTTTTGTAACTTCTGAAAAAACGGTCGATGCAGAATTTGAAGTATCTCGATTCTGGAATGAAAATTTGTCAGAATCAATGAAACTAATACAAGTTGTCAGAATCAATGAAAGTATTATAGTAATCAATAAACATCAAATCCATACTTGAAAAAACATTAAAGTTCATTCATCCCATGACAGCACAGATTAGACAATAGATACACAGTAAAATACATTAAAATGTGACGCCATGTCGTATATAATATTATGTAGTTCGAGGTTTCCCGAAACAGAGAAGGCTGAATATGCTCTTGTTAACTCCGCCACGCTTCGACCCACCTCCATGGGATCCAAAACCTATCTCCATTTTAAATGAAACAAAATTGGATCAATTTTTCTTTATTGGTGATGTCTCATCAAGTGGGATGCTATTTATGAGATAGGAGTAGGTCCGATGGGCATCGGACCTAGAGTTAGGTTCAATTAGCTCTATCACCGTACGATTAGCATCAAGATCTATGTGCATGGAAATTGATACAGTCTTACACGGATTTTGATGCAGAACACACGAATCTTGATGCAGATCGGATGGTCACCACACCCATCGAACCAAGGTAGGTCCGATGGGCATCGGACCTACTCTCATTCCGCTATTTATAGTCCAAAGTTGGAAATTTTTCTATGATCTAATTAGATATATGCGAGTTTCCAAATCCTTTCTAGGAAGCTAACTAATGGAGTGTGTGTGTGTATATATATTTTATAGGAAGTTTATGTGGAACTGCTTAATGCTCTTGTGAGTTATAGTTGGAAGTTTATGTGGAATAATTGTTTGTTTGTGAGCTTTAGGACTTTAGTTGGACGGTGACAGTAACAGTTGTGGTTCATGCATTTTTTAATAGAAATTTACATGGTTTTACTTTGGGAAAATGATATGCGTCTCAAAGATGGGCACCAAGTACTTCACAAAACCAACTTAGTTAACATATATTCTTATCTTTGGCTCTCAGAGCCAGCTAATTTTTTTTTTTTTTTTTTTTTCAGAAAACTGACACTATAGACGGTGACTTAATAATTTATATTGTGCAATTTTGGAGTATTTCTTGTCCTCATATATTCCGGTTAATTTATTAACTGCAAAAAATATTATTCTAAGATGAGACTTATTATTGATTTTAATATTATTCCACCTTAGAAGTGATGCATCCACATGCAAAAAATTCTAAAATTTTGAATTAATTTTGTATAGAGTCAAGTGGTAAAAAAATGTTTAAAAAATAAATGCGTTAATTTTAATTTATAAACTTCTAAATTTGACCGCTTGACTCTACACTAAATTAATTCGAAAGTTTATATTTTTTGCATGTAGACACGTCGACACTCGTAAGGTAGACTGGTTTCAATAGTTCGGATTCGTCATTTAAAATTAATCCGACATATTTTAGAGTTGAGTTCACAAAAATGCTTGATGAACTTAGGAACACACTAGTTCTACCCATGAAATAGTTAAAAATATGAATAATTTTAACGTACATGTAATTTTCACGGTAAATCCAATTCTTATTGTACATATATTCGAAAAATATTATTTATATTAAATTTTTTAAATATGTAGATGTGTTATAGTTATTCAGATAGTACATGTATCAAATTTGAATTAATTTGAGAAACATTTTGCATTCCATCAAACAATTTTAAATTTTTAACGGTATAGTTAAAATGCCGAAATTTTTATTTTTACTATTAAAAAAAATACCAAATAACCACGAAATATGAGAAATTCCATTTTTAACACGTCCGTAACGTAAAATTGCGGACATAAATTGAGTGTCCGCAACTTCATATTGCGGACAACAACATTTGTTTCCCAACAACTTTGACCAAAATCTTGTTTTCAAAGTGTTTTGATTGGCTAAAAAGATTCGGGGGCCCACAAAATTTGAGAAACAACGGTTGTGAGTAAGAAAAAAAAATTGTTGTCGGCAACGTGAAGTTGCGGATACTCAATTTCACGTTGGGGCAGTGTGAAAAATGGAATTATGACCATTTAATTTTTATTTTGAATGGTATTTTTAAAAATTTCGGGTTAAAATGGCTATGCTAAATAACCAATCAAAATGCAAATTAACTCAAACTTGATAACAATTATCTACATAATTGAGAATATACCTGTAATTTTATTTTATTTTAATTTAGAATAATATATTTTACATATATTTACCACAAAAGTTATTTACCTTGGCTTGGACATATATAATTACTCCAAAAAATATAGATTTTCATTAATTACCTTGACTTTTTTGTATTTAAAACTAACAGCTTGAAAGCAATTATTAATTTTAAATCGTGAATAATCTATACATATTTTAATTCCGGGGTAGTCGTGAAAAGTAACAAGAATTAGAAAAAAAAAACCAAAAATTATCACAAAACTATATATATGGTATTAGGAAACTTTGTACATTGAACGTGACAACAAAAAGAAAAAAAAAAGTTACAAAAGCAAGCAAATTACATAATGATGACCAGCAATCTGTGACAACAAATACAAAGCAAACATATCACCTAATTAAACGGAGGGAAAAGAAAAATAAAAAGACTATATATCTTGTAACTCTTTCCACAACTAATGAAATCCATAATTTAATTATGAAACAATAACCCCCTTCATATAGGATTGGTTAACCCGGCCATCAGCAGGGGCAGAACTGGAAAATAGAGATTGGGGATTGAAGAATCAAATATAGTGTAATTTTATTTTATAGAAGGGGTTAAAAGATATTAATGCATATAAAAATTATAAAATTTAATGGACCAAAATATACAGGGTGCTTAGCACCCTTTTCCCACCACTATGTTCCGCCCTTGGCCGGTCAGGTAACCTATCTCAGTCGTCACTAGTCCGAGGCTTGCCACAACAAAGAATGCTAAAGATGTTCTTCTTAACTTTATCGTGCTTCATCGTGTCGTAGTCGGTCTGTAAATGTATTTGAAAGCTGAAAGCTTTAGATTCTGTAGTAGAAGAGAGAAAACAAAGAAGGAAATGAGATGGATGGAATGGCTGGGTTCAAATGTCCCTTTTATAGCTTTAAAGTATGGGAAATTGATGTAAGTGTGAAATATTTGTGTTATTAATTTTTAAGTACATGCCAGGAAGATGTCTAAATAAGAGGACCCAATTGCAATGGAACATTACAGGAAAAACACCACTATATCAAGTCAAGCACAAAGCTTCATATATAGTGGAAATTCATTGATTTGCTTAGTGTTTTTTGCTATGTAATGTTGCTCCAATTTGAGTAGAACAAATGTGTACACTTACCTGTGTAATGTTGCATTCATATAGAACCCCACCTAGATTTTTGTTTAACTGCCCTGATAAAAAATCCTTTGACAACAATACCCCTGCTTTGTTTAACGCTAATCTATGCCTACTTTATGAATGCATATATAAGTGCACAAATAAGTAAATGAAAAGTGTTGATTTTTGGTATAGTCAATCTTTTCTAAAAAAAATTACAATATTTTTTTAAAAAAACCAAAATGCTTCAATTTTTCAGAACAAATTGGTAATTATTTCAATAATCCTTTACATAAAATTTTAACGAGAACTACAATTAATGCTATGCACATTAATAACAAGCGACATTCTGAACTCGTATCCATGTATTTTAAACAAATTATCGCATTAGTTCTTTCCAATGTTAATAAATTTACTCACAATAAACAGCAAACCCTAATTTAAATTAGCCAATCAACGTCAGATACTAATTTAATTCAAAATAGGCTACGGATAGACAACATGTCAATCAATGGGCAGCTACGGCTGGAAGCAAATCTACTGCGATTCTAAGAGATCGCAGGGCCCTGCGATTCTAATTCCAACTATTCAAACGATGAAACTCAGAATTCTTTTGAGAAGTCAGTTTTTATGCACGAATCTCGAAACATGTGAACGGTTGGGATTGGAATCGCAGGGACCCTGTGATCCCAAAGGATCGCAGCAGATTTATTTCCGCTACGGCTAGACAACATGTCGTCAGCCGATCGGTAAAATCATAACGGGGTTAGACGAGAGAGCCAAGGAAGAGAAACCTGATGAGACGGTCTTTTAGAAAATAGTTCTCTCTGAACGACAGTTGCTAGATGTCGCATTCAAATACAAGTATTCACAAACAAAACTTTTGCTACAACCTTTCACAGAATGTATGTGTTTAGAAGGCAGGCACAGCATCTCAAATTAAATATTTCAAAACAGGGGTATTGATGTAAAACATATTAATAAGGGCCAGAAATTTTTTGACTAACCAGGGGTATTGATGTAAAACATTTAAAAATAGGGGACTGAAATTTTTACTTAGATATAAAATGTGTCCAAATCATTTCTAGGAAATTTAACAAATGTGGAGCTGGGTGGGGAAGCTTCCACTCAGCAGATGAAAATTTTCTTTTTTATTTGGGAGAAGCATGTCTCGCTATATATAGTTCTAATTTCATGAGAAAATGCTCTGTTTTTTAAGCTTTATTTGAATGTGACAGCTTAACTTTTGAGCCATACTAACTGTTGAATTTATGATTTATGAGGAGATTTTTGTTATTGATTATCAAGTATGTTTTTACCCTGTTCCTATGCTCTATTTATACAAAGAATTCTAACGGCTCTTTTATTGTACCGTTCGTACTGTACAGTGTACCGTTGGTACTGTTCCTAATCTATTTTATTCAATCTAATTAATCTATGAAATGATGGATGGCTGAGATCAATCCATATTTTCAACACTCCTCCTCAAGTTAGGAATGTAAATATCGTATAATCCTAACTTGCTTGAAATATCTTCAAATTGCTTCGGATCCAATCCTTTGGTAAAGACATCTGCTAATTGCTCTTCGCTTCGTACGAACGGTGTCTCTATTTCCTTAGCTTGGACTTTCTCTCTAATAAAGTGGCAATCCACTTCTATGTGTTTCGTTCTTTCATGAAACACTGAATTTGATGTAATATGTCGAGCGGAGTTGTTATCGCAAGACATCTTCATAGGTTGATCAAATTCGATGCTCATGTCTATAAGTAGTTATTTGATCCATATTAGTTCACTTGTGGTGGATGCCATGGCTCGATATTTCTCCTCCGCAGTAGATCGAGCCACGACATTTTGTTTCTTGTTCTTTCATGTGACTAGATTTCTGCCTACAAATGCGCAAAAACCGGTGGTGGATTTCTATCAAAGCTACCGGCACAATCTGGATCAGAACATCCACATATTTCATTAGAATTATTGTTCTTCATTTTTATGCCTTTTCAGGGATTTCTTTTTAAATATCTCAATATTTTATTTAATTACAGCCTCCAAATGAGGCGTTCTTGGTGAATGCATAAACTTACTAATTTGACCTACCGAAAAAGAAATATCTGAACGTGTTACCGTAAGATAAATTAATTTTTCTACAAGTCTTTGAAATTGATTTATGTCTTCTAAAGGTTCACCATTCTCGATATTTAATTTATATTTGGTATCAATTGGTGTAGAGACCGGTTTACAACCTAGTTTGCCGGTTTCTTTTAGCAAGTCTAAATTATATTTTCGTTGTGAGATAAAGAGGCCCTTATTTGAAAAAGCTACTTCTATTCCTAAAAAATATTTTAAGTATCATATATTTTTAATGTCAAATTTGTTTTTTAATTGAGATTTGATTTTTCTAATTTTCTTTAAATTGTTTCCAGTGATTATTAAGTCATCTACATATACCAACACAAGGGTTATATTTTTTTTCTTTCACTTTTGGTAAACAATGAGTGGTCGGCACTACTAATTTTAATACTATGCCCGAGGAGATTGCTTCAATCCATATATATTGACTTATTTAACCTACAAACTATATTAGAATCATTTTTCATTTTATGGCCCGGTGATAGTGTCATGTACACCTCCTCTTCAAGTGTTCCTTAAAGAAAAACACTTTTTGCATCCATTTGGTATAAGTTTCAACCATTGTTTACCGCAATGGAAAATAAAATTCTAACGGCATTCATTTTTGCTACCGGTGCAAAGGTTTCATTATAATCTATACCATAGGTTTGAAGTATAACATTTGGACAGTAATCTCGCTTTGTACCGTTCTATGGAACCACACCGTTGAATTTGGTTTTGTATACCCATTTACATCCAACGGGTTTTTTATTTTTTGGTAATGAAACAATTACCCAAGTTTCATTTTTCTCAAGGGCTTTTAATTTTTCTTCCTTGGCCTTGCACCATACTGGGTTTGTTATTGCCTCTTGGTAATTATTTGGCTCAATTTCTTTTTCAATAGAAGTACAAAATGCATTGTATTCGGATGAAATATTTTTGTATGATATAAATTTTTGTATCGAATATTGTACCGTATAGGTTATAAAATCTTTAAGTCTAGTAGATGGTTGAGTTACTCTTGAAGACCTTCTTACCATTGTAGTTTCTTCTTCCTCATTATTATTGTTATCATCATTATTTATTTCTTCTTCATGGTTATTGGATTCAATTTTTATAATCCTCATTTGGTATGAAATCTAAATCATCAAAGAGAGGTAGTATTGGCCTAACTCAGTCATTTTCAAGTGGTTTATCATCAATCTTATCTTTTTTAAAATATGGTTCATCTTCACAAAATATCACATCTCTAGATATAAATATTTTTTTATTAATCGGGTCATAGCATTTGTAGCCTTTTATATGGTGAGTATCCTAAAAAAAATAGCTTTTGTTAACATAAAATCAAATTTGTTTTTTCTTTTAATATGAACAAAACATACAACACCAAAAATTCTTAAATGATCGAGATTTCATTTTTGTTGATAATGAATTTCTGTTGGACTCTTGTTTTCTAAAGTAACACTAGGTAGTCTATTAATTAGATGTGTAGCACAAATGATGGCATCCGACTAAAATATTTTTGGAATATTATTTTGAAATAATAATGCACGTGTCATTTTTAATAAATGTCTATTTTTTCTTTCCGACACTCTATTTTGTTCGGGAGTGTTTATACATGTTGTTTGGTGTATTATTCATTTTTCTTTAAAAAGAATTGTGAAATTTTGATTTACAAATTTCGTTCCATTATCCGACCTAAAAATTTTAATTTTAGCATTGAATTGAGTTTCTATAAGGCATAAAAATTTTCGAAAATAATTAAATACTTCATCTTTTGATTTAAGTAAATATAACCAAATAGCTTTAGAAAAATCATCAATAAATATAACAAAATATCTAAATCCATTATAAGAGTTAATTGGGGCCGAACTCCATACATCGGAGTGGACTAAATCAAACGATGCTTCACTTCTACTATTAGAAAGTGAGAAGGGAAGTCTCGTTTGTTTTGCCATTTTACAAACATCACAATTAATACAATTAGATTTTGGAAAATCTAAGATGCTATTTAAAATCTTGTCGGAGGGATGCCCAAGTCTTTTGTGCCATCTATCATAATCAGTGTTCTAAATAGCGCGCTATAGCGTTTTTGGACTCCAAACGCTACGCTATGACATCAAAATGTGCTATTTGCGCTACGGCCGCTATAGCGGCCGCTACAGCGCTATAGCGGTCCGCTATTTGCGCTATTTGCGCTATACAATATGGGTTTTTTTTATTTTTTATTTTTAATAAATTTATATGGGTTTTAAATAAAGATAAAAAAAATCTCAAACCGAAATTGAATTTGTTGCTACTCGCTACAGATAAATCAATTTGAAATTGGGAATATAAATTGAAATTTGAATAGAAAAAAAGTCCAAACCGAAATTAAAATTTGAATAGAAAAAAAAATAGATTATGTCATGAATCATGATGCATAATATATTTTTAATAGGAAAAATCGATAGTTTATGATATTACTATGGATATTTTGAACCGCAATTTGGACTTTGTACGGGTTCAATATGAATATTATAATTTCTTAATTACTTTGGTGTTATTTATTGTTCTATGAGACTTTAGATAATGTTGATATTTAGTACAAATATTGAATATACGAAATGTAAAAAAAAAAACGCTATTTGGAATAGCTTCCGCTATAGCGATGCTATTCGCTATAGCTTTTTTTTTTGCCTTCCCGCTACGACGCTATAAACGCTATTTAGAACCTTGATCATAATTAATTAAGCTTGCCGAAGCACAAAAATTTAATTCTTGTAAATTCAAAAGATAATGTCCATTTTCAAGAAAACCTTCACCAATCTTCTCCCCGGTTACCTGGTCCTAAAATACAACATTTTTGCAAGAGAATATTGCATTACAATTAAATTCTTGTGTTAATTTTCTAACCAAAAGTAGGTTTATAGGAAAAGATTTCAAAAATAAAACATTACTATATTTTCTACTGCACAAAACAATTTCACCTATGTAATTTATTTTTCTTTCTTACCATTGGCAACTACCACATATTGGTCATTTTTTGGCAAATTTAAATTGGTAAGAAATTTTTCATTTCCAAATATGTGATCGGTTGCACCACTATCAATAATTATTTTGTCAATCAAATTAAAATTCATATAGAACCCCACCTAGATTTTTGTTTAACTGCCCTGATAAAAAATCCTTTGACAACAGTACCCCTGCTTTGTTTAACGCTAATCTATGCCTACTTTATGAATGCATATATAAGTGCACAAATAAGTAAATGAAAAGTGTTGATTTTTGGCGTAGTCAAATCTTTTCTAAAAAAAATTACAATATCTCTTTTTTAAAAAACCAAAATGCTTCAATTTTACAGAACAAATTGGTAATTATTTCAATAATCCTTTACATAAATTTTAATGAGAATTACAAGGTAGAGAGGAAAGAAAGAGCTCTTTTGGCTAAAGAATGCTTCCATATACTTGAGAAGCTTGTTTGAGTCATCTTTGAAAAATAAAAACAAAAATAAAGAAAAAAAAATTGAATAGCTCATGACTTTATAACAAGTACATGGTTTCAAGAGGTTTTTTAGCTCTCTTATCTTATTTTTTTTTTATAAACATTTTGTAGATCGAGAAGAAGAGAAAAAAAAAAAAAAAAGAGCCCAGCATTAGTTCGGCTTGATAATTTGATTTGTGAAATTGGAGGGATTTTAATTTTGATTTAGAGGTAGTTATGAGAGAATTTGAATCAAAGAGTAGAAGAAGACAGGTAAGGAATTGATCTGGAGCTTGGTATTATTTCTTTTGTTCTCGGCGGTTTGCAAGTCTGGAAAGGATTGGGCTTAGAAATTAAAGAAATTGGAATTTGTTGTGGGCTTTCAACATCAGCCCAAAAAATAAAAGCAAATTGAAAGAAATCAGATAATTGAAGCACAACACCCGCAAAGCCGAATCCGTCACGGAACGGCATGGTTACGGCACGGCACGCGTGTTAGTTACGTTCCGTGATTCGCGTGTCCCGTGCCGTGATCATTCACGTGTTGTGTTCATCTTTTGAAACTTTGGCATAGCACGACACGTGAAAGATTTAGTCACGGCACGTAGTCACGCGAGTCACGTGTAATTAGAACCATTAGATATTGATTTAATGGTGAATCTTGAATAAACTAACCTAAATTATGATTAAATGGTCACGTGAGTCACGTATGGTAACGGCACGTTTAGGCACGGCGTGACTCACGTGGCGTGACCATTCGCGTGCCGTGACCACCCCTTGACATTTTGATCACGGCACGACACGACACGTGAAAAATTAACTTGGTCACTTCATGGCACGGCACGGCACGGCACGGCACGAGATCAAAGTCACGGCGTGTTAGTCACGTCATGGCACGGCACGTTTTTCCATTCGATCCGTTCTTGATTTCTTTTTTAATCTGATTCGGCTGAACCCTTGCACGACTTTGCCATTAAAAATAGAGGAAGCAACCGGTGCCGGAGTTCTGTAGGCGTGATGATAGGTGGCGGTTATGAGAGATCGGAGGGGACCCGGCAGCCTGACGCTGTTAGCTAAGAAGTTGGAGGCTGAGATCCCCTCCGATCTCTCATAACCCGGCGGCCTGAGGCAGCCTCCAGCTTCTTAGGGGACCCGCCGGTTATGGCAGATCGTCTTACTCGGCGGGAATCATGCGTCGGCGGGGCTTCTGTCTGGTGTGGTTGAGTTCGTGGATCTTCTTATCTCCTCTCGATCTGATCAGAGGCTCAGCGTCATGTGTATCTTTCTCACGTCTCTCTGTTTTAATTTGAGAATGACTTTCTAATATTCTCTCTGCCTAAAAAACTGATATTCCATACAACTATACAATTGTCGAGATAAGTGGATTAAGATCTGGTTAAAAGAGCTGCTTTAATCATAACGAAAAACGAGTTCGGAAGAACTAAAATAAAATTAAGAAATAAAGAAGGAGACATGCCGAACAGGTAATTTACGATCTGAACAATAATAATTTGGAAGTATATGGAATGAAAAGTTATCATTTGAAACCGTACATATTATATATTAACTCAGCACATAAACTGATACAAGTCTTCAGAATCAATGGAAGTACTGTAGTAATTTATAAACACCAAATCCATACTTGAAAAAAAAATTAAAGTTCAATCATCCAATAATATATAACAGTAGAATATATTACTTTTCCTCACATCACAGCCATCCTACAGAGAATTATAAAGTACATAAACAGAATTATACATCTATACAACTACCAGAGTACCATTTATTTAATTTAACAACAATTATGATACTGTTCTTAACTCCGCCATGTCATATATAATATTATTTAGTTCGAGGTTTGCCAAAACAGAGAAAGCTAAAGATGCTCTTCTTAACTCCGCCACGCTTCGACGCACCTCCATTGGATCTGAAACCTCTCTTCATGTTTTCTTTCAGCTCAAGTATTATGACTATTTATAAATGAAACAAGATTGCACCAATTTTTCTTGATTGGCGATGTCTCAACTCTGAAATGAGATGCTAGCTGTTTATATAGAGCCCCAAGTTGGAAATTTTGTATGATATGAGACTTAATTTCCAAATCCTTTCTAGGAAGCTAACTAATGAAATATTTATTTGGTTAACAGCAGCATGTCTAGTTAGTCTATGGTTGAGAATTTATGTGGAACTGCTTAGTGCTGCTCTGTTTTGAGCTCTAGTTGGAACTTGGAAGGTTATGTGGAAGTTCATTTGGGAACTTGAGGCCTTTAGTTGGATGGTCACAGTAACAGTTGTGGATCATGCATTAATAGAAATTTACATGCATTTACTTGGGGAAATTGATATTTCTCAGAGATGGGTTCCTGAGTACTTCACAAAACCAACTTTCTATTCTTATTTTTGGCTCTCATAACCGAATTCTGATCCAGTGCAATACCTGACCAGGCAGAATGAGATCTGAGTGTCCGTTTTAATCTGACACGAATCTCAAAACGAACCCTCGAATTATTTTAAACCGGACCATGAATATTCTACATGGTCAGGTACCGTTGGAGATACTCATAGCTCATTCCTCATAGACTTGAGAGTAGGTCCGACGGGCACCGGACCTACTTTGGTTTGATGGGTTTAATCACCGTCGATCTGCTTTAAGATTCGTGCAAAACGCTTTAAATTTCATGCGTGTCTATTTCAATTATTGTGCGGACAAATCTTAAGTTCGATCGGACGGTCATCATGCTCGTTGAACCTAAAAGTAGGCTCCATTCTCTTCCTCAGAACATGCTAATAATTCAGAAAACTGACACTATAGATGGTGACTTGGTATTATATATTGTACAATTTTAAGTATTACTTTTCCTCATATGTCCGGTTTATTAGTATTTTATTAAAGGATTTCGATACAATTCAGCATTTTTAGATGTTTTTCCCAACGATTGAATTTGCGTCACTGTGCTCAAAAGTTAAGTTGTCACATCCAACTAAAACTTAAAACACAGATCAATTCCTCATGAATTTCTAACTATAAATAGCGAGACATGCTTCTCCCAAATTAAACAAAAACAAAAAAATTCATATGGTCATGAGGTGAAAGTTTCCTCATCCAGTTCCACATTTGTTAAATTTCCTAGAAATGATTTGGACATACACATTTTATATCCAAGAAAAATTTTCAATCATCTATTTTTTTAAATGTTTTACATCTATTTTTAGAGAGTTCAGAGTAGGTCCGATGCCCATCGGACCTACTTTGGTTCAATGGGCTCAATCACCGTTCGTGTAGGTCTGATGCTGCATTAAGATATGTGCACTCCATTTTAAAATGTGTGTGTCTACTTCAATTTTTGTGCACACAGATCTTAATGCGGATTAAACGGTGTTGGAACTCATTGGACTCAAAAATAAATCTGATGTCCATCAGATTTACTCCGTTCTCATTTTTAGATGACTGGACTTTCAATCTTTACCAAAAAAAAAAAAATTCAGGAGGGATTCTATAGCTACTAGGCTACCTAGTATTTAACGTGTAAACTTTAGTTCACCTAATCACCTTTGGAGGGAAATGTACACATTTGTTCTACTCAAATTGGAGCAACATAACAAAGCAAAAGAACACTAAGCAAATCAATGAATTCCCACAATGAAGCTTGTGCTTGACTTGATATAGTTGTGTTTTTCATGTAATGTTCCATTAGAATCTATGACTGCTTGAATTGACTGAAACCAGACTTGAAAATAAATACAGTTGCAATTGTGTTTCCTCTAAGACATCTTCCTGCCATGTAATTAAAAATTAATAACCAAACATTTCACACATACCATCCATTTATCATACTTCAGCTATAAAAAGGGGTGTGCATTTGAACCCAACCATTCCATATATCCATCTCATTTCCTTCTTTGTTTTCTCTCTTCTACTACAGAATCTAATTAACCCTTTCAGCTTTCAAATATATTTACAGACCATCTCCAACGCAATGAAGCACGGTAAAGTTAAGACGAACATCTTTTGCATTCTTTGTTGCGGCAAGCCTCGGACTAGTGACTGAGTTATCGGTTACCTGACCGGTTAACCGATCCTACATGAACTGGTTATTGCTTCCATGAATTATGGGTTTTACTACTAGTTGTGTGGACAGAGCTAGTCCTTTCATTTTTCTTTTTCTTTTTCCTCTGTTTAGAAGATATGTTTCATTTGTGTGTGTTGTCATAGATATTATAGATTGGTGGTGATAGTTATGTAATTTGCTTGCTTTGCATTTTTTGTTCTTTTTTTTTTTTTGTCTTACACGTTCAATGTACACAGTTTCCTAATTATATTCTCCTGAAGAAGTTGTTGATGATATCATTGATATGTGTATAATTAAAGTTATCATTGGAAACCATACATATTATACATGAACTCAGCACATAAGCTAATGCAAGTCTTCAGAATCAATGGAAGTAATTAATAAACACCAAATCCATACTTGAACAAATTAAAATTCATCATCCAATAACAGCACAGATTACTCTTCCTCACAGCACAATTACCATAGTGCAATTTATTTAACAACAATAATTACGATACTGTTACCACACAAAAAGCTTGTACAATTAAACAATACACAGTAATATATATTGAAATACGACGCTATGTCGTATATAATATTATTTGGTTCGATGTTTGCCGAAACAGAGAAGGCTGAAGCACCTCCATTGGATCCAAAACCTTTCTCTATGTTTTATTTCAGCTCAAGTATTATGACGATTTATAAATGAAACAAAATTAGACCAATTTTTCTTGATTGGTGATGTCTCAAATTTGGAAATTTTTGTATAATCTAATTAGATATATGAGAGTTTCCAAATCATTTCTAGGAAGCTAACTAATGAAGCATTTATTTATTGAACAGAAGCATGTCTATTTTTTTGTTGGAAGTTTATTTGGAACTTGCTTACTGCTCTGTTGTGAGTTTTAGTTGGAAGTTTATGTAAAAGTTCATTTGGGAGCTTTTAGTGGGACGGTGATAGTAACAGTTGTGGGTCATGGATGCATTAATAGAAATTTACATGGTTTTACTTGGGGAAAATGATATGTGTCTTAAGATGGCTCCTGAGTACTTTACAAAACCAACTTAATATTCTTATATATCTTTGGCTCTCATATATAACCGAGTTATGATTCAGTGCAATACCTGAGTACCTGACCAGGCAGAATGAGATCAGAGTGTCCTTTTTAATCTGACATGAATCTCAAAACGAACCCTCCTATATTGCAAATAGGCACAGAATTATTTTAAACCGGACCATGAATATTCTACATGGTCAGGTACCGTTGGGGATACTCATAGCTCATTCCTCATAACATGCTAATAATTCAGAAAACTGACACACTATAGATGGTGACTTGGTATTTTATGTTGTACAAGTTTAAGTATTACTTTTCCTCATATGTCCGGTTTATTATTATTTTATTAAAGGATTCTAATACAATTCAGCATTTTTAGATGTTTTTCCCAACGATTGAATTTGCGTCACTGTGCTCAAAAGTTAAGTTGTCACATCCAACTAAAGCTTAAAACACAGATCAATTCCTCGTGAATTTCTAACTATAAATAGCTAGACATGCTTCTCCCAAATTAAACAAAAACAAAAAAAATTCATCTGCTCATGAGGTGAAAGTTTCCTCACCCAGTTCCACATTTGTTAAATTTCCTAGAAATGATTTGGACATACACATTTTATGTCCAAGTAAAATTTTCAATCATCTATTTTTTTAAATGTTTTACATCTATTTTTAGAGAGTTCAGAGTAGGTCCGATGCCCATCGGATCTACTTTGGTTCAATGAGCTCAATCACCGTTCGTGTAGGTATGATGCTGCATTAAGATATGTGCACTCCATTTTAAAATCTGTGCGTGTCTACTTCAATTTTTGTGCACACAGATCTTAATGCGGATCAAACGGTGTTGGAACTCATTGGACTAAAAAAAAATTCAGGAGGGATTCTATAGCTACTAGGCTACCTAGTATTTAACGTGTAAACTTTAGTTCACCTAATCACCTTTGGAGGGAAATGTACACATTTGTTCTACTCAAATTGGAGCAACATAACAAAGCAAAAGAACACTAAGCAAATCAATGAATTCCCACAATGAAGCCTGTGCTTGACTTGATATAGTGGTGTTTTTCATGTAATGTTCCATTGGAATCTATGACTGCTTGAATTGACTTAAACCAGACTTGAAAATAAATACAGTTGCAATTGTGTTTCCTCTTAGACATCTTCCTGCCATGTAATTAAAAATTAATAACCAAACATTTCACACATACCATCAATTTATCATACTTCAGCTATAAAAAGGGGTGTGCATTTGAACCCAACCATTCCATATATCCATCTCATTTCCTTCTTTGTTTTCTCTCTTCTACTACAGAATCTAATTAACCCTTTCAGCTTTCAAATATATTTACAGACCATCTACAACGCAATGAAGCACGGTAAAGTTAAGACGAACATCTTTTGCATTCTTTGTTGCGGCAAGCCTCGGACTAGTGACTGAGTTATCGGTTACCTGACCGGTTAACCGATCCTACATGAACTGGTTATATCGCTTCCATGAATTATGGGTTTTACTACTAGTTGTGTGGACAGAGCTAGTCCTTTCATTTTTCTTTTTCTTTTTCCTCTGTTTAGAAGATATGTTTCATTTGTGTGTGTTGTCATAGATATGATAGATTGGTGGTGATAGTTATGTAATTTGTTTGCTTTGCATTTTTTGTTCTTTTGTCTTACACGTTCAATGTACACAGTTTCCTAATTATATTATCCTGAAGAAGTTGTTGATGATATCATTGATATGTGTATACCTTGTTCCTATTTTATTCTTTGTACAAATATGTTACATAAAAAGAAAAACATGTACTAGAGAATTGTATGGCCAATAAGCACTTAACCATAAAATAAAATATCATTAAAAGAAGAACTTTTTTAATTAGACATATATTCACATATTTGCACTCCCACGCAGATGAAAAATATGCTCTTACGAATAACATGAGCGAAACAAAGAATCAATGGTGTCTCGGAGATTATACATATACGTACCGTATAATTAAAGTTATCATTTGAAACCGTACATATTATACATGAACTCAGCACATAAGCTAATTAATGCAAGTCTTCAGAATCAATGGAAGTAATTAATAAACACCAAATCCATACTTGAACAAATTAAAATTCATCATCCAATAACAGCACAGATTACTCTTCCTCACAGCACAATTACCAGAGTGCAATTTATTTAACAACAATTACGATACTGTTACCACACAAAAAGCTTGTACACTTAAACAATACACAGTAATATATATTGAAATACGACGCTATGTCGTATATAATATTATTTGGTTCGATGTTTGCCGAAACAGAGAAGGCTGAAGCACCTCCATTGGATCCAAAACCTTTCTCTATGTTTTATTTCAGCTCAAGTATTATGACGATTTATAAATGAAACAAAATTAGACCAATTTTTCTTGATTGGTGATGTCTCAAATTTGGAAATTTTTGTATAATCTAATTAGATATATGAGAGTTTCCAAATCATTTCTAGGAAGCTAACTAATGAAGCATTTTTTATTGAACAGAAGCATGTCTATTTTTTTGTTGGAAGTTTATTTGGAACTTGCTTACTGCTCTGTTGTGAGTTTTAGTTGGAAGTTTATGTAAAAGTTCATTTGGGAGCTTTTAGTGGGACGGTGATAGTAACAGTTGTGGGTCATGGATATGCATTAATAGAAATTTACATGGTTTTACTTAGGGAAAATGATGTCTCAAAGATGGCTCCTGAGTACTTCACAAAACCAACTTAATATTCTTATATATCTTTGGCTCTCATATATAACCGAGTTATTTAATCTAGCACTAATCTCAAAACAGATTCTCTAATATTCTAAATAGATACCAAATTAACTTTGATCCGGCTGTGAATATTTTACACGGTCAGATACCAAAGGTGATACTCATTTCTCATGACTTAGTATTTTATGTTGTACAATTTTAAATATTTGTTTCTCCTCAATATATATATTCCGGTTTATTAACTGCAAAAATATTGAGAGAAATAAATATTCTAAAATTGAGATTTATTGTTGAATGAACTTAGACCCTAACTACAATATAATGCAAACCAATCAATTGTTCAGAAAATTTAAGAAGTTTATAGGTGATTTAGTACTTTGTAATTTGTTAATTCTTTGGTATATATATGCTCTCTTTCTATAACCCACCATGTTCTGTTCACCTGATTGTTCATCTAATCATCTGTTAATACAATTATTTATCTGTCAAATCAGGATATATATATATATATATATATATATATATATAGAGAGAGAGAGAGAGAGAGAGGGGTTGGCTAATATTAAAACGTTTGTTCCTAGACCGTGAAACAAACGCTTCGGTTTATACATTTTCAAATTCCAAATAGTCGATCCAAACCGTTCAACATTCAATCTATAATAAAATGTGCTTGGAGACCAAATTTTATATTTTTTGGAATTGTTTTACTATTTATTAAGCCAATTTAAAATCGCTGTTTTCAATGATCCAGAAAATTTTCACTGTTTATTAAAATCAGTGATTTTAAAACTGGCTTAATAAATAGTAAAAATATTTCAAAAAATGTAAAATTTGGTCTCCAAGTACATTTTAATATAGAGACCACATCTAACGGTTCGGATCGACCGTTTGAGCTTTGAAAATCATAAAACCAATTGGTTGCACCACGGCTCCGGAACAAACGTTTTGATATTAGCCAACCTCTCTCTCTCTCTCTCTATATATAAAAAATCATTGATATTTTTTTATTATCGTTTTTGTATACATTTATATATTTTTTGTAACGACTTTATTTGTTAACAATTATGTATTCTTAATTGACAAATATATGATATGTATTAATAAAAATAAGTGGGTGGACATGATAAAAATGGACTCCTAGTCATGCCATTTTTTTTTTTGGCTCATGTTTTTCGTAAGATCATATTTTTCATAACATATATAGGAATATCTTTCAATTGTAATATCTCCATTCCATTATTAAGCACGTTGGGTGTCCGATCCGCTAACGGCTACGATTGAAAGATTAATTTTTGGATTTAATCTCAGCTCTCTAATCACATAATCTATCTTTTTTTGATTAAATACATTTGTTTTATGTGTAGAAGTTTAAATTTTGCTACAAACATACTCGCCACACATACCGTCACACGATGCGTTACAATTAAAATTAAGCAGACTCTAAAATTTAGCGATATAATTATCCGTTTCCTTATTTATTTGTTTCCTTATTTCTCCCTCTCCAATTGAAATTTTCTATACAATGGATCACAATGCAAATCAATTTTTTGTTCACTTCCTTATTTATCTACTTCCTTATTTCTATACATATTACTGTGATAAATTTAGAATATATTTCTAATTTTTTTTTTATGAAAATTTGTCATTTTGTATGAGAATTTATTTTTGTTATCCTATCATATATTCCGTTGCAACGCACGGGCACGATACTAGTATTTTTACTATGCATAGATAAACATTTGTAATTACTTCTTATCTGTGTGGTTATCTATGTGGGGTGCGAATATGTCAATATATGTATAATTAAAAATGTTCTTTTAAGGATCTTGTTTTTTTATGGTCAAGTGCTTTATTGTATAATAAGATTCTCCAGTGTTGAGTCTAATTTTGGAAGTCTCTTGTCTACATCATGTTCTATTGACTGCTGTCAAAGAATAAAAGGAACAACGTTCACACATCATCGTTATCCACTTTTTTTTAGGATCCGACTCTGCTATCAAAGAAGAATTGCTCTCCACTTTTTTATCCATCTCTATCTTCAAATGAGGAGGAGAGAGAGAGAGAGAGAGGACAGAGAGAAAGAGAATAGCAAGAATAGCGGGATTTTTTGGTGAGGAGATAAAGAATTTTTTGGAGAGATATATTAAAATGTGCTTGCAGATCAAATTTTACAATTTTTTGAATTTTTTTACTATTTATTAAGTACTTTACAAAATCGTTGTTTTCAGACCATTGAATTTTTGTATCCATTTTAATAAATAGTAAAAAAATTAAAAAAAAAAAGTAAAATTTGATCTGCAAGCACATTTTAATATATCTATCATATTGAACGGTTTGTATCGACTGTTTGGACTTTGAAAATGGACGATGTCATTCGATGTCACCAAAAAAGGTGTAATCTAATCCCTCCTCATATATATATATATAGCGTCCAAACATTTGGATCCAAACAAGTCATTTTTGCGATTTCAAAGTCAAAACATTTTAATATGAAGAATATGTTGAACGCTTCATATCAACTGTTTGGACTTTGGAATCTTAAAAATGACTTGTTTGAATATGACATCTATCCAAATGTTTGGACGCTAGCCGGACTCTATATATATATATGAGGAGGGATCCAATTACATCTTTTTTGGTGACACATCATGACACTGTTTTTTTTATAGGTCAATTTTGCGATTTCAAAATTCAAACAGTCGATCCGAACCGTTCAACATGATCACCATATTAAAATGTGCTTGGAGATCAAATTTTACATTTTTTTTGAATTTTTTTACTATTTATTAAGATAGTTACAAAATCGCTGTCTTTCAATGGTCTGAAAACAACGATTTTGTAACCATCTTAATAAATAGTAAAAAAATTCAAAAAAATGTAAAATTTGACCTCCAAGCACATTTTAATATATCCATCGTGTTGAACGGTTTGGATCGACTATTTGGACTTTGAAAATGGTAGGTGTCAAAGTGTGTCACCAAAAAATGTGTAATTTGATCCCTCCTCTATATATATATATATATATTTGGCATCTAGCTCGTCACCTAGCACCCTCTCACACTCTAGCCTATAATTAATCCAAACTTGACCAGCTGATCAGTTGGCTGAGTTTTCAGCCCCATTTGGTTTCAGTCTATAAAAAATCACACCTAAATATCTAATTAATTGTTAATATATTACAACTAGTTGATATTGAAACACACATTAATAAATGAAAACATATCTCCAAAATAAATAAATATAGTAGAGCTCCCACTCTAAACTGATAAATAATAGTTAAACAATAATCATTCTAATCTCAAAGTATGTCAAGCAATTTCAGTGCCTTCTGGTAGTTAAATAAAACATAATTTCACATTAAATCGTGATGATATATAGACCACGCATACCACATGCAAACTGTAATATCAAATTTTGATATGGTAAAAGGGAGTTTTGTAGATTTAATAACAAAAAATTATCGTATAAACATGCACTTTAATTATTTAGAGAACAACCATTTGATCTAGTGATAAAGACATGCAGTCGATCTCTTTGTGTGAGAGATCGAATGTTCGAAATCCAAATAAAAATCTTTTATGGATATATTAATTATACAGTTAAGTTGAATCGCTCGACTTCTAACTTTTACTAAAAAATACAACCATTTAATTAGCTTATATATATTCTCCTGGAAAAAAAAGGATCCGACTCCGCTGCTCTCCAAAAAATTCTGCTATTCTTGTTATTATCTTTATCTCTCTCCTCCTCATTTGAAGATAGAGATAAACAGAAAAGTGAAGAGCACCCGCTACTATTCTTCTTTGATAGCAGAGTTGGATCTCAAAAAAAAAGTGGTTAATGATGATGTGTGAACGTTGTTCCTTTTATTCTTTGACAGCAGTCAATAGAACATGCATGATGTAGACAAGAGACTTGCAAAAATAGGCTCAACGCTGGAGAATCTTTGTGCTTGACTTGAAATAGTGTGTTTTTCCTGTATTTATCCATTGGAATCTATGACTGGCAATTAACTGAAACAACGATTTTATAACCATCTTAATAAATAGTAAAAAAATTCAAAAAAATGTAAAATTTGATCTCCAAGCACATTTTAATATGGTGATCATGTTGAACGGTTCGGATCGACTGTTTGGATTTTGAAATCGCAAAATTGGCCTATAAAAAAAACAATGTCAAGATGTGTCAAAAAAATAGTGTAATTAGATCCCTCCTATATATATATATATAGTCCGACTTAGCTAAGCCATGGAGTAAAACGCTTTGTACTCCACGTCATATTTTCATTTTGAAAATCCAAACTACCGATCCGAACCGCTCAAGTTGTTCTCCATATTGAAATGTGCTTGGAGACCAAATTTTATATTTTTTGGAATTTTTTTACTATTTATTAAGCCACTTTGAAAATCGCTGATCCATTGTGAACAGTAAAAAACAGTAAAAAATTATGGACCAATAGATCAGCAATTTTCAAAGTGGCTTAATAAATAGTAAAAAAAATTCCAAAAAATGTAAAATTTGGTCTCCAAGCACATTTCAATATGGAGAACAACTTGAGCGGTTCGGATCGGTAGTTTGGATTTTCAAAATGGAAATAATGAGGCGTGGAGCACCAAGTCGTTTTACTCCATGGCTTAGCTAAGCCCAGCTCATATATATATATAATTGTGCTATTGTACTTCGTGAAGTAAAGCCAATGTTTTACTTCACGCTCATATTTCCATTTTGAAAATCTAAAACGTCGATCCGAATCGTTCAAGTTGATCTCCATATTGAAATGTGCTTGGAGACCAAATTTTACATTTTTTGGAATTTTTTTACTATTTATTAAGCCACTTTGAAAATCGTTGATCCATTGCTTCAGAATTTTTTACTGTTTTGCTATTGTTCACAATAGATCAGCAATTTTCAAAGTGGCTTAATAAATAGTAAAAAAATTCCAAAAAATGTAAAATTTGGTCTCCAAGCACATTTCAATATGGAGATCAACTTGAACGGTTCGGATCGACGTTTTGGATTTTCAAAATGGAAATATGAGCGTGAAGTAAAACTTCGCTTTACTTCGTGAAGTACAATAGCCCTACTCTATATATATATATGCTACGATTCTTTGGGAAGTAAATATGGTGTTTTACTTCCCGCCTATATCAAAATTCTAAAAAAATAGTAAATTTTTTTCAAAAAAAATGTAAAATTTGGTCTCCAAGCACATATCAATATAAAGATCATGTTGAGAAATTTAGATCGACTGTTTGAACTTTGAAAATGGAGATATGAGCAGGAGTAAAACACCTTATTTACTTCCCAAAGCATCGTAGCATCACTCATATATATATATATATATATATATATATATATATAGAGAGAGAGAGAGAGGAGGGATTGGATTACATCGTTTTTGGTGACATCGAATTACATCGTCTATTTTCAAAGTTTTCAAAGTCCAAACAGTTGATCCAAACCGTTCAATATGATGGATATATTAAAATGTGCTTGCATATCAAATTTTACATTTTTTTTTGAATATTTTTACTGTTTATTAAGTACTTTACAAAAATCGTTGTTTTCAGACCAGTGAATTTTCGTACCTAATAAATAGTAAAAAAATTCAAAAAAATGTAAAATTTGATCTGCAAGCACATTTTAATATATCCATCATATTGAACGTTTGGATCCGACTGTTTGGACTTTGAAAATGGACGATGTCATTCGATGTCACCAAAAAACGTTGTAATCCGATCCCTCCTCTTGAAAATATTAGATCGACCGATAAAAAATTATTATCAAAATTATTCAAATATTATCGTCAAGTGATTTGTTTTTCTTTTTCATGAATTGGTCACTTTTGTTGTTTTACATAATTAATAAAATAGATAAAATTATAATTTTAGCGTAAATTCAAGTTATTTGGTACATTACGTACATTTAAAAATTATTTTGTAGATGTGTTGTCAGCGTTTAGATATATATGTATTAAATTTAGATCAATTTGAAAGACGTTTAGCCTTTCATCCAACAATTTAAAAAATTTAACGGTAAGATTTTAACGGTTTTACGATGAATAATCAATCTAAATTTGCAAATATATATAATTGAGAATATATCTACAATTTTTTTTTTAATTTGAATAATATCTCTAATTGGATATAAATGAAAGTTATTTACGTAATTCGATGTACACAAGCTACCCTAAAAATATACATTTTCATTTGCATGATTAGCACGAGAAGTTGCATTCTTAATTTTTTTTACTTTTTTTAGATGAAGATGAAAGGGGAGTCTTCTAGTATTAAACTTTCACAAAAGAACACCAATCAGATTTTGAACATACGACAATTAAAAATAACTACTTGAAAGCAATTATTACAGCACTATATATGGTATTAGGAAATTTTGTACATTGAACGTGTAAAACAAAAAAAAAAATGCAAAAGCAGGCAAATTACATAATGATCACCTGTAATCTATGATGACAAATGCAAAGTAAACATATCAACTAAACGGAGGAAAAGGAAAAACAAAAAAAAAGGACTAGCTAACTCTTTCCACTAGCCATAACCAGTTCATGTAGGATAGGTTAACCAACCGATCTCAGTCGCCGCTAGTTCGAGGCTTGCCGCAACAAAGAATGCTAAAGATGTTCTTCTTAACTTTACCGCGCTTCATTGCGTGGTAGTCGGTCTCTAAATGTATTTGAAAGCTGAAAGCTTTGGATTTTGTAGTAGAAGAGAGAAAACAAAGAAGATGGATTGAATGGCTTGGTTCAAATGCCCCTTTTATAGTTGAAGAGTATGAGAAATTGATGGTAATTTAGTGTGAAATGTTTGGTATTAGTTTTTAATTACATGCTAGGAAGATGTCTAAGAGGACCCCAATTGCAACTGTATTTTCAAGTCTTGTTTCAGTTAATTGCCAGTCATAGATTCCAATGGAACAATACAGGAAAAACACACTATTTCAAGTCAAGCACAAAGCTTCATAGTGTAAATTCATTGATTTGACTAGTGTTTTTTGCTGTGTAGTGTTGCACCAGTTTGAGTGGGACAAGTGTGTACACTACCCTCTGAGTGAATGAAATGCTCTGTTTTTTAAGCTTTGTTTGGATGTGACAGCTTAACTTTTGAGCCATACTAACTGCAAACTTCCATTCCTTTACCATTTGAAGATGCATTTAGGTAATTAGGTCCCTGTATACTATTTACAAGAGGAGGGATCCAATTACATCTTTTTTGGTGACACACTTTGACACCTGTCATTTTTAAAGTTCAAATAGTCGATTTAAACCGTTCAACATGATGGATATATTAAAATGTGCTTGGAGATCAAATTTTACATTTTTTTGAATTTTTTTGCTATTTATTAAGATGGTTACAAAAATCGTTGTTTTCAGACCATTGAAAAACAGCGATTTTAACCATCTTAATAAATAGTAAAAAAATTCAAAAAAATGTAAAATTTGATCTCCAAGCACATTTTAATATATCTATCATGTTGAATGGTTCGGATCGGCTGTTTGGATTTTGAAATCGCAAAATTGACCTATATAAAAAACGGTGTCATGATGTGTCACCAAAAAAGGTGTAATTGGATCCCTCCTCATTTTACAATCTATTTTTACTTATAATACATGTCTCAACATATTAAGTGTTAGTTTGTAATCTATTTTAGATGAGGCATTTTCTAAGAAATATATTTTTTTATTTAGTTATTTTGAGCATGATATTTTTTTTAAATGTTTAAAATGTATATAATTATAAACAACAGAATTAATCTTATGTTATCATACAGAGGAATACAAAAAAAGTATTTATTTTAAGAGTTATATTACATTTTAGATACATCAAATATATATATTTATTTTAAATGAGAGAAGAGCATTACTCATGAGTTATCTCAACAAAACAAATGAGGAAAAAGAGCAAAATTTGAAGAAGATGAGTATAAAATGATATAACATGACTGAAAAGTTTTCTTTGAAGGATTGACCTTATACAGTGTATATTATAAGAAAAATGTACTTTGTTAGAATTATCATGAACGTATCTCCATTCCATTATTAAGCACGTTGGGTGTCCGATCCACCCAACGGCTATGATTGAAAGATTAAGTTTTGAATTTAATTTTAGCTCTCCAATCACATAATCTATCTTCTTTTGATTAAATACATATGTTTTATGTGTAGAAGTTTAAATTTAGTTACAAACATACTCGCCACACATACCGCCACACGATGCATTACAATTAAAATTAAACAAACTCTAAAATTTAGTGATATAATTCTTCGTTTCCTTTTTTATTTATTTTCTTATTTCTCTCTCTCCAATTGATATTTTCTATACGGCGGATCACAATTTAAATCAATTTTTTGTTTACTTCCTTATTTATCTACCTCCTTATTTCTATACATATTACTGTGATAAATCTAGAATATATTTCTAATTTTGTTTTTTTTTATGAAAATTTGTCATTTTGTATGATAATTTATTTTTGTTATCTTATCATATATTACGTTGCAACGCACGGGCACGATACTAGTAATATGTTAATTATTTTGAAACACATATTTTGTTAGACTATTTGCAACATATAATTTATTAGAAATTTAGAATTAACGGTAACTTGTTAGGGATCGAGGATCTAAATGTTGATTTTGTCCTTTATATTTTGTGATTTTTACAAGTATTATACCTTTTAGTCCTTAATTTATAAAATAAAATTATACAACATATATCATTTAAACTAGGAGGGTTAACACCCATCTTTATCTAAAACCATCATTATGTAATTTGCTTTCTTTTTTTTGTGATAATTTTTATTTAGGTTTTTAATTCTTATTACTTCTCTGTACTAGCCGAATTAAAGTATTTATAGATTGTTCACGGTTTGGAATCAATAATTATTTTCATGTATGTTGTGAATCAAAATTTGATCTAATGCTAACATCATCTATTTTTTTTCAAACTCATGTCAACATCGTTTATTTTTTCTCAAACTCATGTCAACATCGTCTATTTTTTTCTTCAAATAGTAACTAAAAAATTCGAAGGTTAGTTGTTTCATGAGTATGTACTTGCGAGATGAAATTAAGACGGTCATTTTATTCTTTGGGGTACGTTTGGATGGAAGGTAGAATAACTAGAATAACTACTATTTGAGATTAGTAGATGAGAATAGTGATTTTTGGAAGAGTGTGAGAATAGTGTTGATGTGGTGCTATTCGGAATAGCGAAAATGTTGTTTAGATTGAACATTTAGAATAGTGATGAATGGAATAAATAAAATTATTATTTTATATATTTTTTTCTTTGTAACTCGAGCTATTCTAACTTTTTTTGGATTAGCGAAATAGCACTATTTTGGACTGTTCCGAATAACTATCAAGTTGTTTGGATTTACCCTATTCAGAATAGCATTGCTATTCTCAGAATAGTGCTATTCTTACCACACCCAAACAGTATCAATTTGCTATTCTTAAGTATCAATTTGCTCTTGAAAGGCGAAGCAGTATCAATTTGCTACGAACATTATTCCAGTCAGAGTCAATGCGTTCGCTTAAAACTATAAATTAAAGTAGAGATTTTCTTTGTTGTATGACTTGACCTGGTCAACAGGTCAGAACCTTGTACTTCTCGTAGGCCTGCAGTTGTTCTTAGAACCAGTGATTTAATTAAATGAACGATCATTATTTGATTAATTGTCTCAGTATATATAAAGGTTTGTTTATTTGCTTTTGCTAGTATATTTTGATGCTGATGATGGCGCGCACTGGTAATTGACCAGTCAAAGGTGATAACTCCGGTAAACTGGTTTTTTGTAATTATCTGGTTTCAGTGATATGAAATGGGCATTAGCCTCTAAAAAAGAGGTCATTTACATAATTAGAAATTTTATATAAAATACATAATGTGTTAGTTGAAATTTAAACTCAAATCTTTACAATCACAAAGTGAAATTTCAACCACTACACTACATCACATATTTTAACATTTTATATAATACACTAAACTATATAAAAACTTTAAAAAAAATTAATATATATAATTCAAAAAAATTATAGGAGTGACTTGGCATACTTCTTCTTGCATTAATAAAATCCCTTACAAAAATGTCTCAATAGTAATTAAGCATCGGAAAGGAGAATAAGGATCAGAAATATGATGTGCATACATGTATTTGTATATTATTGTTAATATGTGTTTACAAAATTGGAAATGAACCGTCTTAGGGCCTGTTTGACGGACGGGAATGGGCATAGGAATGTTCAAAGTTTGAACTGAATTTTACTGTTCACGTGAGAAAAAAAAAATTAACTCTGAGTGAATTTTTTTTTTTCCACGTGAATAGTAAAAACAGCCGAACAGACCCTTATTGGTGAGCATCGGAAAAAAAAAGAAAAGAGCAAAAAAATTAGTGGTATAATTTGCAAAAAATAAATGTACAGTTAGGTTATGCTAAATGCACGCAAGTTTGACATCTCCCACTACATGATATTTATTATGTATCTCCAATTATGCATCTTCAACAAGAGTGTAAATATATCGTTGCATTTGATTGACATGGGAAAAAAAATTGTTACAATTGTGCAAGGTTCTATTATCGTCGATTTTATCTTGGCTTTGGGATATATATATATATATATATATAGAGAGAGAGAGAGAGAGAGATATGAGCTATTGTGCTTTGCAAAGTAAAGCCATCGTTTTACTTCGGCTTACTTTTTGGATTTTCAAAATCCAAAACTTCGATCTTGTAACGTTAAGAAAGTTTTTATAATAAAATTTTAATCATTTGTTTATTTAGAATGTTTAAAACGGAATCGAAATGTGATCGACGAGCGAGGAGTTGGAAATTAAAACAAGTTAAATAGGTTTATATTGAATTTCAAAGTTATTGGGACCATTGATTCATCCTAGCACGAATCTTGAAGCACCCTCTTGATTAAAACCCTCTCCCCTCTCTCTTCTCCCTTGTGTGTGGCCGGCCAAAGAGAAAGAAAGAGAAAGAGAGTGAGAGAGAAGAAAAGAGAGGGAGAGCTCCAAAATCCCGTTGGATTGAACCACCGTCTGAGAAATCGAGGTTGAAACCGAGAAGGCAGCCGTAGATCTCTCCTAGCCATCCTGTCGGTAATCTTTCTTTTCCCTTCTTCGCTTGAAAATCCGAGATTTCTCGAATCCGCGGGTTGTTCGTTTCAAACACGAGATTAGTGTTAGAATTGATCGAACTCTAACTCCTTTGAGCTTCTCATCTCTCGTTTACCGATTTTCTCCGTGATTTCATCTCCCATTTTTGGATTTTCCATTCTAGGGTTTTGGTACCAAATCCCGAATTGGAAAGCGGCATTGATTGATTAGGTTGGTCCGACCGAATAGACTTGTCCTCGGTAGGGTTACCTCTTGATCGGGAAAGGTTAGAACGTGTAATGGTTAAATCGAGGTTTCGACCAAATTAGGGTTAAACCAACCGGCAAATCGAATTGATGCGTAAACCAAAACAGCGAACCAGGAATTAGACCTAATTGAGATGGTATACGTGGAATGTAGGTGTAGGCTCGGTTGAGCAAGGGTTTGCGGGGCATTCCGAGGCGCCTGATCCATAGTCACGCGGTACGCCTATTGCCAACAGGTGCGGGATTCTTGGACTTGTTTGATAATTTATATTCATGAATTAAACTGCTCCCAATTGTCATGTTGAACTGCTTGATTGATTGCATAATCGAAATGTTTGAATCATATGCATAACCGTATTAAATTAGAACTGATATGCACTGAAATTGCCTTATTGCGGGCCGCAACAACCCCCATTACGGGCCGAAATCAACAAAGCAGCTTGAAGTATAGTCTCTGAATGTTTTATTGCGGGCCGCAATAGATTCATTGCGGGCCGCAATGAATGGAGCAGAGTGAAATACTCTCTGTCTGAGAATTGAGTGCTTCGTTGCGGGCCGCAACCACATCCATTGCGGGCCGCAATGAGAGCCTGAAAAATGCCAATTGGAGCTGGAAATTGTCTGGTAATTAAGTTGCGGGCCGCAATAACCCCATTTCGGTCCGAAATGAATATCACAGTTATATTTGCATATTGAATGGTACATCGTTTGTGTGTGTTCTTTTGTTTTGGAACTACGGTCGAAAGTCCCCAACAATTTATGACTATCTGGGATGGTCGGTAACATTTCGAAGTCAACGCTGGGCGATGACTCGAAACCATATGCGCATGTGGGTATAATTAATCACTGCTGGGCAGTGATTGATTGAGATCAGTCAATGCTGGGCAATGACTGATCGTGACGGAGACTTTGGGTGACTGTGAGGAAACGATGGAATGGTGTCATATCCAGTCTGGGACAGGAATGACAGTTTGGTTTGACGTGTTGAGAATTAACGATTCTGAGCTTATTGCATACGAATTATTATCTGATTATGGACCAGACCTTAGTTAACGGTTAAGCCAAAGCACTGCGGATGGGTGTCAGATAAAGGGTCCAGCTTGGTGGGCCATCTGTAGGTGTCAGTAACCCTACAGATGTGGGTTTGATAAAGGGTCCAGCTCGGTGGGACATCCGTAGGTGCTACCAGCCGTAATAAACTGAGTTAAGCCAAAAACGTGCGTGTTTGAGATTCATCTTGGAAAGTCCGTAAATTGTGTTTCATTTGGTAAATTGTTGTCGATCATATGCACTTGCTTTATTTATGAATATGCATCTGTCTGAACTGCTTTTGTATGGTTTCATTTTTGAATATAGATTTTGATTGCAAGTCCAATAATCTAAACTGTGGCAAATTTCGCACTGAGAATTTATTCTCACCCCCACTCTTGGGTTATTTTACAGGATCTGGGGCGTCGGGTTCCGGAGAGGCACGCGAGCTGTAGACCCTTGGTAGTTGCCTCTGTATGGCCTAATCTACCCTTTTGTTGTATAGTTTAGGGTTAGGCCTGATGGTTAGTATCTGTACGAGATACTTTTGTTGTATTATACTTTGACCAGACCGTATACCCTTATATATGGATTTATATATATATACATAGGGATGTGTTTGATGTTAATTAATTGTGCATATTCTGATTGAACGGTTAATCGCCTTGTAAACATATACGGCGTTGTATGTTTACGGCAGGGAACTGTTGCGACCCGGGGCTGCGGGGTGTGACAGTTCAAGTTGTTCTCCATATTGAAATGTGCTTGGAGACCAAATTTTACATTTTTTGGATTTTTTTTACTATTTATTAAGCCACTTTGAAAATTGCTGATCACATGGTCCAGAATTTTGTTGCACTGTTTTTTCTGGACCATGTGATCAGCAATTTTCAAAGTGGCTTAATAAATAGTAAAAAAATTCCAAAAAATGTAAAATTTGGTCTGCAAGCACATTTCAATATGTAGATCAACTTAAATGGTCGGATCGACGTTTTGGACTTTGAAAGTCCAAAAAGTAAGCCGAAGTAAAACGATGGCTTTACTTTGCAAAGCACAATAGCCCATCTCATATATATATATATATATATATATATATATATATATATATATATATATAGAATTATGCTATTGTGCTTTGCAAAGTAAAGCCATCGTTTTACTTCGGCTTACTTTTTGGATTTACAAAGTCCAAAACTTCGATCCGACCGTTCAAGTTGATCTACATATTGAAATGTGCTTGCAGACCAAATTTTACATTTTTTGGAATTTTTGTACTATTTATTAAGCCACTTTGAAAATTGCTGATCACATGGTCCAGAATTTTGTTGCACTGTTTTTTCTGGACCATGTGATCAGCAATTTTCAAAGTGGCTTAATAAATAGTAAAAAAAATCCAAAAAATGTAAAATTTGGTCTGCAAGCACATTTCAATATGTAGATCAACTTGAACGGTCGGATCGACGTTTTGGACTTTGAAAATCCAAAAAGTAAGCCGAAGTAAAACGATGGCTTTACTTTGCAAAGCACAATAGCATAATTATATATATATATATATATATATAATTTTGCTATTGTGCTTCATGAAGTAAAACCCATATTGTACTTCACGCTCATACACCCATTTCCAAAATCCAAATCGTCAATCCGACCGTTCAAGTTGTTCTCCATATTGAAATGTGTTTGGAGACCAAATTTTACATTTTTTGGAATTTTTTTACTATTTATTAAGCCACTTTGAAAATCGCTGATCCATTGGTCCAGAAATTTTTACTGTTTTTTACTATTCACAATGGATCAGCGATTTTCAAAGTGGCTTAATAAATAGTAAAAAATTCCAAAAAATGTAAAATTTGGTCTCCAAGCACATTTCAATATGGAGAACAACTTGAACGGTTTGGATCGACCGTTTGGATTTTAGAAATGGGAGAATGAGCGTGAAGTAAAACTTCGTTTTACTTCATGAAGCACAATAGCCCTACTCTATATATATATATATATATATATATATAGGAAATGGCTAGCATGCTACGCGTAGCATAGAGGGCCTCCGTGCTACGGCTCAATATTTGAGTTTTCAAAATCTTAACGGTCGATCCGAACCGTTCAACATGATCTCCATATGAATATGTACTTGCTAACCAAATTTTACATTTTTTAGAATTTTTTTACTATTTTTTTAGATAGGTAGAAAATCACTTGATATGAATGGTACATAATTTTTAGATCAAGTGATTTTCTACCTATCTAAAAAAATAGTAAAAAAAATTCTAAAAAATGTAAAATTTGGCTTGCAAGTACATATTCATAAGGAGATCATGTTGAACGGTTCGGATCGACCGTTAGGATTTTGAAAACTCAAATATTGAGCCGTAGCACGGAGGCCCTCTATGCTACGCGTAGCATGCTAGCCATTTCCTATATATATATATATAGAGATAGGCTACCATGCTTTGCAAATTAAAGCACCTCTTGTGCTTTGCGCTCCTTTTCGGATTTTCAAAATTCAAAATGTCGATCCGACCGTTCAAGTTGATCTCCATATTGAAATGTGCTTGGAGACCAAATTTTATATTTTTTGGAATTTTTTTACTATTTATTAAGCCACTTTGAAAATCGCTGATCCATTAGTCCAGAATTTTTTACTGTTTTGCTAGTGTGACCATTGGATCAGCGATTTTCAAAGTGGCTTAATAAATAGTAAAAAAATTCCAGAAAATGTAAAATTTGGTCTCCAAGCACATCACAATATGGAGAACAACTTGAACGGTCGGATCGACATTTTGAATTTTGAAAATCCGAAAAGGAGCGCAAAGCACAAGAGGTGCTTTAATTTGCAAAGCATGGTAGCCTATCTCTCTCTCTATATATATATATATATATATAGAGAATGGCTAATATCAAAACGTTTGTTCCTGGGCTCAGGAACAAACGGTTCCGTTCTCCAATTTCCGAAGTTCAAACAACAAATCCAAACCGTTAGATGTTCAATCTATATTAAAATGTGCTTGGAGACCAAATTTTACATTTTTTAGAATTTTTTTACTATTTATTAAGCTGGTTTGAAAACCGTTGTTTTTCAATGCTGCAGAAATTTCATAAAAACAGCGGTTTTCAAACTAGCTTAATAAATAGTAAAAAAATTCAAAAAAATGTAAAATTTGGTCTCCAAGCACATTTTAATATAGATTGAACATCTAACGGTTTGGATTTGTTGTTTGAACTTTGGAAATTGGAGAACGGAATCGTTTGTTCCTGAGTCCAGGAACAAACGTTTTGATATTAGCCATTCTCTATATATATATATATATATATATATATTGAGATGGAGATTTTCAACGCTAAAACGATACAAATTGTTGCCTTTATCATATTTTCATGATATAACAAATTTTGATACCGGTATATTGCATCGCTGACGATAGTGCGCCGTTAATAGAGTTATTAATTTGTTATAAAATAACGAGAAGGGTTTAAATGCCTCCATTTTTTGTGCCTCCACCATGCCTCCATTTTTAAAAACTTTAATAACTCAAAATTTAAAACTTGAAAAGTCAAAATAAAACCGTTAGATGTGATCTATGTTATTTTCTCTATGTACTCATAAAAAATTATTACATTTTGATTTTATTTTTATGTGAATCAATAAGTTGAAAAATCAACGTCTAGAAATTATCCACATTAGTACGTTTTTTACAAGTCTTGATGACAACCAAAACAAAATTGAAATGTGATATTTTTTTACACGTGCATAGATAAAATAACATAGATCACATCTAATGGTTTTATTTTGTCTTTTCAAGTTTTAAATTTTGATTTATTAAAGTTTTTAAAAATGGAGGCATAATGGAGGCATTTGAACCCTCCTCTAAAATAATGCATGTATCTCGTTTTTAAGCAATCCATTTTTTAAACCCATTATTTTTCATCAAAAGGTAATTATTTCAATATAAGGTAGTGTATATACGAGAATATATGACATGCACGGTCTATTTTTTTTTTTTTTTAATCTATCCCAGTCTTCTAAATGTATGACAGTAATATTTAATTTTTCATATATTTATTACCTGAATTCTATATATGTTGTATAAAAAAGAGGAGGGATCCAATTACACTTTTTTTTTTATGACACATCATGACACCGTTTTTTATATAGGTCAATTTTGCAATTTCAAAATCCAAACAGTCGATCTGAATAGTTTAACATGATCACAGTATTAAAATGTGCTTGGAGATCAAATTTTACATTTTTTTGAATTTTTTTACTATTTATTAAGATGGTTACAAAATCGCTGTTTTTCAATGGTCTGAAAACAACGATTTTTGTAACCATCTTAATAAATAGCAAAAAAATTCAAAAAAATGTAAAATTTGATCTCCAAGCACATTTTAATATATCCATCATGTTGAACGGTTTAAATTGACTATTTTGACTTTAAAAATGGTAGGTGTCAAAGTGTGTCACCAAAAAAGGTGTAATTGGATCCCTCCTCTATAAAAAAATGCATTGATAATAATATCTAAATATATGCCTTAATACTTTCTTATTCATCAATTTCTTTTATTTATGTTGAAGTTCGAACGTATAGATTTTTTTTTTTATTAAAGGGTTCTCGTACAATCCAGCATTTTTTAAATACTATTTTCGAGAATTGAACATGTGTTTTTTCGAAGAGAGGCGTAGTCTAGTGCCACTGTACTAAACTTGCAGTTCTGAAAGTATAGATTATTAAACGCATGAATTCAGAGAAAACACATAAAAACGCATACATTTAGGTACTTCTACCTTCGTCTTTAAAGAACAATGAAGATATTTTGTTCGCAATATGATGTGAATAGGGGTGTTAATGATACCTTTTTAGCCGTTTACCCGACCCGTATCATATTCGATAAGGCGGATATGGGTAAGGTTTTTTTTCATTAATTTATTAGGTATGGGTATGGATAAGAATTATTTTTCATTAACCAAATGGGTAAGGGTATGGGTAATGACTATTTAGTACCCGTTACCCTATAAGGTAATTATAAAATCTAAATATATATTCAATTCAATTTCCAACCCACCTAAATATGTATTCGTGTTTTTGAATTTTCTTTCTTTATAAAAAAATAATTTAGTTAGAATTGATTGCACATTTATTTATAATTTTTATTAAAAATGTAATTACATGTGTGAAATGAATGAGTTTTTTATATTAAATTTGTAAAATATAATAAAACTAATTATTATATTAGTATTATCCGTTATTCATCTTTACCGTTTCGTTACCCGATAATATTAACGGGTAAGGGTAGGGTAAGGTCAATTTTTAATGGGTACAGATAGGGTATAGATAAAGTTAATTTTAATGGGCATGGGTATTATTGTTATTATTATTGTTATTCATTAATAAATCAAAATATGAAAACGTAGATATTATTGTTATTCATTAATAAATCAAAATAACAAAAAAAAAAAAAAGAATTCCATAAAGACATTAGGACATCCTGAAAAATAGTCTTGGGTACCGGTAAAAAAATACATTGTATTTGTTTTTGTTTTTGTTGGTAATTAGAAATACATTGGATTTGTAAATATACTGTGTGAATGGTTTTACAGCAACCGACCAATGGGAACCTGTAGACCGAATCTTGATGGACCTAATCAGTGGCGGAGTGAAAGAAGAGTGAGTGAGTTTAATTGACCCACAAAAGTTTCAAAAATTATCTTTAAAGAGTGAGGCTATGGTGCTATGCATAGCACGGATGGCTAGTGTACTACGGCTCAATATGGTACTTTTTAAAATCCTAACGGTTGATCTGACCGTTCAATGTGATAACCATATGAATATGTACTTGCAAACTAAATTTTATATTTTTTCGAATTTTTTTACTATTTTTTCAGATAGGTAGAATTTTGATGGTCCAGAATTTTCAAAAAACACTGATTTTTCTACCTATCTAAAAAAATAGTAAAAAAATTCGAAAAAATATAAAATTTAGTTTGCAAGTACATATTCATATGGATATCACATTGAACGGTCGGATCGACCGTTAGGATTTTAAAAAGTACCATATTGAGCCGTAGTACACTAGCTATTGGTGCTATGCATAGCACCATAGCCTCACTCATCTTTAAATTATTTAAGTTTCTAATTTAACCCAAAAGCATTTTTAAAAGTTTATTTTAATTGACAACACTTATAAAAAATTTAAGACTCCGTCATCACTATAAATTCACTTGAAATATTGATCAGAATATTGTAAGACGAGAAGAGTTCAAATGTCTTTTATTTTATGTGCCGAAATTTTTAAATATAGCACAGATCCAAAAAAAATAAACCAAAACGGCACCGTTTGGCCAGAATTCCAAATTTAGCACGACCGCAGATCAGCTGAGCGGCCCCTTTTACTGGGGACCGCAGATCAGCTGAGCGGCCCCTGAAATGGGGCCGCATATTGGCTGAGCGGCCCCTTCCCTTCTTATTCCGATCCAGGAGAGAGAAATTCATTTCACACTCTGATCCCCTCTCTCTCCTGGACAAGAACTTCTTCTCCTGTAAGTTTTTTTCTCTCTTTTTTTTATTTTTTTTATTTTCAGTAGATTAATAATTAATTTAGTTAATTTTTAATTTTAGGTTTCTTGTGTATTGGATTCAAAATGGCTCTTATGGTATCAATTTATACTGGTGGTGATGTTCTAACAGGTCCTAATGGGGTTTATTATAGTATCGGACCTGTTACTGTGATTCCGGTTTTACCGGGTACTGATTATGTGGGGCTTAAATCGAGTATATGTTAGAACTTGGGATTGGATCAGGGCCAGCATGACCTTAAAATTGAGGCCAAGATTAGTATGCCGACTAGTTCAGCACAAACCTGGTTCCAACTCTTTCCAATCCAGAATGAGGGAGTCTGGCAGGTATTGTACAACCAAACTATGAGTTTTTTTGGGGGTACATACAAGATAATTGACCTATATGTGGAGGTTACTAGAGTCCGGCGTACCAACCCAGCTATGAGGTTAATTCAGGGTCGGGGTCGGGGTAACTCATCCGGCTCTAGTCCGGCTCCTGTCCAAATTGACCAACCGTCCAGTAGTCGAGCCCCAGTTCAGAGAGATTGACCGTCCAGTAGTCGGCCCTCCCGTCGGGTCCCCACCCGGACCGACCAGCGTTCATCTAGTCGGAGCGCTCATTGGGGTCAATCTTGTGATCCAGATGAAAGTGCTGAATCAGAGGATTCAGAATTACAAGAGGCAGAGGAAAATTGGGGTGATGAAAATCCTGAGAGTACGGGCGATCATAGTGACGAGAAAGATACCGGGCCTGTGCTTGGACGGCCGAGGACTTTCGTAATGGATAGTGGTTTTCGGATAATGGATCGCGGGTTTCAGCACCCGTGTTCAGCTTTCAATGACACATCAGGGTTTCAGCCCGCAAATTCGAGTTTGTTTGGAAGGAGGGAAGTGTTTGAGAATGAACTGTCTGAGGGTCAAATATATGACTCAAAAGAGGCCATGAAGAGCGCAATTGCCAGGTTTCACATAGTTTGCAACAAAGAGATAAGGAATACGCACAGTAATACCACCAGAATGAGGTTCAAGTGCAGTGACAGTAGGTGTGGCTGGTACATACTCGCAAAGGCCACTGGTTACGGTACACAATGGCGTATTTCGAAGTGCCCAACACAACATTCATGTCACGCGGATGCGACAAGAATTGATCATGCACAGTTGTCGGCTAGTATGGTTGCCGATTGCATATCGGCTCACATGAGGAACGACGTTGATTTGAGTATCAACACAGTAAGGATCGCTGTTGCTGAAAGATACAACGGTCAGATACCGGCGTACAACAAACTGTGGCGTGGCCGTGAGTTGGCAATTGCCCGCCAGTTTGGTAGTTGGGAGGGGTCGTACTCTCTTATAGTTTCGTTGTTGGAGGCAATCAAGAGAAAGAACCCAGGTACTAAATTGGCACTTTTTTTTTACGTCATTGTAATAAAATCAACAATTGAACTTATTTTTTTATTTTATTGACAGAAACATTGTTTGAGGTGACCTCATTTCCCACCGGTGAACCAGGACCATGTAATTCGCTCCAGATTCATGTGTGTAATAACTGATAGGGGCAAAGGTATAAAGAAGGTGTTCAGACAAGATGATTTGGGGTGGAACGATGAGGATGAGGATCAATGTGTTCACCGTCTTTGTGCTACTCACATAGCCGAGAACATGAAGAAGAACGGTTGTAGTGAGGCGGCAATCAAGTTTTTTAGGATATGTGTGGCTAAGAGAAAGATGAGGAGATACGAGCAAGGAATGCAAGCAATGGGGGATGTATGTGACCGCGCTCTCAATTGGCTGGACGGTGTGGGTAAGTATTTGGATCAAGATGAGAACGAGTGTCCGAAACCATGGAAGATATTCCAAGCACTGGACGGCGGTTACCGTTGGGGAATTATGACTACAAACGGTTCCGAGTCGCTAAATAATGTTTTCAGGTCATCTCGTAGGTTACCGGTGGCAGCAATAATTGAAGACACATTTTACAAATGTCTCACATGGTTTGCGCAAAGAAGGGCCAAAGCGCTAAATGAAGCCAGTCTTGGTCAACAGTTCTCGTGTCGTGTGCATGAGGTACTTTTATTTATAGTTTTTTCTTCATAATTTTTTAGTAACTTTGTTAAAAAGATCTGACTTCTTCATTATTTTTTAATTTTTCTTAGCTTATTAACCACCGGTTCGAGAGGTCCAATACTATGAAGACGCTTGGGGGGTTTGGCCACAACAACGAGTTCGAGGTAACCTCTACACAAGAGAGAGTTCACTCTTACATACCTGACAATTCTGGCCGGTTTACCAAGGCTAATTTCAAATACACGGTTCACATCAGGGATGATCACACGGTGGAATGCACATGCCAAAAGCCTCAATTGGACAGAATACCGTGTTCTCATGTTGTGTCTGTGTGCCGTCTCCGAGGCATCGACCCTGGCTGCTTTGTTAGTCACTACTACCACATCCGGACACTGATCAACACATGGAGTGCTGAATGGCATGTCTATGAAAATCAGTCGGAATGGCCTGCAAACGAGGGCCCTGTACTTGTTCCAGAAGATAAAAATATTGCTTTGGGCAGAAGAAAACACAACAGGATTCCGATGTGGATGGATGTACTACATAATAGGAGAAGAGGACACCAAGCCGGCCGAGATACAATGGAAAGACAGAACAGAGCTGCTCGAGATGCACGAGGTAGTGAATTATATTCGTAGGCTGAGAGCCGTACCAATGGACTGGATGTTTATTTAGTTTTAATTATATTCGTAGACTATGTCAGATACTGGATTTATTTGTTATATTATGTCTCTTATTTTTTTTGTTAGTTTGTTATTTGTTTTGGTTATTTATTTATTTTGTTTATTATATCACTATCTCCTCGTACAAAAAAAATATTTGAACCACACGACATATATAAAATATTTCAAACGAACGACATTTTTAAAATAACTTGCAACAAAATACATAAATTTAAACAACATTTCAAACTACAACACAAATACAATTATTTTTATAACACAATCACCAAAAAAAATAACAGCATTTCCGATATTAAAAAAAAAAGGGGGGCCGCTCAGCTGATCTGCGGTCCCCAGTAAAAGGGGCCGCTCAGCTGATCTGCGGCCGTGCTAAATTTGGAATTCTGGCCAAACGGTGCCGTTTTGGTTTATTTTTTTTGGATCTGTGCTATATTTAAAAATTTCGGTTTTATGTGTCGCTAATGTATTTTTATTTTTTTATTTTCTATAACAAAATTTTAAAATTTATATGCCAAAATAAAATCATTAGACGTGATCGATATTATCTTCTCTACATGTCATTAAAAATATTTTTTAATTTTATTTTAAATGAATCAATAAGTTAAAAGTTAATGTTAATAAATTATCCATATCAGTGTAATTTTGCAAGTGGTTAATAATTATAAATTAAGTTGAAATGTCATAATTTTTTAGATATACATATTGAAAATGATAGTTAATGATTTTATTCTGATATTTAAATTTTAAATATTAAGTTATTAAAAGAAACACACAAAAAAAAAAAAGTAAAAACGAATTTACATGTACAGTTCCAAAACAATTTGGACACATCATGAAGGCCTCCACTGTGCAATTACCTGCATACAGCTTAAATTGAGATCATATTGGATGGGAATGAATTAGGGCTGCACAAAAAATTCGTAGTTCGTGATTCGATTCCAGTTTGATTCATAAAAGTTCGTAAAAAATTCGATTCGAAATTGAGTTCGTTCGAAATTAATTCAAATCAAACTTAGTTCAAAATTAATTCAAACCATATTCAAACTAGACCTGGTTCGTTCGAAATAGGTTCGCGAACTATCCTAGTTCGAATCTCAAAGTAACGTGAACCGTTGATTTCTGCTGATGACTTATGTTCGCTGATGACTTAAAAGTTAAAACATAAGGCCGCCTAGCCATAAGTCATAACTCGTAAGTCGTAACTCTCGCTCTCAGTTCTGAAATCCTGGCCGACTTTCACCTCTCGCTCTCGACGACTACGATCACTTTTCTTTGTCGGAAAAAAGTTCGTAAAAAATTCGAAATTGAGTTCGTAAAAAATTCGATTTGAAATTGAGTTCATTCGAGATTAATTCAAACCAAATTCAAACGGGAGGTAAATTTGATTTGGTTTGGTTCGTTTGCAGCCCTAAATTATAAGAATAGTACCTGATTCGTCTATTTTACACAGGTAATTAAGGTTCCTTATTCTGATTTCAAAGAATGGAATATTGTAGAGAGGACTTGGGCTCCACAATTGTCTTGGGCCTTGCCAAATTGGATTTAACTGTACAGGCCCATATCTAAGTACAGAGCCCATAATGGTAATCCATACTAACTTTTGGGCTAGATGGTAATTTAAGAGACTACTATGCTTCTCACAAATTTCCGAGTATAATACCGGAGCTGGGTTATCTCTGTTGGAATTGGAACAATTTGTTGTCATTTATTCAATATCCTCATCAACAAGACAAATAGAATAAACGTCAGATCAGACCAAATTAAAAAATAAACAGAGAAATTATCTAGTTATCCGTCTCCGATCTTCTAAAAAAATCTCTCAATCCATTTTATTTTTTAACTGTTATGAATAAATTATTAATGTGGATGTCCATGACTCTCCATATTCATTTCTCCACTACCCCATGAAATTCCTTTTCCCATTTATTATTGTAATTAATTTAGATGACTTCTCATTTACAATTTGTAGCCTCTAAATAGAGGCTTTGTAATCTTTTATTATAAACATTAACTTTCAATGAAATGGCCTGAAGCCATATAAATAATGTCTATCAAAGTTAATGTTATCTTTATATTATATTAATATTAAATGGTCTGAAGCCATCTGTTGATAATTACTTTTCAAATGGCCCGAAGCCATTTGTTAATTATAAATTCTTAACTTCAACTAATGACCTAAAGTCATTTGTTAGTAATTTCTCGATTGTTACCAAATAACAAAAAATATTAGGTATCAATCTGAATATATATGGCATCATATTAATATGTCTATTACTTAGATAAATTCTCAATTTTATCGTATGGTCGGAAGCTATTTCTTAACCATTCAATATTAATTTGACTCATATTAATTTTTTTTTGTGTATTGTATTTTTTGTATTGAATATTGTTATTATTGCTTTTCAATAATTTAATCTTCTCGAAAAAGATTTCAAAAGATATTAAGGTCTTTCAAAATACTTTATATGTTAGATATAAGAGGAGAGATCCACTTATACCGTTTTGGTGACACCCGATTACACCTTACATTTTCAAAGTTTTCAAAGTCCAAACAGTCGATCCAAATCGTTCAACATGATGAATATATTAAAATGTGTTTGCAGATCAAATTTTACATTTTTTTTATTTTTTTTACTATTTATTAAGTATTTTACAAATCGTTGTTTTAAGGGCATTGAATTTTTGTGCCCATCTTAATAAATAGTAAAAAAATTCAAAAAAATTTAAAATTTGATCTGCAAGCACATTTTAATATATCCATCATGTTAAACAGTTTGGACTTTGAAAATGTAAGATGTAATTCAGTGTCACAAAAAAATAGTGTAAGTGGATCCCACCTCTAGATATAAATAATTTATATGTTAATTATATATCAATACGTGCATAAATTCACTGATGACATTCTAGAAGGTGGTCTCAATTAAAGTTAGATAAGAGTTGGAGAATTCTAAAAGATTTGTTTGGAGGGACTATTATCATGTTTTTAATAATTGCACATAAAATAAAAAAGGCAAAAAATTGTAAGCCTTTCTATTTTTTTTCCTCCTAGAAATGGACAGTGTCATGCTGATAGAGGGCATAAATAATGAAAGAAAAAGAAAATAAAGAATAAATAAAAGAAAAAGAAAAGGTAGAATTCAATTTCTCTCAAAAAACCACAGGCCGCTTTGATGCTTGGCCAGCAGCGCCAATTGTCAAGTCCACGAGTTAAAACAACCGATTTGAAGCTTGGCCAGCAATGCCTATTAATGCCAAGTCCATTATTAGTTGGCACAAAATGATGATGTGGAAGTTCCAGAGCCTGATAGAAGGCACCTACTAGTTTCTAGATGATATAATTGATATTTTGATTTCTTTGCTGTTTCAGTACACCTTCTGTGACCGAAATCTTTACCGGCTCTTTGCCGAAATTTTTATTAATAGAAAATAAAATAAAATAAATATCGACATTGAAGAAGCATTTGGCGAAAATTCGAGATATAGCTAAGACGTGATAGTCCATAACGTCTTATGGACCATCATGGCCAGCTTAACGAAATCAAATTACCGCTAATTAACCGAAAAAACACTGTAGCTAGGTGTTATGGTCCATAACGTCCAGCTACAGTGTTTTTATATTTTTCAAAAAAATTCACAAACGAAAAAAAAAACACTATAACTGAACGTTATGGACCATAACGTCCAGCTACAGTGTTTTTTCAGTTAATTAGATATCATTAGCGATCAGATTAGCTGGCCGTAATGGTCCATAACGTCCAACTACAGTACCCTGGACATTATGGACTATCACGTTTTAGCTATATCTCGAATTTTCGTCAAATGCTTCTTCAATATCGATATTTTTTTATTTTATTTTCTATTAATAAAAATTTCGGGGCTCTTTGGCCAGAAATTCATGCCTATCTCAGCGATAATATTTATCTTTTCCTAAAGAGGTTTTTTTTTTTTTTTAAAAAAAGTGAGAGATAAACTTAAGTTGTTTTCAATCAATACCTTTCTTCCTACAGTAATCTGTTAGCTTCTTAATCATTAAAAAAAGACAATTTTATTTTGTCCATTATGCTCAACCTCCGATAAAAAATATACTAATTATTTAATAGTCTAAAAATCGTAGTGCTATGAGAATTCTAAAAAATATAAAAGAAGAAGAATTTATATAAAACATTGAAAAAAAAATCCATAAAAATTGAAATAAGAGTGAGGCAAGTTAGGTACTTTTTTTTTTATTAAAGGGTACTCTTGGTCTCATCTTTAGATATTAGGAAAAATTGATTATTTGCCACTCCAAAACCTTCAAATTGTAAAAATGTCATCTCGAAATTAAAAATTGTAAAAATGCCCGTTATAAAAATATTATAAGAATACAGTATAAATGGCAAAATTAGGAATTAATGAAGTTTAGAGTGGCATTTTTACAATTTCTAATTTCGGAATGACATTTTTACAATTTGAAGGTTTTGGAGTAGCAAATAACCAATTTTCTCTAGATATTATTTTCGATAATTTAATCTGCATCTCTATGTAGAGAGACAAGATCCGCACCACTGCACTATGTCTTCGGTTCATAAGAGTAGGGCAAGGTATTGGGGCTCAAATTTGTAGTCATAATTATAACTGTTGATATAGGCATCTAATTTGTTTGTTAAACTAGCAAATTATATCAGAAAAGTAAATTGATTATGGAATCAAATATTTGAAACTCTGGTATCATTTCGGTTTCAAGTTTCAACAAGAATTATTGATATTCTTGAATTGGGCCACAATGATAGTGACCTGCCAAGGGAACAAATCCAACATGAAAAAGAGTATAAATCTTTTGCTTTTCCCTCTACTTTTGTCAATTCAGATTCTCTAAAACCTTATAAAAGAATTTGTCTGGAAACCCATCTTGCTATTTCAAGTCTTCAAACTAGAGAAAGAGGGAGAAAAGAGAGATCCTTGCTAAAAAAAGAGAGAGATGTCGAAAAGCCGAACAATCGGTATCGGCATGGATTATTCATCAACTAGCAAGCAAGCAGTGCAATGGACAGTTGATCATCTTGTGAGGAGCGGCGACACCGTAATTTTAATTCATGTTCTCTCTGGAAAGGGTGATCATGGTGAAAAAGTGCTCTGGGGCGACACGGGTTCACGTCCGTATAACTTTCAGTACTATATATTCATCACATTAATGATATTCTGCTGGTTATTTTTTATTCTAACTTGATGTTGTTTCTTTAATGATTGTACACAGCTTTGATTCCACTTTATGAGTTCATGGAGATGAACTTACAAGTACGGTATGGTATCAACCCAGATAGGGAGATACTTAGCATTTTGGACACTGCTTCAAAAGCCAAACAGGTCATTTTCACTATTTATTATACAAGGATTGAATATTTTGACTATACAATTAAAATTTTGTATATTTAAATTGTGAACAACAAAATTTATGTGAATTAAGCAGATAAAGGTACTAGCAAAGATCTACTGGGGAGATCCAAGAGAGAAGCTGTGTGAAGCAGTGGAAAATCTTAAGATAGACAGTCTCGTGCTCGGCAATCGGGGATTAGGCCCTTTAAAGAGGTAAATTTCACCAAAATCACTACTCCTCTTAGACTTAAGACTGTTAGACAGGTCTTGTATCAGTGTATCAGTCCAATACTACCCCTGCTGATACTCTGCATTACCTCCTTGAGTTTGAATCTGGACCGTCCGATCAAAATCCGGGCCAATCAGGCCCATGTCTGTAATGCGCTTCAAGATTTGTGCCAATATATAACGAACGGACCTGATTAAAATTCAAAACTGTGAGGTACCTTAGGTAATAGGAATCCGTGCTATAACGCACGTTGATTGTATTTTTCAGACATGTGGGCCCCTTGTTTTAGTCACTCGGTACTGGATCTCAGTAGTCTATACTGTATATTGCTGTTTCTTGCTTTCAATCATCCAAAATGTTTCTTATACACTGGGACTACTATTAGTTACCTCAGTTTCAGGCCAGCATGGTACCAGTCACAATGATTTTATCCTTTCTAAAAACCAGCAAGGTCCTGAATTAAATCCAGAGTAAATTCCTTCATTTTTGAGATTTTTAATAATTTACAATGTATTATTCATATAAAAAACAAATCTAAAATGATACTTTTTATGTACGTGTAGATCTAGAGAAAAATAATATTAATCACATTTAACGACTTTATTTTGACATATTTAAAAATTAAAAGTACCATGAAGACATAAAAAAGGAGATACTTGAATCATTCTCGTGCGTATAATTAATGTTGCACGAAAGATGCATAACACATTTTTTTTCTAATTTTTTTTTTTTAATTTTGACTGTGTAGAACACTGCTCGGGAGTGTGAGCAATTACGTGGTTAACAACATCACATGCCCGGTCACCATTGTGAGGGCCACCCCGGATTCCAAACGTAAAATCAAATAAATCACAGCCTAATCAAGAACAGTATGTGGAAGAATACAAGCACTTGGGAATATACATTTGTTTCTGGAGGTTTGTCTCATATATTATCTACTAGCTTTTGCTCAATATAGAGAGCTGTATTCAGCAAAAGCTAACAGATACAATATATGCATTGGTCTTAATTTCCAGTTAGTGCTGTGTACACGTAATTTCAATAAAGAACGGCTTGTTTATGATTTGGCATGTAAATTATATGCTAAATATATATATTATGCTATTGATTATTATTAGGTTATAAGTTATTGCAATGGGTTCTTGTATTTTATGGTGCTTCCTACAGTTTTTTACATACAATTTCGATGTGTTTTATAAATTCCCTTGTCTAGTGAATTGACATTTTTTTTAATAAATTAATTGACATGAAAACTTAGTTGCTAAATATAAAAAATTGCACTCGATATTATTATAATATTAACTCCTTGCAAAATGAGTACTTGTTTTTCCAGAGCTTCTTACAATTTTACGAATGGAATGATGGAATCTAATAATAGCACTTCACAAGAAGTAAAAAATGAGACACCAAAGATTTACTTAGAAAAGATAATCAAATCAATTCGAGAACCGACTTTTTCAGAAGAATTATGCTTACAATGTATAACGGGGAAAAAAAAATCAGATCACTTATTCAACTCTTGAATGCAACTATATGCTAGATAAACACAAGGATACAAGATTTTCCATGTATGAGGTATGGAAATAAATCAGAACATCTTTCCTGTACCATCTTTCTGAGGAACAGACTCGTCTAATTCCATCCTACGCCAGTTCCCAACTAAAGAAGCCATTTGTTCGGTTTTGTCATACAAACCAAGAAGGCCGCCTGTGTGTATAAAGAGCACTTTGCGGCCTTGCCATTTTGCCGGGTTGCAAGCCATGTCTTTTAACATGCCATATGCAGCTTTGCCACTATATAGCAAATGAGAATAATTGGTCCATAAGATTCTTACCAATGTTAAGTCCGGTGCAACGATGTGCCAGTTAAAAATAGCTGATACGAGTTAGGAGTATGTTTTCATAATTAATCAAATTTTAGTTATATGCGCTGCTCATACTACAACTAATGGAAAAAATTATAGATTACATAGAAAATTGGAGAACAGATTATTACCTGTAAACTGGATCAAGAACAATTCCAGTTGCTTTAGCTACATCTTTAACAGACTCAAGCTCCTCTGCTGTGTTCATGGCATAACCTAAACCCTTGGCCTGAACAAAAATAATTAAAATGAAAGATCATTTCATTGTCTTCAATACATGCAAATTGTTATAATGTAATTGTATTTCAGATAAATAGTAACTCAAAACTATTTGATTGAAACAATTATTCATGTCATAAGATGAACAAAAAGTAGCATCCATTAAACATTAATCAAAGATTGGTATACTGCACATGTATGACAGGGGAACTCACATTTATAACATCAACAATATCACGTGAATCAAGGCCTGAGTGGAGACCGTCAATGAGGCCTTGAGTGTAGTTGTAAAAATATTCAGGATCATCACACACGGAAAATGCATGAACCTATCCTACAAATCCAAGAATTAGCAACTAATGACTTACATGTTGCGTATTACTACTGCACATAAAAATTCTCTTACGGTTGACTTCAAGCTGCTCAATCTTGACCCCAGTGATAGACCGGCAATTGTTCCTCCACTGTAAGTTGCAAAAAAAAAGAGAAAAATAAATAAATATTAAATTCATGTCATACACTACACATTTTAAGGCTTATTTCCTCTATTTACAAACCACTATAAAATTACAAATGAGCATAACCTGCCACATGCAACAACAATATCATCGAACTTAACCTCGCCAGAACTCTGAACTTGTTCTTCAATCTCCCTTATAGCCTCAATATAACCCCTGAATAATCCATATATTTTTTATAAGATTATTTTTTGTGTGAAAAAGGGGCAAGAAGCCCATTTCATTACTGAAAAGTTAAATACAGACTCAAAACTTAAATCTAACTATCGTCTTGTATACTAGCCCGCACCATACTTGTAAGAAAACCCTTAACAGCATTGCGTGCCTCAGCTACTCACACACCCGCATCCTTAATTAGTTACTGAACAAATCTAACCAAGATACGAACAGTGGTGTCACAAATTTAGATTTTCTGTAACAAGGTTTGAACCATGGTTTGCATCATAAGCAGTTGCTGCAAACACAAAATTAACCCTAATCAACAAGCAAAATAACAAAACTGGTACCCACTGGTACCAAACAAGACCCACTTCAGGAGTCCAAGCACCCACACCTCATTACATTTACATGCCAATTGAAAAGCCTAACATTGTTGTCAAAAACTACATATCACAAAACACTTTGTATCATCGTATCCATTATCACTTAGTCATCAACAGTGGTACCAGTGATACCCCTCTTCCATTGGGCCCTGCTGATAAGGTGTCAGCTAGTGAGAGACTGAATAGGAATGGCATCCAACTCCACAGGCTAAAATCAAACTGTATTTTTTGGAACGAGTCAGGTTATTTGAAAGTTAAATTTTTACCAGGTACCAAGAGAATTTGATCCCCCGACAGGAATAATATATGGCTTCCTCCCTTCTTTCTCAAGTTTCTTCTTCAGTAACTCAGCAAGAGTCTGAGGTGGTAAGTTCATCCAATATTAATTTACAATCAGAAGTAAATATAAAAAAAAGTAACTAAAACACAAGGAAAGAGAGAAAAACAAACCACGCTGCCTATTTTGCTGTACTCTTCCTTTGTCACTAAATCTATATGTGCCCCAACTAATCTCTCAACCAAGAGATTACCAACCAATCCAGGGTCCTTTTCAACCAAAACCTAAGAATTAAGAATTAAGCCAAATCAGTCACATGCTGAAATGTTGAACCCATGCAATATCTTCATCCCAACAGTGTAATACTATTTGTATACCTTCGAGGTGCGCAAAATGAGATAAGAATCCAGATTAAGGTATCTCGCTGCAACCGCAGTTGCGCGGCAGTGATTGCTCTGTATTCCTCCAACAGTGATTACACAATCGGCTCCACTCGACACGGCATCGGCCATCAAGAACTCCAATTTCCTGACCTTATTCCCGCTCAATTGCATCCCCGAGATATCATCTCGCTTTATATATTTTTTTGTCAAACAAATCAGTGTCAGACAGGCAGGATCAATAGAAAATAAATCGGGAACGGTTTCAAGATTTTAATTATTCTACCTTAATCCACACTTCAGTGCCTTCGGGAAGGTTTGGCAGATTCCACTTGTGAATTGGAGTCGGGAGCTGATAATCAACAATAAACAGTACAAAATCTAAAAACAATGAGGGCTAAAAGCAAAAGAATTAAACAGAGATCAGAGAAAAGACTGACGTGGCCGAGGGAGACGGTGTGGGAAGGGATGGGATTGAGATAAGATGCCCAAGAGGGAGGCTCGTAGGGTTTCTTGGAGAGGAAACCACCTTGCATAATTGGAGGAGAGGAGACTGAGAGTGAGGCGGTGCACCGTCTGGGATTGCGCGAGTGGAGCAGTGGGGAAGGGGAGGAAACTGAACTGGTGCTACTGCCGATCGGGAAAATGGTCAGGCGAGAGGGAGAAATTAAGGGAGCGATCATTTTGTATGCGCATGGAGTGGCAAATGGACTTGTGGACTACTGATGGAGTCAGGGTCTCGCTGCGAATCCGTATCCTCTGCATTAACTCAAAAGGGAATCTGTTTTAATGAATTTCAACCGTCTGATTTTAAAAGGAGTCAATCCGGCTCGTGTCTATAACATAGGGGGCTCTTTAATATTAGTGCAGATCTAGTTCGCACGAATCTTGAAACATATCGGACATTCGTGATTCATTAACTCAAAAGATTCTCTTTTGAGTTAATGCAGAGGATATGAATTCCTCGCGTGCGGTCTTTTTGTTCGGCCACCCGTTTCTCCAGTCCACACTCCACAGTGTAGAAGCAGTAGGGTACCTACCCTGTAGAACGAGAAATCTCAGACGTCCAGTGTAACCTGGCACGGATATCAAAGATCCTCCTCCATGTATCTAACTAGTTATCAACTTATCATTAAAAAAAAAATGAGTGAGGCTATGATACTATGCATAGCACGGTTTGGTCCGTGCTACGGCATAATATTTGAGTTTTTAAAATCCTAACGGTCGATCCGAACCGTTCAACATAATTATAAAATGAATATGTACTTGCAAACCAAATTTTACATTTTTTCAAATTTTTTACTATTTTTTTGGATAAGTAGAAAATGACTTGATCTGAAAATTCTGAACCATCCAAAAACAGTGATTTTCTATCTATAAAAAAAAATAGTAAAAAAATTTGAAAAAAATGTAAAATTTGGTTTGCAAGTACATATTCATTTTATAATCATGTTGAACGGTTCGGATCGACCGTTAGGATTTTGAAAACTCAAATATTAAGCCATAGCACGGATAGCCTCACTAAAAAAAAATTGTATCTAACTAGTTCATAAAAGTTTCTCTCTGGAAAAAAAAAAAACTAGTTCATAGAAGTATTATTCGGCATAGAGACGGAGGCACTTATTATAAATGGAGTCAATTTCAAAATAATCATATTTATTTTAACAAGGAGAGAGTATGATAAACTAGAAAATTTTTAATCATAATAAATAAAAATAATAGAATTAGGTGGATAAGGATATTTTAACAATTTTTGAAAATAATAAAAGAGTGTTATTTTGACGAACTTCCGACTAACTAATATGTGTTTAATATTAATCTCAACAGAAAGTAGTTTTCAAATTCGAAATAGTGCTAGATGTGAAAGTTGCCAAAGATTATTTTAGAAAAATTCTTAAACAGATATATTTCCTAAAACTAAAAGTCTCCTCATCTAGGGCTGCTCATGAGCCGAGTTGAGTCCGAGTTAAGGACAACTTGGATTCAACTCGCAAACTCATGAGCCGAGTTGAGTCCGAGTCGCTAATCCAATTCCGAGTCAAAAACTCCGATTTGGAATCAACTCGCAAACAACTCGAGTCGAAGTGAGTCGACTCGTGACTCATAAAGTAATACATAGTGAGGCGGTCTAATTTAATTCTAACAAAAAAATATGACATAGTTTACAAAAATAATACACAATTAAAGGCAATACATAATGAGATAATGGCCAACACATAATTAAAAATTACGAAAACACCAAAATAGTACATAATTAAAAATTACCAAACCGATAAAGTCTAACAAAACAGTATAGAGTCTCATAAAGTCTAATAAAATTTTGGGGGTTAAAAATTGAAAATATATAAATTAGGGTTTGGTGTGATGAGTCCAACCGAGTTGATTCCGAAACCGAGTTAGGCCTAACTTGGAATCGACTCATAAATTAACCGAGTCAGTAAACTCGAGTCAGTTTTGACTCGAGTCAGTTTTAACTCGAGTTATAGTGAGTTGAATCCGAACTGATTCCAAACTGAGTTTCGAGTCATGAGCTTTTTGTGCACCCCTATCCTCATCTAATTATATTTCTTTAATTATCCCACCTCGGTGACTTGTCCTCCTACTTTCGTAGCTATCAATTATTAGCTCATGTCATGCAAATATTATTTTCCGATGAATTTTCCAATTCTCCGATTTTTGAATTTGTTATTTAATTGGTAAAATTCGCTAATCTAATTATAAATGGTTTGGAAACTTGATCCAATGTACGCAATGCCCATTAATTTCAACCTTCTCACCTCACCTCACCTCACATGCTTTCATTTTTGCTATACATACTGTCTTTAGGACACGACTATGATACCCGGTCTGAGTTGTTAAATTCACATAGTTTATATCTCAAAAAATTACATCATAATATAATAGTAGCAAGTTCGATCCTAATCGAATTGTAAAAGAAAATAAGCAAAACTTATGTGTGTTTTAATTTTTTATCACGTAGAAGGCTTCGATTCAAAAGGATGTCATTATAGCGCTGCTTCTTAAGAGCCAAAGTGGATTCTGAAATCTCCATGACGATCTGAACCCCTCCCACCCCATACACTCATTCTTTCTATTTATTTTTTTCTATCTGAGTCAGTACTTCTGTTTAGTGGATCTGGTTACCGCTTTTGGTGCTTCTGCCTGGTGGATTTGACCACCGCTCATTGTTTCGTCGTCGTTCGAGCCGGTGCTTCCATCTAGCAGATCTGACTACCGTTTCTTGGTGTTTCCGCTTCGTGGATCTGGTCATCGCTCTTTGTGTCATCATTTTGAGGGTTTTTATACTACAAAATAAACGGTTCGTTTTTTCTTCTCTTCTTCTGAGCTCTTTTTCTCCTCTTTGGCAATGGAAGAATGGGTGGAACAAGTTGTACATATAGTTACTTAATTTATATGTTATTTATGCTGAGGTTTGCTTATGTGCTCTCTTTCTTCCCCTCATCTTCTACCTCCCTTTTTTGTTTCCATCAAACAAGGATGACCAAAATTGTGTCCACAAGATGCACATACCACTGTGCGTTTTTTATTTTGTTTACAGCTGAGTACTTTTTAAGACATCTCTTGTCTAATCTTATGTAACAACTGGTTTGTAACTCTTTAAGTTAATAAAATTGCTTACGGATTTCTACAAAAAATGTATATATTACGTAATTCCAAACAAGAAAAGTACATTGCTTTCTTATTAGTATTGATTTGTATAAACTGTAGAAAAAAAAAAACTGTTTATCAATTATCACAATTATTGTAGTTTGAGGATTCTAAATCAGCATAAAATTTTTATTACGGTATTATATTATACGGTTGAGAATGGTCTTTCAATTAATTCAAATAAGGTTAAAAAAATTTGTAGATATATTATTGGACATGTAGATAGCCTAATGATTACATTTTATATAATTTGAATATCAAACTTACAATTTCGGATATCAAACATAAACTCTATATATTTATATATTGTCAAGATTATATTGAGGGATCATGATAAATGTTATTTTGACGATCTCGACAATAATTTTTTAAAAAAAATTGAAAAGTAAATTTATAGATATGTTATTGGATACATAAATAGCCCATTAGTTAAAATTCATGAAATTTTAGTATTATTTGATAATGCATCAAAGATTGTGAATTTCAAATTGTTGAAATTTCAAGTGAGATGCGGTAAAACATACAATGAAGCGCATCATTTTCTATTGACGTAATAAGTAATATAGATCATAATTATAATGTTGAATTTTAATTTTAGCTTTATTTTTAAAAATCATTAATATTGTCAAGATAAAGAATTATAAAGTAATTCCTCTCAAGGAAAATGATTATTAAGCGAATAATTAGGATAACATTAAATATTTCAATAACTCTTTCAAATTCTACGGAGATCTCTCAATAAATTTTATGATACGCCTATATCTAAAGCAAATACGTTACAACATCAGAGCTGATACACTACATCTCCATTTACAGAACTAAACCCATCTCATTAATTTACCATCAATGTAAGTCTTCTGATCTCCCCGAACTTCTTTCCAAATTGGTATTCTGTAGCGGGTCAAAACATTGTCTCTAACTCTCTCTATCAGGAGTTGATCCATGGAGAGTTACACAGAAACCGATATCTTTTTCGGAAGGAGACTTTTCCCCAGTGTGTTCCCGACGACACTACGACAGGATGACTCTGCTTACCCTGAAGTAACTCAAATTTTATGTTTTGATCTGGATCGTTAAATCAGAATCCTGACAATCCGGACCGAGGTGGAATGCACAGGAATCCTTAATATCTCGTGCCAAAGAAGATCGGACGGTCGGATCCAGAAGCAATATTTGAGGTACCTTAGGTATAGTATTACGAAAGAAGTAACTTCCTATCTTTTTCTGTGACATGTTGACCCGTTGACTTGTGGAAATAAAAGGCCACACACCAAACAACACAGCACTAAGCAAACTTCACCTTTCTTTTTCGACAACACTAAAAGCAACCTCTCTCCCTTCCCAAAACCTCTATCCCGTGCATCTCTTCTTTCTCTCCTCTCCTCTCCTCTCCTCTATTGGATATTGTGAGCTGATCTCCTCTTTTTCTATTATACAGCCGGCGGTACTGACTCCTTTCCACCTGCGTGGTAATTCCTGCTCATATTAGGTTTCAATTGTCGTTGCTTCTCCTAGAATTAATGATTATTTCAAGGATTTTTCTTTTTGAGAAAAAGTAGTTAGCTAGTATCAAATTTTGAAAAAGCTTCAAATAATTGCTCAGTTTGTAGTTGTTTTTTTCCTAATTACCAGACTTTCAAAATGTCTGATCAAGACAAAGACAGGGAGAAAGACAGTATCCCGATGTTATCCAAAAATGTTGAATTAAAGCGATTTACCATGAGAAGTGCATCCATGTCAATACCATCAGATGAAACCTTCATGCGGAACCCCTCGTTTGTGTCCCATACTGGTCCTTTACAAATGCAAAAGCCACCCCAATTTGTAACCATGAGTGGACCCCTAAAAAATTTCAAGAGATCAGAGAACCTCCCCCCACCATTTCCTCAGGGAAACCATACAAACAATATACCGAGCACTTCGGTCACTGTCATGGCAGAGGAACTTGGGAGCAGTGATTGGTACCATGACCATGTCAAGAAAAATGATCATTTGTTGAAGTCGGGCCCGCTTGGGTTGTGCAACAACCCTGATTGTACTGAATGCCCAGCTGCTTATAAAAAGTCGAAAAAGAGCAATTTTTACAGAGGCTATGCTTCTCTTGATAGTAAGGTGCCTCTTTTATTCATTTATTTAATTATTTATTTGTTTCTTATTTTTAGTCTTAATTTAATGCTCTATTTTGTTAATTAAATTTGGATGGGAATAAAACTTGGATATAGGCTGAAATTTTCATTGTTCGAGTTACAATAATTGCCTAAAATTAACCTGGTTTTGTTTTAATTGCGCTGAAGCTGTTCTGAGTTTTCTTTAGTGTTGGAAATATGCATAGCAAAGTCTGTTCTGCACTGGAGTTCAGACTTGTATATTCTCACTCAACATGTGTTAGAGCAAAATATTGATCTAAGAAAAGAGAAACACACTGTTGAAGTTACTTTATTGTACAAAATCAATTATAAAATCTTCAATCAATACTTTATTACTTTTACTAGGATTTGAATCCAACCCGATTGTAATGCAGACAGCATATCTAATAGATGCAATGCATGTCTTATACTGTATACTATTTTTTTTTTTGACAGATAAGTTATCTTGTTATGTTGTTTTGCAGTTCCATAACATTCGATACGGTGATGTTGATGGATGGGCAAAAAAATCAATTGCAAATGTTTTATCGTACTTCCCGATCATGAATCCACATACTAAAGTTGTTCAGCATTGGAATAAATTTTTCGTTATATCATGCCTTGTAGCCATTTTTATCGACCCCCTATTTTTCTTTCTGCTTTCTGTCGATAAGGTTTATATGTCTTTCTTCCCTTCTTTACTTTTTCCCTTTTGATTAAAGGATAGTGACACAATACTGAATTGTTATAGAGTGAGGCTATGGTGCTATGCATAGCACGGATGGCTAGTGTACTACGGCTCAATATGGTACTTTTTAAAATCCTAACGGTCGATCCGACCGTTCAATGTGATAACCATATGAATATGTACTTGCAAACTAAATTTTATATTTTTTCGAATTTTTTTACTATTTTTTCAGATAGGTAGAATTTTGATGGTCCAGAATTTTCAAAAAACACTGATTTTTCTACCTATCTAAAAAAATAGTGAAAAAATTCGAAAAAATATAAAATTTAGTTTGCAAGTACATATTCATATGGATATCACATTGAACGGTCGGATCGACCGTTAGGATTTTAAAAAGTACCATATTGAGCCGTAGTACACTAGCCATTGGTGCTATGCATAGCACCATAGCCTCACTCATTGTTATATATCACCACTGTCTTTTTTTATTCAAGTAAAAAATGAGGTGCTCAATTGTGCTGACTTGTTTGTACACTTTTTTCTCAATTCAGAAAAATAAATGTATGGTGCTAGATTGGTCCTTTGGAACAGCGATTGCAGTAGTTAGGAGCATCACTGATATTATTTATCTTCTACACATGCTTCTTCAGGTGTTTTCATATTTTTTGTTCAGAAAACTCAAAACATTTGAGGTAATCCAAGTGAAACCTTGTGATTCCTTATTTAGGCACTTACATAATGTTACCTTTATCCTTTCAGTTTAGGCTAGCTTATGTTGCTCCTGAGTCGAGAGTAGTTGGGGCAGGTGAGCTAGTCGATGAACCCAGGAAAATTGCACTTCATTACATGCGTGGATATTTTATTTTTGATCTCTTTGTTGTTCTTCCACTTCCCCAGGTAAGTTAAATATTCTTATAAATAATAGCATTCAAGATGAGTGAGGCAATGGTAATATGCATATTACACAACGACTCGCGCTAAGGACTCGTATCTCTTTTTTTAAACTTCAAATAGTCGATCTGAATCGTACAGTATGATATGGAAATGTACTTGCAGGCCAAATTCTATATTTTAGATCTTTTTTTACTATTTTTTTAGATAGGTATAAAAGCACTTTATTTGAAAATTCTGGACCATCCAAAGGCAACAATTTTCTACCTATCTAAAAAAATAATAAAATGATTTAAAAAAATATAAAATTTGGTCTAAAAGTACATTTTAATATGAATATTATGTTTAACGGTTCGGATCGATTGTTTGAACTTTTAAAAATAGAGATATGGATCCATAGCACGGGTCAATTCATAATATGAATATTACCATAGCCTCACTCATTCAAGATTGTTGTTCTTTCACTCTATTCAAGCTTGTTATAGGTTCTTTGTTGTTTCTCAACATTTTTTCATGAATTATCAAATTATCTTGTGTCATGCTTCATTACTGGTAAGACTACATATACTAATAAATTTCTTGTCAATGTCACATATTTGCTTATGTTTTGTTGCCAAATTTTTTTTTTTTTTCCCTAAGGTGATGATTTTGGTGGTCATACCAAAGTATTTGGGATCTTCTGCGGCAAACTACGCAAAAAATATGTTGCGTGTCACAGTATTGCTCCAGTACATCCCTAGAATGTTCAGATTTGTGCCATTGCTTGGTGGTCAATCTCCTAGTGGCTTCATATTTGAGTCGGCTTGGGCCAATTTTGTAATTAACCTTCTCATGTTTGCGCTAGCTGGTCATGTTGTCGGTTCATGCTGGTACCTTTTTGGACTTCAGGTCAGTTGTTGGATTTGTTTAAGCACCTGTCATTCTGTAGGGTTTTTTTTTAATTTAGAAATAAAAAATTACTTTCTGCTGGAAAGGGAAGGGATGGGGCCGATTTCAAAAAATGGATGACACTGCCCCATTGGTGCAGTGTGAATATGGGGAGCTGTCTGACACCACACCATTGACGCAGTGTGACCTTTTTTTTTGACCCAGCCACAAAAAGCACACGCCAAACCACACCAAAAATGAAAAAAATTGACAATGGTGTGGTGTGAGCAATTTCCAAGCATTTCAACACAATTAAATTAAATTTCACTTCAAATTCGGCCTAACAAAATTAAAAAAAGTTTGAAAAAAGGCTTACACCGCATCATTGATACGGTGTGAGAGGGTTTTGGGATTTTCTGTGGCAGGTTAGGGGCTGGGTTGAAAAATTGTCACATCGCACCATCGGTGCGGTGTCATCCATTTTTCGAAAATTGACCCCATCCCTTCTCTTTCCAGCAGGAAATAATTATTTGTTTCTAAATAAAAAAATAAATCCTTCCTGTAGCATCATTCCTTCTTAAAAAAAAAGAAGGGGAAAGTAATTTACATGAAATTTGTGGTGCCATTGCATATATGGGCTAACACATCTGCAAGCCTTTATGCAACCTATGAGGCTCGATGTTACATTCTAAAATTCCTATACAGCCTCAACTTTCTCCTTTTTGCATTATAAGAGAAAATATATTTCCCGGATGAATATTTCTTTCTTATTTCTCATTTTCAGAGGGTAAATCAATGTCTTCGCGACACTTGTGCCACCTTCACCAAGACGCCTTGCTCATCTCTCATAGATTGTGGGCGTGTCGGGGACTTTGACATCATTAGTCCGCAATTTAGAAAACAATGGAAAGATTATGATAAATCCAGTAAATGCTTCGATATTAATTCAAATCAGTTTTCATATGGAATTTATGGACAGGCCGTTCTTCTAACTACCAAGCACAGTGTGATTACCCGATACATCTTCTCCTTATTTTGGGGATTTCAGGTAGAATAAAGCCTTCTTCTTTTCTTCTTTTTTTTTTTTTCCATTTATTTGTTCTTGCAAATGTAATTCCTTTGTGATTGCTTTTAAATTTTTAGCAAATAAGCACATTAGCTGGGAATCAAATGCCTAGTTATTTTATTTGGGAAGTACTTTTTACAATGGCTATTGTTGGTCTCGGTCTGCTACTCTTCGCTTTACTAATCGGCAACATGCAGAACTTCCTTCAAGCCCTTGGAAGAAGGTTGACATTTCTTTCGTTTTTAGTTTGGCAATATTACTTTTCTCCTTGCTGCATTTTTTTTGGCTTTTCTAATTGTTTTCCTCTTTGGGAGAAACAATATGGTAGAGGCACAAATGCCTATGAATTATCAAATCATTTTTACTTGGGGGAATTTCACGTATACCCCTTAAAAACGTCGAAATTACACATTTCACAAATCTTTTCTAACTGCTCGGTTTTCAAGGATGAATGGTTCATTTCTTTAAAAAGATGATGCATACACCTGGGCATATAGGCATATGCGTGTGTGTGTGTGTGTCACAAGAAAAAAAAAACAGTTACTCTCGAAAGTGACCAGGTAGAAGACTAAATATTTCTATTAAACATGTTGCATATTTTATGTTTTTTTAATAAAGGGTAAAATGGGTACTTAGTAAGTTTAAAATGAGTTTTAATAGAAAAGTCGATAAATTTGTGAGTTTTTGAAATTTAGAAGGGTAAATATGATATTATGAATTTAGAGGGGGAAATATATACTTTTGAGGTTTTTGAGGGGTATACATGAAATTCCCCCTTTTATTTTGTTTCAAGTGTTTGTGAATTTGTATGCATTGGTAGAATGTTCGACACTTATAATTCGAGGTACTTCTGTTGTCAGGAGACTGGAGATGCAACTGAGGCGGCGTGATGTGGAGCAGTGGATGAGTCACCGGCGTCTTCCTGCAGATTTGAGAAAGTATGTAGATAAGTATACGGATATGGTACTTGAATTTGCTGGTAGGGGTGTTCAAATGGTCGGTTCAGTTAAAACAGAATTAATATAGTCAAACCAAAATTTATTCGGTTTTCAAAAATCTAACCGAACCAACCGAATTAAACTTGTCAACCGAATAACAACCGAACCAAAAAACCGAAGTAAATTTCGGTTTGTTTGGTTGAACCGAAATAAGAGAGATTAAATTTCAAAAGGTCAAAACTCAATACATACACAATTACATTTAATAATCATAGAAATAAATATCAAGATATATATATCAGTCGAACCAAAAGAGATTAAACCGAACCAAATATAAAAAAACAGAAGGATTTCAAAATTCAACCGAAGCGAACCATTTAAACCGAAAAACCAAACTATTTAATAAAAAAATTGTCGGTTCAGTTGGAAACCAAATAAACTGGACCCAAAGAACACCCCTACTTACTGGTGTGTATGGATGAAAACGGACTAGTTTTGTAATACTGAGCTGGTTTACACTTTTGCTTCTGTGAATTTGTAGGAGAGTAAGACAGGCTGAGAGATTCAGCTGGGCAGCCACTCGTGGAGTGAATGAAGAAGAGTTGCTGTCGAATTTGCCGGAGGACATTCAAAGGGATGTACGCCGTCATTTCTTTAAGTTTCTAAATAAGGTCTGTGTTTCACAAAAGTTAATATAATATTTTTTAATTGTTCTTCACTTCGACACACATTTGATGATTAAAATATTTTGAGCACCACATTTTGACTGAGGTTTATATGAGCTGAGGATCCCTATGTTGAAATTTCAAAATTACTGCTATGGGCTGTACTTGTACCTACTGGTATATATCTTACAGACCTCTGACTGGTAGCTGTATCGGACTGTACTTAACAGATTTTAATTATATTTTCTTTGTATTTCAATCCACCATAACTGGAATAACTTGTTCAGAGCTAAAAGCATTTATAATAACCCTTCTGTAAAATTCATACCTAATAAAACAGTTAACTGCAGGTGAGGATATTCACTTTGCTAGATGAGCCGATTTTGGATGCTATATGTGAGAATCTAAGGCAAAAACTGTACATAAGAGGGAGCAACTTAATTTACCAAGGGGGTACAGTAGAGAAAATGATATTTATAGTGAGAGGTAAGTTGGAAAGTATAGGGGCCGATGGACATGTGGCGTCGTTGCAAGATGGTGATGTGTGTGGCGAGGAGCTCATCACCTGGTACTTGGAACAACACTCTTCTGGTCATTATAAAGGTACCTTTTGTGGTAAATTTGAAGGTTTACTTTCAAGAATTTGAAGTTAATAAAATATTTTTTTTCCTATTTTACAGAGGGAGGGAAGAGTAGATACCAGGGATTGCGTTTATTTTCAACAAGGACTGTTAGATGCCTCACAAATGTCGAGGCATTTGCATTACGAGCAGATGATTTAGAACAAGTCATCTCTATGTTCTCACGTGTTCTACGCAACCCTCGTGTCCAAGGGGCAATTAGGTAATAATTTTATTCTAGCATTTTGTTTTTGTTTAATCTAACCATTCTATTTCTAAAAGTTTACTTATTAGGCAACGTTATAAACTTGTATATGATTAGAATTATCTCATTTCTTTTGACTGCAAAGGTACGAGTCACCGTATTGGAGAGAGAGAGCTGCGAAACGTATCCAAGTTGCATGGAGGTATAGGAAGAGGCGCTTGAGGCGCAGCGAAACACCACATAATGCACCATTCCGCACATTTTCTATCTTGCGGTGAAGTTTGTTTAGGTAAATTTCGCAAGAGGTCACTTGCATGGCCAATTGCCTTTTTTTTTTTTTGCTTATGTTTATTTAAGTAAATTTCACAAGAGGTCACTCAACTTCATCCGAGATCGGTCTTTGGTCACTCAACATTTAGCTTACCTATAGATCCAATGCTATAGTTGATATTAATATTAGTTTGTGTAGTGCTGTAATCAAATTTGTTTATAGTTAGTTGAGTATATATATAATTCATCAACCTATAGATGTCTTCAGTATTGCGGCCATCTTACACTGCATTTTGAAATGCGCTGATACTTTTGGTTGAGCTAATTTTTTGATACCATGAAAAAAAAAAGATCAACAGTCTCTCTTGATAGACACCTTATGTAATGATGTAACGCTATCGTTGCAAACGTTTTATTTTTCTTTTTAAATTTGAGTAGTCTCACCGGCTTTCTCCACTATGGAAGGCACCAAATTCTTTGCACTAAAATTAAATAACCAATGAGTGAACCAGTGTAGAGAAACCCATGTCATGTTTTGAGGTTAGTCCCAAGGCTAATATATGACTCAGCTTCCATTTAAGTACAAAGAAAAATTCAAGCTTTTGCTGGGAGCAGGGTATCCGATGGACATCAGACCAACACAGATTCAGTGTTCGATTTGGACCGTTCGATTGTGTCTAGATTCATGTTGAAATTTAATTATAAACCGTCCCACGAATCTAAATTGCATGTGCAAATCTCAAGGCTGATCTGATGTCATATAATTGAAGCGAGAAATTCTGGAATTTAGATTGTATCCGAGGATAGTTATCTTCTACATGCTGTATGCAACTATACGGTGCAGTCCACAGCAGTCTGATCTTCAATTCTTCATGTAATTTTTTTGCGGAATCACATGTCTGAAGCCTCTATCATTCTGGATTATCAATTTGATTTTGTTTTTTGTTAGATAGCAAACATCAGAAGCTCGTTTCTTTTGTATAATGGAAATGAAAAATGTCCCTAGGGCCTTTTTTAACTTTCTCTTTTGATGAAAAAGGCTGTGATACATTCTTAATGCATGCTATCAAAATTAGCTTGACTAGTACTTTAGGTTCTAATGTATTTTGAAATGTGAGGGTATATAACGATTCTAACAGTTTAAAAATATTGGTCCATAAAAATAAAAAGACGAATGAAAAAAAATTCATTTTGGATATAATTGATTAAAATCATCTACCTTTTAGCATTTTTGGAGTTAAAAATGCTGTAAGAAAGTTCTTGCCAATTAATTGGGTTATAATATTTATAAAAATAGAGGTGAAACGCAATTATGCTCACAATTAAAATACCATTAATGACGTTGCAATTTCACGCTCAGCAAAATTTCTCAATATATAAATAATAAAAAGTCAAAAGATGGTGTTACCATTCAGTACTCAAATATTTAAGTTTACAAAATTGGAGCTTCATATGATCTTATACTAACTGTGCAGCTACAACTATTGGTTGGGCAACATAATGTAGCACCATAGTGACAAGGTTCGCTTATAATACCCGAATTATATCCAAATAATTCGTTTTTTTGGTGATGCCGAACCGAACGCTGAATTATTCGGTTGACCAAACTTTGACCGAATTATATCCGAATAATTCACGAATTTTACGAACTTTTCCCGAATTTTACGAATTATTCGCGAATTTTTCCCAGAACATTTTTTTTTTTGTTTTTTTTTTTTGCTTCCTTGTAGGACTGAGATCTCTGATCCGGATTATTTCGAATCATTCCCGAATTATACCCAAATTATTCCCGAATCACGAATTTTTGACCTCGCCGAACCTTTCCCGAACAATTAAGTTGTCACTATGTGTAGCACATCTTACAATATGCACCACACGAGGCAGGACCACAGAAGAACTAGGACTGGGTGCAAGGTGGCTTTTGTCTCTCTGTCGGTTTCATTGTCCAGAAAAAAGAATTCACAGTCAACATATATATATATACAGCTAATCTAAAAGTACAAGTGACACATGCTGCTTGGATTTTTTATTTCCAGGCTGATTGCTCCCTTACTTGATTTGCTTTTTGCATGGCTAACATATATTCAATTAAAGATATTTAATCTGTCTTTTAATTCTTCTTTCTGGTAGGATTTGATGTGAGAAATATATATAAGAAAACAATGGCTGATGTTTCCTCGCTCAAACCCACCACCACTTAATTTGCATCTAGCTAACTTTTGCTAATAAGTTAATTAATAAGTGAGTAGTAGCATATATAAAACCAATTATATATACAGCATAGCATAACTATGAAGTATATTTGAGTGTTTGCATGTGCTTTAGATGGGGTACATCAGTACAACCGAGTAATATAATCATCTAATTTATGGTCCTGTGGGGGATCAGCACCTTTAATTTTATAAAAGAGATTTTTAAGATGTGTTAGTATATATGTGTGAACCTCAGAGTGATTTACAAAATTTTCAGATCAAGTGATTTTTAAGATGTGTTAGTATATATGTGTGAATCACTTGATCTACAAAATTGTCAGATCAAGTGATTTTCTACCTATCTAAAAAAATAGTAAAAAAATTCAAAAAAATGTAAAATTTGATTTGCAAGTACATATTCATATGGAGATCATGTTGAACAGTTCGGATCGACCGTTATAATTTTAAAAACTCAAATATTGAACCGTAGCACGGAAGCCCTCTATGCTACGCGTAGCACCGTAGCCAACTCAAATATCGGGCGTCACTACTGGAATGTCACATTGGAGGTGTTGGCAAAGATAGGGTTGCCGGAGAGAGCTTGGGCGTAGGACATGGCGTAGAGGGTGTATGCTTGGGTGAGAACAGGAGGTACGGTGGTGCTTTCTCTCCAGACCTCAGGGTAGCAGGGGCGACATTTTGTCACTAGTTGTCACTGGTAAGTCACCATGAGATCGCCTCTTTTTTGAACACTACGTAGTTACCTCAATTTAAAATGGACAATTCACCTCTAATTTTTTTTAAATATTTACCGGTGCATTTTGCACTTTAGAGTTGGCTCTTTGGATATATAAAGTCAACTCTGTATACTTTGTGATTTAAATCCCTATATAATTATTTAACTAAAACGAGATTAGCTCCGTTAAACATTAAATACAAAGGAAGATATTTTGTTTACTATTTATTCGTTATAAAGGCAATATATTTATTTGTAATTATGATTCAGTATGCGATTTTTGTTGCTAAGCAGAAAATGTTTGTTTGTTTCCCGTGGACCACTGACATACTTGATAAAAAATCGTTTTCAGTAGCATTAAATTTGCAAAACCACCTTTATTCTGGACCTGCAATCAAAGTCGACCAACTAAAAATGCCAAAATTCTTGCGAAAAATTAGTTGGAGATGGCGAAACTGAATGTTAAATCTATAAGATGCCATCATATCAACCTAATTAATAAGATATATTCATATCGCACAACCAACTTTTATTTAATTTATATTACTAATGATAATTTTTTTCGTAAGTTCAAAATTTGAATTGAATGTCTTGTAGATATTAAATTAGTTATATAGCTTGACTCCTAACTTTATTTAAAAAAAATTATGATAATATTTTTTCGTGTGCAAGTCACAAGGTCCGAAACTTGAGTCTACAAAAATGTGTCACTATCCGCGAGGGTAAAAAATAACTATTGCCGAGGGTACATCAACATAAATTACCATTTCTTAGCATATCGGTATTACCGATAAGAGTATTCACGAATATACTATCAGCAAAAAGTACTTTTATCCTCGCAGATAGTGACAGGAATATTTTTGGAGTTCGAATTTATGATCCTCATTTGTTAAAAAAAAAAAATTCAGTCTTTAATTTAGTAACTAAAATAATATATTTTCATATGAAAAGTTGTAGGTCTGAAACTTGACTGAAATATTTCACGTGGATATTTAAAATTACAAAATTTTACTCTCATTCTTACCTAAGGAAAAAAAATATTGATAGAACTTGCATAAAATTAATTGCTTGGTTCAACCCAAGCCATTGTCAAGAATTAAATTTGTAACAGTAATACATTTAAATATATATAAATACGCCATAACAATTAAATAATTTAAATATTAATAAACCGTAATATAAATAACAAGTAAGAAAATAACTTTACGTAAAAAAATAACAACAATAATACTAAAATTAAATTAATACACATGGACAAACCGAGTAGGAAAAGTTAAGAGTGGTTGATCCAACGCCTGACCCGACCTGTCAACTGGCTTGACCTGGCCCATTGCTACATCAACCAGAACCAATGTTTATGTATGCAGTATGCAGCCGCATATACAGATTTTAATGCGGATTTTAAAATGAGAATTCATATATATACATATTCATATACGTGTATTTTAAATTTATTTCCACATAAACAACATAAAGTGTGTCTTATTTATGTGAAAAATACAATAACTTTTTACATAATAATCAAACCTGTTTGTTGCTTCATAATTATAATTAAACATGCTTTCCGCATAAATAACAAATTCTGTATGCAACCATTATAAAGCCACATAACGCATATTAAATTTAATATTTTGAGTTGGATCGATATAATGCATATTAAATTTTGGTTTCATACGCTGCATATTTAATTTTGCACCCGTATATCAGCATATGCGGTCCACATATGCAGTCGCATATTCAAAATCACATGAGAGGGATTGCATGACGTTCTGAGCACGGCTGCCGACTGCATAGGCATATGCAGCCACATATGCGGCCCATGCAGCCACATTTTAAAACACTGACCAGAACAGATACGCTATTGGGTCCGCTCTAAATTGCCATCTGGCACTTAATTAATACCAACGTCAACAAATTGATGGTACTTCATCAATATTTGTGTTTAATTGTTTATCCACTTTGAAGATTTCGTAGCAAAAAATGAGGTATATATCAATTTCAGAAGGGAGATTTTACACAATGCCCTCTCTTTTCAAAATATAGAACAAAATACTCTCTCTTCAAAATTATTAACAAAATACCCTTATGGGCTCCACTTTTCCCCTCTCTTGCTCTCCCTCCCACTCATTCTTGTTTACTCCTTGTTTACTCCCATTATTCATATTTTAAAAAATGTATTTGATTTAGAATAATGTAAAATTTTATTTGCTAAAATTAGACAACATATTATTAGCTTATATGTAAAATCTTTCCACATATGTGTTCTTTCAAAAAAAAATATTATTTTATAAAATCTTTTTAATTAAGAGAAGAAAAAAAATGATGTAACAGAAAAGAAAAAAGAAAATATAAATCATTTCAGTAGTTTGAATCGTAGTATAAATCACCTTCAATCAGTAGTATAAATCTTTCAACTTTGGATCAATTTCAATCAGTATATTAACAATCATTTCAATCAACAATGGTAGTATAAATCAACAATCAACAAAGAGGCAAGCAATATCACAAATATAATATCCAAAAGCCTACATTCAGTAGTATGAATCAACAATCACTTCAATCAGAATGCATCGTTGAGGACAACAACATCAAAGGATCAACCAATCTCACAAATATAATATCCAAAAATATCACTCAATTACTATCCAAACATATTATTTGCAAAGATGTGAGATGCGAAGAGGCAGTCGTGAAGGGAGAAGGCTGGAAGACAATAGAGAAACGAAGTAAACAAGAAGGAATGGGAGGGAGGGGAAGATAGGGAAAAAGTGGGTCCTACAAGGACATTTTGTTAATAATTTTGAAGAGGGGATATTTTGTTCTATGTTTTAAAAAAGGAGGGCATTATGTAAAATCTCCCATTTCAGAACCCGTTACACTTTGTAATGTATTCACAATTTCACATCCACACCAGAAAATCTACTAAAATCAGACTAATCCTAGTTTATGGGATGGCTCATGGCTGTATCGTAAACCGGGTGCACCCGAGTTTACCGGCTCACAGCTAGGTCACGTGATAACGATCCGGCTTCTTCTTGTCCAATGTCCATCCATGTATTGCAAATTTGCAATGCAACTGCACCATCTTTCATAGGGTGCAGTGCAACTCCTTTAGATCTTTATACACCGGGTGCACCCTAAACCCGTCGATAGGTAATAGGATATGCTACAGTTAGCAAGACAATAGTGCCCTTCAATTGAAAAATGCTTTGAGAACCTATTTAATTTGTCCATGCACTTGGAATATTTTTTTAATATAAAACTAAGTGGTACCCCATGTTACCACCTTCAATTATACACTCAAAATATGATTTATTAGAATCAATGAACTACGTACGTTGTTATCTATATGGAGGAATTTTTTTTACAAATCGTAAAAAAAAAAAAAAAAAATTTAGAGAACCAACTTGATTGGTTTGTTTTTTTTACAAAAATCATAAGTACCGAATAGGCAATTCGGTACCACCAATTTATGTCCAAGAGGTACCGAATAGACTATTCGGTACTTCCATATTTCACAAGTTTTTTCTTTTGGTAGAATAGCCCTGTACCGAATAGGCTATTTGCATATATGTTATTTATCTGATGTCATTTGCTTTGTTTGAACCTTTACTATAATTATTCATATATAATAAAATTATCCTATTTGAATTATCACTTTCATATGATTCAGTTTTTCTTAAAAATTTGTTTCAAGAAAAATTAATGATATTAGTTTTATAATGGTTCCAGAAACATTTATCAATAATAAATAGTATAATTAACGAGTTCATATGGTTAAAAAATTCCCCTATAGTTTTATAAATGTTGGGATTCTAGTGGCAAAAGCACATGGTCTCTATGTGAGAAGTCATGAGTTCGAAACCCGGATGGAAGAAATTCTTTGTTGTAATAAACAGGGGTATTAAATAGTTGGGTGGCTTGACCTCCAACCTTTACTAAAAAAAAAAAATGTTGGGACCAAGTAGCCTATTCGGTATAGAGAGAGGATATTTTTTATGACAAATTTGGGTTGAGACCGAATAGGTTATTCAGTACATGAAAAAAAAAAAATCTTTTGTGGCCACTGGCTGAAATAATTGTGAAATATGGAGGTATCGAATTGTTTATTCTGTACTTATGATTTTTATAAAAAATAAACTAATCAAGTTGGTTCCCTAAAATTCATTTTTTTCATCTATGGTTTGTTAAAAAAAAAAAAAAAATCTGTATAGAGTATACAAACCAACGATTTGGATAATGTACAGATTAGATTGAAAGAAAGTAAATTTAAAAAAAAAATAAGGATAATAACAAAAGTTCCTTTGTTTTTAAACTTGTCAATTAATTCATATATGATGGTGAGGCAAACTATCTCGTTTACTTTCAAATTGAAAACAATAGAATAAACTAAGTGGTTTTGATTAAGTTAAATAAAAATTAACACAATTAGCATGCTATTACATTTGAACAAAAATTAGGTAAATTTAAGAGAACTAGATAATTTATAAGTGCAAATAATATGATTTTTATGATATTAATTCTACATATACTTATGAAGTCTTTTAAAAAAATGTACTTGTCATAACTGTGGGTATGGGTATATAATATTTTTCTGAGGATGGCTAGGATACTATCAGTAGTTAAGACCATAATTTTCTAGGAGCATAGGTATGTAAACTTGATGCTGGTATAAAATCTATCTTATTTGGATCTTTTATTATGATTGTCTTGATTGAATGTTTATTCTTTGAATTTAATATTCTAGTATGTATGACTTGTATGCATGAAAATGCGAATCTCGCAAAGTCTTTTAGACTTTCGCTTAGGAGATTAACAATGTATTGATTGTGGCTAAGTCTTGTATAAGAATGATTTTAAGTTAGAAATAACCGGAACCCTTAGAACAAAGATTTAAAATGTGAAGAACTTAATCGTGAAGCCTTAGAATTGGGAGACCTAAATTTGACCTTTAATTGTAGCGAAATACTTTTGTATATGTTTAAGTCCCAAATTACCCCCAATCGTAACAGTTGAAAGTGGAAGGTTGTTCGAACTCACAAGTAAAGTAGTAACGGTTATTTGAAATAAGTTTAGGCTAAGCCATTTGGATTAGAAACCCCATTTAAATCAAGACATGAATAAAAGTCAAGTAGTAATAAAACCAACGAATAGTCGCCTTAAGCCTCTACACTTTGTCCAATTATTAAAAACCTCTTTGAATTCAACTCTCTCTCTCTTTCTCTCTCTCTCTCTCTCTTGATTTGATACAAACCAAACTTTTCGGGTATTGAACCCATCCAAGAAGGAAAAGAATTGCAACAAACCCCCCTAATTTACATTAATTGCACTTGTTTAAGAATTAATTAATTTAGTGAAAATTAGTTTCTCCCAATTGCTCTTGGATCGACACCTTAATTACTACAATGATATATTGTGCGCTTGTAATAATCTTATTTTGTGCATTTAGGATTTTATAAATTTAAAAGTAAAACGTGTAGGAAATAGCCTCGTTGTTTGGAGTACTTACATGCATTATCTTTCTCACACAAGGATGCAACGACTTAACACATATTAGTATGTGGAGATCATTGGCATATAGTAGACAGAACTATGTATGCAAGGATTACAATAAAAAGTAATTTAAAGTACAAATGAAAACTCAAACCATAACATAAACAAAACATAAACATATACTAAAACATAAGTAAGAATTCAATTACAACATTCACCCTAAGATGAGAAGTTTAGCTTCTCATGGCCATGGAAAAATAAAAGAAATAAAATAAGGAGAACATAAATTACAACCCAATTGAAGATGGAAAAACATTTACCTCCTTAGATGACGTCTTCTTCTCTTGCTTGGTTTCTAATGGCTACCATTCTCTCTCTAAGTAACTCTCTAACCTAACCTAACAATGAGGATTGCTAGTATATTATTCTGGACTTGACACAATTAAACACGTACACTAAATTTTATTACAAAAGGAGTATTTATAACCTTCCTAAATAAGAGGTGGAGTAGTGGAAGTAGCGGGGGACGTGAGGTCCACCCATAATTGGATAGATGAAGTCAAAAATAGCTTGGCTCTTAAGAAAACGCGTCATTTTAGAAGACCCATCAGGAATTCGCATTCTTCTGGAATACCCATCATAGAAAGTCGATTTTAGGACAGTCCATGGATCGTGCGGCCTCAGAAAATGCCGCATGCGGCATAGAGGAGGAGGTTGCAGGGATTCCTGACTAGCGGGTTTTCTTGTATTTTTGTCATTTCACATGTTATGCACTTCGTATGAGGTGTTGCATGCTCCATGTAATGCTCCATTTTGATATCTTATTCATAAATCGCCTAAATACGATATTTTTGCTCTATTTTTGTACTAAATACACAACTTTCTCAAAAACCTGCCAAAAAGAACTAAAAACATATTTGCAGTAAATAAATTAAAAAAATGACTACTTTGCATTCACTTTTCACTTTTCTAGAAGAAAAGATAGTGATTTCGCTATAAGTTTTGGCTTCAACAGATACAGATATGGTTTTACCATTATCCGATCCGTATCTGATCCGTTTGCAACCATAGTTTAGGACTATTCCTTCTAAAAATTTGCAAAAATTATAAAATTGAAAAAAGTTACTGCAAAATACATATCAAGTGGATTGGTATTATCATGAATGATGAGTTGGGAAATTTTAGTTTAGACCTAATTGTATTGATTGTGAAAATTCTAGAATCAACACAGACTAATGCAATTCCTTTATGTTTTAAATTGACAAAAATCGTAGAATATTAAGGTATTTTTTTATTCAAATTAGTGCTCTGATTTTAACAAGTACTTCCAGTTAATCCACTTTTCTATTTTTTTTTTTTAGTAATTTTGCATTTATGCAGAAATTGAGAGTATCCTTATTGGATATGACAGATAATTCATTCTTGTTGGAGCTTCTTCATTCAGTCATTGGGCAGCGTTAGAGGGAGAGGATGAAAAACCCAGCACATTTCAAGAAGAAAACTCTAGCAACGAACAGAGGGCAGCACGAGAGGAGAGGCAGTGCGAGAGGAGAGGAGAATAATACCCTAGCGCGAGAGAAGGGGAGGATTTCTAATAGAGAACGTTCTTCAACTTAATTTTCCGACTCCGTTAACCTCTAGTTAGCATCTAATCGCTAGTGTGGAAATTATAGTAAATTGAACAGTGATAAAAAAGATAATAGATTCTGACCTTAACTATCGATAGCACCTTAGTCATACTTATATTTTTTTTTTATATCAATGAACTGATTATTGGCTTATGGAGATATATATATCTAGTAACTGACTTAAAAGTAATGCTACGATGTTTTGGAAAATAAATAGTTCGTTTTAATTCTCGCTCATATTTTTATTTTTCAAGTTCAATCAGTCGATCTGAATTTCTCACTGTGATCTTTATATTGATATGTGCTTGGAGGCCAAATTTTATATTTTTTGAAAAAAAATTTACTATTTTTTTAGAATTTTTGAAAATAAGTGTTTTTGTGAATTTTTTATTATTTTTTATTTAATGAAAAGCTGTGATTTTCAAAAATTCTAAAAAAATAGTAAATTTTTCTAAAAAATATAAAATTTGGTCTCCAAGCACATATCAATATGAAGATCATGTTAATAACTTCAGATCGACTGTTTGAATTTTGAAAATAAAGATATAAGCGAAAAGTAAAACACTTTATTTACTTCTCAAAGCACGGTAGCATCACTCCTAACTTAAATGCATATAAATATATTCACTAACTTTTAAATTTGCATAAATTTGTAAAACTTATTAGTGCTTTTTTAGACTCTCTTTGATCGATTAAGTAATTAAGCTAACCTAAACTACACATTTTATCCATGATTAATTGCCGTCCCAAATTACACGTTGTAAAAGACAAAAAAAAATAATTGTTGTGCAAAATGTTAGGTGCAAATTGGGTTCCCATAACAACTACAAAGTAAAAAACTAAAAGATGCAAACGAAGAAAGAGAAGTTGCTCTATTTTTTAGGCCTTTCTGAGCGGGCCAGGGTTTTTGCACTCCCAAAATCTCAACCCCCCTCTCTCTAATCCATCACACCATCTCTCTCCCAAACCAATCTCTCTCTCTCTCTCTCTCTCTCTCTCTCTCTCTTCCCTCACCGCCTCCTCCATGAGGATCCGGGGTCGATCTCTCCCATTCCCACCTCTGATTTGCACCTCTGATCCATCCCCTGCTAGTTCTACGTCTCTCTTAGCCCCAAAAATAGATTCTACAACAGAGCAAGCCGGAAACGACAGTGCTCCAGTGAAAATCGAACAAGTGTTGCACCCAAATGTGTATCTCCTCCCAACAATCTTTCATGCTTCCTCGAGTTTACCTCCTCCCTCCTCTACTTATCTTTCTCCTCCTCAGGTAATTCCTTCTAATCTCCATTCTTGTCTTCTAGATCTGTTGCACCATTGCTCTTTCTTCTTGAGGGGGTCCTCAAAGGGTGCAAATTTGGCCCAAATGGGAGCTCATTAGGTTTTCATGTCACTTATTTAATTTTGTGTTGGGATTTATTGATTTGTTTTGTTTTGTTTCAGTTCTTGCTGAAGAAAGAGGAAGCTGATCAGGAGAAGAAAGGGGGTGAAAGTGAAAGCGTCGTTGAATTTAGAAGAAATAATGCACAAGTCAGTATTACCAACAGGTACTTGAGATTTAATTATTAAGATTTTAGAGTGTGATTGATTAATTTAGAGACATTTAGTTGCCTTATTTTTCACAAGTGATCAGGTGAGTATAAAATTAAAATTAGACAAAAAAAAAAAACTTGAGGGGGTGAGCAGCAAAGCATCCCCAGTTATTAACATTGCTAATATCCTACATTACAGCTTGCACCCATCAATCACACCATCCCATCCATCCATTTATACATACACACATACACACACATATGATATATCCACCATCCCCATCTTTCACTCTTAAAGTCACATGCACTGCTGCACCCCTTTTGGCCAGTCCTGTATAATTAGCTAGCAACTTCTATGCATTATACATTATTTTATAAGAAAAAAAAAAAAAAACATGTAAGTGGGCATCAATATCACTGAACAATATAGATTAATAAGTAAAAGTTTGTAAAATAGTTAGCAAGTTACAAGTTACAACTTCCTTTCACTTGAAGGACAACTGACTGTCAAGACAAAGATGAGGGAAAACTGGATTGCACTATGATGAGAAACAAGCAAAAAGAAGGCAAAACTGTGGTTGTAAAAGAGAAGAAAACAATGCGCAATTCGACGGTGCTTGTAGAGGGGTCAAGGTGTAGTCGTGTGAACGGTAGGGGATGGCGGTGCTGTCAGCCAACACTTGTCGGTTACTTGTTATGTGAACACCATCTTGGGAAAGGGAGGATGCGTAACATGAGTTATAATGCAAATCGAGGTCAATTGGGTTGCACTGAGATTAAGAGAAACTTGTCTGAGAGCGGATCAGTCGATATTGCCGTGAGAAAGAAGAGAAACATTGTACCAACTGTGAAGGCCCGATCTATTAGCAGCTTGTTAGATGATGAAGATGGCCATTAGTTTGTGTATGATTGTGTGCATTAGAAATGAATTGAAATGTTGTGTTGATTAGGATATTTAATTATCCCTTGATTTGTTGGTTGTAAACTTTGTAATCTACTAGCTGCATGCTTTGTTTGTTTAGGAGAATGTTTACTTGCGCTATGCTGTGTTTTGCATTGCTTGAATGCATGCGGATAGCATTGCACTCATGATTTTTATGTCTCTCTCTTTATGGTGCAATGAATTTTACAAATTAATCCACATGTCACAAGTAAAGAAGGTTCCCCTATCTTCTTTGTAGCATATAATGGTGGCAGTAAGAAGCAACATACTGTGAAGCAATATCATAAAAAAAAAATTATATACAATGACTGGTCAAACTTTAATCAAATTCCAATTAGTCCATTTTAATACTTTATCAATCATAATAAAAATAGATATATGATTGGATTCCTCTACGTTGCTATTTATTTATTTTTATTTTTTTTTTGTGGTGGGGAGGGGAGGGGTGAGACAATTATTGTTATTTATAAATGATTCTATAATTATGGGAATAGTTTATTTACGAAAATTAGGTAGCTACTAGAAAAACGTCCACACTATATCGATCGAAGCTAATCTAAATACGATGTAAATATACGTAGTAATGCACTTAGTTCATTAATATATAGCTAGGGACAAATTTACAGCTATCTTGGATAATGTTATTCCTAATGAAAGCTAAATTCAGTTGCAATTGAAGATAAATATATATATATATATGGACAAAGTATACATAGATGCAAATGAAATATTTTTTATTCATATATATTTATATATATATATAGAGAGAGAGAGAGTGGCTAAGACGCAAATGTTTGCACCAAGCCCTTGGTGCAAACGATTCGTTTTCGGATTTTCGAAGTCCAAACGATCGATCCGAACCGTTCAAGTTGTTCTCCATATTGAAATCTGCTTAGAAACCAAATTTTACATTTTTTGGAATTTTTTTGCTTTTTTTTAAGCCACTTTGAAAATTGCTAATCAAATGGTCCAGAATTTGATCGCACTGTTTTTACTGTTCACCCGGATCAGCAACTTTCAAAGTGGCTTAATAAATAGCAAAAAAATTCCAAAAAATGTAAAATTTGGTCTCCAAGCACATTTTAATATGGATCAAATATCTAACGGTTTGGATCGACCGTTTGAACTTTAAAAGTCAGAGAACCAAATCGTTTGCACCAAGGACTTGGTGCAAACGTTTTGAGCTAGCCTCTCTCTCTATATATACACACACACTACCTCTGACTGCAGTTTAATATATTATCTAAGAATAGTAAAATTTACCTCAACATATAGATTTATCTGTCTGACGTCAGAATTAATTAGCTAAAGGTACCCAATGAACCCTTGTGGATAAACAAATACAACGGTCCTATTAGTTAATTTTGGGAAAGATCAACATATGATTATTCTTAAAATAATATATTTGTGAAAAATGCACACCAAGTCAAGTAACCAAGTAGTGCAGAAATGGCATTATGGTAAAAATGAGAGAATAGACAAGGTTAGAGCAGACCAATGAGTGCTGTATCCTGTATGAGTGTATGGTGTCGGCGATTTGTTCGGTGCAGAAAAAATACTTTATTTTCTTTTATTTCTTATAGGGGTTAAGGGTACTCTTTTTTTTCTTTTCTTCTCTCAACTAGCGGAGGATAGAGGATGGTACTAGTGCAACTTGGTTGAGGCATTTTTGATGTAAGAGAGGTGAGGTAGGTGGATGCCTATTTATTAATTTTGGTTGCATGTATTTAAAATTTCCATTCCTTCAAGATGTTGCCTACCTAGTCTTGAAATATAACTTAATTCTCCACTTGTACAAACCCCACAATCATGATTCATGAAAAGAAAACGAAATGAATGTGTAAAAAAATAAAGATGTCAAAATAAAAACGTTTGGATCCTCATAAATAAATATATACTTACTGTTGGATTTATTAATTGGTACGCCCGTTATGGGAAACCTGAATCCAAAACCCGACCCGTTATGAAGAGGTGCAGACCCTTTATGAAGAGGTGCGTTGGTTTATATATACCAGATCCTGTCCTTCTGTCTCAACACTCTCATATCATAACAGAATAGTGACTGACAAGAAAGAGAGAAAAACGCACCAAGAAACTCTGTTAACACTTGAAGGTCTTAGGTCGTGGAAAACGCAGGGCTTCCGGCTTCGGCTTGTGATTCCTTGCAGAACCAGTGATACTGCTACGCTCGCAAGATCCGCTTCCGCACGAAAATTAACGGAGCAATTTGTAAGTTCTATCCGTTAATTAACACTTACTAAATGAAAATAGAGACAAAATGAAGAGTGAGGCTATGGTGCTATGCATAGCACGGATGACTAGTGTACTACGGCTCAATATGGTACTTTTTAAAATCCTAACGGTCGATCCGACCGTTCAATGTGATAACCATATGAATATGTACTTGCAAACTAAATTTTATATTTTTTTCGAATTTTTTTACTATTTTTTCGGATAGGTAGAATTTTGATGGTCCAGAATTTTCAAAAAACACTGATTTTTCTACCTATCTGAAAAAATAGTAAAAAAATTCGAAAAAATATAAAATTTAGTTTGCAAGTACATATTCATATGGATATCACATTGAACGGTCGGATTGACCGTTAGGATTTTAAAAAGTACCATATTAAGCCGTAGTACACTAGCCATTGGTGCTATGCATAGCACCATAGCCTCACTCCAAAATGAATGTGTAAAAAATAAAAACAAAGATGTTCGAATCATCCTTATAAATAAATTACTAAATAAATATATAATTACTAAATTAAAAATGAGCATATACCACAGTATAATGCGGTTATCGAGTTATAAGCCTATAGCGTTGGATAGCTTATCTTACATTTATCCGTTTTGATCATTAATAAAATTAACTATGATTAAAAAAACAAAACAAGCTTATCTGTGTGGGTCCGGTTAGAAAGTACCCTTTCCGGTTCAGACCACATAAATCCAAAGCAAAGGTAACCGGCTGCGTCGGTTTCGTTACCGGTTCCCCTTCAACTCACGTGAATAGCGCCAGGTTTTTATATTACTCGGATCCTCTCCAGTGGAATAAAAGTTTGTCCATACAGCTACCTACACACACTGCTATGACTTCACAGTTCACACAGTGCAATAATATTACTAATAATTACAATCTTTTAAAATAATATGATAAATTTGTTAGGATATATATAAACTTGATCTAATAGACTAATACTAATAGCAAAAGCAACCTGCTTACAAGTCATAACAACCCTAGAAATTGCACCAGCTAGATAATGAATTAATGAAAGGAGGAGGTAAGAAAAACCATATATATATATAGCAACACAATGTACCAATGATAGGAAAGAACAGTTGAAGCACCACCATACACATACCAATTTTTTTTTTTTCTAACTAAAAAGCTACATGCCTTCTCCATTTTTAATACAGCTGTTAAACAACTGATGATCTCCATTATTTCTTTCATCCAACAAGCTACTAATAGAGCGCGCCTTGTTCTTCTTCTTTGGTACAATTTCATGAACTGATCCTTCACCTGATTCTTTTCTCTTGTGCTCGGTGCAACCAAGCGGGCCCCGCGGTACAATGTTCGGGCCTCTCAACCTCCCTTTGCCAAGATGGTGCTCACACAACGAGTAGCCAACAAGTGTCGGTTGAGAGCATCGCCAGCCGCGCCCGTTTATACGACTGCACCTGGACCCCGCCACCAGCACCGCCTCGGCCTGGCTTCTCTTTGCCTTCCTTTTATCTTTTCCTTTCTCTTCCTTTGCCATTGTGCAACTATCATCAATAGATGATGTAGGAGTAGCTATCCTGGGAAATGAGAACCGTAGGAAATATATATATATATATATATAGCTTTGCATTTTTCTTATGAAACCAGCACCAGCTGGTATTAAATTAGCAAACAAATTAAAGAAACTAATTTGGAAATACAAAAAGTCGTATGAATAATGAATGAATATAATGGATCATGGATGGATGGATGGGATGGGATGGGATGGGATGATATATGATGGGGTGCAGCCTGGCATTACACCAGTAGTCCATAAATTGGGACGCTTACAATTAATAACCATTTGTATTTTTCGAATAAGATCATTTGCTTTTAGAATTTTCTATATATATTTTAGTAGGTACCAAGTACCAACCAGAATTAGAGAAATAGTAATTAAGAAATAGCAAGAAGAAATAGTTACTAAATCTTTGATTTCACACACCTTTTGCACTCGATGCTCTTCTCCTCCTTTAACACCTGAATAAAACCAAAGAGAAAAGAAAAACAAACTAAGAACGAAACAATCGATGAGATCTGCACCACTGAACCCCCATTATGAATAAATTGCACCAGTTGCGAAACCCAAATGGATATAGATCTATAGTGCAATTACATACAAGAAAAGAAGATCAAAACAAATTAGAAATTACTAGTCAAAGAATCACCTCAAAATTCTGGGATGGAGAGGGATGAAGAATTTGTGCATCTCCTTTCGAACAGTTTCCTCCTAATCTAAGAGGATCCGCTTGGTGTAGATCCCCATCTTGGTGCAATAACCCCTTTTCTCTTACCTTCTCTTCTATTTTTACTGAGAATCTCTCTTTGATCGATTGGGTTTTAGGAGTAGATGGATCTGAGAGAAGAAGAGGAGAGGAAACAAGAGGTGGGAACGGGAGAGGCCTCCTTCGAATCCTCATTCAGACTACTGGAGAGGGGAAGAGAAGGGATTAGATTTGGAGGAGAGAGAGAGCGAGAGAGAAGAGAGAGAAGAGAGAGGGGTTTTGGGAGAGTGCAAAGCAAAACAATGGCCCCCTCACAAGGCCGAGACAGTAGGAGCATTTTTTTTTTGCGTTTATTTTATGAGAGATCATTTTTGGCTTATATCCTTAAACTTTTATGAAATTATAATCTGATAACAGTTGTCTTTTTATTTTTCTGTCTTTTCCTTTTTGCCAATCATAACGCCTTTTAGTTTTATGTAGGGTTTAATACGCATTTTTTTCTGAAAACAAAATTGGTATTCTGTTTTCTTACCCAGAAAATATTAAATATAACCTTTTGGTTTAATATATTTATTTTTACGTAATTGTGGTAAGATTAGAAAAGTTATTTTTTTACAATAAAAATGGAGTAAGTCTTTTAATTTTAAAAATTTATAAGGAACTTTTAATTATATTTGGAATCAACGGACAAAATTACTTTAGCCATTAGACCAGAAAAAGTTATCAAAATTATGAAAGTTACGAAAATCTAGAATATTGTATCGAAATTATTTTTGTAATGTATTTTTTCCTTTATAGAATATTGTATACAAAAACTTATAATTTTTTTTAAAATCGTGTATTTTCACAAGATAAGTATAATATTTCAGAAATATATTGTTGTTATTTAATAATTAATATTGACGTACACAATACAAAAGTATGACAATTGAAAGCATAACTTTAAGGAAAAAACAAAAATAAAGAATCAAGAGCATTTAAGTCATATCATCATAATTTTTTTATATATAAAGAATGAATCATATCTCTCAACTTTAAATATCTACATATAATTAATATTTGGTTTTGTTTTCGAATTTATAATCTCTCATGCGCTGACACGCAGAAAGCACTATTATTAGTCACTGGACTTAGGGGCGGAACCAGAGTGTTCCAGGAGGGCAGCTGCCCCCCCTCCCCTCCTGAATTTTGAGTTTTAGTGAAGATTTATCGGTCTCGACCGACTTTGCCCCCCTGGAATTTTTTTTTGCCCCCTCTGGACGTTTGATTTATAATTCGGGTTAAATTTAAGGTTAAAATTAAAATAAATTTGTTGATTTTGATTGGTAATTAGAATTATAAGTTAGAGTATCAGAAATTAAAAGTCAAAGCATTGAAAAGTATAAGTTAAAACATTGTTTTTTTATCGAGTTTCCAATTGGTTAATGGATTTAAATCCGATTAGATATTTAAACCATTTGATATTTTTTTGCCTCCCCCTGACGAAAATTTTGGATCCGCCCCTGACTGGAACCAATAATTGAACAATCAATTATATCAAACACTAGATTAAAAAAAAAAAAAATAGAGAGAAAATAATGCTTATAGAACTAGAAGTTAAAAGGAAGTTGTTTGATCAAAATTAGGCGTGCATAAAGATGTTTGCTACCAATGAATTCCTTTTTTAGTAAACACAAATGGAAAATTTGAAAGGATTGTTAAAACACTACCGCTTATGTTTAATACAAATGCTAATATTGTTGGTAAACAATTAGCATAAAGGTCTAACAAACACCTCCAGTATGAATTTGTATCCTTCGCATTAACTCAGAAAATTAATCTCTTGAGTTAATACATCTGAACTATATGATCTACTTTAAGATCTGTGCAGACTAGATCCACACTAATATTAAAGAGTCTCTACACTATAAGCTAGGGCCGGATTGGCTCCGTTTAAAATCAGACGGCCGAGATAGGTTAGCTCAAAAGATACTCTTTTGAGTTAATGCAGACGATGCGGACTCCTCCAGTATACGGTTATTGTTTCTCTTGTTTTATTGTAACTAAAATAAGATAAAATGTTCGAAAGCAAAACTAACATTACATACCAAGCTACAATTTTGAAATAAGCAAATCTCATTTCAGTTTAATAACTACTTCATTTCATTTATCACTGAAAAATAATATGACGTCAACTCAAGATGTTAAATAAATTTCAGTGCTCTCATTGGGTAAAATTGATAAATTTACAGATCAAAGACCAATGTGTTATTTTACGCTCTGAACCAAGAAAATATATTATTGTCAGTTGAATGTGATATAGTAGTTTTATTGGTGAGATTATTATTAAAGTGAGGGAGTAAAATAATAAAAGTGGGTGCAGTCCCAGGCTCCCAGCTCTGGTTACTGTGCTCTGCCTTTGGCTTTGGCACGCACAATATGTGAGATAGGCAACCGGTTAACCGGTTAATGCCAGTCTTCAACTTTGCAACCAAAGCAAAGAAATAGCAAAAAAATAGTTTCCGTTATGGTTTGTGTTGTGTCCAAATTTGTTTTTATTTTTATTTGAAGGTGTAAATAGTAAATACCCAAAGTTGTTAGGTGCTAATTGCGACTTTGTTTCCGCCGTTATTTCCGTCCAGAACAGTAGGCATTCTTTTATTATTATTTAAACCATCCAATCTGTTAATAACGGACAAAATTAATTTAAAACTTTTCTTGATTTGATTCATATTTTCTCGAAGAATGATACAGAGGTACGTAGTAGATACAAAACATTAATTAACACCCTGCATTGCAAGAGTGCGTATCCTCTGAGATATCTCAACTTTTGGCGTGACCGACGTGTCTGGTGCCTATTTGGGGATAGCGCCGGGGGCCAGTATTATTTGTGCTTCGAGATTCGTGCAAAACGTATTTGATTGGTCGTGATTTTCCATAAAGTCACGCAAAGTTTGAGATATCTCAGAGGATGCGAATTTGCATTGCAATGCATTCGCGCACTCCCCAATTACGTGGAATTTTTCATCGAATCAAAACCTTCCTACTTTATTTGGACATTCATGTAACTATTGTCTCGTACAAAAATAGGGGTCCGGATCTCTAAAGTAACCCAAAAGTTGGATTTTGGATCGGGACCGTCCGAATCGAATCCGTCGCTCGAGATTGCTTCTGGATTCTAATATGTTGCTCGGGATGCGTTCGCTCCACTTTAAATGAACAGTCACAGATTCAAATCGGACGGTTCCGATCTAAAACCCAACTTTTGGGTTAATTCACTGGATCTGAATTCCAAAAATAGTAGATATCTCATTTAAAATAACATTGGAGCATAGTGACACAAATCGCGAATTATACCTGAATAATTCGTTTTTTTGTGATGCCGAACCGAACTCCGAATTATTCGGTTGACCAAACTTTGACCGAATTATTCCCAAATAATTCGCGAATTTTACGAACTTTTTCCAAATTATACGAATTATTCGCGAATTTTTCCCAGAACACCGATCTTCAAGTCTTCATTGAAGGCTAAATGTGAACTAGTAGCAATTAAACAAATGATCCATAGATTCACTGTTGCACCTGCACATGAAGCATGCATTAATCAAGGCCCAACCATTTTTTTTTTTTATCAAATTATCTATTGTCAGATTTTTAATTTTTTATTAGCAAAATTTGCTCTTTGAAAAGAAAACATAATTCTAGAACTTTAGATGCCTAAAATACCAATTTCAATAAATCATGCATGTAGAGTTGTAGACTAATCAACAGTACTGAATGTTGTTATTCTCAAGAGTCAAGATCAATCATTGTTTAATTAGGAGGTTGGTTTTTGTGGTTAAAAAAGCTTTAGTTACGTTGCTGCTACTGTTATCGTTATTTGGTTTTCTAAAGTCAACAACATCATTTATTGTTAAAAGAGGTGTTAATTCGCAAGTTTTAAATTTGATACATAAAATATCTCCAAAAGTAAGTAAGACCTCAAGTGTGACGTTCCCAATTAATCTGAGCAAGGAGATTGCATGCAACCTCATCTCTATTCATTCTGACTTTTTGTTATTAATTTTAGTGTCTTTCATTGGTGTTTGATTTGTTTTCTCAACCCGCCTATTTAACAAGAAAAGGTGTTAATCTGAATAACATGAAAAAAAAATATATATATAATTTTGTGTTATTAGGAATATAGTAAAATGTTACTTGGATTGTATGATAAGAAATAGTACTAAATCAAAGAGTTATAATTTTGCTATTATTATATTATATTAGATTAGTGAAATAGTACTAAGCCAACATTTGAAGAGAGAAAAGTATTTGAATTGTATCTAATAAGAATATCTTTGGGTTTATTTATTTTATTTTTTTGTCATTCAACTACCCGTAGGCAAAATACAATGCTCAGGTTACCACAATCATTTCTAACAAGTCCTAGCTGATATCAAATTATAATAGTAGAGCAACTTAATCAGTAAAACAGGGGAAAGTATGTGTTGTCCCAACTGTTAACTCTTTTCTCTTTTTGCCAAATTGTCAGTCAATTCGTTATGGCTTCTTTGAACATGGACACAAGAGAACGAGTTAAATTCTTTAAAGAGATTCCAAACCTCCACAATCTCATCAAATGCTCTCCAATCCGCATTCAAAGCCAGCGGTTGCAGCCATCCGAGAAGCAAACATAGTCATTGCTTACCTCGGTCAGAGTTACTAATGAAGGAACCCTTCCCGTCAAAGAGCAATAACTACTGGATGCCCCTGTTCTCGACTCTTTGGAGATCAGATTAAGATATTTGAAAAATAACTGAAGGTTTGGTTGTTTACCCGGAGTCTGACTCCGCTGTTTTTTTTGGAGAAAAGGAGGAGCCTCCTTTTCTGAATCCAACAATTCAAAATTTTCATTTGCGCATCTCGATAAAAAAAAAATTATACACAAATCACAACGAATTTTGAATCGTTCGATTCAGAAAAGGAAGATCCTCCTTTTCTCCCAGAAAAGCAGCGGAGTCCGATTTGTTTACCCGAGTGGTGGGTTTAATCGTGATCAAGCTAATAAAATTTATAACCCGGTTTGCAATTGAGTCAGATTACAAGCGCATAATCTATCGAGTAGTATAAACGAGTGTCAATCTACAGGGAATAAGATTTAAGATCTTGAGCGATTAAATCACAATCTTTCGAAAGGCTAGACAAAATCTGAAATCAAAGAGTTGTTGTTTTTTATCAATGTATTTGGCGAAAATTAAAAGTAAGTAAAATAAAGATAGAGATGTGAATTTCTAGAGTTTTGACACACTGTTGTTACTTCAATCCGTTTTGATTCTTACCTTATTTGATGTTGGTTTTCAGTTGTTGTATGAGAGTTTCTAATCCAATTTAGTGATTACCACTTTCGCCTAGCTACCAATCAAGAGATCCCGTTAAGGCTTGTCTTGATTGGTGCAAGGAGATCTGTGACTAGCCCAAAATAATTCAGACTTCACTTATTAGGTACGTCGCCCTACTATCTTGGTTATATTGGGTGTCCCCATGGTAAGGCACGACAATGCGACATTCGTCTGCGAATGTCGAGACTCTCATGTATACTTTTGTTGATCCAATTAGTGGTATCTCCGGTTAAGGTCTCCACCACTAATCTAATATTTTTATTCTCCCTTATCTCAATTCGATTAGCCCAATGATGACTAACTTCCATGTGTGGCCATCACATGACGGTCTAGACTAATAAACAAAATCAAGTAAGATAGAACATAAAATGCAAAAGAAATTGAACAACAAAAGACTAAACAATGATCAAATAAAAGTATATATCAAAGCATCATGAGTAACAAGGTTTACTGTCAATCCTAAAAATCTAAATTTAGCCGTTGGACGACATGTTTACAAAGAGATAAGAGAAAGATACAACCATACACGAAGTACCCTCCTACTTAGTCTCTACATACTCCTCTCTTCTCACTCAAGAAAATATAAACCCAAAAGATACAAAGATGATGTTTATGTTCAGTCCAGAAGACTTATATAGGAGTGAAGGGGCGCCTGGAGATGAGTGGAGTCTAAGTTATCTGATCTGGATACAGCTGTCAAAGAATTCACCAAAGGGCGCCTTGGGTATGGTCCGTATTGGCTAATACGGACCGTACTCCCACTGTGTCACTACAGGAGTTAATGCGTATTTGGCCATCTTTGGTCCGTACTGGGGCTCTGGTCCGTATTGTCTAATACGGTCCGAACCAGAACCTTAGTCGATGAGCTGCGTTTTTCCGATCGATCCGATTCTTGCTCCAAATGATATAAAATAGCTCCAAAACATAATTCTTGCACTAAAACATAAAATATGGCAACAGTAACCTTTTTCACGTAATAATTAAACATAAATGTAAAAACATAAGACAAAACCTAATTAGTCAAAACTCTACATAATTTACTATCAAAATGAGCTTGATCACCAAGTAGGCCCTATCATTCTTGCACCTCCATACCGAGTTCACATAAACTAGCCATTGATCATCTTCGAGCTTCGCAGAAATGTCTAGCAGTATTTGCTCAAAATTCTCATGCAGTACTGCATCTGTTTTCAGACCCAAGGGGCTCGCTAAGATACAAGTTCTCGAGGAAGGGCAATGATGAACCAAATGAGACACCGTTTCCTCTTGACCGCCGGAGGTAGCGCACTTCGGATTGTGTGAAGGGAACCGTCTGTGCAAAATTGCCGCTAGTGGTAGGCCTTTGTGCAAAAGCTTCCACAAAAACATTCTTACTCTTGAAACCACATCTTTGGGTTTATTGTTATTCCAATGTGGAATTTTTTTTATAAACCATAATTAAAATTTTGTTTTTTACGAAACCAATGTAATTATCTTTTTTTCTACAAAAATTATAAGAACCGAAATGTCATTTCGGTCCGAAATTTTTTTTTTTATTCCGGGCCGAAATGGCATTTCAGTCCAGTTCTCTTTTTGAATTTTCTGTGGTACTGGTTTCACAAGTTTTCATATAAGCTGCCGCAGAAAATCCAAAAAAGGGGACCGGATCAAAATGTCATTTTGGTCCGGAATAAAAAAAAAATTCGGACCGAAATGGCATTTCGGTTCTTATGGTTTTTGTAAAAAAAGAATAATCATGTTGATTTCGTAAAAAGAAATTTTAATTATGGTTTATAAAAAAAATTCTCCAATGTGTTCAAACATACCCAGATATTCTTTTTATAAAAATTGCAACATTTTAAAATTTAGAAATTTCTCTAGTAAATATTTTTTCTTTTTAAAGTACGTAAAGTCTGAAAAACAACATTAGTAATTCATTTGTACTAGTAACAATAAAATGAAGTACTTCTAGAGTCAAACTCAAAACGGAAAAGTAATTTATAATTTGAAACATTCTTAATAATAATAAAACAAGTAAAAACGGAAGATGGCGCATGCATTTTATACATCAAGCAAGGAAGTGATAGCAGGTCCTCAGGCAGACCCAGTGTATTCCAGGGGACAGCTGCCACCTCCTGGATTTTGAGTTTTAGTGGAGTTTTATCGGTTCTGACCGAGTTTGCCTCCTCTCTGGAATTTTTTTTGCCCCCCTCTGGACGTTTAATTTGTAATTTGGATTAAATTTAAGATTAAAATTGAAATAAATTTGTGAAATTTTGATTGGTAATTAGAATTATAAGTCAGAGCATTATAAATTACAAGTCAAAGCATTGGAAAGTATAAGTTAAAGCATTGTTTCTTATCGAATACGTTAAGAAGAAAGACGGAACGTGGAGGCTTTTTATCGATTATCGATCGCAAGCTAAATTCACTGATAATTGGTTAATGGATTTAAACCCAATTAGATATTTAAATCCGATTCGATATTTTTTGCCTCCCCGGACGAAAATCTTGGATCTGCCCCAGCAGGTCCTAATTCAATTATTCCTACTTTGATTAAATTAGTTGCACAAACTCCTAATTCAATTATTCCTAATTTGATTTAAATTTGTAATTTGGCTTGATTTCCTTTCTACTAAATTTAGCAGATAAAATCTGAAATTGAAAATTACAACTTTATCATACATCAAGCACCCATGATTTAAGAACATAAGAGTGCATATTAGATACATTTTTTTTTCTCACAAATGTATCATTATTGCACCCAAAAAAGACTAAAAAATCTCAAGTGTAGTTACCATGGGGTGGGGTCACCGTAGGTCACTAAAGCCATGCACGTCTGAGTTTAGACAGATTGTCTAGTAGCATAATAATACACTTTAAGAAAGTAAGAGAGCATAAATGATTACCTAGGATGCATCTTTGATGCCCTGAGAAAGGCCAATTTGGCACCTAAAACCCATATATTTTTTTTTTAGAAATTAAAAATTAAATTATGAGAAATAAGATGGATTTTTTTTTTTTTCTCTTGATATATAGATGAGACCGAATCAATTGTTTGGTCTTGTTGGGAAGAGGCCAATGGGACTGAACTATTAAGAGTCTAGCGGAAGAAAGAAAAGGAAGGAGATAAGAGGACCTGCGGATTTCACTGTCTTTACTGTAACTGAATCAATGGTTCTTGATCTCAGTAGTTTTCAAATTTTTCTGTGGCAAAAAACACGCTGCAACTCCCATAAACTTTTGATACCGAACCATTGATGCGGGCCTCTGAAGAACTCCGATGGGACCGAATCATTGGTTAGGTCCCATCTATGAGATCGAAAAAATATTGATCTTATTTCTGATAATTTATGTTGTAATTTCTAAAAGTAAAAAAGATTGCCTAAAACAGACAAATCCATCATAAGCACTGTTTAAGGCTACATAGAGCCCAATAAGTAAACAAACACATGCTGCCTATGTAGGTAAAAGATGAAGTCTGATCAGTGACCAGTTATCACTGCTTCATGTCTCTTATTTTACAACACAGTAACTTTTGGTATATTTTTTTAATATCTTTATGCCAGTATGTTTTATTTCTCCTTTGGTATAAATGCTGTTGCTATCTGCATTTGTGCTGCAGTAAAGTGGTGCTACTGTAGCTGGGTCATAGAGAACAACACTTCTGATTGCTTGAATTGGTTTGTGTTATAAGAAATATGATATTGACAGAGGTACTTTGACTTCATACAGCCCATCAAGTATATACTTTTTATTTATTTCTATTAATCATGCGTTGTATGAAGTCATACCAGCTCTGCAAATATCTTTACCATTTACGAATGGCACGCATATTTGCAATAAAGCAAACTACAATTCATGAATCATCATAAAAGAAGCCCACAAAACTACCCAACAGAACCCACGAAAAAAGAAAAAATGGGCCACCACTTGATCAAATATGTAAATGGGCTAATGAGATTCATATCAGTATTGTAAATAACAGTATGTGCTAGTTGGACGGACAGGGTACTGGCAAGTAATTAATTGAAAATAATTGAAAATAATCGGTCATAATTAAAAATATTTGACCAATTAGTTGAAAAAATCCGTGACGATTTGATCACCGCCAACAACTAATCGGTCTAAACGGACATTTTTTTACAACACTGAGTCAGATAAGAGAATACAACAAAAAAGGGGACACGTATCATAATACAAATTTCTTTGTTGTCCTTGAAACTTCTTTTCAGTCACAATCTATTTTCACCGGATTATTTCCATGACATAATGTTAAAGCTTCGTTTTAGCGCTAATTTCAATATTTGGACTACACATAAAAGTACAACACACAAATAATAGGAAAGAGAGGTGAAATAAATTTTGATTGTATTTAATCAAATAATATTAGTGTTATTTTTTATTGCCAATTACAAGGTTATGGTGGTCTTGTTGGATGAACTCTTATGGGCCCGCATCCATGCACACTATGGTTTTCTTCGTTTGATTACGAATAACCATCTCGTGGCTTAAGAGTTCTTAGACAAGGGCTGTCAACGAGCTGGCTCGAGCCGAGCAGGACCCTAATTCATCTTGTTAATTTTAGACCAAGCTCTTACCGAGCGAGCTGGACTTAGAGCATCCGAGCTAAAATCTCAGCTTGAAATCGTGACGAGCCAGCTCGAGCTGGCTCGCTGGATCTAGCTGAATCTTGTTTTAAGAATAAAATAAATTCTATAAACGAGCTGAACCGAGCTGGACCGAGCTGGACAGTATAAAATGCACACATATTCATACAAATTCATAAATTGATGCCTAGCCGAGCTAGCTCACGAGCAAGCTAGGCTCCAGCTTGAACTCGTTAATTCTGAACCGAGCTAGTGGCGAGCTGGTCCGTTAACAGCTCGATCCAGTAATAAGCGAGTCAGGTACGAGTCACGATCAAGCCACTGAGCTACGAGCTTTTTTGCCACCCCTATCTCAGACTGATATAGGATTGACATTGATTGTATCTATCAATCAAATAGGGGCTTCACCCTGTTTTTCCTAAAAAAAAAATTTGACATCGATAAAAAATATAAATTGATACGCAAAGGGCTTATTTCCCACCTTTTAAAATGGTGTACGTACGATGGTGGTCAATTTAAGTGGAAACATTGCCATGGCTTCCTTCCTTTTTCATGTTTTGTTCGCTGTCGGTACACAGTCTTCTCAAACATAAATCAGGATGATTTTAAATCATGTTTTTAACTTTTTTAACTGTTAGTATAATTTTTTTTTTAAATGGTGAACTATATTTAACAGTGAAGTGTTTTCTAATGAGGCAAGGAGAGAAGAAGAAGAAGAGAAATTGATTAAGAGATATGCGGTGATAGAGAGAAAAGGAGAAAATAGAGAGTTTTGAGAATTCGAAAGAAGTAGATTTTCAATTCTAACCAATTAATAATTGAAATCTCACAATTAAATAAGAAATCAAAATCCTCAACTAAACATAGGTACAGAAAAGAATCAAGGAAATAAAAGAACCAAAATAAAAAAGAACAAAAAAGTAATTCAAATGTTGATCAGCGCATGATCCCTAGGAACACAATTATAGTCTCATTTTAAATTTTGACTTCAAATCCTACAAATCAAACATATATATATATATATATATGGACCTTTGAATGATATAATTGTTAACAATCAAATAAACGAATACAAATCTCTAGCCAAACCAATAAAAATTAATTACAACCTCTCTTTAGCCAAACCAATATCTACAAACTAAAATTCTAAATAACCAATAAAATTTTTAATCTACATAGTTTTCGGGCTTGCGGCTTTTTCTAACTGATAATAAGTTGGAGACGAAGCCACCGGCGCATCGTCGCCATCCATGGGAACATCAGATAAGTACGCTAGCATCCGCCTAATACTAGCCGAGCGTGCTGGCCGAAAGCTGAGAGACCGCATCGGTGAATTCTCTGAGAAAATGTTTGACGATTTGACGAGTATCAAATAAACAAGCGCTTGTACCAGCAGGAAAACGGCGACCTTTGTCAGAATGTCGGTCATCTCGGGAGATATCAAGCCTTCCATGGCCATGATTAACTTGAACTTAATTTGTTTGTTTGAAGAGGATCTTGAGCTTCTGTTTGTGCAGAGAAAGAGAGAGAGAGTGTTGTGTTTGATTTAGTTTGATTTGGTTTGCTCTAAATATATATAAAGGTGTGAGATGTAGAACCATGGGATACACGCAATAGGCAAAGATTTTGTGTTTCTTGGTTTGCAAGGATATTAGAGAAACCTTCACGTTTGTTGAATACAAGATTCTCTGTGGCAAGTACAAACATGCAAGATCATGTAGTTTGTTGCTCTTTTTAAGTCAGCAATATGCAATTAAATTTACAAGTAATAACATATATGAGAAGGGATCCGATTACACCACTTTTGAGTTACCACAAAGTTACCCTCCTCATTTTCTACATTTTCAAAGTCCAAATCATCGATCCAAACCGTTCAACATGATTATCTAAATAAATTGTGCTTGGCAGATCAAATTTTACATTTTTTTTTAATTTTTTTACTATTTATTAAGTATTTTACAAAAACTAGTCAAATTTAAAACCATTGAATTTTGTACCCATCTTACAGTGGCATGTAATAAAGACTGAATTAGAGATTTAATATAAAATTTGTGAAGACATTGTATAATTATAAAACTTTAAAAGTGAATATCTAATTAATGCAACACCATTAATTGGCCGATCCTGTGTGACAAAAGATCCCTTGTAAAAAATTTCCTTTCCTTTGTACGCACAAGAGTGTAGAAGACCTTTTCCTTTGTAAGAAAAATATTAACAGTGCTGTTATTGTTTCGCACAGTACACAATTAATAGAGTCAAAGTGAAAAAAAAAAAAAAACGCATGACTCATGCGCTGTATAAAGTCAAAACAGTGTTATCAATATCATTAGTCGTATTTATGATTATTAAATAATTAATGTATTAGTCTGTCAGTAACACGATTCGGTGGCATTTGAAGTTCAATGAATCTGATTTCTATACAATAGGGATGATGCACTGTACAGTGACTCAGATATTGTAAACAATGCTTGGTCGTTACTGTATAAACTGAGAGAGCAACTCTTAACAAGTCTGACCCGGTTTGATTGTTTGACATGGTATATAATATAACATATGAACTTTTCCTTGGTTGATTCTGACTTGACAGGTACCAACTTGACTGATAAATAAATTAATAACCGTGGAATTAATTAACATAACGTGCTTGTTATACAATTTCCAAATCAAATCAGATACTAGTTGTTGCTCCAAAATTCATTCATCTATATCTGATACATGTATCCAAATAAAGATCAAGGGCGGAGGGACAATTGTTCTTCTAGATTTTGAGTTTTAGTAGAGATTTATCGGTCCTGACCGATTTTGCCTTCTCCTGAAAATTTTTTTGCCCCCCTCTGGACGTTTGATTTGTAATTCGGGTTAAATTTAGAGTTAAAATGAAATAAATTTGTTGAATTTTGATTAGTAATTAGAAGTTAAAATATTGTAAAGTATTGAAAAGTATTGTTTACAATATTGAAATTATAAGTTAAAGTATAAGTTAAAGTATTGAAAAGTATTGAAAAGTATAAGTTAAATTATAAGTTAAAGTATTGAAAAGTATAAGTTAAAATATTATTTTTTATCGAGTACCTAATTGGTTAAATGGATTTAAACCCGATTAGATATTCAAACCCGATTCGATATTTTTTTGCCCCCTGACGAAAATCCTGGATCCGTCCCTGATAAAGATCTTCTATATTTTAAGTTATCAAAAGCTATGAACCAATTACTCCATATATGGAATTCATTAATCAATTATTCAAATAATTATTTGTAAAACATTTACATAAGTAAATTAATTAATCTGATATACTATATATGCATACATCAAGAGCTAATAAAATCAACATATTAAATTTTAGCGATTTAATCCCCCCCTTTTGATGGCTAACCAAATAAAAACAAATTTTCATATATTTTATATATGCATTAATTGAGATGATTTAAAATATATCTAATTGTTTATATTCGTTAATTTAAGTACGAATAAAAAATCTAGCACCGTTTGTTACAAATTTTTTCATTGACATTGGATCCCTCATGTAATATACAGATTATATTACACAATTTTTGTATAACTTGTTTAACTTGTTTTCCAAAAAAAATAAAAAATTCAATACTTTTCACAAAAAATAAAAAATTCAATACTTTTCACAAAAAAAAAAAAATCTTCGCTTAAATAATTTTGAATATATGTAAGTGAAGCTATTATGTGGCCAATCAGAACAAGAAATTGTGAACATTTTGAATTTGAAAAAAATAAAAAGAACGTCTTAAGTGAATAAAAACAAAATGAACCTCATTTAGGGTATGTTTGGTTGCACTAAGAATAGCACTATTCTTAGAATAGCATTGCTATTCGGAACAAGAACAATCCAAACGAGAAATAGAGCTATTCGGAATAGGGAGAATAGGACTATTCTCTATTCTTACAAAAACATGGAATAGCATTTGTTAGTTTCAATATTAATACTAATCTAATATTTAAACTAATATTATATTACATTTAATATTTAAATTAATATTATATATTATATTATATTTAATCTAATATTTTAGTTAATACTAATCTAATATTTAAAATAATATTGTATTACATTTAATATTTAAATTAATATTGTATTATATTTAATCTAATATTATATTATATTATATTATATTTAATCTAATATTATATTATATTATATTATATTTAATCTAATATTATATTATATTATATTTAATCTAATATTATATTATATTATATTATATTTAATCTAATATTATATTATATTATATTATATTTAATCTAATATTTTATTTAATACTAATCTAATATTTAAAATAATATTATATTACATTTAATAATTAAATTAATATTATATTGTATTATATTTAAACTAATATTATATTACATTTAATCTAATATTTTATTTAATACTAATCTAATATTTAAAGTAATATTATATTACATTTAATATTAAACTAATATTATATTACATTTAATCTAATATTTTATTTAATACTAATCTAATTTTTAAAATAATATTATATTACATTTAATATTTAAACTAATATTATATTACATTTAATATTTAAATTAATATTATATTACATTTAATATTTAAAATAATACTATATTACATTTAATATTTAAACTAATATTATATTATATTTAATCTAATATTTTATTTAATACTAATCTAATTTTTAAAATAATATTATATTACATTTAATATTTAAACTAATATTATATTACATTTAATCTAATATTTTATTTAAGATTAATCTAATTTTTAAAATAATATTATATTACATTTAATATTTAAACTAATATTATATTACATTTAATATTTAAACTAATATTATATTACATTTAATCTAATATTTTATTTAATACTAATCTAATATTTAAATTAATATTATATTACATTTAACATGTAACCTAATATTATATTATATTTAATATCTAAACTAATATTATATTATATTTAATATAATATTTTATTTAATACTAATTAATATTTAAAATAAGATTATATTACATTTAATATTTAAATTAATATCATATTGTATTATATTTAATCTAACACATAAATTATTACTTTATTCATTTCCTCCAAACTCTATTCCAAATATGCAATCCAAACAACTTTTTCACTATTCCGAATAGCTTGAGTTAGCACTGTTCTTAAACAGTAGCTATTCTTATTTACTATTCTAAACAGTAGTTATTCTAGCTATTCTAGAGTTCATCCAAACGTACCCTTAAATGATAGCGCAAAAATTGTTAACCTCTGATAAAAATTATGTTAATACATATGTATTAAGCTTTTCCTGCAATGGGAAATTTTTTTTTTTTTTTGGTGTGTTAAAGTATTTTTTTCACATAAAGGCTTCCATTAGTCCGGACATTTAATTTTTTTTAAATGTCCCTTATGAAAATTGATCATATGGAACCCATCACATCAAAAACATCATATGGAAAATGTCATATTTCATTGCAGACAGGGACATAACTTAAAAAATTAGATTGAAAGTGATGAGCTGAAATATTAGTTACAAAAATATTTAATGTGGGGTGGGTGCAAATATAAGAATCGGACTCCGCTGCTTTTCTGAAAGAAAAGGAGGATCCTCTTTTTCTGAATCGAACGATTCAAAATTTGTTGAGATTTGTGCATAAAAAAATTTCTTTATCGAGATACGCAAATGAAAATTTTGAATCGTTGGATTCAGAAAAGGAGGCTCCTCCTTTTCTCCAAGAAAAGCAGCGGAGTCGGACTCGAAATATAATTTAAGTCATCACAATTATAAAGTAAAATTCTAACCACCAGATTACAAGTATGCATTGATATTGTTTTCAATGTATCTCCTCAAATATCAGACTGGGTAGAATACTACTTGCCGGATCAAAATCAATTCGATACTTATTTAGAATATTGGAGGGGGTATGTTTTGAGATTCGTATCAGATTTAAACTGACGATTCGAATCTCATTATACCCGATCAGGTATTATGCTCGATATGAATTCATTTTTTTAGGATGGCTGATCTATATAAAAATTTAAAGAAAAAGAAATTCAATTAAATTTCAATATATAATTAAAAAAAAAGGAAGGATCGGATTACACTGTTTTTTTTTATACATTTTGACACCTACTATTTTCAAAGTCCAAATAGTCGATCCAAACCGTTCAACATGATGGATATATTAAAATGTGCTTGGAGATCAAATTTTATATATATTTTTTTTTTACTATTTATTAAGATAGTTACAAAATCGTTGTTTTCAGACCATTGAAAAACTGCGATTTTGTAACCATCTTAATAAATAGTAAAAAAAATAAAAAAAAATGTAAAATTTGAACTCCAAGCACATTTTAATATGGTGATCATGTTGAACGGTTCGGATTAATTGTTTGGATTTTGAAATCGCAAAATTGACCTATAAAAAAACAGTGTCAAGATATGTCAAAAAAAAAAAGTGTAATTAAATCCCTCCTCTTAAAAAAAAATTAAATTTATGGGAGTAACCAAGCACATTTTAGTTGCATTAAAATCCGATCCTGATTGCCAATCAATCCTTGTCAATATAATTTCTCGGTGCAAGAAATTGATGTAACTTGTGCTTCCAGAAATGTGAACAAAATTTTGACATCTCTGCGAAGTTTCTGAGATTGCTTGGCATGGTACTCAAAATATTAATAACATCAGAGCATGACAGACATGCAGAATTAGAAAGCCCAAATTTAGACGCAGTTTAGGAAGACTTTCAAGTCAAGCAAAGAAAAATCATATAGCTTACACGCCTGTCTACACGTGGCGTCACAATCCACATTCCTAAAATGCACTTGAAGTGTCGTCTGGAGATTCAACTACACCCTGTTGTAAAACTAACTTGTCCATATCTAGTATCAAAATCAGGATGCGTTTCAATTGCTTTAATCCCTTTGTATGGGTAAATATTTTAACAGAGCAGTTTTGATTTCATGCAGCATTCGAATCATATCTAGTGCTATTTTGATTATATAGTTCGTACGCTGTATGTAGTCAAAACTGCTCTGGTAAAATCTTTATCCCCTTGCTACAAGCTTGATCCTTATTTGCAGGGAAATTCAAATTCTACACAAGTGGACTGTACATTGGGCTTAATGAAAAGGCCCAATAAATTTCATGATATGTATTAACTAAATTATTGTGAAAATGTAGCGGACAATAGGGCTGTAAATGAGCCGAGTTTGAGCGAGTTATCCCCAACTCGAACTCAGCTCATTAAATAAACGAGCGAGCCAACTCGGAGTTGGGATGATAATCACGAGCTATAGAGCCAACTCGAACTCAGCTCGTTATCAACTCGTGTTGGCTCACAACTCGTTTATAACTCATTTAACCAGTTTAATAGGTGCTGATCTAAAATCGAAATTTGAGTTACTTTAGGTGATATGAATTCTTTTTCACGTGGCCAAAGGGAGTAGTATCCAACAACTTCATATGCATAAAAAACAGCTTAACAAAAACTAATCGGTTCCATGAGGGTTTGAGGAATTTGAGTTTAGTTATAGGGTCTGGATTTCTGGGATTTATTGTGATCAATACTGTGTAACTCGAGTTATAAATAAGCAAGTTGGGGTGAGCTCAAACTCAGCTCATTTATTAAACGAGCCAGCCAACTCGAGTTGGAGCGAACTCGAGTTATAAATGAGCGAGTTAAAGCGAGCTGTAAATGAGCGAGTTACGAGCGAGTTACGAGTTCGAGCTATTTTGTCCACCCCTAGCGGACAATAAAGAACATTTCAAAAAATTTGAACTCTGAATGGGACTCAGCAGGGGTGGCAAAAAACCTCGTAGCTTACAAGCTCGATCGTGATTCGTATCTGACTTGCTTGCTAATAGCTTACTCGTTATTGAACCGAGCTATTAATGAGCCAGCTCATTAGTAGCTCGGTCCAGATTAAACAAGTTCAAGCTGAGACCTAGCTCGGTTAGGTATGAATTTGTGTGCATTTTATGATGTCTAATTGGTCCACAAAGTTTGTAGAACTTATTTTTTTCTTAAAACAAAGTTCAGCTAGGTCCAATGAGCTAGCTTGGTCTAGCTTGCGAACTAGCTCGTGATCATTACAAGCTGAGATTTTAGCTCGAACTCCTAATCCCAACTCGGTCCAGCTCACTCGGTTGCTAAAACAAATCAATTACGAGCTGAGCCCAGCTCGTTGCCGAGTCATGAACATTTGTATTTTATAAATTATAATTTTTTTAGATTATTTTACGTTGCTTTATTTAGGCAACACCACGAACTGAGTGCAAGTAGCTTGTTGCTTTGTTGATTTCGAGTCAAAAGACGCCTATAGTGGAATAACTCCCAAATTCGTAAAGCTCAGAGTACCCCGGAAGTCTTTTAAACTAGATAATGGATTAAACCTTATTTAAGATGATACTTTTATTTTTTTTTTTTTTTGCTCTCGTAGTGAGGTCATTTAAGTACCATAATATTGTTTAGTTGACATATTGAACAACAACAAAATAAAATGAGGCGGAGTATTAGTAACAAACATTCTGATATTTTACCAAAATCCTCTGAAGAGAAATTTTGTTCATCTGCAAAAGCCACTCTTTATTAGATCATTTCAGTGATAGCAGAGCAAAAGTATATCAAATATATTAACAAACAATGGGCACAAAATGTTTGAAGCAAACAAAGCCTTTAAACTTTAATTGATCATTGTTTTTTAATATCTTCTCGAGGCCTAAGTGTGTTTTTCGGGCCACTGATCCATGGTGTATCAGCAATGGCAAACCGCCAAGGTGCAGTGACATGCTCTGGCAATGCATAATCGATCCCTACACGCGGCCCAGTTAATATATTCTCCGGTTCAGGCCCATCTAGTATTTCTAGTCCACCTATAGTAAACAAGGAAAAACTATTTTGACTAGCTAGTAAATAAAGATAAATAAGAGTGCATCAAAACAGTTACAGCATATGTACAATTATCAGATAATTAAACAGTACCAGCTGCACCTGGTATAGATGCTGGTACTGCAACCAAGTGATCCCTATTTCAAAATAGAACTTCCAAGAACAGTATGACATATGCATAGCAGTTAACCACCACACAACTCGAACTGTAAATTGTTGTACTGACAAGTGACCAGAGAGTCCGACTGGACACAAATGTAACAGTTACACATTTTCTCATCCAAAAAATGAGACAGGAGTTTATCAACCTGACGTATAAAGAGGATGGTGCGACCAATCAGTGGAAATCCCTAAAGCCTGTCCAACCTGATAATAAGAAAGGGTCCCATCAGATAGCATACAATAAAACAACGCTTCAATATGAAGCTAAAAGTTCGAGTAGAACTAGGGTGCTCTTAAGCTCACCAAGGGACTTGGTGAGCTTAACTCTAAAATTTATGAAAATGACTTCAAATAACGAATCCAAACATAGAAATCGATCAACTTCATGAGTGATGCATTTACATGTCAAATTTATAAATTCTCGACTTAATTTAGTATACAGTCGAGCGGTCAAAAAAAGGAAAATTTATAAGTTAATTCTAATGCGTTCATTTTTCATCAATTTTTACCGCTTGACTTTATACTAAATTGATTCGAAAATTTGTAAATTTGACATGTAAACGTCTCACTTGTGAAGTGGATCGATTTCAACGGTTTTGATTCATCGTTCAAAATAAATCCGATAGGTTTTGGAGTTAAGCTCACAAAGAGATTGGCGAGCTTAAGAACACCCTAGTTCTCCTCCTAAAAGTTCACTAAAAGTGCACACTGTGAGTGAAGATGCTCAAGACAAAGAATTCCGACGAGATCAATTAAATGATGAAAAAGTAAAGGAAGTTTTAAAAAAAAAATTGAGAAGGACTTCCAATCTAACCTTTCCTGGGCCTGTTAGTAAAATGGGCTTATCAGTCTTTTGGCCTCTCCTTTCCTGAATGGCTTCCAAACCTGTATGGATCTACAAAAAATTTAGATGAAAAGAGCAAGAGACTAAAGTAAACAGGATTAAAGGAAAAAAAATATATATTAATTGCACATATAAATAGCTGTACCGCTTATAGGCGCACAAGCGCGAATCAAAACAGCCGCGCCGACGCCCTCCTTGTCAGCCACCACATTCAGCATCATATGCATGCCATAACACAGGTACACATACGCATGCCCCCCAGGCCCGAACTATTGAATCAATGTATAATTTGCTGATGCATTAGTGATATACTTGACGAACAAAGTTCAATATAATAATACTGTCAGATACAAAGACAATGGCACTCACGAGTGGAGCGGTACGTGGAGTTACACCAACTCGACCATGGCATGCTGAATCGTTCGGTCTGTATGCTTCCACCTGTAATAGAACAGATTGTATCTACCATAAATTGTTGATTTCAATTTGTAAATTATTGTGAGCTGTGACTATGACAATAAGACCTCATACTATGAGTGATGGATTGATAAAGCTAAAAATGTTTGACTTACAAGGAATGATAGATAAACTTGGATAAAATTTTAGTCAATCTAATTCCTGGAAAGTTCCAAAAGAAAAAAAAAAGAGGCCTAATTACTGAATTTTTTTTGCTAATTTGGGTCACTGCTGCATTCGAGATTATAATCATAGCTTAGGCCAGTGAATTATAAAGAGAATCAACATGATAACATTCATCATAATTTTGAATTCTCTTGTTTTGACACCCTTCAGAGGAAATTAACCCTATTTCTAGCTAAGAAATTCCCAAGTAAAAACGATTGAATATGTAAGGAAGTTAAATTATACATTTATAAATGAAAGAGAATGATTATTAAAATAGTCTACACATTAAAAAAAAAGTATATAATGTTATGTTAATGATAAAAATTATGGTGTTAATATTAGCTCCCAAAACAAACCCAGATATATGTCACACCTGTTCTGTTGTTCAATCCTTTTGTAAAATGGGACCCGATATATACTTTATACCCAGCCAAAGAAGTTACAATTGAAGAAAGAACTAAATCGAAACAAAGTCAAAACCTCAGTGATCTGAAGAACAACATCATCTCGCCTCAGATACTTCCCAAGGAGGCGAGGTGCGAGGTCGAGTGAGTCAATTTCAAAGAAATCCCGGGGCAAAATCGAACCTAGTTGAGGCAACAGTAACCGCCTGGAAACGGGGCCCACACCAGCAGAGTCTTCTACCTCGGTTTTTGTTTTGATGGCCTTCTTGGAGCACTTTCTATTAACGGTTCGCTTGAACCGAGGCGGAGTTGTGCTCGTGCTGGTGCGAGCACCGCCGGTCATCAGAAGGAAGTCGGGACGAGGGAGGAGGGGAGTTGATCTGACGGGGTGCCTTGGCTTGGGAGGAAAGAGAGGGGGGAAATGAACGGCGGAGATCGATTGGTACTTCAGCGGGAAAGTTGACGAAATATAGTATCATTTACAACAAGTTGGCAGTCTCAACGTATCGCTGTTTAGAGTGATAATTGATATATCTCAAGTTGGCAGTCTCAACATATTGCTGATTTCTTTATTGATAGCAGTGTTCTAAATAGCGCGCTATAGTGTCGTTATAGCGTTTCTGGACCCCAAACGCTACACTATGACATCAAAATGCGCTATTTACGCTATAAAATATGAGTTTTTTTTTTTTAAGTAATTTATATGAGTTTTAAATAAAGATAAAAAAAATCTCAAACCGAAATTGAATTGGTTGCTACTTGCTACAGATAAATCAATTTAAAATTGGGAATAGAAATTGAAATTTGAATAGAAAAAAGTCCAAACCAAAATTAAAATTTGAATAGAAAAAAAAATAGATTATGTCATGAATCATGATGCTTTAGATATTTTTAATAGGAAAAATCGATAGTTTAATTATGATATTACTATGGATATTTTGAACCGCAATTTGGACTTTGTACAGGTTCAATATAAATATTATAATTTCTTAATTACTTTGGTGTTATTTATTGTTCTATGAGACTTTAGATAATGTTGATATTTAGTACAAATATTGAATATACGGAATGTAAAATAAAAAACGCTATTTGGAATAGCTTCCGCTATAGCGACGCTATTCGCTATAGCTTTTTTTGTAGCTTTCCCGCTATGATGCTATAAACGCTATAAACGCTATTTAGAACCTTGATTGATAGCATTAAAAAAAAAAATCAGTAGCATCATTTTGCAAAATGTTCAAAACTACTATGGTAATATGACTGTAATGATTCGTTGCAACTCATGAACTGTAATAAATCTTAACAACTCATAGACTGAAATGAATCATTACAGTCATATACTCCAATTTTATAACTGCAATGAATTATGACGACTTTATTAGTGTTGAAAAAATTTTTTAAAAAAAATAATGTAATGAATTTACTCTCTTTTTAAATATTATGAATACAAAAACTGGGTTTATTTTGCATACTTTAACTTCAAGTTTTTGTTTGGTACGCATGTAAAGAACGAAAAAGAGTGCTGATAAATATTATTTTTCTCAGAGTCCAGAATAATGGAGACCAGTAGGGTCTGCATCGCCGTATTTACCAACAATTACAAAACCATGTTGGATCATTATGTAACGTTGAACATATATGTAATATAATTATGAATTGTATATTGTATGTATAATTGTTTAACTAAAGTGATCTAATAAGGATTAAGGTATTTGACAATCTATGTATTTATTAGAGTGTGGTCCATAAATGTGTAGAATAATACTGGTAAAACTAATACTCATTGATAGACTGATTATGAGATTTGCAATTAAGAATAACCACTAAATGTGGAATAGGTTTTCATCTAAATCTAGATATCTATTTTGGATGTCTAATATAGATGTCTAAAATTGGACATCTATATCTGGTGCGTCAGATTTAGAGTTAGCATATATAAGGATTGGTCCCCATGGCATAAGATATAATGAAAAACACAGATTCTGAAAGAAATTATTCTATATAGAAAATACATATCTGTGTGTCTTCTCTTCTTATTTTACCATCAAATAATAGAGAGGAGATATCAATTAAGAAAATTGGAGATGATTTCTCAAGGGTCAAGTCTTGTTATCTTGGAAGACTTAATCCACGACCATACGACGTAAAGGCGAGAAGAGGGCTTCTTGCCATTGAAGACTTGTCTCGTGCTCACGGAGACGGCTCTTCGCAATTGAGGATTCCATGGCCAACGTTATGGAATCAGGTATTGTATTCCGCACTTATGATTTATGTTTTGGGTTTCTTTGGCATATGACGGTCCTTAGGTTAAGGCGGGGAACTGTTTCTCCTTCCCCGGAGTGTAAGTGTTTGACCCCTAAATGAGATGTAATTGTTTGATCTCTAGATAAGACGTAATTGTTTGGCCTTTATAATTCCCCAACAAGTGGTATCAGAGTCTTCTTATGCTGAAGGATTAGATCTTAAGGATCTAGAGAAAATTCTATTTTGATTAAAGTCCTGACTGCCCAGGTTTCAATTATTAAGTTGGTTAGGGTTTGCTAGAAGATTTCCATTTGAAATCGCAAAATTATGATCATCTCCAATTTTCTTAATGGATCTCTCCTCTCTATTCTTTGATGGTAAAACAAGAAGAGAAAGCACACAGATCTGTATTTTCTGTAAAGAATAATTTCTTTCAGAATCTGTGTTTTTCGTTATATCCTGTGCCATGGGGACCAATCCTTATATAGGCTAACTCTAAATCTGACGCACCAGATATATAGATGTCTAATTTTAGACATTTATATTAGACATCCAAAATTAGATATCTATATTTAGATGAAAACCTATTCCACATTTAATTGTTATTCTTAATTGCAAATCTCATAATCAGTCTATCAATGAGTATGAGTTTTGTCTGTATTATTCTACATATTTATGGACCACACCCTAATGAATACATAGATTATCAAATATCTTAATCCATATTAGATCACTTTAGTTAGACAATCATACATGATAGTATACAATTCATAATTATATTACATATATGCTCAACGTTGGATAATGATCCAACAATCTCTCACTTGAGCAATATGTCATACTATTTTAATTATGTATTTCAACCTTATGCGCGCGCAAATTTTTCTTTCAACCTTATGTATTTCCAAACCAATTCCATCCATCAATTACATTAGCAAAGGACTAAAGCGGCTTTCGTCACATTTATTCGCAACTAAACTCTCAATAATCACACCTCTAATTCAGTTAATTTATAAAATATAGTTTCAAGATTAAGTAGGAGACCAAGTTAGAAATAGGCATGTGAAGATCACAATTGCATGTACTTTCTATGCTACACGTCCACATCATGATTATTGTCATTCAGCTGTATTAGTGATGTGATTATTAAGAGTGTAGTTGCGAATAAATGTGACGAAAGCCACTTTAGTCCTTTGCTAATGTAATTGATGGACGGAATTGATTTGGAAATACATAAGGTTGACAGAAAAGTTTGCGTGCGCATAAGATTGACAATACATAATTAAAAGAGTATGACATATTGCTCAAGTGAGAGATTGTTGGATCATTATCCAACGTTGAGCATATATGTAATATAATTATGAATTGTATACTGTCATGTATGATTGTCTAACTAAAGTGATATAATATGGATTAAGATATTTGACAATCTATGTATTCATTAGGGTGTGGTCCATAAATGTGTAGAATAATACAGGCAAAACTCATACTCATTGATGGACTGATTATGAGATTTGCAATTAAGAATAACCACTAAATGTGGAATAGGTTTTCATCTAAATCTAGATATCTAATTTTGGATGTCTAATATAGATGTCTAAAATTGGACATCTATATCTGGTGCGTCAGATTTAGAGTTAGCCTATATAAGGATTGGTCCCCATGGCACAAGATATAACGAAAAACACAGATTCTGAAAGAAATTATTCTCTATAGAAAAAACAGATCTGTGTGTCTTCTCTTCTTTTTTCACCATCAAAGAATAGAGAGGAGAGATCTATTAAGAAAATTAGAAATGATCTCTCAAGGACCAAGTCTTGCTGTCTTGGAAGACTTAATCCACGACTATACGACATAAAGGCGAGAAGAGGGCTTCTTGCCATTGAAGACTTGTCTCGTGCTCACGGAGACAGCTCTTCGCAATTGAGGATTCCATGGCCAACATTATGGAATCAGGTATTGTATTCCGCACTTATGATTTATGTTTTGGGTCTTTTTGGCATAGGACAGTCCTTAGATTAAGGCAGGGAACTGTTTCTCATTCTCTTGAGTGTAAGTCTTTGACCTCTAGATTAGATGTTATTGTTTGATTTCTAGATAAGACGTAATTGTTTGGTCTTTATGATTCCCCAACAAACCAATGTGTATGCATGCTGTAATATTGAGTATAATTTGAAAAAAAACTGTACTGTTGAGTATAATTAACTACATGCGGATTGCTTAGTGCTTTAATCTAATTTTTTTCCTTTCGATTTATCTGGTAGTTGAGGCCAAATTTATGTATCCTTTTTTTTAATAGAAGAATGTCAATTACTCGCTGCGCTGGAGATTCAAATAAATAAGTCCGATGGCAGTTGAGAAGTTGCTCGTACAAAGGAAATAAGTAAACAATATATTCAATCGTATTGCTGATCAAAGAGACATATCACATCAAGCATCGAATTTTAAAGTCTAATTATGATAAAATGTTGATACAATTTTAAAGCTATATATAAATATTTTCTTGTTTTTATTGTAATCTTGTAGGTAATGTTTGATCATTACTTGAGTTTAAGAAGGCCGAAATTTTTAAATATAGCACAGTTCAAAAAAAAATATACCAAAACGGCATTTTTTCGTCGGAATTCCAAATTTAGCACGGCCGCAGATCAGCTGAGCGGCCCCATTTCCTGGGGACCGCAGATCCGCTGAGCGGCCCCTGAAATGGGGCCGCATATCCGCTGAGCGGCCCCAGGGGCCGCATATCAGCTGAGCGGTCCCCTGGAGGCCTATATAAGGGGGCCGCTGGTTTCAGTTTTTTCATTGATTCAAGAAGTCCAAATCCCTTCGTACTCGGGTAAGTTTTCTCTTCTTCTCTTCTTGTTTAATTTTTTAGTTTAGGGTAGTAATTAGGTGTAGGGTTTAGGTTTAGGAGTAGGGTTTAGGATTAGGGTGTAGGATTAGGATTGATAATTAGAATTTAATTTAGAGTTAATAATTAGAATTGTACCAAATTTTAATTGTCCCACCAATAAAATTAAAATAGACTTGTACCAAAAATTAAGTAGGTATATTTAACCAAAATTAATTGTTTTAGCACCAATACTTAACTAGATTTGTACCAAAAATTAAATAGGTATATTTTACCAAAATCAATTGTTTTAGCACCAATACTTAACTAGATTTGTACCAAAAATTAAATAGGTATATTAAATAGCCAAAATCAATTGTTTTAGCACCAATACTTAACTAGATTTGTACCAAAAATTAAATAGCCAAAATCAATTGTTTTAGCACCAATACTTAACTAGATTTGTACCAAAAATTAAATACAGCATGGCATCTGGTAGAGATATACCGTCTTCCAGTATGGGTGTGCCATCTTCCAGTAGAGGTACACACCATGGCCCTCCACCCACTCCGTATCAGATGTCCCAGCACATCGATAGTGCTCTCTCACAGGCAGATATTCCGGGTATCCGGAGTCGCACTGACAGGGTCAGTGACTTCTTGTGGTACCCGAATGCGGAGCACCGGATTCTAGAGGCTGCCACCGGGGTAAGTTATAAATTAGTCAAATTTATAAAAATACAGTAAAACATAATATTTTTTTATGAATGAACTTGATCTGATTTCTTACATAAATGCAGGGGTTGGATGCGGTTACGGTTCGTCACAACCGCATGTGGCTACAGTACCAGCCGGCGTACGGGGGGACGTTACGCTCGATGGGATTATTCCAGCTATCCCAGATGCGGGAGGAGAACCATGACGAGGGGTTATCTTCCGGCCTCATTGAGCGATGGCGTCCCGAGACGCACACCTTTCATCTCCCCATGCTGAGATGACAGTCACCCTACAGGACGTCAGCTGTAGACAGGAGATCGAGCATCAGGATCACATTCTTGGAGACAGGAGATCGAGCATCTGAGAGATGATCCCGAGTATGTCACCTGGGAGCCCTACAGAGAATATGTAAGTCTACTTTTATTATAATTTTTATTTTGAAAAAACTTATATCAATTCATACTTTATTTGAATTGATATATGGTATGAAATATGTACTATCAGGTCGAGGCCGATGGGGGACATCGGGCTTACATCGAGATATTGCCTGAGCGATGTCGGCAGCAGGAGAGATACTGGCGTGCGGAGGTGCCGCTCATATGCTTCCAGGTACCGTAATTTAATTTAATTTTTATATTTCTGTACAAAAAACTTAATTAAATATCTGACATACTGAACATACTGAAATATATAGATCGTCGAGCACCACTACCCTGGTCGGGTCATGAGGCAGTTCGGCATGCGTCAGCTGGCTCCACCCCCGGCACCGATCAGCGAGGGGGTGTGGCGACAGCTTCATCGTGCCAGAGACACCACTGCTGGCAAGAACTGGGGGACCGTTCTTGCTGATTACGTGTTCGAGGCAGCATCTCCAGATCCCCCATTGGCCCAGCCGGACCGTCACATGGATGTCGCGCCAGTGTAAGCAATTTTTTCTCAAATTCGAAACCTTCACTGTAATTTTCTGATCGGAATATCTAACGTTTTTTGTAATTCGTACAGACCTTATAGAGATTGGTACCAGGATCACGGCGTGTACACTATATTTCTGGAGGGGTGTATCGCCGACAACTCCTCAGAGCGAGTACCAAAGCCGAGGGATCGGAGAGGACGGGTCCATGGTCTTATCCCTGCTGGCGCACCGTTCGCAGCCACGGTATGTTTAATTTTAAATTTCAAGTTAAAAACTAACAATATTTAAATTTGTACAACTTTTTCATATATTTTTTTCTTTGCAGGCATTATATCTGGTCAAGAGTTGCGTCATAGGGGCTACGATGGCCGTGACCACGGGTTGGAAGAGGCTCGGGAAGGTCCTCCTCAAGCACAGCGTACCGGCGGTGTGCTAGTGTGGGTACAGGGCGCGTCTCGACTCTCTACTGAGATGCGCTGGCTTGGGCGGAGTTGATGCGGTGGACGACATATCCGACGAGCCTGAGCCTGATGTTTACGTCCCGTACACTGGCGATGAGCCCATGTTTAGACCTGTCCATGACGCTGAGACTGTTGGTCAGGTGTTCGACCGAGCTGCCGAGTTGATGCGCGACTTCGGGCGTATGGGCATGGGATCTCAGGCTGATACGGCTGCCGAGGTATAATTGTAATTAAAATATAAAACAACTGTTTTTTTTTCCAAATTTCTTGATTAACTAACTTGTGTTACTGCAGCAGGGTGAGGAGGGGGAGCGCATTCCGGAGTACCATATCTCAGCAGACGGACTGTATTCTCCGGGTTACAGTCCGACCCAGACGGATCCTCCTGCCTATCAGCCAGGGTATGTTCAGACAGAGCCCTTCCCGGAGTTTCCTGGACAGTCCTCACATCATGCCACCCTTGATGACCCCATTGCCAGACAGGCGTATTTATTGACGCATCCTGAGTCTGCACAGACTACTGTTTTTGGTCCTAGAGTACATCAGACATCCAAGATTGAGGAGGTTCGTGATGAGCCGGTCCAGTCTGCAGATGTCCAGGCGGAGGACTCCACAGACACTACAGACTCAGGAGATACTGACGAGACGCTACTCTCCAGACGGGGTCGAGGGTTCAGAAAGAAGAAGCAGAGACAGATGTATGATTTGTAGACTATGTCAGATACTGGACTTATTTGTTATATTATGCCTCTTATTTTTTTTGTTATTTTGTTATTTGTTTTGGTTATTTATTTATTTTGTTCATTATATCACTATCTCCTCGTACAAATTTTTTTTTTGAAATACACGACATATATAAAATATTTCAAACGAACCACATTTCTAAAATAACTTGCGACAAAATAGATAAATTAAAACAACATTACAATAACTAAAACACAAATACAATTATTTTTATAACACAATAACCAAAAAACACATATTTCGTAATTAAAAAAAAAAATTGGGGCCGCTCAGCTGAAATGCGGCCCCTGGGGCAGCTCAGCAGATATGCGACCCCATTTCAGGGGCCGCTCAGCTGATCTGCGGCCGTGCTAAATTTGGAATTCTGGCCAAAAATATGCTGTTTTGGTATTTTTTTTTTTTAACTGTGCTATATTTAAAAATTTCGGTTAAGAAGGTGTAAGTTGCTTGCTTTATCTTTTATTTTATAGCTTAAGTCATGATTTATTATAATTTGTCTAGAGGAGTAAGAAATTGAAAAATGAATATATGCATGTGATAGTTAGTCCTACATGCAGAGTAAGTTAATCATTTGACGAGGTGGTTAATTACTCTGAATTAATTCACTTTTTATTTCATCTTATTTCTTCTATTATACTCCTTATTTGACATTTTATGTGAAGTATTGATTTTATTCCACCTCTTATTTCAATTGTATTTTTTTTTTTAATTTTCTAATTGTCTACTAACTATGATTCAAAACAAAAGCAAATTTTCATGTGTAACCCTCATAAAATTCAAAATATCATATTTATCTAATAAATTAGAAAAAGTCTTATATTTATGCAATTCATCGTCTTTTTATTAAAATTAACTCTCATAAATTATCATTGTTAACCCCATGAAAAATAAAATAAACTGATGACAAAATAAAACCACATCTAGAGCTCAAACAACTTTGTATCCATTTGATTCAGGTTCAACACTAAGAGAACTTTTCAATTGTCACTCAAAACATTCCCTTGTCAATTGTCATTCTAAAAATACTATTAGGACTTGTGAGAAGTAATATTAAATTTTATGATGCGAGGTATAAGAAAAATAGTGACACAAAATATAACTCAAAAATACTTCATCGTAGATTTCATTTGAAAGATAAAATCGAGTAGACGACGTTCGTATTTTTAAATTTACAAAATTTCTCACAGATTGTCAGAAAAATATACGAGAATGATCGGAGAAAAAAAAGTGGGTGAAAATAATTTTCCTTTTTTTGAATTAGAGGTAAATTGAAAGAAAAAATAGTTATCACAGTTAAGACTTGTTAGAAGAAATATTAAGACATGGTTAAAACACTATTAAAACTTTAGTAAAGCACTATTAAGACTTGTTAATTGTTTTTAATCTGGTCGGCGCTGACTTTTTTTAATATAGTGCGCTAGAAGTTGTCTAACTGACAAAAAAAATTTATTCTTAGAGTTAGAGGCATGTTAAAAAATTGTAATTGGAGAACTGTTAGTACGTCCTTTACAATTTTTAAACAGTAGATACAAAATTTATTTTATATTTAATAGTATTACATGTATGATTTGTTAATATATTTATTTATCTATTATATTATTTAGATTAAAAATTACAAGTTATTAATTTATTCAATAATTATTTGTTTCATTATCTGTTATTTTAACAATGAAAAATAGAGTATAAGTAAAATTAAAATTTAATGATAAGAGTATGAATAAAATTCAATTTATAAAAATATGATATGACATGAAATCAGTGTATTAAAATTCGGTCCATTCGGCCGAATATTCGGCCGAATATTCGTATTCGGTTGGAATCCGAATGGAAAATCAATATTCGGTTTAATATTCGGTTTTGAATATTCGGCCGCATATTCGGCCGTATATTTTTTTCCGCATATAATATATTCAGTATTCGGTTCAATATTCGGTTCAGTATTCGGTTCAGTATTCGGTTTTGAATTTATGCTTGTATTCTTAAAACACTTGTTTGTACCATGGGCTGTTGGCTGTGCTTGTATTCAAGCAGTAACGTCGCTTCATATGCGGATTCCATTGATCTCAAAGCAGCAGGATATTAATTTGCATAACTATTAATATTAATTCTTATTTGAAAATCCGAATATATAAATCCGAATAAAAATCCGTATATTCGGCCGAATACCGTATATACGGTATGCGGTGGCCTTCCGCATACCGAATGAGAACCGAATATTAATACACTGCATGAAATTGTCTCCATCGACTCATACCGTTTCACATTCATATCACTTAAAATAACTCAAATTTTTAATCTAGATCGGACCTATCTATTTTGACACGGATATCAAAGAGGTCCCGTAAATTTTAATGAGATAGGAGTAGGTCCGATGGGCATCGGACCTACATTTAGGTTCAATTAGCTCTAGGACCGTACGATTAGCATCAAGATCTATGTGCACGGAAATTGATACATACTTGCACGGATTTTGATGCTTAGCACACGAATCTTGATGCAAATCGAATGGTCATCAAACCCATCAAACCAAGGTAGGTCCGATGGGCATCGGACCTACTATGATTCCAATTTGACTACAGATAAAATTGGTCAAATGATCGGATTGGAATGAGAACGGAGTAGGTCCGATGCCCATCAGACCTACTTTTAGGTTCAACGAGCATGATGACCATCCGATCTAATTCAAGATTTATCCGCACGATAATTAAAACAGATACGCACGAAATTTAAAGCGTTTTGCACGAATCTTAAAGCATATCTACTGTGATTAAAACCCATCAAACCAAAGTAGGTCCGATGCCCGTCGGACCTACTCTCAAGTCGATTGGGATTAGGTCTGATCGTACGGTCCGGATCTAAAACTCAAAATTTTGAGTTACTTCGTAGGATCCGAACTCCATCGTACCCATTAGGCCATTAACACCCCTACTCTAGCCCCCAAGTCCTCTTCTTTCTCCGTGTGTTTTTGGAAATCTCGCGAAAACCAGACGAGACAGAAAAAGGCAGCGAAAAGGGGCAAAAAAAGAGAGTTCAAGGGCGGGGGTTGGGGTGAGGCAGGCGGGGACGTGGCGGAGCCGCGGAGTGGAGAAGGGGGTGGGCACGCGGAAGCACGGTCCGGCACGGCGTGCTTGGCCGTGTCGTTTCCGTAGCTGTGTTGTACTCGGTCCCGGTGTTACTGAGCAGGGCTGCCCGTCCGGCGAACACGGCACGGCGTTGGCTCCGAGCACGCCAGACCATGGCACGGCACGTTTTCAATTCACTATTTCTGCTATAACATCGCGTGTTATATTTCTCCTCCAAATATCCTGCCCCTTTTCCCGCGTCTACAAATTACGTACTGGAGTGATATTCTGACATTACAGAAATGATATGATTTTCAAATCCCCCAATTCTCTGTACAAACACCCAACGAGAAATTGTAGCAACATCAAGAGCGCAAGCTAATCGGATTGAAGCTCCGTTTTGCACCTGTAAGTTTTCTTTATGTAGTTTAATACTGTAAATAACCTTTCCTACCTCTATTCTCTAGAATTTTGTAAATGCAGTCTTGAGATTCTGAACGATTAATATTAGCTTGAAACTGGGACAGTGGGGCTATAGTAGTTAGATTATATACTAAGAATTTAATTGTTTGTTGATTTGATCTTACTCTCTTATGTGGGCTGTTCTTGCTAATTAACAAAGAAAATTGTAATGTCACTACTCACTACTTACCTTGTGCTATTCCCCGATTATACTATTTGATTTTCATATATAAAAGTATGTACATTGTGGATTTTTAAGGCTAGAGCTTCACCGTATGTTGCCTAATTTGCTGCTTCACTTTGAAATTGAATATGGTAGAATTTACAGGTTTATAATTAAACCACACACATTACGCCATTGAATACCCTTAAGGTGTTTGATGAAATGCTTGAACCAAGTTTGACTTGTATTTTCTAGGCTGTATATGCTAGACAGATCTAAATGTAATCTTCATGATGATTTATGATTATTCCTCAGTTTAAAAAGGTTATGGAAGATATAAAGTTTCTGAGTTTAATATATAGCCATTTTAATTTCGGTAAAGTCATGTCAGCAGCATAATTTCTGACATTAATATATTATTTGAATTATTTGTTTTCTAAATTTATCTAACAAGTATTAGTTTTAGGTATTATACCAAATCTTCATTAACAGTTACATTTTAGTATCAGTAACCTGTTTGATGTGCTTGTATGTGGTTTTCTACTGATGTTATGTGCAAGCTTATTTTTACATATGGTCTTGATATATTAGAAATATCACGACTTGGCCCCACAGTCCAACTGATGACCCGGTGACCCGGAGTTTGCCCATGTTGGTTTCTGACCCGGGCTGGACATTGATTTTGAAGGCATATTCTGTTACTTAATTATAGAACACTTGAATATTTTTTGCAGTAAGAATAGTTTACCTGGCTTCTCTCTGTTCTTATTCAGTGACTGTAGGATGACCACTATAATTTACTGCTGTACACTTTCATGTCATTGCTCATGGCTCACGAATTTTTTGGAATATCTATCTTCTTATTTTATTTTGTTCTTTTGTTTTGGGCTGGGTGTTTATCTGTATAATTGCATCTCCCTAGTCATCCAAGTCCCTACTAATTACTTGTATTTCTAGCAACTATTTCAATGCTTTGTCGTGGTTCTTTTTTGGTCATGCATATAATCCTGCTGTTTGTTAAACCTCTACGAGGGCATTTTATTTCCATGGTTTTTTTTGTTAGCAATTGTTCTTTCAGTAATACATACTCCAAACTTGCAAACGTCGTGTGGTAGCTGTGCAATTGCCCCTTACTAGCAATTATAGTCCCCTTGGTTTAATTCTAGTATATTTTTTACTAAATTTTGCTCCATATCTCTTTTCAGGTCCACATTAAAATGGAATCGGTTCTTTTTTACTCCAGACCAAGTCTAGCAAGAAAATTGTCGCTTCATATAATCCCTTTTGATGTGGCAGTAGGCTCTTTTTACCCTTTTCTAAAATCCGAGAAGACTGGATATGTTCTCAAAAGGAATAAAGAAATAAGTTTCTACCGAAATTTTGTTACATTTGACCCCGTACTCTATCGGTACCTCAAAACAAAGAAAAAACCAAAACATTCTTCGATGAAGTCAGAGAGTTTAAAAAAGAGTACATCTGAAAAGCTAATGCAAAAGATAGGTCCAGTGAAAATAACAAACCAAGTTTCTTGTAATGCATTAATCTGCATGCTTTGTAAACTGGATTTGTTGACAGAGGCAGAGGTTTTGATGCAACGGATGTATAAGTTGGGTCTCGATATTGACGCGACTACTTTCAATTGCATAATTGATGGTTTTTGTAAAAGAGGGGATACTTTGAAATCTTTCTCGTATTATGATGAGATGGTGACATGTGGCCATTTACCCGGTGGCCCCACATACTTGTCTTTGTTGAAGGGGTTATGTGGAGGCAATAGCTTGTTGCAAGCAAATGATTTTTTGAATGAACCCGGGTTAATTCCTTTGGCAATCAAAGATCACACCAGTGCATATAACATCCTACTAGCAAAGATTTGTAAAATTGGAGATTTGGACGGAGCTAGTAGGCTATGTGATTTGATGGCAAAAAAGAATTTAAAACCCGATTCGCATACGTATACTACAATTATTAGTGGGCTAGTGAGGCAAGGTAAACTTGCCAGTGCTATTATGTTGTTTCATCAAATGGAGCAGCACGAGTTGCATCCTGATCATGTCACTTACACTTGTTTAATCAATGGATTTGTGAAGGAAGGTTTGTTTAAGGCCGCGTCATACTTCTTTTGTGAAATGATGGACCGCAAAGAGATATTTCCAGACATTATTGCATTTAATGCAGTGATTGAATCTTATGCAAAGGCTGGAAATGTAGAGAAAGCAGAGAGTATTATACAAATGATGGAAAAGAGAAGAATCCACCCAAATGTAATTACTTATACTATTCTCATGAAGTCATACATCAAGAAGCAAGAGGTCTTGAAATCTTTAGGGCTGTATAAGGTCATGCTAAGAAAAGGTATCAAACCAGATCGGGTAACATATCATGTTCTAATTCTCGGACTTTGCAAGGGGAATATGGTGGATATTGCTTTGAAATTTCTAGAGAAATTGGTCATGAAAAGAATTTTACCCAATAATTTGACCTTTAATTTGCTTCTTGTTGAAATTAGCGAGAAAAACCAGATGGCTCACGCTTTGACTCTTCTAAATCACATGAGACTTCTAGATGTGTTGCCAAATAGAGAGGCCTATGATGCCATAATATATGGGTTGAACAGGAAAAATTATTTTAATGAGAGCTATCTTGTTTTGCAAGAAATGGTGCATATGAGGTTTGAGCCAATTCACACACATTATATTTCATTGATAAATTGGAAATGCCGAGTTGGTCATGTCAAAGACGTTTTTGAATTGAAAGATGAGATGGTAGCCTTAGGACTCGTGCCCCAAAATGTGGCCGAAAGCACCATAATCAGAGGTCTTTGTAAATGTGGGAAGCTTGAAGAGTCGATACTTGTTTTTAATAACCTAATTCGCGAAGGTATCATACCAACTATTGGTACATTCGCAACTCTTATGCATGGGCTATGCAAAGAGGGTAGGCTGGAGGATGCTTTGTACTTGAAGGAATCGTTACATGACTGTGGTTTAAAACCAGATACGGTAGTATACAATATATTAATCACAGGTTTGTGTGTGAATGGTAAGCTTTCTGGCGGGTTTAAGTTGTATGAAGAGATGAAAATTGCGGGGCTCTGGCCAAATGTTACGACGTATAGCGTGTTAATTGACACAATTTGTTTGGAAAGTAGGTTTTTGGAAGGGGAAGAGATTTTGAGAGATCTGGCAAAGAGGGGGTTGGTTTCTCTGGAGAACAACTCAAAAAGTTTGTGTACTATGTTTAAAAATGTTATGTGGAAGTTAAATAGAATTAGGAAGTGCCAGTATCCCAAGAGTTGTAAGTTTCGGAAAATGAGGCTCAAGCTATATACTTCCAAAGAATAGTAGCAAAACCACTGAACTGGTACTGGAAAGAATGAAATCTTGACTTCTAATATCTGATTAAAATAGATTACTTCATCTTTGGTTGACTAAGCAAGGTATTTTTCTATTCTTTTATTGTTACAGTACTTTTATTGACTGGAAACTGGTTTAAAATATTTGATGCTAATATTACTTCTGTGTTTTTGCTGGCTTCTGATTTGTAATTGAGTTATTAATGCGCTGGATCGTTTCTCTACCCGCGTAGTGGCATGACACAATATGGCATATGAACCTGAAATTTTCTGACTTTGTTTTTTTCCGTGCACTATAACTGACTTCTTGGTGTTATATGTAGGTTATGAGAAGTGAGAAGGCAAGGGCGAATAATTGCTAGTGCCGACACAAGTGAAAAATCAATGCAAAAGCTGCTTGTTTGCCAAGGGAAGTGAGAAAAGAGACGATCAACAGCACTTCTTTCCTCCAGAGGTTTGAGTTGTGTGTCTGTAATCTTTATTTCGTGCAGTACTGTAATTAGTTTCTTATATATAGCGTACACAACTAGCCTCTCTTCCTCATTTACTTTAAATAAGAAAATGGACTCGTCAGTTGGTGTGCTTCCTGAATGAGGAAGAAAGGTTTTGAGGTTTGAGGTTCTATAAGAAAACTATCCTTATGAAAATAAAAACCCTTTAATTGAGAATTTTAATTTGCCAGTACATACCTTGCTGCATGCTTTTACTTACATTACTGCACAAGCTGTGTTTTTTCCTTTCCAATTTTCATATTTCATAAGATTTTCAATATCAAATCACCTTTAATTTCCTAAGCACTCCTCAATGTCTTTGCTTTATTTAGATCCCTTCTCTCGGTGTATCGTTCTAGGGGCCCAGGAGAGTTCTTTTTGGGGGCTCATATACTCCCTGCCATACGAGCACCAAGGGCAACATTGCCTATGCTAGTGGCTTTTGGTAATATGATGATATTGATACATTTTTTCAATCTTTACTTTAAAAGTATGTCCACCCATTCGTTTTTTCATTAGTACATTGTTTTTTCATGTTCAATTTTCTGATTTATTTCTGATCTTTGTGTTTAGGTCGAAAGATCAAAATGACTGCAATCTGTTTTCTTGCATCAGCAATTGAAACCTGGAATCCGACAATTTTGCATCCTCTGAAAAGCCACGAGAACAAGTGGGGCCACCTCTTTTCTCTGAAAAACAAAGGATGAAAAGATGAGATATATTTCTGTACTACTAGATAATTATAAAATTGGATATTTTTGTACCTGTAACCAATAATTCAAATCAGAAACAATATTTTTATACTGCATAAAGAGAAGTGAAGGCATGTACAAAGAGTCTACAAATAAATTTCCAATACAGGGAAATAACATAAAAAATATATAAAAGCTCTACTTGTTTTTATATCATAATTTCCTTTTTTTTTATTTATAGCCTTATAGGTGAATTCTGTAAGGAGAACAATAAATTAGAAGACAATTTTTAAGAAGCTTGCTAATTAAAGAAGTAACAAATAGCAGCTAGATTGACAAATTAATTGAAGAACAATTCAAAGTATTTACTATGGGTTTTTAGGTTAATATATTATTTTGCTAACATTTATAATTTGAACACAATTTATCTTGGTATCAGCGGTAAGTGGTATCATGAATGTACCACTTTGGGTTAGAACCAAATTAATTAATTATAAATGATCATAAATTTAGAAGCTGGTAAACCTAGAAAGTTCTGGATTAGACCAAATTAGTTGATTACGAATTAAGCTAACGATCTGAAAGGCAGTTACAAAATAAAATATATTGATAGAAACGACAACTAAGATTGAAAACGCGTGATATATTAACTTTACTAGTAATTCGTTTGTTGATGAGATTTGATTCAATGGCTGCACTGCGGATGGCGGAAATTTTTTATTGGTAGAAATTAATGAAAAAGAAGCGAGGGAAATAGAAAGAGTACATGAGTTGTAATATTGGTAGAAAGACCGGTAAAAATTTTACCGGTCTAAAAAATCAAAAAGTTTGGACCGGTAGGAATTCTACCGGTCCAAACTTAGTTTTTCTTTTTTTAAAAATCTGATGTATAGATGGAGGGAATTCTTATATTAGATTTTTAGTAAAATATGAAAAAAAAATTCAAAAATAGATATAATGTTTCTATTATATCTAAATTTTAAGATACTCTATCTATTTTTATAAAACAAATTATATGTTACTAGAAAAAATGAAAGAAAAAAAAACTTTTAGACCGGTAAGAATTTTACCGGTCTTTCTACCAATATTACAATTCATGTACTCTTTCTATTTCCCTCGCTTCTTTTTCATTAATTTCTACCAATAAAAAATTCCCGCGGATGGCATGGACCTTTCAGAGCTTAACAACTCATTAGTTTTTTTTTTTTTCTGAAGAAAGGCATGAACATGCCCGTTTCATTAAAAAAAATCATAGAGAAAAGTAGAAAAGAGTTCAGACTAAAGTACTCCATTAAAAAAATCATTAAAAACAATGTCAATGTCTGTTCCACATAGTGGGAACTTAAAACGGCACTGAATATTACACAAGTATTTTCTCAGCCACACATTTTGTTTCTTTACCAATTACCATGGGTCATCAAACATTTAGGGCGTGTTCGGCGGTTTACTGTTCACGTGGAAAAAAAAAATTCACTCAGAATAATTTTTTTTTTCCCACGTGAACAGTAAAAATTAGTTCAAAAATTTTGCTTTCATGTATCCATTTTCCAGCCCACTCTTTCGTCGAACATGCCCAATACATTCCACATCTTTGAGATTTTGTTTAGATTTACCTGTCCAATAATCAATAATGTATCATAGAAGTATTTAGCACACTAAATTTTTAGTTACTAAAATGCATAGTTCATTCTAAGTATCTGTATACTTTGATCGTAAATAATCATAATGATAAAAATTAAATATTAAGTCTTTATAAATTTTTGTTTTAGTACTTTGATCCATACACAAGTGTTGTCAAAACTTTTTGTTCAATGTTCTGTCCTGTTTCAATAATTCTTAAATTCTTAAGCAAGAAAATATTAGCTCTACAAGTTTTAAATTTTCTAATAACGTATTATTTGCATTTTAATATTGATCTTACATCATAGTAAATTCTCAAATTAATTGTTGTTTATCCTTCTTCTTGGAATATTGAAAGTTTGAAACCAATTGAAAACTTTTACTGGCTGTTTTATATTAATGAAGTGTTACTAAAAACAAATTTGCATGCAACTTTCTATTGAAAATGTTAGTGCAGTATATCCGTATACTTCAATTTTTTATTTTGATTTCTAATTTGAAATAAAAAAGTTAATTTAAACAGTACCTCATTTAAAAATTTGATTATCAGATGACATTAAATTTGCAGCACAGCACATACTCTTGTAAATAATTTAATATTATCTAATCCGAATAAAGTTATATTGAGAATTATCTTATTAAAAAAAACTACTTTCATGTTCTTAGGGTTTTACTCGCGGGGTAAAAAGATAAAAATAAAAGCCATCTTTTTATTGAGCATTTTTTAATTTTTAGAAATTAGAAAAATTATCATAAAAAGATTATTGTTTTTTTTTTTTCCAGAAAATAGATGGGACAAAGACTTAGAGAGGCAGGCTAATGGAACCAAATTAAGGGTTTGATCGTATTAGAGCATCTACATTCCAGCAACTCAAATGAGTTTCTAAATAACTGTTAATTTCTTTTTAGAAATTAAGATCTCTAAAATTTCTAACTCTCACATATTTAAAATTAATTTTATATTTTATATTAAGTCACGTCAGCAACAAATTAAAAAAAACAAATAATTTGAGCTAATTATTTAATTAGTATGAAGTTTATAAACAGTTTCTTAATAAGAAACTTTACTGCATAGTTTCTAAATAAAAAAAAATCTCCCACATCTCTAAAACTGAATTAGAAATTATCACATCAGATTAGAAACCTAGTACTTAATAATACTAGGGATAGTAGATGCTCTTAGTTTTCAAAAAGATCTCTTTCCAATGAGTGCCAAATAAAAGCAAAAAAAAAAAAAAAAGGGCTCGCAGATTTTACGGTCCCTATTAGAATTGAATCTTTAAATAGTCTGTAGACTTAACACGCTGCAACCAATTATAATTGTTGGGACTAATATATTGATTTGACCCCATAAAATAGTAAAATACCTCATTATGACTTAATCAACAGTTCGGTTATATTTACATAATAAAAGAAAAACAATCATTCTTGTTTATGATAATTTTATTCTTTTAATTTCTGATAATAAAATAATAATTTATTGAGCGGGACGGGAATATACGCGCCATGGACATATCTGCAAATAATTGAACCGTCTGCGTTAACTCAAAAGGGAATCTTTTGAGTTAATGAATTTGAACCGTTTGATTTGAAACGGAGCCAATCTGGCTCGTGCCTATAACATAGGGAGCCTTTAATATTAGTGCAGATCTAGTTTGCACGATTATTGAAACAAATCGGACGGTCGAGATTCATTAACTCAAAAGATTTCCTTTTGAGTTAATGCAGAGGATACGAATTCCCTGATGAAAACAAAACAAGCGATACACACTCGATTCCTCGATCCACTCAGTTTAGACATACAGAGATGAACAGAGAGGGAGAGATAAGCGACCCGCTTTTAAATGATGGCAGAGCACCGGTTTCAGGGCCGCCACGCCGGAGCAGATCGGTTACCTCGCTTCGGAGCGAATTCGTCTCCCGCCTACCCGATAAGGTACGCCTCGGGCTTGATCCAGAGAAGCCTTTCTCCGTTGACCTCTCCCGCACCAAAGGCCTAACAAAAGGTTACTAATCATTACCTCGCTGATTTCTCTTGACCTTTTCGGTTTATTATTATCTTTTTTTTTAAATATTATAGTGCTTGATTAAGTTCGTTAGTGATATCTACGTTTGGTTTTGGATTAATTAGCTACAAGAGATTTTGACACCAATGTTAATTCAGAGGTTTAGAGAGATTAAACCACTAAGATTTTTGTTTCTCTCTGATGACCAGGGGCGTAGCCAGGATAATTAGCAATTATCAGGCAAAAAATTTGGATGAGGCCTAATTTTATCATTATTTTGAATATTAAGTGTATTTTTATATTTTTTTTTGAGAAAATCATAGAAATAGAAGCATATTTTGGAGGAAAAATTTCAGAGGTATGCAAAATTTTATAATGTTTTGAAGGTTAAGTATACTTTTATATTTCTCATTTGAAAAAGGCACAAAATAGAAGTATATTCTTGAAATTTTGTGAGCCAGGCAAGTGCCCGCCCTGATTCCACTTGGCTCCGCCCCTGTCTCTAATCCAGTCCCTTACCGTTTGTCTCATTAGTTCATGTATTTTTTTTCTTATTTACTCAATAGCTTGAATTCTCTAGGAGTAAGAAATTAGTTTTTATTGTTTAAGAAATACCAGTAATTTTGGTCTAAATTATAAGTATCAGCATGATCAGGTGAGTCAGCCGTGTGCCCTGACAAAAGTTATACAAGTAATTAGTTCGTGTAATCATGGTGATCAACTTGTATCTGATTTAACCAAAAGTACTAGAAAGATGCACCCACCATAAGTTTTCTCGAGGCAGAATTCATTTATTTCCACATCAACTAGGATAACTCAAGCAGTTCATACTCTTATTCAGAGCTGGCACTTGACGCCCTGCGCATGGATTTCTGTTCTTCGGTTTCTCTTTTGATTTTGTTCATCTTAAAAACCAATGACAGGTATTCTGTTAAGAGTTTGTACGTTATATTTTTGGACATATTATGATAGGTTACTTGTCAGTTGAAGTTCTCAAATAATTGAAGTTTAAAAAAAGGTACTACTAGAAGTTCTTACCGAATAATATATGATTCAACATCATACAGTTTGTTTTCAAGCATAAAGTAAAATTTTAAATTTATTGTATCCTTGCGTTGCAGTCCCCCTATGTAAAAAACCAAAGCATCTCGAAACCCAACAATTTATTTTTTGTAAAATGTTAAATGCAAATAATTTATACCAAGCACGTGACTTCTCTAACTGATGGAGCTACTAAAACTGTTTATAAGAGAAATGAAACCCAAATTTCTGGTGCTTCATTACATTTTTCACTCAAGGAGTTGCCAAATTTCTCTCTTTTTTTTCTTGGCCAGGGGAAAAAGAGTACTATGAGAAGCAGTTTGAGACTCTGCAATCGTTTGCAGAGGCTGATGCTTTTACAGCAGCTGGTGAAATCGATGAAGAAGAAGAACTGTTTGAAGATAAACAGGAGGCACGTAGTGAGCTTTTAATGAAAGTCTCCAATTATGCGAATATTATACTCTTGGCCTTCAAGGTAATTAAAGGCCTCCTCATTATATGTTACCATGTGCATTTCTACTAGACTCTCAAGACTTTATTTATTCTACAATGTTTACTTAGGTATATGCTACGATTAAAACGGGATCTATGGCTATTGCTGCATCGACGCTTGATTCCTTGTTGGATCTCATGGCGGGAGGCATCCTCTATTTCACCCATCTTTACATGAAAAGGTCGAATATCTATAAGTACCCTATTGGAAAACTGCGGGTACAACCAGTGGGAATTATTATTTTTGCTGCTATCATGGCTACTCTAGGTAATGATCCACTATGTTTTTTTTTAATCTTTTTTTTTTATTTCTTTTCTTTTGGGCAATAGTAATAGTCTCAACTATTAATTTTCAGGTTTCCAAATTTTGATCACTGCCATTGAGCAGTTGGTATCAAATGAGCCCCCGGAGAAAATGACCAATAACCAATTAATATGGTTATATTCCATCATGCTAACAGCAACTGCAGTAAAATTGTGCCTTTGGCTTTACTGTAAGAGCTCTGGTAATGACATCGTAAAAGCATATGCTAAGGTAATTCATCTTTTGTTTTAAAACCCACTTTGGTTAAGAATGTGTAGAATAGCACTGCAAAAGAATTAATTTATCATGCATTTATTTTTTAACAATATTCTGAAATAACAGTCAGCAGTTGTAAGTTCAAATCAAGAACTGTAATTCCCCCAACCATTTTCAAGTAGAATAGGGAGATTGGATCACTGCAAAGCGCGGATCGGTCCGTGCTATGGATCCATATCTCTGTTTTCTAAGCTTATACATTCGATCCGAACCGCTCAACATGATTTCCATATGAATGTGTACATGGAGACCAAATTTTATATATTTTAGAATTTTTTTACTACTTTTTAAAATATGTTGAAAATCACTAATTTTGGATGGTTCAAAATCTTTAGATCAGGTGATTTTCTACCTATCTAAAAAAAATAGTAAAAAATTTCTAAAAAATGTAAAATTTGGTCTCCAAGTACATTTTTATATGGAGATCATTATGAACGGTTCAGACCGAATGTTTGAATTTCTTAAATAGAGATATTGATCCATAGCACAGACCGTTCCGTTAATATCCCATAGAGATCCTCCAGCTGAGTTCTGAACCTGATTCCCATCTTATTCACACTGCAAGTTTTTATAGTACTATTGTGATTTATTTTTTGTTTCACTTTAAAAATGCTTTTTAAGCTGGAGTTTATATATTATAATTTTTTTTAAACAAATAGGACCACTACTTTGATGTGGTAACTAATGTTGTTGGTCTGGCGGCGGCTGTTCTTGGTGATAAACTTTACTGGTGGATTGACCCTGTTGGTGCTATTATCCTTGCTGTTTATACCATTATAAATTGGTCAGGGACTGTCATGGAAAATGCAGGTAATTTAAAAAAAAAAATTCAACCAACCCCCCAATGGACCATTTACCTAATGTGATTACCATTCTTTATTTTAATGGCAGTGTCACTAGTTGGAAGATCGGCACCACCTGAAATGCTGCAAAAATTGACATATCTTGTAATGAAGCATGACTCACTAGTAAAGCATGTTGATACAGTTCGATCTTACACTTTTGGGGTCCTTTACTTTGTCGAGGTTAGTTACAGTTTCAACTCTTTTCAGGGGCGGATCTAGGTATAGTCTTTCAAAAAATTTAATCATGTATATTGAAATTTAAATATTTAATTGAATCTTTTATTATTTTTGTAAGTTTTTATATAGTTTAGTTCTTCTGAAATGTTAAATGTGTGTTTATAATCTAGTGGTTAGAATTTCATTTAGTAGTTGTGGAGACTTGAGTTCAAATCTTAGTGACCATACATTATGTACCTTCACATACTATGCACTTTATGTTTCACCCCCGCTATCTGAATTTTTTAGTTCCGCCCCTAACTCTTTTTGGGGCCTTGACTTTTGAGTGAATTGATCAAATGAACTGAAGAGAAAATGCAGGTTGACATTGTACTAGCCGAAGAAATGCCACTGAAAGAAGCACATGCAATTGGGGAGTCTCTTCAGATGAAGTTAGAGAAGCTTCCGGATGTCGAGAGAGCATTTGTACATGTAGATGTTGAATATGAACACAAGCCAGAACATAAAATTCGCACCCGGATTCCGGCCAGTGACTGAGCCTGGAGCAGTTTTACCCCTACTACTTGTGCACACGCTATCAACATAAAATCTCTTATTTCTCTTTACATGCTTGGAAAACATTAATAATGTATAGTAGTGGTTCTAGGGAAATTCTGTTGGTGTTCTGGATGTTTATTCTTTTATCTGATTGTGTAAAAGGTTTCTTTCACTTTTCAGTGCAGAACTAGAAAATGTAGATTAAAAGGGTTAAAATGTAAAATGAATAATGTGAATATGTGATCAATGAGATTTAAGGATATTTTAACTCAAGTATTTACAACTACAAAATAAAATTCTAACTACTTGACTGTAAGCACACACATTTCATTTTTTATGAGGAGAATTATATAATTTTTTTTTTTAATTTTAACTTTCAATGTTCAGGAAATTTTAATTAAATTTCAATATACGTGATTTAAAATTATAAAATTTAATTTCAAATTCATAATTTAGAAATTATTTAAAATTTTAAAAGTTCTAAAATCATGAAAGTGGCTAAGCACTGCATTTTCAAGTTACTGATTTTAAAATTCAACTTAATAAAAGTTTGTCATCAGGAGTGAAGTTATAGGTCCAATATATCTGAATTTGTACTTGAAGAGAACACAAAATACCAAATTACTCTTATATAACATAAGCATATACATGATAAATCAGGCAATACCAATTACAAAATATTTCATTCTCTGATTTGTGTTAAAAAAATTTTTGATAAATTAACACACAATAACTCCCTATCATGATTCTCTTTCTCTAATGTAACTTTAAATTGCCGTTGCTTTGTGATGTCAATTTGACTGTAAGCTGCTCGTTTTCAAGTCTTAACCTTTCTATTTCTTCCTTAAGTAGTGTATTTTCCTTTCTCAATTTCTCTGCTTCTAATTTGAGGTCAGAGTTGTTATCCTGTAAAATTAAACAAGAAAAAAAATATATAAGGTCAAAGATTGTCAAGTATATCTTACTATTCCTTATTTATTTATCAAGGTACTTGCATTGTTGCATTGCTCGGCAGGAGGAATTGATGGAAATTGACCCCCGGTATAAGGAGCACCAAGCAGAACCTCCCTTATAACCTCGTGTTCCGCCAAACCATCAATACCCATGTTTTCATAGCTCCAAAATGCACCCAAAGTTCCCAAAAAGCCCTCGTGACAAAGGAAGGTAGTCTGGACTTGGCCTTTTGACCTATATTAGAAACACGCCAGATGTAACTTTATATGAACTTGTTACATTTAGAGGTGACAACAAAAAGCAATAAGCAAATGCTTACCAATATTTAAGTGATTTTGAAATCTTTTCCATGGTCTTTTCATGTCCGCAAACATAAGCTCCCCTAAAGAATATTTTCTTCAGACCAGATAGGTTCGCTACGAAGTATGCTATCTGGAAATAAATAGTTACATGATTATGTCCACATTCGAGGCACAGTCAAAACTGGATTATGTTTGCAGATTATATATAATTGTATTAAAATTACTTACTTGACCAACATTATAAGTGAAAAGGTTCAAAAGCGCTGCAGCTAGATCCTCTGGTCGATATTCCGAAAGCTTGTTGGAATTTACTTTACCAAAGCTAGATGCTGTTGTTGTAGCTGGGAGACCAATCTAGAAAAACAAAAAATCAAATAATTAAAATAATAAATTGTTTAACATATCTTTAAATCATTATATAAATATTTAAGTTACCTTTGGATAACCGTGTTCCCCATAAATGTCCCCAACTGTCAGATCAACTGATAAATTATTGCCTCTCTGGCTCAACTCCAGAAACTGCTCATAACTAAAGGAAAATTATATAAACATTATTTTATCATTTCCTTTAAGCACAGTAAGCCTGTTAAGAAAATAAACCAATTAAAAATAATAATATATAAATTGCTACCTTGATACGCCTGTGAGAAGCCTTGCAAGACCAAGGATAGTACCACCACCTAAGTGAGACCCAATAATACGCTCAAATTTTCCTTTCCCAATTACCTACTTCAAAAGAGATATAGCTCGTAGAAAATGGTTTTCATGATTCAAGCTACCGAAAATCTAAAAAAATAAAAAAAATAAAAAACAAACCTCAATCATGCTAACACCAGAGCCAATATTAACAAGGAGGTAAGGGAAAATATTATGATCTCCATTTTCAGCTGTCACCTTCCCATCAACAGGTACTGAAGGTTCTTGTGAGATGACCTGTATGAAATATATAATTTCTTTTAGTTTTAAATGAAATATTTCATCTTTTCTTTTTTCTCTCTCCTTTTTTTTTTCTTTTTCAGAGGGAAGGGATTGTCTCACTTGTTCAACCGACTCTTCTGAGGATGTAAAATTGTTGGATTCTAACTTTTCATAGTTCGTAAGTGCACCAACTGCACCTAAGAAGCCCTCGTGCTGTAAGAAAACGGCTTGCATTTGACCTTTTGACCTGAAGACATAAACATAAGAAGATAAATCTGTCAAAAAAATGCACCTGACAATTCATATAATGTACTAACAGAAAAGAAATGAGATAAATATACTTCCGAACTAAAAATTGAAAGAATAATATTTACCAAAAATCAAGAGCATAGGCAACGTTGTCCATGGTACTCATATGACCGCGAATGTATGAACCCCCAAAAAAGACTCTCCTCAGCCCCAAGAGTGATGCCACAAGAAAGGAGATCTAAATGAGGTAGTACAACCAAATATTGAGTAGTAGTACTTACAGATTTTCAAAGTGATTGCTTATAGAATATCTTAATTTAAAAGGAAAAAATTAGGAAGGAAAGATGAGAGCGTACTTGTGCAATGTTGTAAGTGAAAGCACTCAACAATGTAGCCGCAATATCCTCCTTTTTGAAATCAGCAAGTGTCTTTTTAGAAGTTATAACTTTCCCAAAACTGGAAGCGAGAGTTGATGCGGAGAGGCCTTGCTGGCACATTTAAGAAAATTAACAAAACAATATCAGATATCTTTGTGCCCTAAATATTCTTTTCGAAAAAAAATTTGAGAGAGAGAGAGAGCAGGGGGTACTTTTTGACAAACGAGTTCACCACAAATATCTCTGACAATTAGGTCTAGAACTACATTGTCCCCCTTTTGACTCAATTTCAAGAACTCGTTGTAACTGACAAATAAGATACAGAAAAACATTAAATTATGCATTCAATTAGGTGATTTTGACTGAAAAAGAAATTGCAATACTGTAAATAGTAACTGAATTTACCAGTACAGGGTAATTTCAATTTACCAGAACTACAAACCGTACCAGTTACCAAATTTTATGTTTTTGCTGTATGGATAATCTGATACCAACTAGTTTGGCCAGGTGCTTGCACACTTATTTACTGGTATAACTAGAAGTACCTCATACAGCCGGTCAAAAGCTTCGCCAATCCAAACATAGTACCACCGCCGATTTGAGTCCCTGTAACTCTTTCAAATTTTCTATTTCCAGTGACCTATAGCACACAAGCCGTTACAAAAAGTTTTTAAGTAAAACATTAGGAGAAATTCATAATTTCCATTTTGAGTGAGGCTATGGTACCATGCATAGCACGGATTGGTCCGTATAATGGATCAATATATTTATTTTCAAAGTTCAAATAGTTGATCAGAATTGTTTACATTTTTTAGAATTTGTTTAATTTTTTTAGTTGGGTAGAAAAACACTACTTTTGACTGGTCTAGAATTTTAGATCAGGTGATTTAAAAAAATAGTAAAAAAATTCTAAAAAATGTAAAATTTGATCAACAAGTACATTTTTAAGTGGAGATCATGTTGAGTTCAGATCGACTGTTTGGACTTTGAAAAAGGAGATATTGATCCATAGTACGGACCAATCCACGCGCTATGCATAATACCGTAGCCTCACTCTTCCATTTTTTATGAGAGAGGTGCAGAATACCTTTAATATGCTAACTCCAGAGCCAATGTTAACTAAGAGATAGGGAAACAAATTTTTAGGGTTGATATCAATGGGGGCCCGCTTTCCATTTAAATGTGTGAAAGCTGCATCCTTAATTCTCTGAAACAGTGCAGTAACCAGTAATTAAATTTACATAGAAACTCAATAAGTTTAAAAGTACAGACATTGTTATACAACCAAAATTTTCGACATGATTAACAAAATTTAATTCAGATTCAAACCTGCAATAAGAAATTTGCCCCAGCAACTACACTTTCCATCTCATCCAATTTGTCAAGATAAACACCTAATTTATCCCTAAATATGTCGGCAAATTTATATGCCCCTCCACCTGATGCCTATCAAGAAACCACATATTCATGAATTCATCATTAGTTTGTGATTTAAGCATAATAGCATATACCAGATTTCAGGTGTATTGCATCTGACAAGAACAGTACCTTAATTGTAACATGCCCTTTATCACATCCTGTAGCTCCTAAGTAATCAAATAAGTTACGTCAACACTCAACCAATAGCAAAATAAATTAAATCGAAAGAACAAAACAAAGAAAAAGAAAAATCTAGATAGCCTTTGTGATACGGATTAAAAAAGGAAAGGGTTTCTCAACTTCTACAAGCATGCAACTTTTTTAATGGTTTCTCCAGACATTGTATAATACAACGATCTTACTCAAAGGTATCATTATATTAGTTTTTATATTATGCCCAGCAACTACTACTTGTTATTAAAGTATAAATAAAGTATAAAATAAGGTAAAGAAATCATACCATTGCGGTAAATAAGCTTTTTAGATTGTATAAACTCCAAGCATTCATCAAGCCGCCTTCTTTCAAATTTTACAAAACGAAGCTTCCCACCAACTGCACAATTTCCATTCTTACCCTCCTCTTTGTTCTCCTTAAAATACACTATCTTGATCAAGGTGCCTAATTACACAAAAACCCAATAGAAATCCATAATCAGCAACAATTTGCATACAAAACATAACAAACATGAGTAATTAACAAAAAAAAAAATACCCCCGATATCCAGCGCGAGAAGAGGTGCATCAGAAGCCTGGTTGGGGAGATGAATTGGCGGGTCCTGTTCATCCAGTTCGCCACAAATCTCCGCTCCAGTTAAATCAAGCTTGGCGGGAAGAGAATTCATCCCGATCGCGGAAAAAATAAGAAAACCCTAAGCCCGAAAAAGTGACGCCATTAGAGAGAATTAAAAGGAAAGAAAGAAGGCGTCAGAGGTTTCAGTGTTTTACGGATTTCCCGAGGTAAGGAGGGACCGAGGTGAGGCGGGCGGGACGAAGGAAGAGAATACCAGTAAAGCCTGGAAAGGTATGTGCGTTGCGTTGCATAAGTACTTAAGTACAGGGAATTTATATCACCTAAGGTAACAGAATAATTATTTTTAGATCCGGACCGCGTGCATTATATCTCTGGGCCGGATTGGCCCGGATTCTGATCGGACGGTTCATATCTAAACATAAATATTCTGTTACCTTAGAGGAATGTACTCAATATTACGGGGGTTGTTGGAAGTTTGACGGGTGGGGGTTTAAGTACTGCTTGGGGGACCCAGAGATGTACACTAGAAATCCAGTTTGGTGCCCATGAGCCCATCCCACTAACGGCACCTTCATTGTATTTTTTCTTTCAGTTCATCAACTTTAATGATTTTTTATTAATTCAAATTATTCTATCTTTATAATTATTTCTCATTTAAATTTGAGAACGGTTCAAATGCCTCTATTTTTTATGTCTTCTTCATCTTGTCTCTATTTTTAAAATTATTAATAAATTTAAATTTAAATCATAAACGTCAAAATAAAATCATTAGATGTGATCTATGTTATTTTCTCTATATGCGCATAAAAAAATATCACATTTCGATTTTGTTTTTATGTGAATCAATCATTTGAAAAACCAACGTCTATAAATGTCACATTACACGTGCATAGATAAAATAATGTAGATTATATCCAACGGTTTTATTTTGACTTTTAAATTTTAAATTTTGAGTTATTAAAGTTCTTAAAAATGGAGGCATTTGAATCCTCCTCTTTAAATTTATAAGATTTATTGAATATTTTAATATATTAGTTTACATCGTTGTAATTTATTCTTTTATAATTTTGGATTTGGCACATACAAATTGATTACAAATGCTGAGTTGATATTTTAACCAAAATGTTAATTAAGGAAAGCTTGCAAAATTAGTAAGTATTTTATATCCTGAAACATTGTTATAATAACTATATTTAGTATTTACAATTAACTTAAAATTTGAATGAAAATACTCTACTTAACGAACTATTAGATGATTGTTATCAAATTTGGACTGTCTATTTTAGACTGAATAATTCAAATTTGATACCGTTATATGTCTATTTTAGACTGTCTTATTTCGCTGAAATCTATGTTTTTATTTAAAAACAATAAAAGCACGTCTATGTTTGCTTTCATTGACACATGAACCTTAACATTCCACCAATTTATTCACTTAATATTTTATGCAATATGATTGCTTCGGTATTATCATAGTAGGCCATGTCCTACGGACTACTTTTTAGTAATGTTGCCAAATTTAATTAATACATTTTTTCAAGGATTTTATTATTTCATTGTTATGATTTGGTTGGTTGGTTTAGGTAAATTAATTAATTAATTAATTAGATACGTTAGAATTTATTTCATAACTTATAGCTGACAAATTTATGGAATCTTTATTCTGTGTAAAGATTGAAAATTAAGCTATCTAACTATTTAATATCTACAGTGGATCTTATTTGAATTTCAAACCTACTATATTTTTTACGGAGTATTTTGTCTTTAGACCAAAAACTAATACTCAATTTGTGTGATCTTTGTAAAACCATACTTATGTACCTAAATTATATCATTTTTCTTACTTACTTATAATGGCGCGAGCAACAACCTTTCGTTGCATAAATAATAGAGTAGAACTAGGGTGTTCTTAAGCTCACCAAGCTTCTTTGTGAGCTTAATTCAAAAACTCATCGAATTGATTTCAATCGACGCATCCAAACGTTGAAACCGATCTACTTCACGAGTGATGAGTTTACATATCAAATTTTTAAATTTTTAAACTAATTTAATATAAAGTCAAGCGGTCAAAAATGATAATGAACATATTAAAATTAACTCATAAACTATATTTTTTTTACCGCTTGATTTTATACTAAATTAGTTCAAAATTTTATAAATTTGACATATAAACATATCATTCGTGAAGTAAATCGGTTTCAATGGTTTGGATGCATCGTTTGAAGCCAATTCAATAAGTTTTTGATTAAGCTCACAAAGGAACTTGGTGAGCTTAAGAACACCTAGTTCACTCTAAATATTATTTTGCCGACCTAATAGTAAAATAAACACTTAGTTATAAAATTAAATACAGAGGTGATAAAATAATCATATTAGAACTAAACAATTTGTTATACTAGAAAAAATTTGATGATTTTTTTTTAAAATACCTAGCTCGAATTTAATATAAAAAGGAGTTGACGTAACATGACAACATGACCACGTAATTGATAAGGGCCTGTTCGGCCGTTTACTGTGCGCGTGGGAAAAAAAATTCACTCTAATTGAATTTTTTTTCCCCACGCGCACAGTAAAATTCAGTTTAATTTTTGTGTTCATGCCTATTCCTCTCTTAACGCCGAAGAAGCCCTAAATGAGTCAAATTGAGCAGACCATCAATGATTATTAGTGCTCCTCGTTTATAGATAAATATTTTTGGATATTTTTTTTGAGGAAAAATAAAAGTATAATCCTTATTTTATGCATTGATTAGAAAAATGTGGTGATATTTACGGGTACATTATGATAATATGCGGGCCGCAAGTTTGAAAAATTAGTCGTCAACATTCAAACTAATTGTTAGGTTACGTTAACGTCAGCGATGACATCAGCACAGCACCAATAAGGCAATAACCAAACCAACCCACTTTATTGTTAGCATTATGCTGAAAAATTGTACAAATTCAGTTTCTAAAAGAAAATAATTATTTAAAGAAAAAGAAGATTTTCTATTTGTTATTCAACGACATGTGCAAGGGAGCTCCACTTTCTTTCCTAAATTATTCTACACACAGTAATCCACACCTCACATAAATGAATTCCAGCTAAAATTTGCATTGATATGTTTGACTTAGAACCTACTTTAGAAAATGACAAAAAAAGGAAGTCAAGAAAATTGTTATCACAGACATTATTTTTCTTTCTTTTGTTTGAACCTCTGCCCATTAGTGCAAACAAAATAGAAAAAGAAATATGCTACGAAAAATTGGTATTGTATTTCTAGCGCATTTAATTTCTTTTATCTAATGCTGCAATGTCTTTTTTTATAAAAGTTTCGCAGAAGCTCCAAAGTGGTGAGCGAGGCTCAAACTCTCGACTTTTGAGTACCTAATAGTCTTAAAGATTTTTTTTCTAGCCAACTGCAATGTCAAACTATTAATTTCAAAAGTAATAGCGCCTACCATGCATTTAAAATCATGAAATTAAAAGACATGAACTAAAACAGTATGGTATATTTCTGAAATTTTTATTTTCGTATGAAGCACTTTAATACTATTAATCATCATTATGTACGACAATGAATATAGATGATTATTCTTTTAGAATGAGTACTGTAGCTTATGCTTTTATCTCTGTTTTAGAACCCGAGAAATAATTTTCTTCCACCGAAAAAATAAAAGCCTCTATGTTTGTATCCGAGTAAATATTTCATTTATGTTTCCTCTCAAATTAATTAAAACAATAATTATGACCAACTGCTCGATATTGCGGAATTATTGTCAGTTGCTTCTATGGCGTATCTAAGAAGCAACAACTCCGAATTATCTATGTTGCGGTTTTATCTTGCACGATAAGATGAAATACGCTTAAGGACAATGTTTTGTACACGATCTAGGTATTATCTTTTAACCTTGATTTATTTCATTTATTAATTTATTTAACTATTTGAATTTTTCTGAAAATTTATTCCAACACTAAAGAGGCTCAGGATGAAGATTTTAACAAAGCAATTTTGGCTTCATATATATGGTATTGTTTTGATTTTTTTAGTCTATATGTTGTATGAAGTCAGTTTCACAGCAAAAACCATATGGATCCGACTCTGCTGCTTAGAAAAGCAGGATTCTGCTTTTTCAAATCTAACCATTCAAAAATTTTCATTCGTGTATCTCGATAAAGAAATTTTTTTATGCACAAATCTCAACAAATTTGAATAGTTGGATTTGAAAAAACAAAACTATGTTTTTCTCTCAGAAAAGCAGCAGAGTCCATTCCAAACCATATGCAGTAATATTTTGATCATATAGTTCGTGCGTTCTGTGGAGTCAAAAATGTTTTGTTAAAATCTATACCCGGAGGCTCTGCTAGCTAGCTTGGCTGCTATATTATCTAGATACGGATCTGGAGGCAGGGTATTCGTATTAAAATATTAATACATATTCACATACGCCAACGGATATATTTAATTAAATAATTTATTTAGTTGGCAGATACGATCATTGATACGTTTCAGTTGGCGTATCAGTATCACCACGCGTAAAGGCACGCCAAGGCAGCCTTGCTGACTCCCATCTCTGTGGAATGGAGATACACTACAGACCCCCTTCGCTTTTAATAAGGTTTGGAGCGTTTGTCATTTAATACATAAATTAGAGGTGCTAACTCCCATTACATAAATTAAAGGCACGCCAAGGTAGCCTTGCTGACTCCCATCTCTGTGGAATGGAGATACACTACAGACCCCCATTGCCTTTAATAAGGTTTGGAGCGTTTGTCATTTAATACATTAGGGCTGCTAATGAGCTCGGCTCCAACTCGGCTCGATTTTGAAAGAAAAAACCCGGCTCAGCTCGGCTTGGTTCATGTAAATATTTGGCCCGGCTCAGACCATATTTGGACCCATCTTGGAAATGGCACTTGATATTTTCGCTGTAATGCACTCAATTATGTCATGTTTTAATGTAATTATGACATGATAAGTGAAACAAAATACATACTAATTTATATACAAAAGAACTTTTTAATTTCTCGGTTAGTACATTAATTAAATGTACCATATCATTTTATATCATCATCCATTAAGTCGTAAGTTATATACAAATTTAAAATTAAACATAGTTTGCACTTAACATATTTGATTCACACTTAATTTTTTGTTTGGAATAATACAGTTTACAAGTATTGCACTTTGGTCAGTGATGATAAAAATCATCTCTTTAATGGCATAATTTTTTAAATGGATTTAAGAGCTCTAATTAAAATCGATCATTTATTCATGCCTATCAAGTTTGATCTTTACTGTGAACTACAAGTATAAAGTATGAACCAGTCAAACTACAAGTATGAAGTAACGAAAGAGGAGGAGACTCGATTCGGCCCTGTTCTAAATCAAAATTTGAGTCGAGTCGAGTTCGGGCTTTTTTAAGTTTAGGGCCCGACTCAATATAAAATATTGAGCTGTCCAACTCATTGATTCATGAACTGGCTCGGCTCATTAGCAACCCTATAATTAGAGGTGCTATCGGGTCAGGTAGGGTCCAAATACTATTATATTTGGACCCGTACCTTAAAAGTGTTTGGGTTCGAATTTCGATCCATTTGTTTTAAATCAGGTCGGGTCCGGATCCGGATACCTATATACCCGTAGATATTTCAAGTCCAGTCTTTCGATTCCAGGTAGATAAATACCCATAACTTGTTTATGGATTATCGGATCCGAATCTGGAGCGGGTACATATCACAACTCACAAGCATTTGAGAAACACTTTACGTTTAAATATAATTATAATTCCTTAAACATCTCACATAATATATCATTATAATATAAATTAAAATCTGCTCCAAAATATTGAAGGTGAGATAATTTTAGAAAGTAAAATATTGGAGATGGTGATTTCATTATATGGTTCCAAAATCCAGGAACAAAATATTAATATCAATTTGTTTCAATCAGCGAAGAGAACAATAAATTTTAATAATCCGTGCAGAAAGGTAGATACATGGTAAATTATATCAATAAAAGAATTAATTAGTTTCGAAAATTTATAGGCAAAAAGGTGAATGGTATATTCATAGTTATTAATATATGTGTTTATATTAAATAATTATAAAGAAATGGTATATTCATTTTATTGGGTATTTATACGAATACGGGTCGGATTCGGTTATGAGTCGGATAACTAAATCAAACCCATATCCTATCCATTACAATATCGGTTCCGGTTCGGATTCAGATCGGATATTAAATTATTAATTTTGTAACCGTACCTATAATTTAACCGGTTATATTTTTTAAACCATATCCTATCCAAATTAATTGGATCCGGATCGGTTCTGGATCAGATCTGGGTAATCGTGTAAAAGTAGCACCTCTACCTATAATACATCATTCCCCTTCTTCTCTAATAAATAGCAAATGCACATGGCGACAGAGTGCAAGAGGATCCGAGTATGTCCATTTCAAAAGCACCGGAGCCCGGAGGCGTTCTTTTTCATTTTTGTTATTTTACTTGTAGAGGCCTCAACTTCACTCTTTGTTATTTTACCTGGATCTGAATTCCTCTTTGAAAAATGATGCATCATCAAATTTTGTATGATACGGTATCTGTATACGGACGACGTAACTTGGCTGCATTTGGTTGCTGCAAAAATCAAAAGCTAGTAATAAAATAGCATTATGCTTGGTACGATCATCCTTTTAAATTTCTCTACTCATCTTTAAATTTAATAAAATTTGCGCCAGTAAAACGTATGACTTGCTGTACCATACAAGAAGATATGACAGCAACCAAGCAAGACAAAAAAATTCCACAATGCTTTAGTTACTCTTAGAAAATACTTAAAACCTAATTTGCACAAAAAGCTTTAAGATCAATCACTACGAGTGGCAACTAACAAAGTATCTTTCCCAAGCAGGCTTTGGCAGTTCAAAATTCAAATGAAACAATCGACCAAACTCGAAAAAAACTAAATAAATTATCCTCGCGAGCAAATTACTAGATACTGTAGGTCAAATGACTATATAGACTACAATACGAATTTACCATCACTATCTATAGCAAAATGATCAAGGGTTAAAAACTACGCTGCAGAGACTCAATTAATGGATAGTGAACTTGAATCGAGCCACACGGGAAAGAAACTTTCTAAAGAAGAAAGTTAGCAAGCAGCAGCAACTAAAGCAGAGCGAGCATTTGTGAAAGTAGAGATGAGAGCTCCCAGCTGCAGCTTGTCATTACTTGCAAAGCTCAACCTATACCTGCATTAAGTGTACTTGTTTTATTATTTTCAAGAACAAATGCATTGATTACATGCCAGACTGATGACTAATTTCAGTAGAACTAAAATGTTCTTAAGCTCACCAATTTTTTGGTGATATTAACTCCAAACGCTATCGGAGTGACTTCAGATGACGAATCCAAAATGTTAAAACCGATGTACTTCACGAGTGATGCGTTTACATGCCAAATTTATTATTTTTAGAATTAATTTAGTATAAAGTCAAGCAGTCAAAAAAGGAATGTTATAAGTTAATTTCAATGCATTCACTTTTTCATCGTTTTTGTATTGTTTGACTTTATACAACATTAATTCGAAAATTTATGAATTTGACATGTAAACACGTCACTCGTGAAATAGATCAGTTTCAACGGTTGGATTTGTTGTTTGGAACCAATATGATAGGTTTTGGAGTTAAGCTCTGGGTGACTTTAGAACACCCTAGTTCTACTCGACTAATTTTGGCCAACCATTCATCCACAGACCAACAAGTTGACCCAGAATCAGCAATTAAACCAAATGAGAAGATCTCTTATAGGATCAGATTAGTGCAAATTACTGTACCAGGTACCGTACTGGTACCCGGGTGGCATTATTGAGATCTATGAATGCAATCATTAATAGATCATGGGAGCTACAATTGCTGGAAAGACAATTTTCTAAGACAGGTAATAAATGAGCAGGATTAGGCAAAAGAAATAGACATACTCAATATCTGCCAAATCATTGATCAGCTTTACCCTGACAGCTGACGGCATTTCTATCTTGAAGACAAACCTGAATTCAGAAAACATTAATACAGAATTTACAGGTGCTACATATACTGTTATGTTGTGTCTGGGAGAGAGTCTTTATCTTCTTCTTTTTTTATACATATTTTTTACATTATTTCATTTATTTATTCTTTTGTGTGTGGGGTGGTGGGGGGCGGGGGAGTGGGCCTTACATGGTGACCTCTCTAATGATATCAACTAAAGCCAATCCTTTTCTCACTCTCATATCAGATATATCTAAAAGATAAGTCAAGTGAATGCACAAAATACATATATTTAAATTATACTATATGAAGATCATAAAATACGTTATGCAAAGGATACATCTGAAACCATCAGAAAATGATTCATTTAGTAGCCAGTAAGTGATCTGCTCGATGTCTTTTGGCTTTGGATTTCCAGTGCAAAGATACACTGCTTCTTCATCTATATGTTGTGAAGCCATGTGTGTCGACTGGAAAAATTTGTTCCAAAATAAGCATTTACGAAAGAGTGATTTAAAAAAATAAAAAATAAAAAAAACTGATAGAGTTCCTTTTTGAAAAAGCAACAAGAAACTAACCTGTAAGATGTTAAGAGCCTTTCTCATGTCGCCATTACTTAAACGGACCAGTGCAGTTAATCCACTGTCATCGACATCCAGCCTAAATATTTTATTAAATCAGTACATTAAATCAATCAGCTAACATCAGTACATAATTCATAACACCCCTAGGCAACATTAAAATAATAGCGCTAATCTTGCCAAATGAGAAACTCTTCATATGCCCATCTAAAACACAGAAACTTTACCCTCCTCATATTTTCCTCCTTTAGTATAAAATGACCATCTTCCTCATTTATCAGTGATGCACACATGAAAATACGTAATGCCGACATTAGGAGAGATGCACATATGACTTGTGAGGGCATATGCTATATTCCTTATGTGCATCACTGATTACAATTGTTCTGAGGAATCAACGATGTCTTCTAATCAGAAAAACCATTAGATAAAAATACATGGATCTATTAAAAAAATACATGGAAAAGGGATGCAGTTACCATACCCTTCAGACTGTATAACATGTTGGAGGCGTTCTCTAACATGGGCAGCATCAAGTGGAGCAAACCGAAATCTGGTACACCTAGATTGCAGAGCTGGTATGATTTTGTTAACGTTGTTACATATTAATGCAAACCTGGTGCTCTTTGTGTGCTTCTCAATCACTGCACATCAAAATAATTTTCAAGTGTCAAGCATTGCAATCTTTAGAACCAAGTGCCTGTACGGATTATGGTAGCATTATTCCCAGAATTTGTGAATTCTTTTAGTGTCTGCATTTGCAATTTTCAGAACAAGTAATCAATTTATTGTCTAAAATGCAACTCTAAGTGCATTTATTGGGTACGGATGAAAAAGGGCAAATTCTGAAGTTGCAGTTCAGGGTTCGTGTGGCCTTTCTCTTTCCAATTTCGGGGTCAAATATTCAAATAGCCTTAATAATGAAGGAGAGAGAGAGAGAGAGGGAGAGTTTTCTTTCGGTAATAATACACGACTTGGCAGCCGCTGCCAAGATTTAAAAAAAAAAACAGAGCGAGAGAGAGGGAGTGTTACAACATACAAACCAGGTGCTTTGAGGAAATGTTTTTTACAAAGTATTCTGCAATTAAAAAAAATTCATTGATTTTTTGACAAATTTTTTCAGACTTCTGCTGAATAATCAATATTTCAATCTCACAAAAGTATTTCAAAATTGCAGACTTGTTAGCACTGTGCTGTGCAGTAAATAAAAATCAGAAAACCAAAAGAGAGTGAATAAGGAAAATAAGTTGCAATATCATTAAAAGACAAACCTCTACGCAAAGCAAATTGTGCATCCTTGGTCATTGCATCAGCCTCATCAAGCAATACTAGTTTTACAGAAGGTCTTGCCCTGAATTTATTTAAATGCAAGTACAAAAATAAATATTTAGATTCTTTAGAATTTATTTGAATGCAGCAGGCAGGCTAGTGAAAAAAGCAATTGCCTGTTGTTGCGCACTTATACAAATTAAAATGCTTAAGGGCCTTTTGCAAACCATACCAGCATTTAGTTTTATACAAAAGATCAACATTTCTCACATTTTCAAGTAATACATACCTTCTTTTCAAATGAAGGTCAATCATTGAAGAATTTACTAAAAATTTGATTAATTAAACTGTAACTCTGAATCAAGCAAACAGCTTCCAATATATCTGTACAAAAGTGGAATTTAATGTACGAATCCTTTAACTAAGAACAAAGTTATAAACAATTTGCAGAATATACTTTTTCATATCAAATTTGTCTAAAAGGTAGAAGTGCCAGATGCAAATCTCACCAAAAAGGGGAGTTGCATCATGTGCAACATGCAAATATAATAAGCATTTCATCATTGTCCAAAAATACCAAAAACAAATGCAGGGTCAAAATTGCAACTTCAAAATGGATCCCTGACTCCCAGTTAATAACATACCCGAAACAGAGACTTCTGGCACCGGCAAAATCTTGAATCTGCTGTCTGACGACATCAATTCCTCTGTCGTCAGAAGCATTGAGCTCCAAAATCATGTTTTTATACTGAGAACCGTAGAGCTTCCTCGCTACTGCTAGAATTGTAGATGTCTTTCCAGTGCCGGGTGGCCCATACAGCAGCAAGTGAGGCAGTCTATTCTCACTCGTCAATTTATCAACTGCAGTGATTTAAATACTGGTAAGAGGAATTCTTTTGTTCCTCTTTATATGATTGGTACGATGCAAGATTACCGATTGTATTGAACGGAAATTACTATGATAACAAGCTCCTCGCAACTGGTGCTAACAGGGACAGATTCACTGTCTAACTGTTTCTTTCGAAATTCAGTGTTACAAGTTTCTAACTGCCCTTTAACTCCTATAATTGAGTTCAATTGCAAGCAAAGCTATTCTAGATAGAGTTACTAGCAAAACCTAATTTCCCCGGCTGGAAAAATAGTAGTACAACTAAAAAGAAGTAAGTTCGCACGTACTCGTGTCGACGATGTCGCGATGAGCTGCCACGTCAGCGAGCGACTGTGGTCTGTACTTTTCGACCCACGGAGCCGATTTTCCACCGGAGACACCCTTGTTTACCTTCTCTGGAGCTGGTGCAAGCTGCGCCACTGCCAAGTCGATCTCCATTGGTGAACTCGTCTCCGCCATTGATCGGGAAGTCTTTCTTGGCGCCAAAACCCTCGACTTGGGGTTTTCTTTCTCCGACAATGAAGAAGAAGATATTTATTTTACAAAATGGCCCATGAATGGTCAAAATATAGCGTTCACTTAATTTGTTTCCTGAACGGAGGCCCAAGTAATATATATCAATTCAAGCCCAAATTTCTTATACAGCTCGAGAAAGCCCTTTAAAACCCAGAATCCAGGCTACAGAATAAAGGGCCCATTGTAGATAGGATTTGGCAAAATTACTCAAACTCGTAACTCGCTCATTTACAGCTCACTTTAACTCGCTCATTTACAACTCGAGTCAGTTCCAACTCGAGTTGGCGGACTCGTTTAATAAATGAGCTGAGTTTGAGCTTACCCCAACTCGCTCATTTATAACTCGAGTTACAAATAATTGGTTACAATAAATCCCAGAAATTGTTTTTATTAAGCTGCTGTATGAAAAATTGCTGGTACTTATGTACTAAGTTGCTGTATGAAAAATTGTTGGTGCTTATGTACTATTGCTGTATGAAAAATTGCTGGATACTGATAAATTCTTTTACAAGTAGTATATAATTAACTGGTTAAACGAGTTATAAATGAGTTGTAGGCCAACTCGAGTTGATAACGAGCTGAGTTCGAGTTGGCTCTACAACTCGTTATTATCATCCCAACTCGAGTTGACTCGCTCATTTATTTAATGAGCTGAGTTCGAGTTGGAAGTAACTCGCTCAAACTCGGCTCATTTACGGCCCTAATTGTAGATACGAATCAGACAAGACGCCCCAATCAAGGTCTAGTTCAAGATGTTCAATTGTATGGAATTTAATTGAGCCTCTTATTTAGGTTATAATTCCTGTTCGAACAGCTGTTAAAGATATCTACATTGGAAGGTTAACAAGCAAAAGTGATCCTGAATTCCTGATGAACAGCTGTAAAGATTCGCCTTAAGATTGGGACCAGATGAAGAGGACTGCTAATTGCCTAAAGTTGTAACTAGAAATATACATATTTGTGAGTTTTTCAAATTTAGAAAGATAAATATGATATTATGAATTTTAGAGAGGTATGTAATTTTAAAGTTTTTGAAGGTATACATGAAATTCCCCCTTATTTATAACTATATTAAATATATCTAAGATTTTTTTTTAATCTAATAATTATTTAATTATCAGTTATCACGCTTACCACATAAATTTGATTATTAATATATCTCTTCCAATTTCTATGATTGGCACCTCGTGATTTTGTATGAATTACTTTTCGTACCAATTTTTCATATAACAGAGTTATATTATTTTAAAATACTAAAATATAAGAACTATTCAATCACAATGAATAGATATGACATGATTAAAAATTTGAAAACTTAAATCTCTCAATAGATACTAAGATTTCAAGCTAAAATTTTAGTTATTCGATATTTCGATTGCGATGGGTATAAAAAAGGTTCCAAACTTCAAAAATGCAACAAATCACTACAAAAGGAGTCGCGGTCCCAGCCGAAAGCAATGAGAGAGAAAACCAAAAAAGTTGTTCCAAGAAAGATAATTATGTTTCCTTATCTTTTCGCTAAACAAATCTTTTTAGGTCGACATAGTGACTCACTGACTCTATATAGAATAATTATTTTGAGTACTCTCGTTTCAATATTCTCAAAATTCCCGAACTTTATTTAGAAGAGAAATTATGTACTGTAGTTTTCACTAATTTATTGTCCCTACTAATTATTATTCTAAAATCTCTGCATTACTCTTCTTTTATGGTCCTCACTAATTATATGGTTCTCCTTTTCCAGTTACCGTACTCATTCCCGCGTCAACATTCATAGATATAAATACTTGGAAGATAAGATATTAACACTTGAAAAATAAGATATTAATACTTTGATGCGTAACTTGTTATGATCATCTATTTTTCAGTCCTCCAGTAGTTCCAAGTTCCCGCATCAACATTCCTCTAACAAAAATAGTTGACCACATAGGTATAAATATTTGCAGTATTTGATATTAATACTTTCGGACGTCATTTAGTGTCACATGTAAAAAAATACTTGCAAATATAGGTATAAATACTTGCACGACGAGGTATAAATATTTGTGTGACAACGAGTCCGAAAGTACGTTATCATGGATCTCATTTGAAAGATAAATTGCGTAGAAGACGTTTGTAGTTTTAGATTCGCAAATTTCTCATAGATCGTCAAAAATATAGACGAGATTGAACGGAGAAAAAAACCCACCTTTAAAAACGTGTTTGGTCCCCCATGTAGTTGATTTTTTTTTGTAAACCATAATTAAAAAAATATATTTTTACAAAACCAACATGATTAATTTTTTTTTTACAAAAACTATAAGAACCGAAATGTCATTTCGGCCCGTTATTTTTTTTTTATTACGGACCGAAATGGCATTTCTGTCCGGTTTTCTTTTTGAATTTTCTGTGGCGGCTCATATGAAAACTTGTGAAACCAGTACCACAAAAAATCTAAAAAGAGGACAGACCGAAATGTCATTTCGGTTCAAAATAATAAAAAAATAATGGACCGAAATGCCATTATTATGATTTTTGTAAAAAAAAAAAGTAATCATGTTGGTTTTGTAAAAAAAAAAATTAATTATGGTTTATAAAAAAATTCCCATGTAGTTTGAGTAGTCCCCACATGTATTTATGTTGTGGGTACGTTTGAGAGATTTGATTGGAGAAACAATTATTTACGTAAAAATTATTCACCTTATAGATATCTCCATTCCATTATTAAGCACGTTGGGTGTCCGATCCGCCAACGGCTATGATTGAAAAATGAAATTTCAGATTCAATCTCAACCCTCTAATCAATAATATGTCTTGTTTTGATTAAATGCATCTTTTTTAAGTGTAGAAGTCTATATTTAGTTAAAAATATATTCGCTACACATACAGTCACACAATATATTACAATTATTCCATTATTAAGCACGTTGGGTGTCCGATCCGCCAACGGCTATGATTGAAAAATGAAATTTCAGATTCAATCTCAACCCTCTAATCAATAATCTGTCTTGTTTTGATTAAATGCATCTTTTTTAAGTGTAGAAGTCTATATTTAGTTAAAAATATATTCGCTACACATACAGTCACACAATATATTACAATTAAAATTGAATATACTGCCTTGTAGCGACATTTTTTTCCTTATTTCTCCTACGATTAGCAACTTCTTCGTTTCCTTATTTTTTGTTTCCTATATCTCCTTTGTTTCTATACAAATTATCACGACAGAAAATGAAAATCAATTTTTTCTTTCTTTGTTTCTATATAGATCCCAACGGCATAATAGAAAAATCTAGAATATATTTGATTGGCTTTGTTTCTATACAAATCACCCCACACCTGGAATCAAGAAAATCAAGAATGGAAAGATTGTTTTTCTAATTTTATTATATTTTTTTCAATTGGAGCAATTATAATCTATTTTTCATTTTTTTTATTCATTTTCAGAAATGTTGCACTACATCGAAGAGAATCACACTAGCAATGATACTTCAAGATTTTTTTCATGTTATATTTGATCCATTTTTTTCATTTGTTGTTGTTTCTTTTACGGTTATTTATTATTTATCTCTCCGTTTTGTTTTTGTCATTTGTGTTTTTTATTTTCATTTATATATTTTTTCTTAATTATGGGTGAAATGTCAATAAAAATAGTCTATTCAATCTTATAATATCCCGTTGCAACGCATGGGGACCTTACTAGTAAATACTTATGTGCATATGTATAAATAATTCCTTTCATAGATATTAATACTTTAGAAAAAAAAATTTGTGCTGGAGTTTTTGCAGTCCCCCAGATAGTTCCCCAGATAGTTATGATAGTTATATTACTAATACAGTGCGGGTACTGTTATCAGCTTCCCTCCATTTATCAATTAATATTTGTTTTTTAACGCACAAAAAAATGAGAACGGAAAGTATTCCTGATCAACAAAAAGTTGCTCAAAAAGAACAATTATTTGCATCTGAAAGAATAATCATATTATCGGTAAGAAGTTGAGCATCTGCATTCGTAAAATTAGATTGAAATTAGAATAGAAATAATATAAATTAATTTAAAGCCAATTTCACAAACAAATCACTCATTTAATTAAGTTTGATTGTTTTTAGCGCTCAAAAATTGAAAATAAATTTTAGGGTAATTATATGTTACCCCTTGATTCCTTCCTCCATTTTTCCCCCAACTAACTAACTTCATTTTCTAACTATAATAATCAATTTTAACTAACTAGTGGTCCCTACAAATTAATTAGTAGATTTTCTCATTCTATTTCTTTCCTCTCTCCCTCCCTCTCCCTCTTCCACCTCCGCCTCCCCCTTCCACCTCTGCCTCCGCCCGCCTCTCCCACCTTCGCCTCTCCCTCTCCGCCTCCGCCTCCCACCTCCGCCTCTCCTTCTCCGCCTCTGCCTCCGCCTCCACCTCACACGACGAATACTTGTTCAATGATAGATGAATACTTGCATGACGAGGGTGAATATTTGTGCAACGAATAACTCGAAAGTATGTCATCATGGATCTCATTTTAAAGAGAAAATTATATAGAAGACGTTCGTGGTTTTAGATTTGCAAAATTCCTCACAGATTGTTAGAAATATTAGTTAGATTGAACGGAGAAAAAAAAAAACCACCTCTAAAAACGTGTAAAAGATGGGTGTGATATGTCCAGTTTTTTTTAAAAATACTTGATATATCAGGGTGAATACTTGATTTATTACATGTGAATACTTGTTCAATGATAGATGAATACTTGCATGACGAGGGTGAATACTTGTGCAACGAATAACTCGAAAGTATGTCATCATGGATCTCATTTTAAAGATAAAATTATGTAGAAGATGTTCGTGGTTTTAGATTTGCAAAATTTCTCACAGATCGTTAGAAATATTAGTTAGATTGAACCACGAAAAAAAAACCACCTCTAAAAACGTGTAAAAGATGGGTGTGATATGTCCAGTTTTTTTTAAAAATACTTGATATATCAGGGTGAATACTTGATGTATTACATGTGAATACTTGTTCAATGATAGATGAATACTTGCATGACGAGGGTGAATACTTGTGCAACGAATAACTCGAAAGTATGTCATCATGGATCTCATTTTGAAGAGAAAATTATGTAGAAGATGTTCGTGGTTTTAGATTTGCAAAATTTCTCACAGATTGTTAGAAATATTAGTTAGATTGAACGGAGAAAAAAAAAACCACCTCTAAAAACGTGTAAAAGATGGGTGTGATATGTCCAGTTTTTTTTAAAAATACTTGATATATCAGGGTGAATACTTGATGTATTACATGTGAATACTTCATGTATTATAGATGAATACTTGATGTTGTTTCCACTTGCGGTGACGGTTGTGCGGTCCCCCCACTTAATTACGCGTTTTCTTTTGTTTTTAGCGGACGGCAGTTGTGGTACCCTACTATCTCCGCGTAATTAATGCTCTTAATGTCGTAATATTTCCATATATAATTCTTTCTCAAAGATGAGTACTTTTATTTATATGGATGAATACAACTCGTGTTAAGTGTCAATACTTTTTCGCAAATCGTCCCCTACTAATTCCACCACTTATCTCCGCATATTACTGTGGTCCCCTACTTATCTGAAGTCGCGGTTGTACGGTCTCACCATACCTTCATGTACTCTTTACACTTACACGACGAGAATGAATACTTGTTCAATGAGAGATGAATACTTGCGTACGAGGTGTGAATACTTGCGTAACGGACACCTCGAAAGTATGTCATCATGGATCTCATTTGAAAGAGAAAATTGTGTAGAAGACTTTCGTGGTTTTAGATTTGAAAAATTCCTCACAGATCGTCGGAAAAATTAGTTAGAGTGAACGTAAAAAAAAAAAACCACCTCTAAAAACGTGTCAAAGATGGGTGGTAATGTTTCATTCTATAGTTATTTCTCAAAGATGAGTACTTTTCTTTACATGGATGAATACTTGAGTTTACAAGGGTGAATACTTGTGCGCAATCTATCCGCCTGTAATGTTGTGGAGGCATTTCAACGGTTATTAACGGTTTACTGTAGTCCCCTACTTATTTTCAGTTGGGGGAAAAGTGGGAGATGAATGACGGGGGAAGGTTAGGCCCTCCCTAAATTTTATACATTCTGGAAATTAATTATTTTGCCAGCATGACGTTTTGGAAAGCAATTTCATTAAAAAATTCAAACTATTTATAAAATTATCATACATATTCCTGAAATTGCAAATGAAATTGCTACCTAATTTTTAAATTTAAAATAAAATTACCAATGTAGCTCAAAAAGTTAATGAGAAGACAGAATTAATCAAATGCTCAATCTTTTAGGCCCTGTTCGGCAGTAAATAGGAAATTACTGTTCACGCGGGAAAAAAAATTCACTCAGACTGAATTTTTTTTTCCCACGTGAACAGTAAAATCCAGTTCAAAAATTTCCTATTCCCGTTTCCGTTCCCGTTCCCACTGTGCAGCCGAACAGGCCCTTAATTTCTTATACATCCGATAGATATCTGACTCATGATTGGAAGATGCCCATGCAAAATAGGATTAAATTTTGGCAAATATTCTTATAATTTATAGTTAAAAATGCAAATAATATTTTATATTTCAGTCAAAAATGCAAATAATATTTTTTACCCAATGGAAAAATTTGGCAAATATTCTTATAATTCATAGTTTTACGTAGGAGTAAATTTTTGTGTAAATGTTTGTGCTAAATCAAATAGATACATCAAATATTGCGCATAAAATTCTGCTAAACTATATCTACATTGCAATTATGTGTACGCGTTGTTCATATTTAATTATCAATTTTTGCTACGTTTAGATCTTATAATAACCAAAACTGATAATTAATAATCTATGCATTACATAAGTCATGATTGGATTTCATAAAAAAAAACAAATAATCTCTATAATCATCAAAATTAACATACAATTTCTAACTTACGTAAATACATTCATAATTTCAAAATCACATTTACAGGCTTCTTACTTCTTAGGCAAATTAGGGAGGAACTGAAAAGAACCAACAGCTAAGTTGTCAAGCTGACTCTATACTCCTGCTGGATTCAGGGGCGGATCCAAGTGTATCCAGGAGGGGTTCCGACCGACTTTGCCTCCCTCTAGACGTTTGATTTGTAATTCGGATTAAATTTAGAGTTAAAATTGAAATAAATTTGTTGAATTTTGATTGGTAATTAGAATTATAAGTCAAAGCATCAGAAATTACAAGTCAAAGCATTGTTTTTTTATCGAGTACCCAATTTGTTAATGGATTTAAATCCGATTCGATATTTTTTTTGCCTCCCCTGATGAAAATCCTGAATCCGCCACTGGCTGGATTACGCCTTGAGTTTGATAGGTACCTCTACTGTTGATCTACTTTAAAATCTGTACGAGTCGCTTCAATAACCATGCCTATTTATTTCAAAATTTGTGCCGATGCATCTTAAAACGGATAGGAGACAGATGAACCCATGACTCAAATTTGAGTCCGAGCAAAATCCAAATCCTGATTGTTTAAATCCATAGTTGTACAGGGAACCAAAATGTAAAATATTTACTATGAAAAGAAAGGGGTAATTTGGTTTGTTGAAACTTATTCACATTTTAATTTTGGTTTAGTAAATTCTTACTTTATTTATTACTTTCAAAGATAGAAAACATAATTTGATAAAAAATATCCAAGTGCACAAAAAAAAATCCCAAATATACATCGAGTGAGGTTAGATAGAGTACTAGCGCACAAACTAGTCCATACTATGACTCTATATATTTGTTTTTAAAGTCCAATTAGTCAATTCGAACAGTTTAATATAACCTCTAATAAAAATATACTCGGATAACAAATCTTTTATTTTTCATACTTTTTTTACTAATTTTTTATAGATGGAAAAGTACTGAATCTAAAGATTCTGGATTCGAAACTAGTAAATTGCTACATATTTCATAAAATAGTAAAAAAAAATTAAAAATATAAAATTTAGTCACCTAATACATTTTTATATAGAAATCGTGTTGAGCAATTCTGATTGACTATTTAAACTTTGAAAACGAATATATGAAAATTGACTATTTAAACTTCCAAAACGAATATATGAAGTCATAATACGGACCGATATGCACTATACAGAGTATCGCCGAAATTTTTAAGTATACCCCTGCCAAAAATGGCAAACTCAAATTTGAACCAAAAGACCACTGTTTTTGGAGAATTCGAGATTTACCCGAGCCGCAATGTGAAATGGCGACCCCATTCTTTGGGGGCTTCCATTTCACGTTGCGGCCCCACAAATATCCAAATTTTTCCACCAAAACAATTCATTTTAATATATTTGTTTTAATAATTTTCAAAAATAGAAAGAACAACTAATAATTTGAATATGTTAGAAAGAACATCAAACAAAATAGATAATACATCTTATAATTTAGATGTACTAGAAGGACTCCGAAACATTTTTCATGCAGGATTTTTCCTGGCTATAAAAAAATTAAACTATTTCTTGGTGTGTTACTAGAAAAAAAAAATGCTTTGGATCTGAATTATGGATCCCGGTTCCAAAATCACTTCTAGGTAAATAAAGAAATTATCGTGATCCTTCTAGTGCATTCAAATTTAAGATACTCCATCTATTTTCGAACAAAAGATTTTATTTGACATTTCGTAACGATGACAAATCATTTGTTTTTCAAAATATATTGAGTACCTTAGAATTTGAATGTACTAGAATGACCACAATAATTTATTTATTTACTAGAAGTGATTTTTGAACCGAGATCAATAATTCAGATTCAAAATATTTTTATTTTTTCCAATAACACATCAAAAGATAGTTTAATTTTTTTTACATCCGGAATAAATCCTGCTTGAAAAATATTTCGGAGTCATTCTAGTACATCTAAATTATAAGATGTTTTATCTATTTTGTTTGATGTTCTTTCTAACACATTCAAATTATTAGTTGTTCTTTCTATTTTTAAAAGTTATTAAACAAATATATTTAAATTAACTGTTTTGGCGGGAAAATTTTGGTTTTTGCGGGGCCGCAACGTGAAATTGCGGCCCCATTTCACGTTACAGCACATGTAAATTTCAAATTCTTATAAATATGTGGTCTTTTGATTTATTATTTTTTGATTGAGGGTATATTTAAGAATTCACTCGGTAACCGGTATAATCTTATTTACCTTAAATTAAAGTGGGCATTTTCCTACAGCTTTCTAAAATCACCTACTGTTACAGACTTACAGCTGGTGGCACCAGTAAGGAACTGTCAAATAAAACATGTATTCTTGACTCTGCGCTTGGGTTTTCACAAGACACCATGCACGATTCAAGCAGATAGATTCCTGACACTTCTCTAATTTTAACTATTTGAATATCAAAACGGGGTCAGGTGATCTGGTGATCTGGTCATGGCAAACGTGAAAAACTGTTTGAAAGAAGAAGGAACAGAACAGAGCAAAAGACAGGTGTGGCCCTCGTGTCTCTCCCCTGTTTTGTTCTAATGTGGGGGACAGTAACATAACATAATAGAGTAAATTTCATGGTTACACTGGTTTAATCAAATTCTAGAATATTATGTACTTCAATTAAGCTACTTGGCTATTGTGCACAGTTCAATTCAGTCCCTAATTTTTTTCATAGTTCAATTAATTACCCCCTAAAATTTCCATAGTAATTTCATAGCTCATATATTAGTTATGTGAGTAGAACTAGGGTGTTCTTCAGCTTACCAAGTCCCTCTGTGAGCTTAATTCAAAAACTTATTGAATTGGCTTCAAACGATGCATCCAAACCGTTGAAACCGATCTACTTCACGAGTGATGCGTTTACATGTCAAATTTATAAATCTTCGAACTAATTTAGTATAAAGTCAAGAGGTAAAAAAAATAGTTTATAAGTTAATTTTAATGTGTTCATTTTTCATCATTTTTTTACTGCTTGACTTTATATTAAATTAATTTGAAAATTTATAAATTTGACATGTAAACTCATCACTCATGAAGTAGATCGGTTTCAACGGTTTGGATGCGCTGCTTGAAACCAATCCGATAGGTTTTTGAGTTAAGCTTACAAAGAGGCTTGGTGAGCTTAAGAACACCCTAGTTCTACTCTAGTTATGTAATAGTTGCTTTATATTATCATTGACAACTTCTGTAAAATTAGCTTTTGAGCTTGTCAAGTTTTATTTGATGGTTACTCTCAAAAAGTTTTATTTAGGGTTTTTTAGTTTTTGCTGGTAAACTTGGGTAGCTGATGATATCTTGCTACTGCCCCAAATTCAGTAGCTAGTCGATAAAGCAGGGATATGTGTGGCTAAAGACAATAAAAGAACATTATAATACCAGATCCAAATCTGCTGCGATTCTTGGATATGAACAGTAACCCTGCTATTCCTCCTTTTTCCGAATCCAGTTATTGAACAGTTTCGAGATACGTGCACATAATAGTTCTCAAAAAAAGTTGCTTCGAGATTCGTTCTCGAAAAAAATTATACGGTTAGATTCAGAAAATGAGGAATAGCAGGGTTACTGTTCATGAGAAGAGAATCGCAGCAGATTTGATTCCTATAATACCAGTACTGTTTTGAGGGAAGGGTAGCAGTAAAGTTTCTAGACTTGTAATGACGTTTTAGTAGTAATATAATTATGGGTTAAATTACAAGAATATGCTACTATCTGTAAAAATAAAAAGTTACTATTGCCGAGGGTATATCGACAGAAAATATTATTCTCAAGAGTATCGCTATTATTACCGATATGAGTAGATTATTGTAGTAATTGTATAGCCTTTCATTAAAAAAAATACCAACTAATGAATTCATATAATTAAATGAATGTAAAAGGTTAAGTGAGAATTAAGTTTTGAATGTCCTTTGTGTGAGAACTGAGGAGTCTCATGTTTAAAATCTGACTAAAAGATTTTTTTTATAAATATTTAAAGTTGAACTTCATCTAAAAAAATTCAAAAAGTTTAGGAGGCTAGTAATTAAATTAGGAGACTAATTTAGCAGTTGTTAATTAAAAACTAGTAAGGAGAAAATATTTAACACTTTTAGAAGTTCTTTTGATAGCTTTTACAAAAATACTTTCTGCATCATAACATGATTGTAACATTCAATTTTAATGCTAAATAAAAGTACCAACTAATGAATTCATATAATTAAATTACAAAAATACCAACTAATGAATTCATATAATTAAATTAATGTAAAAGGTTAAGTGAGAATTAAGTTTTGAATGTCCTTTGTGTGAGAACTGAGGAGTCTGAATTTGACTAGTTTTTGTAAAATACTTAATAAATAGTAGAAAAATTCAAAAAAAATGTAAAATTTGATCTGCAAGCACATTTTATTGTGGAGATCATGTTAAACGGTTTGGATCGACGATTTAGACTTTGAAAATGTAGAAAATAGTTGTGGTAACTCTGTGGTAACTTAGAAATGTTGTAATCGGATCCCTCCTCTTATACTGGATGGGCATAAATGTTATATATATTCAATCCTTTTAGAACAAGTTGACAAATATGAGTACAAGGCTTATTGCTGCTAGTAATATCGGAATTTGCCACAAGTAATTTATTTTAAGGTCTTCTAATTAATTAGCCTGTTTCAGTTGGTTTTATTTATTTTTTTTATTTTTTTAAGATGAAATCTATTGCAAATGAAGATATCAATATCATTTATGGTACATTTTGTTGGCTATAAATAATAAAAAAGAAAAGTAAATGACAAAAATAAGGCAAATATTTGACTTAGGTACACTTAAATACAAATATAAACTTAGCTAGAAAATTTGTTACATAGACTAAGCTCAAGTAAAAGCTAGAAATATAAATTAGCTTTCCTTAATTCTCATGGATCTCTAAAATGTTCTAAAAGCATCCCTTCTCTGTTACAAATTTTCTGACACAAATCTTATCACTCTGTTTATTCGTACATTATTAACTTGTAATAAGAACTTGTGTTAGAGAATTTGTAACAAACTTGTAAATTTTTCTCTACCCCTCCCTCTCTTCCTCTCTCTTTTTTGAAAATCTTAGCGGCTAAGAAGAGGGAACCATCTCTCATGAAAGTATGACTGGTACGAAACCATGAGCAACAGAAACACCAGCACTAGACCGACACCCCACGGCGAACCGCCAGCATGGTGAAGCGAGTCGCTTTGATCAGGCAACGGTATGAAAAATGGTACATGTTGCCTCTCATTGGTCGACATCAAATGAACTGCTAGAAGCAAAACCAGAGGGGACATGATGATAAGAAGCCTGATCTGGTTTGCAAGTGTTACGAAAGCCGACTCGTAGCTCATGTACCAAGAGAAGCTTATGAAGAGAAGCAGAGTGAGGAGAAAGAAGCATAGATGGAGAGGCAGTGGAGGGGCTTCTCTGTGTGAATAAGTGTTGTTGTAGGGGCTATTTTCGTAATTGTAGCTTGACATTGTTGTTGGTTTTGATCTCTTGTGTTAAACTTTGGAGGAGGGTTTGGAAGAGTGGAGATGATTTCTGCTATAAAATGGGAACGGTGTCTTTTTATAGAGGAGTTTAGGTGATAAGTGCATTTTAAAAAGGTTATAATTTTTTTTATTTTTCTGGTACTACTTTTTTATTATGTGTGCCCATGGTCAGATTTTACTTGCATTGTTTGTCAAAATGTCGCATATGCCATTTGTATTATGAGGGATCCAACCATTTTTTTGACATCTTGACATTATTTTTTTATAGGTCAATTTTGCGATTTCAAAATTCAAACAGTCGATCCGAACTGTTCAACATGATCACCATATTAAAATGTGCTTGGAGATCAAATTTTATATTTTTTTTGAATTTTTTACTATTTATTAAGGTGGTTACAAAATTATTGTTTTTCAATGGTCTGAAAACAACGATTTTGTAACCATTTTAATAAATAGTAAAAAAATTCAAAAAAATGTAAAATTTGATCTCCAAGCACATTTTAATATATCCATCATGTTGAACGGTTTGAAAAAACTATTTGGACTTAAAAATAGTAGATGTCAAAGTGTATAAAAAAAAAAATGTAATCCGATCCCTCCTCTTGTATTATTCACCATAGTTCAAAGAAGACCCAACATAAATATTGAGCAAATTTTATCATTTAAATAATAAATATGACTTCCCACCTTTATTAAACTATCAGTAATAATTATATAAATAATAAATTATTTTCATTAAAATCCAGCTGAAACTTGGTTATTATTTTTTGAAGAGGAAAACAATAATCATTTAAGAACAGAGCAAAGTATGAAAAGGACATGTTAGCTTTACTTGAGCAGGAGGGATTCCTCTGAGGATGTGAGCTAAGGAAAGGCAACGGACAAAATGGCTAAGTGTTTTGCGGGTCCCACGCTTGGGAGATCCGATAACCAACTAATAATGGCATGACACGTAGTACCGACCAAGCTCAACTTTTGAAGTACAAATAGGATCCGAATCCTCTGAATATTTTTCTGAAACAGACTCTACTGCATGTTACTGGCTAGTAGGCCCTACCACATTTCAAACCTGGCCCATTATTCGGAATTTAGGTAGCAAAATATTTATATCTAGATATGAACCGTCCATTCAGTCTAATCGGAATCTAGACTAATCTGAGTCCTTTAATATTTGTACGGAATTTGACCGAACAATCTGAATTTAAACAAAAATATTCTATTACCTTGCGTGATATGAATTCCTAAAATGCCTGTAGGTACATCTGTCAGTGATTTTGTGACATTATTTGTTGCAGGGTTCTGGAAACAGAGAACCTGGAGTTGGTGAAATGAGCCCATGTGGCAAAAGGGGTGTGTGTGTGTGTGTGAGGTGATGCTTACTTGGAAAGGTTCTTTTCGAGTCATAGATCCGCCTACGTCAGCAAAAAAAAATTATTAAGATATGAATGATTAGATATTTCATTGTGGGATGGTACGAAAAGGTGTCATAGACTCACAGCCGTTCCCATTATTTCTCTAAAAAAAAAAATCATCTAATTTTGTACATAGTACAGTATTGATTGCTCAATTCCTTGAAAATTGTTCCTTTTCTAATGATTACAAAAGAGTGAAATATTTTAATATATCTCTATCTACTTTTTTTAAAGAGATAAGCGCCGGTGATTGGAAGTTAGAAACTAGGGTTGTACAAAAAATTCGTACTTCGTAATTCGATTCGAGTTTGATTCGAAAAAGTTCGTAAAAAATTTGATTCAAACCAAACTTAGTTCGAAATTAATTCAAACCAAATTCAAACTGGACCTAATTCGTTCGAAATAGGTTCGCGAACTATTCTAGTTTGAATCTCAAAGTAACGTGAACCGTTGATTTCCGCTGATGACTTATGTTCGTTGATGACTTAAAAGTTAAAACATAAGGCCGCCCAGCCATAAGTCGTAACCCTCGCTCTCAGTTCTGAAACCCTAGCCAACTTTCACCGCTCGCTCTCGGCGACTACAATCACTCTTCTTTGTCGTAAAAAAGTTCGTAAAAAATTCGAAATTGAGTTCGTTCGAAATTAATTCAAATCAAACTCAAACTGGAGGTAAGTTTGATTTGGCTTGGTTCGTTTGCAGCCCTAATTGAAATTGACAAATTATTTCAAAAAGACATTATATATGTTTTTTCAATAATTGATATACAAGAACGAAGTCAGAATATATCAAAAGGTTGAAATGAAATTTTTGAATGTGATATAATTTAAGATTATTTTGAATTATAAGTATTAATAATTTTTTGTCAAAAAAAATAATAAAGTAGGCATATTTGTAAAGCTTTTTAGGATCAGCAGACATGCAACTCCCCCGGAGACGTCCACTGCAAAAAAAATATATACAACGAACTTAGCTTCTTAATATATATATGTGAGCTAACTTATTTTGGAAATTAAAGAGGTTTTATTTTCCACTCATATCTTTATTTTTAAAGTTCAAATAGACGATTCGAACCTTCCAACGTGATCTTCATATTAAAACGTGCTTGGAGATCAAATTTTACATTTTTTTTAAAAAATTACTATTTTTTAGAATTTTTGAAAATCAGTGTTTTTCTGAAAAAAAAAATTTATTTAATGAAAAACTGTGATTTTCAAAAATTCTAAAAAAATAGTAAAAAGTCTTAAAAAAATGTAAAATTTGGTCTCCAAGTACATTTTAATATGAAGAGCATGTTGGAAGGTTCGAATCGACTATTTAAACTTTGAAAGTAAAAATATGAGCAGGAAGTAAAAACACCTTCTTTAATTCCTAAAACAAGTTAATCCATATATACACAGAGAGAGAGAGAAAGGTTGGCTAAGATCAAAGTGGTATGACCAAGGTCTTAGTACTACTACTACTAATTTGTTTTTGTGATTTTCGAAGTTCAAATAGTCGATCTGAAGTGCTCAACGTGTTCTCCAAATTAAAATGTACTTGGAGACCAAATTTTATTTTTTTAGAATTTTTACTATTTTTATGGATTTTTGAAAATTACTGTTTTTCAGATTTTTTTTTTATTATGAAAAACATTGATTTTCAAAAATCTATAAAAATGTAAAATTTGGTCTCCAAGCAAACTTTAATATGGAGAACACGTTGAGCACTTCAGATCAACTATTTGAACTTTAAAATCGCAAAAACTAATTTATAATATCAAAACCTTAGTCATACCACTTTGATTTTAGCTAACCCCTCTCTCTATATACACACACTACATTGAGACTTTATTGATTTGAAAATCAATATAATTTGTTTTTTTTATGCGTGCAAATAACCTAAAAGAATATATACATGAGCTACTTTTGCTTTAATAAATTATGTATACGCGTAACCCATCTCACTAACCCGGGTTTTTCTTTACGGAAAAGTTCTCACCCAAAAATAAGAATCTTTTAGGAAGATAATTAATTAAGTATTGTTCATTTCCGCTTGTCAAACATGAAGTTTCAATCTTCAGTTTGCTTCCGTGATAGAGTTCTCTGTATCAGCGTTGTAAATAACGACAAAGTACTGCTAAGCGATTAATTAAAAATAATGAGAAATAATTAAATAATCGGGAATAATCGGCCGCTTAGTCGGAAAAATCTGTGACGGTTTAATTGCCGCCAACAACTAATCAACTTAAACAGTTGTTTTTTAAAACACTACTCTGTATTAATGTTGTCACAGGTGGACTTGTTTTCTTTCGCAAGAACGCACATCAAGTAGGGGGTGCAAAACTGCAAACGGATCAGATATTATCCGTTCGAATCCGTATCCATATTCGAATATTAGATACAAATATCTAATATTCGTGTGGATATAGATACAAGTATGGTTTTAAAATTTAATTATCTATATCTGAATTGTAAATATATACATAGAATTTAATATATATTATGAAAAAATTTATATTATAATTAGATAAATATTACGTACCTTTATATTTTGTAATAATATTTATATTTTTTTAATATGTAATAATATCAAAGGTTTAAATAGCATTTATCGCGTCATAGAGGACCGGCTGAAAAAACGCTATAGCGCTATTTAGAACGTTATCATGGACTGCACGGCAATAGCGTCATAACTTTATGGTCCAAAAACGCTATAGCGAGCTATTTAGAACCTTGAATAATATTGAAAAATGAATATTTGATCTGTATTTGTATCTATTTAATATTCGATTTGTATCCGTATTAAAAAAAAATTAAAATTTGATATATATATATATATAGATATATATATATATGACTTTATCACTGTCTGATCCGTTTGCACCGTCATCAAGTAATGCTATTTTCTTTCACAAGAACGCACACAATAGAAAAGAAATCAAACTTGATTTCTACCTTGTGAAAAATATGCATTCCGTTGTTTCTTAAAAAATTGTTTATATTTTAAATAAAATAAATATGCATAACTTCTAAAAAAATACAAAAATAAGAAATTTTAACGAAATTTTTTTAGAGCTGCAAACAATTTCTTTTGGGTTGAAAAATAATCGTTTACGTGATGTATAAACATATAATTCTTTTTGCAAATTTTGGAAATAGGGTCATAAAAAGAAATTCAATTTTCCATATAAAACTACGTCTGTTTAAAATCCTAAATTTTATTTACACTTTTTATTAGATTTATTTGAGCTACTTTCCTTTTTCATTTTATCAACTTGATCCAAAAAGTCTTGAATAACATAATCCGCATCACAAATGGACTTATATCGCTTCCTTCTGACTTCTCAATATATATAATATGAGGAGGGATCGGATTACATCGTTCATTTTTAAAGTTTTCAAAGTCCAAACAGTCGATCCAAACCGTTCAATATAATGGATATATTAAAATGTGCTTGCAGATCAAATTTTACATTTTTTTTGAATTTTTTTACTATTTATTAAGTAATTTACAAAATTGTTGTTTTCAAACCATTGAATTTTTTTACCCATCTTAATAAACAGTAAAAAAATTCAAAAAAATGTAAAATATGATCTGCAAGCACATTTTAATATATCCATCATATTGAACGGTTTGAATCGAATATTTGAACTTTAAAATAAACGATGTCATTCGGTGTCACAAAATAACAGTATAATCCGATCCCTCCTCGTATAATATATTCCTTTCTTAATTTCAATTCCGTGGAAACAAGCAAATTAGTTCTTGTAGCGGAAGTACACGTGACAAAGCAAACATTTCTACATTAGCAGGAAAAAAAAAATATTAGTCACCCAAAGTTCCAAACTATCGAAGAATTAACGAATTGTTTTCAGAATTTTGAGAAAACCATTTGGTTATTATAGAAAGGTACAAGGACAGTTACAAAAAATTCTCAAGATATTTTAGGCCAGCAGACAGCAATTTATAGAACATTTATTTTTAGTCTGGTATAATAAGATGTACATTGATGATTTTGGCACTCGGCGCCAAAGATATCCCTGTGGGGTAGTGCACGTGACCAGACAAGATGAGACTACAATAGCTTAGCTTGCCTACTGTCACAAATCTCAAATCAACACTTAACTATTCATGCACGCTTACTTGGGATCTCTCACCAACTCTTTCCAAATTACGAATCCGTATCCTCTGCATTAACTCAAAAGATTCTCTTTTGAGTTAAATGAATTTTAACTGTTAAATATATTTTAAAATTTGTGCGAACTAGATCTGCATTAATATTAAAGGACCCTTATGTTATAGAGTTGAGCCGAATTTGCTCCGTTTAAAATCAGACAGTTCAAATTTATTAACTCAAAAGATTTCCTTTTGAGTTAATGCAAATGAAAGTCAGGAGTAGAACTAAGGTGTGATGTGCTCACCAAACTCTTAGGTGAGCATAACTCCATAATCTATCGGATTCACTTCAAACGAGATGAATCCAAACTGTTGAAACCGATATACTTCACGAGTGATATGCGTACATACAAATTTTGAATTTTTTGAATTCATTTAGACTGGTCAAAATTGATGAAAAATGAATGATCCAAAATGAAGTTTGGAAGTTATTTTAATGCATTCATTTTTTATCAATTTTGACCACTTGACTTTGTACTAAATAAATCTGAAACATTCAAAATTTTGCATGTACTCACATCACTCGTGAAGTACATCGGTTTCAACAGTTTAGATTCATCTCGTTTGAAGTGAATACGATAGATTATGGAGTTATGCTCACCAAAGAGTTTGGTGAGCACATCACACCCTAGTTCTACTCTGAAAGTCAGTATGTTTGAATTTGAAATTGAGTGAGGCTATGGTAATTTGAAAAATGTGAATAAGACTGTTTAGGGTATTCGGCAAGTTGGGTAGGATTAAGTTTTAAGCTCCGTTAAGGAAGAGGTATTCGGCAAAAAAAAGTTAAAAAAGTGGATGCTTAACTTTCTTAAGGAGACTTAAGTGCTTAAGTCATGTAGAATGACTCCTTAAAAGTTTGCACAAGCTTAAAAGGCAAAAGAAAGCTTAAGAAAGTGAATTTAAGATTTACAAAGGTGCAAGTGTTTGGCAAGTTTAAGACTCTTTAATCTCTCAAGGAGCTCTAAGGAGTTCTAAGGAAGGTGTACCGAACATTGTTCAATTCATATTTCATTTTTAAAATCTAAAATAGTTTTATTTTAACCATTCAACGTAGTCTTCATATGAAATCAAATTTTATATTTATTGAAACTTTTTTACTATTTTTTAGGTAGGTGAAAAATTAGTACCTTAATTTTTTAGATCAAGTGATTTTCTACTTAATAAAAAAAATAGTAAAAAAAGTTTTAAAACATAAAATTTGATCTTTAAGTAAATTTTCATATGAAGATCATGTTGAGCAATTCAAATAGACTGTTTGGACTTTAAAAACAAAGATGTAAATTCATAACACAAACCGATCCGTACTTTACAAAGTACTATAGTCTTACTCTTTAGTACTGTTCGGCACACCCTCCTTAGCAGGGGCGGATGCATCTCATTACAGGATAGGGGCAGTTGCCCTATTCTGTAAATTCAAAACTAATTTACGCGAACTGAATTTGGGCTTTTGCTATATTCTGAAAAATAAGATTGCCCTACCCTGGACCTGTGATGTGAGTCCAACAATTTAATATGTTTTAAATAGTCCAACAAATCTAATATGTGCGCTAATCCAGAAACAAAAAAAGAGACAATCAAGTAAAAATTAAAGAGGTAACAAGACAATCAAGTAAAGATTTAGTTCATACCTAATTGGGTTCAGATTAACGAATACATTTGCTCAAGTAATTAAATCCTTTATTATATTACAAAAGTGCTAAGTATTTTAAGCAACAACACATGTGAAGATTAGTTTCAATTTAAAGAATACTATCTTTTGTTATTTTTCTTATCATATTTTATCTAGTACCTAATTATTTAATGAGTTTGAATCAGATTAGTTATTTAAATCCGATTTAATAATTTCTTATTCTTCCCTGGTGAAAATCCTGCATGCATTCACCCTTGCTCTTTAGAATTTCTTAGAGAACCAAAGAACCTTAAACTTGTCAAATACTTGTTTCTTTGCAAAATTTAAAACTACTTTTTAAACATCCTTTTGCTCACTTTTTTAAACTTACTTCAATTTTTAAGTCACCATTCGGTTGGCTTAAACAATTAAACCTCTTTAACAAAGCTAAAAACTCACTTTCATAAATTTCTTTTACCGAACACATCTTCCTTAACGGAGCTTGAAATTTAGCTTGAAATTTCAAAGCTAAAGCACAAAACGATGCAGAACAAAGTAAAAGAAAGCAAAACAAAATATCAGCAACACTACGTTATTATATATTTATATTCACATCACCAAACATGGAATACTTGCACAAATTGCTGATTTCTTTTTTCTTTTTCGTTTTTGTTTGACATTCACTGAAAATGTACACACAAACCACCAGATCTTATTTAGTTAGAAACTGGCAATTACACGCCAACTGGGAAAAATAATTGAGAATAAACAAGATTGAGAATCACAACCCAAGAGCAATCCCTACACAAACCACATCCCTCAATAAATTACATACATACAAACCCCAATCCCAAACCAACTAAAATCAATCTACAAATAGTTATGGTCATGATTCATGTCATGATTAATTGTTTCATTGTCATAACTTAGTCTCCAATTCATTTTCATCAACCCCTTGATTCTTCTTCAATTTTGCAACTTGGACCCACATATTCGCCAGCTCATTCTCCAAGAATGCCTCTCTCTGCTTCGACTCCTCGACCTTTTTGTGCAGCTGCATTTCTCGCATCTCCTTTTCGGCAATTGTATTTTCAAGCAACATCTCCCTCTCATGGTTAACACTATGATCTCTCCTGCTATTCGTCGGTTCATGACGCCTCGTGTGGTGGTTGCTGGAATTCTCTCTTCTGGAGCCCTTGGTGGGCCCGTTGCTTAATCGCCTCTGAGGTGTACTTTTAAGTGATGCCAGCTCAGTAGTGAGTTTTTCATTTTGATGCATTAGTTTTGTGACCTCCTCTGATAACGCCTTCAATTCTACACCGGCAGCTGAGGCGAGACCTTTTGCGTATGCGCTTTCTTCTGACAGTTTCTGGTTTCTGGTTTCGAGCTGTGATCTCACATCAGTTAGCTCCTTTACTTTCCATTTTAGCTCCTCTACCTCGGATGCCTAGCCATGTCAAATGAATTTTGAGTTAATAAATTACCATAATCTCTGTGTATATCTGCCAGGTTTATTTATTAACATCATGGCGGTAAACAAACTATGCAATTTCATAAGAGAGAATAAAATTGTTTCAGATTATACCAGATTGGATTCTTGAAGGAAATCAACACCGCCAGATTTTTTAGGTGATTTTTCATTGTGAAGATGCCTTTCCTCTTGAATGGGATTATGACAAGGAGCCTCGACTAGTGCTTGAGCGAGCTGTTCTTTCAACAACATCACCATTTCTTGCAATTCTTCACATTCTTTTGTCTATTAAAAGAGAAGAACATTGATTATTCTTTTTCATGTCTTTCTGTGTCTGTGCAGTGTGTTTGTGAGAAAAGAGATAGGAGAGGGTGCAAACCTTCTGCTGAAGCTGGTCTTGAATTACTCTGTTATCTGCAGATTTCACCTAGAAGGTTTTGCACCGGTAAAAAACATGGAGTTAATGACACGTGCATTTAATTATATGGCGTGAATGTTAATAGTAACCAACATTTTGCAATACTTGCAGACAATAGTTTTTTTTATTTTCAAATCTCTCTACCTTTATGTAAGTGTAATGAAAGGAACTGCAAGGCCCTACTTAAAAATTAGCATTTTGTATTCCTTCTGTTTATCTAAATCGAGATTAAACTTAAAATCAAACAAAGGGAATTTCCCAGTTTGCATGTAGATAGGAAGCATTTGACTGAGTACAACTGACAAAGTCAATGGCAATTTGGTTATTTTGCATAAAATTTTCTTTTCTTGATGTGGGTGTCTTTTCCAAACCACAGACGTGTTGTTTCTTAGTATAGAACTATTGTGCCTGCATGTTACATAATCATGGGTGCCTTATAAACTATGTTACCCAGATACTTCATATATGGTCATATCCGATACGTATCGTATTGCCATATCGATACTCGTACCGTATCATGTTTAAAATTGCCATATCGCCGTATCCCGTATCCCGTATCGTATCCGATACGATACCCATATCCATGCAACATAGCTTATAAATAACGCTAACTAGTATACATTAAAAGACCGCAATTATACATAACAAAAATATAAATTATTACCTCAAGTTCAAACAATTTCTCATTTAATTGATCCACAAGTAGAGAGTGAGACTACAAAAGAACACACATAAATTAGCAAAACAATGAGTTTAAACATTACAAGTTAAAAGAAACAACTAAAAACTGTCAGTAAATCATGTACCGGCGAAAGATCTAATTTATCTGCCTTGCTATGAGTATCAGACATGGATTCGGCCATCTGTCTTTCCAGTGAAGACATCTGTTGCCTCTTTGCCTTTATTTCATTGCTTATCTTTCTCATTTCAACCTTCAATTGGACACCATATTTTTAGACTGATTACTGGTACCCATTGTAAAATGTAAAATAAAAGAGTAGCAGTGTGGTACCTGAATCTGTTCCTTATTGGGGCAATTTAATGCCTCCTCAGTGAGGCGCTTCAGTACACTTGTCTGAAGAGCAACCTCTCCAGATAGAATCTTTAGTTGTTCTCTCATCAAATCTACTTGATCCATAGTTTTTATGCTTGTCTGCACAACACAAAGAAGAAACACCAAATTTATAGGATTAGCTGGACATGACAAAGTAAAAAGAAAAAAGATTCCAGTAAAAAGATTAGACAGTAATCAAGCATTTCATATACAAGTCATCGAACATAAAAGATAAATAAGAATAAAATGAAATAAGAGAAACAAAATACTGCTGGAGTTTCTTCACTGGAGTGGTGATATGAAGGAAGCTCTGTATCTGGCCTGACATCTAGGAGATCAGCAGTTATACTCTCTCCTGCTACGGAATTTGATATTCTTGCATCAACTGGGAAATTGATACTCTCAGCTTGAGGCGTTGAAGGGGCAGTAAATGATTTGCTCACACTCGATTTGTCGCCATCTGAACTTGTCAGTGTTGTTGCACCACTATCTCTTTTCTAAATTTAGAATTAACACAAACAGTTTCAAACTTTTATGAGAAATAAGAGACTTGGTAATTTACACCTTGGTAGCCAAAGATCAAAACTTACCACTGAATTCCGAGCATTCTAATCTGTACCGAATCTAACTCAACATGTAATGTGAGTAATTTTGGTTACATACTTCAATAAAAAAAAAGGGCCTGATTGTATCTGTGGCAATAGTTATGTTCATTTATTCCCCTTCAAAATGGCTGCCATAAAAAAAGTGATATAAAAGGGAATGTGTAGGAACCAAAATTTCAACATTGAAATTTTCGGAGCCAGGACTGAAAATTTTAATATATTAGGGTTTTAGTGCAAATTACTCTACTGAATTGTACTTTAAGATTACCCGAAGCTTGAACCAATTAAGGAGGCTTGGTTTGCGATTCCGTTTTTCCTCCTTGGAAGAATCTTCTCCAGTTTCGCATCCTTCTATTGGTACAGTAAACTCACTGCTCTCATTTTCTAATATCATGTCTCTCCTTTTGTACGGTAAATATGCAAGCTGAAAGCAATCCAAATTGACAAAGAAATTTAGAACAAATAAATGCCAGATGCAAATATTATATATATATGAAGGAGTTGAACCTCGTCTTCACCAAAAGAATGTCTGCGCCTGGGTCCCGGCCTCTGAGAGAAGCGGGTCGTTTGGGTGGATTTTGTGGAGACAAGTATCAGTTTTGTTAGCCTCTGTATTCTGCCCAGAAGAGCTGCTTTTGCATCTTCTTCTTGCTCTAACCTTGACTGTAACTTCACATTACCGTCTTCTAGCTACATGAGCACCCCGATTTTCTATTAGTCAAATTCAAGATTGGCTTATAATTTAAAATACCAAAAAACAGAAGTAAATTTTCAACCTTTTGTTTCAAAAGAACAATGTCGTCTCCCCCAGAGTCCTTTAGAGGAGTTCCAGAAACTATACCCCTCTTAAGCTGATCTAGCTCGTCCTTCAATCTCCGAATCTCATTTTGATACTTCTTTATCAATGATTTCTCATCAATAATCTGCATCGGCATAAATATGTTAGCTAAACTAAAAAAGTAGGAAAAAAACATGTTTAAAAAACTATATGTAGCATATATTTGACACATTAACAAAAATATAAGGGCTAACTTTGTTTTGAGATGCTTGGATTTCGATGCATTTTGCGCGATGTGCAAATTTTAATGTATTGTGCGTCTCTTCTGCATTACTTGAAGATGGAGTGAGCGTGCAAATCAGCTGCATTACAGAGACATAATTCAACAAGTAGATAATATAACTTTTGAAGTACTTGAAAAATAGAAAGAGTACAAAATGATTGACTCTGTTTATCAAGAAAAGAGAAGATATTGCTTACAGATACTCGGCCTTGGCCGCTCAAGGAGGATTGTAGTAAACGAGTTAACTTTGAATCTCTGTACGGTATGTGTGTAGCTTTCTCGTCAGTCAGTTTTGATATTACCTGAAAAACATATTAAAAAACAATATTTTACAGGGACTGTAGTCAAAATATAAGTTTGATTACATCTTTTAGGTGAATTGGAGTTCAGGGACTAACGGTTCCTAGTGTTAAAAGGCTTTTATTAATATAAGAGCCTTCTTTTCTACGGACTCCAGTTGTCTCAGCTCTCGAGCTCTCTGACCCCGCCAGATCAATCAGGTTCTGCACAGGGGGGTAAAAATGTAAAATAACACAACAAAACAAATTTGCAAAAGATCAACTTAGTTCAAGATTCAAAGATAAAAACTCACCAACTGTGAAAATGTAACTGCTCCATCGTTAGATTCTCCACATGGGCTGCTCTCGATTGTCTGAAGGAGATGAACTCGAATTTATATTTTTCTTTCCAAAATTAAAAATACCTAGCTAGAATAAGAATTTAAGACATGCTTTCTTATTACCAATGTGAAAATGGTGTGGCTTCTACTGCTGAGAAGGTTAAAGTTTGTGGAGCCCACATGCCTATGCTCTATTTAGTAAAATAATAACCGGTATAAAAGATGAGTCTGCAATTAAGCCATCTAATTAATTGTAATTTTTTTCCAAAAAAAAACGGAAAAAAGGAAAATTTACCTTCTCCAGCAGCAATAAGAGATAATGCATGAGCAGGAGACAGCACCACCTCTTCCTTTATTCCTTCCACGAATGTTCCCTACAAGCATTTATGAAAGATAAACAAATTAATCTCAGAACATTGTACTAAAAAATAAGATGATAAATTGTTGATAATTCCAATATCTTATAAAGGTCGCACCTGCAAATCTTCCCTGATTCTTAAATTTTGCCCAGCTGGATTTAGTAGATCGTTCACAACCTCATTGTAGATTTCCAAGTATGACACCCGAAGTAGAAATTCACGATTTGGAGTCTAAATTGGTAAGTGCAGAATTAGCACATTTTGGCATATTGATTTCACTAGAACAAGTGAGAGAGAGAGAGAGAAGGAACTTTACCATACCTCTTGTATAATGCTGAATGCATCCTTCACAGCCAAAGGAATTATACCAGGTGACCTTTGATCCCCCTGAGAAAAAAGTTATATTTAGAAGCAGTACAAAAAATGTTAAATTGGGGAAGCAGATTAACAGAAGCAATTTCAGTGAGAAACTTTACATGCATTGTATGAGTCTTGCCACTGCTAGTCACTCCATATGCAAATATTGTACCTATGAAAAAGGAACAACCATGAAATCTGTCAGGGGCATAATTGTAAATTGTTTGTCAATGCTAAGTTTATGACGTGAAACGCAAGTATGATCAAACCAGATTGAAATAAGTAAATTACCATTTACCCCCTCCATGGTGCCACTGATGACATGCTGAGCAGCAACATCGTACACATGACGTGTTGTGGTAGTAGGTCCGAACACTCTATCTGTAAAATCAAAAGAAAAACTACATATTATCAGTTCAAATCATCTCAATATTTCCTCCAAGTTATTTCTTTTCTAAGTAGGAATAGTTGTGCGCTTAAGCAACAAAAAGAAAAAAGCTGTGTTGCTTAATCATCTACCGAAATTAGACTATCTACAAATTATAGAAATTGTACTGTACCATATGCATATGCCACTGATGGATTATTCTCACTACGCACAATGGTCTCTCCATCTGCGTACCATGCTATTTCTTCTCCCTGACGTATCTCCCTCGGGCTTCATTTGTTAAAAAAATAAGCGAAAGAGAAAAAAAGAGTAAGAACAAAAACAGAGAAGGCATCTCCGTGAGAAGCATCCCTAAGCTATGAGCCAAATTTCACTTCGGTTCATGCAATTATCAATCAGTAACGTTAGGTGCATTTGACATTAATTTTGGCTACTGGAGCTGATTTGCAACAATTTTTAGATTGAAAATGTAGGCACGAAAGTTGGTAAAGAAAATTGGATCTAAAATCAATAAATTAAGTTCAGCTTTCTTGGCTCAGACCAGCAACAATTTCCACCATTACACAAATGGAAAGGATAATTAATCCTTCGAGAAAAAAAAAAAAAAAAAAAAAAAAAAAAAAAAAAACCTGAGAGGTCGGAAGCGAACGGTGACGGTGACATTCTCTTTACACCCGTCCGAATCTAATTCAGCCACGTGGCCACTCTCAAGCGCAAAAAAATCCTGAGTTCTATTTTTCCCGAGCGAAGAAACGGGCGAGAACTGGCTGTCTAATGCCGCCGCGCTGACCGATGCTGTCGATGACGTCGGCGAGTTCGCTCGTTTCCCAGCTGACGTCAGCGAGTTTCTCCTCTGCTTCGACCCTGTCTGTGTAGACGACATTGAAGATCAAAACAAATGAGAGAAACTGAGAAAGAGGTTTTCCAATTAATGGATCGAGTTGTCTCGTAGCTGCATTGGGAGATCTAACGCTCAGTGTTTGTTTCTAGGGTTTCTCGCATCACTTTCTCTTATTTTTATTTTTATTTTTCTTTCTTCTCTTTCTGAGCTTCTGAGTGTGTGTTGTAAAGTCGTTTATTTTTTCTTGCCTTGGAAGCGATGCGAGTGGGATGCGATGCTAGAGAGAGAGGGATCCAGAAAGCACACTTTTCTCCAACTTTCTTTTTCATCCCACCTATTTTCTATTTTTATATTTAAAGTTTTCTAATTGCCTCGTCAAAAGCCGTTTTAAACGAAGATCTTTATGCATTAAAATTTCAAATAATAAAATATTCAAATCACATTCATAATTTTTGTTGTTCCTACAAAGTTATTAAAAACTATATTTAAGCATTTTCTCATTGTTAATGATCCAGGTTCCAACCAAACTATTAAATTTTAAATAGGACAATAATAATAATTAAATGAATTTTAGTAGGTTGTTCCTCTAGAGGTCTAAAAGAAATAAAGCTTGAACTAAATTATACAAAATACTAAGGGCTTATGTGCAAAATAGGATAACATAATGCATACGCTTTCGGCTTTTCCCACCAACGGGAGAGGGTGACAAACAGGGTAAAGCAAGAATACATTTCCTAAAGTAACTAAAATTTTGAGTTTAGATCCAGACCCTCAGATCTGTTCTGGCACGAAAATCGAAGGAGTCTTGTGCATTCTATCTCGGACAGGATTGATGTAATTCTGATCAGACGGTTCAGATATAAACACAAAATTTGAGTTACTTGAGAGAATCCGGACTCTTTTGTGGAGCGTATTTAGTACACCTTTGTTACCTCCACATGGATATCTCTTTAGACCAATACCATGCTCGCTAAAGGCTAAAGCAACGTCGCCACTGACGTTGGCAGTCAGGATTGATCGAATGATAAAACGGACGGTCGATATTCAACAAACGCACAAAAACCGGTAACTGAAAGGTTGCTGTGTTTGGTAGGGACCGGAGAGGTCAAGTCACATGACACCCGTGCACCCGCGGCACCATGAGAGAGGATCCTACTGTTGCTGCCAATCCACGTGGCAAGGACGACGTCAAAGACCACCTGCGTTGGCGTCGACGTGGCCGTTCTTGTTTTAGGAATAGTGCCGCGAGAAGATTTTGTTCTGATTGGATTATCATTAATTCATTCATTACCAAAGTTGAATTATGTTGTCAGAATTCCTACTTAACGATTAGCGATTTCTTTTATTATTTAACTAATCAAATATTATTTTGAAGCAATTTATTGAATATCATTTTAATTCAGTAATTGGAAACAATAAAATTTCGGTTTCACTGATTTGATTAGTGTTCAACTGAATCACGAAATATTGTTAAATTTTATATACGGTCTATTCGAATAATAAAAGGCATATTTATCGTTGAGATTAATTTTATTTGACCTGATATACTAGTGTACGATACTGATAGATTAATCCGCAAGCTTATGAAGTAATGTCTGTCAAGTAAGATACTAATAAGATGCTTGTTTTGGCGTGGGGCTAGGGTTTTGAAAACGGTCCGGGCCGGTTCAGACTCGGCCGGACCACGGTTCACACGGGTTGGACGGGTTACACGGTCCGGGTCCAGCGGGTTCAATTCTTGGGGGTCGGCCAAAACCCGTGCTTGTACCGTGGTCCAAATTAACACGGTCTGGTCCGGTCCAAGGTTTGGCGCTGGTCTAGCGCGATTCGGGGGCGAATCGGGCGCGGGTTCGAGGGGTTAGGCATGGTTCGGGTCCGGGTCAGCGCGGGTCTGGCGCAGGTCCGGGTGTTACGCGGGTCTAGCGCGGGTTGGGTTCGGTTCTACCCAGGGCGGTCCGGGTTTGGTCCGGTCCGACACGGGTCCACGAGTTCCCACGGTCCGGTTCTACACGGGTCTAGAGAAAAAAATCGAACCAAACCCGTGCTAGACCCGTCCCTAGCTTTGGTTCGGTCTGAATTTGGAGCACGGTCCAGGCCCGAACCACGGGTTGTCTGGTCCAATCCTGAACCGGCCGAGTTTTTTCAAACCACTACGTGGGGCTCGATTACTAAGAAATTGTTGGCGTCTCGATTAGAGATCTATGTGGCTTTCCTCATCCTCTTTTGTTTTATTTTTCTTTTTTAAACAACCGTACAAACTTTCAGTATGTTTTTTTTTTCTTCTATTCGTATGCTTTATCTATTCACACATTTATACATTTTATTACTGTCCATATAAAATTCAAATTCTTATTTTTTTAAGAACTCATATCATTATCAACTGCACTAATAACTTTTGTTTTTATTTTTCTGTAATAAATTGTATGCACAGTTTGTTTTTTTGGTTGACTATTACGTAGTTGGTTTAATTAGATTAGATTGATACATTACACAGAAGAAATTTTGACACCAGTAGGTTGGTATCTTAGGGCTTGTTCGGCTGCAGTGTGGGTTCGGGAATGGGTACGGAAAAACAAAATTTTTGAACTAAAAATTACTGTTCACGTGAGTGAATTTTTTTTTTCCCACATGAACAGTGATTTTTCCAGTACAGCCGAACAGGCCCTTATTATTGTAAAAATCCTATGGTATTTTAATCAAATCAGTGGATAATTCCTACTTATGTTACAAAAAAAAAAAAAAAGAACCGTGAAATCCATATTTTTCATCTCTGTGAGAGCTATTAATTTCATGTCTTACTCATACCTCATATTTTTATATGAGGGATCCAATTACACTTTTTTTTTTATACATCTTGACACTGTTTTTTTATAGGTCAATTTTGCGATTTCAAAATTCAAACAATCGATTCGAACCGTTCAACATGATCACCATATTAAAATGTGCTTGGAGATCAAATTTCACATTTTTTTGAATTTTTATACTATTTATTAAGATGGTTACAAAATCACTGTTTTTCAATGGTCTGAAAACAACGATTTTGTAACCATCTTAATGAATAGTAAAACAATTCAAAAAAATGTAAAATTTGATCTCCAAGCACATTTTAACATATCCATCATATTGAACGGTTTGGATCGACTATTTGGACTTTGAAAATGGTAGATGTCAAAATGTGTTAAAAAAAACGGTGTAATCCGATCCCTCCTCTTTTTTATATTTGTATAGTATGTATGTATGTATTACTATATTTAATTCTTACGTTATGTATGTATATGTAATTTGAGCTGGGTTCAAATGTCTCATTAATTCTATGTCTCACTCATACCTCATATTTTTATATTTGTTTTTAAAGTTCAAACAGTCGATCCAAATTGCTCAACATAACTTCATATTAAATGTACTTTGAGACTAAATATTATATTTCTTAAAAAATAATACTATTGTTTTAGATAGGTACAAAATCGCTAATTTTCAAAAGATTATGGACCATTCAAAAACAATTAATGATTATGTACCAATCTAAAAAATAGTAAAAAAGTTCTAAAAAAAATATAAAATTTCATCTCCAAGTACGTTTTAATACGGAGATCATGTTGAGCGGTTTGGATTGTTTGTTTGGACTTTGAAAATGAAGATAAGACAATTGAACCATGTTCATGTAATTTATGAATGAATTATTTGCAAAATCGAAAACATAATTGCCAAGGAAAAAATATTAATTTTATAGCCTATATACATGCAGTGAAACGGTGGAAGGTTGTTCTTACATACAACTGTATAATTAAGTGTGTGTGTGTGTGTATAACTAAGTTGTCAAATTATTTTTAGTGAGAGTGATTATTTGAAATTTACTTTTCAAATTAAAAATAAAAAAAATTCAAAATTAATATTAATATCATAGGCTTGTTTTAAGTTTTATAGATCCCCCTTCTAGTTTTATAGATTGCTCGCCTAACGTATTTTCTTGCAATTTGAGAATTGTTATTTATGAATCAAATGTTATAATATAACAACCGTTGGATGTTCCTATTATTTTTTTTTAGCGATTTTTCAGTATTATAATTCAATTAGTTTTTCCGTACAAGCATCGTTAATATAGTCTTAAATTTTGATTTAGTATTTATATCCGGTAAATAAATATAAACACTAATGTAACTTCAATATTGTTTTATCATAGAGGAGGGATCGGATTACACTGTTTTTTTTACACATTTTGGCACCTACCATTTTCAAAGTCCAAATAGTCGATCCAAACCGTTCAACATGATAGATATATTAAAATGTGCTTGGAGATCAAATTTTACATTTTTTTTGAATTTTTTTACTATTTATTAAGATGGTTACAAAATCGTTGTTTTCAGACCATTGAAAAGCAACAATTTAACCATCTTAATAAATAGTAAAAAAATTCAAAAAAAAAATGTAAAATTTGATCTCCAGGCACATTTTAATATGGTGATCATGTTGAACGGTTCGGATCGACTGTTTGGATTTTGAAATCGCAAAATTAACCTATAAAAAAACAGTGTCAAGATGTATAAAAAAAAAGATGTAATTGGATCCCTTCTCTTTATCATATATATGTACATGTTCCGCTTATATACCCCTCTTATTCTTTGAATTCACTGGCCAAATTTTTTGCTCCGCCAATGACCAAACAAAAAAAAGAAAAAAGAAAAAGATGGAGACACAAATAATGCACAAGTACATTTAACACCTATCACCAACAAAAGTACATCTGTACATGTAGACAGCAAGAACTAAGATAATTCAATTTATCATGTCAGACAAATCGAAAACAATAATGAACATCTTTCTGAAATTTGTTTCGAGAAAACAGAAAAATACTAATTAGATGGAATCAGTGAGCGATATATAACAGTTTGGCGTTGGCGAGAGGGAGAGAGGCAAGAAAGGAATAATTTATGGAACGGTCGTTATCCAACAGCGCTGCAGTTTGGTTATTCTCCTTTTTGAGAAAGGAGTAGGTCCGATGGGCATCGGACCTACTTTTAAGTTCAATTAACTCTAGCACCGTATGATTAGTACTAAATCTGTATACACGGAAATTGACACAGACTCACACGGATATTGATGCGAAGTGCACGAATCTTGATGCTGATCGGATGGTCATCACACCCATAGAACCAAAGTAGTCCGATGGGCATCGGACTACTCTGAATTCTTTTCGGAAATAAATCTGCTGCTCTTTTTCTCCGTACATGTTTTCTTTCCGGTGCCATTATCAGCTGTTCTGCTTGTCAGATTGTTGTAAATTGTCGCAATGCTATGCCTCTCCATAATTGCATCCCTCATTTTCCGACCGGACTTAGACCCCATTTATTTAATTTTGTTTTTTACTTTTTTAAGATATAGGTTGAAATTTAGCACTTGTTAAGATTTATTACATACTAAAATTTGAGCTCACCAAGAAAGTTGATGAACACAACTTCAAAAATCTACCATATTAACTTTAAATGACGAACTTAAACTGTTAAAACCGATATTTATTACGAGTGATGCGTGTACATGCAAAATTTTAAAAAACATTTAGTGCAAAGTCAAGCTTTAATAAAAATGTGTTGGATCTGATTGATCCACAATCTAATTACCCGTTTAGATTGGACTCATCAAAAATTTCAACTCATATTGGGTCTCGGATTCATCTAAGAAAAATAACAAAGTAATATTGACTGATCTGAACCCGACATCAACCGAACTCATTGACACTCCTACTGTATCTATTTTACTCACTAATGTATCATCTAACATACATATTACCAATTAAAAGGCGTATTTTTCTTGTATTTAAGCATGTGAATTTTAAGTTTTAAAGTCACACTGCAGCTTTAATTTTTCTTTATTTTATTTCTTGCATTTTTAAGATTTATATCATTCAATCTAAATTAGTTAACTTTCTTGTCAAAACAATGCTTTTATCCGCTCAAGTATTCAAATTACGTATATCGTGTAAAATATAGATATTTTATGAGAATTTCTTTCTAAAGTTACGAATGACTTCTCCAATGTAAAAAACCAAAATCACACGCATGCGGTATAACACAATTAATAGAGATGGACCACGTTTATTTTTTTAAATAAAAGAGTTTTGGTACACTCTAGTATTTTTTAAATGTTATTTTTGAAAAATGAAAATTGAATATGTGTCTCTTAAAGAAGAGACGGATTCGTACTATTGCACTAAACCAACGATCAGAGGTGAAAACGAAGTGAATAATATGATCCAAATTCTAAAATTAGATATGGATATCCGATATCCGAATATCCGTGCGGATGCAGATACAAATATATTTTTAAATTTTAATTTTTCGTATCATAATATTAGATATATATTATATAGTTTAATATATATTATGAAAATATTCATGTTATTCACCATTTTAATTAGATAAATATTGTAAACTTTGGTATTTTTAATATATTTATATTTTTTTTAATAAATAACCTATCCGATCCGATCCGTACCCATATCCATTTAATATCTAATATGTATTCATATCCGAAAAATAAAAACAGATACGAAAATGATTTTATAACTATCTGCTCCGTATCCAATCCATTTTCACCCCTAATTCATGAGAAAGACTATGATTAAAACTTCACACGAGATCATATTAATTTTATATATATTAGAAGTTTTTGTTTTTTTAGATGAGTAGAAAATCATTGTTTTTGAATGATCCAAAATCTTCTACGTTATTTTCTATCTATCTGAAAAAATAGTCCAAAATCTTCTACGTGATTTTCGAATCGACTGTATAGACTTTTAAAACAAAGATATAGTTGTAAAGTAAAACAAAATTCTTACCTCACAACTTACCATAGCCCATCTCAAATTAATATTTTAATTATGAATTAAAATATAAAATTTAGTTTAAACACTTGGTAGTACAGGAACTATTTTTTTTAACAAAAAAAAAAAGTAGCCATTCTCAATTATTTGCTAAAGTGGAAGTTTTATAGAGGCAATTAGCAGCTATTAATTTTTCTCTTTTATTTTTTGGTTTCCCCTTCTTTTGGGAAGATGGTTACAGCTTGCCGACGGTAGCTTTTAATGAACAATTTATGTATGACGTGGACCATCCGTTTAGTTTTGGATCGGTCCATGACTGTTAGGTTTTTGAATGGATTTGCAAGGCGTGGGAAATAGATCCAAAGTGCCAACGAAGGCTGGTCCTTTTCATTTACCCATGGCGTATTCTCTAATGCATCCAATATCATCCGAAATTTTTAATAATATTAAAAAATAATAATAAATTTCAAATTCTACACTCTGTTTAATTAACAAGATTTCGAAAAATGTCCAAACTATAATTTTATTTCACGGTTTCGGGCTAACTTTCCGCAAATTAAATCCACGGTTTTAGCCTCTCCAAAACCGCAAAACAAATCCATGGTTTCAGAAACCGAATTTTTTTTTGCGGTTTTATGTTTTTCTGATTTTTTTAATTAAACAAAAAATGTTATAATCTATTTATTTTTTGTATTGAAATATTAGAAATATTTTATATTTTTTTTTAAATTAGATAAAATACTATATAATTTGATTTATTAGAAAGACTACAATAAATAACCCGGATCAACATTTCTCAGGCTTGATTTTTTGCGGCGGTAAGAAAAATTAAAATATTTTTTTGTGTGTTATTGAAAAAAATAAAATGTTTTGAATCTGAGTTATTAATCCCGGTTCAAAAATCACTTCTATATTAGATTGAGGTCTTCGAATCGTAATTGATTATTAGATCGAATTTGTGGTTTGTAAATTGAAATTTTAGATCTTGAAAGTTAGAATTCTAATTAATTGTTAGATTGAATTTTTAAGTCTTAAAACCCTAATTAATTGGTACATTTATTTTTTTGGTCTTAGAACCATAATTGGTACATGAATTATTAATCCATTCCATTGACACTTGAATTAATTGGTACATGAATTATTAATCAACTTAATTATGTAGTTTCTTGTCTTAATTGGTACATTAATTATCTAGTATTTGATTATGTAATGGGTTTGAATCCGAGTAGCTATTTAAATCAGATTTAATAATTTTTGTCTTATCCTAATGAAAATTCTCAAGGCCACAGGAAGAGACGATAGGTACTTTCTTCCTCTTAATAATATTATTATGAGAAAAGGTTTTTGTACCCAACTTTCTTTACCCAATTTGTACCCAGCCTTATCCAAAGAGATTTAAACAGTCATTCTCCACTAATTAACTGCTGGTCAAACGGTCAAACTTTCCTTTATAAATAATCCCCGATCCAATCTATCTCTCCATTTTGAAATTTTCTTAATTCCTGATCTGTCTCACCTCCGTTTTTACTCTCAACTCTCACTTGTCGTGCTCTACCCATCTATGGCGATAGGAACGATGATGAAAAAAATTTCACGGTCACGTTTCCCGGCGACGCTACCAACTGGATCGCCACCACGCGCCAAAGAACCGCCACCGCATCTAGTAAGGCGACACGTATGAAGTCCCTTCTTCATCCCGATCTCCTTCTCTCTGCCTCTGTCTCGCTACCCCCTTTTAACTCTACAAATGACACCGATCCCATTCAAACAAGGTTCAGGCAGCTCAACGCTGGTGCGGGAGGCGGTGACACATGCCACCCTCGCCACGTCAGCACCAGCGACGGAACAGATCCAGGGGACAGAAGTCAGGTTCACTGTTGCTATTGTATTACGAGTAGGACAGATGGAGATTGAGTACAGATAGGGTAGTAGTTTCAAGTTTATCCTCTGTCCCAGTCCACGAGAAAAGCCCTTTCTTATGATAAATGTTCTAGAGTCTTTATTTCCAACCTGGTACTTTAATTACTAGTCTGCATTTATATGTGTTGCTCAGGATTTCGCTGTTCAGCGAAGTATAACTCATCCAAAGTTGATGCAGCCTCTATTCAGAGATGTGAATTTTGTATTTATCATACTTGTGATAAACAATTTAATCAATATTTTGTAGATCTATTTTAAGTAATTAATACTTGTGCTTTTATCGGTTATGTAGATCTGTTTTAATCATTTTCCTTTATTTGTTTTAGCTGGTGATTAACGAGATCTGATTTGTAATTACATCAAATTATGAAGATTGACGATATTCATCATTTTCGATTTGGATTGAAGGCCAGCATTGAAATCTAAATTCAGTGAGTTATTTACTGATTTTAATTTACAGGATTCATGTAATAGGTTTACAGGTTGTAATAATTAGTTTACAGGATTTATCTGTTAGGTTTAAAGGTTCTGTATAGAATTTTTTAGGATCTGTTTCATAGTTTGACAGTATATTACATGATCTATGCATTATATTTCTTTGTTTTATTTTACTGGATCTGTTTCACATTTTTCCAATATATATGCAAAAGCTTACAGCATATATGTAATAATTAGAGGATTTGTTTATCAGTGTTTCTGATTTAAATTTCCAGTATTTATCTAATAGGTTTATATGATTTATACAGTGTTTTACAGGATATATACAGTGTTTTACAGGATATATAGAAAATTTACATGATCTGTTTAACAGTTTTACTGATTTAAATTTCTAGTATTTATCTAATAGGTTTACATGATATATACAGTTTTTACAAGATGAATCAATTTTGAAGGTGATGTACATCATTTTATAGGATATACTTAACAGTTTTACATGATATAGCTATTATTTTACAGGATATATGTAATTGTTTTCACTGATCTCTTGTTATCTGAATGTCTGATTTTACATGATATATACAATTGTTTTACATGATGTAATATAGACAATTACAGTGGTTTTATGACATATTGTTATACTTCAGTATATATTTTTAACAGCATATATTCAATAGTTACATGATCTGTTTAACAGTGTTACTCATTTAAATTTGCAGTATTTATCTAATGGATTTACAAGATATATATTGTGTTTTACAGGATCTATGAAAAATTTACAGAATCTGTTTAACAGTTTTACTGATTTTAATTTCCAGTATTTATTCAATAGGTTTACATGATATATACATTGTTTTACAGGATCTATCAATCAGGTTTAAATGTTATGTACAGTATTTTATAGGATATACCCAACAGTTTTACAGGATATATGTTTTATTTTACAGGATATATGCATTGTATTGAAGTGTATTGTTTTTACATGATATGTTTAACAGTTTTATATGATATAAGTATTATTTTACAGGATATATATTTAACAATTGTTTCACATTATGTAATATACACAATTGTTTATTTTTATTTTGCAGGATGATATTTTGAAAGAACGTGTGGTTCTAGCGATGAAGCTTCTCACTCATCCAAATAACGTGCACTAGAGGGTTATGAAGTAACAAATTCCAATGTGTTTTATTGTATTGATCTTAGTGAACAGTTATTATTTGTAGTTGTTTGTGTTTACTACAGTTAGTTTATGCTTGTGAACAGTTATTTTTGTGACTAGTGAAATTGTATAGTTTGTATATGTTATTTTTATAGTTTCAGGTGTCAATTTTACAGTATTGAAGTTTTGTAGTTCATATTTGTTAGTTTTATAGTTTACATCTGCTAATTTTACAGTATTGAAGTCTTATTTTACATGATATAGATCCACATATAAATATTAATAATTGAAAAAAAATGACGAATTTTTTTCTAAAATTTAAAAAATTAAAAAAATTAAAAAAATTGAAAAAAATGACGAATCTTCTAGAAGCTCGAAGTACAGCCAGAAGTACAGTTAGTTTTCAAGTTGCTAACAGTTTTCAACTAATTTGGGACCACCTGGGTTGTTAGAATTTTGAACTAGGTATTATGCATGATTTGTTGTTGAAGTTACAGTATTGATTACAGAGTTTTACAGTATTCGCGCAAGTCAAATGACAGTTTTGGAAGTGGTTTGTTTTTCAAATCTTCTAGAAGCTGGAAGTACAGTTAGTTTTCAAGTTGCTAACAGTTTTCAACTAACTTGGGACCACCTGGGTTATTAGAATTTTGAACTAGGTATTATGTATGATTTGTTGTTGAAGTTACAGTATTGATTATAGAGTTTTACAGTATTCGCGCAAGTCAAACGACAGTTTTTTTGGGTAAAAATTGGGTACAACTCCTTGGGTACAATTAGTCGGACCCTATTATTATATTATTTTCAAATATTTTAGTAAATTATTCAAGTGACTTCAACTTTGAAACTTTACTTATCTTTTCTTTCCAAATATAACATTAACTTCATTTTTTCTCCAATACAGAAGGAAAATAAAGAAATTTATGAACGAGACCCTCAAATGCATTCATAACTTTATTCTAAAAGGAGGGCCTCAAATGGAGAAATACTATTAAAACTTTTTTACTTCAACTTCAAGTATGTAAATACTAAAATTATTAATACTTACTCTATTAAAAAATATCTTATTAAAACTTTTTTCTTTGTATGTGTTTGATATTCACAATTTAAAAGTAAGTCTCTGCTTCTGATGATAGTTGCAAGTAGAGTGGGAAAAATGGCATGCCGGAGCCGACTCTGTCACAGAACAACATGCGTATCAGTTATGTGCCGTGACTCGCGTGTCCCGTGCCGTGACCATTCACGTACCGTGTTCATCTTTTGAAACTTTGGCACAACACGACACGGCACGTGAAAGATTTAGTCACGGCACGACACGACACGTAGTCACGCGAGTCACGTGTAATTAGGACCATTAGATATTGATTTAATGGTGAATTTTGAATAAACTAACCTAAATTATGATTAAATGGTCACACGAGTCACGCGAGTCACGTATGATCACAGCACGTTTAGGCACAACGTGACTCGCATGGCGTGACCATTCGCGTGCCGTGACCACCTCTTGACATTTTGGTCATGACATGGTACGACGTATGAAAAATTAACTTGGTCATGGCACGGCACGAGATCAAAGCCACGGCGTGTTAATTACGTCACGGCACATTTTTTCCACTCTAGTTGCAAGTGTTGAAAATTGACTCAATCCTGCTTAATTAATGTTTATGGAACCAACTTGCAACAGTTAGCATGAAATAACAGTTGTCAATGTATTTTATGAAATCGAAGGATAATTATTAAATTTTTTGATTGACTTGATTTTAGTAGGTTTCCAAACTAATAAAAAGCTCCCCATAATAAAAAGTTCCACATAGTAATTGTTTGCATAATTCTTTGATTCAATCTTTATAATTTAGCATGCACCATGTTCCGAATTTTTTTTTAGCTACCACATCATAAAATCAAAACTAAATGATTACCACCGGTCCAAGCTATTTTCAATCCTACCACCCACGCGGATCCAGTTCGCACACCGCAATGAGTTAGTGCGCGGACTGGGTTGGTGCACCAACTGGATTAGAGCATCAACTGTTCCGAAATTTTTACTGCTCTTCAGTGCGTTTCACCCCGTTTGAGCACCAATTTTGGTGCGCCAATCCAGTCCGCGCACCACCCCAATTTGATGTGCGAACTGGATTCGCGTGGATAGTAGGATTAAAAATAGCTTGGACTAGATAATAATAATTTAATTTCTGTTTTTTATTGTGGTAACTAAAAATTTCCGGCACCATGTTTTCTCCATACAAACATACCTCAAGCAAATAAGTGATTCTTGATGATTTTTATACACATGTAAAGTTGAATTTATTTATCTTTTAACATGTGATGATTGTTGAAGTCCCCAAACAATCATACGATTAACAATAACTTTGACAAAAACACTTGAAAGATTTATCGCTTTTGATCTCCACGCCTAAACACCGGTGCTCTCAATTCCCTAGTCAGTAGTCACCGCCGACACCACTCAGAAAGGAATAGGGAATATTGTCCCTCAGAAAGGATAAATTATTATTCAGGGAATACTAATTGCTAATTATAAGCATGTCCCCTCTCTTACTTCAAATCCAAGCATACGTCAAGGCCGCGGCCAGATCAATTGAAAATATTTATAATTTAATACGGAATGCAGTTCTTCTGTGGCGCCAGCCTCTGTGCCAATTAAAGTGATACAGTCAAAAATCTTTTAGGCAGAGAAGGAAACACGTATAATAGCTATATTTGACTATGTAGTTTCCATATCTGAAAAAGTATATACGTGTTTAAGTATTTCAATTACCATTGTAACATATAATATTATTTATTTTTGTGAAAAGTCAAGTTCAAAACTAACATCTGAATAACATTTGAATAATTCTTGTTTTTGAATAAATATGTGTTGAAAATATTAGAAGCGCAGTTATTGCTTCAGATATATTGATTCTATTGAATGTTTAATGGTGAATTAATTAGATGATTTATAATCTTTGACAGAGAAAAAAAAATATCACGACCAAATGACCAATTATCCAAAACTTTCACCAGTTGTGGGTCATTTGCGCCATATAAGATCTCAGCTTTACGGGTCAGAAATTTAATTATAATCATATAAAACCGCTCGAGAAGTACTGGATTATTTTCTCAAGTTTTAATATTAGTTAGGTAAGATCTTATTAGTTGACGGTATACACACAACTACTTGATTAATTAGGGAAAGCCTTCAAATTAATTTATTAATGATGCGATGAATTAATTAAGCAAGAAATCATCGCCAGTTAGGTTGGTTGAGTGTCGTTCGTGCATGGTTAGCTGTAGCTTAATTAAGCAATAAAGCTTTTTCTCTTTTTTTGTAAGGATATCAACAGAGATGTTTTGACTTCACGCAGTACCCCTTGTTTACTTGATTTCTTTTTTCTTATCATAAGAGATTGTGCTTAGGGCTATAAACGGATATGGATATCCCTCCGGATATCCGCTCCGAATCCGCTTATTATCCGAATCCGAATTTAAACGTATACGGATATCACGGATACGGATATTTTTTGCATAGGAAAATTTAACCCGGATACGAATACGGATAATTCTTTGAAAGTATAAACGGAGCGGATATCCGCACTATTATGATCCGAAATTTCAACTTCTCTGTTTCGCTGTAACTTGACTTTCAGTGGTTAATATTCCCTAACTCCTCTCCATTTCTTTACCTTTTTTTAATTTACTTTTGTTTTTCTTAATTGTTTTTAATTTAGTATTTGTACTTAAAGTTCATATGACTCAATTATCCGACAATTATTCGTTTCGTAACCGTATTCGAATCCGTATCCGTAGATTATCCGCTCCGTATTCGTATATGTTAAAAACGGATTTAGTTTTGAATTTTGATATCCGTTTACTATCCGTATCCGTATCTGCTCATTGAAAAACGGATACAGATTTGATATCAGCATTATCTGCTCCGAATCCGCTCTGTTTACACCCCTAATTGTGCTGTATATTCACTCTGCTGTATAGTGAGCTATTGGCTATTGCAGATATTTTGCTCACCGTCCAACTGATGGAGGGCAATTTTGTCCAACAAATTTTTTTGGTAAGTTCCAATAATCCAATCGTGCATGGTAAGGTGATGATAATAACATAATTATTTTTGTTATTAACACAACAACTTTAAATGTGGCTCCGAGTCCAGCCAAATATTTTTTATTAGTTATTTTCTTTATATATTATTCATTTTTATTTTTCATAACTAAATTGTCTTTCTAAACCACTTCTTTTCATAAAGAATAGAAAAAGAAAATATTTGTTCTCCTTCAATATTGCAAATTATTTTTTATGAATTATATACTCTTGTGAAATTTAAAAATATTATAATTAAGACTATTGTGGGACCATCAACAGAGACGATTGTGGGATCATCAAAAGCTCTATTAATGATTGAAATATTCAAAGATCTGGTGATGATGATTTAAATTAGTATAAAATATATTTCGTTTATTTTATAAACCATTTTTTTAAGAAATAGAGAGTGACATTGATTAAACGTATGAGCGAGAAGCTTTTCAGAGGAACAATTAAGAAAGATTAAAATTTATCTACAAATTAAAAAAAAGGTGGATAATTTTATGTTAATATCAGAGTCATCCGTGAAAACACTCGAGGTAATTGCAAGTGTAATTATCCAAGAATAAGTTGGGACAATATTTTTTTTTTTTCAAAAGTCATATATTGCACTAACCTAAAAGTTTTTTTAGTCATTGAACTTGGAATAATTAACTAAACTTCATGTTTTCTTCAAATTTAGTCATTTATAATTATTACCATCTGATTTATTTTTATTTTGACAAAAGTGGGTGAAACCCACCAGTTTCATTATGAAATTAATATCCAGTTTTACAATAATGAACGGTACACACTAAGTACCAGTCAGCATAGAAAGTAATTACAAAGTTTCATATGTATCAGACAAGCTTGGATCCAAAATATATAAAGCAGCTAGAAAGTTTGCTGGGGAGAAACTAAGTGAATATGAGTGAGTCTATGGTGCTATGCATAGCACGGATGGCTAGTGTACTACGGCTCAATATGGTATTTTTTAAAATCCTAATGGTTGATCCGACCGTTCAATGTGATAACCATATGAATATGTACTTGCAAACTAAATTTTATATTTTTTCGAATTTTTTTACTATTTTTTCAGATAGGTAGAATTTTGATGGTCCAGAATTTTCAAAAAACACTGATTTTTCTACCTATCTGAAAAAATAGTAAAAAAATTCGAAAAAATATAAAATTTAGTTTGCAAGTACATATTCATATGGATATCACATTGAACGGTCGGATCGACCGTTAGGATTTTAAAAAGTACCATACTGAGCCATAGTACACTAGCCATTGGTGCTATGCATAGCACCATAGCCTCACTCAGTGAATATTATAAACTTGCAAAAAACAGTACAATAGTATGTTTCAGACATCACATTTGGATCAAGCCAAACTACCCAAAGGGTAGCAGCCTTAATGAGTTCATATGACTCAATTATCCGACAATTATTCGTTTCGTAACCGTATTCGAATCCGTATCCGTAGATTATCCGCTCCGAATTTGTATATGTTAAAAACGGATTTAGTTTTGAATTTTGATATCTGTTTACTATCCGTATCCGCTCATTGAAAAACGGATACGAATTTGATATCAGCATTATCTGCTCCGAATCCGCTCTGTTTACACCCCTAATTGTGCTGTATAGTGAGCTATTGGCTATTGCAGATATTTTGCTCACCGTCCAACTGATGGAGGGCAATTTTGTCCAACAAATTTTTTTGGTAAGTTCCAATAATCCAATCTGCCCAAAACAGCACCCCTTCCAAAAAAATGCTGGGGACGACTCTCTCTTTATTGCATCGTGCATGGTAAGGTGATGATAATAACATAATTATTTTTGTTATTAACACAACAACTTTAAATGTGGCTCCGAGTCCAGCCAAATATTTTTTATTAGTTTTTTTCTTTATATATTATTCATTTTTATTTTTCATAACTAAATTGTCTTTCTAAACCACTTCTTTTCATAAAGAATAGAAAAAGAAAATATTTGTTCTCCTTCAATATTGCAAATTATTTTTTATGAATTATATACTCTTGTGAAATTTAAAAATATTATAATTAAGACTATTGTGGGACCATCAACAGAGACGATTGTGGGATCATCAAAAGCTCTATTAATGATTGAAATATTCAAAGATCTGGTGATGATGATTTAAATTAGTATAAAATATATTTCGTTTATTTTATAAACCATTTTTTTAAGAAATAGAGAGTGACATTGATTAAACGTATGAACGAGAAGCTTTTCAGAGGTACAATTAAGAAAGATTAAAATTTATCTACAAATTAAAAAAAAGGTGGACAATTTTATATTAATATCAGAGTCATCCGTGAAAACACTCGAGGTAATTGCAAGTGTAATTATCCAAGAATAAGTTGGGACAATATTTTTTTTTTCAAAAGTCATATATTGCACTAACTTTAAAGTTTTTTTAGGAGGAGGGATCCTATTACACCTTTTTTGGTGACACATCATGACACCGTTTTTTATATAAGTCAATTTTGCGATTTCAAAATCCAAACAGCCGATCCGAACCGTTCAACATGATCACCATATTAAAATGTGCTTGGAGATCAAATTTTACATTTTTTTGAATTTTTTTTACTATTTATTAAGATGGTTACAAAATCGCTGTTTTTCAATGGTCTGAAAACAACGATTTTTGTAATCATCTTAATAAATAGCAAAAAAATTCAAAAAAATGTAAAATTTGATCTCCAAGCACATTTTAATATATCCATCATGTTGAACGGTTTAAATCGACTATTTGGACTTTAAAAATGGTAGGTGTCAAAGTGTGTCACCAAAAAAATGTAATTGGATCCCTCCTCTTTTTTTAGTCATTGAACTTGGAATAATTAACTAAACTTCATGTTTTCTTCAAATTTAGTCATTTATAATTATTACCATCTGATTTATTTTTATTTTGACAAAAGTGGATGAAACTCACCAGTTTCATTATGAAATTAATATCCAGTTTTACAATAATGAACGGTACACACTAAGTACCAGTCAGCATAGAAAGTAATTACAAAGTTTCATATGTATCAGACAAGCTTGGATCCAAAATATATAAAGCAGCTAGAAAGTTTGCTGGGGAGAAACTAAGTGAATATTATAAACTTGCAAAAAACAGTACAATAGTATGTTTCAGACATCACATTTGGATCAAAGGGAAACAAAGATCTCTCTGATCTCTTTGATTCACTACTGGACAGGTGTGATTAAAAGACAAGCTAGAGAATTGATTCCTTATTGGCTGCCTACTGATGTTGATGAAATTCCTCTCCAAGTTTGGGATCCTCAGGATTTGCAGATTGTGTCATACCAGGAGCAGGCCATTGTCCTTTACCAGGCACCAGAAGAAGAAGACTCTACTGATTAGATACAAGAATTAAGTTGTGTTATGTTAATTAGCTAGTTTCCAGACTATGTTAGTTACATCTTTTGTTGCTCTATGGTTGGACATTTCTAGCTATTACTTTAGTTTAGTTTGTTTTTAGCATATGCTGAATGTTTCTTTTGTTGTATCATACTTTGTTATTTCTTTTAGTTTCAGTAAAATGAAACAGGCTGTTATGCCTTTTATCAAAAAAAGAAGAAGAGGGAAGCAGAGAAATCACTTTGAGAATGAGGCTCATTAGGAGTTCATACACTGAGACATAATCAAAGAAAGGGACTAAACCACCAGCCTCATCAATGGCTCAGATTTCCTCTATCACTTGGAGGTGCTCCTCTAAATCTGACCCCTCTAAACCAAGAGTAGAGTCCTCATCGTTCTCGGACTGAGAGCTTCCACTTTTGAGGGTATCTAAGTCTGATAGGATAACATACTGCCTTTTTGATGCAAAGTAGAAGTGTCAAAAGGTAAAACAATAGTTAGTTTAAAGTAAAAATTATCTTGTTTAAATTTTTACGTGAATAAGATTAAAGCAATAATATTAGAGGCCAATTGGTAGGCTAATTTAGGGGAAAATCATTAAAACATTCTCAGTTTCTCTCAAGCCAAACTACCCAAATGGTAGCAGCCTTAATGAGTTCAATCAATAAAGAGTCCTTTAAAGAAATCCTGCTTCAAGAAGCTATAGGTCCTTAATGGTTTCACAATTGTAATAAAATTCATTATGGGAAGCAATGCAAGATCATAAAGAAGTAATTAAATGGCAGGTCACAAAAAGATGGTTCAATGTTTTTGATTGGCCACAAAATAGACATCTTACATCCCTTGTCCGACCACTTTTACTAAGGTTTGTCTTGGTCAAGACTTTATGTTTTTTAACCAACCATAAATTTTATTTTATTTTATAAGGAATATGTGAAAACCAAATAGTATCAAAGTTAGTGTTGCTAATGCCACCATATTCTAACCAGACATATAAAGAATGGACAGTAAATGAACCATTAGATGTTCATCTCCAAAAGATTTCGTGAGGGTGTACCATCTGATTTATAAATGAAAGAAATAATCTCAAAACAAATTAAGAGGAATAGGGATTATAGGGGTCTCAATCTGACTCGGACAGAGCAATTTCAACTGATTTCTATTAATTGTTTTGGTCATAACATTTTCATTACAAATCCAATTGATATGATTTCTAATGCTTTGGAAAATGAACACGAGATATACAACTTATATATTTTGCACTTTTTGAAATTTGAAGTCTTTCATGATCTAAATTTATTTGTAACCGACTGTTATTCAATAAGTCTGTCAAGAGTAGTCATCTAGAAGGTGAGTTGTTTAATCCTCATGCTATTTTTAGAAGTCTAATTATTCTATTGTATTTGTTTCTTATATAATTTAAGATAATTAGAAGTAGTTAGTCCATCATTTTCATCAGGGGTGGATCTACATTCACCCGTACGGGTGCTAAGCCACCCTATAATTTTAATATTTTAGTTATGTATATTGAAATTTAATTGAATTTTACTTTTTTAGAACTTTTTATATAGGCCAGCCCCCCTCATGAAATATCACATGTTTACTTGTAATCTAGTAGTTAGAGCTTACTTTGTGATTGTAGAGAGCTAGGGTTCAATTTCCACCAATAACATATATATTGTTCATTTTAAATTTTAGCACCCCTATCATGAATTTCTAGTTCCGCACCTGATTTTCATTTCATGTGTTTTTTTAAAACAGTGGGTTGTTAATTTTAGAAAATATGTTAGTGGTGTAGTAGCACTAGATGTTAATTAGATGTGTTAATATTAGTGAACTCCTTTATATATGTACATGTATTTTGTACTAATTAAAAAGGACAAAAATGTTATAGTTGAACTGGACAAATATAAAGTTAATTAATTAAAAAATTTTTTTTAGGTCTTGATATGTGGGAGAGATCGATGATGACCTTGATAAATTAAATTAAAGCATTTACTTTGAATTTGCATATAGTGCATTGGAGAACAAATTCATATTATTGTGGCAGAATTTCATGGAATTATATAAATTCAGATATGATTATTGCTTAAGCAGTTTGTTTGTTAGATGAATTCACTGTAATATAAATTAATATTATAGGCATTTATAACGTTCAGTGACTGAAAATACGCTTCGTGGATGTCGCATATTTGAAATTTTGAAAAACTTCCGTAGATATTTATAACGTTCAATGACTGAAAATACGCTTTGTGGAGGTCGCATATTTGAAATTTTGAAGAACTTCTGTAGATATTTAAAGTTAATTAGCTTGAATTAATCTTCATCTAAAAAAATAATTTAAAGTATTGTAATAAAAACATATTTAATATGAAACTATTGGCCTCCAAAGAAATTTACCTAATTGAATATGAAACTATTTAATATGAAACCATGCGATGCAAATTTCAAGTATTTGCGGGACCTAATTGAAATTCTAAAAAATCAGGGACCAAATCCAAAAATTGTTCATAGTTGATACTATAATACATTAGGAACAAATTGTACATTTTATGTCTTAGAAATATTATTTTAATTACCCTTAACAAAAGTTATGTATGAAACGTCTTCATTACCGGTTAGAAGCAACATCAATAGCAGTATCACGGACAGTGGTATAATTAAATACACTTCATGTATAAATCTAAATTATTACATATGCTTATTTAGCTAAACGTCACAGATAAGATTCCAGTAGTCCACTAAACAAAATATATTGCTTTCAGTTGTGCTGAATTCAGAGTAGGTCCGATGGGCATCAGACCTACCTTGGTTTGGTGGGTGTGGTGATCATCCGATCAGCATCAAGATTAGTGCATTCCGCATCAAAATCCGTACAAGTCTGTATTAATTTCCGTGCACACAAATTTAATATTAATCGTACGGTGTTAGAATTAATTGAACTTAAAAGTAGGTCCGATGCCCATCGGACCTACTCCTATCTCAGTTGTGCTATATTTGTCCAATTAAATTTTGAACCAGACAAAATTTATTAGCATCCCCTACCTATAGAGAACTTATTTCCTTCCTATCTTTTTGTTTGCTATGCTAAAAAAGTCGCGCATGAACCAACCACAATTCACATGTATACCGTTGCCCGTTGGACTAGATTTTAATTAATTTTTAAAATTCCGTACAAATCTTATTTTATTATGGGCCGAATTATATTTAATTGAAATCCAGGCCCTTGTTATTTATTATTTTTTTTTTAAAAAACTTTTTGTAGCCCATGTATATTTATCAGAAACCGGTTACAAATATCCTAGCTACTATCGAGTTTTAGTCCAGTGCGGTACCTTACTTAGGGGCGAAGTCAGACTTTTGAACTATGGAGGTCAATTATATTAAATTTTCATACTAAAAATTAGAATCAATTTACAATATTCATGACATTTTATTCTAAAGTATACAGAAAATCATACATAAATATAAAAAAAGAAAATTAAATGGATACATAAATACAAAAAAAGAAAATTAAATGGGATCAATTAACCCCATTCAATGTATATAAGTCCTCACCTGACCCTACCTAGTAAAATGAGATCTGCATCGTACTTTTAAACCCGGCATGAATGGAATTCACATCACCTCAGGTTAGCTGACTGAAGACAATTACGATCGGAGGGTTCTTTTAACATGGCACGAATCTCAAAACATACCTCCTACAGTCTCCATAGGCACCGGATTAAAGTTTGGCCCAAATAGGTTTAATTTGGACCGTACGTTTCAATTTGCTTGAGTCAGGTACCTGGGAGGATACGGATCCGCATGAATGGCTCCCCTATAATCTAAATAGGTACATAATTCGGCTCATTCTACCCAGTGCGGTATCTCAGAGGATATTCACCCGCTACTATCAACCTATTTAAACATCAAAAGTAAATCCACTAAAAACCTCTGCATCCTTAATAACTAACTACTAAATCCAGCTTACTGAGCCATTTGTTGGGCAGTAACAAGGTTTCAATGAACATCGCTAGCAAGGGGGGCCTTTTATTAGCTCACATGCATATATTATAATGGGCCGGATTCTCACTGGGTTTATTTTATTAATGGGTTGATTTCTCGCTAAAATAGGAATATCTGTGTTGAGTATGAGTGAGGCTATGGTGCTATGCATAGCACGGATGGCTAGTGTACTACGGCTCAATATGGTACTTTTTAAAATCCTAATGGTCGATCCGACCGTTCAATGTGATAACCATATGAATATGTACTTGCAAACTAAATTTTATATTTTTTCGAATTTTTTTACTATTTTATCAGATAGGTAAAATTTTGATGGTCCAGAATTTTCAAAAAACACTGATTTTTCTACCTATCTGAAAAAATAGTAAAAAAATTCGAAAAAATATAAAATTTAGTTTGCAAGTACATATTCATATGGATATCACATTGAACGGTCGGATCGACCGTTAGGATTTTAAAAAGTACCATATTGAGCCGTAGTACACTAGCTATTGGTGCTATGCACAGCACCATAGCCTCACTCGTTGAGTATTATCTAGATTCTAGACAGTACGATACCAATAGTTATCGCGCCAAAAGTAGCAATGGATAAGGTTACATGCTTTGTTTTTTCAGCTCACATCACTTGCATTTCCATTTTGTTTATCTCTGTTTTCTACATTTTTGGTATTTACTTCTTTTTCTTTTTGTGTACTGTGCTGGATGCAATGTTTAGAATGAAATGAGCACAAAGTGTTTGCTGAAATGCCTACGTGGTTTGATCCTTGTAGTGGAAGAACAGTCGAGAGAAGTGGAGGCGGGGCGAAGCGAGACCACTCTTGCCAGTAGTAGGTGCGAGCTATATGCATGTAGAAGTAAATGCTTGCGGCATAAGAATGGTTACAGGTTTTGCATTTCAAAAAATCAAGGGAAGGATTATTCATGCATTTGTACTTACAACTGCTCATTATAAGCTGATATAGCTAGTTTGTCTCATCACATTTTTTGTTTCGAAATGTATAGTGCCAAAGTGATTAATTAATTAATTAATTATACAGTATAATAATGGATCAAACTAGTGTCAAGTTTGTTTTTATGTGATAGTGGGACCTAGATGCAAAATCAGCTATGACATGTATGTAGTGGCATTTATTTTCTTGTTTCCTTTTAACTTTTCTTGTGTTTGACCTGACCATGTTCCCGGACCATAATTTGATTTCTCAAATTTTTCCCCATAATTTCTACTGTATTGATCGCTGTTTAGTTTTAACATTTAGTAGCTGTCCTGAGAAAAGAATAGAGAAGGAGAAACTTGATTTGCATTCTATTAGATTGGACTACCGAGGAATTCAAGCTCCATTTGTAAGTTGTAACATCTCTTGACTATGTAGGAAATTAGAATAAGAACAAAATTTAACAGATTTCAGACATAATAATCTACTATAATTATCAAAGGGGTTGGTTAGCACAACTCTAAAAAACTATCGGATTAACTTCGAAATACGAATCCAAACTGTTGAAATCCATGTACTTCGTGAGTGATGCATGTACATACAAAAATTTTAAAGTTTCGAATTCATTTAGTACATGGTCAAGTGGTCAAACAAATGATGAAAAATGAATACATAAAACAATTTAAAATATAACTTATAAAATGTTCAGTGTTTTGACCGCTTGACCATGTGCTAAATAAATTCGAAACTTTAAAAATTTTGCATGTACATGCATCACTCACAAAGTACATGGATTTTAACGGTTTGGATTCATAGTTCGAAGTCAATCCGATAGCCTTTTGGAGGTGTGCTCACTAACCCCTCTTGGTGAGCACATCACACCCTAGTTTTGCTCATGTAATATTATATAACATGTCCCTGATGCAATAGCTTAACTGGACATTAGAGCCACTGTACAAAATTTATATCTTTAGCTACCTTTACATTATTTCAACCTTTTAACTTGTTTCTTCTTGTCTTTCCTTGTTGTTTTTTTAGTTGAGGTATAATACCAAACAGTGGATCCCTTTATACTTACTGGTATACTTACTGGTATGGGGTCAGTACCTATGAAACTTTAAATAACTGGCATGGATTTGCCTCATTTGAAATATACATGCATGACTGGAATATTGTTACAGTCGAAACAACAATCTTGTCAGAACTGATGCACAAATTGTACACAGTTAGAACTTAAAAACACTGAATGAAGTAGCCCATATATATAACTTGAGTCTTTGTGGACAAAAATTTATTAGCTGCACATATATTCTATGTTTAGTGTATAAAGCAAATTTGTACCCTTTATAGTACTGTTAAGTGCAAAATGACGAGCTGTTACTTTCTGGACTAAATGCGGATTCTATATGGCCAAATACACATACGGCTTATCGTGTGGCGGATCGGCAACAGGCATTCATATTTAAATTAAAGTTACAAAAAATTGAGACTACAAATTGTGAACATGTATAGGTCCCACGGGGGTTGTCAATGGTACACTCTTATCCATTAATTACCCGACCCGTATTATATTCGATAAGATGGATATGGGTAAGATTTTTTTTCGTTAGCTTATTGGATACGGGTAAGGATAATTTTTTTTTTGTCATAACAGGTAATTAAGGGTATCTGTAAAGACTATTTCGTACCCGTTATCCTTATAGGTAATTTATTAAAAGTAAAATTATAATACCACATATATATATAAATATATATTTATATGGGGATGATGATATAGTTTTATTTATGATCCATATATATCTATTCAATGACACTCTTTTATCTATTTTTCCGACCCATACTGTATTTGATAAGACAAGTACGAGTAAGGTTTCTTTTCTTTAGATTATCGGGTACTGGTAAGGATAAAAATTTTCTGTTAACTTAATGGATACGGGCATAAAATGCTTCCACCCGACCCATTTTGTACCCGTTGACACCCCTCTAGGTCCCACATATCAGTAATCACAGTATGTACCGGTAACAGAGGTTTAGATCGGCCTCATTGGGCATGTCAGGTACAACAGCTGGAGGTTTTCTCAGATTCTGTATGCATATATAACGAAATAAGGCTGGCACATGCAACATGTGAAGTTGAGAGAATGGGGAACAGATTTCTCCAATGTACAGTACGAAATGGAGAGTAGTAGCAGTAGCATTGACAAACACATATGGTGTGGTACAGAGAGTAGTAGCCCGAATTTAGAGGTGTTAAGGAGCCATTCAGTGACCTGTAACTATCTATCACTTTGCTATTGCAATTATGATATCTTTGATTTTTTTTCTCCTCTAATATTTTTCTCCATTTACAACAAGAAATGGAGAAGAAGGCTCTTATACTTTTGGGAGTAATTAACCAGCATATTACAGTATTATTTTTTTAACTTAATAAAAACAACATATTCTGCATATGCTCTCTTATTATTTCAGGTGTATTATAACATGAAGAAAATTAATCAAAGAGGTTAACCTATTTATTAAATTTGGAAAGGTAGTCTTAATTTCTCTCGGAAATGGAGAGGAAGTTTGAGTGAAATATTGATGTCATGTAGCAAGCATCTTCCACTAGGATTTGAGAAACCATACATAATTAAAATACAACATTCATTTGATTCATACTTCACAAACTTACAATAATTTATTGATTCATTTTGTCCTTACTGTGTAGAAAGTGCCACCTGCTATCATTGCATGATTTTGTTTTGCCTATGTATAAATTAATTTTTTAAAATAATTATTCTGAGAACTGAAAACCAGTTAGTTTAGTTAGAGACTATGTGTACTTGAAATCTGAGAAAAGTCTGTCTCAATCTACAAAGCAACAGATCACAATAATGGGATAAATTAATGAAAAACACACAAGTTATCCAACAAAACAAACACTGTAATTAGTAATTCCTTGTTGTCATTTGGAACTAATATTGTTAATTAGTACTAGAATATAAATATTTATAGCTCAACTAACAACAATCTTATAACAAAGTAATGATAAATTTAGATAACATTACTTTTATACAAGTTTTGTGGGTGTTAAGTTTGATCTATCATATATAGATCATTAATTTAAAATGTTGGCAACAAATCTTTTTCGAGCAAAATTATTTTATAACATTTAGAAAGTTTTTTTTTTCGTAACTTGAATTTCTAGCAACAACAGTACTACCAGCACACTAATATCTCCCATAACATTGAAAGAACATAAGAAAAGGGCATTTTTCTTAGGATGTAACTAAAATTTACTATATAACACAAAACTGGTCTATATGAAGTTTGGTTGACTAAAATTTTAATTTGGATAAATTATGCGCGCCTTTCTGATTAGCTTTTCGTATATATATATATTCGTTGCTACATAGATATATATATATAGTGACATGCACCATGATTCTACTAGTTTTATTTTATTTTTTTATTGAGAAGTGATATGATTTGGATAAATGTTCATTGACTCTATAGAGAAATTTTTGATATATTGCAAAGTTTAATGACCTCTTAAGAAATTTAATTACCCAGCACAAAAGAGAAAAGCTTGAAACATGTATTACACAACTTCAGTTAGCATGTGATATTTACAAAAGAAATGCATTACGAATCAAATTTGCTATGTTACTAATATCGTACCCTTTTGGTTATATTAAAAAAAGAAAAAAAAAGGACAAGAAATATTAATTCTGAGACCATGAAGAAGGAAATATATATAAACGGAAAACATTTACAAAATGGAACCAATATTTCTTTTTTTTTTTAAAAGCTTGGTAGAGACTACCAAGACGAAAATGTAGAGAAAAAAAATGTAACCAATATTTCAAAATCTTAACTTGTTATATGTAGAGAAATTTTTTCCAGAAAGTACAAGTTCTCTGGCAAATTAACCATATGAAATGTACCAGTACATTCTTTGACTGACAAGTCTAGAATGGTTACACTTAATATAATGCCTGAGAAATCAGCCATTATTTCAAATTCTAGTGCAAAAATTACGCTAAATTTATATTTAATTTTCAACCTATGTGCTACTGTTGAACTTTTCAGCTGGCTTCTTCAAAAGAAATTTAATTTAAAGACATGCAGAGAAATATAAAAGACGATTCTGATCACGTAATGAAAAAAGAAAATACCCGTTGTGTAAAAATTGTTATCTCAATTTGTCAGAAAAATTAAGTAAAGAAAACTGAAAAACTCTGGGTGAGTTCTTGGTTAATTAAACATATCAGCATTTCATATGAAATTAACAAGAGGGGTTATTAATTATGTTAAATGATAATTACACATCTTCTGGTGTACATATATTCACACTTGATGGACATGACCTAATTATAAAACTTCTCTGGAAAATGGTTAATTACATGCATTTCGTGCAGAATAATTGTCACAAAAGGAAGGAAAAAATGGGGAAATGTTAATTACATGCATTTCATATGAAATATTTTTTTCCCAGAATTATATTCTCCAAGGAAACGTACTAGCTATGTATGCATGAGAATAAAGTTTCTTAATCTTATCAAGAAAATTCACATAGAAACTACCATCAAGGAAGAAACCAGAAGAACAAAGCAAAAGAAAAAGGAAATTAAAAAGGAAAAACAATACTCTTACCTCCTAAAATACTAAAAATTCACAAATGTAGATCCAAACTCAAACCATCCTTAACACCAGCCAAAGAAACAATCCTGCCTCTCTCCTTAGGTGATGTCGATGAACAAGTAGACGAAGAAGAAAAACCGAAATCAGATCCAATTTTTATATCATTTACACCTATACCCTTCAATTCTTCTCCCTTAAACAAAGGCACCATCTCTAACCGCTTCTCTCTTTGCACCTCATCGAAATTTGCAATTGTACTGCCATGACCTGGCACTCTCCAAACACCGGGTACCGGACTCCCGGTAATCGGTTGTGAGGCTGAACCGAGACCACCATAAAACCGTGAACTTGTCCACGATGGGTAGTGAGACGGCATTGGAGGCGGGGCTCCTAACCGGTGGTAATTTAATAAACCGTACACCTGTCCTTCGGTTACATAATTTGGGTAGTGGTGGCCGTGTGCTGCTGACATGTGCGCTCGCTTCGCATTCTGTCTCTCGCGCTTGTGTGCATTTTGGTGGCCACCTAAGGCTTGGCTTGTTGGAAATTTGCGGCAACAGTAGTGGCACTCAAACTTGCGGTTTCCTGATGTTGCACTTGCAGGTGCAACTGCAGTTATCTCTTCCCCACCGGACGATTTAGACTTGTTTGAATCGTTATGTTCGGTTTCAGGAGGGAAATCGAAGCCGAAAAGGCGGATTGGACCTGAATTGGCAGGCTTGGCAGGGTTGTGGGTTCCCGGTCGGGTGAACGGGAGTTGTGAGAAGGAGTCGACTTGCGCAATCTCTGCTTGTTTACTCATCATGTTAGAGAAAAGATGCTTGGAATTAAGATTGGGCTGTGGAGGAGAGGAGAGAACTCAGAGAAGAGAAGGGTGTTAATCTAGTGAATGGTCCCTGTGTTAGCTAGGGTTGGTTTGGTAATTGGTATGAATTCTACTGTCTTCTTTTTTTTCTTCTTTTGGGAGGGGTTGTTATATATCTATATATTTTTTTATAATCTGAGAAGTGTTTGAAAAGAGGCAAGTGTGGGGCTGAAATGCTACCACACAAAGTACGAGTAATGGGCTTTTGGTGCAGCAAACAGCTGGTTGCATAATACCATTACTTTTCTTTCTCTATTTATGTTAACAATCCTTTCTTTTTCTATGTTTTGTTTTATTTTTTCCCATCTAGCTTAGCTACGGGTTGCTTCTTTTTCTTTCATGCATCAGTAGGCATCAGTCAAGTGGTGAGACAGGAATGTTACGAACCGGTCCTCTCTCTCTCTCTCTCTCTCTAAGTGAGATGGATATGTTACGAACCGGTCCTCTCTGTCTCTCTCTCTCATCTTTGTTTCGCTCTTGGAGCTTTTACAACAGTAGGTGGTCCTGCATGCATGTCCCATGACTATAACTCAACAGAGATCTGTTTTCTGTTTACACATCTATGGTCTTACTCTGTCGATTTCTTTAAATTGGATTTCTTTGATGCTATACATAAAATAAATCAACGAGAGAGCTTGTACGTACGTCATATATATATAGACTTGGTGTAAGTTGTACTATTAATTCTCTGAGAATCACTCATATTAATTAGTTCTTAGTACTAGATATATATATATATTTTGGTAGGATTATTCAATACAATATTAGGGTACAATATCTGCCAATCATTATTGCAACACAGGGTATTCAACTGTCAAAAAAGTATTATTTTTTTGTAATAATTAGTGCATTTATATATATATATATATATATATATATTAGTTCCAAGTTTTAGAATATTGAATATTCGTTCAAATATGTATTATTTTACTTGTTGTATTGAAAATGAATCAGCATATTAATTGTCTGAGAGAGAAAAAAAAAACATAGTAGACTAGTAGTGCAGCTTATTGGATGCTTCTTTAATTTGTAACCTAATTATTTGCCAGGGGCTTTTGGCCACTTTTACCTTATTAGGAGACAGCGAGGTTTTATAAAAGAGAGAGGTCGGAAGCTAATGCCAAAATTTTCTAAAAAGAAGAGAGATTACAATTGGAAAAAAAAAATTGTTTTATATATTTTACTTTGCATGAAACCATTCATGCAATTGTGAGTCCTGACAGTAACTTAATTTGCGTACTTCAATTATACTATGCAAACAATCAGTATTAATTTTTGTCTAAGAGAAGAGATGTAAAAAAATAATTTATTATTGTTATCTTATTTTCAGTTTTACATATATCTCTATATATAAAAGAAAAATAAAAACTAGCCGTTGTACTATTAATTACAACTACTAATCACTAACTCCTAGCCTATTAATTAATTACACGACACTAATTCATACAACTAGCCGTTACAATTCAAATTTGTAACAAGCCGTTATTCTTAACAATCAGTCTACGTCTTTAATATAGTAGCAAAAACAATACTCTTTGTGTGGGAGGTCACAAGTTAGATCTCTAATTGATTGGTTTGACTTTCAATTTTACTCAAAAAAAAAAGTTACACTGTTGTATGCATGAGAATATCATAAATTTGAGAATGATGCTTATAAATTCTAAATGTAATTCTCTCTTCTAAAAAAATATTCAATATTGGCATTATTTTACTAATTTAATATTTTATACGAATAATTCAAAATTAGCATTCTTCAAATTATTATTATTTTCAATTTCATTTTTGAGATAATTTTTTTACTATTTTAAATAATATAAAATTAACACTTCAGTACTATTCGGATTGAAACCCTTATAATATATATAGATGCTTGGAATTCTATACCAATTTTTAAGCATATATGTACCATCTAGCTAGAGGTATTTAGTATTATTGTGTCAATAAATTTAGTACGAATCGAATCACTAATATTTTATTATTATTTTTATATAGGTCAGATTCGACCATATCTAACATGAATATATTCTGACATATGTATCAGATCCGACCTCTTATATATATATATATGGATCGGGTCACAAAAGAATTTATTGTACAAGATTACTTTACAAGTGTTCTAAGATACGGAATATATATTTTTTTTTTCTCATTTTCGTGCACTCTTAGCGTCAGAACAACTGAATAGAAAATTAATGTCTCTGTAATACTACGTACGTATGCGCTTTTTTAGCTTTCCCATACTTGGTATCTTTCCTTGCCTATTTTTCTCTTTTTCATTTTTCAAGTCTCCAGCGAGCTACACTCTGTGACAACAACAGCAGCTCTGACAAAGAAAACATGACATTCATATACCTCAACACTTATTAAGGGTAAAGATATTGACAAACTTGATTTGGCTTCATGCAGCGCATCAGTCATATTATTTTTTATGTTCTCTATTGATTGTGTGCTGCATGAAGTCAAACTAACTATGTCAATATTTTTATCCACTTGTCAACCGCAAAAGAAGTTTCCGTTAACCTATATATCTTGATGACCTTTTACTCTCATCTTAATAAATAATAATTGTTGCGTTCTTGCTTTAAAATACACACATATTTACAACAATTATTACACTTATATGTAAAGGAGTTGGCTATACGGTGCTATGCGTAGCATAGAGGGCATCCGTGCTACGGCTCAATATTTGAGTTTTCAAAATTCTAACGGTCGATCCGAACCGTTCAACATGATCCATATGAATATGTACTTGCAAATCAAATTTTACATTTTTTAGAATTTGTTTACTATTTTTTTAGATCGGTAGAAAATCACTTGATATGAATGGTACAGAATTTTCAGATCAAGTGATTTTCTACCTATCTAATAAAATAGTAAAAAAATTCTAAAAAATGTAAAATTTGGTTTGCAAGTCATATTCATATGGAGATCATGTTGAACGGTTCGGATTTTGAAAACTCAAATATTGAGCCATAGCACGGAAGCCCTCTATGCTACGCGTAGCATATTAATTAGCCAGATTCTATATGTAAATATTTATACCTAACAAATATTGGATCAGATCGAATTATATCAGCACCTGACCTAATTACTAGAGATAGGTTTAAAAAAATTTAGATCCATACCCAATTGGTCATGCATCTAATATTGGATACAAATCGGGTTAGATCGGATTGATTAATTTTGGATTGAATAAGAAATTCACATTTCTAATATCAGCAAATCAACAACAGTAAAAATATATGGTTGCTTGAACATTTTATATATCCATTCTCATTCCGATTAACACTTTCTTCATTCGTCTCGTATTATTGTCATCCATCAACTTAAAATAACATTATTTTTGTACTATTTTTTATCATTAAAATGCTCATATACAACTAGCTAGATTCGCATTAATTAAGTCATAGGTAAATAAAGCCACAAATATTCTATACCTAGTATAGATTAGTTGTGCAACTGGACGTTACTTATAAAACTACTAGTATCGTGCCCGTGCGTTGCAACGGAATATATGATATGATAACAAAAATAAATTCTCATACAAAATGACAAATTTTCATAAAAAAACAAAATTAGAAATATATTCTAGATTTATCACAATAATATGTATAGAAATAAGGAAGTAGATAAATAAGGAAGTGAACAAAAAATTGATTTGCATTGTGACCCGCCGTATAGAAAATATCAATTGGAGAGGGAGAAATAAGGAAACAAATAAATAAGGAAACGAAGAATTATATCGCTAAATTTTAGAGTCTGTTTAATTTTAATTGTAACGCATCGTGTGGCGGTATGTATGGCGAGTATGTTTGTAACTAAATTTAAACTTCTACACATAAAACATATGCATTTAATCAAAAGAAGATAGATTATTTGATTGGAGAGCTGAGATTAAATCTAGAAATTAATCTTTCAATCGTAGCCGTTGGCGGATCGGACACCCAACGTGCTTAATAATGGAATGGAGATATATATATATATATATATATATATATAGAGAGAGAGAGAGAGAGAGAGAGAGAGAGTGGCTAATATCAAAACGTTTGTTTCTGGACTCAGGAACAAACGATTTAGCTCTCCAATTTCCAAAGTTCAAACAACAAATCCAAACCGTTAGATGTTCAATCTATATTAAATTGTGCTTGGAGACCAAATTTTACATTTTTTGGAATTTTTTTACTATTTATTAAGCTGGTTTTCAAACCGCTGTTTTTATTAAATTTCTGCAGCATTGAAAAACGGCGGTTTGAAAACCAGCTTAATAAATAGTAAAAAAATTCCAAAAAATGTAAAATTTGGTCTCCAAGCACATTTTAATATAGATTGAACATCTAACGGTTTGGATTTGTTGTTTGAACTTTGGAAATTGAAGAACTGAATCGTTTGTTCCTGAGTCCAGGAACAAACGTTTTGATATTAGCCATTCTCTCTCTCTCTCTCTCTATATATATATATATGTATATATGTAGATGCAATGGTTTTATGGGATATATATGTGGGCCAGATAGGGATCTTCAAAGGAGATAAAATGAGAACAGGAAAGAAAATGCACCCGACAAATTATAAGGAGCATTGATGCAAGTCACACGCAGACACACACCAACTTCTGTACCCTATTTTAATATACCCTTGTACCAAATTTCCCATACAGTAATGTGTATACAAGAAGTAGGAACATGTCGGTGAAAATGTAAAATTACAGGGCGGAACTAGATTTTAAGATATGAAGATCAATTATATAAAATTTTTGTATTGTGAATGAGTTCAATTAACGTCCATGTCTTTTTACTGGATCCGTCTCTAATGTATATGAAGTGATAAATATAGGATTCATATCCCTTGTCTAATATCTCATAATATTGTGCATTCTATATATCTAGCTAATTCGGGTAAACTCAGATATGTGTAATAAATATTTGTTGTGCTACATTGCTACAGATCAATGTTTTAAATGCGGTTTTGTTCATGTATATGCGGTTTTGTTCATGTATACCGCATATTCGGATTTTAATGCGGATTTATATATGCGGATTTTAAAATGAGAATTCATATATATACATATTCAAAGGCGAAGGTAGAATTTTTGTTAATTTAGACCAAGTACAAAAATGAATCTTGCCTACCTCTGAAAATTATATCTGCCTACCCCTGGCCAGCCCAGCCCAATTAAATTTGCCTATCCAAAATTTTTAATTAGCGCTACCCTTCTAAGTCCAAACCCACTAACTTAACTAACCCGCTAGTCCGCTACCCTTCTAATTTCTAAATAGCAGAGAGACAGAGAGGCGATTGCGTACGAGAAAAAAGTAGAAAAGCACGGAGGAGAAAAAGAGATCGCGGAGGAGAAACGGAGCACGCGCGAAGGAGATAGCCTCTGCCCTACCGACGCCGTGAGCCCATGACTGGTACGGTACAACCTCTTTGCTCTTAACCCTAATTTTCTTTTTTGAAATTAGATAATAATAGAGTTTAGAATGTATAATTTGTACATTCATGAATGACTTGATCTAACTGGAGTTTAGAAAAGCTCAAAGATAACCCTAATTTTTACATTCATGAATGGTCGTGAGCCCGTGACTAGTACTGGTACGCTCTTGAACTTTATACTAATTCCATGTATAATTTGTACATTCATGAATGACTTGATCTAACTGGATTTTAGCAAAGCTAAAAAATAACCTAATAAAAAAAATTATTCTAGTTTGTTATATTTTTCAAATGGAAATGATGATAATGTTTGTAAAGGAAATAATGAGAAGAAAAAAAGAGAATGAAGCTTAGATATGAATTAACTCCAAATTATCTGTTGTTTACAATGGATAAAAATGTCTATTTTATGAAAGAATGATAGATTTTTTTTTTCATCTAGTCTAAATTATAGATGAGTTATAAATTACAGAACCATTTGAATTTATTGTAATACTTTTGTGGCTCTGTTGTTTAATTTAAATTTGACACTGATTTGTGATGTGCAAAGGTTTAAATAGCGTTTATCGCGTCATAGTGGAACAACTGAAAAAACAACGCTATGTCCAAATAGCACTGCCATAGCGCGCTATAGCGCTATAGCGCCAATAGCGCCATAGATTTTTTGGTCCGAAAACGCAATAGCGCGCTATTTAGAACCTTGGTGATATGTAAAGGAATATTTGTTATAAATTTTTGACTGAGTTGAAATCTTTGATGTTCATTTCTATTATGTTGACTTCTTATTTATTTTGATTGATGTTGTAATTTTTGTTATGTTTAATTTTTTTTTGCAACATATATGTTTTTCTATTTAGTTGTACTATAAATATTTTTGCTTACCTCTAATAAAAATTCTAGCTTCGCCACTGTACATATTAATATATGTGTATTTGAATTTATTTTCACATAAACAACATGAAGTGTGCCTTATTGTATGTGAAAAATACAATAATTTTTTGCATAATAATCAAAACTGCTTGTTACTTCATGATTATAATTAAACCTGCTCTCCGCATAAACAACAAATTATGTATGCAACAATTATAAATCCGGATAACGCATATTAAATTTTAGTTTTATGCACTGCATATTAAATTTTGGTTTTACGCTCTGCATGAGAAAAACTATATGACATTCTGAGCACGACTAATGACTGCATAAGCACATACAACCGCATTTAAAAACACTGCTACCGATACGAACTCATAAATTAGACAAGTATAGATCACTGTGCACAAAGATACCTAGATACAGTTAAATGCTCAGTTCATGCATCGGATCGCGACATATCCTTTGTATGGTTGGTGCACACAGCTTTGTCCACTGTACCACGGGCATTCACCCCTTGGCGAGTAAAAGATCTTCTGTGGCTAAATTAGTAGTCCCCTGGCCTGCGGCGAGTCACCTCCGTGAAATTTAACATATATTTTACACTTTTGGGAGACACAATTCAATTACTGGCGCGCCACAGTCTATTCTGTAACTTTTGTTTACTAATCTAAGGGTGGTATTTGTCAATTTATAAAGAGAGAAACTTTCCAAAGATGACCCACTTCTTAGATTTCCTGAAATGATTCGCTAGATCTTGGATGTAGATAGACGTCGACCTCTTTCTGTTAATCTCTCTCCTTTCTTAATAAAACTGTAGACATCCATTACTGTACTAAAATCATGGATAAAGATTTTAACAGAGTATATTTAGCTTCATGCAGCGCACAAACCATGTGTCGTGTTGTTTGATTTTATAGTTAGTGCGTTGTATGAAGCCAAAACTGCTCTGTTAAAATCTTTACCCAAAATCATTTGCACTATGATTGGAGCGGGCCAAATCCGACTCAATAGAAAGAATCCGCTCTACCCAATCTGATCCGAATCCGATTTCAACCTCAACCCAATTTAATACTCAATTAAGATGGTCTAAAATCAGATGATCCAAAATTCAACTCGATCAATATAATTCGAAAGATCTGAAATATAATTCGAAAATAATTTGAAGTTGGATCAATTAAATAAAAAATGATTCAATATAGAATAATTTTAGAATTCATTTAACAAGCTCTAAAATCCAACAATAATCCGAAATCTAACTTACTCAAACCTGATTCGATCCGCATAATTGTCATCTCTAATTTTTTGGAAGGCATAATGTCAATTAATAAACTAGAATGAATGCATTACACTTGTGTTGGATTAAAATAAATATGTGAAAATGATATTTTTAAGTAACGAAATGTATCTTGATTTTCTACATAGTGAATGGATCGACACACCTCAAAAATATATCAAATCATATTTAAAAAAGACAAGAAATGACTCTAAAACCAATCGCAGAACCATGTCCTGCCATAGTGACGAATTTTTTTTAGAAACCATAATTAAAATTTTGTTTTTTACGAAACCAACATGATTAGTTTTTTTTTTTACAAAAATCATAAGAACTGAAATGTCATTTTGGTCTGAATTTTTTTTTATTCCAGACCGAAATAGCATTTTGGTCCGGTCCCCTTTTTGAATTTTCTGTGGTACTGGTTTCACAAGTTTTCATATGAACCGCTGCAGAAAATCTAAAAAGAGAACCGGACCGAAATGTCATTTCAGTTCTTATAGTTTTTGTAAAAAAAGAAGTAATCATTTGATTTCGTAAAAATATATTTTTTTAATTATGGTTTATAAAAAAAATTCCACAGTGACTACTCAAATTCATGTGGTTTGCATGTCTTTATAATAAGCAAATTAAGTTTTTAAAGCACTTAACAACTACATTTCTGTTTTTATTATTTTTTCTGTAATTTAGTAAATTGTAGACTAGCGGTGGTGAAGTCAAAAGCCACTTAAAGCATCTATAATGATGATTTCTTTTAAACTTCTAATAATTACTAGAATGTACTATAATTTTTAAATTAACAAGTTTGTTTTAAAAGCAACTCTTAGTATATGCCAAAAACAACTTTTTTTCTTTGAACGGCTGTTTAAGCGACACACACCCTTTTCAAAATTAAATCTTAATACAATCACTACTACTAGAATTTGACTACTAGATCTTTATTGTAAAAGACAATGTTATAATCATAGGTCATATTTTGATAACGACCTCATTCTTTTTGCATTAAACAGAGGCGGAACTTATAGAGTTTCCATGAGAGATACAGCTTGTTTCTCTTACTAAAAAAAATTTCATAAATATTTTTTTTAGAAAAAATTTAAAAAAATATATATATATACTTGTAGTTAAAATAATTATACAATTTGTCTCTATCCTATTTTATTTTTGGCTCTGCTACTGCTACTGACTTTAACCTATAGGTTACAATTGGATTTGAGCAGGATTTAACCATGGACCAGTTTCATGTAAAGTCGGTAATGTTTGGATTCAAGTCGATTGTTCCTGGTTTCAGACTAGAATTAGGTTTTGTGTCAATTCAGGTGCCGAAATTTTTATTAATAACCCCAAACAAAAGAAAAATATCAAATCTAACCGCAACTCGAAAAAAATTTCAAAAATGACCCAACCGCCCCATGACTGGGCGGTTCACCCTACCCACCAAACCGCCCAATGATTGGGCGGTCCACACGGCCTAGCAAACCGCCCCATAGTGGGGCGGTTCACTATGCAGCCTATAAATTCCCAATTCTGCCTCTCATTCTCACACTCTCTCGCCCTCGCCCTCGCCCCGAATTCATCGCTCTTCTTTCTCTGCAGGTAAATTTTTTTTTTTTATTAGTTTTTATTATTATTATTTTATTATTTATTTTACTATGCATTACTGTAGATACTGTAGATTACTGTAGATACTGTTGATTACTGTAGATTACCGTAGATACTGTTGATTACTGTAGATTACCGTAGATACTGTTGATTACTGTAGATACTGTAGATACTGTAGATTACTGTAGACTACTGTTTATTACTGTAGATTACTGTAGATTACTGTTCATTTTTTTTATTTTATTTTTTTAATTAATTTTATAAATATTTTTTTTAATGTTGTTATTTACTAATAATTTAACTGTGTACTATTATTTTGTAACTGATAAAAGTTTGTTTATTAATGTAGATAAAATGTTGGTTACACTATATGTGGGTGGGAAGTTCGAGGTGGGTGTGGAGGGAGTACGTTACTCGAAAGATCCGACCCACGACTTTGAGGTAAATGAAAACACCTTATTTCTGGAACTTAAGCAAATGGTATTCGAAAGGATTGGTGTAACCCCCAACCGGTATGACATAGATTTGGTTACTCGGGTTGACGCAGGGCGGGATAGACCTTACTATGTAAAGTATCCAATAACAAATGAGGATGGTTGGAGATGTGTTTACAATACTTTTCAATCTACGGGTACCCCGATAATGGAGTTGTATTCCAGAAAGTTTCTGCATCGGACCAGGGTTGGACCTTCTACAGACCATACAGGTTATGATAGCCCAGTGCAGCAGCACTCGGGTTTTGACCACTCGGGTAACCAAAACTTGGGTCATGTATCACCGTCTGAACCGCACGCACCACCCGTTCATACTGATTACATTGCTGATTACACCACTGATTATACCACTGATTATAGCACCGACCTACCACCACCACCACCTCCACCTCCTATTCAACCCGTAGTAGAAGCCAGATTTCCTTCTGTACCACCGTCCGTACCTATACTTGTACCTGTTATTGTTCCCCGGAGAGATGCTATGCTGGAGGCTGAAGGGGTTGATGCCATACCGGAACGTGAAATTAACACGGATGATAGTTGGGACGGGGATTGGGATTCTGATCACTTGTCAGACGGTGATGGAGATTATTTACCCAAGCAGGACAGATTTTCGATCAGAGGTCGGACAGACAGGCACCCGGTAGCCACATTCAATGATACCACTGCTTTTGAAGAAGCAGACATAAGATATTTTGGGAAGCGTGTCGTTTACACCTCAGAGCTTGCTCCGGACCAGGTTTATACCACCCTAGATGAACTTGTGAAGAAAATATATGAAGTTCATATCCGCAGCAACTGGGAGTGCAGAATACAAAAAAGGGAGTCAAAAAGGTTAGTTGTTGTTTGCAAAGACTCACCGCGATGCGAGTTCCGACTGTATGCAACCCCTGTGGGGAGGGGGGCGTCATGGATAATTAAGAAATGTGAACCCCCACATACATGCAAGTCTGCGTCGTCAAGGACAGACCATTCACAACTTACGGCATCACTTATTGTCGATGTAATTGAGCGAGATGTTAAGGAGGACCCGTCGATCAGCCTTAAGGAGGTCGGTAGAGCGGTGAGACGCGCTTACGACCATGTGACCCCAAAATACAACAGGTTGTGGAGAGGGCGTGAACTTGCGATATGCCGACTGTTCGGTAGTTGGAAGGATTCATACAACTTGCTTGCACCACTGCTCCAAGCCATAGCAAGTACAAATCCCGGCACAAAGTATGAATGTTGGAATGTTACCGATCCCGATGAGCCCGACGAGATACTGTTCAAGGCCATAGCATGGGCGTTTGGTCCGTGCATTCAAGCTGTGCCATATATTAGACCTGTTATCAGTATAGATGCATGCTTCTTGTCTGGCCGTTACGAGGGGAGGTTATTGATAGCATGTGCATATGATGCAGAAAACCAGTTGTTGCCTTTGGCATTTGCAATTGTTGAGAAGGAGGACGGTGAAAATTGGGGTTTTTTCATGAGTTTTTTGCGAAGAGAGGTGGTTGGGACAGGTTCTTCTGCGTCATATCAGACCAGCACAAAGGAATCAAATATGTCTTTGATCGAACAGATTTCGGTTGGTCGACAGCGCAGGGCGACTGTGTGCACAGGCTGTGTATGCAACACGTTGCAGACAACCTCTACAAGCATGTCGGATTCGACCAATGGGTTGCAGATACATTTAAAATTGGATGCAGAAGGAAGAAGCCGAGGAGGCTGGAAGAGATGTTCAAAGAGTTTGCCAAGGTATGTATATTTAGATAAAATTTTAATAAACTATTTACTTATATTTTTCTAATCTGAAAAATTATTTCTGTGTAGTATTGTCCGAAGGCAAATTCGTACTTACTCAAGGTGGGGAAAAATAATCCGAGAGATCTGCAAGAAGCACCCGCATATGAGAAAATATTTCAAGCAAAAGATGGAGGTTGGAGATGGGGAATAATGACAACAAATGGGTCCGAGTCCTTGAATGCTGTTTTCAAGCAGAGCCGAATGTTGCCCGTGGCAGCCATTGTGGATGACACTTTCTACAAGCTTAATGCATGGTTCGTTGACCGCCGTGATAAAGCAACAGAATTACTCGCCAGGAACCAAACATTTTCAACAAGGGTGGAGGGCAAATTACGCAAACATAGGGAGAAAGGTTCAGTTATGACCGTTGTCCCGTATGGGGGTCGCTTGGAATTCGAAGTTCACTCTCCGAATGAGTACGCTCCAACCAGCCGTAGAGCAGATGGGACTATGGAGTTTATTAAAAGGCCTTTCAAGTATGTTGTCAAAATCGGAGATGACAATACTGTAACATGCACATGCCAAGGAATCCAACTAGCTCACCTACCTTGTTCTCATGTTATGGCGGTGTGCCGAGTGAGAAACTTCCGTGAGGATGATTTTGTCGCCGACATGTACCGTACCACTTACCTTGCAAGTACTTGGGGTGCATCATTCCATTCTTATCCCAACCAGCATCAATGGCCGGCCTATGTTGGAGATAAAATCGTCCCCCCCAGAAAGTGGATCAGGTTAGGGAGAATACTTTGTGTATGCACTGAACTTCTTTTTAATATGATTCTTTAACTTCTTTTTATATCAGAAAAGGGAGAAGGCCCCACAAGCGTGCTGTAATGACAATGGATCAGATGCAGGGTAGGCGAATGGGACATCAGGCTCGCCGTTCAACTTGTGACAGGCAGCGAGCAGGTACATTTCATTTTATATTTTATAATTCATTTTACATTTCAAGATTTCAATAACATACCATTTTTGGTGAACTGGAATGCAGATGCCATCAACGAAGCCAACGAAAGAGAAAATGCTAGAGTTGTTGCGGAGGCAACCGGTAGCGGTAGTAGTCATGCAGAGGCATCCGGTAGCGGTAGTAGTGTCGCACAACAGACTGGAAGCAGATCGAGAACTCGTCGACTTCTAAATTTGTTCGGTCGTCGTCGCTAAATTTGTGAACTGATTTAATTAGTAGTTTTGTAACTATTTTTGTATGCTTCATTTTTGTTATTTTCATAGCGCAATTAAATATACACAAATTGACAACATAAAAATATTTACCACGTTAGCCAAATCGACAATCAATACAACAGCCGTATAATCGACAATTATTATAAAAGAATCGACGGTTCTAACGTCAGACGACGCATCCAAACTCAACCAAATTTTATTTAAAATTACAATAAAAAAAATATATCTTACAAAAATAATACAAACTTATCATAAATATATATCTTAATATATGTTGTAAATATATCTTAATAAAAAAGATATCTACACAAAAAAAATATATCTTAAAAAAAATATATATCTTATAAATATATCCTACTAAAAAAATATCCTACTAAAAAAATATCCTAACATATCTGTAAAAAAAAAAAAAAAAAAAAAAAAAAAAAAATTATGGCTAACCGCCTGATTAGGGGGCGGTTTTCTTGGCCGTGTGGACCGCCCAACCACTGGGCGGTTTGGTGGGTAGGGTGAACCGCCCAGTCATGGGGCGGTTGGGTTAGTTTTGAAAAATTTTTGGGGTTGGGGTTACATTTGATATTTTTCTTTTGTTTGAGGTTATATAAAAATTTCGGATTCAGGTGCCAGATAATCTGAATATGGGTTGGCTTTTTGAGTGGAGCGTGCGCGCGTTTGTCTAATCAAAAGGAGCGCAATTAGAGGATTTTAAAAAGTGTCCTTTGGAAACGTTCTTAATTTATAATTGCCTTAATCGGGGGCAGTCGGATCGGGGTCCAAACCGTCTGATTTAATTTGTATTAAAATTTGTATTAATCAAGTGTGTACGAATTTTGATGTAAATCAAACGGTTCTGACTGGACGATGCTTATTGGACCGTCTCCCAATCCATCAACTAATAGCTGATGTCTTTTTCGTTCATAATAGTTAACAGGAGTTTGGGTTTTGGTTAGTCTATTACTCTATTTTTGTTGCTATCTTCTTAGCTGGATCTATTTGGTTTTTTAATCTTTAATTTCTACGATGATTTAATCTTACCGCGTACAAACAGACGTTAATTTCGGACCATTAAAATTTAAAATCATCAATAAAATATATATCAAATTTCATTGTCTTTTAAATATTTTAAGAATCAGCTTTTGGTATAGTGGTAAAAGTCAATACGCTCTGAGTAGGAGGTCGTGGATTCGAAATCTGATAAAATTTTTTTTATAGACATTAAATGAAAATTGATAGGCTAGACCTCCATCTTTTTTAATAAAAGAAATTTCATCATATTTTATAAACATATTATTCATAGATAATATAAATTATATAAATTTCTATCTTTATTTTTTAAAATTATCAAGATTGTCAAAATAAATAAGTATCAAGTGACATCCCTTTTAATTATTTTACTCAAGGATTTTATAATAGAATATATTTATGCCATCCATTTAATATTGATTGAATGCTTCAATGCAAATATGATTTTATGTATTTTGTATACTGTTATTGATCGTACTGCCTTCTAAATATGTAAATATTTCATAAAAGTTATTTATTTATTGATGCACATGTATCTCAAGAGTACTGAATCATTAATAGTTTAATGAGTCAATAATTTTTGCTGAAACATTGTCAGGCAATTTAATTACACTCATTCTTTCATGTAAAGCAATATTAGATCTTTGTAACAATCATGTCTTACATTTTCATCCTCGTTTTTAAAGTCCAATTAGTCGATCTGAATCACTCAACAGCATGATCTCTATATTAAAGTGTGCTTGAGGAACTAGCCTTTGGTTTAGTCACAAATGCATATGGCTCTCATGTGGGAGGTCAATCATGAGTTCGAAATTCACAAAGTGGTGAAATCTTCTCTAATATAAGAGGAGGGTTCCAATGCACCCTCTTTTTTGTGCTCCCAATGCACCCACATCATTTATCTCCGTTTTTAAAGTCCGAACAGTCGATCCGAGCCGCTCAACATAATCTTCATAATAAAATATGCTTGGAGACCAAATTTTATATTTTTTAGAATTTATTTACTATTTTTTTGGATAGATACAAAATCACTTTATCGGATGGTCCAGAATCTCCTTAAAACAGTGATTTTGTATCTATCCAAAAAAATAGTAAATAAATTCTAAAAAATATAAAATTTGGTCTCCAAGCATATTTTATTATGAAGATTATGTTGAGCGGCTCGGATCGACTGTTCGGACTTTAAAAACGGAGATAAATGATGTGGGTGCATTGGGAGCACAAAAAAGAGGGTGCATTGGAACCCTCCTCCTAATATAAATAGGTGTATAAAAGTGTGTTGGGTAGCTTGACATTCAACTCATGATTTAAAAAAAAATGTGCTTGGACCAATTTTTATCTTTTTTGAAACTTTTTTACTATTTTTTTAGATAGATACAAAATCACTGTTTTTGGATGGTCTAGAATCTTCTCAAAAACTTTGATTTTGTACTGATCTAAAATAATAGTCCAATATTTCCAACAAAATATAAAATTTGACCTCCAATCACATTTTAATATGGAGATTATACTGAGCGGTTTAGATCAACTGTTTGAACTTTGAAAATAGAGATAAAGTTGTAATGCATGATTGAGACATAAAAACAATAGAGCATTTTAATCCTACTCTAGATAAATTATAAGCTCAAAATTACCAACTAAATAAGCTGAATCAATGCGATCTTCAAGCAACTTTGAGCCGTTGATCTTCAGAGCATCTACATCCCAGCAACTCAAATGAGTTTCTAAATAACTATTAACCACTTTTTAGAAATTAAAGTCTCTAAAGTTTCTAACTCTCACATTCCTGAAATTAATTTTAGAATTTCTATTAAGCCACATCAGCAACACATTAAAAATGAGAAATAATTTGAGCCAATTATTTAGTCTGTATGGAGTTTATAAACAGTTTCTTAATAAGAAACATTACTACATAGTTTCTAAATAAGAAACTCTCTCACAATTTTGAAATTGAACTAAAAACTGTCACATTAGATTAAAAACTCTAATAGTACCAGGAATGTAGATGCTCTCAGGCAACTAAAACAGGTCCGCTTAATTCTAAGATGAATTAACGGGTATCAACTTTTGATAATGGGTTGTTCTTGTTCATACTTGCTGGATTTTGTTTATTTCAGTTGGGTTTAGGTCAAAATCAGATAGCTAGGTTTGAATTGCATTTGAGTTTAGGTCACCGTACGTTTAATTTGACTTCTCATAAATTCTGACAGGTGCAGTGAACATTTCAAGTTGGTTCTGAATTCGCCAATATGCCTCTTATTAAACTTTTGTCTCAGGAGTTCATATAACAACTGTACTTTGACAAGAAGATATCGATGCAAGTAGAAAAGAGAAAAGCGATAGATTGATTGAAACAAATTAATTACTAGGAGAAAACGACGTACCATGTCATTTTTTAAAAAGAGACTACTGCTTTCTCTGTCCCTTTTTCCTTTCCCTTTCTCTCTCTTTTTCTTCTCAAAATAACTTATTCCTTACTTCATACCCATTGGATAAATTTGTGTTATGAAATTATCTTAATTTGCTTCTTTGGGAAAAGATCTGATTCTTCTTATTTTGGGCAGTTGGTAAAGATTTTAACAGAGTAGTTTTAACTTCACACAACGCACGGACTATGGAATCAAAACAACACTCCATAGGATATGGATATGTGTGCTGCATAAAGCCAAAATTGCTCTGTTAAAACCCTTACCCTTGAATTTGTTAGACGTCGTGTGGGTTTGTAAATTAGTAAACTCCGTGCTGTAAATTAAAATGATGTAAACTATTAATTAATTATGTGATATTGGATTAGTGTGTTTGTATTCTAAAGAAATTGGACCATTGATTTTGTGGGGCTTTCTTAAAAATAATAAAGCCATATGCATGCGATTGTAATAGATTCAAAAGTGATAAAACATATTTGATGAGGGATCATCCATTTTTCACAAAACTGGAGGAAGAAAGAGGAAAGAAGAGAGCTCATTTGATGAGTATCATGCACATACATATAGAGTGAGGCTATGGTGCTATGCATAGCACGGATGGCTAGTGTACTACGGCTCAATATGGTACCTTTTAAAATCATAACGGTCGATCCGACCGTTCAATGTGATAACCATATGAATATGTACTTGCAAACTAAATTTTATATTTTTTCAAATTTTTTTACTATTTTTGCAGATAGGTAGAATTTTGATGGTCCAGAATTTTCAAAAAACACTGATTTTTCTACCTATCTGAAAAAATAGTAAAAAAATTCGAAAAAAATATAAAATTTAGTTTGCAAGTACATATTCATATGGATATCACATTGAACGGTCGGATCAACCGTTAGGATTTTAAAAAGTACCATATTGAGCCGTAGTACACTAGCCATTGGTGCTATGCATAGCACCATAGCCTCACTCCATACATATATAATAGATGCAGTAACAGTTTCCAAATGCCTACGGGCTTCCATTAAAAAAAGGAAAAATTGTGAAAATGCCACTCCAAAACCTTCAAATTGTGAAAATGCCATCCCGAACTTTGAAATTGTAAAAATGCCACTCTAAACTTCATTAATTTGTAAATTTGTCACTCCAAATAATTAATGACTAAAATGCCCTCCCTTCTTCTTCTCCAGCCTCCTCTTCTTCTTCTGCCTCCTCTTTAGATTTTGTAGCCCGAAAATTCGACCTGAAAACGAAATCCCTAATCGTAGCCCGGAACCGATGAGTCTGAACCAGCGCTTTCATCATCAGCTGTTCATAGGTAAAGCATTTCAGAACTTCGAAAATACGAGGGCAGCAGGTCGGTCGTTCTTCTTTCTGGGAAATTTTGCAAGGAGTGGGCGAAAGCTGGAGTTACGAGATTTTAGTGAAGAGATGCCTTTTCTCAGGCATTCTTCCCCTTCCTTTTTTTTTCTTTGAAGATTGGCATAAAAATAATGAAACCTGCGATGGCTACTAAATTACCTTTTCTTTTTTTTTTCTTTGAAGATTGGCATAAAAATAATGAAACCTGCGATGGCTACTAAATTACCTTTTCTTTTTTTTTCTTTGGGCTTTATTCATAATAAAGCTTTTAAGTTGATAGCGTGTAGAGTCGAATTAATTATTTGGAGATGGTCGAATTTTTTCCTGTAGAGTCGGTTTTAAAAATAAGAGGAGGCAGAAGAAGAATAGGAGGTAGGAGAAGAAGAAGGGAGGGTATTTTAGTTATTAATTATTTGGAGTGGCAAATTTACAAATTAATGAAGTTTAGAGTGGCATTTTTACAATTTCAAAGTTCGGGATGACATTTTCACAATTTGAAGGTTTTGGAGTGGCATTTTCACAATTTTCCCTTAAAAAAAAGTAACAGTTGCCAAAAGTCCCAAAACTGTAATCAAAGTCTCATATTTTAAATCAGATTTTCTGAGACACATGATTAAGTGTGTGTGTATATATTTATATATGGGATAGACTATCATGCTTTGGGAAGTAAAAAAAGTGTTGTACTTTTCGCTCATATCTTTATTTTTAAAGTTCAAACTGTCAAATTCAAACATCTCAATATGATCTTCATATTGATATGTACTTGGAGACCAAATTTTACATTTTTTGAAATTTTTTTACTATTCTTTTTAATTTTTGAAAATCACATCTTTTCATTAAATAAAAAATAATAAAAAATTAAGAAAAACACTAATTTTCAAAAATTCAAAAAAAATAGTAAAAAATTTCCAAAAAATATAAAATTTGGTCTCCAAGCACATTTCAATATGAAAATCATGTTGAGAAGTTCGGATCAACTATTTAAACATTAAAAATAAAGATATGAGCAGGAAGTAAACACCCTTTTTACTTCCTAAAGCATCGTAGCATCACCCTTTATACACACACACACACACACACACTACAAGCGTTGTCATTTCACTTAGAATATATACCTCATATAATGTGAAATAACTTTGGGTCCCAGGTTATTCAAATTATGGATTGAACTAGTTTTGAGTATCAGATCCATCAGATTTCAACCGCATTTTTTTTTTTTTTTAATTTTCTTATGATGAACTTCACATTAATAGCAGTTAAGTCTTCTTCAGGTCAAACTGAGCCATAAGCAGGGTGAGCGAATTGAGAGATTTTTCCGGGTCAGGTCTGAATAAATTCAAGTCAATGTCCGATTTCAAATCATTGATCGGTTTTTTTTTTTAAATATAAAACTGGATCGGCTTAAATTTAAATTAATTTGGATTAGCTCTTTGATTAAATCAAAATTTGCCATGGGTGATATATTGGGTAAAGATTTAACAGAACAATTTTGACTTCATGCAACCACTATTACAAAAGGACCACATCACTTTTGGTTTAATTTTTCATCAACATCTAAGAATAGAACTAGAAAATTGAGATTGGTGAGGCTAAATAACTTCATTTTATAAGAATGACTAAAAGATCTTAATGCATATAAAAATTACAAAATTTAACGAGTCAAATTACAAATTTTCAATTTATAGAGAGAGTTTAGCACCCTTTTGCCCTTTCCCATCATTATTTTCCGCCCCTGTCAACATCAGACATTACAAATGACTCCGGTATTACAAGTAGAACCATCACCAACGGTTCAGAACTGATGTTGAGTACAATCAATACCGACGGTTCATTAAAATGAATCGACGATACTGACAGTACACATCAATGGTTCATAATGCACTAAAATGACAGTTTGTTGGCACTTTTAATCTACGTTTCGACTTATTGAACCGTCGGTGTTGGTTGTTTGTATCAACATTTCTGACTGACTGAGCCGACCGTGTTGGCCAAAACTGACAAAATCAAAACAACGTTGCATATAGTTCGTCCGCTGCATAAAGTCCAAACTGCTCTGTTAAAATCTTTACCCGATTTATCCTCCATGTCGGCCACATAGCATAGTCATAAGATTCGCGAATAATTCGTTTTTTTTTTGTGATGATGAACTGACGCCGAATTATTCGGTGACCAAACTTTGAATGAATTTTACGAATTTTACGAATTTTATGAATTATTCGTGATTTTTTTTCCGAATTTTCCCAAAAAAAAAAAAAAATTTGCTCCCTTGTGGGACTAGGATCTCTGGTCCAGATAATTTCGAATCATTCTTGAATTATACCCAAATTATTCTCAAATCATGAATTTTGACCTGTCGAACCGGACCCGAATAATTCATTTGTCACTATGCCACGTAGAGGAATTAATATAAACAAATGCTAGTAGCTGCAGGCTCGTTATACGATCGGTGGTGTATACATTCTGGCAATATATTTACAGTTAAGGCTTTATCAGTGTGCTGTACACACTGTCAATACAGACATACAGTACTGTACTGTGTATAGTGCGTTGGTTTCTACTGAGTTCAATTGGGTCAGAAGGACATCATGGCTAACTCGATCATAGCGCGTCTGATCATATCAGACTCGCAAAGTTACATTGCATCTCTCTCTACCGACTATTCTGTACTTTCCTGGGTTTCTCGCCACTTATTAGCTGGTTGCTATTATATATAAACAGATGACATTTGGATCATGTTCAGACTTCAATATTTCAGAAATCAGACTTCAGAGTTTAATAATAATACAAGGGGAATTTCCTCCTTAATTTGACTTCAGACTTCAGATCCTCTCTGTTTGTGTTAAAGAAATGGACAGTATATAAAGTGAGATAATAATTATGACTCGGTAGCACGAACCGCTAACAATTAATGCTAGCAGTTTATTATTTCAAAACAAAAAATACGAATCATACTCTACAAAAAAATTACGAGCTGTTCGTAATATTGTTTGGTTTGTGAAATGTGAACAAACCGTTAGCAACGCTAGAGGTTCATGATGCTTAATAACTACGTGACGCCATGTCATTGACGAGATTTATATTTGTCTATGCAGAGGCGGAGTCAGACTTTCGAACAATGAGAGTCAAACACATATGGACTCAATTTTATAAAAAAATTTGAACTATGGGGGTCAATTATATAAAAAAAATTGTGCGGAGAATGGGGGGTCAATTTTACTATACCATGACATTTCACGCTAAATTATATAAAAAATTAAACATAATACAAAAAAATTTAAATTAAATCCATGGATCTTCTTAGATCCGCCATTGTGTCTATGAGCACACCTGGAGATTGTATATTACTTAAGATTGGTGAGCTATGCTATTGTTATGTCATTAATGTTGATTTTATGATTAGAAAAATCCAATGTAAAACAAATTTAAATATAATTGCATCCTTTCTAAAATACATCAAACTTAATTATTAAAATTATCGTTTGAAGTTTATCCGATAAATAGATTAGAATTATATATATTTTTTAAATAATGATTTGAACCATTCAATCAATCAAAAGGATGGTCTCCAATGAATTAGAAATGGAAGATCGGAAAGAGGTGAAGCCTATTTCAAAAGTTGTAGTCTTTTTCAATTTTCTCTTTTTTTTGTTGAATCAAACGGTTGAGTAACTATGTGACTATGGTGGCCTTTCTAAAGGGCATGACAGGTGATAGTGCTGTCGGAAGGAGAGATTTTTGTGTCTATTTTAGGACCACAGCATAGAGATAAAGCATCTCTTTATTGGAAGAAAACAGAGGTTGCTCCTTTTTACCAAAAACCAGTAGAAACATTTTTTTTTGTTTTTTTTACTAATAGAAGAAATAAATTGCTAGTTTTCATTTCAATTCCAAATTTTATGTGTGACAACTTTTTTGCCATTTCAAGGATGTACAATAGTTTCATAAATAGATAGCTTTTTTATATAAAATTGCTTTCAAAAAGACATGTTGGCCAAAATACTAATTCACATAATATTAATTTTTGTAATGTATGAGAATTTTTTTTTTATTTCTGAACGCTAAAAGCAATAAAAATTAATTGCATGGGTGCATTGCTTTTGACATTAACTTTAAATTAATTTAAATTATTTTTATTCTAATTTAAGTCTAATTTTATGAATACAGTGGCTCTAAGTCTGCTCTCATGTTGCGTTTGCCTTCTGTCAATTTTATAAAACTACTTCCTATGTCTGCAAAAAGTTAATTTTATAGAATATGTGATGAATTATGTATGTTTAGGTTAAGTAATATGTGTGCTATAAACCTATGATATGTTGTTGATAGGCAATTCCTACAAACTCTGATAGTAATTTAAAATTTATTAACAAGAACAGGTCGTTGAACATGCATATATTGCCTGCGACATGCATATGTACCAGCAAAGGCGGATTCAGGATTTTCGTCGGGGGGCAAAAAAAATATCGAATCGGGTTTAAATCCATTAACTAATTTGGTACTCGATAAAAAATAATGCTTTAACTTATACTTTCCAATACTTTAACTTATAATTCTAATTACCAATAAAAATTCAATAAATTTATTTCAATTTTAACCCTAAATTTAACGCGAATTACAAATTCAATAAATTTAACCCGAATTACAAATCAAAAATTTCAGAGGAGACAAAGTCGGTCGGAACTGATAAATCTCCACTAAAACTCAAAATCCAGGGGGGCGGCCTGGAACCGGGGTCCGCCCCTGTGTACCAGATGAAGACAACAAACATAATTGTGTGGTGTTTCATATATGATTAATTAGTTAGTCACTGTAAATGATGCAGATTAATTAAGTTGTGAAGTTGCTTGGGGAACATAGTACGTACTATAATGAATAATATCTAGTGCAATCGTAAATATGATATTCCATTATGACATAACATGTTATGGTAGGTAATTCTAGGAGATTTGTACAACTTTTAATTATTTTGATTGTCTTTTTTCATATAGACTTCAACAAAATAATATTAATTGCACTAGCTTACACATCATATGAATTCACATATAGAAAAATTGAAACGAACAATGAAATGTGTAGTTGAGTAATTTCCTTGTATATTTATCAGCAACATTAGGATATATATATATATATTGAAAAGACTATTTTGACTTCACGTAGCGTATAAGTCATATACTTTCTCATTTTGTTTCTATTAGTCATGCGTTGCATGAAGTAAAAATAGCTCTGTCAATATATTTCTCCAACTCAAGAGCATGTCAAACTTCTCCCGCACAGAATGCTATAAACTTTAGGTCGTAGAGAAACGTAGCTCGTGATCCATGAATTGATAGTTGACACTTGACACAAATACGAGGGTTATGTCAGTGAATGAATTGATGGTTTTCTCATTCATTCAGGCCCCAGAAATTTAGATCAAAGCATTGGGTGAAGAGCTATTTAATGCTTGGACCACGGGACCCCACCAACCAGTACAACTATGAACCCACAACAACTTGCTCTTTCAGTCTTTCTCAATACCGGTCTTTGAATTTTTTTTTTTTTTTTTGTTATTGGTACGTAAGAGTAATTAATCCTCTAATGTCTTAAACTCCTTAATTAATAACATTCTCCTTTTTTGGTGGAGAGCACTTTTGTTCTCATGCTTTCATTGATGCAGCATACGCTTTCCTTGACCCACTGATAGTACAAATTTAGTTATTTCGTAGGTCCATGTTTAGTTATATTATCATAGATTTCTCACATGCTGGTATTTTCTCAAAGAAAGAAATGATGAATGCTTTTTATTGAAATTTGTTATATGCTTACAATAGTGCTGTACATGTGCATATATAGGCTAAATTGTATTAGCCGTTGGTGTCTTGCCTAATTTACATGATTCTGTATTTTGGTTTATTTTCTATTTTTCATGATTTTGAATTTGCTAAATCTAAAGAATAATCTATGTACTAAATTGCCTTGCTAGCTGTTAATGGTGTGCTAGATTATTCCTTTCCTAAATCAGCCAATGATGAAGATCTTCTGAGGCTATTATTCTTTATTTCTCAACACATGCCTCCCTGCAAACTTCAATATTTTTTGTAAGTAAATCGGGCGCTGCTGGGTAAAAGAGCGAAAAAACAAAAAGTGGGCAATTTCAAACCCTAGTGCATCGTCGCGGTGGCTGCACCCTTCTCCTCCAATATATCTCTACTTTCAGTTCACCCCTCTTCAAGGGCAGACCCAGATGGTTCTAGAGGGGGCAGCTACCCCCCCTCCTGGATTTTGAGTTTTAGTGGAGATCTATCGGTCCCGACCAATTTTGCTCCCTCTGGACGTTTGATTTGTAATTCGGGTTAAATTTGGGGTTAAAATTGAAATAAATTTGTTGAATTTTGATTGGTAATTAGAATTACAAGTCAGAGCATCAGAAATTACAAGTTAAAACATTATTTTTTATCGAGTACACAATTGGTTAATGAATTTAAATCCAATTAGTTGTAAGTTTATTTTTTATACTACTGATTTCAAATTAGAGTTATTTATCTCGTTGTAAATTTATTTTTTGTTAATAAAATTATTAGTTCACACTTCTATACTACTGATTTAAAAAAAAAAATATTAAGTACGATTGCATACGTATATATATATCCACAGTTGTTGGTACGTAGTCTTCTCTTTGGTCAAATTAGTTATAAAGTAAGATTAAAGTGTCCATAAACGATGAGAGAGAATATTACAATTATGTGTTCATAGTTTACGCCATCGTTGTTTCCCTTCATGGTAAATTGTACATTTGTACTAGTCTAATTAAATACATGTGACCAATTATTTGGTAACTTCAATAAATTTACACAGAATATGGATGCAACTAGAAATAATTACTGGCCTTCTCTATTAATAATCATTAAATAGCCATAACATAATGTTTTCAATACAATTATGTTGTATTTAAATTTTTTTTTTTTATTTTGGCCTCATTAATTTTGCATAAGAGAGCAAGTTATTTGAGCATTTATTTTTAGGTAGTTTTCTATCTTGTATAATATTTTTCATTCAAGTTTGGATGTGTTTGTTATTTGAAATAATGGAAGGTAAGATTTTACAATGAAGAGATGTGGAAGCTCAACCAAGAAACAATGGATACATGCAGGGGCGGATCTACTGTAGCGCAGGGCCCTTGTCCTACCCTGAAAATCAAAAACTAATTTACAAACACTGGGTTTTGGACCTTTGCCCTACCCTGTAAATTGATATTGCCCCACCCTGTAGTTGATTATCTAAATTTTATGGAGTAGATTGTGTTATAATACTATTTTTGTTGTTTTTGTATCATGCTTATATAGTATCCGATTATCTAATGGGTTTGGACCCGATTCAATAAATCTGATTCAATAATTTATTGCCCTACCCTGATCAAAATCCTGCATCCGCCCCTGGATACATGGATGTAGATATATTTTTAGAATTAGGTTTTATACCATTAATCTGCTGATTCATTTTGTTTGACCTTCGAGATTGTAAAGAATAAATATTTAACATGGAATGGATTAGAATATATAAAAGATATTAACTAAAACTATTAATTATATGCAACATAACAATTTGGTAGCTGTTTTAATTACGAGATATTTACTGTTAAGTAATATTTGTTTGTTATAGTGTGCTTTTGCATAATTATTTAATGTATTCTAACATGCGTGAATTTATGGTACTATGTATAGCACAAATCGGTCCATACTATACATTAATTTCTTCGTTTTTAAAATCCAAACAATTGATCCGAACCATTATATTCAACATGTTCTTCATATCAAAATGTAATGAGACCAAATTTTACATTTTTTTAATTCTTTTACTCTTTTTAGATAGATAACAAACCACTTGATCTAATTAAAGACACCGAATCATGCAAAAGTTTAGATACTTTATCCATTTAAAAAAAATAGTAAAAAAATTCTAAAAAATGTAAAATTTGGTCTTCAAGTATATTTTAATAGTGATCATATTGAACAGTTTGAACCGATTGTTTGAACTTAAAAAAAAAAAATTTGAACCTTACTACGGGCTCATATGCCCGATGCATATTATCATAATTCGTAGCCTCAGTCTTCTAACATTGTGAGATACGAAGAAGTTACAACATACGCACATATAGGGGTGTCAATGATCCGTACCATATTCGATAAGGTGGGTATGGGTAAGAATTTTTTTTCGTTAGCTAAACGGGTAAGGGTACGAGTAAAGACTATTTCGTACTCGTTACCCTATACGATAATTATATAAAATAAAATTATATGATAACTTTTTAGCAATAATTAGTGAAGGTGAAACTTTTTTGCATGATATTTCATATGATAATGTTTTAGTAATAATTAGTAATGTACTATTATTATTTTGTGTATGTTTTTTGTTATAAAAAAATATTAAACATATTACTTTTTATTTGCATGTCTTTTGTTAGTTATTTAATTTATTAAAATTTTCCAAAGAGATATTTGTATTTTTTTTAATTCTCTTGCTATATAAAAAAACAATTTAGTTGGAATTAATTGCACGTTTATTTTTTTCTAATAGTAATGTAATTGCCATGTGTGAAATGAATGAGTTTTGATATTTTATTTGTGAAATATAATAAAACTAATTGTTATATTAGTATTATTCATTATTCATCTGTTACTGTTTCATTATCCGACAATTATAACGGGTAAAAGTAGGGTAGAGTAAGGTCAAATCTTAATGGGGCTGTTCAGCAACACATGGGAGATTAAATATTAATCCGCGCTAAGGAGGAGTTGTTCGGTAAGCTAAAGAAAGGGGCAGGGGATTAAGATAGCTAAAGGAAGCTAAAGGAAGGAGGGAGGTGCCTTAAGGAAGGGGCAGGAGATTAAGATATGGGCAAAATGAGGCTAAAAGATGTCTTAATCCGCGCTAAGGAACCGGTGTTCGGCAAGATTAAGCGGCTAAGAAAGTTAAATGAGGCTCCTTTAGGCTTAAGGAGGCCCTTGCCGAACAAGTACAATAGATAAGAGTAGAATATGGATAAGATCAATTCTTAGTATATATGAGTATGAAAATGTTTTCATCCTACCCATATCGTATCCATTGACACCTCTAGACTCATAGCTATATATAGCTAATCAAAACACTGGTGGAAATTAACTTCTCAAAGGACATCTCCAGTTTTTGCTAAATTGGAGAGAACTGTAAGTCGGTTAGATGATTTCTACCACTGTACCAGTACCACGAACCGTAACTGCGGTAGGTGACGCTCACATGATGAATCCAGCAACTATTTAATCCAGTTTCGGTCCCCTCTCTCTCTCTCTCTCTCTCTCTCTGGGGACAAGGAAATTGTACGGCCATAACAAAAGCAAATACCTCCAACCAGCTGATACAGTACCCATTTCTTGAACTTGTTTGTCCGAGTGCAAAAGTGTGATTTAACTGCAGCTAGGCTGATTCAACTGATATTATATTATTTAAAAAATAATGCTGGTAATGGGTCATTATCAGAGACGGAGATAGACTTTCAAGTTATGAGAGTCAAATCTCGAAAGTTTTGTATGGATGTCAATTTTATAAAAAATTTATAAAAATATGGAGATCAAATTTATAGTATTCATAGCATTTATTCTAAATTATACATCAAAATTGTGTCTAAGTACAAAGTTTTTGAAATTAAATGTAGTCAATTGACCCCATTCATCACAAGTAGATCCGCCTCTGGTCATTATTAACTGTGCTTATCAATTTTACCAGATTTTTGTAGGTTGCTAAAAAAGCTAATATAAATGTAATGACAATGATCATCATAACTATATGACATATATATGAGTGAGGCTATGGTACTATGCATAGTGTGGATTGGTCCGTACTATGGATCAATATCTCCATGCGAAAATGTGCTTTCAAACTAAATACTATATTTAGTATAATTTTTTACTATATTTTTAGATATGTAGAAAATCACTACTTTTGAATAGTCTAGAATCTTTAAATGATCGAGTGATTTTCTACCTGTCTAAAATAAATAAAATAATTCAAAAAATGTAAAATTTGATTTACAAATACAGAGATATTGATTCATAGTACGAATCAATCCGCGCTATGCATAGTACCACAGCCTCACTCCATAAATATAAAAGAAAAAAATAATTTAAAAGCTTGAATTTTTTTTCCTTGGAAAATTTCAGTCAGAGAGTACCCATAATTATATCTTCTGGACCTACAAATTAAAAAACCACAAGATTTTATTGAGACATTAATATTAATTAATGTAGAGTAGCCAATAACAATTCATGCAAGTGCAAGAAAATCCAAAAAACATTTATACTTGGCTAGCTAGCTTGGTCATATATGACCGAGACCACCATATGCATTTGTGCTAGCTAGACATCATAATCACATGTGGTCCTAATTAAAAGCACCCCTCCAAGGCTCCAATTATCACAACCGTCTTTTTACTTTCTCCTTTTGTCTTTCATTCTCTCTTAAAAACACCAACAATTCATTTCCCTTTAGTGAAATTAATTTGTAGGTCCCTGATATAAATTAGTCTTGCCTATCTAGCTATATGTTTATCATCTATAAAGCTAGGTAAATGAGAATTAACTTTGGAGATTAAAAAAAAAAAAAAAACTTTCAAGGAGATTTTTGTCCATTTAGTGCAAATTTCAACTAATGATTTGATGAATTATACATAGTGATGCTACGATGTTTTGAGAAGTAAATAGGGTGTTTTACTTCCCGCTCATATCTCCATTTTCAAAGTTCAAACAGTCGATCTGAATTTCTCAACATGATCTTTATATTGATATGTGCTTGGAGACTAAATTTTATATTTTTTTGAAATTTTTTACTATTTTTGAAAATCAGTGTTTTTGTGAATTTTTTATTATTTTTTATTTAATGAAAAGCTGTGATTTTTAAAAATTCTAAAAAAATAGTAAAAATTTTTCAAAAAATGTAAAATTTGGTCTCCAAGCACATATCAATATGAAGATCATGTTGATAACTTCGGATCGACTATTTAAACTTTAAAAATAGAGATATGAGCAGAAAGTAAAACACTCTCTTTACTTCCCAAAACATGATAGCCTATCTCGAATCATATAATCATAATTAATTGATATACATTGATATTTCTTTTTCCAATTTTGTACGGAGGACAGGACAAATAGTTTTCATGCCCATATTTTATGGGTACCTACCTGTACATGAGTTGCTAACATGGCAATTCAAACATGTCAAAGCCATCAATTAAAAACTCATATGATAGAGATGGCTTTCAAGGACCATGCTAAAGATAGTTAAGGCTCAACTGTAGCCTCTTAATCCAACTCATGATATAAATCCGACAAAGTCTTAGGCTAACTGATGTTATCCGATGTTAATGATACTGACATGACAAGGTACAAGGTTCACATAATTTATATAATTTATAATACCAGAATGCCTATTCATGTAAGCTCTTATGAATATTTATTTTATTTTATGATAAGGTTTTAAATACTATCATACGAGGTTTTCTTTTTTCTTTTTTGAGAAACAATAAGGATATGGCCCTTATTTTTTTATAAAGGTGATAGTTAATTTTGATATTATATATGTAAAGTATCATAATCAAACGAGAAAAGTTGGTAAAAGAAAATTCAATGAGTGGTTTTCTTCAATCGCTTTTCTTCCAGCTAACTTAAAAACTGACAACTCGTCAACTACAAAAGATAAAATTTGGAGGAGAGGATGACAAGATGTCTATTCCAAAGACGGTTTGAAAGGGATCCGACTCTGCTGCTTTTCTTAGAGAAAAACAAGGTCTTGTTTTTCCGATCTCAACCATTCAAAATTTTTTATTCGTGTATCTCGATAAAAAAACTTTTTCATGCACAAATCTCAACGAATTTGAATTGTTGGGATTGGAAAAGCAGGATCCTGTTTTTCTCTAAGAAAAGCAGCAGAGTCCATTCCGTTTGAAAGAGAGAATGACAACATATTCTATATTGAGCAGGTTAAAATACTTCATATCTTTCGTATCTTAGTTGTGCCTTACATCTTTATTTATTTTTGTTTGTAAAGTATAAAATTTTGATTCGTACCGATCATTAGCGGATCCAGGATTTTCGTCAGGAGGGGCAAAAATCGAATCGGGTTTAAATTCATTAACTAATTGGGTACTCGATAAAAAACAATATTTTAACTTATACTTTCCAATGCTTTGACTTGTAATTTCTGATGCTTTGACTTATAATTCTAATTACTAATCAAAATTTAACAAATTTATTTCAATTTTAACCCTAAATTTAACATGAATTACAAATCAAACGCCCAGAGGGGGGCAAAAAAATTCCAGGGAGGGCAAAGTCGGTCAGAACCGATAAATCTCCACTAAAATTCAAAATCCAGGGGGGCAGCTGCCCCCCTGGATACACCTGGGTCCGCCCCTGCCGATCAACATTTTCTTATTTGGAGACAAAAAAATTATATTTTGTGGAATTTTTTTACTATTTTTATATAGATATAAATCCATTATTTTTGGATGGTCCAAAATATTCAGAAAAACATTGATTTTGTACTTATCTAAATTCAAAAATATAAAATTTGGTCTCCAAACATATTTTAATATGAAGATCATGTTGAGTGGTTCAGATCGATTGTTTATACTTTGAATGTAAGAATGTGATACACGATTGAGGCATGAAAGATACGAGACATTTGAATCCTACTCTTCTATATTGCATAGACAGAATTTGAAAGAATAATTGACAACTGATTTCCGACTAATTAGAAAAAAAAAAAAAAAGTCCAACAAATATGCCTATTAATTAAGAAAAATAGGAAAATAATTAATGTGTGATAAGGATTTCCACAACCATAAAGAGATATTGACAACATGAAAACTACTGAGGAAATTAGAAATCACAAAGAAAACAATAAGAATTTTTCATATGAACAAGTTTCAACTTAAAGCCAAATTCTAGACATTAATCTCCCTCTTTTGCTTGATCATTTTGAGCAAAAAAGATTTTTTATTAAAAAATTTAGATTATAAAAATAAGTACTTAACATATACCAGGGCTTAAAAAATAAGACAAACTAAATGTAGAGAACATGTTAGAGAACTACATAATTGTAAAATGATGACAAATCCCAGACTAAAAATTAAAAATCAGTAATAACTGACAAAATTATCTCACAAAAATAAAGGAACAAAAGTATCACTATTCACAGTGCACTGGATTTGGTAGGCTAATAAAATTTGCAATGGGTGTTATTTGTGTATAGTTTGGGTACTGGTACCAAATATAGCCGTTGAAAGGAAATTTCAGTTAATTTCACTGTCTCAACTTTATCCCATTGACCTTAACAAGTGTTTATAAACAACCACTGGAAAGACAACAATTGTTTGACCGACATTTTTAGTAATATCCATAATTAGTACAAATTATTAATTATACCTAACTTAGCTGGGTATTTTTAAAAATGCTCAAACTGGTTGGGATTAAAATTAGGACCGGTCATTTTTTGGCCGGTTGGAATAATTTTTTTGTTTTGTTTCAGAATCTATAAATACTCCGTTTTCTCTCTCTATCCTCTCACAACTCACTCAAACTCCCTAGAAGAGAAAGAGAAGATGATTTCTGAGGCGAAAAAGGCGATTGTAAAAGCGATTTTCAGGTTTTTTTTTAGAAAATGTTTAGGATTAATATAAATTGTCTAACAAACCGTAGATCTTACCATGGCACCCAAATCTGAACTTCGAAAAGGAGGAAGTGAAACCGCACGCAATGCTCGCATATCCCTCGCTAAATTTTTTTGGACGGGTGAAGCCCGCTTGAAGAGACGTTTATCTCATTTTTTTCCACCCAAAGATGTTGAAGAATATATGACCACGGATGATCCAACTATTAGAAACGTTCTTGACGAGAACTTCGGCGATATCGACCCTCCACCTAAATGGGAAGTGTGTCCCGCATATCTTGTCAAGGGAGATAATGCGGAGATGTTCTTTTGTCATCTCTGTGGCATAGCCGTTCACTCCAAATGTATCAACAAGAATGCAGATCTAGTAAACGAGTATCGTTTCCAAATGTGGGAGTGTGTTGCGTGCTGCTGCAAGCCTTCGGAGACGACGGGAGAAAGTTTCACTACTCCAAATAAACAGATGCCATGCCAACCCGCAAGAATCAAGACTGATATCTCAATCTCGGATGTCCCTGGGTCTGTGTAACCTCATATGGCATCTGTCACATCTCCTCCAATCCCAGATGCTCTACCCGCTGATAATGCTCAGCCCAAAACAGACTCCAGTCTCTGCCCGGTGCCGTGTGCTTAGTCCTATAAGGAACATGTTAGTTGCAATACAAATGTAACAAGTAATATGGTGATATGAAATAATAGAATATATGACTTACTGGTGTAGCCTCTTTATCTCAGACCTCGGCAAATTCGGATCTGTGGGAATCAATGGCACCTGCCCGAACTGATGGAGGACCCGATCTGGATAATGATGCACCACAATCCAAAAGCAAGCGGTCCCCTGTACCACTAACTATCCCGCTGAACCAGTGTAACCTCTAGCAATTTTTGACTCTCGTACAGCGCATCGTACGGAGTCCAGACAATATGCTCTTGAACTAGAGTCTGCAACTGTGCTCAAACTGGTATAATACCCAAAGGACGTCCGTGGCCCTGATCAACGTAGTTGTGGGTACCGTGCCATTTCTTACCGTATACAGGGCATCTATGAATATCTGGCTGTCCCCAATTCGGTTCGGGCTTATTCGGTCTGGGACAACCCACCACCAGCCGTGACCATGACCAATGTTGCAACAATAAAACTGGCCCATACATTTCCTTCGCCTCCTTCTGTATTTTCAAGAATGTTAGCTGTCAAGGTCTGTAGCTTGATTGAGAAAAAAATTAAATGAGAAAACAGCTAAAGACTTACCTTACAAGCATTACAAAGGCTATGGTACAAGTAGGCTAGGACAGGCCCACCCCGGTTGTACCTCGACGGCCTATTAAGGTCCTCCAACAGCGGGAGATACATCATCGAGACAGCATCACCGCTGGAATCAGCAAACATGACAGATCAAAAGAGGCCCATCACGTATCTCCGTGTATAGCTGCAATGCAAAGTAGATAATAAAAATCTAATAAATTTGAAATATCAACATTTAATAGACAGAGTTTACAAGTATTACCGCTGAATCTCCTCGGGGGTGGAATATGCAGTCAAACTGGTGCTAAAGTGCTATCGCAACTTGGTCATCTGTATATGGTAATTAGATGTCCAACCATGCCCCCGTAACTCGCTTAGATCAGCTCCCAACAACGAGTCGATGTACTCAGAAAAATTAGTACTGTTATATTCATCACCGATGGGTGTACCATTGATAGGCAAACCCCATAGGGCACTGACATCCTGAAGTATCATCGTTATCTCTCCAAATGGTAAGTGAAACGTATGGGTCTCGGGACGCCATCGCTCGACTAGTCCAGCAATGAGAGATGCGTTGATGATGTCACTCCCACTCTGCATAGCAGCAATATTGTAGAAAAAACCCCAGGTTGATGAGATACGGGTCCATCATCTCGTAGTACCGCATATGAATGCGCCGAAGCTTGACATCCAAAATCGTCGTGTCCTACATTTAAAAAAGGAATCCACAGTATATTATAGAGTTAACACACCCAAATTTAAACTTTAAAATTAAACCAAAAAAGTAAAGTACCTCGCGAGAAGCTAGTGAGACTCGGTGATGACTATGTGGCATCCATAGAAGAGGACTGAATTGCTCCGTGCTATCAGTGGCGATCGGCTCATCAGCAACTGGTACCGGCTGAGGTCGAGTCCTGGGCCGTCCTCTAGCCATTCTAATTTCATAACAATTAACGGTAAATATAAGTCGATTCTTATGCTAAATTATGCTAATTATACTAAAATATACCAAAATATGCTAAAATATGCTAAATTATGCTAATTATGCTAAAATGTGCTAATTATGCTAAGTTAAGCTAATTATACTAAAATATATTAAATTATGCTAAAATATGCTAAATTATGCTAAATAGGCTAAATTATGCTAATTAAGCTAAAATGTGCTAATTATACTAAGTTAAGCTGGTACTACTAAAATATACTAAATTATGCTAAAATATGCTAAATTAGGCTAAAATATGGTAAATTATGCTAATTATGCTAAAATGTGCTAATTATGCAAGTGTGCTAATTATGCTAAATTACAGTAAATTATGCTAATTATGTCATATTAAAGTAAATTATGATAAATAAGCTAACATATACTAAATTATGTTTAATATGCTAGATTATGCTAAATTATGCTAAAATCTGCTAATTAAAATTATGCTAAAATATGTTAACTTATGCTAAATTAAGCTAATTAAGCTAAGATATACTAAAATGTACTAAATTAAGCTAATTAAATTAAAATATGCTAAATTTTGCTAATTATGCTAAATTATGCTAAATTAAGTTAAAATATTCTAAATTATGCTAATTTAACTAATTAAAACTAAAATATACTAAATATGCTAAAATATACTTAATTAAACTAATTAAAACTAAAATATACTAATTTTGGTACATTTCTAACAAATTCTATCAATTTACAACCATTAAACTAAAATATACTTAATTAAAACTAATTAAACTTAATTAGCACAAATTAAAACTAATTGAGAACTAAATTATACTAATTTTGGTACATTTCTAACAAATTATATCAATTTACAACCATTTTGTACTTCAAATAAATTAAAAAAATAAAAGGACTTGCAAATGTGAGAAGAGGAGGAGAAAATTTAGAGAAAGATAGAAAGTGAGAAGAGAGAGTGAATTTTGTGAGAATGAGGTTTTAAAAAAAAAGAAACCCTGCCATTGTTTTAAAAATATCTGGGCCGGTCATTTTTTCGCCGATTTGGGTATTTTTAAAAATACCCAACTAAGCTGGATATAATTAATAATTTGTATTTAATTATGGATATTAATAAAAATGTCGGATTGTTTGATGTGGCACTTACTGTACCACAAGATACAACATATGGTTCAAATAATTAGTGATTGCTCTAACATAATTAACTTCGTTAGGTGATTTGAAGTCTACCAAATCAAACAGGAACATCATAATGCTTAATAGATCAAGTATTTTCTGTTGGTTTGGAAGAAATGGTGGATTGGATGGTGGACGACACAGATTGCATTCCTCTGGATGCTTTTAAGGAAAGTGCCGTTGGTGAATATAGATGCAGATTGAAAACAACAGCTTTAAGAGATCAAATAACTTCTTGTAAAAAATATATAGGCCTTCTAATATAGTCAGACTTGTTTTGTTTCATATGATATTGCTGGCAAATGTATTGTCATGTCTAGTTTTGTGGATTTATTATCTTACTAAATAGGAGTTAGCTCTTTGATGGACATTAGAATTTAGAACATTAGGTAATGTAATATCTTTCAAGTTTCTTATTGAAACGGGCCTTGAGCTTTATACAAAAACAAAAAACAATAATAATTAACTTCGTTATCAACGGATAATATATTTACCTCTTAATAAACTTTAAATTTGCTAGGCACTAGCTAATATATGTGCACTCACAGTACTAGATGAAAGAGAACCAATACAAATGTACTGGACTAAATTGACTAAAAGAAAAATCATTTGTCGAAGTAAAATAATTATTAATTTTTCAAGGAGCAAGGCGGTCGAGTGGAGATCGATTCTTATTAATTAAAGAAGATTTATATATTTGTTTGAAGAGAATTAATTTTCTAGAGAAATTATAAACTCTTTACGTATATTATTTTCTGATTTTGTATTACAAACTTGTTTTCTTCACTTAATAAAAATAGAAATTCAGTAAACTGGTACGACAATGTATCATGAGATTCACAGGATTGCAACTGTTTATCAGAATTAGTTCAAACCAGCTTTGCAAAGATGATAACAAGTGAGCTAACCAACAATTTCTCTTTAAAATGACAAATAAAGCAGATTAGTGTATTTATCCATCAACAGGCCAAGTGCCCCAATTAATGGGAGAATAGTCCAGAAAAATGACAGCAACATCTCATCAAAGCTTTAATTGATTGAAAGAAATACACCCGGGGCTCTTTCAAATTCGGTTTTTTGTCATTTCTAAGTAATTAAAGCGACAAAAAATTGACAGGTGCAGCAAATGTGAAAATGCTATAATGTACTTTCCGTATGAAATGTTTAGGAAATATCAAGTACAAACATACACACGAAGCCACATCTCATCCAAAGCTTTTATTTTATATAGTGTATTCCTGAATATTTCGTAAATTAATATATAGTGGATGTAGTTTGTATGGCAACTTGGCAAGTTAATGAATTGACAGCAACATTGACAGGTGCAGCAACTGCAAAGATACTGCAACAACTTTTCAAATGAAATGTTTCAGGAAACTCAAGCAGCAATAAGAACTGTAGAATTTATGGTGTATGGATATTTGGGCCCTTATAACATGTACCTCCTAAACTCCCAAAATTTCATATAAGCCCTGTAAATAACAAATGTATTATGAGATAGGCTATAATGCTTTGAGAAGTAAAGAAAGTGTTTTATTTGCCGCTCATATCTTTATTTTCAAAGTTCAAACAGTCGATCCAAACTTCTCAACATGATCTTCATATTGATATGTGCTTGGAGACCAAATATTACATTCTTTAGAATTTTTTTACTATTTTTTTAGAATTTTTGGAAATCACAGCTTTTTATTTAATAAAAAATAATAAAAAATTCACAAAAACACTGATTTTCAAAAATTCTAAAAAATAGTAAAAAATTTCCAAAAAATGTAAAATTTGGTCTCCAAGCACATATAAAGATCATGTTGAGAAATTCAAATCCACTGTTTGAATTTTGAAAATGAAGATATAAGCGGAAAGTAAGACATCGTATTTACTTCCCAAAGCATCACAGCATCACTCAATGTATTATATCCCAACAAAGCCTACATAAATATATTTTCATTCTTTTCTTTACTTTTGTATGATACGGTAAATCATGTTAATGAAACAAGAGTTTTCAAATCAGAAAGATTTTAAATTAAGTGACCTCTATTATATTTATAATTAACTCCACTGACGCTTAAGTATTCCTTACTTAAAATTTGACATTACAAGTCCTAAAAAAAAAAAGCATGTACAAGCTTCTTCAGCATAAAAACAGTAAAGCAAAGGACATATATAGCAGGGTATGAAATTACAATTACAATAAATAAAGGAGAAGACAAGCTCATCAAGATTTCTCGTGTATACAGTCAGATGAATGGGCTCTCTCAACATACCGTGTAATTTGAGAAATTGTATAGTGTGAGGATGTCCATGCAGTATAATAAGATGTTACTGATAGCTGAGCAAATTTCGGGAGAGCGTAAGCTGCAATAAAAATATCTTCACTGGTATCCACTAATAAGAGAAACAGTAAAGAAACCAGTGTGTACTAATTGGCAACAGACACGTTGGTCAATTATTTCAATTTTGCTATTTACTTGGTCAGGCGTAACAGTACCTTAAACTAAACTCTTGAAAAAATATTATCAGTGGAAGTCTGTGACATGATAGTCAGGTCAGGTAATTCGATCGAGGTATAAGCAACAGCAGTTCACATTTTTTATTACTTCAAAATTGGTCAAGAAATTACCTCCAAATGCAGCACTAGCTCCTGAAAATAATAGTAATGGAGGAACCTACAAAAGGTGGTCATTATTTAATAGGAAACAAACCAAAAAGAACGAGAGAGTACTTTCATAAGCCAGCATCTAGGTAAAAAAGCAAAAGATAAAACTTAATTTACCCCGGACCAAGCACATTCAGGAATTACCAGGAGGTTACTTAAATATAAAAGAATCCACAGATAAAGACTTCTCCATACATAGAATTTCTTTCTAGGTTACTCCCATACTGAATTCCAGGAGGTTTAAACTTTAAACAGTTTGTACTGGCAAATGTATAATTTCAAACTTCTACACAGAAATTTGCCCCTCCAAATTCTAGAGAGGAAAATCAGGTTCTAGAACTACGTTGTAAAAACAAAATTTGTATCAAACTTCATTTCATGAATCTTAACTGCTCGTTTATTTCCCAAATAAACTGTGAAGAGCAACAATGGGTGCCACATCTCAGATCCATGGACCATATGTGAAAATCAATGGAAGAAGCAAACTTAATTTTTCCAAGTTTGAGGATCAATTTTGATTAAAATGAAAGTTCAAGGGCCATAATGGCTCTCAAGATACAGTTGATGGACCAAAACCTGAACTTTCCTAGTTTTATAAGAGGACTTGGCAAGTGCTTATCAAAGTGGTAACAAGGGGTGGCTAAATTAAAATTAATTAGCAGTTTTGTCCTTTATATTTTATAATTTTTACAAGTATATATACCTTTTAGCACCCCCTTATAAAATAAAATTATACTACATTAACTTACTCACCCCCCCCCCCCCCCCCCCCCAAATCTCAATTTTCTTGTTCCGCCTCTGGGATGCCAGTACATGCACAAGACCTAAAGTGTACAATGCCAAGTATTATAGAAATCACCGAATGATCATTACCCCGACAAGAAATTGCATCCACTTAGGTCCCTTCACATGCTTCTGAACAAATGGTATCCCTGCGAAAAACAGCAAAAATAAGTAAATATTTAAAAATAACACAAAGACTGACAAAGATTAGAGTTTAACAAACCTGTATTAAACCCATGAACAGCACTTAGCATGGCACCAGCCCCAGATCCAGCCTATAACGAGACAATCATTAAAACAAAATGTTACAATTCATGGCTAAGAAACTAGAAGGGTGAGGCTATGGTACTCTGCACAGCACAGATAGGTCTGTGCTACGGATCAATATTTTCGTTTTCAAAGTCTAAATAGTCCATCTGAACCGTTCAACATGATATTCATATGAAAATGTACTTGCAGACTAAATTTTCCATTTTTTAGATTTTTTTTACTATTTTTTAGATATGTACAAAATCACTATTTTTGAAGGGTCTTTAGGTCAAGTGATTATCTACCTATCTAAAAAAATAGTAAAAAAATTCTAAAAAATGTAAAATTTGATCTACGAATGGAGATCATGTTGATTTTTGTAAGTTAACTGTTTCATGATAATGAAACGGGCTACAAGCATTTTATTGAAAAAAAAAAAACTGAGATAATGTTGAATGGTTCAGATTGATTGTTTGGACTTTGAAAATTGAGATATTAATCCACAGTATAGTACTGTAGGTCTGTAGCCTCGCTCGAAACTAGAAAAGAAAAAAAGAAAAGGAGAAAATCTGATCCTATAATTAAAGGAAAGTACCACAGCAGCAGCATCATGAAGCACAGATGTGATGGTCCATTCTGCTTCTCCCTGCATATGATCAAGGTTTTCTTAACCAGTACACCACAAAACAAAATTGAATGAAACAATCTTAAAAAAACTGGAATTGAATTTGCTTCAAAATGAGAAGGAAGAGCGTACGGAAGAAGGGGGGTTGATGAGAGAGAGGCACCGGGGACAACGCGGCGACCCAAGGCCGGGATTTATGGTCGGATCGTGGTACAAGTTCCCCGTACGGAGCTTCTCCTCGTACACTTCTCGAGTTCCCATGTTTGCTTTTCTTTCTTTCAACCCTCTCTTCCTCTTCCTCCTCCTCCTCCTCCTCTCCTCCTGTAAGGTCTAAAACCCTAGTTTTGAAAACCCGACCTGCTCGATAGAAAATAACAATCGGGTCGGGTGAGGGCCCCAGTTGGGCAGTATTAGGCCCATTCTTTGCACAATATGATCAGGAACTTCAATTACGGATTGTTCAAACAGTCGGTTCGATTAAAGTCAATCTAAAATGAGATAGGAGTAGGTCCGAGGACCAATATGAGTTTAGGGTGCGGAGTCACGTGGAGTTTTCAATTTAATCCGTTCGTTTTCATCGGACGGATCAGATCAGGAGAATTTTGTATTTTTGTTCAATTCGGGCAAGATTTGATTTAGTATGTTCGATCAAAATGAATGGATCAGATTGAAAGCTCTGCAGGACTCCGCAGATGATGCAAATTCGTAGGTTCGATGGGCATCGGATCTATTTTTAGGTTCAATTGACTCTAGCACCGTACGATTAGCATTAAATCTATGTGCACGGAAATTGATACAGACTTGCACGGATTTTGATGCAGAGTGCACAAATCTTGATGCTGATCGGATGGTCATCACACCCATCGGACCTACTCTGAATTCATCTAAAATAGTTCAATTAAAATTTTATCTGATTTTAAAAATCTAAATAAACTAACTGAATTAAGTTTGTTAACCGGATAACAACCGAATTAAAAAGTCGAAGTAAATCTCGATTTATTTAATTGAACCGAAGTAAAACTCTAAAATTTATTAAACGAAATTCAAAATATAGAAAGGCTGTAATGTTAAACCGACCCAACACATTTTGAGTTGAACAGTAGCAGAGCCATTATAGTTCAGAGTTAGACATTTTTCCTACTCTGAATTTTGAAATTTTTTTAACGAACCCATTTGGTATTGAATTGTTGCCCTACTTTGAATTTTTTTTCTTATTTTGTGAAAGTTCGAATTCCCCAACACATGATACAATTTGTACTTTTGAAATTTGTACTTCAATATTTTAATAAAATTTGAATTGTTAATATTTTTATCCACTTCTGACTCAAATTCTTAGTGCGCTTGAAGTTGAATAAAATGAAAATAAAACGATCAAATAGAAGGGGAAAAAGCAAAGACCCAGAAAATCAATTGACAAATTTCTCAGTAATGTCTTTCTTCCCTTTGCAATCCGACATTTTTATTAATATCCAAAATTAAGTATAAAATAATAATTATATTCAGGTTAGCTGGGTATTTTTAAAAATGCCCAAACCGGCCAAAAAATAGTCGGCCGGGATTAAAATTAGGACTAGCCATTTTTTGGCCTGTTGGAAATTTTATTTTTTGTGTGCTTCAGAATCTATAAATACCTCGTTTTCTCTCTCCTCCCTCTCACAACTCACTCAAAAGCACAGAACTTACTCCAGTCCTGTCCGGTGCCGTGTGCTTAGTCCTGTAAGGAACATGTTAGTTGCAATACAAATGTAACAAGTAATATGGTGATATGAAATAATAGAATATATGACTTACTAGTGTAGCCTCTTTATCTCATACCTCGGCAAATCCGGATCTGCGGGAATCAATGGCACCTGCCCGAATTGACGGAGGACCCGATCTGGATAGTGATGCTCCACTATCCAGAAGTAGACTAGCAGTCCCCTGTACCACCAACTATCCCGCTGAACCAGTGTAACCTCCGGCAATCTCTGACTCTCGTACAACGCATCGTACGAAGTCCAGACAACATGCTCTGGAACTAGACTCTGCAGCTGTGCTCGGACCGACCTAATACCCAAGGGACGACCGTGCCCCTGATCAACGTAGTTGTGGGTACTGTGCCATTTCTTGTCGTATACAGGGCATCTATGAATATCTGTCTGTCCCCAATCCAGTTCGGGCTAATTCGGTCTGGGACAACCCACCGGTAGCCGTGACCATGACCAATGCTGCAACAACAACACCGGCCCATACATTTGTTTCGCCTCCTTCTGCATTTTCAAGAATGTTAGTTGTCGAGGTATTTAGCTTGATTGAGAAAAAAATTAAATAAGAAAAGAGCTAGAGACTTACCTTACAAGCATGGCAAAGGCTATGGTACATGTGGACTAAAATGTGCTAATTAAACTAAAATATACTAAAATGTACTAAATTAAGCTAATTAAACTAAAATTTGCTAATTATGCTAAATTATGCTAATTAAACTAATTAAAACTAAAATATACTAAATATAACAACTAATTAACACAAATAAAACTAATTTGGAACTAAATTATACTAATTTTGGTACATTTCTAACAAATTATATCAATTTACAACTGTTTTGGACTTCAAATAAATTAAAAAAAATAAAGAGACTTACATGCAAATGTAAGAAGATGAGGAGAAAATTTGGAGAAAGAGAGAAAGTGAGGAGAGAGAGTGTGAATTTTGTGAGAATGAGATTTTGAAATAAAACGGAACCCCTGCCATTGTTTTATAAACACCCGGGTCGGTCATTTTCCGGCCGGTTGAGATTAAAATTTGGATAGGCCATTTTTTGACCGTTTGGAAAAAAAATGACCAGTTTGGACATTTTTAAAAATACTCAGCTAACCTGAGTATAATTAATAATTTGTAATTAATTTTGGATATTAAAATGAAAATGTCGGCTTTGCAATGCCAACTATTTTTATATAAAGCAAAAACAAGGGGGACCAGGGCCCAATATCTTTCAGTCCATTAGCTCAGCACATCTTTTTTTACTTTCTAAAGCCCAAATACTATCTAAAATATTAAGTCTGCGCCTCCTTTCGGCCTTGTCAGGGCCCAGTTTCTTTAGCCCAATAAAATCATTAAAAATAAAATATTTGAAATTGGTGATACAGTAAGCTGTCGGGCCCTGTTTCTTTTGGCAAAATTACACTTTCGTAATCAGACCCCATGTTCATCTCACCCATGGCTTCTCTTTTTGTATATAATAGAGAGTAGACAAATATCATTTCTAATATAAAAGCGCCATGGATTAGAAGACATGTAGGGAAGCTTAGGAAAGTGATTTCCATTGATTGATGCTACCTCTTGTTTTCGCCTGCTGGTTTAGAATCATGTCTTTACGTTAGCATGCTTTAAAAGCAATGCTGGATTTTTCTATTTATTTTTTAAGGCAAAAAATATAGTTGCACTTAATTCTACATAAATAATGTACTTATTTGTCATCGTATTATATATTAATATAAGAGTAAGGTTATTACCAATATGCATGTTATTAAGCAGTCTGTGCTATGGACTCATATCTTTGTTTTCAAAATTTAAATAACCGTTCTGAACTGCTCAACATAATTTTCATATAAAAATGTACGCTAGATCAAAATTTACTTTCTTTTTTAGATAGGTAGAAAATCACTTGATTTAAAATTCTAGATCATCCGAAACTTTGTGATTTTCTACCTATCTAAAAAATAGTAAAAAGATTCAAAAAAAATAAAATTTTGGTATCCAAATACATTTCATACGGAGATCATGTTTAACGTTTTGAATAGATTGTTTAAACTTTAAAAATAAAGATATAAATCCCTATCACTGGTCAATCCGTAATATTCACCATAGCCTCACTCTTAATATGATATATATATATATATATTTTTTGAAAGAAGTGGCATTGCCACCGATTTTCATTATAATGAAAACCAAAGTATTATACAGTATTGCCAGTAGGGGTGAGTGAATTGCTCATAACTCGTAACTCGCTCATAACTCGCTCGCTAAATGCTCATTAACAACTCGCTATAACTCACCCATTTACTTAATGAGCTGAGCATGAGCATACCCTAACTTGCTCATAACTCGCTTATTAGCTCATTAAGAACAGAGTTACATAAATCATGCCACATCTAGAAGAAGAAATAGGCCGAGGATTAGGTTTTAGTTTAAGAGATAGAAAGGTAAGTGAAAAGCTCACTGTAGTATTAATAAGTCAACTCCCAGATTCAAGATCGTATCTATCCGTTAATTTCTTTAGCTAAATGCTTCTTAATTCTTATCGTTGACTAATACTTGTTTTTTTTTTGTAGCAATCTGCAAAAGAGGAAGAGAGCTTGGAATTTCAAATCCCAACGAGCAATGATAGATGATGTAAGATTATGTATTGTTTAATTAGCTTGGAATTTTAATTATGTTGGAATTTCAAATCTGCAAAAGAGGAAGAGTTGCTAGATTTTGTTAAATTATGTATTGTTTAATTATGTTGGATTATGACAATTTGTTAAATTTTATAAATGAAAATTAATTTTTGAATGATGTATTTTGAACAACTCGGCAACTCACTCATAACTCACTCATTAACAACATGCTCATTAACAACTCGCTCATTAACAACTCGCTCATTAACAATTCGCTCATTAAGCTAATGAGCCGAGCATGAGCATACCCTAACTCGCTCATACTCGCTCATTAATCAGCCCTAATTGCCAGTACGACTAAGCAACAAAAAGGAACTACTATCCGGCACCCACATAAAGACCAACAACATCAAAAATATAACCTGCAACCAACAAACCAGAAAAGCACACAACACAATCCTACAAATGTTAACAGCAGCTATAAAGTAAAAATTTGCATTTAAGACCCTGCATCTTCCATATTCAACCGAGGCACCATCTGCAACTCATCTTCACCATCCAATGTTGTCCCTCCTCCATTCATAAGGATTGTAACTTGAATAGCCCCCATGGAAATGGCCAACATGGTACCTGATAGGGCCTTCACATCACAAGGCATAATAAACTTTAGTTGCTCAGTTAAATTAGTTATTTGTTGAGATGCCAAAAAGAAAGCAAGTGAAATAATCCTGGAACCTAAAGCGTTAATATTCAAAATATTGTCATTACGAAAAACAATCATGTTTTTATCCAACTAAATTGAACAAAGTACTACCCCTCGAATTATTTCCACCATGTTTGCATCTAAACAATCATCCTTTAAGGAATACAATAATCCTAATATGAAGATAATTGATTTTTTTAGTAGATAATTAGTTGAAATTTTGCTAATTTGGAGTCATCCAAATACAAGCATATGATAATATCTAAACTTGCTAACCTAAAGGAAGGAACAAAGCTAAAGGCATAGCATATGATTTAGCCTTTTCCTAAAAACAATAGGTTGTTGTATTACATAGCATGAGCATATGGGCCCAATATGAGCTGTGTTTCAATCACCCCCCCCCCCCCCCCCCCCCCCCCCTCAATTCTTGAAACAGAAAAGGTTAACATTTCCCCCAAAAGAGGGACGCAAAACCAAACACACACGTCATCAATCAATCATTAATCCTTCCAATCATACAACATAGTTATATAGCTTATCTCCTCCTTTGATAAAAAAACTTCACCTCTTTTAAAAGGACATTTTCAGTCATTTTATTTTATGGAACAAAAGGAGGAATTTATATCATCTGCATTAACGCATTGTCTGAGTTTAAATCCGATCCGTTTGTTACATACTAGTACGAATTTTAAAGAGGCTCCATGCATTACAGGCGTGAATTGAATTAGTCTGAATTCTACTCAAAACCTCGAACGATCTGGACGTAAAACTCAAACAGTGCGTAAGATGCAAAGGATGCGGACTCTACAAGCAGGGGTGGAACTAGAAAATTTAGTTAGAGGGGGCTAAAACTTAAGATGTATCAATATTAATTTGTGGTTAGTGGAACTTGAACCTAAGACCTTCCAAGAACAAAATAGAGTCTTAACCACTAGATTACAAGTACACATCTAACATTTTACGAGGAGGGCTAAACTATATAAAAACTTCAAAAAAATAAAAAATCAATTAAATTCTAACATACATAATTAAAAATTTCAAAATCATGGAGTGACTTAGCACCCTGGATATAGTGTAGATCCGCCCCTGTCTACAAGGAGTGAGTTCAATTTATTATGTTTAAGTATACATAATTAGCATTATATATATGCATGAAAATTTATTTCAAATCTTCTCCGGTATCTTTGCAAATAATTTAATTGAATTATCTGGAAAAGATTCCCCCAATTTCTGATTGAATCATGGAACTATCACTTGAGAGGTACATTTATCTATCTGGTTGACTTCCATTAATTAATTAATCTGATCTATTATAAATCACGTTTTACCTAAAGAGGCAGTATACTTTCAGGGGCGGACCCAGGTGTATCCCGGGGAGCAGCTGTCTCCTCGGAATTTTGAGTTTTAGTGGAGGTTTATCCGTTCTGACCGACTTTGCTCCTCCTGAAAATTTTTTTTGCCCCCCTCTGGATGTTTGATTTGTAATTCGGGTTAAATTTATAGTTAAAATTGAAATAAATTTGTTGAATTTTGATTGGTAATTAGAATTATAAGTCAAAGCATCAGAAATTACAAGTCAAAGCATTGGAAAGTATAAGTTAAAGCATTATTTTTTATCGAGTACTCAATTAGTTAATGAATTTAAATCCGATTCGATATTTTTTTTGCCTCCCGATATAAATCCTGAGTCCGCCCCTTATACTTTGTTGACGAAGTTACATTGTATTCTATTTAATCTTTTTAAAATTACGTGTTTATTTGGCATTAATTGGTTGACCTTACTCAAGCTCATTTAAAGCTGGCTTAGTAAATGTCTATATGCTTCACGTGCATTCTATAGTTCTATTCCATCCTTCATGCCAAATAGCAGAGATCACATTAAAACTGAGATACAATATAGCTCTCCATTTTGAAAATATTAATCTTACTAAATTCCTCAGATGTAAGTGTGTTATATAATTAAACAGAAGTATCCAGTTCTACGAAACTAGAGAGAAAGAAACCCAACAGATTAAATGGGCAAACGTGGATCCAGAGATCCTCTAAGCTGTGCAAATATGCAATGCACTTGTGCGCACAGAGAACTCTCAGAAAACATGTGACAGGATACCCGGGTTGAAGGTGTCACTGACGAACATCTCCAGTAAAAAAATAAATCTAGACACCGGTGTACCTCCAGTTTAATGACTCCATATCCAACACGGTATCGCACCGTGTAGAATGAGATCTGAGTCGTCTGTTCTATTAGGGTATGTTTGGTTGGATTGAGAATAGGCTATTTTTGGAGTTAGACTATTCAGAATAGCTTATTCGGTATTTAGTTGGGTTAGAATAGCTAGAATAGTCTATTCCTAAGAGTTTTGAGGTTTGACTATTCTAATAAGACAAACAATAGCTATTCTAGCTATTTTTGTTTTACAACCAAACATACCCTTATGGTATAAGTCTCAAATCAGAGTGGCGTAGTTAGGATATGAGCCACGGGTGAGCAAAAATATTAACAATCTAAATTTCATTAAAATATTAAAGTATATTAAATTCAAAAACTACAAATTACATTATGCGTTAGAAAATTTGAACTTCACATGATAGGTCAAAAAAATTCTTCGAGTAAGGCAACAACCCAATACAGTATGCGTTTATAAAAAAAATTAAAATCCAGGGTAGTGGCTCCGCCACTAATCAGACATCCTATATTTTAAAGAGTAGGGTTAAAATGCTCGATTGGTTTTGTGCCTGATCATGCTCCCAACATCATTATCTCAATATTCAAAGTCTAAACAGTCGATCAGAACCATTCAACATGATCTTCATATTAAAATGTGCTTGGATAACAAATTTTAGAATTTTTAGAATTTTTTACTAATTGTTTAGAGAGATACAAAATCACTATTTTTGAATGGCCTGGAATCTTCTAAAAACAATGATTTTATAACTATCTTAAAAATAACAAAAATAATTCAAAAAATATAAATTTTTTTATCCAAGCAAATTTTAATATGAAGATCATATAGAGCGGTTCAGATCGACTGTTTAAACTTTGAAAATAGAGATAACGATATTGGGGCATGATGAGACACAAAACCAATGAGGCATTTTAACTCTATTTTAAATAGGTTCTTAAGTTATTTTAGCTTGGCTGTAAGTATTATACGCGGTATGTTATCAGGGGCAAGATAATAGTGAATCGGATTTAAAGATCTAATCGAGTTCAAACCCATTAATTAATCGGATACTAAATGCTCTAACTTATAATTTTCAATGTTCGGATTTCTAATTTCTATTGCTCTAACTTCTAATCCTAATTATCAATCAGAATTCAAAAAATTTATTCTAATTTTAACCGTACATTTAACTCAGATTACAAATCAAAATTCTAGAAGGGACAAATAAAATTCAGGAGGGAACAAAGTTAATTCAGACCTATAGATCTCCATAAAAATTCAAAATTCAAGAGGGATGCAACTGTCTGGTACTGCAGAGGATACTCACTAAAGTTTAACCCGAACAGTATCTGGGATGGATTATTTTGAAGCATACAGCGCAGCTGAGCGCACGATCATCATTCCACAACCATGGTGGGTTCAAGAACGGAAATTTTTTTAGTTACCATAATAAAAAATAGAAATTAAATGATTACCACTCGGCTCAAGCTATTTTCAATCCTACCACTCACGCGGATCCAGTTCGAGCATCAAATTGGAGTGGTGCGCGGACTGAGTGGGCACACCAATTGGTGCTCTGACTGGGTTGGCGCACCAAAATTGGCTCAAACGGGGTGAAACGCACTAAAGAGCAATAAAAATTTCAGAACAGTTGGTGCTCTAACCCAGTCTGCACACCAGTTGATGCGCCAACTCAGTCCGCGCACCAACCCATTTTGGTGCGCGAACTGGATCCGCGTGGATGGTAGAATTGGAAAAAGTGGTAATCATTTAATTTTGATTTTATGCTGTGGTAACTAAAAAAAATTCGGTCAAGAATGTTAAATGCCAACAAAGGAGTTTAAAATGAGAAGTTACATTTTACATTGAGTTTTGAACTGAGAATTACAATGATATAACTCTGAAAAAAAAAAATCCAGCGTACATCCAACACACTTAACTCTTGTGATACATATACTTAAAAAATATTCTTCAAAATAAAAGGTTTAAAATGTATATGTATGTTCAATTATTTAGTTCAGACGTGTATTTTAATTCAATCTATTTAAATTTAGATTGGTCGTTTGTCAAAGTTATTAAAATTTCACCGTTAAAAAATTTTAAATTTTTTGATAGAAGGCTGAACGTTATGTCAAATCAACTCCATTCTGATACATGTACTGTCGAGATAATTGAGAACCAGTCTTGTAAATAACGGTATACGCTCGTCGGACGGACAGAGTACTGTCAAGCAATTAATGGAAATAATTAGGAATAATTGGCCGATTAGTCGAGAAAATCTGTGACGATTTGGTCACCGCCAACAACTAATTGGCTGATTAATCGGCCTAAACAGATATTTTTTACAACACTGTTGAGAACACATCCATAATTTATTTTTATAATTTGAATAATATTTCTCAAATATGTGTATCATAAGAGTTGAATTTACCATATATAGTAGTTAGATGTACGCTAGAATTATTCCAGAAAAAAAATATAATATCTAGAGGGGCGGATCCAGAGTATTCCAAGGGAGGCAGTTGTCTCCCCTGAATTTTGAGTTTTAGTGGAGATTTATTGGTTCCGACCGACTTTACCTCCTCCGGAATTTTTTTTGCCCCCCTCTGAACGTTTGATTTGTAATTCGGGTTAAAATTGAAATAAATTTGTTGAATTTTGATTAGTAATTAGAATTATAAGTCAGAGCATCAGAAATTACAAGTCAAAGCATTGAAAAGTATAAGTTAATTATCTTTCCTGACGAAAATCCTTGGTCCGCCCCTGAATATCTACAACACTTTACACATCTTACCTTCCATTAATTATCTTCACTTTTTTATCTCTCCTACTTATATAGGGGCGTATATCCTTATTACCAGAGTTGAAAATAGAGAGAGGGGGAGCATAACAACCAGCAGAATGTTCATATAATTTTTTTTAAAAAAGTTAATAGTTAAATGTGCATTTTATAATATCTAAGTATCCATTAGGCAATCGTCAAATATGTATTATGTAGTTAGTCAATTGTGCACTCTGTAATAACTAAGATTGCATTTTGTAATAAACCGTTTAACCCTTTTTTTTTTTTTTTGGAAATTCTACTTTTACCAGCCAGCATGGGGATATTGCAGTTTGAAACTGAACTGCGACCCCAGTTGTGATACCTCAGCTCAAATTATCGCAATTTTATTTTTACTCGCAGTTTTAAACTGCGACACCCCAGATTGAAATTGCAGTTTGACTCTGATTCGCCAATTCGGATAAAAATTGAATTTTCCATAAAAAGGGGTTAATTTTTTTTTTTTTGAAGATGGTAAAAGTAAAAATTTCGGTTATGTTGATTACAAATCTGTTCAGATTTAAAAATAAAAAATACTTCCAGCTTCCCATAAAACAAGAGAAGAAGACATGTACCTTATGTGTATTTTGATTTCTGGCGCCACAAGCTAAGTCAACAGATCTAAACCTGTGGCTGTAATGATGTTTATGAGATACTCTGCAAAATTTAAACTTTCGATGTTCACTGTACCAGATAATATATAAATTAGGCTTAACTTATCACCAGCTAATTATGAATGGATGACAAAATAATTGTACTGAAATAAATCAACTCCCACAAATTACACGGAGCAATTTATTTAAATTTATATAAACTTCACATTTATCATAATAATTTATACATAATTCGAAAGTTAGATGTTTGCATTCAGACGAGCAGAGACATAAATTCTCTCAACCAAAAAAGATAGGATCCGACTCTGCTGCTATTCTAAGAAAAATAGCAGCGGATGCTCTCCACTTTTTTGTCTATCTCCTCTTTTGAAGAGGAGAGAGAGAGAGAAAAGAGAGAGATAGAGAGAATAGCAGGAATAGGAGGATTTTCGGAGAGAGAAGGCTATCGAGTTGTGATGTACTTGTTTAAATAAAGTCAAAATTTTAATTTCTACAAGTAAATTCTGGAGTTAACCAAGAGATTAGGTATGTTTCTTTTCTGCACGGATACCTTAATTTAATAAAAATGATTTTGAAATACGTGTCAGCACGAATCTCAAAGTAAAAGACAAAATAAAGTTACCATTCCCCTTGTTCTTTATAAAATCCTTATATATATTTTAGGGTAGAGTATAACTAGGGTGTGATGTGCTCACCAATTTTTTTGGTGAGCATAATTTCATAATCTATCGTATTCACTTCAAACGAGATGAATCCAAACCGTTGAAACCGATGTACTTCACGAGCAAGGTTATAAAATGCGGTTTTCATGCGGTATGCGGAAGGCCACCGCATACTACATATACGGTATACGGCTGCATATGCGGATTTTTATGCGGACTTATATATGCGGATTTTTAAAATTTAATAATTCTTAAGAAGTTAAGAGTATGACTGAATTATCATGCTAGATATCATACTTAAATAATTATATGCGGACACACAGATCACTACATGGAAATTTTCACTTAAGAACACAAAGTAGCATGAGCTTTACATCTAAATGGAGCCTTCCAGTCAAAATATATCACGGACATCTGAAACTAATTTGTTCATGAGCAATTGAAATTAGCTGTCTTAGTTAATATGCCCAAAATCCTTCGGCCCAGTAAGTGCTGTCCGCTTATCCGATTTATAAGTGTTCTTTTAGTCCCACAACTTTAAAATAAACGAAGAAAGCTCATTGGGAACCTATAAAAGAAACTATAGACTAAGGAGAAAACCACTTAACTGGATGAATGAGTCTAGATGGGTCTGGATCCAAATTAATTTGGAACTGTTTTTGTTAATTAATAATTAATAAAATAATAATAAATGTTTGGTGCATGTAATATTATGCGGATTGCTGGACTGCATATGCAGGTATGAGGACCGCATATGCAAAACTGCATAGGAGGGACTGCATAGCATTTTCTATGCGGTTTCTAACTACATATGCATATGCGGCCGCATGAACCGCATTTTATTACACTGTTCACGAATGATGTGCGTACATGCAAAATTTTGAATGTTTCGGATTTATTTAGTACAAAGTCAAGCGGTCAAAATTGATGAAAAATGAATGCATTAAAATAACTTCTAAAACTTCATTTTGGATCATTCATTTTTCATCAATTTTGACCACTTGACTTTAAACTAAATGAATTCAAAAAATTCCAACTTTTGCATGTACGCACATCACTAATGAAGTATATCGGTTTCAACGGTTTGGATTCATCTCGTTTGAAGTAAATCCAATAGATTATAGAGTTATGCTCACCAAAGAGTTTGGTGAGCACATCACACCCTAGTTCTACTCTTTTATTGTAATTATTGGTTTGGTCCCTTTTCATTGATAATTTGGTGGGCATTAATCTGTTGATAGAACGGCATGCTTAATGCAGTCACGAGTTATCGTCTCTCTACATAGAGATACATGTTTAGTTCTCAAAAATAGCATCTAAAATATGTTGAATATACGGGGTCTTTCAATAAAAAAAAGTCTATTCAATCGATAGTTTTTTAAGATGATATAAAGCAGTGTTGTAAAAAACGGCCATTTAGGCCGATTAATCGGCCGATTAGTCATTGGCGGCGACCAAACCGTCACGGATTTTCCTAACGAATTGGCCGATTATTTCTGATTATGACCGATTATTTTCAATTATTCCCGATTAATCGCTTGGCGGTACTCTGTCCGTCCGACAAGTGCATACCGTTATTTACAACACTGATATAAAGTAGGCTATTGCAATATAAATTTTCTGGCATTGTCACCAAAGTTTACCTTTTACAGAGTTAAGTTAGGAGGAATGATGAATTTTTTTGAATTTCTACAGTGAAAAACTAAAAATAGAACAATTTGGCAGCAATCCAAAATATTATACCACAGTATAAACTATAAACAGAACATAATTTAATTATCTTCATTTTTTTATGTTTTCAGAAACACCGCAGTATTAGATAAAACAAATAATTAAATAATACCATCGGCTGTTATCTGTATTAATTTCTATGTATAACAGAAAAATTATGAGATTCCAATCAGATTTTAATAAAAATAAATTGCATGAAATCTTGGATCAGAAATGGTTTATAGTTGTTGACTTTCGTAAACACCTGATGCTTATCAAAATGAAATTAAAATACCGTAGTTATTTATATAAACATGCTTATGACTTATAGACAAAGTAACATTGATCAGGTCAAATAAATTCAATTTTAATATTTGAACTATAAAATATAACAAGGAAAAATATATTTGAATCCACCCTATGGAAAGATAATATGCACAAATTTAAGGAACATATTGCAAAATTTACCAAATGCCTATAAGATAGAGCGTAAAAGCCTATATCAGACAACTTTCCTCTGAGCCTTTTTGCTCATGACTTAGAGTCTTAGACTAAGTTTTTTTTTTTTTTTTTTGATGAAAAACCCGTAGGTGGACTTAGAGTCTTAGACTAAGTTGGTGTGTTGGTGCTATCTCAACTTTTCAAAAAAAAAAAAAATTTAGACAAGAAAGCTCTTCTTTCCTTCAGATTATTTCGCCCATTTTTTTTCCTACAATTTTCAGTACAAAAATTAAGTGCTGAAAGCACATGGTAGGTAATCGGTTTTGAAAACAGTATGGTCCGGTCCAGACCCGGTTGGGCCATGGTTCCAACGTCCACGGTTCACACGGGTTGAACGGGTTACACGATCTGGGTCCGGCGGGTTCAATTCTTGGGAGTCAGCCGAAACCCGTGCTTGGACCATGGTCCAAATTCACACGGTCCGGTCCGGCTCCGGTCCAAATTCGGCCGGTTTTTTTTTTTTTTTGCGCGGTCCGGGGGCGGGTTTGGCTCGGGTCCGGGGGGTTAGGCACGGCCCGGGTCCGGGTCAGCAGGGATTGGCACGGGTCTGGCGCGGGTCCGGGTCCTGGGGTTACGTAGGTCCGGGCAGGTTGGGTCCGGTTCTACCCGGGGTGGTCTGGATTTGGTCCGATCCGGTCCGGCACGGGTCCATGAGTTCCCACAGTCCGGTCCTACACGGGTCTAGGAAAAAAAATTCGAACCAAACCCGTGCTAGACCCGTCCCTAGCTTTGGTCCGGTCCGGTCCAGGTTTGGAGCACAGTCCGGGCCGGTCCGGGTCCGAACCACGGGTTGTCCGGTCCGGTCCTAGACTGGCCGGGTTTTTTCAAGCCACTAGTAGGTATGTTTTGTTCATAAAAAATATTGCAGTATATGTTTATATTGTAATTACTGGTTCAAAACATAAAATATAAGAAAAACCCGAAACCTAAAGCCATAATTCATATGCATTTTTATCGGACTTCAACATAGAACATCATTATCAGATCTCCATTCTTATACTTACAAACTGAGATTACAAACTGAGATAGTATTGACCAGAATACTCAACATTTATTTGTTCGGCAATGAGAATATTTATCAGAATGGAAATTTTTGAACGTGGAAATAGAAATATCAATTTGTGTCCCAAGTTGAAAAAATTTATGAAACTTTTTAGAATACAAGAGTTTGGCGAGTACATGAAAAATTTATTAAAAAGTTGATTTTTTTTCTTTTTACAGTTAACTTTTTGTAGAAGATATAATGCTAATATAAATTATTGATACTAAGTATTACTCAAATTAAAATAATTTTACGTGTCATTTTAAAAAATAAATAATGAGTGAATTGATTATATATGTAATAAATTATTGGTCATATGCTAAAGTGATACATGTAACAGTTTGCAACCTAAATTAATTGTACCATTTTAACCAATAACCAGTTTGCAATGAAATCAAATTTACATTACCTTAGGAAAAAAAAATAGGTACCAAACATCACTTCACTGATCCATTACTAAACTAAGCAAATGCAAAAAATCCTATGGCTAAGTTAATTAAGAAAGAAACAAATTAAATCAATTGCTAAATTAGGTCTGATTTAACCAAATGGCAAAATTAAGCACCGTCAAAATAAAAAAATAAAAGCCCACTGGCAAGCTCAGCATTTGAAAAAAAAAAAAAAAAACTTAAATTTGCTTCAAAAAAAATTTCCATAAGCAATCAAGAAAGAAATTAGAGAAAAAAAGAAGTCTATGACTATGAACGATAGAAATAAGAATTAAAATTGAGGCTCAGAACATTCCAAAAATTATCATGGGAACATAATTTTTTTTATAAACCATAATTAAAAAAATATTTTTACAAAACCAACATGATTACTTTTTTTTTTTTAAACCATAAGAACCGAAATGCCATTTCGGTCCGTTATTTTTTTTTATTCCGGACCAAAATGACATTTCGGTTCGGTCCCCTTTTTGAATTTTCTGTGGCGGCTCATATGAAAACATGTGAAACCAGTACCACAGGAATAAAAAAAATAACGGACCGAAATGACATTTCGATTTTTATGATTTTTGTAAAAATAAAGTAATAATGTTGGTTTTGTAAAAAAAAAAAAAATTAATTATGGTTTATAAAAAAAATTCATGGGAACACCTCCTGCTGAACAGGTTAGGCTTTCATTTTCAATGACAAAATTTCTCTACTGCTCCTGTTTTCATTTCAAGGTGTCTTATCTATTCAATTATTTGAGTTTCTCACTTTCTCCTGTCCTGTGTGCTTTATTGTTTAAATCATTCTATAGTCGAACAGTTTTATAATTTATACACCCTACGAGGTAGATTATTGATCACTTTTAATCCCAGACAAAATAAAATTAGTAAAAGAATAAATCGAGACAATTGGAAATTGCCAGATATCCATTCCCTCCGAATTATACGTGAAAAAAATTAGCCACGTCAAATTACAGATACGTCACATGTATTGGTCACGTAACATGTCTCGGAACTAACTCCGGTGCTTTTCTTTTTCCTGCTCTCTCTCTGCTATTCTCTCTCTATCACTTGATCCCTCTTCCTCTCTCTACTCCTCTTTGAAGAGAGAGATAGACACAAAAAGAAGAGTAGGAAGCTGCTTTTCTACATAGAAAAGCAGCAGAGTGGGATCCACATGTCTCTTTTTTTTTTTTAAATGACACGTCACTTCACATAATTAATTTTTCAACAATATTTTTAATTTTAATTTATTTTATAGTAGTTTCTTTTTTTAAACAATTAACTTAATTAAGAGCAGAAAAATAATTAAATGTAACCAATTACATCACGTACGGTCATGTCATGTGTGGTCACGATACGACTATTTATGTGACATGACTGTCCTCCATCAATTTAATAATGTCAAGTCATGTCACATAAAAAATTTGATCACGTACTATAACGTGGTCTAACCAAATCACGACATGTTACTCACGTCACATCATGTCACGTTTTTCACTAGTATTATAGCTATCATGTCACGTATATTATGTTTATACCAGTGTTGTAAATAACGGTATGCGCTCGTCAAAGGGATATGGTACTGCTAAGCGATTAATCGGTATGCGGTCGATTAATGGGAATTATGCGGATGATTAATCATTTTCATTAAAATTATGTGTATATATTCTTAATTTATTAAAAATAATTTGTTTAACTCATCAAACTCATCAAATAAACTTAATTTAACTTAGTTCTATTGTTATAACATGATACTACACTTTTTTCTTCTTAACAACACATACACACTCTACTTTACATGTAAAGTAACACATTTATTTAATGAAAATAAATTTGAGAATTAAGCTTTTTCAAATATTCATGACATATTATTTGAAAGAAATAAAACATTTCAACATATAATCACTAAATTTAGTTTATGATAACAACTTAATTTCATATATGAACATGTTGTACTAATTGAAAAAATTACATCAATAAGTAAAAAAAAATGATATATAAATAACAAGAAAATTAATCAATTTCAAATTAAGAATATATATATATAAATAATATTGGATGTATATCCAAGCACAAATAAAACTACAATATAGAATTTATGAAACTTATCATCACACGCAGTTATAGAAAAAAAAAAAGCAATGTGAAAATAAATATTCATTGGAATAAACGGGAGTAAACGTAAATAAACGGGAATAAACAGACGATTAAATGGACACAAACGGAATAATAGAGAATAATCAGCCGATTAATCGGAAAAATCTGTTAAGAGGCCTTCGATTAGAATATTGATGTGTATTTTGGGAATAATATTTGATGGTCTATTTCGTACACTTTTTCGCTTTAAATTTATAAAACCCTAAATATACAACGTTAATGGTAGTGCATTAATTTGTTGTCATATAGGTTTACTTAGTTTAATGATAAGATCAATCAATGACAACGCCAAAATATTATTACATGCAATGTAAATAAAGATCAATATTTTTTTTTAATTGCTACACTCTTATTTAACAATCCAAATTGAAAAGATCAATAATCGGATAAAGATATTAATAATACTATTTTAATTTCGTCCACATAATGTAGAAACTAAATTAACATTATCAATATCTTTATATAATTTATTTATTAGTTAGTCTTATCATATGTATATGGCATAGTCATATGGCGAAGTAATAGCCCTATCTAAGAATTTCTCTATTTAGTTTCAATCAAAATTATTACTTGGATTTCCACAATTGTAACATTACATTTTGTTTTAATTTACCGATAAAAATTATAATGTGGATAATTAACGATTGTTCACTCGAAATGTATGTCATAAGATTAATAAATTTGTGCGTTCGATATTTTATTAGCTGGCCCTAGTACCATGATACCTTTCAAAGTGGTTAAGTTTAGAAGGAAACAAACGAATCACTCCCCTTGAAACAACCACGTGTCCTATGATTAATAAAACAGACACGTGTCCGATGTTCAGTCAAGTCAAGCAGCGGGTACGCGTAGGCTCATTTGCGATACTGTGCGTATACCGGTCGTAGCCGGTAGCCGGTGTACGGTTGGGAATTTCTTTGCTTGAAAAGTTGAAATAGGAAATGGAAATGGACCAATTGGTCAACACAGACCCCATCCCATCAATTAAGTTTCTAATATTGTCTTCTATTCATAACCTGTTATTAACTGCGAGTTAATGAGGAGAAATGATCGAGCGCTCCTGCTTCAGTACCCACGGAAGCTACAGAAGTGAAGAAAGAATAAATAAATTGAGAGAATAGTATAAAATGTTATAATAGTACGGTAATATATATCAGAGATTCTTTGAAAAACAATGTGAATGTATTACAAAAATAAAACATTATTTTAAAAATACTTTCATGTTGAATTGGAGGTCAAACGATGATTTAATATATAAAAAGCTCTAGTTGTTGATAAATAGAAGATTTAGAAAAATAATTGAGACTTCTTTAGTAAGATAATTTCATAGGAAAAGATTACTGCAAATAATTTCGTATATTTATTTCCAATATATTTATTAGTTATTGAACATGGCATTGATAAAACATATATGCATGGCTAACAATAACAAATAATATTTTATAATTATTAAATATTTTTGTTGGCACAAATAACATCAGCAGTATATCAAATTTTTAATTTAGATTTACAAAATTACAATAAATTTCAATAACAAGGTGTTAATGCTTAATTTTTAGTGCCATTTTTGTATGTTTTTCACTCTCAAATATTAAAAATTAAATTAGCAAAAAAAAAAAAAATAACACAGCAGAACTATTGTTCACACACTTATCAAGAATAACACATGTTGAAAATTATGAATTTTAGAATTTACTTTTTATAAGAACAAACGGTGAATCAAAGTACACACTAAATCACGAGAAAATTATCATTTTTTAGAATATTTAATTCAAAACAATACCACATATTATAATCTTTGAAGTAGAATCTATAATCAGGACATAAAATAAGATCGTTTATTCAAAATTTTAATTATATCGATATAAACAAGGTTTTAATAATTATTATCACTCTGTCGTGGTGAGGTTTGCCAAAAAAAGAAAAAGTCACGGAAACTATCCTAAATAGCAACAATTGATTTTTAACATTAGTAAAGAAGAGAGGCTATGGTGCTATGCACAACGTGTATTGGCCTGTGCTATGGATCGATATCTTTATTTTTAAGATTCAAACAGTCAATCTAAACCGTTTAACACAACTTCCATATGAAAATGTACTTGTAGATCAAATTTTACATTTATTTGAATTTCTTAACTTTTTTAAGATAGGTTGAACTATTTCGAATGGTCTAAATTTTTTATATCAAGTGATTTTCTACCTATCTAAATAAATAGTAAATAAATTAAAAATATATATATAAAGATCTACATGTACATTTTCATATGGAGATAGTATTAAACGGTTTAGATCGATTGTTTGAACTTTAAAAATAGAAATATGAATCCATAGACAGAGTGGGAAAAATGGCATGCCGGAGCCGGATCCGTCACGGAACGGCACGGAATGGCACGGCACGTGTGTCGGTCACGTGCCGTGACTCGCGTGTCCCGTGCCGTGACCATTCGCGTGCCGTGACCAATTGTTGGCAAAGAAGACACGGCACGGCACGGCACGGAAATTGTCTTGGTCACGGCACGGCACGGCACGAAAACACGGAACGGCACGGCACAGGACACGCGAGTCACGGAACGGAAGACACGCCAGTCAAGGCAGTAGCGAAGCAATACACTAACATACCTTCCTATAAGGTATAATTTTATTTTAATTAAAATATTTACATTTAAATTTCAATTAAAACATTTGAATTTTAAAGAATCGTTTCATTTTTTTTTTAAAACGTTAAATGCGATCAAATTTGACTAACGCGCGTTTGGTCATGGCACGAATTAGTCACGACACGACTTAGTCACGGCACGCGAGTCACGGCGTGACTCGCGTGCCGTGACCACCCCTCGTAATTTTTGTCACGGCACGGCACGGCACGTGACCAAAGTCACGGCGTGTTAGTCACGGCACGGCACGGTACGGCACGTTTTTCCCTCTCTATCCATAGTACAAACCAATATGTGTTATGCATAGTACCATAGCCTCACTCTGAGTAAAGTAATGTAGACATAAAAGTTAAAGAAAATATGAAACAAACTCGAACACATTATTTTTCTCTTCGAAAATTACTTCATAATAAATTGAAATAAAAAACTTCAACTAATTATTGATTGAGAACAAGATTCTAAATAGCGATTATTGCGTAATCGCGGAAAGGCTAAAAAAACAACTATAGCTATAGTGCCGAAAACGGCTGATACTATAGCTTTGGGGTCCGAAAAACTATAGCACAATTATTGCGCAGCTATAGTTAGCTATTTAAAACTCTGATTGAGAGAAATCAAAATGGTTGAAACTTAGAAATATCAGATCGAGTAACAAAAAACATGTAACAAATGGTTGAAACTTAATGAGTGGATGCTCAACTCTTACAAACATGAAAAATTTATAGAAAAATGAAAGTCGAGATGTAATAGCTGTTGTCCCTAACGGCATCTAAAGGGGGGTGAATATGGGGCATTTTAAAATTTTAACCTTATTTGATTTGATAGTCTATCATAAGATTAAATCTCGTGTGTACGTGTGTTGTTCTTGGCAGAAACAAGAAACTTAACAATAAGTAAGTGTACGTAAAAATAAATAGAAGAGTTAAGAGACACTTGACACGAGATATGTTTACGGAGTTCGGCTCAAAAGATGCCTACGTCTCCGGGGCTTCGCGACCTTCGAGAAGGCGCGCTTTTTTTTTTTACCCAATGAGAAAGGAGTACAAGATGGAACCAGTGAGCCCTTACAAACTCCGGGAAGTCACACAACCCAAAGAAGCGAGCACTTAAGGCTCTAGTATTTGAATAAACAAGAGATCTCTCACAAATCAATCTAATTCTAATCAAGATTGAGGTTTAGTGGAGTAGATTTTAGGTTGTTGAATGAGTATTGAGATTTCAAGATCAAGCAACATGGTGGCTCTTTTTTTCAGCAAAGGAAGATGTGTTTGGCGGCTGGGAGCTCTATAGAAAATTAAATATTTGTTTATATTTATAGGGAGAGAAACAAATCTAGGTTTATAAACGTTATCATAACTGACGTCGGCCTTCCACGGCCCATAGCGATCCACCACTGCATAATTTGAATAAAGTTACAACATGAAAGTTCTAAATCTTGGTTTCCTAGTTTTTTCAAGCTTTGATTCACTCAATTCGGAGTTTGTATGATCAAACTGCGGCCAAAATACGAACAGTGTGTAAGATAATTGATTTATTCCATTATAACGTGTAATCCAATGTTACAACGGAACAATTCATTTCCGAGAACCAAATTTCTGCAAAAACTTTCAGAGGCAACCGTTGTGACAGCCGTTACAACGCCTATCAACCGTTACAACGCTAAACAGCCGTTACAATGCTTATCAAGCATTGTGGAATTTCAGCAATCTTCAAACTGGCGTATTTCAGTGCTCGAGTATCCGATTTCAATACCCACTTTTTGGAAAGCATGTGAGGAGTAGATATTGATTTTGAAGTCTTAGCCTTCATCGGAACAATGATGCAGTCAATTATCTCAAAGACAAAGAGAAGAGCCTCAACAGTCATGTTGCAATTCTAAATCTTATGAACCTGCAAATATCTCAACTCAAAAAAATTGTTAAATTTAATAAATATATGTTTTGCAAATCTAGTTAAACAAACTAAATAGATGATTGCTTAGTATAACAATATCTTATCACATAATGATAAATACTCACAATTTTAATAATTTGAGCTCGTAGTTAATTTTTTGTACCAATATATCTGCCTTTTTTCACCTATTTTGATTAAAAAAAATTATTGTGTTATTTAATTGTGAATAAATTAAAATTTTAATATGTACTATGTCTTGAAGATAAAAAAATTGATTTACGAGCTATCACTTTACCAATAAATGACGTCATTTATAACATAAGACCAGTTGTATAGTTGCATTTACGTAATTAGAACATAGTTTTCGTTTGATGTCTAAAAAATTGTAATATAGCTATGAACACCTATCTAATATACTAATTATTTAAATATTATACAATAAAAGGTTATTAGTGAGCGACGCTAATAACTTCCTTTCACCTGGACTACAGATTCTGGAGCAAGATATCAGTTCTCCTGTCCGACAGTGTTGAAAAGCTCTAGGAATCTCTAAGCGGCAGATTTGATGCACCTCGCCATTAATTAACCCCCACACACACTTCTTTCTCCTCTCTTAAATTCCTCTTCACATTCTCACTCTCTCTCACTAGATCGGAAGCAATGCTCACGTGCATCGCTTGCTCGAAGCAACTAAACGGTGGCTCTCTCCACGAACGACCGGAAGAAGACGAATTCGCCACTGGAGGAGGCGGCGGCGCCACCACTCCCAGTACTAAACATGCTGTCAAGACCCTCACTGCTCAGGTTTTAATCCCATACTATACCAGTCCCGTACGTAGCTCTCATTCCTCCCAAACTGGTTTTCAATTAGTTGGAGATTCATTTTGGTAAAATTATCCGATATGGGGTCTCAGTACTTTCTCTATTCGTAATGCCCTACAGCATCAGATCCCACAAACCTCTCTCGTCTTAATTTTTTAAATTGGTATTGATTTGACTGAGGAATTATGTCAAACAGCTAAAGGACATGGCGGTAAAGGCCTCAGGCGCGTACCGGCACTGCAAACCGTGCATCGGTTCAACAAACCACGGGCGGTACTCTGAGTCGGAGCCAGCTGGGTCCGACAGGTTCTACCACTGTGCGTACAAACGAGCTGGTCCTGTGCCTGGGCTTGGTATTGGGTTTGCCAGTGCGAATTCAACTCCGAGACTGGTCGGCAGGGCCCGTGGTAATTTGGGGTCTAGTGGGGAGGCAACTCCTGCTTCGATGAGCGGCCGCACTGAGTCTGAGGCAGCAGCCCCTTCAGAACTGTTAGAGGAGGAGGAGGAAGAGGCCGAGGGGAAGGAATGGGTTGCGCAGGTCGAGCCTGGTGTTCTCATCACATTTGTTGCGCTGCCACGTGGCGGAAACGACCTTAGACGGATCCGCTTCAGGTAAAAATTTATTTATTTCTTTGTTTTTCTTAAGAATTCTAGATGCTTGTCTTGAAATTGCTGCTTTAAATTTTGGTTATACGGTTTTTGCTTGAAAAATTGGATGTCAGTGGTAGTGGGATTTTGGGTTTGATTTTGTGCGAAAAAGGATTTCAAAGTGATCGTTAGTTGATTTAATTTCGGGGAATTGAGACTTAAGCTTAAATGGGACAAAACGTTGTTTTTATTGGATTTGAACTCCTTAGCTTTCGCTTTGCTTGGTTTAGAAGCTTCTATCAAGTTCGAAAAAGAATTTCCAAAAAAGCAATCAAAAAGCCAAGGGAAAGGGACGGGGGTGAAAAGAATAAAACAAAATAATGAAATTTATCCTTGTTATATACACATACAATAGTAATTTTTAGAGATAAAACTCTTCTGTTTTTCCTGATTTCGTTGTTCATCGAGGAAGCTTTCTCTAAAAGGAAGGTTGATTGAGCATCAAGAACTATGATCTATTGTTGCAGCAATTTTGAGGAAATTCCGGGGATAAGTGAAAATTGATGTTCTGAATCTCAAGAGATTGTCCGCCAACTTGGTATTCTAAATTAGGAATTCTAGATCAGAGTTGATTCGCACGATCTCTCTGCACAAATTCTGTTGATGTAGTACTATGGCATTTTCATGTAGCGGGTTATTTTAACTCAATATTTAAACCCGCCTCTGCCAATGCGTGTCTCAGGAGATTCCGTTTCCTCTTTAAACTGGGCTGGCACGCAGTGCACTCGGATTTTCAAGTTCTATTATTAAATAAGATTTTTTGATTCTTTTTTCGTTCGGAACTAGAAAATTTTGACTGTGGCTGAAAAGTAAAATTTACCATTGTAATTGGTGAGATTTGAATTCAAAATCTCTCAACCATAAAATAGAATTTTAACTACTAGATTACGACTAAATATATGTCATATATTGAGAGTGGCTGGACTATAAATTAAAAAAAAAAGATAAAATTCAATTAAATTTCTATACGTATAATTAAAATTTAAAAAAATAAGAGTGATTAGCCACTATTGGTTAAGCCTGAGATCCGTTCAAGCCCCTGCATTTAATTGGTTCTGCATTTTGTACTTGGTAAATAATTTTCGCTTGACCTGTTTACATTATCTTCCAAATTCTTATCATCTGTCGTCTCTAATAATTTCCATGTGGTAGGGACCAAATATTATGTTTAGAGGACCCACAAGTTTATAAGTTGTCCATGTGGGATAATCCAGAGATCTCAAGGTACTTTGAATGTAATTTTGCTCCGCCACGTCGAATATTTTTTATCATAATTCCACCTCAGAATTAAACTCTGCACACTGCACCATGCCTACCTCTACATCAGTCTACGTTGTCGTATCGCTACGATAAATCTTAACTGTGCAAAATTGTACTTAATTCCTGCTCACCTTTTGCCATGTAAGATGTAGACACGGGCACCACACGTAGAAAATAGTATATAATTGAAAGTAGGCACAGACCCTGGTCCCTTTTTTGTTTTCCTTTGAAATTCTCTGAGGTAAATCTTAAGTGACGACAAAGTGGGCGCCTTCTATTTTCTCCAAGAAACTGAGAAAAGAAAAACAAAAAAACAGAAGAGTCATTTAAAGAGAATAGAACTAGTGGCGACTTCTTTGACCCTTTTTTAATCCGGAGTTGGGCCCCTAGACCCGGTTTCTAAGGTGCGCTAAATATTTTTTTGGGGCTGTGAGCCCCTAGGCGTAGGTGCGCTGAATTAATTGTGAAAGCTGGTCATGTCATGTGGGGCCGACAGGTAGAACCCACATGCAATGGGATAAAAAAGTACAAATAATTAATCAGAGGCATTAATGAAACAACTGGGCAATTAATTGATCCAGTGGTACTTTAATAGCTGGAGACAGCACCAGCCTTGGAAATTTTTTTGGAAACCATAAATAAAAAATAAAATTTAACCAAACCAACTTTATTGCTTTGGTTTTTACAAAAAAACCATAAGAACCGAAATGTCATTTCAGTCTGAAGTGTTTTTATCTTGGGACCGAATTGATATTTCGGTTCGAGTGGTTTTCACAGATTTAAAAAAAAAATAATGTAGCTGTTGGGCTAAACTTGGGAAAACACATTCACCGAAATGCCAATTTGGTCCGGAAAAAAAAACACTTCGGACCGAAATAACATCTCGGTTCTTATGATTTTTTTTAAAAACCAAAGGAATCAAGTTGGTTTGGTAAATTTTTTTGTATTTATTTATGGTTTCTAAAAAAGTTTCCCAGCCTTTGGGTGTTAAAAAGAACCGTTGAGCAATATTGGATTGTAGCAGTCTCTCGGGGTCCATGATTGCTCTGATTTTTATAACACTCATATAATTAATATTTAAATATCTTGTATTATATTATATAATATCAATTTTGTCTTCCTGGGTTCATCGCATTACTGCCCTTTTTTTTTTCTCATTTGGCCTTTGCCTTCATGCAAAAGGTAAATTAGGGAAGTTCCTCTTATTTTCCCTTGCTGAAGATTTTCTTGATATTGAAATAATTTTTAACTAATTGTCAAAGTGAAATTATTTGATTTAGCATGACACATGTTTTACGATTTTGGTATAAAAATTTATTTTGTTATGGATGTAGCCGGGAGATATTTGACAAATGGCAAGCACAAAGATGGTGGGCTGAGAATTATGAGAAGGTGATGGAGTTGTACAACGTGCAGCGCTTCAACCGCAACTCCTCTGTTCCACTCCCCACCCCTCCCCGTTTTGAGGATGAGGTACAATTCATTTCGGAGCGAGGCTACGGTACTATGCATAGTGCAGGTTGAACCGCACTATGGATCACTATCTTTATTTTTAAAGTTCAAACAATCGATCACAACTGTTCAACACGACCTCCGTATCAAAATGTGCTTGTAGATGAAATTTTAAATTTTTTAGAATTTTTTTTATTATTTTTTAGATAGATAGAAAATCACTATTTTTGAATGGTCTAGAATCTTTGGATGAAGTGATTTTTTTCCCATCTAAAAAATAAAAAATAGTAAATTCTAGAAAATAAAAAATTTAGTGTGCAAGTATACTTTCATATGGAGAACATGCGGAACAGTTTAGATCAAATGTTTGGATTTTGAAAATAAAGATATTGATTCATAGTATAGACTAATCTGTGTTATGGATGTACCATAGCCTCGTTCATTCATTTCTCAATAAAAATCTAGAATTAGTACTCCTTCATGCCTTAAGTCTATGTCATAATTTTTTTTAACATTTTTTCTTTAAATAGAGCTCAAAAGAGGATAGTCCTGTGACACCACCGCTAGGCAAGGAGCGGCTACCGCGGAATTTTCACCACCGCCCTCCAACAGGTGGTGGTGGGATGGGATCATCATCATCCGACTCACTCGATCACCCCCACCAGCACAGGCGTGGGCCCCACCATCACAACCGTGCAGTTCTGGCATCTACTCCTAAACTATCGAGTATCAGCGGCACAAAGACAGATGACGCGTCAATGCGCACCACTAGTTCATCACACGGTGAGGAGGACGAGATGGAGACGGAGGCCGATAGGTCTGATGACATGTCCGTGTCGGTTAGCAATGCCAGCGATCAGGAGACAGAGTGGGTGGAGGAGGACAAGCCGGGGGTTTATATTACCATCAGGGCTCTTCCTGGTGGCGTTAGAGAGCTCAGGCGTGTTAGATTCAGGTTGGATTAGTATAAAAATAAACAATAAGAAAAAAAAACCATGTTAATCGTAGAAAAATGTTGCTATATCTCATATTTTTTATGGTTATTTTTCATTTCAACAAATGAGTTATATCCTCACATGAATTTGTGGTTGCAGTCGAGAGAGGTTCACGGAGATGCATGCAAGGCTGTGGTGGGAAGAGAACCGCACCAGGATACATGATCAATACCTCTAGAAAATAAATTAAAACTTGTCTAGAAAAAAAATTGCTTCCATTTTGGTGCCGGTTTGTGTTCTTATTTTCTTCTTGTTTTTCTTAGTCCCGAAAGAGTGGGTCTACAAAGGCCTTGTGACTCTCATTTGGGCAAACAGTTGATGTACATTGGTAGCTAAAATTTGAGTAGTGATTTCATTTTTCATGTAGGTTTCTCCAGTGTGGTGGTGATTTCTATATAAAAAGATAGTTAATAAAGATTAATTAGATTGCCTTTTCGTTTCTCATTGGTTGTTAGTACTCAACATTTCATAGTTCATGTCTGGAAGTTGCAATCTTGAATTTATATTTATAGATATTTTTATAGACATTTCTCAAGAATAAATTTAATCCCTACGGTGTTCTCTTCTCCGTGCTTCAACTTGGGTAAAATTTTCAAAATCTTACTGTAAAATGTGTCTTAAGGTAAAGATTTTACCAGTGCAGTTTTGGGTTCTGTTTTGATTCTACAGTGCGTGTGCTGCATAAAGTCAAAACTGCTTTGTTAAAATCTTAACTCTATCTGAAGCTGCTTAATAAATACATCTTTGACATTCGTTGCTTTGATTAAAAAGGAACCACATCTTTAAATATTATACTTTAAGACAAAAAAAAAAGTAATTTGAACAACTGTGATTGTTGATTATCATAAAAAAAAAAATCGTTCATGTCCCAGCTCCACAAAATAATTTTGCCTTATATTTTTCCTTTTCTTATGGCAATGGAGTTAACACCGGCTGTTAATTGTGGAAGTCAATAGCATATCCCTGCTCAATGTAGAACATCTTATTTGATTAAAAAGCCCAGTTCGGTTCTTATGAACAGTCCAAATCAAACATCTTCTCGTATTAGAATTTAGAAGGCCTCTTTTAGATAGAACAGTCCTCTTTTAGATTCCGTTTTATTTAAGTAGGAATCTCAACAATACAGATTTTAATAGGTTCAAACTAAGCACGCGTTACCAGAACCTGCATACGGTCCAGTTAAATTTCTGGCCTTCTAGCCCAATAAGTTTTAATCGATTTCACAAATACTTGGTTTTACAAATTATCGACAAGCAAGAAATGATTTTCTATTTTTGGTAGTATAGGTCGTAGGTTATCGGACGGATACAAATACGGATATGAATATAATTCAGATAATTAAAAATCAATTATTTTTGTACATTCTAACAAAGAATAGCATCTAAATATTTTTTTCATTCATAAATTATAACTAATATTTTTCATAATAAGTTTGTTGGTTACAAAACACATATCATGTTACCAAAATAATAATTACTAATCATGTCATAGTGTTATATTGCTCATCAGAATATACCAAGGTTCTAAATAGCGTTTATAGCGTCGTAGCGGGAAGGCTAAAAAAAAAGCTATAGCGAATAGCGTCGCTATAGCGGAAGCTATTCCAAATAGCGTTTTTTTTTTACATTTCGTATATTCAATATTTGTACTAAATATCAACATTATCTAAAGTCTCATAGAACAATAAATAACACCAAAGTAATTAAGAAATTATAATATTCATATTGAACCCGTACAAAGTCCAAATTGCGGTTCAAAATATCCATAGTAATATCATAAACTATCGATTTTTCCTATTAAAAATATCTTAAGCATCATGATTCATGACATAATCTATTTTTTTTTTTCTATTCAAATTTTAATTTCGGTTTGGACTTTTTTTCTATTCAAATTTCAATTTCTATTCCTAATTTCAAATTGATTTATCTGTAGCAAGTAGCAACAAATTCAATTTCGGTTTGAGATTTTTTTTATCTTTATTTAAAACTCATATAAATTGCTTAAAAAAAAAAACTCATATTGTATAGCGCAAATAGCGGACCGCTATAGCGCTGTAGCGGCTGCTATAGCGGCCGTAGCGCAAATAGCGCATTTTGATGTCACAGCGTAGCGTTTGGGGTCCAAAAACGCTATAGCGCGCTATTTAGAACACTGGAATATACCAAACCAAACTTGATAACATTTTTTTTCTAAGCATATAGGATAAAAAAAAACTAAAAAGAGCCTTGAACCAGCTACATCAAAGATCATGCAACTGCAACTTTTTCTAAACCAGCTGCATCTTTTGTTTCTATGTACTTTCTTAACAAGATCATATATCAATACTATACGACTAAAATATAAGTAATAAATTATTGGTATAACAAAAAAAAATATAAGCAATAAATCATTGGTATGTATATGCAGTTTGAGAACATAATGTATTTTTGTTGTGGTTAAACGGACGGATACGGATAGTTACAGATAGTTAGAAATCAAACCGTATCTTTATCCGTTATAATTTTTCGGGTACAGATACGGATACAAATAGTCTCGGATACAGATACAAATACATATCAGATAATTTAAGTAATTTTTTGAAGCTAGATCCGGACAAAATCAGATAATATCCGATCCGTTTACATTTTACACCCCTACTCTAATCGCTTTTTTATTTCCTCTTGACTCCTTAATTTCCGCACCATCCATATTAAAAAATAGGGAATTTTTGGCTTTTGGAATTTGAAAAGTTCATCGTACAAAAAAAAATAGAAAAAAAAAGTGTCATTGAATGATTGAACGAAAGAAATCTCAAACGAGAGTTACGAAATCCCACGGAGCATCTCCAGTTCATCCAAAAAAAAGCAAATTAATCAATTTAAGAAGAGTAGCGCAAATCTACAGAAAACAAAGTTAATTTCATAAGAGTTGCGAAATTCAATTTTAACTGAGATTTGTGTTTGTTTGTACTTTTAAAATTATATTCATTATAATTTTGAAATAAAAAATAAAAATTTATATTTTATGTATAATTTATACATAAATAAAATTATGTCTAAAAGAAAAACATTAGACTCTTATTTCAAGGTGAAGAAAAACAACTCAAACTTCGACAGAAATTTCAAGTCTTGATAATCAGATTTCTGAACCAATTCCACGTGTGACGGATCAAGAGCAACCTTCACAGAGTTCTTTAAGATCATTTAAATATGAAAGAGATTCAAGTAAACGCCTCCAACTATCAGATTACCTTACTAATGAAAGAGATAAAATTAAAAAAAAAATTGAGGACTTTACCAATTTCATATGAATGAATATCCATATATTGAGCAAGAAAATTAACGTTGTAGGTTTCAAAATCATTGGTTCAAAAAATTTCCTTGGTTGGAGTATTCACCTCACACAAACCGTGTCTATTGCCTTCCTTGTTTTTTCTTTTCAACAAAACCAAATGGAAAACCTGGTTCTGGAACATTTATTGTTTCGGGATTTCAAAATTAGAGAAAGGTGAAAGACTGTGTTTTTTTATCTCACATGGGAAGCTATTCCAACTCGGCTCACAATTTTGCTGCTAATTGTTGTGAAAATTTAAGAATAAGATGGATCGTATTGAAACGGTTATAGAGAAGTAAACTAAAAAGAAAGGTGAGGTAGCAACGGTTTCTTTTTATGAAATCAAATATTGAAAAATTGTGTTATAAAAATATTATTTTTCATTATTTTTTTTTAATGAAGGGATTCTAGAATCCTCCTGCGAAGCGAGATTTGATGAAAAATATAGTATATTTTTTTTTAATGGTACCAATATAATAATCGTAATGGCGCATCACTACCAGAACTGCCAAACAGATTGTCTAACGCCAACCGAGGCTTTTTTTTATACTCTGATAGTGGCTATCAGGTTTTATTACAACATTTGCTAAGAAAATAAAAGAGCTACATCACAACATATACATGTAAGTAATTAAACATAAATCATCGCATCAGCAGTGTTGCAGCCATAGTTTTCCTTCCTCCCAAGGCCCAAGCTCTTTGTAACCATTTTCTATACAAGCGTTTGTATTCACATTTTGTATATCAATGAAATCTGTGGAGTAGAACTAGGGTGTTCCTAAGCTCACCAAGCCTTACCGTGAGCTCGACTCTAAAACCTATCGAATTGACTTCAAATGACATTTTCAAACCGTTAGATGTTCAATCTATATTAAAATGTGCTTGGAGACCAAATTTTACATTTTTTGGAATTTTTTTACTATTTATTAAAATGATTTGAAATCGCTGTTTTCCAATGGTGCAGAATTTTAATAAAAACAGCGATTTTCAAACCATCTTAATAAATAGTAAAAAAATTCCAAAAAATGTAAAATTTGGTCTCCAAGCACATTTTAATATAGATTGAACATCTAACGGTTTGAAAATGTCGTTTGAAGTCAATTCGATAGGTTTTAGAGTCGAGCTCACGGAGGACTTGGTGAGCTTAGGAACACCCTAGTTCTACTCAAATCTGAGTTTGAATCAATTACAAAATATCTTAGTCTATTTCTATTATGGTATCAAAGCTCTGGGCAAACGCAATGACAACTAATCCCCTATCACTCCAATGAATATCTATAGTCCAATTATTCAGATTATATTATAATTTCTTTTAAAAAATATTTAATCTGGGCTTTTCGATTTTTATGAAAAGGTCTATATGCAAATTATGACATATCAATGTTATTACTTCAATGAAAGTGGATATAGAATCATATAGTACATACTGTATGACATCTTCCGTGTTAGGATTTATTATGTTTTTTTTTTATTTGTATGAAAACGATTTATGAATAAAATTTAACTCAATATTTTTTAACTGTAGCTAAATGACAACAAGGAAGCAAAACATATTTTTTTTACTCTAGTAGTTGATGTACTAAATTACAGTACAAATTGATACGTCTTATCTCGGAGAGAATAAGCCGTATGTGATCGAGCTTCTGGTTGGGCTTGCCTTGTTTCGGGATAGCAGGTCGAGATGAGAATAAGTTTAGAACTCGAGGTGATTTTGGAGATATTCAGACTCTCACTTATGATATATTTCTCTTAGCAAAAAGTTTCGACCCTATTTAATGGGTCTTCTTGCCTTATATAGGCTGTCCCATAATCGCTATTCTGCGTGGTTATGGGAGATTGAGCAGTTATGTTAACTGCAACAGCGGTTATCCCGCACACAGGCGGTGTATGCTGAGTTTGGGCTGAGCCTACATTCACAAGGCTTTACGTGGCTTTGTTGGGCCTTGTCTTGATAGTTTCTAGACTTTTCTTATTAATCCCCAGTTGACCTCTCAAGGAGGTCTGAATCCCAATTTTTTAACGACTCATTGCGGTTTAGTTGAGAACCTTGAGAAGATGGCCCTATCACCAATAGTTTGACATCGTTTGTTAAAAAAAAGGAGGAATTTCACGTATACCCCTCAAAACTTTCAAAATTACGTATCCCCCCTATAAATTTTGAAATTACATATTCCCCCCTCTAAACTTCAAAAACTCACAAATTTATCCATTTTATTGTCTTTTATATTAAAACTCATTCTAAATTTTTAAAATACCTATTTTACCATTTATGAAAAACATAAAATACCCATCATACTCAAATTTGAATCTAAAGGGTTTCCCTACCGTCCGATCCGCGCTCATTGCATTAATATCTGTGCGCATCACTTCAATATCCGTGAGTGTTCACTTCAAGATTCGTGATGATCTAGCATGCACGGATTTTAAAGCAATTTGACCCCCACAAATCACGTTATGATTCGTGTACGTCGCTTCAATATCCGTGTGTTTTGCTTTAAGATTGGTGCTGATCTTGCACACACAATCTTAAAACAATTCAGACGGTAGATGAATCATTCAAATTCAAATTTGAGTTCGATGGATTTTTATGTTTTTAATAAAGGGTAAATGGGTATTTTATAAATTTAGAATGAGTTTTAATATAAAAAACAATAAAATGGGTAAATTTGTGAGTTTTTCAAGTTTAGAGGGGGAAATATGTAATTTCAAAATTTAGAGGAGGAAATACGTAATTTTGAAAGTTTTGAGGGATATACGTGAATTCCCCCTAAAAGAAATGGACAAGTCAAGCCAACGTACACATAATAATAAAATATTTAATAATCACAAAAGAAAATAAAAAGATTTATGTGACACGACAAGGGAAAAAAAACACACCTGTTGTGCTTCATTTAATTAGACGACATTCACAAAAAATATCCTACATGAAAAGAACACATCTTTCTTTTTCCGAAATTTCCGCAACAAACTACTGGTAACAGAGGCGGACCCAGGTGTATTTTGAGTTTTAGTGGAGATTTATCACTTCCGACCGACTTTGTCTTTTCTGAAATTTTTTTATTCCTTCTCTAGACGTTTGATTTGTAATTTGAATTAAATTAAGGGTTAAAATTAAAATAAATTTGTTGAATTTTGATTGGTAATTAGAATTATAAGTCAAAGCATTGAAAAGTATAAGTTAAAACATTGTTTTTTAATCGAGTACCCAATTAATTAATGAGTTTAAACCCGATTAGGTATTTAAATCTGATTCGATATTTTTTTGCTCCCCTGACGAAAATTCTAAATCTGCCCTGACTGGTAATATAATACGAAACATATATATATTTCGCTTTGATTGTAACCCGTGTAAATAGTGGGATTTATTGGGCTTGGCAGTAAGCAAATATCAAGTTAATTATTATTACTTTAAAATAAGCACATATAGAGAAAATTCTATGACAAAATTATCGATAGAATGAGATGCTAATCGTGAGTGTTTCCCTCCAAGATATAATACACGTAATTTCTTAGACGATTTTAGGAGAAAATTTCTATGAATAATAAAAAATTAGAATCAAAATAAAATCAAAATTTTAAAAAAATCAGCATTTGATTTTAGTGACAAAGGACAACATTATCCGTATAAGAGGTCATGTGTTCAAAATTCAAATAGAGAATCATCAATGGACATTAAATAGAAGTTGATAGGTTAGATCTCCACCTTAAATTCAAGCACTATTTGGGGAAATATGGTTTCATTTATAATTATTTGCAAAACCAAGATAGACAACTCACACATCTTTTTTTTTTGCACATCCTTTATCAATGGAACTAACCAAATTAATGCTTCTGTGATGTCTTTGTAATGAATTGCACCTATAAAAACAAACCGATGTAAAATTTATTAATTTTAGCATCATTGATGTAATTTATTATTGTAGTGTGTGGTTGTACTTTTAATTTATTATTTTAATCATAAGTTGAATTTCAAAATTATTCATCATTATTAGCATTCAATATGTCCGATTCGAATTTGTTGCTCGGGATCGCCTCGGAATTTGAATCCATTGCTCGAGATGTGTGCGCTCTATTTCAGGATGGATTATCGTGGATTCGAATTGGACGGTTCCGATCTAAAACAAAAAAATTGAGTTACTTCACTGGATTCGAATTCAGAAGCAACTACAGAAAGAAGAAATGAAAAAAGATGAATGATTCCAGAGAGAGTAAAAGTAATTATGTCTTCTAATTATTAATTAGAAGTAAATCAAGGATAAATTATAACTTAAAATAGAGGTAAATTAGGAGTTATTATATGATGGGTAAATAAGAAAGAGTTGTTAAAGTTGATAGGTAAATAAGATATATTAAAGTGTTTAGAGGCAAATAAGAAATTGGACTTGTTTTGAGGAATAAATAAGAAATTAACCCTTTAAATTTTTTTATATGGTATGTAACTCCCATTTAATTTATTCTGGCTTTGCTATTGAGTATAATAAAAGATAAACTCACGTTTTGTATTTAAAAAGAAAAAAAAAGGCAGAGCAATATGGGAAGGATTAAACTTTGCGTTTGACTTGTAAGATCATGTTATAAATCAGTGCACCTAATATTTATAGCAAATTTTTTTTTTTTGAAAATGTTGTTGTGAGTAATTTAGATAATAAAAATACTACAATGTATTACTTGATTTGTGCAGAGTTTTAATAACTAAAGATAAGTTTTAGTTACTAAAAATCTTACAAATAAAAAAAAACAATTATGCGTGAATATCCTAAACCATTTTGCAAAAGAAAATTCTCAAACTAACAGTGCTATTCGAATCAGGGGCGAATTCACATACATCAAATGGGGGTCAATTGACTCTATTTATTTTCAAAAACTAATTATTATATATGCTACTTTTGTATATTTTATAATTAAATGTTAAGGGCACCTAAAAAATAACCCCATAGATTTTTTGAAAATTTTATATAGTTGACCTCCATTTATTTTTCTAAGAAAAATAGACTATTAAAATATGTACAACTTGGAGACTTATAGCATTTTTTACTCCCATTATTCAACATTCTATCTCCACCCCTGATTCAAATATGACCAATCCGAAAATAATGCTACTATTTTCATTCGGATGCAATTCAAACAATATTTTTATCCCTTCGAAATATTGGTGTTAGCTATTTGCTTAACCTAACAATTTATAAGAATAACAAGTGAACACTTCTCAAATTATTAATATTTCAAATAATATAATTCGAACAACATTTGCACAATCCGAATATCATAAAATTATCACTGTTTCCATACTATAAATTAATATTTTTCTCACTAATGGGAATATTATTGTTCCTTTTGGATTGAAAAGCATCTTAAATTCTTAATGAATTGCTGTGGACCATAATTGAAACTAACAAGAAAGGAACAAAGTTCGGAGCATTCAAGAAAGTCACACGTTCACAAACCTTTTAGAAATTCAGTGCCATAATATCAAACCATTCTGATTAAACTCATCTGTGCCATAATATCGACCGTTCCATCTGGATCGGACGGCACTGATCAAATAAAAATCACCCTCGTTCTAACAAATCGGAGGAGTCTGGATCCTTAAGTAACTCAAATTTGAGTTTGGACCCGAACCGTTTGATCAAAATTCGGACCAATTTGTTCCAAATTAGAATTTACATAATCCCTTTAATAATCGTGTATATTTTGATCGAATGGTCTAAATCCAAAATAAAATCTGAGTTAATTTAGGGGGTTCAAATTCAAATCGGAGAGGATGCACGAGTGAATATTCATGCGGTACAAGCAGCGACAGAATCAAGCTTTCGAACTATTAGAGTCAAATATATATAAAGATCAATTATATGAAAATTTTCTACATAGAATGGAGTTAATTTTATAATTTCATGATATTTTACTTTCCCTTGCACCCTTACGTTGATATAAAATAAAACCAGGAAGACTAAGATTTAACTCTAATTCATTAAATGTCAACAGGATGTTTTAAACCAACAAATGGGTCCCACTTGTCATAACGTTTGACGGGTACCAGGCCCCACAGTAACGAATTCGTATCCTCTCAGAAGTTCATAGAATACAGTGATGATCCGGATCATTCTTTTTAACTTTGCACGAATCTCAAAGCACAAATAATACTGCCCCCTCCAATCTCCCGAATAGGCACCGGCTGAGAGTCAATCTGGACCGTAAAGTGATTTACTGTTCTGTACAGTACTACAGAGGATACTGGTCCCACAGTAACCCCCTCAACGCGCTCGATACATTTAGATCCACATCTTTCAACTGGCGCCATTCTCTCTTCTCTCCGTTTCTCTTCCTCTCACGGTCTCACCATCATGTCGGAGCTCCGAAAGCGAAAACCCACCGCTGCCACCCCCTCCGCATCGGCCCCTCGGCCGCCTCCCGTACCCTCCGATTCTGAGTCAATCGTATCCGAACACGAATCCGAACCCGTACCCGAACCCGCATCCAAGGCCAAAACCAAACAAAAGCCCGGTAAAACCAAACAGACCGGCGCGAAGAAATGGTCTTGCGTCGACACCTGCTGTTGGCTGATCGGCGTTATCTGCTGTGTCTGGTGGGTCCTACTCTTCTCCTACAAAATCATGCCAGCTTCCATTCCACAGTACGTGACTGAGGCTATATCGGGTCCCATGCCCGACCCACCCGGTGTCAAGTTGCAGAAAGAGGGTTTGAAGGCAAAGCACCCGGTTGTGTTCGTCCCCGGTATCGTTACAGGCGGGCTTGAATTGTGGGAGGGGCATCAATGTGCCGAAGGATTGTTTAGAAAGCGGCTGTGGGGAGGTACCTTTGGTGAGCTCTACAAAAGGTATTTCATTTTTTTTGTTTAATTTTGGTCGGTTTCGTTTTTTCTGAGTATTATTGTTTTGTTTGTTTTGTAGTTGAATTAGCAGAAAAATATAAATTAGGATGTCTGTGGTAGTGAATATAGAGAAAAGAGACGTGGCCAAATGGGATTGACTGTTTAAGAAAGTATGGAGCTTCTTCTTTGTGCCTTCCATTTTGTTGGATCTCATATGAAATTAATTCGAAATTATATTACACTAAATGAAGTTCGGAATTATTTTGGGGTTATGTACTTATGTTATTAGGAAATTCATTAGGATTTAAGAACATATGAAAGGGACAAAATATTAATAATCCTTTCCTGCCTGATTTGTTTCTATTGAATTTCATTAAGTATCTGTCAAAATATACCCTAGTATATTATAATTAGGTTTGAGAAGGGCCCACATGAAAATGAGAAAGGGAGGGGTAACAGTTAGCAACACACCTAGCACAACTGACTAAGCATTGTCTTCTGTGTGGGAGGTCCTGTGTTAAACCTAGTGCCTTCACTGGAATTGATTTGAGGGTCTTGACTCTCATCTCGTGCTCACAAAAAAGAAAAAAAGAAGAAGAAACAAAGTTTGTGATTTAATCATTTACTAATAATGTCATTCACAGGCCACTATGCTGGGTTGAGCATATGTCAATGGACAATGAAACCGGGTTGGACCCACCAGGCATAAGGGTCCGACCCGTGACAGGTCTCGTGGCAGCGGATTATTTTGCTCCAGGATACTTTGTATGGGCAGTATTAATTGCCAACTTGGCTCGAATTGGCTATGAGGAGAAGAATATGTACATGGCTGCTTACGATTGGAGAATTTCTTTCCAAAACACTGAGGTATTACATTTTCAATGCCGTACCTTTGGAATGAAAATAAAGTCTAGCAAAAGGAATTTGACCTTTGAGAGAAGAAATTTTTACTATGAAATAATTTGCATAGAAATCCCTTTACCGAGAAGAAGCTTTAAAAGTGATCTCGTCTTTTGGTATTTGCAAAACGAGTCTCTATATTATTGACGAATTAAAATCATAACATAGTTTTTAACAAAAGTTAAGTATTACATCAATGTCGTAGGAAGTATAAAATAATTACAAAAGTAATAAAACCAGAATGATTTTTGAAGATTCATTATATATCATAAGTAAGAATGATGCATTTTCAGAAATCTATAGGTTATATATTGGAAAAAATGATATTGTATCATTTATAGTTCCGATTTATTCTCTTTTAGTTGCATTGTTATTAAGCACATTAGTTATGAACAAGTGTGACTTCTTAAAAAGTTAGCCGTCAGTGCGTATTATTTGCTGAATTTCTTCAACACTACTGGGGATTTTCTCAAATACTGAAAGTGTTACCATTTTTTAAGTATACCTTGAAGTTGCATTTACACTTTATTTCTTTAAGTATACCTTGAAGTTGCCAAGAAAATATAGTCACTTTCCACGAGTGAGGCCATGGTACTATGCATAGTGCGGATTGTTCCGTACTATGGATCAATATCTTCATTTTTATAGTCCAAAGTTGATCTGAACCGTTTAACGTGATCTTCATATGAAAATGTACTTGTAGATCAAATTTTACATTTTTTTAGAATATTTTAGATAGGTAGAAAATCACTTGATCTAAAAATTCTTGACTATTTAAAAGTAGTGATTTTAGACGTATCTAAAAAATTTAAAATTTAGTATGCAAGTACATTTTCATATGGAGATCATGCTGAACGTGTCATATCGATTATGAACTTTGAAAACAATGATATTGATCCATAGCACGGACCAATCGGTGTTATGCATAGTACCATAGCCTCACTCCACTTTCCACAATATATTCACTTTCCTTTAAGGACATCAAACAAAGTTTTCACTTTGGGTTTATTCCAAACAGGTAAGGGACCGAACGCTGAGCAGAATAAAGAGCAACATAGAGCTGATGGTAGCCACGAATGGTGGGAATAAGGTGGTGGTTATTCCACACTCGATGGGTGTTCTTTATTTCTTGCATTTCATGAAGTGGGTTGAGGCGCCCGTGCCAATGGGGGGTGGCGGTGGGCCAGACTGGTGTGCGAAGCACATTAAGGCACTGATAAATATAGGCGGGCCCTTCTTAGGTGTACCTAAGGCTGTTTCTGGCCTTCTCTCAGCTGAGGCCAAAGATGTCGCTGTTGCCAGGTAAAACACTTTGTTTTTTGTCTTTGTTCACTATTACTTTGTTTGTGTGTGAAATTGCAAATTTTTACTTTTAATTCACAAGTTCATTAATGGTTTTTACAAACATGTGAGTTACTATACAAATTACGTACTTTTGTTTTCACTGGGCTTAGAAAGATGCTCAGTATATAGGTAAACATTGTCAAGCTTCAATGTGACATTCATTTTCCACTAATAGTCTAATACTGATGTTGTATACATATTTTTCTTTATTGTATCTGTGTATAAGAGGGATTGCACCAGGAGTGCTCGACTCTGATTTTTTTAGCCAGACAACACTACGGCATATAATGCGCATGACACGAACATGGGACTCGACCATGTCACTGCTCCCGAGAGGAGGAGATACCATTTGGGGCGCATTGGATTGGTCACCTGAAGAAGGTTCTGTGTGTCCTCCCGGCAAGGAAGACAGCGACCGTTCGAAAGGCATCAATTATGGAAGGATGATTTCTTTCGGGAAGGACGTTGCCAACGCTCCTGCCTCTGACATCGATCAAATCGATTTTCGCGTAAGTATGTTACATATATCGGTATTCTGTGTTCAAGTTAGCACATGAAAACAGCCATTCCTGTCTCTGGCAACAGGAGCGGATCTATTACTTGGCATGGGGGTGCTTAGCCACCGTCATAATTTTAAATTTTTTAATCATGTATATTGAAATTGAATTGAATTGAATTTTTTTTTTTAAAGTGTTTATATGGTTCAACACACCTCATATATTGCTAATTATGTGTTTGTCGCATAGTGGTTCGAATTTCATTTTGTGATCGTGGAGACTTGGGGTTCAAGTTCTGACTACTACACATTAAGTGCATTTAACGTTTCATCCCCCCAATGTTAATTTTGTAGTTCTGCCCGTCTGGCAATTAGGATGATTCACAAAAGTAAGGTTGCCACTTTAAACCCTAAAATCTCAAAAAGTAGTTTGATCAAGTCTAAAAAATCATAGCAGTCATTTTAGTTTTTAATTTGGTTTTTAACTAAATAAAAATTGAAGAATAGAAGTTGGGTGTCAATGATACAGAGCAACTAGTATCAGGGGCGGATTCATGTATTGGATAGGGGTGGTTTAGCCACCCCTATAGATTAAAAATTAGCAATTTGGTCCTTCAAAGTTTGTAATTTTTACAAGTATTTATACCTTTTATAAAATAAAATTACACTACAATAATAACTTATTCAGCAATGAAGTTTCCCCCCTGACTAGTATGATGCATTCAACTCATGTAATGAAGTTTCCTTGGCACAGGATGCAGAGAAGGGTTACAACATAGCGCATTTAAATGGGACCTGTGGCGATACCTGGACGGAGTATCATGAGATGGGGTGGATAGGGATCAAGGCAGTCGCAGACTACAAGGTGTACACAATGGGGTCCGTTGTTGACCTCCTTTCCTTTGTAGCTCCAAAATTGATGCAACGCGGGAACGCCCATTTCTCCTATGGTATTGCTGATGACCTGGATGACCCGAAGTATAAGCACTATAAATATTGGTCTAACCCCTTGGAAACGAAGTATGTTTTTTTTTTCTTTTTCTTTTTTTAAAATGATTTAATAGTATAGAGGGATAACATCTGCTGAATTCCAATAATTTTCCTTTAGATGTGATAAGCACTATGTAATGCATTCTTATTCCGAGTTGCAACAAAATAAGAATAGCGGTCCAATGTGGAAATTTAATTCTTGCTAAGCAGTTAAAGGAACAAATTCACATAAACCCTAATTATTTATAGTTGCCAAATATACAGTAATTGAATATCATCAGTCTACATGTTCTTCAATTTTGCCCTTGCCCCTTGTAGGTTACCAAATGCGCCAGAGATGGAGATATTCTCATTCTATGGGGTCGGGCTCCCGACCGAGCGTGCATATGTGTACAAACTCTCCCAATCAGCTGAGTGCTACATTCCTTTCCAGATAGATACTTCAGTAAATAACGGTACCTGTTTGAAGGATGGTGTGTACCTGGTTAATGGAGACGAGACTGTGCCAGTTCTGAGCGCTGGGTTCATGTGTGCCAAAGGCTGGCGTGGAAAGACTCGGTTCAACCCTACTGGCATGAAAAACTATATTAGAGAGTATGTTCATGCGCCCCCGGCTAACCTTCTGGAAGGTAGGGGCACACAAAGTGGGGCCCACGTGGATATAATGGGAAATTTTGCATTGATCGAGGATGTTATCAGAATAGCAGCAGGTGCCAAAGGGGATGAGATCGGTGGTGACCAGGTGTATTCAGATATATTCAAATGGGCTGAAAAGATAAAATTGAAGCTATGATTAGGTACGCTGAATTTTTACTTGGTAGTTGGTAATACACTAGGATTGATATTTTTGGCTGGTGGGTATCAGTACTGTTTTCTCTGTATATGTACTGATAACATACACGGTACTGGTGTTTCGGTCAGGGGCATAACTAGAAAATTTAGGAGGGGGGGGGGGTGCTGAAACGTCAAATGCATAACGTGGTCATTGGGATTTGAACCTAAGTTCTCCACAATCATTAAATAAAATTCTAACCACTAGGCTACAATCACCCATTTAGCATTTCATGAGGGGGGACTGAACTAAATAAAAACTATAAGAAAAATGAAAATCAATTAAATTTCAATATACATGATTATTTTTTGAAATCATGGAAGTGGCTAAGCATCCCCTGGGCTATACTTAGATCCTCCCTGGTTTTGGCTAATTGTCTTTTAAGGTTATTTACCATGTCTTCATTTCTTGCTGTTGTTTGAAATCTATGAATGAGACTATGGCAGCCCTAGTTAAGCATTTGAAAAACAAGAAGAGCAAAAGACAACAAAATTGCATCAGCCATTGCTCCAATGAGTACCTTTCGAACACGGTTAGGCTTAAAACACTAGCAAAATTAGGTGCCAGAATCTTTGGTCTACTTGTTACTTATTCCCAGCAATCGGAAATACAATTCTAACGTAATATCTAATTAATTATTTTGATTTTATGTATATAGATAGCAATTATGTCACTGGCTTGCCACTTCAAAACCTTCTGGTTTTCAACTACTGAGCGTGGAACAATATTTATGATTGTCTAGGTTTTTTTCCTGATAGATAAATTCATTTTTTTGGAGGCCTTGCAATTTAATGTACATTCGTACGTTGTAACCCTTCAGGCATCATCAAGATATAGCCAATTAAATATAGATATTCTGATTTTCGTTCAATGACCTTATGATTTTAGCAATTTTTTAAATGATGCTATGGAGTTTTTGTTTTTCTTACATTGGATAATTAGATTGTCATTTTCTTTGTATACAAATATAAGATGGTACTGAATTTTCATTTGAATATGTACTGGGCAATATGCATCAAATCCTGCTTATCAGTGGTTAAACTGTGAATCGATGCACCTTTAACTAGTTCATCGATCAAATCGTATGAAAATTATCCAAAAAACATGAGATCAATTATAATAAACACTATGAGGGAATTCTCTGTACGAAATGTTGCTGTCACGTTAGTTAATGTCACAGTTCATTCCCAAATATCATCAAACTAATTATATTGATAACTTGAAATAACATTTAATTCTCTCAGACCTGAATTTTTTTAATTAAGTTATCAAAAATACAGATTTGGACGTTTAGTCTAACTTCTGAGAAAATACAGCTTGTTCTGATTCAGAGAGTAACCAGATTGTAGCATACATAATCAAATGTAATAGTGTAATACAGGTTACCAGTATAACAGGTACAGGGTCACACATACACCTGGTTTAATTAAAATGATAAACCCAATGAAGTCCAATTAAGCATTAACTAAACCCCAATATAAGACTAGAAAAAAAAATGAAAAGATTACCATGTGGACATTATTATTCTTTTTTTTTTCTTTTCTAAATTAACTGGTAGGCGAACTGAGATCTAAACCGTATTTTCCAGCCGTGAAAGTTGAAACCTGAGTCAATTGTACCACCAGCATTGATTATTCAATTACCCTTTAATTAATTTTACCGATAGTCCTATAATTATTCAATTACCCTATATATTCTTCAGGGACGCCCAGAACATAATATTTATTTCAGTATAAATTTAAACATAAGTGAATAATTTTTTAAATTCTAAAAAGCTATATAATAAAAATAGATTTCTTTGTACAGAAAAAAATACAAACATAGATTTCTTTCTTTTAAATAGGAATAACGAATATAAGGAAAAAAAAATGAACCGTTCGATCATAATAAATAAAAATAAAGAATAAAATTAGATGGATGTAAATGTTGTTAATGCGTTATAGATAATTTTTTTTGAAACATAATCATCGTTATAAGGGCACTGAGAAGTTACAGGTGGGAGGCTCAGCTCAAATGCTCAATTGCAATTGTTTTAGAAATTTGAAATATACTCGAAGTTGAGTAAATGATTATATAAAATTCGTGTACAACATATTTCTTCGGTTCTTAGTTGTCACCAATCACCATAAAGGTTTAATTTTGTAAAATTATTTCGATCAACCGATGCAGCCAAAAGAAAATTTATATAACTTTTGTGTGTGCAACTTTAAGAGAAATATTTTTCTGCTGTTATTCTCGAGGGAACCTGTTATTCCGTTCATATTTTTCTAAACGCAAATTTCAAAGAAAAAACTTCTTGACTCAAAAAGAACCTATACCAATATCAATACCAAAGGATTAGGAGTAGAACTAGAGTAAAACTTCTTGACTCCTTGATGCATTGTAAAGCAAAAAAAGAAGAAGAAAAATTTGTGGCTGCTGGGATTCGAGCCCAGGTCTCCACGGCCACAACGTGGAATTCTAACCACTAAACTACAGCCACTTTTTTTTTTTTTTTTTTTAATTTGTAATTTTAACAATACAGAGAATCAAGTTTCGAAGTCCAACGGAAGAAATTAAAGCATTTATAAGATTTTTTTTAAATTATCGGGCAATAATGATTTCGAAGTCCAACATAAGAAATTAAAGCATCTATAAGATTTATTTAAGTTATCATACAGGCAGTAATGATTTTGAAGTCCATTAGAAGAAATTAAAGTAATTATAAGATTTTTTTTTAAAATTATCATATAGGCAGTAATGATTTCGAAATCCAACAGAAGAAATTAAAACATTTATAAGATTTTTTTTTTTAAATTATCATACACGCAGTAATGATTTCTAAGTCCAATAGAAGAAATTAAAGCATTTATAAGATTTTTTTTTTAAAATTATCATACAGGCAGTTAGAGTTGGAAAAATGGCACGCCGGAGCCGGTTCCGTCACGGAACGGCACGACACGCGTGTCGGTTACGTGCCGTGACTTGCGTGTCGCGTGCCGTGACCAATTGTTGGCAAAGAAGACGTGGCACGGCACGGAACACGCGAGTCATGAAACGGTAGACATGTCAATCACGGCAGTCACGAGGCAATACACTAACATACCTTCCTATAAGGAATAATTTTATTTTAATCAAAATATTTACATTTAAATTTAATTAAAACATTTGAATTTTAAAGAATTGTTTCATATTTTTTTTAAAACGTTAAATGCGATCAAACGTGACTAACGCACATTTGGTCACGGCATGACTTAGTCACGGCACGCTAGTCACGCCGTGACTCGCGTGCCGTGACCACCCCTAGTAATTTTTGGCACGGCATGGCACGGCACAGCACGTGAAAAATTTACTTGATCACGGCACGTTTTTCCAACTCTACGGGCAGTAATGATTTCGAAGTCCAACAGAAAAAATTAAAGCATTTATAAGATTTGTTTTTAAATTATCATACGGGCAGTAATGATTTCGAAGTCCAACAGAAGAAATTAAAGTAATTATAAGATTTTTTTTTTTAAAATTATCATACGGGCATGATGGTAGTATTAAATCATTCAGATTGGAAAAAAAAAAAAATTCAAACGGAACATTATTAGCGTTCATACTCTCTCTTTTTTTTGCTAAAACACAGTAGCTATGGAGAGTTAAATTCTATCCCAATCGGTCATTATTATTCATTCATAACTAGGCATTGATGGGTATAAATAATAAGTTGCAAATATTTATTACTGCCTGACTCGTATCCGGTGTGTATTTACCGCTACTAGAAGTGTTTATTCAAGAAAGGCAAAAATGGGAATAAAATTAGAAAAAATAATAATAAATTTCCCAAATGAAAGGCAAAAAAAAATGGGAATAAAATTATCAATTGTCCTCTTTCCAGACGTCAAATCTTTCTAAACTTACAAGTTTTCAAAGCTAAAATGACTATAAGCTGTATACACACGCCGATTTGTTCGCACATTGAATTTATGTGTAGTCAAGCCCAAGTTGTCTTTTTCCATTGTCTAATGCACCTCACGACCTCAATATTACAGCGAACTGCCGACCTGGTTTCGATTAAACCTGTAGTGATATTAGTTCTCAAATCTCCTTAAAAAAGTGATTTTATATATATCTAAAAAATAGTAAAAAAATGCTAAAAAATATAAAATTTGGTCTTCAATAATATTTTATTATGAAGATTATGTTGAACGGTTTGAATCGACTGTTCGGACTTTGATAATGGAGATAAAGAATATGGAGCATATTGAAGCACAAAAATTATGATGCATTTGAACCCTCCTCAATTAATATATGAGGATGGATTCAATTACACTATTTTATGGTGACATATCTTGATACCATATACTCAGGGGCGGATCTACTGTAGCGCAGCCCTACCCTGAAAATCCAAAACTAATTTACAAAGACTGAGTTTTGGGCCTTTGCCCTACCCTGGAAATTGATATTGCCCTACCCTGTAGTTGATTATCTAAATATTATGGAATAGATTGTGTTATAATAGTATTTTTGTTGTTTTTGTTATCATGCTTTATCTAGTATCCGATTATCTAATGGGTTTGGACCTGATTATCTATTTAAATCCGATTCAATAATTTTTTGTCCTACCCTGATCAAAATCCTGCATCCGCCCCTGCATATACTTATATGTCATTTTTGTGGTTTCAAAGTCTAAACAGTCAATCCGAACCATTCAACATGATTTCCATATTAAAATGTGCTTGGAGACCAAATTCTACATTTTTGGAATTTTTTTAGTATTTATTAAGATGTGTATAAAATTGTTGTTTTTAGACAATTCTTGATAATTGAAAAACAACGATTTTTAAAAATTCTAAAAAAATAGTAAACAGTTTCCAAAAATATATAAAATTTGGTCTCCAAGCACATTTTAATATGGAGATCATATTGAATTGTTCGAATCGACTGTTTGGATTTAATTTGAAATCTCAAGAATGACTTCTTTTTTTTAAATAGAGTAATGGTGGTCAAGCCACCCAAGACCCTTTATTTCAACCTTTGTAACAAATGATTTCCCCCATCTGGATTTCGAACCCATGACCTCTCATATAAGAGACATGCGCCTTTGCCACTAGACCAAATGCAAAATAACTTATAAACATAGTGTCAAGATGTATCAGCATAAAATGATGTCATTGGATCCTCATCTTAATATATATATATATATATATATATATATGAATTTTGCTATTGTGCTTCATGAAGTAAAACCAATATTTTACTTCACGCTCATACACCCATTTCCAAAATCCAAATCGTCGATCCGACCGTTCAAGTTGTTCTCCATATTGAAATGTGCTTGGAGACCAAATTTTACATTTTTTGGAATTTTTTTACTATTTATTAAGCCACTTTGAAAATCGCTGATCCATTGGTCCAGAATTTTTTACTGTTTTTTACTATTCACAATGGATCAGCGATTTTCAAAGTGGCTTAATAAATAGTAAAAAAATTTCAAAAAATATAAAATTTGGTCTCCAAGCACATTTCAATATGGAGAACAACTTGAACGGTTCGGATCGACGATTTGGATTTTGGAAATAGGAGTATGAGCGTGAAGTAAAACGAAGTTTTACTTCGCGAAGTACAATAGCCCTACTCTCTCTCTCTCTCTATATATATATATATATATATATATATATATATAATTGGAGTAGAACTAGAGTGTTCCTAAGCTCACCAAGTCCTTCCGTGAGCTCGACTCTAAAACCTATCGAATTGACTTCAAACGACATTTCCAAACAGTTAGATGTTCAATCTATATTAAAATGTGCTTGGAGACCAAATTTTACATTTTTTGAAATTTTTTTACTATTTATTAAGATGGTTTGAAAATCGCTGTTTTCCAATGGTGCATAATTTTAATAAAAACAGTAATTTTCAAAGTGGCTTAATAAATAGTAAAAAAATTTCAAAAAATGTAAAATTTGGTCTCCAAGTACATTTTAATATAGATTGAACATCTAACGGTTTGAAAATGTTGTTTGAAGTCAATTCGATAGGTTTTAGAGTCGAGCTCACGAAGGGCTTGGTGAGCTTAGGAACACCCTAGTTCTACTCATATAATTGTGCTATTGTACTTCGCGAAGTAAAACAAAGTTTTACTTCACGCTCATATTCCCATTTTCAAAATCCAAAACGTCGATCCGAACCGTTCAAGTTGTTCTCCATATTGAAATGTGCTTGGAGACCAAATTTTATATTTTTTGAAATTTGTTTACTATTTATTAAGCCACTTTGAAAATTGATGATCCATTGATCCATTTGTAACCATCTTAATAAATAGTAAAAAAATTCAAAAAAATGTAAATTTGATCTCCAACCACATTTTAACATATCCATCATGTTGAATGGTTTGGATCGACTATTTCGACTTTGAAAATGTTAGGTGTCAAAGTGTGTCAAAAAAAAAGGGTGTAATCCGATCCCTCCTCTTATATTATTAACCTATATTGAAAATATTTACCCCGTCTCTGTAAGGAAATATTTTTTGTTGAGTAATTCTAAGTCTCTCCTTTAATAATTCAGCCAATTAAGATACTTATTATTGTTTTTTGATGTTGAAGCACTTAATTATCTAAGTTCGTGCAAGCATGTCAGGTTTTCCCTGTTAATTATTTCCTTGTTGTACTCGTTTTCACTTAATTATTTCCTTGTTGTCATTATTCCCGCCAGCTCAGAGACTCAGTAAGGCCAGCACAATACATTTAGTTATTTATTTCCACAATATATAATTTTAAATTGAGATCATACCCGTCCGTGCAACTACACTTTTATTTAATTGTCTCGGTGGACGCTGGATTTTTTATTCTAAAAAAAAAAATTACGAATCAATTAAACATCAAAATTAGCTCAATTTCATATCATGTTACATAAAAAAAAAGTTATTCTAATAAGGACGTAAAAACAAACAGGAGAAGAACTAAAATTAGTATAAGAACATATAATTTTCAAAATGCCTCAAATCCAAGGTTTGATCAAAACAACGCGCGCATCTCTCAATGAAGATCTTGACAAGCAACAGCGACGAAGCTGTCGAACTCGGAGCCACCCGAGCCATTGCTTCCCTTGCTTCCCTTCCTCCTCCCTCTGTCCTCCACCTTGAGCGCCTTTATCAGCTCCTCGACCCGTTTCTCCACAGCCCCATCGTACGCACGCTTGTGACAGCATGGTTTGCACTCCTCGTCGACCATCACACTCACCGGTGCAAACCTCACTGACCTTTTCGGCCCCTCTGACAGCTTCTTCCGGCTCGACATGCATGGCCTAGCAGAAGAACCAATTGGTTCTACTGTTTCAGTCGATGCTTCCACCAGTTGTTGCTGCTGTGCTAGCTGTGGTTTAACCTTTTTGTCTCGCTTTAGAGAGAAGAACGACTTCAGAAGGCGCATAATTGACCTTTTTTTCTTTCCTTTGATCTTCTTATCATCCTTGGAGCGGAGTTGAAACTCGGCTTCCTCGTTTAGAGGAGAGCTTGGTGCGGAAGGCAGAGATGGATCGGGTCGTATCCGGTTCATGCGGGGAGGTCTGTGCCGGGGAGTAGAAGAGGTTCTAGAAACGAGGTACCGCGGTGTTGAGGGATATTTTTGTAAGATTGTTTGGCTTTTTTGGTCAGTCGATGCAGCACGCGGTTCATGCCAAAACTCAGCAGGGGGCACACGAGATATATCCAGTGATGATGAATTCTTGGAGTCGGGTTGTTTACCGGGAGAGGTGTCGACGGAGCGGTAGATGGCGTCTAGTAGAGCAGCTGAAAATGATGCATGCTCGCGGGCGAGACGGGGCGGGGAGAGCGGTCTCGGCCGCATGTCCCATTGTTGGTCCATGATGAGAAAGAGAGATGAGACAGAGATGGATTCAAAACTAAAGATTGCTGGAGAGCATGTACTTATGTACCGATTGCATATATACAAATATTGTAGCTGTATATAATATATAAGCTTGAAGAATGGCCGAATGGGGCAGATATATCATATATGTTGTGGAATTTAAAAGGGAGAGTGTTTCCAGCGTGCGTTGCCAAATTATAATATTATCTATGAACCAATCTGAAACCCCCAATCAGATTATCGAGTTTTAATAATATTTCCTGCAGTTTTAAAAGAAAAGAAAATCTTGGTTGTAATCAAATATCAATCCACACTCGATTAAAAAAGCTTAGAGTTCTGAGTCTTCGCTCACATCGTAGTTGATTGTTCTGAGTCTTCTCCTCAAAAAAAATTGTTCTGATACAATTGGGATGAGATCCTCATTTATACCATTTCAGGATCTCAGAACAATTTTGGTTTTGTTTGATTCTTATATTTACCAAGCAGGTTCCAGGGTGGACCTATCTGGCTTACTTGACCCTATATAGATATCGTACCCTTCCATATTTTTCCTTTAATATCAAAAACTTTTCCCTCTTATTGTGCACTCTTTTAGGTAATAACTCCTTAGCTTTCTCCTCTTGTCTGGGTTTAGTGTCATGAAGACTATTTTGGATTATTTGGATTTAGTTTTTAGATTACTTAATTAAGCAGTGAACTCGTATATACTACCCACTCCGCTACTTCCTTACTATTCATCGGCATATCTTCGCCTAAGCGGACACTTCCTAAGCGGCTATTGTCGGCTTCCTTTTCGTTTGGTTTCACTCCTAGGGGCACATACATAGTTGTTCACCTTCAGTTTTCATCAACTAAAACTTCTTCCCAATAATCTTTTAAATGACACAGGACTTCGGAATACGACTCAAGAGTTATAATAAAACAATGCACAGGAAAGAAAGAAAAATATCTTTATTAGATTTAAATAGGAAAAAGATACATAGCTAGGTTCAGCCAAGTTCCCCCTGGGAACCTTATATCAAAGAGCTCTTCTAATTAAATTGTTTGTTTAATGAAACTCCCAATTGTCCGATGCCCTTCTTATGAGGTTACTACCCCCTATTTATAGAAGAGTTTTATTTGCGAATCCTATCGCAATCCTCTTTTGAAAAGAAAAAGGAATCCTATCCTTTCCCTCCTAAATAAAAGTTGGATAGATGGCACATGGACGGCCACGTTTGCACTCTTTTTCAGAGTCTATCCCAAAAGAACTAAAAAAAAAACACACTAAAGATACATAATGGAGAATAAAGCTACTCCATTGTAAATTGTCGAAGAATCCTTCTAGGCGACTCTCATGCGTCTGATTCATCAATTCCCGCCATTCTTCCTGCCATTTCTTCGAAGGCTTCGTCAGCATGACAGAATTCTTGTCCCTTCTGTAGGTAGAGAAAGGACCCTTCTTCCTGGAGAAGTTCTTCGAGCCGTGTCTTAGCTTTCCCATCTGAAAGGAAGGTTACACGTTCGAGGTTTTTGAGGCACCTATAGTTTTGTTGAAGATGCCATTCTATCTGTCGGAGTCCTCTGGCTCTGGCCATTCCATTGTTGCTGACCCAGACAACTTCCGTTTCTGGTTTTCTGATCTCTTCTTCTGAGATAATCACCAGATGTATTGAGGGGTACTCTACTGGTGGTTGTCTTCTTGCTTCAGCGATTGTCTTCCATGGATGGTAATCCCACTTTGGAGGTGCTGATACGACATGAATAGGAATGTATCTTCCTGTTTTAGTCATTTCTCTTATCTGCTCTTGTAGATATGAAAGTTGTGGAACTTTTCCTATCATTGAGCTGGTGGTTTTATTTGTTTGAATTCGTTCAATGAATCCCAATTCAAACAACTCCTTAAACATTTCTGCGTCTAAGGTTCTTTCAATATGGATCTTATTTCCATATTTACTTATCTGGATTTTTCCGTTTTCACTATAATTCATATAGTTACTTCCGTATATTTTCTGGATAAATGTAGAGAATTTATGCTCTAGATTTATCGCTTCATATACCTTAGACCATCGTTCTAGGTTATGAAAATACGTGGGATATATTTTGCTGGTGAAACATTCCCATTTTATTGGCAAGTTTTCCTCATAATATGTGAGATCTAACTCTTCTTTGATTATTACAGCGTCTACTTTGCTGTAATCCTCTATTCTTTTCAGTATTAGGTTTTGCTGAGTCATCTTGGTGACTTCAGCAAATTCCTGTTCTACCAGGTATAAAGTATTTATGTCCCTAGCACCTTCAAGGAGCTTGGTCATAATATCTACCTGTTGTGATGTTAGGGGATTTCTTATGTTGGTTCTCCAGACCTTTGAATCTCCTAGTCTTTTTCCCAAAGGTTTTTTGGGTTTTAGTGAAATTGTTCTATTAGGAACGATTTCCTTATCTTTCTTTCTGTGAATTCTAGCATTATTAGAATTCTCAGATTTTTCCTTTGGTATACTCGGTATTTGAGTACCCAGATTTAATACTGGCATTTTATTCTGCTTTGAATATGGTACCAGTTTCTTTACGGTCATATCATCTTTAGTTGGTCCTGATATAACCTTTTCTTTGAAAGAGGCAGGTTGTGAAGATCCTGCATCTTCTGTTGCTTCCATTATTTTTCTCTTCATCATGTGGTTGTCGAGTTCTAATTGAAGCTTTTGAATTTCTTCAGATTTTTGTGAAATTGTTCCAGTGGGAACGATTTCCTTATCTTTCTTTCTGTGAATTCTAGCATTAGAATTCTCAGATTTTTCCTTTGGTTTACTCGGTATTTGAGTACCCAGATTTAATACTGGCATTTTATTCTGATTTGAATATGGTACCAGTTTCTTTACGGTCATATCATCTTTAGTTGGTCCTGATATAACCTTTTTTTTGAAAGAGGCAGGTTGTGAAGATCCTGCATCTGTTGCTTCCATTATTTTTCTCTTCATCATGAGGATGTCGAGTTCTATTTGAAGCTTTTGAATTTCTTCCAAGGAAAAAGATACATACCTTATATCAAAGAGCTCTTCTAAATTGTTTGCTTAATGAAACTCCCAATTGTCCGATGCCCTTCTTATGAGGTTACTACCCCCTATTTATAGAAGAATTTTGCGAATCCTATCGCAATCCTCTTTTGAAAAGAAAAAGGAATCCTATCCTTTCCCTCCTAAATAAAAGTTGGATAGATGGTACATGGACGGCCACGTTTGCACTCTTTTTCAGAGTCTATCCCAAAAGAATAAAAATAACACACTAAAGATACATAATGGAGAATAAAGCTACTCCATTATAAATTGTCGAAGAATCCTTCTAGACGACTCTCATGCGTCTGATTCTTCAATTCCCGCCATTTCTTCGAAGGCTTCGTCAGCTATACAGAATTAGCCAATCAGTTTATAGATACAATTGGGTAGTAATTTTGAACCTGCTGTTTGCCCAATTTTGAACCTGCCTGATCGTAAATCATATTTTTAAGTATTTTATGTTTGTTCAGTAGATATAAACAACTGTAATCTATGGGCATTAAATTATAAACCTAGTGTATTGTTTTGTTGAATACTTCATCAGTATGTATATGTTGAAAATATTGACTTCTGAGGAGAGAAAATTTATTGACCATTTTCGTAATATTTTATATTAAAGGAATAAAAATATGGAAGGGTACGATATCTATATAAAAGTTGGATAGATGGCACATGGACGACCACGTTTGCACTCTTTTTCAGAGTCTATCCCAAAAGAATAAAAAAAAACACACTAAAGATACATAATGGAGAATAAAGCTACTCCATTGTAAATTGTCGAAGAATCCTTCTAGGCGACTCTCATGCGTATGATTCATCAATTCCCGCCACTCTTCCTGCTATTTCTTCGAAGGCTTCGTCAGCATGACATAATTCTTCGTCAACAGTATAAAAGCCGCAATTTTTATATATAAGAAAATCAATAAAAAAAAATATTAAAAATAAGAAATAGATCAGGAAAATTTGAAAATGGGAAGGACGCCATGGCATACTCAAGACCATTGGAAAAAAAAACAGAAAAAAAACCATCTTTGGACCGCCATGGCTCAATCCAACTTGCAAAAAAGAAAAAAAAAATATATATATATATATATTAAACTGGGCCATCATGACTCAAGCTAGCTCAGAAATTAAAAAAAAAATTAGAAAACTGGGCCGCCATGGCTTAGGCCAACCCAGAAACAAAAAAAAATGGTATGAAAGTGAGTAGTCCAATAATTTTGACCATATTCAAAATTAAATTTAGAAAAAATGACTACATAAATTTTTGTGTTCTTTATATCAAATAAACGTATGAAAGTCTAGTTTCCAGATAATATAATTTCTCTATACAAAAATATTATAGATGTGTACAGTTTTAGCGATTAATTGACAGAGGTCAGAAATCAGAAAAACTGAAATTTTAGTGAGCAATCTAATAATTTTGACCAGATACAAAATTAAATTTAGTGAAAATGGCTACATGGATTTTTGTGTTCTTCATATCAAAATAAAGGTAAGAAAGTGTAGTTTCCAGATAATATAATTTCTCTATACAAAAATATTATAGATTGGTACAGTTTTAACGATTAATTGATAGAGGTCAAAATTATTGGACTGCTCACTAAAATTTCAGTTTTTCTGATTTCTGACCTGTGTCAATTAAAGGCTAAAACTGTACACATCTGTAATATTTTTTTATAGAGAAATTATATTATCTGAAAACTAGACTTTCATACCTTTATTTTGATATAAGGAATACAAAAATCCATGTAGTCGTTTTCTCTAAATTCAATTTTGAATCTGATCAAAATTATTGAACTACTCACTTTCATACCTTTTTTTTTTTGTTTCTGGGTTGGCCTAAGCCATGGCGGCCCAGTTTTCTATTTTTTTTTCGTTTCTGGGCTGGCCTGAACCATGGTGGCCCAATTTAATATAGATATATTTTTTCTTTTTTGCAAGTTGGATTGAGCCATGGCGGTCCAGAGCTGGTTTTTTTTTCTATTTTTTTCCGATTGTCTTTAGTGTGCCATGGCGTCCCGCAGGGACGCCATGGCCCCCTACTACCTTCTTATTTTTCAAATTCTCACAGTACATTTCTTATTTTAAATTTTTTTATTTTTTATTTTCTTATAAATAAAAATCTCGGGTATAAAAATTTCATCTGTCAGAGGATGATTAGTGTTCATTTCGTATGGATATATAAACTCTCTTGATCTTATGCTGCAGAATTTGGGATAATTGGAGGGCTTATTCATAAGAATGTAGTTGACCAACAATCCAATATCCTTAATTAAGTATTGTGAGATAATATAAATCATTCTGTAAGTTTGAAAATTTCACGGAGGATTTCAATAGAAATGACTCACTTAATTATTTCTCAAATAACAATGCACTATAACATTCTTAAACCACATGTAATTGCCGACTATTATAAAAGATGCACAAAAAATATAACAATATATTATCATAGGTTTTCAGTTGTTTCATCACATTTCGGATATTCCGTCCACATCAATGTCCGAAATGGGCTGTAGTTTATTTCTTGGGCTAAATTCAATAAGGCTTGCTTTTACTAATATATTTTGTTTTAGATTGGGCTTATGAGTTCAGGCCCCAAACCTAGTTGCAAAACAAACAAAAATCAATTGCTTTCTTCGTCTTAAACTTCAAAGACTCGGCTTAGGTTGGACCGTTGGAGCCATACTATTAGTGGAAAAAACGTGTCGTGCTGTGCTGTGACGTGACTAACACGCTGTGACTTTGATCTCGTGCCGTGCCGTGCCGTGACCAAGTTAATTTTTCATATGCCGTGCCTTGACCAAAATGTCAATAGGTGATCACGGCACGCGAATGGTCACGCCACATGAGTCACGTCGTGCTTAAACGTGTCGTGACCATACGTGACTCGCGTGACCATTTAATTATAATTTAGGTTAGTTTATTCAAGATTCACCATTAAATCAATATCTAATGGTCCTAATTACACGTGACTCGTGTGATTACGTGTTGTGCCGTGCCAAAGTTTCAAAAGATGAACACGGCACGCGAATGGTCACGGTACGGGACACGCAAATCACGGCACGTAACTGACACACGTGCCATGTCATTCCGTGCCGTTCTGTGACGGAGCCGGCTCTGCCGTGCCATTTTTTCCACTCTACCTACTATTGACGCCATTGCTGATCCATACCAGCATACCTGACATGGGGAATAAGTACGTTGACAGAGCTGTTTTAGTTACAAACAGAGCATGACCTATAGATTCAAAATGAAATGTATAATGAATTGTGCGCTGCACGAAGCTAATTTAGATCTATCAATATCTTTACCCTGATGGTTCGGGTCAATTTGCCTTACCAGGTCGGGTCTATACAAAAACGATGTTCGTTTTGCAAGATCGGAGTTGACATCTTATAAATACTGCCACCACCTAAACGGAGCAGCAGCCTCTCCACCTCCGCTCTGGTGGGTTCGGCCGCCACCCTCTCTTCCATATAGCTTCTCAAATCCGAAAGATTTTCTCTTATTTATCTCTCATCAATTTCCTTCGATTCTCCGCCTCTCTATTGGCGCCCCTCAGGGCTGCCTATGTTTTGTCTGTGGAGCTTGGCGGTGACAACCTTGATGGATCCGACCCGATAGTCAGAACAACACCCAATCTCATTGGACTGCATTAATTGGGAGTTTTGATCCAACCATAACAGCGCCTGAGGAGCTTGCCCCGAGTACCAAAGTGCCACCGCCGCTGCTATCCACCGTCACCATGGCATTCTGTAAGATTTCATCCAAATTTACATCTGAAATTGCACAGGGACAAATTTCACTGTTTTGGCACCTTTTATCTTTGCTTGTTTGATTGCACGTCAAAGTTTCCAATCAATGATTGCTGGCTTTAAGGTTTGAAAATACTCAAGAGAGAATAAAATCGTAAGAACAAGATGTATAAAGTATAAACTTAATATAAAAAGCAATCACTTGTGGAATGACTAGGCTAGCTAAGCCAATGATAATTGCCTTCTTTCCGGTGAGCCATTTCGTGCTGGTATCCATCTTCACTGCATAAACAAACAAGTTGAATATGAGTGCCATTAATGTGATGACCTCCTCATCTTGGCATTTGTTAGGTAGAAGGAATAATTCATTATTGTTGTTGTCACCATGTACACCATTTGTCCATGGTAAGAAGATTAGAGAACCAGCCTAAAGTTACACAATAATTATAATGTCATTTTTCTCATTGCTATTTTCTTTGTTGTACAAAATGACCAATGTCATCCAAACTGAATACTTTTATTCCTCTTTAAGTTTAAAACTTTGGAGAAAGTTTTTTTTAAGTATTTTTGTTTTAAAATGTCACTTTTTTATAGCCTTATTACAGCATAGGACTTGCTCTTAGAAGTTAAAAAGTGTGCTAAGGACATGACTAAACATTTCCTTTGATCACTAGTAAAGTGTTATTTAGTAAAAAATAACAACTAACATTTCATGAGACGATGTTATTTTTAATTAAGTAATGTCACTAGATAATAATTCCATAAAGGGGTTTCAAATTACTTACGATTATTTGACTGATGATGAGCGGCTGCTTGAGGCGCGAAAGAAAAAAGTGGAGTGAATGAGATAAGAGTGACTATAAGGATAAGCATCAGTAAAATGGACCTTGGTTCTTTGCCCATGGATTCTTCAGTAAAGTTTGTACCATGTGGTAATATCGGTACATGAATTTTTTTCTCGAATTATCCTGTAAGATCCATTCGTCAATCTTCGACATGATAACACTCCCCTGATAACAGCAAGCAGCTTTGGAAGAGTTGCAGTTCTGTCAAAATCCATGAGGAATCGTTCCGGTGGAGAGACCATTGAGATATTTTATTCGTTTTCCTTGGAGAATAATCTCTGAACAGAGGAGTAGAATATGCTAACCATTAAAGGTAGACAAAGAGAAAGGTATTGAATGCTACGCATACGAAAGAGCTATGATAATCCGGTTATTTTAATTTGATTTCAGTCAACTCTTAACAAAAGAAACAAGAAGTTATTACCAATTAACCTAGCATCTCTGACTTCTTAGACTTATTAAACTAAAATGGCCCTCAAAATAATTATTACTATTTTCTGTTGATCTACAACATAAAAATACAAAACAAAAATGGTCCATGAGTGAACATTCTTTAGGTCTTAAACTCGTTCAACACATTATATATGTAATGAAATAAAGTATATATACTATGAATTTAAAACCATGAGAACATTGTTCTACATTGAAATTCAACATCAAAACTTCTTTTCCAACATGACGCTGCATCAAGCATAAACTATAAAAATCTAATTGCAAATAGATAGATTGCCACACTTTGCATTATATTTTTCCAAATATTTCTTTCTTTCCATTTAGTATGTTTCAAAATTGAAGATTGCATTCATGATTTAGTTTAATTAGCAATGTCTATTCAAACTAATAGTAATTTAAAGTGACTAAATGCATTACTGTACAGTTGTACTAATAATGAAGTTAATGTATCAACTAGGGTTGTATTGCTGCACGACAAGAACATTTGCTGGTTTACTGTACTTGGATGAGGCAAGCACATCACCAATCATCCCAAGCTCAAACATATCAAACCCTTCCTCAAATTCTGCATTAATCACTGATGATGAGGACCCACACCTTCGACCAACAATTAACAAATCATACTTATTTCCTAAAGAATGTATTGTTGACATGGTTTGCTCCACATCAGTCATGATGCACTCACTAACAGCCAAGCGGTCATTGTTGATATTCTCTCTTTGTAAGTCATATATCACTTCATCATCCAATGTTTGCTCCATATCGTATGAGCTCGTAGAGTCCTTATTTGGGTTCATGATCTTACTTGGTGTGCGGAAGTAGAAGAATTTGAGATACACACATGGGTGGTACGCCATACGGGTAGCAATTGCAACAGCCTCCCTGTCATCTGGGCCCCCCATGAAAACAACACCAACAAAGTACTTCCAGTGAGGATGAGAAGCAGATGTGATCCGTGTAATGCCATGGTAAACCATTATGCCCACCGAGCATCGTGCCTGCAATACATAGGTTAGAAATATATAAGAAAATAACATGTCTTTCGAGACTTGGCTTAAGTCCAAATAACCTTCAACTTGCACAAAAAAATACTTCTTTTGAAAAATGTACATGAGAATAGGATATCTAGGAGGTGATCCAAATATATATTTATTATTGAGTAGACTAAACATAACCAATAAATTAAATTCTTTCACTGTGATATATGAGAAGACATAAAAGAATTTTGAACGTTAGAAGAAATGAGTAGAGAGAGTATGCTTTCAGATCATTGCAGTTAATGTGTGTTCTAATTGAATTATATTTCCTCTCAGTTACCTGCCCAAGAACTAATGGGAGAAAAGCTCCAGACATGCCTCGTGACGTCTCCACGTCAGCCAATGAATTCTTTCTTGTAAACGGCACGATGACTAATGCAGTGTTCTTCTTGAGAATGAGTGAGCAGACATCTTGGTACATGGTCTTTTGTGGCGCAATAGTGGTGAAAGGCAGTACCGTTACACTTTCTTTCTTGACCTGCTTAATAATCAATAAATTAGTGAAGAAAAGTGCAAATTTCTAACTCTTTTTGACTTGTTATGTTGGTAAAGTTTCCATCGATCATTCCCAACAAAATATATTTTCAGATGATCTTAAATTTTGAAATTTGGTAACTTAAAAAATTATGAATTTAAACAATCTGCAATAAGGGGATGGGCAACATCTTTTTACTAGCTTTTTTAAAGTATTATATTTTAATTGAAAATAGAATAGTACCACCTGCCCAAAAGCTATAAAATGGTTGTGGACGTGATCCATTTCTTCTGATTTAATGTGACCTTTTTCATTGCAATGGCAAATAAAGCTAGATACAGCACATGCTTCCAGTTTTTTTAGGTGAAGAGCATACACAGTAGTATGGTTTTGCGCCTCTGACGAGGATGCACATTCAAGGAAATCGAGTAAAGTAGGGATAGGCTTGTCATCAAAAAAGCATGTAATTAGCCGAAGCTCCGCATGCGACCACATCTGCTGCACCGTTTGACCCGAGGCATGGTTTTCAACATGCAATGGCTTGTACAAGGTCGAGACCAATGGCACGCATATTATTGTGACCATGATTATAGATAGCATTATCATAGTGTAAGTTGCACTGTCAATCACCTGTCAAGGTCATTTACCACTGCAGTTAGTTGACGAATGGCAACAATAGGGCATCGATCAAAGCTACTTGCTTTTAGATCAAGATGTACCAAAGCTTGAGTTGCTATCTTACCTGTCCTTGTTTAAAATAGACGAGTGTATACATCTCAACAAAGCCTCTGAAGTTCAAGATGAGTCCTAACAATAGGCCGTGTTTAATTGGCACGTCACAATACGCAGCAACTGCTGCCACTGTAACTACCTTGGCAACAGATACGACTATGACAATGAGCTCCACCCAATACCAGAGCCTTAGTTCCTGTCCTGCAGCCGCAATCAAATCCATGTTTTCTCCCTCGATAATGAATAAGAGCGGGAAGAGCACTTCAGATGCCACTAATTCTATTCGCTCGATCAGAGCAGTCCCTAAAGGTGGCCCGTATGGAAGTGCCAATCCCATGATACATGGCCCGAAAAGGTATGTTATACCTCCAAAGTCACATGCTAGTGTTGTAAGGATCACTGTAGCAATAATTACAAATATATGTACATCCCTGCAAATTCAAGTTAAGACCATGGCATGGGTTTAATTTAGAACCAAAAAAATGAAAAGGCTAGAAAGGTTTAATTTTATTTCTGAATAAAATTCAAACACCAAAGAAAAAAATTGAAATACAGTAGAAAATGTCTAAAAGTGCAATAAGACTTTATCCTACTATTTGGTTCAAGATTATATATTCTAAGAGAAAGTCAAAGTTCTCTGATCTTTTATTACCAAAATTCTCTGATCTTTTATTACCAAAATAATCTTCATTGTTCTCTCTTTCTATATTTTAATTATTTAATTGCCTTATAATCAATTTATTCCTTTGTGTATTGACCATCCCATTGTAAGATTTTGATGTAAACTATTAACTTTTTCTTTTCTTAAATAGCACTAGAAGTACATGATACCAAACAAGACATGATTTTGAGTATATATGGTTTACCTAACATTGCCATTGGAAGGTGTGTTTTGGACAACCCACAATCCGTACGGCCGAACTATGAAGACATTGAAGAAGATAAGAAGGAAAAATAATGTGATTGACATGATGCCGGTCTTCACGCCATTTTGGCTCTGGTTCAAAGCAATAAATATTGCTTTGAAAACCCATCCAAGTAAATTTTGTATCATTGAAGATGATAATGCTAAGCGTCCGACCTCGCTATTCAAAAGCTGTAGTTCAGAGAGGATATCTGCTAGCACAGGGAAACAGCTCGTACAGAGTAAAGCGACAATGAAGAACATAAACTTCCCTTCGTTCTTCACAAAAGGATTTAGAAAATTCTGAAGGAATGCATATGCAAAAGAACAAAGCAGCAGTGGTATGAATAAACCGGCTAAGCCTATGATGGCCGGCTTCTTACCGCTACGCCACACCATGCTGACATCCATCTTCAGTCCGGCAAGAAATAAATACAAAAGTAGGCCCGATAATGCCATGACCTCTTCCAATCTGCGATTGTTCGGCCGAGTAAATAAGTTGTATTTGCTGTATTCATCATGTTTGTCTTTCTTCCAGGGCAGGAAAATCACAAAACCAGCCTAAATTTACAAAAGAAGCTTGAAATTAAGTAAAATAAACAGAATTAATTATAAAATAGAATGCCTTAGAAAATATTCTCTTGCCCCTTGAAAATTAGGATTTGTTACATGCATCCCGTTTTTATGGATTGGTGGGAGATTAAATTAAATGAGAAATTCTTGTCAACAACAACTGTCGGGCTTTAATTCTCCTATCATCATTTAGGCTAATATTCCAATTAATTCTTAGTCATTGTTTGGGAGATACTTCTGATGTTCACAACTATTGTTTACCTATGAGAATAAAAACATCAAAATATGTCCCAACTAATACAACAGTTCTCTTTTGGAAGTAAGCAAAAAGGTCAATGGAATGGCAATCATAAAGCTAGGGTTTCATGCCTAATAAGGAAATCAAAATACCAAACAATTAGCTCCTTGTTCATGAACCCACATTTTAAGGCAATGGAATGGCAATCATAAAGCTAGGGTTTCATGCCTAATAAGGAAATCAAAATACCAAACAAGTAATTAGCCCATTGTTCATGAACCCACATTTTTTTTTAATTTAAAACATTTTCAATGAATAACTGCTAATATAATGTTTTGCAAGGAGGAGTGTCAATTCCTTACAATCATTTGACAGACGATAAGTGGCTGCTTGAGTCGGCGGAGAAGAAAGTGAAGTGCACGAGATACAGTAACAATAAGAACAAGCATCATTAAGAGATGAGGCAAGAAACCAAATAGCATTGGCTCAAGGCCTCCTCCACTTGACTGTTTGGTGAAATTTCTTAGTTGGTTGAAAAATTCATTGGAAATTTTTTTTGATGGAGGATCTTTTAAGACCCCCTCTCCAATGGTGGATATGACATCCTTGTAGAAACTATAGCAAGCAACTCCAGAAGAATTAATGTCATTATCACTGAAATGCACATGGTGTAGTTGCCGTGAAGTGGCCATGAAATCATCATCTGACATCTTTTGATTCAATTTGAGAAGAGAGAGTATGCGACATTTTAGTCTTTCTTGTAAAGAACAAAGTTCAAATAAATTGAAGTGTATTTGACTTTTATGAAAGAATTTCTGTAAGAGACATATTAACGGTTAAACTTAATAATATTAAAATTCAGTTTTTGTTAGATCTTAATTAACAAACAAATGTGGAGGAAGTTAGTGTTAATTAGTCAGCCACCTCAGACCATTGACTGTTGTTAGTTAACCTACACAGAAATCGAACTGATTAATTCAAACTCAAATTGCCCAAATTTAGGTATTTGGTTTCTTACTTAATGGCCCTACGTACATCTCTCTACCTAAAACCAATATAATGAGAACACGTAATTTTTTCTATCCTTTTTTTAACTAAAAAAATTTCAATACCGAGAGTATGTTTAGCAAGAGTGATAGGCTTAAAATTTCCGTTTTAAACGTAATGCGACTCTGATCTGTCTATATTAGATAATTGAATATGTTTTTCTTTAATGTGGTGTAAATAATATCGGATACAAATATAGTAAGCGGTTTCTAAATAATGCATATATTATATTTTATTATCTTCTTAAAACCTTTTCAATTATTTTTAAACTTACCGGATTGTACAAACATAATACTATTTATCTAATATTATTAATAAAATTAATAAAAAATATATATTTTTAAAATAATAATGTTTCAATTATTATTTACATTACAAATAATTAAAATTTTAATTTAAATAATATTATATTCATAATTTAATCATTAAATTATATTTGTATTATGAGGATGGTTCAAATGCTTCTGTTATTTGTACCTCCCATCATACTTCTATTTTTTAATTTTCTAATAACAAATACTTTAAAACTTATATATCAAATTTTTTTAAAACCATTATATCTATATTATTTTTCTACATGCTAATAAAGAATTATCAATTTTTGTTTTGTTTTTATATGAAACAGTAAGTTGAAAAATCAACATTAAAAAATTATTCACATCAATATATTTTTACAAACTCATAATAACAATCAAAACAAAATTGAAATATCATAATTTTTAAAGAGAAAATTTCATGTATACCCCCCAAAACCTCGAAATTACATATTTCCCCTTCTAAAGTTCATAATATCATATTTACCCTTGTATATTTCAAAAACTCACAAATTTGCCCATTTTATTGTCTTTTCTATTAGAACTCATTTTAAATTTATAAAAATACCCATTTAGCATTTATTAGAAAATAAAAAAAATACGAACCATGCTTGAGAAAAATGAGTATTTTCTCTTCTAATTGGTCGGTTTCCGAGAGCAAATGAGTATTTTCTCTACTTTGACACTTACACAAGCATATACCTAAATGTCACTGGATAAATGTCAGGAGTAGATAACTTACACATTTTCCCTCATAAACTGGCCAATTAAAAAACTAACATGTTTATCAAAGATACTACATATTTTTTTTAGTAAAATGGATTTCGTGAATTTAAAATGAGTTATAATAGAAAAGACAATACAATAGGTAAATTTGTAAGTTTTTAAATATGATATATGAAATTTGGCATTTGTTTCGGTGGACATAAGGATCTATTTGTAAAATGAACATATTTTCATTTTCAAAGTTCAAACAGTCGATCCGACCGTTCAACATTATCTCCATATTAAAATGTACTTGGAGGTCAAATTTTACATTTTTTTGAATTTTTTTACTATTTATTAAGATGGTTACAAAATCGCTGTTTTTCAATGTTCTGAAAACAACGATTTTGTAACCATCTTAATAAATAGTAAAAAAATTCAAAAAATGTAAAATTTGACCTCCAAGTACATTTTAATATGGAGATAATGTTGAACGGTCGGATCGACTGTTTGAACTTTGAAAATGAAAATATGTTTATTTTACAAATAGGTCCTTATGTCCACCGAAGCATCCCTCATGAAATTTAGAGGTAAAATACGTAATTTCGATGTTGTTGAGGGTATACATGAAATTCTTTTTTTTTTTAATGTGTATAGAAAAAAATAATAGAAATCATATCTAACCATTTTACTTTAACATTTAAGTTTTAAATTTTAAATTATTAAAATTTTAAAATAGTCATATAAAAACATCAAAATGAAATTATTTTAACACGAACTATACGGTCAGGATAGAGAACTGGCTGCCCGCTTATAACTTTGGATATAAATCTGCTGTTATTCCAAAGGGATCACAGTACCCTGTTATTCCTATCACAACCGTTCAAAGTTTTTCATGCACGAATCTCAAGGGAAAAAGTTTTCGTATCCGAATCTCAACAAAGATCAACGGCTGGAATCGGAATAACAGGGTCTGTTATCTCTTTGGAATAACAGCAGATTTATTTCCTATAACTTTTTCTAAGCAACCAAGTTGTTGGATCTTATGGACGGCTGGAATCCGAACCCGTATCGTGCGTGTATGTTAGAACAGATTAGAGGATACTAAACCCGATAGTAACCGACTGGTCTCACTCTCGACTCTCGAGTCCTTCCCTTGGATCTCCCCCTCTTTCAAAGTCTCTATCGTTTTAATCGAAACCCTAACCTCTTTTTCGTACAATTCTCGCTCCCCCAAGAAAAATTTATCAATTTTCATGCGCGATCTATATGCTTTTGAGGGTGTGCGTTGAATTTTCATGCTGATCTCTCAGTTCTCCATTGTGTACCCTTGGATCTACTTGCATTTTTCTTCGATAATTAGGCGTTGATACTGAGGAATACTGGTAAATATGGTTAATTTGAACTTATTAAGTAGCGTTTGAAGTTCATTTTTACTCAATTTAGTTAAATTGAACGAATTGTTCTTGTCAGGTCTGGTACTCTTAACTATATACTGGCTTCATCTTTAATCATTTGATAATGGGAAAACATCCTCACTTTTCAATTGATTCACTGCTAATTATGAACTTTGTTTGCCACTCTTACCTTATTATTTCCACATTTGCAAGGCATGTCTTCTTCAAAGAAAAAGGTGGCCCTTGAGGATACTTAATACTTTCAGAAAAAAAATTATATTGCTTTAAACACCTTTTACTGCTGTTGATAATTTGATTTGAAAATATGGAATTAGTGAAACCTTTTGCATGATTGTAGCATCTTAAATGTAGTCTAGTTACTTGAGTTTTGATACAAGCTCAGAATTACATTTAAATTAAGTACTAGGAATCTAGGATATACTTGATACCTTCTAACTGATACTTAGTAGCTTAATGTTACTTAACCATTAAATGAACTGAAGGTGGTTTGCATTAGCCATTACTCCCCTAGCTGTTGCATATTTTATACCACTACTAGTATATGGTTGTATAGTACTAGATAAGAGTTCATGAACTTTTTTTTTCACTTATATCATTCTTCCGTTACAATTCTTTATACTTGACTTATGCTTGTTGACTGGCTGTTAAGGTAACAACGATTGGATGAAGTGCTCTTCCCTATGGAAATAGTTGAACAAGAGGAGAATGGAGAGAATGAGATCAAGGGTTCTGAACTCGGGATGAACAGTGACTCCGACCCTTTAGTCTACCAGCTTGTTCGGGTAAATTTTGAGACATTTACATCTAATTTTAACTAGTAGACTATCATCAAGAATAGTAAGATCACTTGTGCTCCGTTTGTTCATTTCTCATCCCATGATTTCTATCTTATAATTTGAGGCTGTGTAGTGTTATATTTCAGTATAATGTTAGTGGCAAACCTAATCTTAATGTTGCTTACTAGTGATCAATTTTTATCTATAAGGGTGTATTTGATAAATCTGGTTTGGAGCATGGGAGGTTGGTTTTGCAAACTGTGGCTTAGAATTGCCAAGGCCTGTTCAGTTTAGTTTCTAATAGCCATGACTCATTAGTCTCAACAACAACAACAACCAAGCCTTTAGTCCCAAACAAGTTGGGGTAGGCTAGAAATGAAACCCAATCGTAGTCCCAAAGTAAAAAGGGACCTGAAGGAATGGAATGTTTACAAAGAGTTGGCTTTGGACAGGAGCGCGTGGAAGTTAGCGATCCACGTACCAGAACCATGACTTAGGGAATATTGTTAGGGGTAGTATTATAGGCTTTAGGTCATAGGACTAGGGATTTGGGGTCAAGGATGTAGAGCTTAGGAATTTGATAGAAATTAGATAACCCATGTAGTTCCTTTGGTTTTTTAAAATCTAGTCAGACTGGATTTTTCCAAAGCTTGCTTTTTTTTGTTCTCTTTGCAGAGAAACATGGTGGGTCCTTCCACATGCCAAGATAACATCTCGTTATGTACTTAGCGCATTGAGTTTTTATTTCTTTTCCTTAAGTTGGTTTCGCTGCATTTCCTTGTGTTACAGATTCTTTGTTAGTAACCAAGGCCTTGGAGTGGGTCCCACCACGTGCAAGACAAAACCTGGTTTCTTCATTTTTGACAGAACACATACCAATTGATGGAAATTATATAACCCATGCAGTTCCTATGGTTTTCAAAATCTAGTCAGGCTGGATTTTTCCAAAGCTTGCATTTTTTTTTTGTTCTCTATTTTGCAGAGAAACATGGTTGGGTACTTACACATGCCAAGATAACATCTGGATCTGTACTTTGCGCATTGAGTTTTTACCTTTTTTTCCTTGGAGTTGGTTTCGCTACAGTTCCTTGCCTTAAATATTCTTTTTTTTGTAACCGAGGCCTTGGAGTGGGTCCCACCACGTGTACCACAAAATCTGGTTTCTTCATTTTTGACAGAACACACGCCAATCAATAGAATTTAGATAACCCAAGCAGTTCTGGTGGTTTTTCAAAATCTAGTCAGATTGGATTTTTCCAAAGCTTGCATATTTTTTGTTCTCTATTTTGCAGAGAAACATGGGTCCTTCCACATGCCAAGATAACATCTGGCTCTGTACTTAGTGCATTGAGTTTTTACCTTATTTTTTATTTCCTCGGAGTGGGTTTCGCTACATTTCCTTGCATCATAGATTTCTTCTGTTTTAGTAACCGAGGCCTTGGAGTGGGTCCCACCATGTGCAAGACAAAATCTGGTTTCTTTATTTTTGACAGAACACTCTTTTAGAAAACAAGAATTTTTGCATTGGTTTATTGACTTTAATTTATATGTTTTTTTTTATATGAATGGTTTCCCAATATCTAGATATGGTGCCCAGCAACCAAAATTAACCATGGTTTTATAAATCTTTGTAAACGAATGGGGTCTAAACAGAAGTCCGTCTCAGATCTCAGCTTTATACTTCCTTGAGAAGAACCATAAAGCCCGTACACATTCTATACTGATACTGTAGTCAAACTCAAACTTAATGTTCTACTAAAATATATTTCACTTGCTTTAAAGGAAAATTGGAGGGGTTTTCTGCAAATTAAACCTAATATTTTGCCATGGTCTGAGAAAGTACCAAGACTTTAAAAGTCAACTATTAGTAATTAATTTTGTTTGGCTGCACTTTCTTCTCTTCTTTCTCTATATTATGTTTTACTTTGTTTCCACATAACTCCTTGTAACTCTGTCTTTTTATATTAGTAAAATTCTAAGTAGGCAAAGCCTCCTCAAAAAATGTTGTTTGGGTTGCAAAGACCCAGAAATCACATCCAAGGTAAATAGAAAATGACTAAATTGCTCCTAACTTGGTCATTTTGACTCAACCAGGTCACATGTATGTCCTAATTGATTTTGAGAAAACCAGAAGCTATGATATAAATAATCTACGTTTGATTTCATCATAGTTTCTGTTCAGGACAAAAAAAGCTGATATATCAAACCCTATGTTGCACAGTTACACATAACAGTATTGTATCTGATATGACGCTGATCCGGCAATGAGGCATTTTTCAAAAACCCAGGACATGATATACAAATATTATTTTTCTCTGTACTAGACTTGCTGTCAAAAAATAATTAACTGAACATTTCTAACTTAAGAAGGGCAATCTTAATAATGTAATGGTTTATTTTTTAAATAAATGAGCAATTTTATATATGTATTAATGCCTAGATTAATTAAAGAGAATAGTGGGCAAATAAATTTATGAACAAGTTGACCGTACGATTGAATTTACAATATTAAAAATGTATATAATTGGTGGGGGTGTAAAGATTTTTGTGAGTAAAAACGCATAAAGGCAAATATGTATATACTGCAAGGAGTGAAATGTAAATTTTCAGCTTTTAAAAACCAAACAAGCGGAAGCCCGCAGACAGGAACTTCTCTTGTCTATTTTTAGTCCCAGAACAAATTTTAACAAAAAGAGGCATGCGGAACCGGCTCTATTTAAGTGCTCCCCCAAGGCCCTTGTGAAAACTGCCTCTCAGGAGCTCGCCTCATGCGACTATCTGCGGCACCGTTTCGTATCACACAATTCGAAGGCTAAATTCCTTTAAATTAAAATGTTATGATACGCTAGCTGGCATATCAGATACGTACTGTAGGTGTATCATATGCAAATTTCTTATCGGATTTGTACCCCATACCGGTATGAATTCCCAATGGATGTATTAGCAAATCAGACAGTTTCCTTATTAATACAAAGGTTAGTTGTTAGTTGTGAAAATTCTTAAAAAAGTAGGTTTCAGTTGAAAAAATTGGATATCTCAGGTGTTGGCTATTTAAAAGAAATCCAATTGATCAGTCCAGGGTACTTTTTCTATATGACTGATGTAAGGTGGTCCCCATTTGTCAGGTCGAAGGAGATGGGACACTGGTTCCTGCAACGGAAGATGAGGTCATGCAATTTGGGCACCTACTGGACGACGGCAAGGTCGAAAATCTATCCTCTGTGGAACACATCTCCAAAGTCGAATCATTCCTCTCAGCCAAGGTTCTGTGCACTGACAAATCTGATTTAGAAGGTATATACTGCACCTTTGTACTATGGGTAGTAGGTGGGTCCATGCATGGTTTTCCATTTTAAGGATGTGCATTGAGTTTCCATTTGCAATGAAAGCAAAGATAAACACACTTCACCCTAATTCGGATGTGCAATTTAGCCCTAATTCAGCTTTGAAAGTGCAACCAGCCTAGTTTTGCTCCAAATTTGACATAGCTGACCTGAATTTTTGTGAATATGCCTCGACTAGGTAACAAATTGCATTTGTTAGGCCCATCCTAGGATTGTATAAATAGACAGGCAATGCATTCCCCAATTTTGCAATTAAGCTAAGACATGCAGTTTCTGCTTTGAGTAACCTCAGTTGTACAGTAAATTCAATTCATTTCAACTTTGCCTCAACAGACTCTTAAATTATAGAATTCACACCCTCTCAGATACCCGATCACTCTTGAATTGATCTAATGGCTATGATTGATTCTCATATATTTAAGGGCGGCCTGTGATCTGCCTTGATTCTATCTCGTCTCCTCTGATCATTCCTCTGAGAATTCGCTTCCCAAGACCGATTACCTCCTCCGACCCTCACTCTTTTAAAAAATATTCTTTAACCATGGTTGCAGTGTTTTTGAGAGAGTAGCTCGTCAGGCAGCTGACCTCTTTCTCTCACCTCTTCTCTTCTTTTCTTTGCACCCTTCACTTAATGTTCCTGAGTTTATGAACCTCAAGGTTACAAAATTGATAAATGCTTTGATGAACTTTGGGTTGAACTTCTAAATTGAAAATAAAATTTTAATTTGAAGCATTTGTTTTTTCTTTGTCAATTAAATCTAAAGAACAAAAAAGACAAAAATGATGCAGGACATTAAATCCATTAGTTCTCTAATAAATATCATTGAGTATAGTGGTAAATTATCTGCTACAACTATGAGAGCTCTAGAATAAATACCTAACAATTAGAGTAATTTAGAAGAACAAGAAGACTATAAATCTGACAAGGCCTTTTACTAGAGTGATCAGACTCGAACACGATTTGGTCCTGAAGGAACCCACATTCAATTCATCTTTGTTCCACTTTTGCTTCATTTCCACCTGATCCCTGTTCTGAAGTGGACACTCCTGTGCGAGAACAAATTTGGTTCCATTCAGTGGAAGCTTTGCATTTTCTTCTTCTTTCATTCTGAGGCTGCAAAGGTTGATAATATTACCAAAACACCCTCTAGTTTTTTAATTTCCGTGAAGTATTAACTTTACTCTGAGTTCAAGGTCTTCAGCTTTTTCATCGAGGATAGTGTTGGATGCATCACCACCTAGACGTGTCGGTTGACCTAAGAGCTGCTCCTCTCTCAAGATAGTAAATTTAGAGGATATTTTAGGGAAGGTGGTAAATTTTTTTTCATAAATTTACAGAAGGTAGTAATAGTAATTTAGGCCACAAGTAGAGAATAAGTTTTTGAGAGAGCTATAGGAGTTGGATAAGGTAGTAAATTTAGGGAAGGGAGTTCTCTAAAGAGAGATTAGAGGAGACGAGATGGGATTGGTGCAGAGCGTGGGCAGTCCATGAATACTTCAAAAATTATCACTGCTGTTAGATTAGTTCAAGGGTGAAGATTGTGCCTGAGTTCACCATCAGGTACCTGAGAGGATGTGAATGTTGTATACTCAAGTTAGCCTAGTTAACCTGATGCAGCTCTATCACCTTCATTTGTCCAAAGAAAACAAAATTAGTACGAAGAAACAGCAAAACCTTAGTTAAAATGTATTACAACCCTTGTTGTTTTGCAATTTTCTTGTTATTATTTCATTTGAGTGATTCATAAAAATGTATTATAATCCTTGTTGTTTTGCAATCTTATTGTTATTATTTCATTTGAGTGATTCATTATGTCCATTCTAACTACCTGGTTTTAAATAAACCTAATATTGTACTATTATAATTAACAGGCTTTTCTCAAGCAGAGAATATTATGAAAGATGAACAGAAGCTGAAAACTAGCATTGAGGTATCATTTGTTAATTGTTATACATGTTTTTTTTTCTTTTTTTCTTTAATCATGGCAGACCACTTTCATTTATCTTTATTAGTTTCTGAGTTTTTTAAACCTATTGGTATAATCTCTTGGTATCCCCTGTTATATTGCTGTAAATGGAGTTCCCACTGTTCTAACAAATATATAAGTTTGCTATCTAATTCATTATTGGAAATAGAACAAGATTTTCCATCTGGGATCACATATCTCCTTTGGCATTATTTTCCTCATTTGTTGCCAAATGATGTTCATATATTTCTAAGATTTGCAAAAAGGACCCAACCTTGTACTGGTACTATTATTATATGATAATATGATTGATACAAGGGTTATGGGGTTATGACAAATTAATCGATTTAGAAGTAACTAAGTGTTATTATATAATGTCCATTTGTGTAATCTTTTAATAAATAAACATGATAAAACAGACCAGATTAATTAAAATAGTATTTGCTTTCTTGTCATATTATTTCTGATTTCCTTACAAATAAACTAGACTGTTGAAAGCTAAGCAATGGAAGGGACCATGATTGAATTTCTCTGACATTTTTGGGGCTTTTTGCCGATACTAAAGAGGTTGAGTTCTTTTGCACTTTACAGACAGATTTAGACTTAGTGTTTTTTTTTTTTATATTGCAGATCACATTGGTATCTCTCTCTCTCTCCGTACATTTCTCTGCACGTAGCATTTTTATCTCTGTTTGTATCTGTAAATACAATTCTGGTTTCATTTATTTATATTAGGATGTCAAGTCTCCTAACAAGGCTGACAAAAATCCTCCCTCACAAGACATTTCCACTGAGACAACTCAAAACTCTACAATAGTAAACAATGCTCAAGCCAGTGAAACAGAGAAAACTGATGCCACCTCGACACCAAGCGACATGGTACCCAGTGACAATGCGCCATCTGCTCCTGACTTGATAACTGTGGACTCAAACCCCAATTTCTCTCTGGTAGCAAAAGATGAGATATGTCTTGACGGTCTCTCCATTCGTGAGTTACAGGAGGTATTTCGGGCTACATTTGGCCGTCAGACTAATGTGAAAGACAAGTCATGGCTGAAGCGAAGGATCACCATGGGGCTAACCAACTCATGCCAAGTTCCGACCTCAAATTTCATAATAAAAGACAAAAAAATTGTACCCAAGGAAGGAGGAGCTCAACATGAAGTGACTGTACAGGAATCCTTTGAAGTGCATAGCCCCCAAGAATCTAACAAAAAAAGGGCGAGAAATTCAAGTTCTAATTTTGAAAATAATGTAAGCTTGGAAGAGGATGGCAGTACCATAAAACGGATGAGGAAGCCTACGAAGCGGTATATTGAGGAGCTGTCAAGTTTGGATAATAGAGATGAAAGCATGAGATCGACATCTTTGGTTGTGAGGAACAACCATGATCAACCAGTGAGATCTAGGGTTAGGCCAAACCGTGAGAGTGGTTCATGGCAGGCTGCTTTTCGTACGAGAAATGATTCCCTTGGCGGGTTCCGGGTCCAGGTGCCTTTCGCATCGAGAGCTAGAAGGTGCCGACCTAGGAAGAATTTGGTTGCATTCATGGTAATGATTAGTTCCTTATTTGATTATGCCTTCAAATAATTATGTTTTCTTGTTATTGTTGGGTTAGACTGGAATATGTACCTGCCCCCAATTATTGAGGATAGTCACTTGAGCATGGTTTAGTTCAACTTTCATCAAATGTTTTGCTCAATACTATCTTGAGCATGGTTTGGAAAATCGACCGAGTCCATATTGACTCGGCTGATTCAAACCAGAGTTGGGCAGCCCATGATTTGATTTTTAGGCTAGTTTCTCGGTTGACTGCATTTCGGACAAGAAAATGTTGAATCGCTGGTGGATTGGACGATTTTACCAAGTTAATAGCCGAGTTTCACCGATTTCAATGATTCTCACCGAGTCTGTAGAGTAATCGGAAGATTGAAGAAGGAACTTTATTAGGTCTTTTGGTCTTCAATTTGGGATGAAACGTTGAAGTGTTTTGAAAAGAGACGCGCTGTCTGTGAAAAGGATATGATTCATATGATTTTTCTGTACACTCAGTTCACTATTATATTATTGTGCAACACTTTAAAAATGTTAGATGGTTCAAGCTAGACCAGGTTCGGCTAGAAAAACTGAGTACAATTAATTTTTAATTCTTACACGTGTCTATTTTGAACTGCTGTGCTTAGGTGTTCCCAACATGGTAGGTCAATTTCATATACTTTCACGAATTGTCACATTAGTGGTCATAAAAACACGTAGAAAATAATATAAATTTCACAGCACCTTTTTTTATATTTATTTTCCGGAACCATTCTAAAATTTTGTTAGGCAAATCATCTTTCTGTACAAACTTAAAACCCCAGATTTGTATTCCTCGAACCAATACCTTTGGAGTTTCCTTCATAGAAGAAGACTCTTAATTAAACTATATTCAACATATTGTAAAAATGTCAAGTATAATTCCATTTGAAATATGCCAAAGCTTGCTGTTTGAGCACAGTGAAATCCACTGCTGGAACATCACTCTATTATTATTATTATTTTCCAAATTTTTTTAAGTATTTAGACATTTACAATAATTCCAAGTTTCCGATCTGAATCGGTTGAGTTTGGTCCGATTCATCGGTCTCAATCCACCAAACTACTTGCTGGTCCTGATTCAGATTCCGATTTTCAGAACCATGATCTTGAGTTTGTAATACCTTGTTCAAATTTTTAGTACAAATCAGTTGCTTATTCCAACTTTCAATTCATCTCTAGTCCTTAATTCCTTAAATTTTGTATTGTTTTGAAAAAGCCACAGGCTGGTGATTTGCTCGTGGAGGATGGCAACATCATAGAAGAAAGCGAGACCGAGGAACCGACTAGGAAACTGAGTACTTCCCCCCGGGAAAACCCTCAACTGGTAATGTCATGTTTTCTTTTTGAAATTGCAACAATAAAATGAATGTGGTTGTTGCATATATATATTGTTTGTCATGTTTTCTTTAAATCTCAAGATGAGACTCTAACATTTAACTTAATGTAATAACGCCAAGGGCCTGTTCGGCAAGTGTGGAAAAGGATAATAGAGTGGAATAGAGGCTCTATTCCTGCCAAACAAGAGAAGAATTGAGTGGAATTATGGAAATGGGAAAAATGGAATTGTGTTTGAACTTTTGCAGTCAAACCCCTGCCTTTTACGCTTTGGTCCCTCCTCTATTCTTCTACGAGCCAATTCTGTGTTCCATGGGGATGGTGGAATAGAGGAATTGGACTTTTCCAAGAGATGGAATTGGCTCATTTACCAATACTCTTCCACCATTAAATGAACACAACCGGAATAGTATGAAATAGAAGTCTATTCGAAATTCCATTTTTCCTCTATTCTTTCACTATTCCACATGTTGCTGAACGGACCCCAAGGGATTTGCATAAGGAGTTTTTCCTTTCATTTTCTAGTGAGGTACTTACTGATTATTATGTCATTAGAAAAACATTGCCAACAAGAGAGGAAAAGAAAACCAAGAGGTAACAGTGGTGCTGGAACCCCACATGATACCTGAGATGGAGCCTGACGAGACACAGTCAGAAGGGGAAAATGCTCATGATAGCAATCCTGACGAGTGTACCAGTGAACCGGTATTAAAAAGTGGCAATGTGAGGAGAAAGCACCACAGAGCATGGACTCTCTGTGAGGTGCTGAAGCTGGTTGAAGGCGTGGCACGATATGGCGCCGGGAGGTGGTCTGAGATTCGGCGATTGTCTTTCACCTCTTACTCATACCGCACTTCTGTCGATCTTAAGGTGTGCCTCTAAGTGTTACCTGGTAGAAGGGATTTATTGACCATGGGTTGTTTTGCAAATTGCAGCAGCATTTGTTCCATATTTGCAAACAAAGAAGTTCCCAAACTTTTTGCACTTTTTCTAAACAACACCTAACAGTTAGATCTAATGTTGAACCGAAATGACTAAACTGCTTCGGACTCCATTATTTAAATCTCTCAATCTATACAGTACATACAGACTAGTGATCCAACTGGTAGTCTTTTTTTCTTGATTTTAGCTTAACTCGGGTTTAGGAGCAGAAATGACTCATTAGCAGTTGGGGTCAAGTGGTCGGTGTGGTTTTAATGCAAGAAATATTGTGTGTTATATGCAAGTTACAAGTATTGAAATATAATAAGATAATCATCGCAGTTTGCAATAGAGCCCATATACAGTATGTTTATAGAGGAGGGATCTAGTTACCACAATTTTAAGTTACAACAAAGTTACCACAACTATTTTCTACATTTTCAAAGTCCAAATCGTCGATCCAAACCGTCCAACATGATCTCTACAGTAAAATGTGCTTCCAGATCAAATTTTACAATTTTTGGAATTTTTTTACTATTTATTAAGATGGGTTCAAAATTCAATGGTCTGAATTTGACTAGTTTTTGTAAAATACTTAATAAATAGTAAAAAAATTTAAAAAAATGTAAAATTTGATCTGGAAGCACATTTTATCGTGGAGATCATGTTGAACGGTTTGGATCGACAATTTGGACTTTGAAAATGTAGAAAATGGTTGTGGTAACTTTGTTGTAACTCAAAATTGTGGTAACTAGATCCTGCTCATGTTTATATAGATTTTTTTTTAATGTAAATTTTGTATGGCTTCAGGATAAGTGGCGGAACTTGCTGAGAGCTAGCATGGCACCGCCATCCGTGGAAAGAGAGGTAATTGGCAGTTGTATAAGCTACTTAAAATTGCTAATCTTTATATGTTTTGTCATGAAGTATCATGAAAGTATTGATAAATTTTAATAAAATAGAAACATTTTCCTTTGGGCCTTCAATATAGATCATTAGATAGGTAGTTATGTGTGATGCTTTTCTTTTATGATAATTTTTTAACCATTTCTACTTGATATTCTCATGTAACCATTTGTACTTGTAATTGGGTTCTCCAGGGGAAACACACAAGAAAACCTGCCTCATTGCCAATACCCAATTCGATCCTTGTGCGTGTAAGAGAGCTTGCTGAGTTGCATGCACAGGCAGGAACTGAGTGTCCGGCAAATACGTTTACACCGGTGCATGGAAGGAAGGTTGTACAGGGGAAAGGTTCTGGCTTTTTATGATCCATAATGTACTTATATTTTATGTTAAAGAAGCGTGAAAATGGTTCAAAACATATTAGTATGTAGTAGTTCTGTAGAACTTAAGATAGCTTTGGGTTATCGTGTTTGTAAAAAAAAATGAAAAATGTAGTTGTCCATTTCAGTAAATCCTAAAGCCTGCCTCTTTTTTACTTATTTTGTATTTTTATTTGCGACTGTATCTTGCTTTTAACACAGGGCTATTCAACGCAAGTTTTTAATGTCTTGGGCATGTAAGAAGTTCGACAAAATATGAAGGGGAACAATTTCAAGAGGGCTCAAATTATGTTTTTGTCTGCATTATATATTTACTTTTTATTTTTTTAATAACAAAAAAAATTAAATCTATATATCAAAATAAAACGGTTAAATGTGATTTATATAATTTTCTACAAACATATAAAAGATTATTACTTTTCAGTTATGTTTTTATATGAATTAATAATTTTATGAAAATATTCACATTAGTGATTAGTGTGTATTTTTGTAAGTTTTAATATCATTTAAAATAAAGTTGAAGTGTTGTAATTTTGCATATGTGCATAGAGAAAATAAGTAGATAATATTTAATGATTTTTATTTTGATATTTAACTTTTAAATTTTTAAAGTTTAATTAAAGTTTTTAAAATAGAGGCACAATGGAGTTGTTAAAAATGGAAGTATCTCCTTTAGTTTCAATTTGTAAGGGGAGTTGTGCCTTCAGTTTGTATCAGTGGGCACTAAATGTTTGCAAATGTCAATTGTATTTGAGTGAGGCTATGGTGCTATGCATAGCACCAATGGCTAGTGTACTACGGCTCAATATGGTACTTTTTAAAATCCTAACGGTCGATCCGACCGTTCAATGTGATATCCATATGAATATGTACTTGCAAACTAAATTTTATATTTTTTCGAATTTTTTTACTATTTTTTCAGATAGGTAGAAAAATCAGTATTTTTTGAAAATTCTGGACCATCAAAATTCTACCTATCTGAAAAAATAGTAAAAAAAAATCGAAAAAATATAAAATTTAGTTTGCAAGTACATATTCATATGGTTATCACATTGAACGGTCGGATCGACCGTTAGGATTTTAAAAAGTACCATATTGAGCCGTAGTACACTAGCCATCCGTGCTATGCATAGCACCATAGCCTCACTCATTGTATTTTTATGTCGAATTTGTACATAATTGGCACTAAATAAAAATCAGATTAATATTTAAGGACGACATGATGGGTCTTTATTATTTAGAGAGTTAGGTCATTTCTTTATAATATGTGTGATAACGATCTGACTCATCGGAGGAATTCGTTTGAAATTTGTAAGGAATTCACACTTTACATTGTATATGACGAATTGTTAGCAAGAGGTATAAAACTTTTATTCGGTTATTATTGAAAAGCCTCTAATATATTTGACTATTTTTAAACCATTTGACAATCTCTGCTTTAGTTTTTTTTTAATTGTGGTGCTATTTTGCATAATAACTGTGTCAAACACATTTACTCTTAGAAAAATGTTAGATCAAAGCTAAACTGAAATAATAGGAAGGGAAGAAAAGAGAGAAGAAAAATAATACTATTTTTAGTACCATTCAGTTGTTTATTACAAACATATAAAGTACTAAATTTATTTTAGAAAAATGATCCAAAGCCATCGGTTTTCATTTCTCTTTGAAAGCAACCAAAGTACAGTTGTTTCACCACGGAACGGACTCTGCTGCTTTTCTTAGAGTAAAGCAGGACTCTGCTTTTCTGATCCCAACCATTCAAATTCATTGAGATTTGTGCATGAAAAATTTCTTTATTTTATTGAGATACGCAAAGAAAAAAATTTGAATGGTTGAGATCGGAAAAGCACGATCCTGTTTTTCTCTACAAAAAGCAGCAGAGTCGGACCCGTTTCACCACGGCCTACATGGCTGTTAAATTTTTTAGCCAGATCTTAGCTATTCCTAGCATACTATTTTAATTAGATTTAAAAAGCAGAACATAAAATTCAATCCATCACAAAGCATAGTCCTAAGGAATTTAAAATTTTGTACAGAAGTAATCAATCCATACCATTAGTAGTTAATCTCCCTTTTAAGTCTTCGTCCATTATAATTTCTTACCCATCATTATAATACACATTTATTCATCAGATCTTAAAATATGCTCCATCTAACTTGACCCTTTGTATTTTGGAATATTCTTCTATTTTGTTCTCCTCATATACACCATAAGAAGCTTGCTACCACAGTTTCCTAATACATTTTAACGAGGCTAAACCGCTATTTAGCATACTATTAATATCATTAATTATATTTTAAGTACCACTCTTCGCTCACGCTATACTTTTTCTCATACTATTAATATCCAATACTTGTCCAATAAGTTGTTCTATCCCAAGTAAGAAATCTTAACACTTGGGATGATATTTTAAAAATCTATCCTAACTTTTCGATTATTTTATCTGTATCATTATTTTCTTTTTAAATAAATAAATTTATAGCACTAAATTGAGAAAATCTCGAAATGTAACGCAAACTTAACTTGTGCTTGCTTTTTTTCTCCTAAAAATAAACACAACCACAGTTGCATTTTACTCTGAGAAAAATGCAAGCACATGTTGCGTTTCTCTACCTGACAATTGCTCCTCATGAATAGCTAGAATAGCTAAGTCAAGAATAGCTATTGTTTGTCTTATTAGAATAGTCAAATCTCAAAACTTTTAGGAATAGTCTATTCAGGGGCGGATTCAGGAATTTGATCAGGGGTAGGCACAATGAATTAATCAAAGCAGCAGACTGAGCCAATGAATTAATCAGAGCAGCAGATCTGTTATTTTGAACCAGGGGTAGGCACAATATTGAATCAGGGGTAGGCACAGGAATAAAAATACACTGGGTCTCAAAAAAAATTTAAATCCAGGGGTAGGCACTTGCCTACCCCTGAGCCTTCATGGGTCCGCCCCTGAGTCTATTCTAATAAGAGAAAAAGTTTGAATTCACTATTTTAGCTATTTTAACTCAACCAAACACCGAATAGGCTATTCCGAATAGCCTAACCTCAAGAATAACTTATTCTCATTCCAACCAAACATACCCTATATGAATAATAGATTAGTCGTTAGCGGGGTGGAATAAGAAAATCTTGAAGGGAGGAGCTGAAATTTAGCACAATATGTGATGATTTAGAACCTCTATCAATACACATAGACCCGTCCCTGATCATTGGCTCGATTGACATGCATCCTTTTATGCAGACACCTCCAGTTAGAGCAGTGGAAAAAACGTGCCGTGCCGTGACGTACGTGACTAACACGTCGTGACTTTGATCTCGTGCGTGCCATGACCAAGTTAATTTTTCACGTGCCGTGCCGTGCCGTGACCAAAATGTCAAGGGGTGGTCACGCCACGTGAGTCACGTGCCATGCCGTGCCGTTCCGTGACGGAGCCAGCACCGCCGTGCCATTTTTCCCACTCTACCTCAGTCTCCCTCGTTGATCATCAGTGCCTCAAAAACAACATGTAATTACAAAAAAAAACACAAATAATGTCTGCGTTATGTTTCAAGATTTTTCCAATTCGATTTTTTTTTCTTTTTTGAGAAAGAGATGAAAGTTTATGCCTTACAAATTCATACCCCTATTATTACAATTAAGATTTTTTTCTCATCTGAGTTTCGAACTCATAACCTCCCACTTAAAGAACATGTGCCTTTACCACTATATCAAAGACTAATTCTAATTTTTCAATTCGGTGTTATTTATTTATTTATTATTATTATTATTATTTTAAATGCTATAGCTTAAAAAAAATCGGTAAAACTTTAGACTGGATAAAAATAATGTAGTCCGGTAGAATATGATTTTTTTTTTTAAATATAACTGGACCTTGCAGAGATATATAACTTTTAAATTTTACTTTTCTTAAATTAAAATAAGTCGGTTATGATTTGCCTCATTTTTTTTCAAATTGTGATTTGATTTATTTGCTCTCGGCCGCTGTTGCAGAAGAAAGCGAAAAATAAATAAGTTTTAAAGATTGATCAACTGAAACCGAACCGCTTATTCAACGAGAGATTATAAATGGGAAATTTAATATCCCAATAATCGATGCAACTATGCACTGCTCCATGCAATAAATATTCTCATATATAAATAAATGGTACGCACGACACCCTTACTCTTTCTTGAAAGTTGTATTATCAAATAGGAAAATAAATCTGCTGTGATTCTCGGGAATCGCAGGACCCTGCGATCCCGAATCTCAGCTGTTGGTTTTTTTTCGTGATGCGTGCATGAAAATTTACTTTTCCAAAGTGTTTTCGAGATCCGCGCACAGCAAAATTTGAACCGTTGATTCGGAATTTTAGGATCCTGCGATCCCACCCAGGATCGCAGCAGATTCGGACTCATCAAATAGATTAAAATGCAAATACATGATTTAAGTCAAATGGTACGCACGACCTTGATTATATAATCTCGATTAAAAGAAACTAATAATATAATTGGCGCTTAATACTTATTGGACTGGGTTCCTTCAAACTATTTTTTTCCAGATATAAGATTGGTGTTTGAAAATTGTTGTGTTCAAATTTGGCTCCGTAAAATTTTGCTTTAAAATCATATACTTACTGGTAATATGGCTTATATAATCATATATAGTACTTTGGACGCAACAACGAGAAAAATAAAAACTTGGTTGATTGTTGGTGTATCACATAGGCGGAGATCAGAAATAAGATGACACAAAATTTTCAAGATACAGCGTAATTGTATAATTATTTTAAACAAAAATATATATATTTTTTTATTTTCTGAAAAAAATATGGCAAAAATACAATTTAAAATTTTTCTTGAATCAGAAATAGATAATTGCCGCTTCCTGAACCTACTGGCACCATCCGGTGTGTTGCCATCTTAAACAAGGACGGATCTAGAATTTTCGTCAGGAGAACAAAAAAATATCGAATCAGGTTTAAATACATAATCGGATTTAAATCCATTAACTAATTGGATACTCGATAAAAAATAATGTTTTAACTTATACGTTATAATGTTTTGACTTGTAATATCTGAAGCTCTAACTTATAATTCTAATTACCAATCATAATTCAACAAATTTATTTCAATTTTTACTTTAAATTTAATCTAAATTACAAATCAAACATTCAGAGGAGAAAAAAAAATTTCAGGAGGAGGCAAAGTCTGTCGAGACCCAGAGTGCCCCCGTACAACACTCTGGGTCCACCCTGATCTTAAATCTGTTCTCACGGTAATGATAATGGGAGAGGAGAGTAAGTCCTGATTTTCACAAAGAGAGACGATGAGTCATGAAAACATAATTTATATGTGGGCCCGAATCTTAGTAGACGACAACATCTATTGAACAAGATTTTTGACTTAGTAAGGATTCTATGTTTTTTTAATGGGCTGAATTAAGTTAACCAAGTCCGTTGTGAGTTTAATTAAAACAGTTAGAAACTTCACAAGTGATATGTTCTTAACATGTTAAATATATAAATTTTCAAATAGCGTCGCTATAGCGGAAGCTATTCCAAATAGCATTTTTTTTTTTTACATTTCGTATATTCAATATTTGTACTAAATATCAACATTATCTAAAGTCTCATAGAACAATAAATAACACCAAAGTAATTAAGAAATTATAATATTCATATTGAACCCGTACAAAGTCCAAATTGCGGTTCAAAATATCCATAGTAATATCATAAACTATCGATTTTTCCTATTAAAAATATCTTAAGCATCATGATTCATGACATAATCTATTTTTTTTTCTATTCAAATTTTAATTTCGGTTTGGACTTTTTTTCTATTCAAATTTCTATTTCTATTCCCAATTTCAAATTGATTTATCTATAGCAAGTAGCAACAAATTCAATTTTGGTTTGAGATTTTTTTTATCTTTATTTAAAATCCATATAAATTGCTTAAAAAAAAAAATCCATATTGTATAGCGCAAATAGCGCATTTTGATGTCATAGCGTAGCGTTTGGGGTCCAAAAACGCTATAGAGACGCTATAGCGCGCTATTTAGAACACTGGTAATTAGAATTATAAGTCGGAGCATCAGAAAATTACAAGTCAAAGCATTGAAAAGTATAAGTTAAAACATTGTTTTTTATCGAGTACCCAATTAGTTAATGAATTTAAATCCGATTCGATATTTTTTTGTCCCCCTGACAAAAATCCTGAATCCGCCCCTGGAAATGTGTACAATTTTTTCTCATCAATGTGAAATTTTCCATCAACAAACTTGATAACCATCTCCTCATTAACTTTTGATGTACCTTGAAGTACAAATACTTGGCTATTGCGCTGATGCATAATTGTTTATTGTGTCGATGACTCGATGTATATTTGTTTATACTTTATAGTATGGATGCACACTTGTTTATTACAGTAAAGATACAATGGTTGACAACTGTCCAACTGTTATATGGTTTATACGAAATAAAAAATGAATTCAGAGTAGGTCCGACGCCCATCGGACCTACTTTGGTTCGATGGGTATGATGATCATCCGATTAGCATTAAGATTCGTGCACTCCATATCAAAATCCGTGTGAGTCTGTATCAATTTCCATGCGCACAGATTTAATGCTAATTGTACAGTGCTAGAGTTAATTGAACCTAAAAGTAGGTCCGATACCCATCGGACCTACTCCTATCTCATAAAAAATATATATATTTCACACCCGTTAACACATGTCTTGATCTTCGAGACTCGTTTTCTAAAACCCTTAAAAAATACTTGAGTATTATATCAATGCACATCCGACTACTGTGATTAGGGTGTTAATACGGTCGGTTCGGGTTGAAACCAAAGTAAAATAGCTAAATTAATTTTTTTAGTTTTCAAAATTAGAACCGAGTCAAACCGATTAAACCTATCAACCGATTAAGAACCAAACCGAAGTAAATTTCGGTTTGTTTGATTCAAACCAAGGTAAACTTATTGATACTATTATTAACGAAAAGTATACATTTTCATAGTCAAGTTGTTCAATTCCATACAAAAATACTTAGATATTTTAAAATATCCAAACCAAAATGAAAATAGGAAGCGATGATTGAACCAAGCAAAATATAAATCATATTTGAATCATTATAATTCGGTCAGTTCGGTTTAGTCGTCTTTGAAAAATCTAAACCGAACCGATCCATTTAAACCAAAAAATTTGGTTCGGTTTAAAATCAAACTAATAGAACCGTTTAAATACCCCTAACTATGACAATGCACTTCATTATTAAGATATTTAAAAAAAAAAAAAAAACAGCTTAAAATTGTTTAGGGATAAAGAATTGAAGGCTAAATATAACATTCCTTCCAAAAAGCTATCTTGATCGGATTTTTGCCTATCAGTACATGATGACAAGAAAAACATTTTTTTTTTGTTTGGCGCCTTTAGATGATTTGTGCACATTATCATTTGAGGCATACTAATCTGTATTTAAATAATTCTCACCAGCTCATCAAGCAATAATGACCGATTATATAATCTTCAAATATTAACTATGTTTTATTTAAATATCAATTATGTACAAATTTGACATAAAAGGAGTCATGAGACAACTGCCTCTCAAAATTAGGGGCGGACTCAACTCAGTAGTGGTGGACTCAACTCAGTAGGAGTCATGTGACAACTGTCTCTCAAAATTTTGAATTTTTATGAAAATTTATAGGTCCAAATTAACTTTACCTCTTTTTTGAATTTTATTCGCCCTTTTAGATATCTGATTTGTAATTTGAATTATATTTAGAATTAAAATTAAAATATTTTTTAAAAATTCTGATTGATAATGAGAATTACAAATTATGACATTATAAATTATAATTTAGAGCATTGATTTTTATCTAATATTCGATTAGCTAATAAATTTAATCCAATTAACTATATAAATATAAATCCGATTAGCTATTTTTTTTTCCCACGAAAATCTTAAATCCGCCGAGTGCAGTTGGATCCTTTGTCACGCTGCACCCGGATCACAACGTCCAAAACCTCTCTAAGCAGAAATGGATCGAATCGATTCATTGTCCACGCTGCACAAGCAACGTGGCAAATGATAAGAACTCTGGCCACTCCTGCACGTGCTTTACGACACAACTCCCCCCTACAGATTGAAATCATTCCCCTTATTAGGCTCAGTTGGGAGAGGAATAAACACGAGAAAAGGTTATCCCCACCTCTTGAAATTACTTTAATTATCGGGTGAGGATACGCTACTCCAGGTAGTGCGTATTAGGGCTGCACAAAAAAATTCGTAGTTCGTAATTCGATTCGAGTTTGATTCGAAAAAGTTCGGAAAAAATTCGATTCGAAATTGAGTTTGTTCGAAATTATTTCAAACCAAACTCAAACTGGACCTAGTTCGTTCGAAATAGGTTCGCAAACCAAATTTAGTTCGAAATTAACTCAAACATGAACCGTTAATTTCTGCTGATAACTTATGTTCACTGATGAAAATATAAGCCGTCCAGTCCATAATTGCTTTGAATTCTGACTTCTGAAACAGAAATTCCGGTCCAATTACAAGCTCAAATAAAAAAATTCAACAACAAAGCTCAAATAAAAAAATTCACATGTTTATACCAGAAATTTTGCTTTTTATGGTAGGATTCTGAGTTTTTCGGGTAATCCAGTCTCAACTCTCTCGTTTTTTTCTTTGTTTTGATAAAGTTATTATTAATTTGATAAATTTGTTCAATTAATTTCAGCTTTAAGAAACTATTAAATAATAAATAATAAATAATAAATAAATATTGTACCTTGAGTAGAACTAGGGTGTTCCTAAGCTCACCAAACCCTTCCGTGAGCTTGACTCAAAACCTATCAAATTGACTTCAAACGACATTTTCAAACAGTTAGATGTTCAATCTATATTAAAATGTGCTTGGAGACCAAATTTTACATTTTTTGGAATTTTTTTACTATTTATTAAGATGGTTTGAAAATCGCTGTTTTTATTAAAATTATGCAACATTGGAAAACAGCGATTTTCAAACCATCTTAATAAATAGTAAAAAAATTCCAAAAAATGTAAAATTTGGTCTCCAAGCACATTTTAATATAGATTGAACATCTAACGGTTTAGAAATGTCGTTTGAAGTCAATTCGATAGGTTTTTGAGTCGAGCTCACGGAAGGGCTTGGTGAGCTTAGGAACACCCTAGTTCTACTCTTGTACCTTTATCATTTTTTTGGCAGCAATACATTTTTTGGCATTTTTTGCATTTATTTTCGGACCGTTCGTTTTACCGCGGAAATTCAACGCCGATCTACAACAAAATCATTCCAAATCTGATCTAGAATGATCAAGGTACAATATTCAAATAGCACTGCATTTATTATCTTCCATGAAAGTTTGATAAAATTTTGTTTTGATTTACCCATCCATCTAGTTGATCGAAAATTGAAGCATCGTATGACCACAAACATTTCGTGTTGGATCAAAGCTCATACATAATAAAACTTCCGAACTTTTATGTTGGTTACGTTCAATATTGCACCTTGATCATTCTAGATCAGATTTGGAATGATTTTGTTGCAGATCGACCATTGAATTCCCGCGGTAAAACGAACGGTCCGAAAATAAATGCAAAAAATGCCAAAAAAATGCCAAAAAATGTATTGCTGTCAAAAAAAATGAAAAAAATGCTGTCAAAAAAATGATCAAGGTACAATATTTCTTTTATATGTCTAAAAAATGCAAAAAATGTTGTTATTGATCAGCTATTCATTTAGAAAAAAAAATTCAAAAAATGCAAAAAATACTTATTTATTTGATAAAAAAAAACATGCAAAAAGTAAAAAAAATACAAAAAGTTTGAAAATATTTATTTTTAATTTTTTCCAAATTATTTGCTGCCTAATTTTATTTTGTATCACTGCAATGCACTTTTAAACTCACTCAATAAAATATTAAATAAAATATTAACTAAGCGAGTGACCCCACAAATCCTGCAATCCGATCACCTCAATAATTTCACATCCTTAGATCTATCCTCTTACCAACGTCTAGATCTCTTCCATGTCATCAATTCGCTCCCTTTCTATTCAACCAATTAACCCGCTATTTTTTTCCGCCACTGCCTCCAATTTTTTTCCCTCTTCCCGCTAATTTACGCCAAAACCGCTCGCCCAAATTTCTCTCCCGCTAAGTACCAAAATAATATCCCTCACGTCTTCTCTCTCTCTCTGGTGGCCTCTCACAACAAAGACTCCTCTCTCGCCTAAATCCCCTGTTGCGTACATTCAAACTGAGTGTGGTATTTGGTTGTAATTAATTTTGGAGTGCTTGAGTTTTTATTTAAATTGTACTTCTATTGATATTTGGGTTTTATTTAAATTGTATTTTGAATATTTTGGAGTGCTTGAGTTTTTATTTAAATTGTACTTCTATTGATATTTGAGTTTTATTTAAATTGTACTTTGAATACTTGAGTTTTTATTAAAGTGCTGTAATTTCGCACTATGGCCCAGTCAGAAGTCATAAATCGTAAGTCATAACAAAGTTCGTAAATGTTTGAAATTGAGTTCGTAAAAAATTCGGTTCGAATTGGGTTCATTCGAAATTGAGTTCGTTCGAAATTAATTCAAACCAAACCTAGTTTGATAATTCAAACCAAACTCAAACTGGGGTAAGTTTGATTCGGTTTGGTTCGTTTGCAGCCCTACTGCGCATTACTCCATATAATTGATTATTAAAATTTAAATAATAAATCTGAACAGTCTAGTATGATGAGTAGGGTTAAAATGTATTATTGGTTTTGTGCTCCAATCATGCTCCACGTCTTTTTTTCTGTTTTCAAAGTTCGAACAATCGATCCGAACCGCTCAATATGATCTTCATATTAAAATGTACTTGGAGACAAAATTTTATATTTTTTGAAATTTATTTACTATTTTTTTAGATAGGTACAAAATCACTGTTTTGGATGGTCCAGAATCTTCTGAAAACTGTGATTTTGTACCTATCTAAAAATTTGTAAAAAAAATTCCAAAAAATATAAAATTTGGTCTCCAAGCACATTTTAATACAAAGATCATCGGATCGATTGTTCGAACTTTGAAAACGGAGAAAAAGACGTGGAGCATGATTGGAGCACAAAACCAATGGTGCATTTTAACCCTACTCTAATATGATTCCATATAAAAATATAATTGCAGACTAAAATTTATATTGTTTAGTTTTTTTTTACTATTTTTTAAAATTAATATATAGAAAGTCACTTGAACTGAAGATTCTAGATTATTTAAAAATAGTAATTTTCTACCAATCTAAACAAATAATATTTTTTTTAATTTAAAATTTAATTTACAAATATATTTTCATATGAAATGACGTTGAACGATTTAAATCGACTATTTAAACTTTGGAAACGAAATATTAATCTGTAATACAGACCAATCAACGCCATGCATATTACTATGAATTCAGATCCTCTCTGGTATCAGAAAAGAGAATCTTTTAGAATTAATGGATCGCTATCCCGAATAGACACTATTTTTGAATTAATATGAACCAGTAGAGCAGTGGACCTCACCTTACACATACCTGAAAAAATACACGCGTTCTATTACTATAACCTCACTCTAAATTATCCTCTAATTGTCTCCAACTAATTCTTTCTTCCGAACGATGACTTCAATGTTTTGTTGAAGTTATTGGAACGAATGCCTAGAGCTGTAAATGAGCCGAGTTTGAGCGAGTTACTTCCAACTCGAACTCAGCTCATTAAATAAATAAACGAGTCAACTCGAGCTGGGATGATAATAACGAGTTGTAGAGCCAACTTGAACTCAGCTCGTTATCAACTCGAGTTGGCTCACAACTCATTTATAACTCGTTTAACTAGTTAATTATATACTACTTGTAAAATAATTTATCAGTATCCAACAATTTTTCATACAGCAATAGTACATAAGCACCAGCAATTCTTCATACAGCAACTTAGTACATAAGCACCAACAATTTTTCATATAGCAGCTTAACAAAAACAATTTCTGGAACTCGAGTTGGAACTGACTCGAGTCAGCCAAACTCAGCTCATTTATTAAACGAGTCAGCCAACTCGAGTTGTAAATGAGCGAGTTAAAATGAGCTGTAAATGAACGAGTTACGAGTTTGAACAATTTTGTCCGGCCCTATCTATTAATTGCTAGAATCTAAAATCCTCTGTGGAGCAAAGGATGAGTTTTGTTTTTTCCAACCGAAATTCCCATCACAAGTCATCAGCTATGGGAAAAAAGTTAAATTAAGTTAGACTAAATTGACTTCTCTTAAACTCTTTCAATGTATTATCACTTATTAGTATTTGGTTTGGAAATAATACACTTTATTTTGTTATGTATATTAAGTCATATCCTACGCAATTTCACTTTTCTAACTTTTTTTTATTTAATTCTGCTTCAATAGAAATAAAATTTTATTTTTAATATTCGTGAAATAATAGCCATCCCAAAAATTATTTCTAAAAAATAAATAACTTTTTAAATCTAACATATTTTTATCAAAATTCCCATGCATCAGAAAATCAATTTCACTCTTCTAACTTTTTTTAATTTAATTTTGCTTCAATAGAAATTTAATTTAATTTTTAATATTCGTGAAATAATAGCCATCCCAAAAATTATTTCTAAAAAATAAATAACTTTTTATATCTAACATATTTTTATCAAAATTCCCATCCATCAGAAAATCAATTTCACTTTTCTAACTTTTTTTTAATTTAATTTTGCTTCAATAGAATTTAATTTAATTTTTAATATTCGTGAAATAATAGCCATCCCAAAAATTATTTCTAAAAAATAAATAACTTTTTATATCTAACATATTTTTATCAAAATTCCCATGCATCAGAAAATCAATTTCACTTTTCTAACTTTTTTTTTATTTAATTTTGCTTCAATAGAAATTTTATTTTATTTTTAATATTTGTGAAATAATAGCCATCCCAAAAATTATTTCTAAAAAATAAATACATTTTTAAATCTAACATATTCTTATCAAAATTCCCATGCATCAGAAAATCAAATTCACTTTTCTAACTTTTTTATTTAATTCTGCTTCAATAGAAATAAAATTTTATTTTTAATATTGTGTATTAGGAAAATAACAAAATTTAATATAAATTTAAACGCATGTAAAAAACTCAAATGCACTCCAACGCTTTAGACGAAGATGCATAGATGTTTGTGTTCCTCAAATTGGATCCGACTCTCCTTCTTTTTTTAATCCAACGATTTAAAATTTTTCATTCACGTATCTCGATAAATAAACTCTTTCATACACAAATCTCAACGAATTTAAATTGTTGGATTCGAAAAAAGAAGACGCTGCTTTTCTCTCAGATTAGTCTTTAAACAAATTAACTTTGAAATTATCATTTTGTCCCTTACTCTTACATGTTTTGCCAAGATTCTAAATAGCACGTTATAGTATTTTTGGACCATAAAAGCTATGACGCTACTGTCGTGCAGTCCATGATAACGTTCTAAATAGCGCGCTATAGCGCCGTTATAGCGTTTTTTCAGCCGTTCTGCCATGACGCGATAAACACTATTTAAACCTTTGTGTTTTGCTAATAAAATCCGTAGTTGTTTGTGCAATAGGAAAATGGATTAGTATAGTTAATTGTGAGTCATTTACATAAACTATACATGGTCGGCACATAATATGATGGCGCAATTTAAGTTGGTTTGTTAATTATGAAAATATTTTATTTAATTAACATTAACTTCAACTAATGATAGAATGGAGAATACAATGGACTTGTGAGTTTTGATGGGGATATATTATACATTGTAGTTTTGATCGGAGTACTAAAAAAACTGAGATAATTTCATGTATATCTTTCAAAAATATAAAAAAATTATGTATTTTCTTCTTTTAAATATTAAAAATTCACAAAATTATTTAATTTATTGTTGTTCTATTAAAAAATTATTTTAAATGTACAAAGTTCGCATTTTATTCTTCTTAAAAAAATAAAAATATATAGTCTCTATGAGAGAAATGTTCATTTTTTTAACTAGTTAGTTTGTGAGTACAAACAATTTGTTTTTTAATCTGTGACTCATACAGTGTTATATTACATTAGAATTTTTAAAAAGATATAACAAAAAGTAATTTCGAAGTTATTGAGAGGTATACATGAAAATGTCCAAATATATATATATATATATATAGAGTCTGACTTAGCTACTTCATGAAGTAAAACGACTTTGTACTTCACGCCATATCTTCATTTTCAAAGTTCAAATAGTCGATTCGAACCTTCCAACATGTTCTTCATATTGAAATGTACTTGGAGACCAAATTTTACATTTTTTGGAATTTTTATACTATTTATTAAGCCACTTTGAAAATCTGAAAATCCTTATGAACAGTAAAAACAGTAAAAATTTCTGGACCGCCGGATCAGTGATTTTCAAAGTGACTTAATAAATAGTAAAAAAATTCCAAAAAATGTAAAATTTGGTCTCCAAGCACATATCAATATGGAGAACAACTTGAGCGGTTCGGATCGGTCGTTTGGATTTTCAAAATGAAAATAATGAGACGTGGAGCACCAAGTCGTTTTACTCCATGAAGTAGCTAAGCCCAGCACTATATATATATATATATATTAGAATGCTTCTACTGAGATAGAAGGGATCACCACGAGTAAAATTAAGACAAGAACCCTGAGGAATGGATCACCTTTGCCTTTTTTGCTGTTACCACTTACCGACAAGATCACAAGAGAAAAGGACAACTTTGGGAGTCGTGAAATGGAGTAACGAAGTTACCTAAACCCGAAACCCCAGCTGTTTAAAGATTGTACACGCAAATTAAGTTTCGTTTTATTCTTAAAACGGCTACTTGCTCACAACTTCCCTCTTCCCAATAAAACAACCTACTTCCAAATTTGTACCTCCCCCATATGAACTAAAAGGAAAAATAGGCGACTGTAAACCCAAAACCCAGAAAATAAGATAAAGGAGGCGCCGTTAGAGAGAGCTAGAAACTTAGAACTAGAGCTTGAATATAGATACTACTTCTCGTCTTCTTCAATGGATCGCAACGGAGAAAACATCATGGCAAACAAACCATTGGGTGAAGTAGTTCTATCCATCCCAGAAGAGAAACCTGAAAACCTCACAAAAAACACCAAAACAGTTCCATTTGAAGATCTCACCAAGGACCCAAAACCTAGTTCTCCTTCTAATGAGATAACAAAAGCTAGTCCCAGCCCTTCACCTAGCCCCAATAAACCACCTCGGCCGCCGCAGGCCGCCACACTTCTTCACAAAAGATCGATTTCGAAACCCAAATCCCGGTTCGTCGAACAAACTGTGCCTCCAAATGCAACCCAACCTGTCAATTCGAGCTCTCCCAAATTGAAATATCCTAATCCAAAGAGCACAGGCACCCCCAAAACCCCATTTTTAGATGGTGAAGACGAAGACGAAGAGATTTACAAAAAAGAAAATCCAAAGCCCAAAAGGAGATGTAAAATTAGAAACTCGGTAGAGTGGATTATTTTAATACTGGCTATGGGTTGTCTAATTTCAAGCTTGGTAGTACCAAGGCTTCAGAGGGTAATGTTGTGGGGCTTGGAGATATGGAAATGGTGTCTAATGGTGATTGTTATATTTTGCGGTAGATTGATGACCCAATGGTATACTAATGTACTTGTTTTTATGATAGAAAGAAATTTCCTTTTGAAGAAAAAGGTGCTCTATTTTGTTCATGGGTTGAAAAAAAGCGTGCAAGTGTGCGTTTGGTTCAGCTTGATCCTTCTCGCTTGGTCGCTTTTGTTCGACCGAGGGGGAAAGAGGTCACAGAAAACCGCCAGAGCACTAAATTTGGTATCAAGGTTTCTCGCGTCCATTTTACTTGGGTCGATTCTGTGGCTTGTCAAAACCCTTTTGATGAAAATATTGGCCTCTTCTTTCCACATGAATGCATTCTTTGATCGCATCCAAGAGTCAATATTTCACCAGTATGTGCTCCAGACCCTCTCGGGCCCACCAGTCAGGGAGCTAGCTGAGAAAGTGGGCCCCACAAGGAGTTCCGGCCAGTTAAGCTTTAGAAACACAGGGAAGAACAAAGCAAAGGGGGAAGATGAACAAGCGGTGATTGATGTCTCCAAATTGCACAAGATGAGTCAAGAGAAGGTTTCGGCTTGGACCATGAAGGGGTTGATAAATGTGATCAGGAGCTCTCATTTATCGACGCTGTCCGATGAAATTGAGAATTTTGAAGATGGAGAGGAACAAAAGGATAAGCAGATTAATAGTGAATGGGAGGCGAAAGCAGCTGCATTTCGTATTTTTAAGAATGTAGCAAAGCCTGGTTACAGGTAAGAGACGGTTTTGTTCTTTTTTTCTTTCTGAGTCTCATGGAGGTTTGACACACACTTACTACATATATCAGTGGTAATTTATTAAGTGGGAAATTAGATTTTTAGAGGCAAATTCAAGATATGCCATCATTAGTTGGTATTATATGATAGTACCCTATTGTTTGCTGATACTTGAATATGTGAATTTGAGCATGCACTAGCTTGGCAGAAGCATTCAACTGGTGATTAAAAAAAAATACAAATAATGACTTGCAGTAATAAATATGGTTCGTTAAACTTATAAATGTATTTGGCACAGGTATGATACTGAATGTCTGTTGTTGCAAATATTGGTCGATTTATTTAATGTTCTTTTGGTATTAATGTCAGGTACATAGAAGAGGAGGATTTATTAAGGTTCTTAAGCAAAGACGAAATAGAAATTGTGATGCCAATGTTTGAAGGAGCCATTGAGACCGGGAAAATAAAAAAGTCTGCTTTGAAGAATTGGGTGGTAAGTATTATTTTCTTAACCAGTACAACCATTTTTATTTAATAGGGCTTTTCTAAATTACGGTGGTTTAATTTTCTCACAAGGCAAATTAGTTAGCAAGAGATATCCGAATAGGTAGATTGTATCAAGAGGGGTTTCTATTGGTCAACTCATCATGTTTTGGCTATTTTCGGTCGGATTGGGTAATTAGGTCCAGGTTGTTGCGTTCTTAGATTATAAGCATTATGATTCGGGTTAGGTTCTATGCTTCATGTCCATTTGTATAGATGTGGATCATTTGCTCAGGACCGTTGTTGATTTTTCTCTCTTTTCTCTATTTCACTCTTCTTATTCTTTTCTGTGAATTTGGGTGTATGGCAGGTTGTCTCATATTCTTTTCTGTGAATTTGGATTTGGATTTTCAACTACTTCGCTGAGGAAGAAATTGAGAAATTCCCTAGATAAAACTATTTCTTCATTTGCACATTCATCTAAAATCTAAAACATAATAAAATGAACATAGAAAAGTCAACTCACTATCATTCCAAAGTTGAGTGCCATAGCAGGATAGATGACCTAAGCATATCATAAATTTTGATACTTACCTTATTTTCTTACAATATGCTTTAGATTAAGGCCTACCTCGACCGCAAGTCACTAGCCCATTCGCTAAATGACACAAAAACAGCCGTCAAGCAGCTCCACAATCTCGTCACGGTCATAGTTGTTATATTGAGTGTAATAATCGGGTTGCTATTGATGGGCATAGCAAGCTACAAAGTTTTGCTTGTGATTTCATCCCAGATGCTGGTGGTCGTATTCGTTTTTGGGAATGCATGCAAGACCGTCTTTGAGGCGATTATTTTCGTTTTTGTAATGCACCCGTTTGATGTAGGCGACCGCTGTGTTGTTGATGGGGTTCAGGTATAAATTTGAATTTTTTCTTATATGAAATTTTAAATTCTGTGTTTTTGTTCTGTAAGGTTCTTGCTTAGAATTTCCAAAAACAGTGATTTTGGATTCACCTTCTTGTAAGGTTATTTTTAGAAAATTCTGGGCCATCCAAAAACAGTGGTTTTGTACCTATCTAAAAAAATAGTAAAAAGATTCTAAAAATATAAAGTTGTCTCCAAGCACATTTTAAATATGGAGATCATGTTGAGTGGTTTGGATTGACTGTTTGAATTTTAAAAACAGAGATAAGGATGTGAGGCATGATTGGGACACAAAAACAATGGGGCATTTTAACCCTACTCTTGTTAAAATTCAATCAGATTAAAGTCTGGATAAATTTGGGGAGAGGATCCGGGCCACCAAATTTCTGGGTTATGAATTAGGAAAATGGGGGGTTTTGAGGATATATCAGCATTTCCTAATAGAGCTTGTAACATATATATTTTTTTTTCTAAATTACAGATGATTGTTGAAGAAATGAATATATTGACAACTGTGTTTCTGAGGTATGATAGTGAAAAGATATACTACCCAAACTCCGTCTTGGCCTCGAAACCAATTAGCAACTTCTACCGAAGCCCTAATATGTCCGACATGATTGATTTTGCCGTGGACATGTCTACCTCAGTGGAAAGCATTGCTGCTCTAAAAACCAAAATAAAAGAGTAAGTTCATATATTTCCCATCATTGAACTTTCATAAATGCAAGTCTCGTGGTCATCTACTAAATAATTTGGATTAGATAAAGAAATAAGGATGAAGAATAACAAGCAACAAAAACAACAGATGAATAGATAAAATAATGAATAATTAAAAGAGGAAGAATAAAGGAAGACTGAGTCATTTATATTAGAAGTAATAAAGTAAACTTTGACCTTTGCCAATGATTTATTCCGAGGAAACTATACTAATCAATAAAGAATCTTTGAATGGAGAAACCCATTCCTTTTACAGCCCATTTCAATTTTTTTGTTTTTCCTTATACAGCTCATTGCCTTCCTACTAATATATTCATTATTTTAGCTTTTCATATCCATTAATTTCCTTTAATGTGCCGAATAAAACTTGGATTACAAAACTGATATCAGTTGCTCCTTTGACCAAATAAACTTTCCAATTCAGTTTTTGATCCGCTATTTCTTTCGCTCCAATTTCTGTTGAACCAAAAAATGCCTACTATTACATTCACGGTAAGGTAAAGATATCTACTAGCTGTTTGACCTGGATGCTTTATAAATATTAAATAGGTCACATTTCCATCAAACACCTAAGACGTTAAAAAAGGAAAACATCCTCCGTTATATTAAACCTTCGCTATATCATTTGTCCAAAAATTATTATACCGATATATACTGCTGGATATTAAAAGGTGCGATTATTAGCAATTTTCATGATCGTGTCCTAAGAAGTGACAATTTCGGATTATCTTGGTGGAAATTCTCTAGTCTAAAATTGTTTAGGGACATGGTCTTGCGATCTGGATAACATAATTCTAATTATCTAGTATATTTTATTTAATTTATTTTGATCCTATCCTGATTTTTATTTGAATTTGTTCTTACAATACTTATCCTATAAGATGTCATAATATAGTGAATATTTATGTTACCAACATTTTCTTCTAACTTTAGATTGCATTGTGGTACCATATCTTTAGGTACATAGAGAGCAAACCGAACCATTGGAATCCAACACACAACATTATTGTTAAGGACATTGTCGACCTTAACAGGATGAACATGGCGCTTAATGTAAAGCACACAATGAATTTCCAAAATATTGTTGAGAAGAATGCTCGCCGGACGGAATTAGTAATCAATCTTAAGAAAATCTTTGAGGAGCTGTTTATCAGCTACCATCTGCTTCCCCAGAGAGTTCACCTTAACTATACCGGGTCGGGTCCTTTTCCAGTGGCAATTAACCATGGCACATGAGATTTGTATTCTCCATTAACCGTTCGATATTACTAATTTCATGTAGTTTAAGCTTGAAGAGATCTACCGAATTCTAAACATCCGAGATTTGCTGTTAGTGGTTTGTTATTGGGAGTTTGGCTGATCTCTAGTTGTATAAGATCCATTGCCGAATTCCAAACATTTGATATTACTTGCTCGCTGCCTTTCAGAACTGTCTTTTTATAAAACATTTTTATTAGTACCAATGATGCAAAGTTCTGATAGATTAGTTACAATGTTAGTATCCACACCATGAATTTCATTTGGCAATGCAACGAGTGCAATATAAAAGTATGGGACATCCATCTAATGACCTGAATATTAAAAATATTGAGCTACAAGAAGTTTAACTAAATACCTAACAATTTTGAAGTTGCAACAAATTTTATACCACCTTAATGACAAATGACAGTCTAGAAATTTTAATTTCCAGCTTGTTTACGAGTTATGATTCATATTTATTGATTTGCCACATAAGTTCTATGTGAGTGTTACGAGTGTATCATCCTCCACTGTATTTGTAAATGGCTAGCTGAGAATCTAAATCTTTTAAATGGGCCTAACAGGTCATTTGAAAGATTACCTGAAAAATGCCTGGAATAAAAGAAAGTATAGTTTTGTATACTGTTTCAGACTTTCAGCTACAATCCCATCATGTTCCATTCTATCATTTTTAACGGTGGAAACTGAGACTACAAACAAATAAAGTTGAAATTGTGCTATGACAGCACACTACATAAATATATAAGCCGAAGTCATTGTACAGATTAAAAAGCAACAGTACTACAAATCCAAAATTAGATTACTCTTATATACAAAAGAGCATTGACATTGTCACTAAATCGGAAGATGGTGTGCAACAAACTGAATAAACAACTGGCTATTAATAAAAATAAATAAATAAACAAATCCCAAAGCTCTTCAAATCTCTGTGTGATTACATCAGTAAAATTATCCTGTATCAAATCAGTTAGTACAATATAGAATGAATAAAGCAGTACTCCAAGTCTCCTATACAAGTTCCTTTGAAAAGCTACTACAGCCATTCTTCCCTCTAACCTGAAACCCTAGAGATTACTTCGAGTAAATACCGACTCTCAGCTGAAGGATCAACCCTCTCTGCTTTAACAACCGTAACTTTGACCTTATGTTCGTCCCCATAATGCTCCTCCTTAATCTTTAACTTAAACAAAAATTGCTCAAATAAACACCTCTTAACAATCTCTGCAAACCTATCATCATCCATGTCCTCATTTTTTATTATATGCAACTCCTTAGCGGGTAAACCTAATATCTCCTCACCTGACTCCTGAAAGGCTGTGATCCATGTTGTACCAGTATGATCTTGCACCTGCACTTGCAAGAGGTACCTGTAATCACACTCCACAAACTCTTTCTCGCACCTCTCGCAAATCCAATTACCAGAACTTGACTTTTTCACCTTCTTGTTGCACTTCCTATCTCCGATATTTGAAGGGCATGCCGTGTAGAAAAAGTTATCAGTTTTGATAAAACAAACTGTGGCCTTTACTGTAACCCAATCGGGTTTATCTCCCATGCCTAGACGTTCATCTTTTATCTGTGAAACATTCTTCCGTATCTCATTTCTTGTCAGAAGGCTCGTGTTATTATCACTAGAAATTGAAGTCGTGACAATTTCTTTGCCTCCATTATTAAACCATTCTCTAAAGTTACGGGTTTCAGGTAGATCTGGATTGATGAACAGTTGTGTTGACGAGACTGTACCGACTGATTTACCACTAAAATCACTAACTTTTGCAGCCTTGACAGCAACAACAGGAAAGACCCCAGAGTCCATGGCCACATGTAGATCCTGGCCTTCTCGGTTGCAAAATTCACCCCACAAGGTTAATTCCACACTTCGACCTGACATGTCTTTTATATTAACAACCCTCCTCTGGGTCTCCATGCCATTTTTTCTTAGTATAGCAACTGAGGGATTAACTGCTGTTACAATGCCGATTAGGTCAATAATGGAGTTGTTTGGTGTTTCTTCAATCTTGCTTATCGATATGAAATTGAACTTTTGATTTGGTATAGAGATACCTTCTTCGGTACACAAGTCTATGGTAGAATTCTTATCCAAAGTTATCTCCCATTCACTGCTTAAATGGTTAAATTCCTTTTGTGCAGGCTTTAATGTACCTTTTGATACTATATACACCTTCCCTACCTCTATAATATCATAAAACCGATCTACTTGGGTATTGAAGCATGTAACCCTAATTTCACCCTCGTCAGAGTCAAGTAGGTCAAAGGAGAACACCTTCCCATCTCCTTTTGCATTGTTGTACCGACGGAGATCACCTTTGGCAGTGACCCGGGCCTTTATGGCCCAGCGGCCCTGATATGGATTCAGGGAAGATATTGGTATGATCTGGGCTGGTGCAGAGTTTTTCATAATTGCACCATGGTTTTTGTAATTTGGGGCCGGTTTGTATGGGGGCTGGATGGTTGGTCGGAAGGTTGGTGATTTGTTTGAGTACGGTTTTGTTGATGGATTTGAACCCTGTTTTGAGAAAGAGCTGGTGCTTGCCCATCCATTAGAAGAAGACGTGTTATGGTTTGGTAATATGTTCTTTGATGATATTTCCGGCTTTTCAGTGTTGTCATCTTGCATAGATAGTACCTGCAATTTGAGAACCATAAGAACCCTGCAAGATTGAAGAGTCAAGAATCAGGCAAAAATTGAATTTTAAAGTTTAAATATTTAAGAAGTTGGCTTTATCTGTTAAGAAAATGTATGAGAGAAAATACAGGTTAGCTCAGAAATGCAACATATGGTTGGAAGGGTGGTATCTCTGAAAATTGCACTGTAAGAGAAGTAGAGAACAAATAAATCAGGAGTTCTTATAATAAATTAATAAGTAGATGATTTCAAGTCGTATATATTCTATTAACTAAATATAGTCCATTTGATTCAGTAATACTCAATTACTATGTTGAAATTCTGAACAGAACTTGCTTTCGTTAAAAAGCTGTTTCTGCATTATGCTTTCAACATTGAGGCAAATTCAACTATTCAAGCCTTCGCTACCTAATATTACAATATTACAGAGCTTACAAATTTTGCTGGAAGCATCATTATTCCACATAAAAACTGACAGTTTCAATTTTACTCCAAAAACTAAATTCCCTCGAGCAAATACACTGCAATCCTATCCACAATCGAGTGGGGGCAAAGAAAGGAATTAAACCTGCGATTTTGCACCTCCGCACACGTGTACTCAAGAAGCTGCACAATTGATCCGTTCTTCAACTCGTTGCTTCTCACGAGCTCGTTGAGCTGACTGGCGAGAAGAGCTTGTCTAGTCTCCGATCCATCTGTGACAGTCGCACCATACCTCCCTTGTGCAGTGGAGATGATCCTCACATCGACCACCTTAACCACAGGTTTCACCTCAACATCGCCATTATCGATGGCTGAGATTGCGCCGGTCGTCAGCCGGATCGACATGAGAGAGAAGCAAGGCTCGCTTGGAAGTTGAAACTCTATTATTTAGAAGTTTTGGATGTTCTGAACGGGAGAAATAACGGAAGGGGGGCGGAAACTGAAATCGAAATCGGATTTCAGAGGAAGAATTAGCTGGTGAGGGGTAGGGTGTATCGTATATATAGAAAAGGGAACGAGACTCTCAGAGATCTCCTAAAGTAACTCAAATTTTGAGTTTGGATGCCAACCGTCCGATCAGAATTCTAGCCAATTCGCTCCGAGGCGGAATGCAATGTTCCCTTTAAAAGTCGTGCCAGAGCAGATCGGACGGTCCGGATCGAAACCCAAAATTTGAGTTACTTTAGGGGAACCGAATTCGATGAGAGTCGGTGACTAGGTTGAAGAGTTCTCGCCGTGGCGCACAAGATGACCGTATCTTTCTTGTTTTTTTCTTAAATTGGACTGTAGAATCCGGAAAAAGAAAAAGAAAAGGCGCGTATGAATTTGATCGTTTGGTAACAGACTAGATTCGGATATATGGGCCTCTTTTAGTCAAGCCCAATTTCAAGCCCACTCGGAATGATGGTTTTTGAGCATACTCACCATCAATCGGTATTATATGTAGAGTGAGGCTATGGTGCTATGCATAGCACCAATGGCTAGTGTACTACGGCTCAATATGATACTTTTTAAAATCCTAACGGTCGATTCGAACCGTTCAATGTGATATCTATATGAATATGTACTTGCAAATTAAATTTTATATTTTTTTGAATTTTTTTACTATTTTTTTAGATAGATAGAAAAATTAGTGTTTTTTGAAAATTCTGGACCATCAAAATTCTACCTATCTAAAAAAATGGTAAAAAAATTCATAAAAATTTAAAATTTAGTTTGCAAGTATATATTCATATGGTTATCACATTGAACGGTTCGGATCGACCGTTAGGATTTTAAAAAGTACCATATTGAGCCGTAGTACACTAGCCATCCGTGCTATGCATAGCACCATAGCCTCACTCTGATATGTATTATATGTCGACAAGTGTGGTAAACAACGTCTGTTTAAGCTGAGGGCGGTGACTAAATTGTTAAGAGATTTCTCGACTAATTAGCTGATTATTTCTGATTAATTATTTGGCAGTACCTTGATGTCGACTGTCAATGGATCAAATTATGTTAGATATGCATGTATAACTTTGCATATAATTTTGCTATCTCTGTATTATTCGGATATTAGTAAAAAAAAATTGTATACTTGTGTTTTCAGTAGTAAATAAAATAGTATATTTTATTATTTTTCACAAAACGAGAAGGATAAATGCATATCTCCTAAATCTTTTTTTTTAATAGTTTCCGAATTGACAGGAAAATAGAAAATTATTATTATTATTTAGTTTCAGTAAAATTAAATGGAAATGGGTGTGTCAGATTGTCACCCAGAACCTAATCCAACCCATTCAGGGATCCGACTCTGCTGCTTTTTTTAGAGAAAAGCAGGGTCCTGCTTTTCAGATTCCAACCATTTAAAATTTTTCATTTGTGTATCTCCATAAAGAAATTTTTTCATACACAAATTTCAACAAATTTGAATAGTTGGGATCGGTAAAGCAGGACTCTGCTTTTCAGTCCGTTCCCCATTCAGGGAAATTATTCGGCTTCAGATTTGATCTAATGTAGCTCTGACATCTACAGAAGACTGTTGTGGTGACTCAAATAAGCTGGTAAAAATAGTTAAATCCATATTAAAAAAACATCACCCATGAGCAACAAAGTTATCTCTAACATAATTCATAACATTAATTATTCACTATCCATAAAATTATGACTCATTTTTCAAACTAATCTCCAGAGTAGCAATGCCATAAAAAAAAAGCAAATAAAAAAATAAATCTACGGGAAGCAGATTCGAGAGAAGACAGCTTCCTTTTAGCACATGATAAGGATGTTTTGTATTTTTTTCTAACTATGCCAGCAAATTGCTAATCTCCTTGTATAAGTGGATTTTAATGCACACTTTAAAGGTGTCCTCATATAAAATTTAACATACATTTTTTTAATTCAAAGAGAGGTATCTGAAAAGAAATAGATATATCACAGTTTAATGTGAGCACTTATTTTGAAAAAAGAAAGTCTTATGCAACAAATAAAATTTTTGTGCAAGAAAAGATATATAATTTTTTTTTCTCACTACAAGAAATAAATATCACAATGAACGTTTGGATTAATTGTTTGAATCTCATTTAATTTTGTTTTTGCATACACCATACAAATGACTAAAATTACATGTTAAATCATAGTATACAGGTAGAAAAAGATATTTTATTGGCTAGTGTGATTTTGAATCTCATTTAATTTTGTTTTCTCTCTTTCTTTAAATTGAGAACTCTCCTAGTTTTCAAACACGGGCCTCTATTGTGATGGGCTTTCAATTGAAAATGGAAAAGAAACTCTGGGCCATCTTAGCAACTTAGTTTCCTGTTGCTGTAAATTAAAATAAAGGATGTTTTGATGTTGACCAAAAATTGCCACTGTTGAAGAAGATGAAGCATTGAAGCACCTTGCGGAAATGTTGGAGGTCTAGAAGTTTTAGAAAGAATAGGATAGAAGAGATATAAAAAAAAATTATGAATTCCACTAACTATGTGTACTTGACTCTTCATACTTTTTATCTATATTTTATCACAAATTATCCAAGCACAATAAGTTTGATATACTATAGCTCTTCATACTTTTTTTATCTTTATCATACTTCCATTTTATAGAAAATTAGTATTTATAAATTGAAAAGTAAATAACAATTAAATTGTATGTAACTTGTTACATATTTACCTCCTTTCCAATTCAGCAATGTTGTCAACCTGGGTCTGATTGTACTGAACCAGTTCTGAAAACAAAAAATGCAAATGCACCCAGACTCACCTAAAAGAAACAAAATCATCTATTAATTGGCAATTGAGAATGCTTAACCTCAATCCATTCTAACACATGGTGCCTAAACTAATTGAGAGTAGGGTTAAAATGCTCCATAGTTTTCGTGCCTCACTCATACTCCACATTTTTATCTCCATTTTCAAAGTACAAACATGATCCGAACCATTCAATATTGTCTTCATATTAAAATGTGCCTGGAGACCAAATTTTATATTTTTTAGAATTTTTTTACTATTTTTTTGGATAGGTAAAAAAAATCAAAAGATTATGGACCATATAAAAACAGTGATTTTGTACCTATTAAGAAAATTAGTAAAATTTTTGTAAAAAATATAAAATTTGGTCTCTAGACACATTTTAATATGGATATCATGTTTAATAGTTCGGATCGGCTATTTGGATCTTGTAAATAGAAATAAGGATGCGGGGCATAAGTTGGGGTACAAAAATAATGAAGCATTTTAACCCCCTCACTAATTGAAGGCATATTATTGGATGTTCAATGAATTTGAAATCTAACATAATTTTTTGAAAAGCATGGTAGAAGAATCTAACATACTAAATCAAGCAATAACTGCACAAGGGAATGAGAGTAGGTCCGATGCCCATCGGACCTACCTTGGTTCGATGGGTGTGATGACCATCCGATCTGCATCAAGATTCGTGTGTTCAGCATCAAAATCCGTGTAAGACTGTATCAATTTCCGTGCACATAGATCTTTATGCTAATCGTACGGTGATAGAGCTAATTGAATCTAACTCTAGGTCCGATGCCCATCGGACCTACTCCTATCTCACAAGTAGTTATCTAGTATTATAGGACGGAAGCTAAGCTACTGTAAAATGTCTAGAACATTACCGTACTGCTTAGCTTTTCCCACTCCAAATTGTAGAATTTGATGTGCAGTTTGAATTCTATTATTATTGGAATTTGTATCCCCCGTACTGTACTGAGTAAAATGAGCTTCCATCCGAGTGATTGGAATTAGATACCGATAGATATAGAGATCCATTTTGAGATTCGTACCAGTTTAAAACTGACGACTCAAATCTCATTCTACTCAGTCAGGTATTGTACTGGATCTGATTTCCTTGAGAACCTTATTTGTAATGGTTGACTTTCAAATTATCGTATGATAAGTTAGACCATGAAATGGTTGACTTTCAACCACGGTCTAACTTAGATTGGATAAACTATGGATTGAATTGGGGCTTCTTAGGGCTTCTCTCCTTCTTAGAGTCGGTCTCCACACTATTCATTACCATAGTGACAAGGTTCGCGTATAATACCCGAATTATATCCGAATAATTTGTTTTTTGGTGATGCCGAACCGAACACCAAATTATTTGGTTAACCGAACTTTGACCGAATTATACCTGAATAATTCGCAAATTTTACGAACTTTTCCCGAATTTTACGAATTATTCGCGAATTTTTTCCAAAAAAAAAAAATTTTGGTTTTTTTTTTTTTTTGCTTCCTTGTAAGACTGAGATTTCTAATCCGTATTATTCCGAATCATTCCCGAATTATACCCGAATTATTTCCGAATCACGAATTTTTGACCTCGCCGAACCTTTCCCGAACAATTAAGTTGTCACTATGTTCATTACTACATAGAGAGATATGTCATGAATTAAATAAGAATAAAAAATTTTAAAACGAGCGAATGAGTTTTGAATTCGACACTCGAAAAGGCCACTGGAGCGTAAGTTGTTCACATAAAATGCAGCCTTTAGTGGCAACTTAAATAATTCAAGCACCCCAGAAATCAACTTGCAAATTAAACGAATAAAGTCCTTCAATTTATGATAAATTAATGACTATATATATATTATCTTGCCAAATTTATATGAGGTTAACGATGAAAGGTGCCAATTTTAAATAGATAATTTAATAAACAAAGTTAAATATTTAGGAAGTATCAGATGAATATTAAAATATAGACAACATGAGGACATTCCTGCATCTCACTAATTGAGAGATGTATCTGTATACAACTAATGCACAAGGGTTTTTTTTTTTTTTTTTTTAAGTGCAACTTTTTTGTGTTCTATGCAAATTTTATCATAATTTTATCAAATTCTATGTACTTGTGGTTTTTAAAATGTTAAATATGTTCTTGTAGTTTTTAAAATTTCACTTTGTGATTATGAGAAATTGAATTCAAATTCAGTGGCCACACATTATGCATTTTATATTTCAGCACTCTCAATCTAAATTTTCTAGTTCCAGTTTAATTTGATTTTGCTGTACTACAGCAAAAATTAGATTGTTGTATTATAGCAAGCCCCTTAAATTTAACCGTAGAAAATTTTAAATCAGTTAATAGAAAACTAAATGACTTTCAAATTAGTCCATATTCAATCTCCCGCATATTAAATTAAAACATCAGAGCATCACATCAGTTTCCAAGAGATCAACTTCTAATTACAAAAAAAAAAAAAAAAATCGTCAAAAACTAAAATAACCCTTTGATAAAATTTAAGTTTGTTATATCATTCTATATATATTTCCAACATATTACTAGAAAACAGAGTGCCTCAGGTCACTAAAATGAAACATATATGGGACAAAAAGAACTTTTTGGAAGAAAGCATGTTTGTGCTTAAGTAATTTATTATCAACAGGGCCATGATACCAAACTTTAATTATTACTACACAACTACTGCAAAGTTAAGTAATTTATAATCATAGTCCCTTCAATTATTACAATTATTACAATTATTACTACACAACTACTGCAAAGTTAAAACTAACTCACCACGCGCGCACAACCAATAAACATACAAAATTAAGGCTACTGTATATTTAACATGGTTTCCTCTCAAATTATCCTAATTAGGTCAAATTGAACCAATCTTCCCCAAAATCAAGAAGAGAAGTCAATGCTTTGAGATCCATAGGCATCCAATCCCCCATCAGTACTTCTTGGTCAAACAATATTTGCTCATCAAAAGACAATTCTGAATTTGAATTTGAATTTGCATCCAAGCACCCTCTTATTTCTTCACTATCATGATCACTACCAACGGCTACTAAATCTCCATTGCCTTGCTTATAATCTGATTCTTGGACCTCGTTGTTGATTTCGTTTAATTGGGTGCATGAGGCACGAGGAAAGACCATCTTGGTGCAACGGATCGCTTTTGTTCGAACCACGGTTGAGTCGGTAATTCTTTGCTGGGTTGGGTTTTGGTCCAGTGCGACAAGATCTTGTCGGGTTTGGTCCTCTTGTGTCGATCCGATGCCTAGTTTCTTTCCTAAGGTTGTATTCCAGTAGTTTTTTATTTCATTGTCTGTTCGCCCTGGCAATCGTCCTGCAATTAGAGACCACCTATTCAACAAAAAAAGAAACAAAAAACACACAAAAAAAAAGCCAAGGTCATAAAACTTATTATGAAAATGGGGACAAATTTGAAGCATCACTGCACATAGGTCACAGTATTTCAATTCATTTTTGAAAAAGAAAGTGGAATTTAAGCTGCTAAGTTTCTATAGATAATTAGGTCTGCTCATTCAGAACCATATAAGAGGGAGCTAATTAATAAGCAATATTGATTTGATAAGCATATCAATTGCTAGGATAAAGATTTCAACAGAGCAGTTTTGGCTTCATGCAATGTTTTTAATTAATTATTCTGTAGTTTGTGACTTGCACGAAGTCAGAACTGCTCTGTTAAATTGATCTTTACCCAATTGTTAATCTAGCAACATTAACATGCTATATACGAAGGATTTAGGATTGACTCCATTTTCATTTTTAATGGAAGGGATTCAAACAACAAGATCAACATCTGATGGTTTGTGTTTACTTTTCATGAATACATGCTTAAAGAACTTTGAGGATTGATTAAAGGAGTTGGAAAGAATGTCCTGAAAAATATTAAAATAACTAAGATTAATTATTTTAAAACAAAAAAATACCTATTTCCAAGTAGCTTATGAAGTCTGATGATCAATTCTTCTTCTTCATGAGAAATATTTCCCCGTTTAATATCTGGCCGGAGATAATTTAGCCATCGAAGCCTGCAACTCTTTCCGCATCTCTTCAAACCTGCATTACATTTGATTGTTGATTACTAGAAAACCACTTACATGCAAATCCATAAATTCTAGCTAGTATGATAACAACATGTAAATATAAAATATATCCATAAATCAATCACCAGCTCTTTGTGGCACATCCCTCCATTTGCCTTCTCCATGAGTCTTGATGTATGAAACCAAGATCTTGTCTTCAATGGCCGTCCAAGCACCTCGGTTTAACCCCTCCTTGGAACAACATGGCCTTCTCCCCATCTCACAGCTGTCTCTCTCTAGATGTCTCTTTCTATGTCTATGAGATGAATAATAACTAGCTTGGTGGCAATCCAATTCCTACTGATGGCAAGGCACACTTAAATCTAGTGGGAGTTGAGAATTTATAGCAAAGAGGGCCCCTTGTCTTAGTCTCCTTTGCTGCTTCTATGAAGCATCTTGAAAGTTAGATGAGGTGAGGAGAAAGGTTGGAGAGGGGTTGTTTAATTGGAGCTTCTTTTAACCCCCATTCGTGCATTATTCCCTTTGGCAGTGGTTATTTTGTATTTTGCTGATGTAGGTAAGACAGTTGATTCCAGTAAAAATAAGGAACTAGTCTTTCTATATCAATTTATGATACAAGTACCATATGGCAGAATTAATTTCTTTTTTTTCTAATTTGTTTAGAATTATTGCACCGCCTTTTTGGTTTGTATTTGGTTTCTACTATAAAAGTTATATATAGATGTTTACAGATTGGTAATGCTAATGTCTTTTAAACTTGAAAAGCAAAGTATGTTAACACTGAATTTAACAAGGCTAACTACTTGGCCATATAGATATTGTGCCCAACTGTCATAAACTCATAATTGAAACACACCTCTGGTGTTAAATTAATGACATTTGGGGGTAGATACCTATTTTTTTTTATATAAAAAAGAAGGTCATAATTGAAACTGTCATTTTAGGGATAATATTAATTTAAGAAAATAATAGAGGATACGTAGTAAAAGGATAATGTGTAGTAGGGCTGCAAACGAACCGAACTGAATCGAACTTACTCCCAATTTGAGTTTGGTTTGAATTAATTTTGAACTAACTCAATTTCGAATCGAATTTTTTATGAACTCAATTTTGAACTTTTACGAACTTTGTTACGACTTACGAGTTATGAATTATGGCTGGGCCATAGTTCGAAATTACAACACTTCAATAAAAACTCATAGTTCGAAATTACAGCACTTCAATAAAAACTCAGGCATTATGAATTCTAATTACATAGTACACCAAAGTTTATATCAAAGTTCATTACAAATATCAAAATTTATATCAAACACCAAAGTTTAGTACAATCAATCAAAGTTCAGTACAATCACAGTATCTAAAGTTTTCCAAATAGCCAACAGGAGCAACATCACCAAAGTTTTCAAATATCCAAAGTATTCAAATTACAATTTAAGTTAGAACTGAGAGCAATTATGGACTGGGCGGCCTTATATTTTCATCAGCGAACATAAGTTATCAGCGGAAATCAACGGTTCACGTTTGAGTTAATTTCGAACTAAGTTTGGTTTGCGAACCTATTTCGAACGAACTAGGTCCAGTTTGAGTTTGGTTTGAATTAATTTCGAATGAACTCAATTTCGGATTGAATTTTTTACGAATTTTTTTTCGAATCAAACTCGAATCGAATTAGAAACTACAATTTTTTTTGTGCAGCCCTAATGTCTAGCACGGATGGACAGCTTTTGCATGTTACTGGTGTATATTTTTTAACAATTAGCTAGCTATATAGGAGTCCATATCCTATGAGGTAACAGAGTATTTTTGTTTAGATCTGAACCGTTCAATCAGAATCCGAGTCAATCCGGCTTGAGATAAAATGCACGGGCTCCTTTAGTATTTGTGTGGATTCTGATCGGACGGTCAGGATCTAAACAAAAATATTATGTTACCTTAGGTTATATGAATTCCTATAATAGTGGGAGTCATATATGCTCCATTAATTGTAATTTGATGTTCCTACTATTACTAAATTATGTATTAATTATTTACTTGAGTGGTCCAATTTAACAATCCTCATAATAGTAAGAGAGATACTTGAAAGATACTGCCATGATTATTTGAGTTATAGAAAGAGAGAGTTAGCGTACGTGCTACGGCTCAAGGATTTAGAATTATTTTACATTTTTTAATATAGAAAATCAGTCCTATTTATGGTATAAAATATTTTAAAAATATCACTTGACAGTTCTTTATTTAACAATCTTAATATTCTTCAAAATAAAAAATTAAATCCAACATTATAAGCATGATTTATATTATCCACATATTATGTCTATAAAGAATGATGAGCATTGATGTATGTTTCGCCGTATATCAAGTGACTTTAAATTTCAACAGTCTGATATTAATGATTTTTATGAATCATAAAAAAAATACTTAAATTGAATGATACTTAATTGTTATGATATCTATGCCCAATAACATACCTATAATATATGAGGAGGGATCCAATTACACCTTTTTTTTGACACATCTTGACACTGTATTTTTATAGGTCAATTTTGCGATTTCAAAATCCAAACAATCAATCCGAACCGTTCAACATGATCACCATATTAAAATGTGCTTGGAGATCAAATTTTACATTTTTTTTGAATTTTTTACTATTTATTAAGATGGTTACAAAATTGTTGTTTTTCAATGGTCTGAAAACAACGATTTTGTAACCACCTTAATAAATAGTAAAAAAATTCAAAAAAATGTAAAATTTGATCTCCAAGCACATTTTAATATATCCATCATGTTGAACGGTTTGGATCGACTATTTGGACTTTGAAAATGGTAGGTGTCAAAATGTGTCAAAAAAAACGGTGTAATCCGATCCCTCCTCTTAATATATTTCAATTTTCAATTTTATTCAAATTGTTTTAATCTTATTGTCAATATTATCAAAATAATCATTGTCAAATAATTGTACTCCTTTATTTTGTAATCAATAGTTTTCTTACTAGCTACAGCAAAAGTAGAAAAAAGTATTATAAGATGCACAAATCACCTCTAGAAAAATGATGAAATTTGGTATATATTTTTACTGTTCAGGCAAGCAAATAATTTTTCAACAATGTGAGATTAATTATTCTTGATGTGTTACTAAACAATTAATACAAAAACTATATCAATTAAATTAAATTTTTATTTGTCCACTTTATTTAAATTGATTTAAAAAATATTAACAAAATTACTTAGATATTTTATTATTAACTGCTCCTTATCCACTATGTTTACTCTATATATCTAGCAGCCTTATATAAGACAAACAAATAAGGAATATTTTGGCATTTAGCATCATATGTTCCATTGAACTGTATAACATGAAAAAGAATCATGGCAGCTTCTATCTTTCCATAAGCAAAACTCCATATTTTTAAAGAAGAAGACAATACCTTGAGTTGGCTCTTTTCAGTGCAAGAGACCAAGAATTAATTAACCCCAGAGAGAATACTCTCCTTGTGTTTTTTGGCTGAGGCAGATTAATTCGCTTGTCATGCATGCGTGTTCAATAATTCCTAGGCTGAGACAAATTCACTATCGATCAGTGATTGTCATCAGTACTAGTGTACCACAATGTCATATATAGTTTAAAGGACGAGACGCAGACAAACTGTCTGTAAATCGGACGTTAATTACGAGAGTCCGCATCGTCTGCATTAACTCAAAGAGATAGCAGTAGGTCTGATAGGCATCGGACCTACTTTTAGGTTCAATTAACTTTAGTACCGTACGATTAGCATTAAATATGTACGCACGGAAATTGATACACACTCGCACAGATTTTGATGCATAGTGCACGAATCTTGATGCTGATCGGATGGTCATCACGCCCATCGAACCAAAGTAGGTCCGATGGACATCGGACCTACTCTGAATTCTAACTCAAAAGAGCATCTTTTGAGTTAACGCATCTCGGCCGTCTGATTTTAAACGGACCAATCCGGCCACAGCTTATAATTCAGAGGCAGATCTAGTCTGCACAAATTTTAAAACGATTGAAAGGTCCAGATACATTAACTCAAAAGATTTTTTTATGAGTTAATGCAGAGGATACGAATTCTAATTATGAGGCATTCTGTTGTAAAAACCTTTGCTAGAATGGCTCCACTTAGTTCAATAGTCCAAATTAAATCATCGATCATGTTGAACAGTTCAGAATTTAGAAATTCATATCAACTAAGGTAACAAAATATTTCTGTTAGAATCAAACCGTCCGATCAGAATCTACACTGATTTAAAGGCCCCGGTGCATTCTACCTCGGGCCGGAATATTAGCCTGGATTCTGAATGGATGGTCCGAATTTAAACAGAAATATTTTGTTACCTCAGAAGATACGGACTAAAATTTTAGATCATTTAAAAGTAGTGATTTTCTATTGCTCTAAAACAATTAATAGTAAATAAAATCTAAAATTTTGCTTGCAAGTATATTTTAATATAGAAATCATGTTGAACGGCCAAATCGACTATTAGAAATTTGTAACCGAAGATCTTGATCCATAATACGAACCAATTTGTACTATGCATAGTATCATAACCTCACACTTTTTATTATTAATTTATTATGATTAGATTGATCTTTACAACAGTCATTTAACTTTTTATTTTGTAATTTATGATAAAATTTGATTTATTCAACGTTGTATATTTTTTTCTTAATTAGTCATTTATAACAAAATTTATATCATTTATTCGATTAATAATTTATATTTTTTTAATAATGGAATTAAAAACTATAAATTTTATATTTAAGATTTTAATATATTAACTTATTTGTTATATTTTTAGATTAAATTAAATAAAGTATTCATTTTCATAATTATCTATTATTTGTTTCGTTGCAATAGAGTATAAGTAATGCTAATATTATACATATATGAGTATGAAATGCCTTCATCGATCCAAAAAAATACTATATTTCCTATTGATTTTCCTAGCCTTTAGTATAATTATCAAGATAATATATTTCTCGTGTGAGAGATTGCATTTGTAACTCAACTCAAGAATCCTTATGAATATTTAAAATTAGGGGAAATCTCATGTATAGTCCTAAAAAAGTTGGAAATTATGTATTTATCCCTCTAAAATTTATAATATCATATTTACCCTTCTAAACTTACAAAATTTAAAAAATTACCCATTTTAATGTCATCTCTATTACAAACTCGTTTTAATTTTATGAAGTATCCATTTTACCTTTCATTAAAAATTTAAAAAATATGCAACATGTTTTAGAAAAATGTCAATCTTTTGATTGGTTAGTTTTCGAGAGCAAATGAGTCCAAACAGTCACATTTAGGTATAACTTGTTTAAGCGTCGGAAGTAGAGAAATTACCAATTTGCCCTCAAAAACCAACCAATTAGAAGACTGATATTTTTCAAAAACATGGTACGCAGTTTTTATTTTCTTTAACGAAGGGTAAAATGAGTACTTCATAAATTTTAAATGAGTTTCAATAGAAAAGACAATAGAATGGGTAAATTTGTGAAAATTTGTGAGTTTTTGAAGTTTAGAAGGATAAATATGATATTGTGAATTTTAAAGGGGAAAATACATAATTTCCAAGTTTTTGAGGGGTATAGACGAAATTCCCCCTTAAAATTAAAAGACTTGATTTTCAGTTTTAACTCAACTTTTATTTTCATCAAAAAAAAGAAATCAACTTTTATTGTGCAACCCGCAATACAAAGCAATTCACTTGAGAACAGCAAGATGAGCTCATCTTCTTTTTCATTGTGATTTTTTACCGATGGGATATCTTTTTTTTACCTATTAACATTTGTATTTTATTTTCAATTAATTACCGTGCTAGGCGTGCTATGTATTTTAATGTAAGGTAAATGTATGTAACTGAAAGCATATATTTAATCGACTAAGGGACCGACAAAATTAATTTTAGAGTACACTTGCGATCGATAAGCGGGACCAATGAACCTGCCAATTAAATATTCTCTGTTTCCTTTTTTTTTTACTGTTTCTAGATTATGATTTTTATATTTATAAGATAAAACTGGAGATCATTTATATTTCTCATAATTAAGCATATGCTTCATGGAATGCAAATTGAAATTACTTCCGAGAAAAGTTAAAAATATGTCAATATCGGCCGAAATTTTTTTAGTTACCACAGTAAAAAAATAGAAATTAAATGATTACCACCCGGCTCAAGTTATTTTCAATTCTACTACTCATGCGGACCCAGTTCGCGCACCAAATTGGGGTGATGCGCGGATTGGGTTGGCGCACCAAAATTAATGCAAAATTGGTGCTCAAACGGGATGAAACGCACTGAAGAGCAGTAAAAATTTCGGAACAGTTGGTGCTCTAACCCAGTCTGCACACTAGTTGGTGCGCCAACTCAGTCCGCACACCAACTCATTTTGGTGCGTGAACCGGATCCGCGTGGGTGGTAGGATTGAAAATAGTTTGGACCGGATGGTAATCATTTAATTTTGATTTTATGCTGTGGTAACTAAAAAAGTTTCGGCAATATCGGTCTTTGAAACTACAAGTAAATATTCAAATAACTATAAATAAATAAAATCTCTTGAGTTATTGCTCCCTGCTGTTCGAGTAGCTTGTTCATCTCCATTAGTCCATTCCAATAATGAATGTATTTTACGACCAAGGTTTTTTTGTTTTCTTTATTTAACCTAATTAAACCTACAATATTTTGAGTTATTTCAGTACTTCTTTCTAATGTACATGACCGGTAGAAATGAAATCTGGGTCGTCAGATTAAAACAAATATCAAAGCGAACTCCATATATTCTAAATAGGCTCCGAATGATTTTAACTCGGCTGGGAGTATTTTATCTCTGTGGTACCACAAAGATGCTCCATAAAGATGAGGTGCAATAAGAATCATTTTTTGATCTAGCAATAAAAAATAATATCTTTTATATGAAAGATTATGACTTTAAAACTTAAGTAGAAATTATTTTATAAACATTAAATAAAAAGTTAATAAACTATATTTTTATCTTATTCATAAAAAAATGAGGTGCAACCGTGCAACAAGAGTTTCTACTGGATTGAATTATGGGCCACCACACCTATATTTTCCACCAAATAAAACAAATAAATAAATAATGAAACATAAAAAAGGAATCTGGGTCGCTATGCTAAAAGCATGAGATTATCCTCTTTGAAATTTCAATCTTTAAATTTGTGCTAAGGTTCAAATAGTTAGTACTCGTCATTTGGAAGAATTCAGGTAGCCACCCGTGTAGCACAGTACCCGGATAGTACAGAAGGGAATATTTTTCTTCCTGAGCTATGATTAGTCCTACAAAAAGTTATTTCATAGTTCCAGGGGTGATTGTTAAAATTAAAAGTTGGACGTCTGACTTGTCACCAGCCAAAAGTTTGAAAATGCTGTGTAATGATCAGATCAGATTTATACATGTTGTGTTGTAATGTGATCAAATTTGAAAAGATAATTACGACACATTAGTCACACCGTGACCACACGTGGTGTGTTCAAATATAATTGGTCATGTGTAACTGTTTTTCAAAATTTAAGTTGTTATTTCATTTAAGATTCACCATTCAATCAAAGATCGAACAGTCCTAATTACACGTGACTTGCGTGACCACGTATCGTGCCCAGTAACAAAGCCAATGTACACCAGGGATAGGCAACTACCTACCCCTGGATTTGAAACTTTTAATAAGAACAAGGTAATTTTTTTACTCTGCCTACCCCTGTCCAATTAAACATTTGCAGTAGATAGTTATTTACCATTGGGCCAAATTTAACGTCGAGCAGATGGCTGCAATTTTATATGCGTTCAAAAGAGGAAAATAAATCTGCTGTTATTCCAAAAGGATAACAGGACCCTGTTATTCTGATCCCAGCCATTGATCTTTGTTGAGATTCGGACACAACTTCCTTGAGATTCGCGCAGAGAAACTTTGAACGGTTTGGATAAAAAACAGGGTCCTGTGATCCCTTTGGAATAACAGCAGATTTATATCCACAAAAGAGCAGTACATGATGTTGATTGGTTCACCGCCAATGGCAAGCTGCAAGTTATTCACCTGTCGGTGACTCAGTTGGGAAAGCAGTTTTTCAGCTCTCCATTATTTTTAATACAGGACACATCCATTGCCTACATATTATATTTCATTTATTCATTACAATGCGTGTCATTTTATTTGGTACATACCTCCTTAACTAGTGTATTTAATCATTTGTTTTAAATTTATCAATGAAAGGCAAACATAAGTGCTAATAATTGTGTTCTCTCAATTCGATAATTTTTTTTAATTTTTCTAAACTCAAAAGAACCTGATAATATTTTAACTATAAGTATAGTAGTTTTTTAAAATGACCAGTATACATCATCAAATCAGCAAAAAAAATAATAAAGTAGGCATGAAATTACATCATATTTTTTTTATAGTTCAAATAAAAAAAAAATTCGTAAAAATTGAAAGTCAAGTCACCTAATTATTTAATATCCACAAAGATTGTGTCTTTCAAGTTTTGAACTTGCGATCTCTCACACGGAGAGCATTGTCTTTGAAACTAAATCAATACTCTTTATGGAAGCTACTTTGAATTCAATTTTGATAAAATTTCAAAACTATCTAATGATATATAACAATTTAAAAAATATATATTTTTTAAAGAAAAAAACAGGAAGCCTGCGCCTCTCTTTGTAACCGTACAAAATGGAGAGAGGAGATGAACACATGAAGTGGTAAGGAACATCATTGATTAATAATGTCATGCACTACGGCAGTGCCAATTAAATCCCCATCTATTTCACAATTGATGAGCAAGTCAAAGAGGAAAGCACTGTTCAGTGGTCCCTTCAAACGGCACGCTTAATTAATACGTTATATATATATAATTCCCAATTATTTGGATGCATATTGCATGTGAAAGCCACGTTCAAGTGATGCAATTTAATCATGTATGTAAACACCTTTCCATCTCCATCTAATTTCTCTCTTTCTTTCTATTTATGTCCCTTTTTTCTCTCTTTTTCTTTTGTTCTACTTTAATCATCTAATTTCTCTCTTTCCATCTAATTCTGAGAGATTACATCAAAAAATGTCCAAGGAAAACCCAAAAATATTGGTATATGTGTGAATCTTAAAGTTTTCATCATGAATTTTGATACAGAACGAACAGCTCTAGTTGAACTGCTCCATATTTTCCGTCTCCTAGTGAACTAAATAATGAATAATTTTGTACAGTACATTTTATAAACATAGGTTTTTGACAATAATTTTGTAATTCAGGAATCATAATAAAAATCAAAATCAAAATGTATTTCTTAGAATCAGAACCAACAACTATGGTAAGAATTGGATGATTTGGATTGAAAACTAAGATTTTTTTTAAAAATATTTATTTTACGATCTACAATTTAGAAAAAATATTTGTTGAAAAAATATTTTGAGACAAAAGATTTCATTATATAAGTTAATTGCAGAATAAGATGCAAATACAAAAAAATATCAAAAAGTTAAATTTTTTTTTTTTTTCTAAACCTTGCAAAATTCACACATTTTTAATTAAGAGCATCTTTTTGCTCTTCTGTATAGATTATGGCACACATTTCTCTCCGAACAACAATGGTTAGAGTCAATTGTATTATCTTATATTTCTTGCTTCCCTAGTTCAATAAAGGGGAAATTTCAGGTATACCTCTTAAAAACTTCAAAATTACGTATCTCTTCTTCTAAAATTCATAATATTATATTCACCGATCTAAATAAAAAAATACACAAACTTATCCAATTTATTGACTTTTCTATTAAAACTCATTTAAAATTTATGAAGTACCCATTTTACTGCTTATTAAAAAAAATATAGCATGTTTGAGACAAATATTTAGTCTTCTAATTGGTCAGTTTTGAGAGCTAGTTTACTTTCTTACTTGTGATTCATACATAAACATATGCCTAAATGTCACTATATATGAGTCACAAGTAGAAATGAATCATTTATTCTTGGAAACCTACGAGTTAGAGGACGGAATAATTTTCTTGCAAAAAACTATGATTTTTTTTAATAAAGGATAAAATTGGTACTTGATAAATTTAAAATGAGTTTTAATAAAATAATATCAATAATTGAATAAATTTGTGAGGTTTTTAAATTTAAACGAGTACATATGATATCATGAATTTTATAGGAGAAAATACATAATTTCGAATTTTTATGGGGTATACATGAAATTCCCCCTTTTATAAAATCTCTGCATATCTTCCATCTGTGAACATAGTAGGGATTGTAATAGCGGCTCTGTAGTGGTCTGTGATTATTATGTCTCACTTTGTTTGTGTACTGACTATCTAGTGGCTGTTTCAACATAGTTGCATAATTAATTCAATTTTGTTAGGACACAGATTGAGTACTATACCAACCAAATATACTGCACAGTTCCTGAATCATATTAAGATTAACTAAATGTTCTTTTCATGCATGTTGTAATGGGGTTTTGTATACCAGTGGCAGTGGTTTGGTACTGATTTCGTGATTACCAGGTTCAACAGACAACGAGATAAAAAAAAATAGAGTAATTTTTGCTGGAGGTCACCAAATTTTATCATTTATCACGAATTGGTCACTCAAGTTTGATTTGTCATTTTTAGTCACTGAACTTTGTCACGAAATGGACAAATAACTACCGGAATACCGTATTGAAGGAAAAGATGATTGCATGCTTTGTATTAGAAGCTAATGAGCCGAATCATATATACTGAAATAGTTGCAATGAGGCTTTCAGGGGCAGAACTAGAAAATAGAGATTGAGGGGTCTAAAAAATTAAATATAGTGCAATTTTATTTTAGAAGGGGGGCTAAAAGGTATTAATACATATGAGAATTACAAAATTCAATGGACTAAAGTATAATTTTTCAATTTATAGGGGTGACTTAGCCCCCTTTGCTCTCTACTATGTTCTGCCACGGGAGGCTTTAGGGGTGTCAATGACACCCTTTTACCCGTTTATCCGACCCGTATCGTATCCGAAAAGATAGGTAAGGGTATAAAAAAAAATTTGTTAGCTTATCGAGTACGAGTAAGGGTAATGATTTTTTTTTCGTTATCTAACCCGTTATAGATAACAAGATAATTTTTAAAAATAAAATTATATATATATTTGTATGAAGATAATACATGATGAGTGAGGCTACGGTACTATGCATAGCACGGATTGGTCCGTGCTACGGCTCAACATTTGAGTTTTCAAAATCTTAACGGTCGATCCGAACCGTTCAACATGATTTCCACATGAATATGTACTTGCAGACCAAATTTTATATTTTTTAGAATTTTTTTACTATTTTTTTAGATAGGTAGAAAATCACTGTTTTTGGATGGTCAAAATAAAACCGTTGGATATGATCTATATCATTTTATCTATGCACGTGTAAAAAATTATGACATTTCAATTTTGTTTTGGTTGTCATCAAGAGCTTGTAAAAAAACGTACTAATTTGAATAATTTCTAGACGTTGATTTTTCAACTTATTGATTCACATAAAAAAAAAATCGAAATGTCATAATTTTTTATGAGCATATAAAGAAAATAACATTGATCATATCTAACAGTTTTATTTTGACTTTTTAAGTATTAAATTTTGAGTTATTAAAGTTTTTAAAAATAGAAGAATGGTGGATGCACAAAAAATGAAGGCATTTGAACCCTCTTCTTTTCAAAATGTAATTCTATAACAGCTGGTTTATTTTTTAGAAATTCAAATTGTACTGCAACCAATTCATATTTTAGAAATTCAAAAATAAAATAATATGATGGGCTCGTGCCTGACCCGATTGCATAGAAAAAGTACACCCCTAGCTAGTTAATTTACGTGCATGAACCTTTATAACTCCTGCTGGACCAGTTGCCTCGACACCCTTTCTTTATAAGCACAGATCTCGCTCCAGATAAGCATCATAAAAGAGTTCCTTTTCTAACTAAACCGGACCACCTCTTGGCCCCAAAGGAAGGTGGGGGGGCACTACTCTGCAATGTTATAAAGGCTATCTTTCAAAGCATCAAATCAATTTATTCACCAGATCTCAATCTGGCTACTATATAGGTGTCATATTTCAAAGAAAATATTAAACTTTATATACCTCGCCATAAATAGTTAATTCCTTGTACTAGGTTACTTCGTTTGGCTAAATTCAAAATTAAATACGCACAAATCAAGAATTGATTTGTCATACAATTTAAATTCAGACGCCATAAATTGTCTTAAATTACAATGACATCCACTGGATGAACTGATGTGTATATGTACCAAATTAATGAAAGTGAGATTTTTGAAGCATAAATCAATTAGAAATCTTTACTCAATTAAACAAAAATTGTTAAGATTCATAATTTTCAGGGGTACTCTACATAAAGGATTAGTTTTCTCTTCAATTCTTTTAAGTTTTGTTATATATTTTTAGCAATTAAGATCATTAATTTTTAATCAAATAGTTGTAAATATTGTATTGTGCTAACTAGGAAGGATATGCACATGACGTGTATAATTTGTTCTACACACGTTTATAGTCTAAAAACTGTAAAATTTAATAAACACTAAAAATCTCAATTAATATAACATGCTTGTAAATTTTTAAATAGATATTGCTATTTCAAATAGCTCCTATTCTAGAATAGTCTCTATTCTTGTGTCAGCCAAACATAGCCTAAGAATAAAGAGACAGGGTTACATGCAAAACATCCATACAAATTCTACGACAGCTACCGTAATGCATAAATGTAAAATAGAACATCAAATCGAAATAAAAACAGCGCCTGTCTCTCCTCCTATCTATGCTTTCAGAGCACAAGGTTCAACATTGGTCTTGTTTATCACACCTCTCACTTGCAATGTTTTTCCCAGACGGTTGCTTCTTGGATCAGCCACACTACTACTATATCATAGTTGAGGATCTTGAGACAAGACAAATTAAAATTCTGTCATGAATTCTCGTTTTTTTTTCTTGTGGGTATTAGATAGTTGGATAAATTTACCTTCAATCTTTACTTAAAAAAATTTAGGTATTATTTGCGTTATACATGACTAACTGACCTCTTAGAAATTTTATAAGTTTCCTAGAAATTTTATAAGTTTAAATCCGAATTTGAATAGAACTTTGTAAAGTTCTATAAACAAAAACCTCACCTTTTGAGAATATGACCATGATCATTACCCTTCAAAATTTTATTGGACAAAAGCGATTAGTTATAAATGGACTTTCTCAATCAATCACTATCATTTTTTTTGTGATTTGCGTGGAATTTGGCTTTTTGCAACCTCGTTAGTTAAATTTGGAATGATGACTTGGATCAATCAAGAAGGGTAGATAAAAAATGATTAGTTCAAGTTAAGTAAGTTACATTGTTGGCCCCAAAAAAAAAAACAAAAACAGAAAAGAGATATGCTAAAATTCCAAATTCCACTAACAGATTATCTCATTTTCTACGTCTCTCTAGCAATAATCCCACTAACAGATTACTTTTCGAGGGCAAAGATATTAACAGATCAGTTTTTGCTTCATGCAGCACACGAGTGAGATGCAACTCTGTTTTGGATCTATTGTCGTGCATTGCATTAAGTAAAAACAACTCTGTCAATATGTTCATAAAGCATCTTTAAGCAACATGCGTATTCCAAGTTATTCTAAGTTGTCAGATTTTTTTTAATTAATAACTAATACTTCATATAGGGGTGTTCATTGGGTCCGGTTTAGTCAGTTTTGAACCGAACCGAATTAGTTTGGACCGAACGGTTCGGTTTGTTCAGTTTAATGGTTCGGTTCAGTTTACTTTCTAAAACCGAATTATACTTTCTGTTCGGTTCGGTTTGAAATTTTTTAAAACCGAAATAACCGAACCGACCAAACTTTTATATATTATGAATTTGGTCCGGACCGTTCCAGTTTATTTCTTAATACCTCGGTTTATTTCTTAATCAATTGCTTTAAATACTTCAGTTTATTTCTTAATATCCCGATTTATTTCTTAATACCCCGGTTTATTTCTTAATCAATTGCTTTAAATACTTCAGTTTATTTCTTAATATCCCAATTTATTTCTTAATACCCCGGTTTATTTCTTAATATAATTCGGTTTATTATAATCAATTGCTTTAAATAAAAAAATTAATATCTTTTGGTTTGAACCGAACAAACCGAAATAAAACTTTGGTTTGGTTCAGTTCGGTTGCAATGCTAAATCGGTTCGGTTCGGTTCGGTTCTATTTTAGAACCGAATTATTACTTTGGTTTGCCTAGTTCGGTTCGGTTTCAACCGAACCGAACCGATAAACACCCTCGACTTCATATATGGTTAATCCTCCAACTTTTTTACTGGTGCCAAATTATCTTCTTTTTTTTAGAAACTTGACAGTGGCACTGGTGCCAAATTATCAATATTTTAATCATTGTGATTTAGTTTCTCTCTTCTCGTTTTTTAATTAGTTGACTTTATATCCTACTTAATTATCTTGTCTCATTAAAAAAAGTATATTTTTTATATATATAAAATATAAGATGTCTTAAAACAACACAATTTTTTGTATTTCTCTGTAATTTATTGTGCAGTAATTATGTCGTTTACAGTTATATATGACTTAAATGTTTAAAAAAAAAATTTAATTGTGTTAAAACATTTCTAAATGAAGAATAATTTTCTACAAAAATTGTTTTATTTTACAAAAAAAAAAAAACGTTTTCTTCAATACATATTCCTTCCGAGACAGTTCAAAAAAGAGCTTATTTAACATTAATTTGTACTTAAACCACATCCATATAACTATGGCATTAAAAGTGTACAGAACCACATGCCGTATAACCAGTGTTTTAATATTCGGTTCTCATGCGGTATTCGGAAGGCCGCCGCATACAGCATATACGGTATGCGGCCGAATATGCGTATTTTTATTCGGATTTATATATGCGGATTTTTTTTATTAAATATTTAATCCCACAATACTTAAATACAATAAGATAGCATATAGAGAGGTTATAAAAGACTCCTGAATGGATGTAGAGAGGTTATAAAAAACTTCTGAGTGGGACACTTGAAGAGAACACCTACTTGGCGGGTCTGGAACTCATTTAATGGGTTATGGATTCGGGTCCAGAACTCTTTTAATGGGTTTTGAAAGTTTTTTAATTTTTTTAAAGCATGGATTCAATATTCGGTCCGAATAACTATTTTCTATTCGGCCGGACACTGAATAGGAATATACGGCCGTATATTCACCGAATATAACCGAATTTAATTACACTGCGTATAACTATGGCATAATGGCATTAAAGTGGCCCCAGAACCTTCTCTATATTTCATGAAGATGGAAGGAAAAAATGGAAATCTAAATTAAAGAAATTCAAGAATGATCGTTTATTTTATTTAAATACGCAACCACTTCTACTTCCCATTTCATATGCATCACTGTCTTTTAAAGATAATGTAGGAAAAATAATAAAGAGTAATACATTGAACTAGGATAATTTTGAGCGAGGAGGGCTCAAATGCCCCATTCCTTCATGCCCCAATCGTACCCAATATATTTATCTTCAATTTCAAAGTTCAAACAAAAGATCTGAACTGCTCAACATGATATCCATGTTAAAATATGCTTAGAGATCAAATTTTATATTTTTTGAAATTTTTTTACTATTTTTTAAGATAGGTACAAAATCACTGTTTTTCACGAAATTGTGGACCATCTAAAAACAGTGATTTTGTACCTATCTTAAAAAATAGTAAAATTTTTCTAAAAAAATATAAAATTGGTCTCCAATCATATTTTAACGTGGATATCATGTTGAGCGATTCAGATCGTCAGTTTGAACTTTAAAATAAAAAATAAAAATATTGAGATACAATTAGAGCATGAAGCAATGGGGCATTTGAGCACTCCTCATTTTGAGTAGCTTATGAATTAACCTTTCCCAGGTAGAAATGAAATAAGATTTGGCACCATTTTTTAATGCGACAACAAATTTGAATCATATAGATGTTGGACTTATTTACGAATCTTCCCCCATTTAATTAAAAAAACCAACAAGAGGCAATCAAAAGAGGAAGATGAAAACTGAGGCAGCAAATTATTAATTATTGATAAAGTTCTTCCAGCAAATGTGCAGTAAATGTAAGATTAAGTACATAAAGTGACTTTTGATGTAAAAAAAAGCTGACCTATATTTGTCTAGATAATAAAACAGTATTTACTCCTAAGAGCTACCTTCTTTTTAGTGGTATTAATTAGTTCATGAAGGAATAATTCAGACCAATTAAAGGTAAATTTTCGAGCCAGACTTTAATATATTCCGAGTAATTAAACCGAGTTATCCGATTCTGATTCTATAAACAACTTACATAAGAGAGCAGATTCCTTGATCTGTATCATTTGACGATTACAAGACATTATCTATCCCATAACCCTAATTTAGCTATGTCATGGCCCTCATAATGTCATAGTTATTTAGGTTCTAAATGTGATCTACTATGTAGAGGTTATTCTTTTAAGAAATGTGAGCTTAAGTATTAGTATTAGTAGGCACATATTGCATGATTTCCAAATGAATTATATGAATTTAAAAAATCAAAGCTACAAGTCTAAAGATTGAAACAGGGGTTGGTTGATCATAATTCCAAAAGATGGGCAAGAAACCAAGGTTATCTAAAGAAGGCCTAAACAGAGGAGCTTTGAAACAAGAAGAGGAGGCCTACCCCTGGATTTTAATAATAACAAGAACATAAAACTTCCCAACTTGGATAATCACATCCTCCAAAATTCGCTCTGGTAACCTGACAGACTCTGATATTGAAAATTAAGCCTAAACTCGTATATATATTGCTTTTGTTGCCTACCCATAATTTAACTCTGTTGTACAGTCCCGTCTTCAATTTTTTCTTACACTAAACTTTTGCCTGCCCCTGGACCAATATTTTACTACGCCCCTGCTAATATTATAAATCCTTAATTTTCAATGGGCTGTGACATTAACAATGAACAATGTCAATTCATCTCTTATCCTTCTGATGTGGTTTCCGCGGAACAGATGTGTTTATGGTGACGCTTCGTTGCATCACCTTCACAACACCGACCAAAGCCTCCGCGTCTCCCGCGATTTTGCCCAAAAAATCGCCTATATCGCTCCACACTGCTTGCAAATCAGAGGTCCCATACTGTGTGCTAGACTGGTATAGTGCAATGTTTATGGAATTAGGAGATGAAAAGTAACATTTAGAAGTTGCTGCCTGGTCTATCTGAAGCGCTTTTCTTAATACATTAACATAAAATTTAAAAAAAGAAAAGAAAAGGGAGTCTGTCATCTTTTTCTAATCGGCCAATTCATTGCAGAATTCTATCACCCAGAGTAATCTTTCTCCACTTTACCATCTTATAATTAACCTTTGTCGTTAATTCACTGTATTCTCATCCTAAACATTACAAGTGAATTCGGAAAAAAAAAAAAAAATTGGATTCATAAAGAATGACATGTTGAGAATAAAAAAGTAAATCTAGAAATTATAATCAACGAGTCAAGTTGACTCGTTGTAGATAGAATTAGACATTAAAGTCACTAACTTTAAAAAAAAAAAAATAGCATGTTATTATTGTACCAAACTATCAATGTTCTCTCTCTGTAAAATTATAAATGTTCTGAAAATATGTTTTAGATAATTTGCCGCAATGCGCAATTTGGATCGCTCCTAATCCCATGGCATGGTTTCTCTTAATTTTAATGATTAGTTGAAGGACTTCATCTGATCACACCGAACAGTAAAGTATCTATCAGTCAGACATGATGAAACCATCAAATCTGCAACAATCTTATACAACTTGCACATACAGATCAAACCAGAAATACTTGTTTAAGACGAAAAAGGCAAAAGCAAAAGTTCTCGTCCTGGGATGATGCGTTACGAACGAGAGCACTGGGAAAAAAATATTCTAGGATACTGCTCTAATGGGAGCTTTTGTTCGAGATAGCTAAGGTTGTCTGGTTCGTATTTTCTATATTGTGTGATAAGTTAAGAATCCATATTCTCGAGAACTAGCTTTTGGTCTAGTGACAAAGGCACATGATCTCTATGTGAGAGGTCATGGGTTTGAAACCCGGATGGGAGAAATCCTTTATTGTAATAAATAGGAGTACTAAATAATTGGGTGGCTTGACCTCCAACCTTTACTAAAAAAAAAAAATCCATATCCTCTGATTAACACACCGTTTCAGTTAATTTTTGGACCGTGCGATCAGAATTCGGATCAGTCCAGCCCACGCCTATAACACATGGAGCGCACAGAGCCCTTTAATATTAGCGCGGATTGAAATCGGACGGCCCAGATCTTAACACAAATTTTGAGTTAACTCAGAGGATACGAATTTGTAAGTTAAAGGGATGTAAATTTGTGTGCCATGACTTAGGTTACATGTCGTGTCATACTGAGATTAAGTCATTTTTTTTGCGTGTCTTGTTGTGCCGTGATCAAATTTAGAGAAACAGTTATGACACATCAGCCACGTCATGACCACACGTATCCAAATATAATTGGTCGCGTTTATCATGTTTGGTCACATTTAACTATTTTTATTTTTACAGTAATTTAAGTTTGTTTATTTAAGATTCATCATTCGATTAAGCGGTTATAATCACGCATGACCACGAATCCTGTCGTGTCGTGATGATACCAGTTTGTGTGTCGTGTCGTGCCAATTTTCAAAGTACGATTACGTCACGCAAATGATCACAACGCGGGGCATGCACATATTATGTGTCGTGGCATGGTAGAACCGTGCCGTGAGGCTTCTGGCTACAGCATGACCATTTTTACCTTTCTCGTTTTTACATCCCTCATTGTCAGTAGGAAAGAAAGAAAAAAAGAAAAAAGAAAAGAAAGTTCAACCACTCTTGACCCATAAACATTCACACTGCACTGCCTTGATGCAGATACGGCAACACACAATTTATCAAAATAATAGAATCTAATATCTTGTATTGTGCACATATTAAATTATTTTTATTAACTTTCATGTTAAAGGTGCTCTTTTATGTTTAGAACATTAGGATAAGTTTAATGGGTGGGTAAGGAATAATTAAGACGAATATAAAATATGAAAGTTTCAGAGCTTGAAAAATAATTGTCCTAAATGTAAGAGTTGCAGCAAATTATAATTGAAGTCTTCCTTTTGTGTGTGAGTGTGTGTTTTCCTTTTGACAAAAACAAAAGAAACGTTTCTTATAAAGAACAAAATAACCAATATAAAGAACTAAATTCCATACAACGAGCAAGGGCTTCAAATGGAATGGAAATTGAAGAAACAAAGCTTTACAAAACATTATATATCCATCTTAATTTCTTTTAATTTGAGAAATGACACAATCAAACTAACAAGCTTCTAGCCCCAAGCCATAGATGAAGCATAATTTACCACCAATTTGCCGTCAAAACCGAAATTCTGTCAATTCCATAGGATATTAGCATATTAGTAACTTTATTTGAACGTCAGGAAAAAAATTCATTTATAGAAATCATTATTGAATAATATAGGGAAACAGAAAGAGTGTTGGAGTTTTTCAATGGCATAGATGGATATGAAAAATATTCGGATCCAAACTTTGGAACCGATTTTTTTTCATAACCAAAGTGTTTTTTTTTTCCTGAAAGAGTGGTTGAGTTTTTTTTTTTAAAACAGAAAAAGTGGCTAGAATTTTTTCTGAAACAGAAAACACTTTAGATCTGGAATATCTTTTCGGATCCATCTACGCCATCGAAAAACCCCAGCACTCTTTATGTTTCCCTTTATTATTTAATAATACTTCATATAAATTAAAAATTCTCCATAAGATTTTGGTCCATACTAAGCCAGATGCTATGATTTTACCAGCAGAGACCAGCAAGATTTTGGTACCTTGTGCCATCTGAGCCGTGGTTGCTACCCCTTCCCAAAACACAACCGCAAAATATAAAGCCAAAAGTCTTTCTCTTTTTTGTTCTAATGTGCTTATTTGAGATCTCCTAACAGTGGGTGATATGATACCAGTAAGATTACGTATACCAGCAGGTACAATTCCAGATTGGTTTCACCATCTATCACACACACAGAGACACACAGCACTTACATTGTACAAGTCGATCACCAATTCATCTGGATTTGGCGAGAATGCACTATTGACATATACAAACTATCAAACAAAAAAGAAATTGGTAAAGTATAAATAAAAATAATAATAACAAGATTGATGTTAAAAATAACCCTTAGGATAAAATGAAAGACAAAAATACCACAGTGTCTCTATGAAGCTGACGCCTTAGAAACTCTATAACCTTCAAGAACTTGTCGCTCCCAGCTATCTAATGGTGGCAACAAGAGAAATAAACAAATAAGGTTAATATTTCTTCTTCTTCTTTTTTTGAGAAACAACTAAGGTTAATTTCCCCGTGACCCTGTCATCAAAGAAAGATAAACTCATGACATAATTTAAAGATATATCATAATAATTACACGGCATGCTAACAATCAACAAGGTTACTATAGTTATTGAATAAACTCACGTCACAACTAACTCGAGGAAGTATCGGTCAAATGAGTAAATCTATTGTACTTGTAAATGATAGATTTCAGCATCATTATAGTCATATTATCAAAATAGAAACTCTTCTTTTGCTGATCTGTCACATTTTTGAAACATCACCTTACATACCAGTCATGTTGATCCAGTAGAAAACCAGCACCAACTGAGCAGCATTGGGTCCATACCAATTTAAAGTTTTATCAAATGTAAGATTTTTGTGTTGGTTTTTGTTGTGTAATTGGGTAAAGATGTGACCACTGTTATACTGGTATGGAACAACACAGAATCAGAAGCTTATATTACAAAATTGCATTAAGTAAGCCTACAAGGACATGGACCAACAAAATTTTTGCTCGATTAACTAAACCAAAAGAATTAATAAAATAATACCTTGAACTTGGATTGCTTGAGGATAGGGACATCGCCAGTTGCTCTCAGGTACACCACAACTACACGGGAAAAAATATTCAACTATTTAGAGAGAAGACAAAAGCAGATGCACCTAATTTAAAAAATAAAAAAAAAGGAGGCAGTCGGGGGTAAACCTTTCCGATCGGTGGTCGGAGACTCCGCTGCCCTTGGCGAACTCATCACACAAAGCGCAAGCAACAAGAAATTAGATCAGTAGAGGTGGAAGGAAGCAAATCGATTTTCGATCGGGAGATCAAGGCCGTCTCTCTGTGTGATAATTATTTATTTTAGCAGATCTTAAAATAGATCAAGGCCCAAAATGCTAATAGGCCCAAATGTAGGTTCATTACAGGCCCCAATGAATTGCCTCGGCCCATTTCCACATGAACTGCTCCTGAGGTTGATTTGAGGGGACTGAATTTTGGGTTAACATATTGACAGGGCTAGTTTGAATTCATGCAGCGCACACGATCAGAGACTCAGACAAAATGAATGTGTAAGACTGATGTGTATCATGAAGTCTAATCAGCTCTGTTAATATCTTTACCCTAAATTATGTACAACAAGAGTTTTGGAACTTAATTTTACTTTAAAAAAAAAGGTTATACTTAAAATATTTCAAAACGATAGTTATGTATGTTACTTCCAGAGAACGGATGTTACATTTATAACAAAAAATAAGAGTGCATCTCAAATTATAAAATATCCTCCCTTCAAAAATTATCAAATTATTAACAAAATGTCTTTTCAGTTCCAATTTTCATCTCTCTCTCTCCCCCCCTCTCTCCTCCTACCTCTCAGTTCCATCCCTCCTTTCTCTTTCCTCCCATTTTCTGGCTCCTAGAATGGAACCAAAGTTGTAGAGATTTGAGTACGTCCAATTTTCGTTTTTAGAAATCTTATTAATTCTTCTATTTAATTGCAAAATCAATGTAGAGGTTAGCTTATCTTAGAGCAGTTGAACAGTGAAATTGAAATGCTGATCTTATAATTAAAGAAGCTCATTTTTTTCACACTCGAACATCTATACGATTACTGAAATTATATGCACTTGGCATTCGTCGCAGATTCTATCACTCAAACTAGCATATCAAGCGCAGTATAACACAAGCATTGACCATGATATCTCCTATATATACATCATTTTTTTAAAAACCAAGATGATAATACAAGAATGAAGCAAGAGGAAACAAGAAGCAGAAATGACTAATTCTAACAAGAATCCTTTATTGTAACTTACGCAGTATAACAAGTGCAATCTGCGTCAACATGATTCAGGGTTGCGACTTGAATGGGATGCTGAGAAAGATCGTTGTGCATATACATCTTACAATATATAAGAATTAAAAGAGTTTACACTGATCAGAAAATGAGTACTTGGAAATGAATTAATTCATACATTAGGAGGATCGTATGTAAAGGACAATTCAGTAATTAGAGTTGACAGAACACATGTTTTGAACTTTAGCAGATTCACTATACATCTTCCTTTCGAATTGCATTTTAATATTAGTTCATTATTTAAACTCAAGTGAATAATTACATGTCTATAATTAATTGTCTGTATGCGTAGTTCCTTAGATATTTTTGTTTTTATACTATACATGCCTATCAATATATTGATCTTCACTAGTTATCTACAATGGGATAAATTGATTTTTCTAATTATCTTAGATTTTGTTCATATTTCTTTTGTATACTGTAGCAGGGAAAGAAGGGATTTGAGTTAGAATAAAACAAAAAGGAAAGGAAATAGGCATTTGCTTCGGTGGACATAAGGACCTATTTGTAAAATGAGTCCTATTTTCATTTTCAAAGTTCAAACAGTCGATCCGACCGTTCAACATTATCTCCATATCAAAATGTACTTGGAGGTCAAATTTTACATTTTTTTGAATTTTTTTACTATTTATTAAGTATTTTACAAAAACTAGTCAAATTCAGACTATTGAATTTGTAAAATACTTAATAAATAGTAAACAAATTCAAAAAAATGTAAAATTTGACCTCCAAGTACATTTTGATATGGAGATAATGTTGAACGGTCGGATCGACTGTTTGAACTTTGAAAATAAAAATAGAACTCATTTTACAAATAGGTCCTTATGTCCACCGAAGCATCCCTCAAGGAAATAAGGAGAACGGAGTAATTAATTAGGATGAAGGGGAGGGACATGCAGGTGAAAATTGGGACCCGCAAAAGTATTTTGTTAATAATTTTTAGTTTAGAAGACATACTCCAAATATAATATTATACTTGACAATGTTAATCTTAGGAATAGTTCTTCAAGTTATTATAAGATTTGACAAAGAAAACATTAATTTGCTTACGTAACTTCTATGTACCTGTTCCTGTTATTCCATAGTTCATGGGCCTATATTGGGCCTTATGAAGACCGTCAGGCTTCTTGCTTATCTTGTATGTACTAAAATAAAAGGCCCAATATAACAAAAGAAGAGAAGGATAGTGCACCTGTATCGATTTTTTGTTTGAAAAAAAAAATGTTTGTATTTCTTAATTTATCTTTTAAGAGGCAGCGTAATTTTTTTAATTTATAAAGATTTTTAAAAGAATTGTTTTCTAACTTATTTTTGTGAACTTCCGTTTTCGTTCGTTCTAATTGTTTCAATAATAATTACACAAGTATAAAGATTCAGAAATTAAAATTAACTTTATTTTTACTTAATATTTAACAGATATTTCTAATTTCTTGTCAAATTAGGTATTGATTGGGACCAGAAACGAATATCCTCTGTAAGAGCATCTACAATAGTGATTGCTTTTAAATTGCTAATCTGATGTGTTAATTGCTAATATAATTGATGGGATGTACCACAGTTTCTAAATTAGCAAATTTGCTTTAAAAGAAACGTTTTCTTAATGACATGCTGGTTAATTGATTAGTTAAAATTCAAGTTCATTGGGATGGAGGGGTTAAGAAATTAAAATTAACTTCAATTTCTAATATCTAGTTGGCAGCGGTAATTAATTTCTAATGAATTTCTGGGTTGGAGATGCTCTAACTACTACAATCCAAGCAAAAAGCAAAAGAGGAGGAGGAGAACTGAAGAAGAAAGAAAGGATCTTTGATTTGAGAATTGAATTGAGATGATATCCCTTCTCGTTTCATGCACTCGCCTTTCGCGTCAGAGATATCCCCGTTGTCGCCCAAAAAAGAGGAATATCTCTGAGATATCATCAATCGCCATTAAAGTGGCTTTATTCAAAGCACATGCTTGGAACTCCCAACGATCAATTTCGGTTCTGGTTGTTTTGATAATCCCTCTGGACAACGCCACGTGGTATAAATGTTCGGGTTTTTAACGGATCGAATCCTATTTGAATCCGATAGCTAAATCCATCTATGATTCAATAAGGAAAATGAGAATTTTATAAAGGATAAAATGTAGATGTATTCAAATATAATTCTATCCGCTGACAACCCGAACATTCTATTTGAATTCGAGGCTGAATAGAATTTATTATTTTTTTAATAATAAAATAGGAAGTTTATAAATTTAAAATTAAAATTTATTAGAAAAAGACATAAATAGAATAAATTTGCGAGTTTTTGAAAATTAAAAGAATAAATATGATATTATGAAGTTTAGAATGAGAATTCCGTAATTTCGAGATTTTTTAGGGGTATACATGAAATTCCTCCAAAATTCAATAAAAATAACACTAATATAGGTGCATGGTGCATGCCCAAATCTATGAATTCACATCACCTCATGTTATCTGACTGAAGTCAATTACGATCGAACGGTTCTTTTAACATGACACGAATCTCAAAACAGACCCCCTACAATCTCCATAAGCACCGGATTGAGTTTGACCCATATAAGTTTAATCTGGACTGTCTGTTTCAATTTGCTTGAGTCAGGTACCTGGGAGGATACGGATCCCAAATCTATTATTCTAACAGAAGGAATTTCATTCGCCTGAACAATACATTTTGCAAAAAAAAATGGTCAAATTTGATCCAATTAGCAAGCGGGTTGAATTTAATCGGAATTAAATAATCCTACTTCAATTTACAAATCTGATGACAAGATAACCCAACCCATCAGGTATTATTTTAGTTTTCTTTAATCTGTTTTTTCATTATGGCGAAATAATTGCATGGGGGATTGAGAGAATCAGAGAATCTGTTTGGGCTCTTTCTTTTGAGGAAGCCATAAATTCCTGCTTTTGAGGTTGCTTTTGTGTAGTATATAGTATTTTTTGTACAATTAAGTAAATTATCTCGGTGAAAAAAGTAAAAGAGAGGTGTCTAGGAGTCTAGCTCCATAACCTACCAAGTACTAAATCTACCTTTTACATTTCCCCGTAAAAAACCTGGTAAATTTGCATGAAGAATCAGATACGATCTCTTCACACGAGAGAGATCGAGACTTTTCATGCATGTCGGGGCCGGGCAAAATTTATATTCTCCCCTCTATTGTATCATTCCGTTGACAATCGGATTAGACCAGATTTAATCACTGATAAGTTGTTTCTGGTTGTATTGTTAATTTATTATCATATTAACTTTTTCATCTCTCTCATGTAGGAGCTGTTAGATGACTCCCGTTGCGTTCCAAAAATTAACTACAAACTGATGCACGAGCGGATCCACATAGTACAACTGATCATTTTGAATTTTTATTAAGATCTATCTGTCCGACCGACTTTGCTCTCTCTGAAATTATTTTTGCCTCCTTCTGAAAATTCTGATTTATTATCCGGATTAAATTTAGGATGAAAATTAAAATAAATTTCTTAAATTATGATTGGTAGGTATTATAAGTTAGAGCATAGAAAATTATTAGTTAAAACATTGTTTTTTACTTAGTACCCGATTAACTAATGCATTTGAACCCAACTCACTATTTTTTTTCCCCATGAAAATTCTGAATCCGCCCCTCACATGCTATCAAATATTTGGAAAAATTTCAGAAATAAATATTTAAATTGATAAACAAATTCTAAATCCCAATTATCAAGAACAAAGAATCGAACATATTAAATTATTAATTTACTACAAAACTTTTTGCTGAAGACATAATAAATATTAGCAATCTTATAACTATGTATAGTTTTAAACAGTAAAGAAAATTAGTCACGTTGTTATTAGTCTGTCATGACATGTTACAAGTACGTCAAGACTCGCATGACATGTCTTCCTTTAATAAAAAAAACATCACATCACGCCAACTAATCCAATCACGTCACGACATGTTACGTGAACTAAATTAAAACTCCGAAAAAAGAATTAAACGTGACATGAGTATATTCCATCACTTTAGTCATGTTACGTATGTCACGTAAAAATAAGTTGTAGTCAAGTATTGTAACGTAATATGAATCAAGTCACGGTGGTGTGTTAATTACACCACGCCACGCCATGTTTTTTCTTCATTAGCTTTAAAGATAAGAGAGCAAAAAATATGTAATCAATTCTTTATATATTATAAGTGACTCCATATAAAAATCTCCTTGAACACAGTACTTTGCATTTTTTTTTTAATTCTTCTAATATTTTTTTTAAAATTGAGAGAAGCAAGTTTTGTTGGTTGGTCCAAAATCTTTATATATAGAGAGAGGGGGGGGGGTTGGCTAAGATCAAAGTGGTAAGACCAAGGTCTTGGTGCTACCAATTAATTTTGGCAATTTTAAAGCTCAAATAGTTGATTTGAAGTGTTCAACGTGTTCTCCATATTAAAATGTGCTTGGAGACCAAATTTTACATTTTTTATATTCTTTTACTATTTTTTATGAATTTTTGAAAATCATTATTTTTCATAATAAAAAAAAATATATGAAAAATAGTGGTTAAAAAATCCATAAAAAATAGTAAAAAAATTCCAAAAATTGTAAAATTTGGTCTCTAAGTACATTTTAATATGGAAAACACGTTGAGCACTTCAGATCGACTATTTGAACTTTGAAAATCGTAAAAACAAATTGGTAGTACCAAGGCCTTGGTCATACCACTTTGATCTTAGCCAACTTCTATATATATATCAACAAATTTTCAACCTATCCAGATAAGTAATAAAAAAATCTCAAAAAAAATATGTTGAAATTTTAGTTTAAAAAAAAATCAATAAGAAAATCACATTGAGCAATTCAGTTCAACCGTTTATACCTTGAATCTGAAAATTGTGCTGAAATTGATTCCAACAAATCTTTTTCAAAAAATCAAACGAGGTTTCATGCAGGAGAAAACAAAGACTAAATGACACAAAAAGCATTTCATTTTTTTTTTCTTCGGAGATGACTGTAAGGTAGATGTTAAGCATTAATGATTACATGTATACAAAGAAAGGAATGTTGATTTGGAGAATCTTATTAGGATGAACCGATGAAGAAAAAGATAAGCACAGAATTAGTGATTAGTAATATTGTTTGTACACTTAATAAAGATTCTTCCTTTATTGAAAAATGCTGCGTACAGCAGCTAAAAAGAGAGATCAATGAGCCTTTGCAGAATTGCTTTTTTGCTTTTTGCATGGCTCGGCATCGTGTTTCCAAATGCTCTTTTCAAATCATTAATTTCTTTTTATTATAAAAATAATGTTTGTTAAGATAATAATACTTGTGTAAAAGATGCAGGTTTAAAGCTACTTAGATGCTTTTGGCCGAGTATTAAATTAAAGAAATCGAGAACGGTTTGATAGGCATCGGATCAAATTATGTTTGATGTTAGATCAGAATCGTCCGATCTTATTAAGATTCATTCGAACAACTTTAAGATTTATGCGGATTATGTATGCACAAATTTTGAATAAAATCGAACAACTCTGATCAGATATCGAACTAGAACATCTCCATTCCATAAATTATGTAGATTTCTAATTGACGTGACGGTTTCTATTTTAATTTCAGATACTTATGCTAGTTTCTTATTTAGAAATTATTCGGTAAAATTTCTTATTAAGAAACAGTTTCTTATCGTCACGCTGGCGAAACGATTCGCTCAAATTCTTTCTTCTTTGTTTCTGTGGCACTCTCTCTCTCCTAACGAAAATTCTAAAATTAATTTGAGAAAAATAAAGGTTAAAAAATTAAGAGAAAATTTAATTTCTAAATAGTGATTAACAATTATTTAAAAATTTATTTCAATTAATGAGATAAAGATATTATTAACCTGATACTCGTCGAACTACCCCACTCCATAAATTAAAACGTATAACGGTATTACTAAAGTTTAGACGTTTATCATATTCCGAAATAACAACGATAAAAACAATGATAATAATATAAATTATGATGATGATGATGATTAGGAATTTATACTTAATTAATATATGGCATCCATCAATGTCTTCTTTTTATCCTTCATTTCAAATCATGTCTCGCGACATGGTTGCAATAATTTATAAAGAGTGAGGCTATGGTACTTCGGCTAGTGTACTATAGCTAGTGTACTACGGCTCAATATGGTATTTTTTAAAATTCCAACGGTCGATCCGAACCATTCAATGTGATATTCATGTGAATATGTAATTGCAAACTAAATTTTATATTTTTTTCGAATTTTTTTACTATTTTTTTAGATAGGTAGAATTTTCAGTGTTTTATACAAATTCTGGACCATCAAAATTCTACCTATCTAAAAAAATAGTAAAAAAATTCGAAAAAAATATAAAATTTAGTTTACAAGTACATATTCATATGGATATCACATTGAACGGTTCGGATCGACCGTTAAAATTTTAAAAAGTACCATATTGAGCCGTAGTACACTAGCCATAGTACACTAGCCGAAGTACCATAGCCTCACTCATTTATAAATTACGAAAGGTTGATCTAAAATGACCAATTTGAAAAAAGGATATTTTTATTATTTTTAAACAAACAAAGAAGCATTGGTAAAGTTAGTTTAGGCCAACACATAAATTAAACTTTATTTTAGAGTCCGGCTAATATGATATCAATGTCATATCAGTCTAAATGACACCAACTTCAAAACTTATCGAATATGTTTTAAACAACGAATCCAAACCGTTCAAAATCAATCAGTGTTGTAAAAAAGTTCGTTTAGACCAATTAATCGGTCAGTTAGTCGTTGCGGTTATCAAACAGTCATAGATTTTTCTGATTAATCGGCCGATTATTTTCAATTATTCCCAATTAATTGTTTGTCGGTACCCTGTCTGTCCGACGACCGTATACCGTTATTTACAACACTGATTTCAATAGTTTTCGAACAAATTTGTAGTCAAGATGGGATTCAACTTCCGGAAAAATCCGAAGAATTAAAATTTTAATTTCTAAAAAAGATCCTCAACTATGCAGCTAAAGTCATCTGTACATTAATTTGGGAAATGTCATCTTTATTCTTTTTAATTTGATTACATTGCACTGTACTCTTCTGTGCATGAAGAATAAAAGTAGGTTGGTATCAATTTTTGAAGCATGTTTATAACCTTTTACACATCATGAAAGCATAACGTGCATTCTGGTCGTAGAGATATCAAAACATGAATCATGAAAGAATTGATGGCCTCATCCAGGCTGTCCTGTATTCATGCCTACTTTTAGGATTAAACCTCCAAATCAGATTGTGATTTACATGCACTAGGCTCCTCAAATTATAGATCTCACATGTCAACTTCACTGAAATATGAATATCATTATGGATATCATTTTCTTTTCATGAATGAATGATTGTTATCATGTTAGCTCTCTTTTTTTTTTTTTTGAAAGATATGCAGAAAGCCCTTCCATTATAGAACAGAACAAAACAATACAAAGTTCAGAAGTAAAAAACAAGGACAACAAAATTTTTAACTACCCATATAAAACCCAAAGCCTTCAAAGGTTTCAGCAGCAGATCCGACTTCCTTAATCAGGTACTGAACTTCGAGATTGACCCATCAAGAAGCAGTACCAAGATTTCAGTCATATTTATTTCATCATCGACCGTTGACAAACTCAAGTACATCCAAACCTAAAACCTAAATAAAAGGCATCTATTATAGGCAGAAAAACCCAAATCATGTTAGCTCTCTCCTCCATATGCCGTTACAATCAAATTAACAAGTAAAGATTTTAGCAGAGCAGTTATAGCTTTATGCAACGTACTAACCACATGCAAGACTTTTTATTCTATAATCTGTGCTCCGCATGAAGTGAAAACTACTCTGTTAATATCCTTACCCAAATTAATCATCCTATGCAATTTACCTTTTTCATGAGTATTAGAAAATGTAACGGAGGCGTTTAAATATGAGTGGTTTCTCATTTGATCCTTGCAAATAGCATTTGAACATTCCATATATTGACAGTTATATGTGAATTGAGCTTGTAAATGAAATAATTTCTAAATGCAGAACATATATTCAGATGGAAAAATTAATGTTCTTGCTGAGCAAAAAGCTTTTGCTTCAAACGACCAGCAATTGTTACAAAGAGAGAAATGCTTCTAGCTAGAACTAACCACTGATCATCCAATTTTAATTTAGCCAACATTTCTGGACTGATACCAAATTTTCTTTTCCTTTTTTTTCTTTTAATTAACACACATCTTTGATCAATTCCTTCTTCCCTAACAAGCTACAAAAGTTTAATTGGAGACCCGCGAGAAAATATATTTTGCCCGGGAGCCAGAACAGCCGTCAGATCATACCGGGCCTTCCTCCTAACGAATCTCGACCATCCATCACCAAAGTGTTCAGCCCAATCGGTCTCTGATTCATAGTGTGGGAGGTAGAGTTTGAAGTCGTAACCATTTGACCGACAACAGTCGATGATCTGGCGGTTCTGAGCAAGAACCTCCTCAATTCGGGGGCCATCAGGGTATGGCCGGGGAAACCTTAGCAAAGCCACCAGATAAAATATCTCACTCTCCGGCAATGCCACCGACATCCGGCAGTCCCACCTGGATTCCAAATAAACATATGATTAATACAAAAGGCGGGTCAAAATTGCCACAGAAGATCTATACTTTGTGAAAATTAAAACGCTTTAACTGCTCTTCAGTTTCCTTTCCTTCTTTCGAGAACGACGAGAAGAATCAATGAGTCTCTGTACAATTTATTCGGATTTAATGCTCATGTTAACACGAGATCTTTAAGTTTTGGGGGACAAACTGGGGGATGGAAGTGGGCCCACGAGCAAGAAACTGTCGCCTAAATGCAAAACAGCCATTAATTATATCCCAACAATATACCATGCATCGCATTCCTTTGTTTAATTTTATATATATATATATAGAGACACACACACTTCTTAACGACCCCTGCTAAAGTACCCAAAAATTGTTATCTATTGCTTAAACAACATAAATTAAAAATATAAGAGAAGATAATATATACTCACTTGTTTCGGACCATCGGATAGACGAGCATTGGGCCACCGATACCGTCCTTGAGAATGTTTTTGAACACGCGACGATCAAAGTCGACAATATCAGACGATGCAATGAACAAGTTGAGCCAAGGATGCGGTGTTGCCCAACTTCCGCTTGCACGCGCCTCTTTTTCAACATGCTTGACACGTGACAAAAACTCTACATAACTCACATCAATTGTAAACTCGAGTCCTCGGATGTATTTTAATGGCCGCAACATCTCGTGCACTTTCTATAAATTAGAAAGAAAAAAATTTCATGAATATGCATGTACTCTTTGCAAGATTATAATTTGATATATATAGAATTATTAATAAGATGGCTTTATAGTGAACTAGACCTCTAGAAGAGCAAATCAATTGAAATTTATTGTAAAGAGTTAATAAATTTGAGATAAATTTGGAGGCAAAATATGAAAAAAGAAGGAACGAATAGGGAACTTGGTGGTGGTTGCACATGGGGACAAGTTTGGGGATTCCTCACGGGCATGTACAAGGGGCATTTACGTCACGCCATGGATTCTTTTGGACGCATGTCGGTCGCAAGTGTCTACGACTGGCTCCCAGGGTCAGTACAAATCCATCAGCCATAATTTATGGGAAGAAATAAAACCATTTCCGGAAATACCCTTGCCAATCAGTGCTCATGGCAAGACATTTCGAATATATATCATAAGGTTTGAGTTGTAATTTTAAAAAAATATTCTGGATGTATAAAAATAAAGATGACGTCAGCATATCCCAGGAAGATACACGACAATGCAGACGTCCGAACTATGCACACGACCGGTCTACTAGTTACTTCCTCTCCAGTTGGGTCAAACTGGATAATTCTTGAACCCATTGATTTTCTAATATTTCATTTGTTTCATTTGTTTTATAAAATATCCCACTTTCATATTGGTGGGATTATTATATAACTTAAGAATTTTAATCGGTGTACACTATCAATGATTAGTGGAAAGGAGCATCATGAGGGAAAAACTAGCATGTCCTCATTTCCTGAAAAAAGGAGTGGAACAAACAGCAACTTACCAAAAGAAACTACTAGAATGACGAAAATACCCATAAGAGTTTCACCCCCCCAATAATTCTTACCTCATCCACTTTGTCGCTCCGCGGATTGTCGAAATGAACCGCCACCTCGAGGCAGTACAAGACCGGACCGGATCCGACCGATACTTTCCCCGAGTCGAAGCTCGGACCGGAAGGGAATTCTACCGATGGCCATCCGTTGACTGGGTCGGAGCTGTTAACGAACGCAAATCCTTCCACGTAATCAAATGCATCCGACCCGGTTCGGTTCACGAGCCGCTCCGCATCGGCCGAGTATTCTTCGAATTTGTCGTACGCCACTCTTATCCACCTTACCTGTATAGATAATTTTTCTCTCTGTAATATTCTATCTATGCGCAATAAAATATAAAGAATCTGATCATAGTTAATTTTGTTTTCTTCAAATATAGCAATTGTAAACTCAATCGATTACTTCTTGACTACACATACCGAATCCAAATCATATTTATCCCAATAAAATAATAAATCCCTGATCAAATAATTCAGGAAATAACAAAAAAAAAAACTATGTTCTTAAAGCTTAAATTTTGGTCTTACCATGCTCGGTGCGGGTTGGAGACGAAGATGTGCCCGTGTTATAACCCCGAATTGCCCGAACCCCCCGAGCACCGCGTAAAACAGCTCTGACAAGTCCACGGGAGAACACACATGGCACTCGCCATCTCCCGTCACAACCTCCATTTGCACCACATTGGCCACCTGTGGGCCATGCCTGAAAGCCTGCCCGCTGACCCCACCGTTCGATAGTGTACCACCGACTGTCAGCCCCAAGTAATCGGTCCATGATACAGGGGCCATGTTATGATTTTTTACACACCACTCCAACACCTCTTCCCATAGTGCCCCTCCTGACACGTCAGCGCAGTACTGCCCGTCGGGCAAGGTCACCAGTTCCATCTTTTGGTCTAAGGAACGCATGTTAAGAACAAGTCCGCCGTCTGATAACGATTGCCCGGAAATCGAGTGCCCGTTGCCACGTGCCGCGACAGTGAGATGATGCGTGCCCGTGGCGAGACGGATGGTCGATGCCACATCAGCGGCGGTTTTTGGATGGATAACTGCAGCTGGTACAGCATGGAAGGTGCCACCGAAATCAGATGACGCGGTGGCGATCCATGGATCAGCTTCGGTCCCGTTACAGGTACCGGTACCAGTAGTAGAGTCTCCAGCAACCGACGGAGGGTTGGGAGTTTGGTTTTGTTGGGGGTCAAGGTAGGCTATCATTGGTTGGCGATGGCGATGATTTGTGTGTGAGACTGTTTGTGGGTGCGTGTACGGGAATGGTGTGGATGTGTTGTGTGCTTTTGAAAAAGAAGTGGGGTTTGGTGTTGGTGTTGTGAAATGAGATGAGATAACGCTCTTTCGTGTCGATTTGAATCGCTGGTGGGGGGTGTGGGGCTCCCATTTATTTACTCCCCCACTGCGTCACATTTTCGTTTTTTATGTTTTGCTAGAGAGGGCTGCTAAGTAGCACCGAGAGAATTCAACTATTGTGATGCATGTATCGTTCTTTCGTTCATGTGGTTTATAAATTTTACGTGATACTTAGGGCATCTCCAACGCCTGCATGCATTATTCACATTACTTACTGCTTATACAAATATACAATAGACAATAATCAGCTGCATGCATGCATGCATGTTGAAAATCGTATTTAAAATAATTCCTTTGCTCTGACTCAGGTCTTTGTACAAATTCAAACCTTTTTTTTATAGTTTAATTAACAAAATATATTGTGACTACTACAAACGTAAAAATATTTATCGAACAAAACTTGATTATCATGAAAATAGTGCCGTTGTCAATTTTCTTTTCATAATTTCTTATTTCATAATAGATTTAGTTTATCCGTTCAAGTACTTAATTCTTTTTATAGTAGAACATAGGGGTGTTCATTGGGTTCGGTTTAGTCGGTTTTGAACCGAACCGAATTAGTTTGGACCAAACGGTTCAGTTTGTTCGGTTTAATGGTTCGGTTCGGTTCGGTTTGAAATTTTTTAAAACCGAAATAACCGAACCGATCGAACTTTTATATATTATGAATTTGGTCCAGACCGTTTCGGTTTATTTCTTAATACTCCGGTTTATTTCTTAATATAATTCGGTTTATTATAAATCAATTGTTTTAAATAAAAAAATTAATATATTTTGGTTTGAACCGAACAAACCGAAATAAAACTTCGTTTCGGTTCGGTTCGGTTGCAATACTAAATCGGTTCGGTTCGATTCTATTTTAGAAACCGAATTATTACTTTGGTTTGCTTAGACCGAACCGAACCGATGAACACCCCTACTAGAACATATATCTAGTAATGCTCTATTTCATTATTGTTAATTTTGTAGCATCAAATGTTTTCTATCGTTAGTTATAGACTTTGTTTCTAAAACACAGTCTACGTAAATAATAATATAAATTATTTCAACTTCCAATAAACTCACAAAGCATGTTAAATACGAATTCACATCAACTAAGGTAACATGATATTTATGTATAGATCAGGACCGTTCGCACGATAATTAAAGAGACCCCTGTGCATTCCACCTCTGACTGAATCGGTCTGAATTCCGATCAAACGGTTCGGATCTAAACACAAATATTCTATTAACTCGGAGGATATGGACTCATTAAATACAGCCACCTACAAGATACGGATTTCTTGGCACAAAGATATGATTTATTAGTAACAGATTATAAAATTAACAGCCTACTTATGTTGACACTTGTACGTCCCATATTGACTACATGATTTTGAAGTTGATTCGTAATTATCTAATATATTTAAGATAGAGATCATGGACTACATGCCATGCCAAATCGACAAGTGAGATATGAAAAGGATAATAATTAAATGACTGTATAAAATGAATTTATAGGTAAAGTTGAATGGAGTATATTTTAAAATTTTGACTTTATTATTTGAATGTTTGAAGAAAATCCTTCATTCCAGGCAAAATATTTGTGTGTAAACACCTGAACTCATTTTAAAAATGATTATAGAATACGAACATATCATCTAAAATAATTGGGCTATTCAGTAATCACATATTCAAACAATTAATCTGAACCGTTTAATATAATCTCTATATAAAAATGTACTTGTCAATCAAATTTTATATATTTTAGAATATATATAGTATCTTCTAGATAGGTAGAAAATCACTTGATCTAAAAATTCTAGATTATTTAAAAATAGTGATTTTTTACGCATCTAAAGAAATAGTAAAAAAAAAACTAAAATTTGCAAATTTAGTCTGCAAGTACATTCTCGTATGGTGATCACGTTGAGCGATTTAGATCAACTATTTGGACTTTGAAAACGAAAATATTGATCCGTGGTACGGACCAATATGTATCATGCATAGTACCATAGCCTCACTAAAAGATGACTCTTTTCAATGTTATTTTATTATATTTTGTTTTTGTTTTTGTCAAACACATTTAACACTCTCGAATTTATCTTTAAAAAATAATAATTTAGATCCATTTAGGTATTTTTTTTTTTGCTTCACTGTCAGTGCATTAAATTATTTGTAATCAATACAAAATCTCCAACTTCAATAAAAGGCGGCAGTTTTTATTAGGCCTAACATTGTATTTCTAGGATCCCTAGCCTCTCTTCTTTCTTGCTAGCATTGTATCACTCTTTCTAACAGTATTTCACTATATCTTTTTCAATAATTATTCTGTAAGTATTATTTTTTGTATATTCTCAAATAAATTCGAAATGAATATTATTAAAGTAAATTAATTTTTTTTTGTCAGAACCTTGTAGTCAGTAGATGTATTTTAGACTTTTAGTGGAGTCCATATCCCTCAGGTACCTGAAGGAATATGTCTGCTGAGTTGAAATTAATTCAGTGCTTACTTAGAGCATCTACATCTCTGGTATATGAGAGTTTTTAATTCAGTTTTAGGGATGTGGAAGAGTTTCTTATTTAGAAACTATACAGGAAATTAAGTTTCTTATTAAGAAAATATTTATAAACTTTACACTGGCTAAATGATTGGCTCAAATTATTTCTCCTTTTTATTTATTGTTGATGCGGCTTAATAGAAACTCTAAAATTAATTTTAGAGATGTGAGAGTTCAAAACTTTAGAGACTTTAATTTCTACAAAAGTGGTTAACAATTATTTATAAACTTATTTGAGTTGTTGGGATGTAGATGCTCTTATAATTAAGATGGGTCCGTTTTGAAATTCGTATCAAATTGAAACAGACGGCTCAGATCTCATTCTCAGCGGTCAGGTATTGCACTGCATCTGAAGTAATTTTAGTGGCTCAGATCTCATTCTAATGCTGACGATAGTTTGAAAAAGAAAACAAATATTATCTTCATATAACAAGTTGAAATTTTGTTTCAATTTGAATCATTAATTTAATTTCCACAGTCTTTTCTGAACAAGTACACCCGAGAATTTTTTATATAGTACATGTAAATTTTAAATTAAATTTGTAGGAAAATATTAACAAAAATTGGGATTTAGAAACATAGAAATTTAATAAGAATATTATTTCCATATAACAAGTTATAATTTTTAAATTTTGATTGTTTTAGAAAGATTTATTTTTGTACAAACCATGAGTACTGGGTTAACCTATTTCATGAAACGTGTTTCAAATAAATTTTTAATTTAATTTCAAAAAAATTTTAATAAAAAGGACTTTCAAATTTTTATCTGATAAATGTGAATATGAAAATTAAGTTTCTGGAAAATAATATCAATTGGAATTAGTGATTTAATTCAATTTGAACAATAAAACGAACCATTAAAATAATATATTAAAATAATATTTAGAGATGATGTTAGCTCCAACCATATTCAAATTCTAACATTGGTGAACATTTCATTTCCTTCGTTTTTGCCAAAAAATAATGTTGAACCGGAATTTCAGATTCCGGTCTTTCTAAATTCCAAAATTTATTTAGCATTTTCTTAAGGCATTAATTTGAAATTTCATATTCATTAAATAAAAAAAATGGTTTTAATGACAAATCACTATTATTGATATGATAGCATATGAAAACCTCAGAAAAATGAAAAAGAAAATTTCAATATGTCTTATCAAGTAAGCAGGCAAAGATATGACATTAATAAAAATAGAGTAGAGCTAAGGTGCTCTTAAGCTCACCAAGCTTTCCGTGAGCTTAACTCAAAAACCTATCAATCCGACTTCAAACGACATTTCCAAACCATTAGATGTTCAATCTATATTAAAATGTGCTTGGAGACCAAATTTTACATTTTTTGGAATTTTTTTACTATTTATTAAGCCGGTTTGAAAACCGCTGTTTTCTAATGGTGCAGATTTTTAATAGTAACAGCGGTTTTCAAACCGGCTTAATAAATAGTAAAAAAATTCCAAAAAATGTAAAATTTGGTCTCCAAGCACATTTTAATATAGATTGAACATCTAACGGTTTGAAAATATCATTTGAAGTCGGATTGATAGGTTTTTGAGTTATGCTCACGGAAAGCTTAGTGAGCTTGAGAGCACCTTAGCTCTACTCATAAAAATAATCTAGTTATAGATTTTGCGGTCTTTTTCTAGCAACTCCCAACTGTTTTTTTTTATGTTTATGAGTAGTCTGCCGTGCACCGGGTCTATGTCTTTAGTTATTATTGACATTGGAAGAGTTGATACAGTAGACAGGCGGCTTGTCTGCCACTCTGTTTAGAAAAGGCAAAGTATTAAGAAATGGTAAATTTGGATTGCCATGGCTCATTTAAGAAGATCCCGGATTTTCTATAGCTTCTTCCCATGCGAATTCTTGTTTGCTTCAAGTTTGAAATGAACTGGATTTTTATAATCAAGTCAGATTTTTACTTGTTATGATCAAAATTAGAGGAACGGTCACGACACGTTAGTCACTTTATAACTACACATGTCGTATTCAAATGTAACTGGTCACGTGTTGTTATAATCAAATCAGATTTTTACTTGCTATGATAAAAAAAGAGAAAAGGTTTTTGTACCCCATCTTTTGTACCCGGTTTATACCCAAATATTACGGATAAGATTTCAACTGTTTTGACTGTCCGACTCCAACTTAAATACGGAGGAAAAAGTGAGAAGCGACAGTCCGACTCTAACCTTTTGTACCCGGTTTTCCTCCTTCCCCTCGTCTTCTCCGACCCCATCTCCACCTCTACCTCCCACTCTTTCTCCGACGGTAGCGGCGGCAGCGGCAGCGGCAGCGACGGCCGCGACGGCAGCGGCAGGGACGGCCGCGACGGCAGCAACGGCGGCGACGACGGCAGCGGCAGCGGCAGCAATGGCAGGGACGGTAGGGACTAGGAGGAGGGAGCCGATCGCCGCTGCCAGTGGCCACAACCATCGCCGCATGCTCTGAACTCCGATCAGCCTACCATGATTGCTTCAATCGGTATTCTTTTATTTTCAATCGCCACAATTGAAAAACCTAATTTACCCAATCGGTGAATGGCACAAAGAAGACTACTGCTCAATGGAACAACTACCGATCTTGCCTCCAGGTAAAATTCTAAAATCTATTGCGCCTATCTTTTCATCTTATAAAGAATCAAATGGTGGATCAACTCACCGACGATCAGATCGCCGAGTTCAAGGAATCCTTCGATCAGCTTATTTGACATGGACGAAGATGGTTAGATCACGGCCTTTGTCCTTTATTTTAAGTTTTAGTTTCTGTGTTCCATTATGCATCATATTATGTGGTTGTTTTCTCAAATTAAGTTGATAGTGGAGTAATTTATACCTAGATCCAGTGAATATTATGCAAAAGGAGCTTTGAGGACATATTTTAAAATTAAATAAAAAAGAACTAAAATAACTAAGTTTAGATCGAGGACGAGAAGATCCCGCCAGAAAATGACGACTCTGACGAGGATGACGTTGTCATCTCTAAATTCAGTGAGTTATTTACTGATTTTAATTTATAGGATTCATGCAATAGGTTTACAGGTTGTAGTTATTAGTTTACAGGATTAGGACTTATTCTGCCAATGATTTACAGGATTATGTGTTGAAATGCACTAAATTATTACATAATATAGTTAACAGTTTTGTAGGATATATGAGGTATGTTGCATGATTCATACCTTAGTTTTACAAGATGTATGAGTTATTTTACAGGATTAGGACTTTGAGTGTGTTCTTTAAAAATTATCTATACAACCTTTAACAGTAGGATGTATAAGTTATTTTACAGAATTTATGTCTTAGTTTTATAAGATGTATGAGTTATTTTACAGGATTGGAACTTTGAGTGTGTTCTTTAAAAATTATCTATGCAACTTTTAACAATATGATGTACAAGTTATTTTACAGGATTCATGCCTTAGTTTTATAAGATGTATGAGTTATTTTACAGGATTAGAACTTTGAGTGTGTTCTTTAAAAATTATATATGCAACATTTAACAGTAGGATGTATGAGGTATGTTACAGGATTCATGGCTTAGTTTTACAAGATGTATGAGTTATTTTACAGGATTAGGACTTTGAGTGTGGTTTTTAAAAATTATCTATGCAACTTTTAACAGTAGGATGTATGAGTTATTTTACAGGATTCATGCCTTAGTTTTATAAGATGTATGAGTTATTTTACAAGATTAGGACTTTGAGTGTGTTCTTTAAAAATTATTTATGCAACCTTTAACAGTATGATGTATGAGTTATTTTACAGGATTCATGTCTTAGTTTTATAAGATGTATGAGTTATTTTACAGGATTAGGACTTTGAGTGTGTTCTTTAAAAATTATATATGCAACATTTAACAGTAGGATGTATGAGGTATGTTACAGGATTCTTGGCTTTGTTTTACAAGATGTATGAGTTATTTTACAAGATGAAATTTACACAGGTAATTTTATGATGTATATATTTTACTTTCAAATACCCGTAGGCTTCCATTACACAAACAGTAACATTACATGTTTTCTGATACTACATATTGTATAAAGAGGGTAGTGTATACCCCTGATAACTGATCTTGTCAGTTTTGACTAATTGTGCTAAACCCTATCATTTTCCTCTGTACTGATGTGCATAATTCTGAATCCCTTACAATTCTGTTTTTTTTTGTAGGACGACATTTCTAAAGAACATGTCGTTCTAGCAATGAAGCTTCTCACGCATCTAAATAATTCTCATCAGCGGTGTATGAAGTAACAGTCCTAAAGTGTTTTATTGCAATGATTGAACAGCTTTTTGTTTGTGATTGTTTTATATTGATGTTAGATATAGTTAATACTTTTTGTGAATAGTTAATGGTACAGTTTGTTTGTGGTACAGTTGATACTTTGGTTGTGGTTGTTTTATATTGTTGTGGTACAGTTTATGTTGTGGTGAAATGGTACAGTATATGAACTTTTTGTGACTGGTGACATTTTATAGTTTGTATATGATGTTTTTATATTTTTCTGTGTCAATTTTACAGTATTGAATTCTTGTAGTTAACATCTGTTAGATTTATAGTTTGCATCTGCTAATTTTACAGTATTGAAATCTTATTTTACATGATATATGTCCATGTATAAATATTAATAATTGAAGAAAAAATGATGAATTTAAAAAAAAAAAAAAAATTTAATTTCGAAAAAAAAAAATTAAATTTTGATGAAAAAGTTAATTTTGCATAATTTTAAGTGTAATTTGTAATTAACTATAAGTTTTAGAAGTGGTGTGTTTTTCAAATATTCTAGAAGCTTAAAGTACAGCCGTACATTTTTTTTAAAGTAGTTTGTGTTAAATCTTCTAGAAGCTGGAAGTACAACCGAAAATACAGTTGGTTTACTAGTTGCTAACAGTTTTTAACTAACTTGGGACCACCTGAGTTGTTAGAATTTTGAACCAGATATTATGCATGATTTGTTGTGAACTTACAGTATTGATTATATAATTTTACAGTATTCGCGCAAGTCAAATGACAGTTTTTTTGGGTAAAAACTGGGTACAACTCCTTGGGTACAATTAGTCGGGTCCATAAAAAAAAAGAGGAACGGTCACGACACGTTAGTTACTTTGTGACTACACATGTCGTGTTCAAATGTAACTGGTCACTTTTAACTAATTTTTTTTGTTAATTTAAATGATACGTGCAAAGGGTATATGTAAAAAGCTTTATCCTCAAATACACTTTCGGTTTAGATCGCAAGTATACAATCCTACCGTGTAGTATATTATCGGGTATCGAACCACAAGGAGTAAGATAAATACTTAATTTTCTACTTTAGATAATAAATTTCAGAAAAGAAAGAAAGTAAAGTGCAATAAAGTAAATGGGGGGTTTTTACTAAAAATCCTAAGGTTGGGTTCAATACCCGAAGGAAGGAGTTTTTAAACAATTAAAAGTAAGTAAAAGAGAGAAAAGTCGGTTTGTTTTCAAGGTTAAGAGAATCTAGGAGTCTTTGGTCTACAATCCCTTGTTAACTCTATTCATTCGGTATTTGCTTAAATTCATGTATGATTTGATGAGGTTTCTAACCTAATATGTCATTAAGGGTCACTTTCGTGAATTAATAACGTGTCTAAGTAATTCGGACTTCACTTTTTAGGTTCTTCACCCTAGCTACCTAGACTATAAGCTCTTGTTAGTCTCTCCTCTCCTCAAATATTGGTACTTCTCAATTAAGTTCATGATACCAATATCCGACTCGATTTGAGATGTCCTAATTAGGGTTTGACTTCTCGTTTAGGTCCTTCACCAAATCCCTAACCCTAATTTCTGTAGTTCCGGCTTAGATTAAATTGGTTAGAATCTTAATCTAAAACCTAAGATATTTGCATTCATAATTTGGTACTATCCTATTGATCCTAGTCAATTTTGGTTCTTTTGAAACCAAAACGAGATGCTACAATTCAAGTACTAATTATGTATTTAACACAAATTATTAAAATCACAGAAATTAACAATCAAATCCGATAAAACAATCATAATAAAAGCAAATAATCGAATAAAATAGAATTAAACAAGTTCATGCATTGACCTAAACCCCTAGAGAGAGAACTACTCCCTCTTGGAGGGAAACATTGCAAAGTTTGGCAAAGAATAAAAGGAAATGAAATAAAGAATAATTACACCCTTTGAATCTAGAACCTCAATCTTGCCGAATCTTGCTAAAGAAACCCTTCTTCTCCTTGCTTGAAAGCTTTGCCTCCTTCAGAAAATATGGCTGAGTTGTGTGTGTAGAGAGAGATTGGTAGTGGATAGTGGATTGGTTGGATTATGGATGGATGGATAGTTTGGTGGATGATTTGGAAGGGAAAGTTCTAGCCCTTTTATAGCAAGAGATCATGTCCAATTTAGAGGCTAGAATGTGGAGTTAGTGGGTGCCCTTTTTAGAGGAGAAGTACTTGTTAATTCTGGAGCAAATGGACATGGGGAGTCATTAGATACTTGCTCCACAAGTTTTCCCACGTCCCCACTTTCCATATTTCACTCCTGGGTCGTTTTTAGAAGCGCCGGAAATAGAAAACTCGATTTTTAGGCTGAATGCGACCTTAGTGCGTCCACACGGAATTCTACATTCCGAATTTGGATATTGTTCTTTCATGAAAGTTGTAGATATTGTTGTCCTGATTCCGTCAAACTTTGATTCACCCAAATCGGAGTTCGTATGACCAAGTTATGGCCAAAATACGAACTGTGTGTCGGAAGCTGAAATTTCAATGCGTTTTGAGTGCGGCCAGAGTGCATCCGCACTGGTTCTCACTGCGTCCGCACTAGGCTCGGACTTTTTCTGTGCGATCAGAGCGCGTCCGCATCGATATCCGTGCGTCCGCACGGATTTTGATGAAAACCTCATTATACCTTTTTCAAATTGGCGCGTGTTCAGAAATCCTTCTAAGTACTCAGTGCGGCCGTATCGATATCCGTGCGTCCGCACTGGGCATTTTTCTTCGTTTTTCTTCATTTTTCTTCATTTTCTGCAAATTAAAGCCGAGCAAACGCAGTAACTTGATTCTAGGTGTAATTAATTCATTTTATATTCAAAATACAAGATATTTGGAGTTATTTTATGATAGAAACTAGATCAAATGTGTATATAATTTATGCTTATCAAAATCCCCCAAGCTTGAACCTTGCTTGTCCTCAAGCAATATCTAAACTTGGACTACAATTCGATCTCAAATTTAACCCCTATACCAAGTATATTATTCTTCAAAACTTTGAAAAATTTGTATGATCTTGCTAAAATTAAAAATCTCAATGTAAATTTCTACAAATTTAAAGTTCAACCCTTGGTTAATCATACTTCACCCCACAATTCGATTACTCTAACTTTCGTTTCCTTAAAGGTTTAGAATTTGCAAACTTTATTCATCCAAATTTATTAAAAGATATGCAATTTTATTTGTGAAGAAGAAATCCCCCAAACTTGGTATATTGCAAAATTCACATTTTTGTTGTTCTTTTTCTTTTGAACTTGATTTTTCTATTTTTCTTTTCTTTCATGGCACTATTTTCCCAATCCTCATTTAAGCACCGGTTAGTTACAAGTAGTTAACTGTACCCAACCGTTCTAATTCAAGGGTGCTTTGCATGCTCATAGTCTAACCCTTCCACCAACACGAATGTTAATTTTATCGGGAGACTAGTGGAGCAGGAGTGCCAATGACTCATAACCATAAGTACGTCATGTCGCCGTATCATAGGTAAGAGGAGTCAAAAATTTCAATTTTTAAAATATTTTGAACAATTTTTGCAAAAATACACACATCGAGGGTATTAATTTACATCACATCTAAATGGCTTCCTTAATAAATTTAAATTCATAATGTTTCAAATTCGTAATCCTTTATTTCCACAAAGTTTTTTGCCAAATTATGTGATTATTTCAAACTATTCCAAGGGTATTTCTAAAAACTTGTTAAAATTCGCATTAAAATTTCTAATTTTTGCCAATCACTCAAATTTTATCAAAACTTTTATTTTTTGCCAACTTTTAACACAAAAATTAAACGTAATTTTATACTTTATGCATTTTGTAGACAATTAAGTCCAATTATGCAAGACTCTATTTTTCATAACCTAGGTAAACATCTTGACAAGTTTGCAATTTCAATCAATTAAGTTCAAAATTACTAACCCTATTCATGGTCAAGTAAAAATCCTGGTTATAAATCCTAAAATGCAAAAAAATTTAAAAATTTAATCTAAATGCAAGATACAATTTCTTCTCATCCCCCAAGCTTAAATCAAGCATTGTCCCCAATGCTTTAAAATAAACTAAAGTAAATAAGAGGAAATATGAAAGCTTAACTTGTGTGAAGAACCTTGTGTGAAGAACCGTCGTAGAGGCGGAGAGACGGCGGTTCGAGTAGCAGGAAAGAACGAGAAGGACTTGGGTTGCCTCCCAAGAAGCGCTCAATTTTACGTCGTGAGCTCGACATGATTCGTGCTCACTATGTTAGAAGGAGGGGATTCCTCCGCAACTTGCTTCTTTTGGTTTGTCTTTCTCTTTAAATTTCTTCTTGCTCCTATTCTTGAGTTTTTCCATCAACTTCATGGATTTGTTTTTCATGAACCAAGTTTGTTTCATCTTGTCGACATCTCGTGGTTTGTCAGTTTCAGATGTTGCCACTGACTTCTCTTGTATCGATTTTATATTCACCTGTGAAACTTCTATCATGCAAACTGAATTTTTGTTAGGAGGTTTTAATGGTTTATGAAATTGAAATTTTTCTTTCTTCTTCCCAACGGAGAAAGAAAGTTCCCCTTCTTTGACTTTGATGCTGGCACCTGCTGTTGCCAATAGAGCTCGACCTAAGAGAACTGTTAATTGAGTATCCGTTTCAATGACAACAAAATCGGCAGGAATCTTAATCTTACCAATTTTCACAACCACATTTTTCAAGATACCAAGTGGAGATCGTTCAGTTCCATCGGCAAGAGTTAATGTCATATTGGTTGGCACCAAATTACCCGACTCAAGTTTGTCATAAACCGATTTAGGCATGATACTTACACTTGCCCCTAAATCACACATTGCATTTTCAACATATATGGTGTCTATAGAGCAAGGTATCGAGAAACTACCAGGATCTTTCAGTTTTGGAGGTAAACTAGACGGAAAGATTGTGCTACATTTTTCATTTAATACCGCAGATTCACTATCCTCAATTGTCCGCTTTTTTATTAATACATCTTTAAAAATTTTGGACAAATTTGGCATTTGAGAGATTGTCTCGGTAATTGGTTGGTCTAGTTTATTCTTCACTAACCTTTGAGGAAAGGGTACAAACCTGAGTGGTGGAATATATTTAGTGGTTTCAGCTTGTTTTACCTTTTCCAATGCTGGTGCGTCGGCACTCGTGGGGCTTGCGGCTGAACTCAAAGAAGCTGAAGCGTTTTGTGTCTCCTTTTGAGGCTGCTGCTCTTCTTTGTCGGGCATCATAGGGCCTTCATATTCCTTCTCATTCCTCAACGTCACGGCATTCGCATACTCTCTTGGATTGATGTCGGGCTTGCCCGGAAGTGTACCTTGTTGACGAGAGGACAATGATGCTTGTTGTGCTATTTGAGTCTCAAGCAACTTTGTCTTAGTCTCTAAGAACTCAAACCTTTTGTTGAAATCGTTGTTGGTGTTCCTTTGGTATTCGATGTACTCCTCCATCATCTTTTCCAACTTGGAGAGTTGGGAGGGACCTTGGTAAGAGTTTTGGTTTGACCAATTTTGATATTGGTTGGAATTATCTTGGTATTGGTTGGAGTTGTTATTCTCGGTCTCCCATTTGAAATTCGAATGGTTCCACCTTGAGTTAGGGTTGTATGCATTTGAATTGAAATTATAATTGTGCCTAACCTTATTGTAGATCGGGTCATTCCTCTTATCACCTTGATTATAGAACATGGAGTTCACTTGCTCGACTTCCTCTCTTTCCATAAGGACTTGGCAATCGGCGGTGATGTGAGTCGCCTCTCCACATATGCCGCATGGAGCCTTCTTTGACACGGATTTGACATTTTGCATTTTTGCCATTTGGTGTTGCAAGGCCTCCATTTGTGCTCTCAAGGCGGTAACTTCATCGACTTTCATGATCCCCGGTGTGTTGGAGACTCGTCCACCTCGCTCGGCTGTCCACTCCCTTTGGTTGATCGCCATATCCTCAATCATTAGCATGGCTTGCTCGGGATCCATCTTTGACATGTTTCCACCTGCAGCAGAATTTAAGTGAGTTTTAGTAGCTATTGTACAACCTCCATAGAAGAATTGAAAGAGCAACCACATGTCAAGGCCATGGTTAGGGCACAAGCGTTGGAGCTCAGCCCATCGGTCCCATGCCTCGGTTAGAGACTCCCCCTCGGCTTGCTTGAACGTTGTGATCTTCGACCGGAAGTGTTGGGTCTTGGATGGAGGGAAGTATTTTCCTAAAAACAATTTCTCCATGTCGTCCCATGTGTCGATGTTGTCCCGGTTGACGGTCCTTAGCCACGTCCTTGCATTGTCTCGGAGGGACAAGTGGAAGCATTTGAGTTTGAGGTTGTCTAGCTCGTCTCCTTCTCGGGCGAAAGTGCCGCAGTGTTCTTCGAAAACCGCCAAATGGGCGTGTGGATCTTCGTTGAGGGCTCCCCCGAACTGATTTTGGCCAAGTAGATGGATGAGAGAGGGCTTAATGTCTCGCGGCTCTTGGCCATGAGGAATGAAGCCGAAGCGGTGGCTGTGTTGATGGTTTCGGCCATTGTTGTTGTGGTTCCCGTTACGAGGTGGAGTTCGTACGCGGCTTGTATTACTTCCATGGTTGGAGTGTTCGTCTTCGTTTTCCATGCTTTGGTGTTCTTCTTCTTCTTCTACAATTGTTGGAAAAGGAGTTCTTCCGGTGCTCATAAAATGTTGAAAAAGAACTTAGATTAGTTTTCAATCTAAAAAATAAAAGAAAATCTGAAATAAATCTCTAAAGTAAAAACTTAGTATTTAAACTATACTCCCCGGCAACGGCGCCAAAAACTTGATACGTGCAAAGGGTATATGTAAAAAGCTTTATCCTCAAATACACTTTCGGTTTAGATCGCAAGTATACAATCCTACCGTGTAGTATATTATCGGGTATCGAACCACAAGGAGTAAGATAAATACTTAATTTTCAACTTTAGATAATAAATTTCAGGAAAGAAATAAAGTAAAGTGCAATAAAGTAAATTTGGGGGGTTTTTACTAAAAATCCTAAGGTTGGGTTCAATACCCGAAGGAAGTTTTAAACAATTAAAAGTAAGTAAAAGAGAGAAAAGTCGGTTTGTTTTCAAGGTTAAGAGAATCTAGGAGTCTTTGGTCTACAATCCCTTGTTAACTCTATTCATTCGGTATTTGCTTAAATTCATGTATGATTTGATGAGGTTTCTAACCTAGTATGTCATTAAGGGTCACTTTCGTGAATTAATAACGTGTCTAAGTAATTCGGACTTCACTTTTTAGGTTCTTCACCCTAGCTACCTAGACTATAAGCTCTTGTTAGTCTCTCCTCTCCTCAAATATTGGTACTTCTCAATTAAGTTCATGATACCAATATCCGACTCGATTTGAGATGTCCTAATTAGGATTTGACTTCTCGTTTAGGTCCTTCACCAAATCCCTAACCCTAATTTCTGTAGTTCCGGCTTAGATTAAATTGGTTAGAATCTTAATCTAAAACCTAAGATATTTGCATTCATAATTTGGTACTATCCTATTGATCCTAGTCAATTTTGGTTCTTTTGAAACCAAAACGAGATGCTACAATTCAAGTACTAATTATGTATTTAACACAAATTATTAAAATCACAGAAATTAACAATCAAATCCGATAAAACAATCATAATAAAAGCAAATAATCGAATAAAATAGAATTAAACAAGTTCATGCATTGACCTAAACCCCTAGAGAGAGAACTACTCCCTCTTGGAGGGAAACATTGCAAAGTTTGGCAAAGAATAAAAGGAAATGAAATAAAGAATAATTACACCCTTTGAATTTAGAACCTCAATCTTGCCGAATCTTGCTAAAGAAACCCTTCTTCTCCTTGCTTGAAAGCTTTGCCTCCTTCAGAAAATATGGCTGAGTTGTGTGTGTAGAGAGAGATTGGTAGTGGATAGTGGATGGATGGATAGTTTGGTGGATGATTTGGAAGGGAAAGTTCTAGCCCTTTTATAGCAAGAGATCATGTCCAATTTAGAGGCTAGAATGTGGAGTTAGTGGGTGCCCTTTTTAGAGGAGAAGTACTTGTTAATTCTGGAGCAAATGGACATGGGGAGTCATTAGATACTTGCTCCACAAGTTTTCCCACGTCCCCACTTTCCATATTTCACTCCTGGGTCGTTTTTAGAAGCGCCGGAAATAGAAAACTCGATTTTTAGGCTGAATGCGACCTTAGTGCGTCCACACGGAATTCTACATTCCGAATTTGGATATTGTTCTTTCATGAAAGTTGTAGATATTGTTGTCCTGATTCCGTCAAACTTTGATTCACCCAAATCGGAGTTCGTATGACCAAGTTATGGCCAAAATACGAACTGTGTGTCGGAAGCTGAAATTTCAATGCGTTTTGAGTGCGGCCAGAGTGCATCCGCACTGGTTCTCACTGCGTCCGCACTAGGCTCGGACTTTTTCTGTGCGACCAGAGCGCGTCCGCATCGATATCCGTGCGTCCGCACGGATTTTGATGAAAACCTCATTATACCTTTTTCAAATTGGCGCGTGTTCAGAAATCCTTCTAAGTACTCAGTGCGGCCGTATCGATATCCGTGCGTCCGCACTGGGCATTTTTCTTCGTTTTTCTTCATTTTTCTTCATTTTCTGCAAATTAAAGCCGAGCAAACGCAGTAACTTGATTCTAGGTGTAATTAATTCATTTTATATTCAAAATACAAGATATTTGGAGTTATTTTATGATAGAAACTAGATCAAATGTGTATATAATTTATGCTTATCATTAAATTAATTTATTTAAAATTCACCATTTGATCATAATCTAACAGTCTTGATCACGCATGATCACATGATGTGTCATGTCCAACCAGTTTGCATGTTGTTCCATGTTAAAATTTTAAAAGATGATCATGTCACGAGACACACGAGTCATGACACACGTGCCACTCCGTACTAAATAGTGACATATCCGGTTACATATCTTCTAGCCCTAGGTATACCTAGCAACATTACAAAATCAAAATAATAAGAATGAAGATATTGACAACACTATTTTGACTTCATTACTATGCACAAATAATAAAATTAAAACCACGCTACACATAATTTATTAAATGTATAAATCAAAATTTAATATATTTATCCAGTAATAACCAAAATGTGTCTAGTAGCCAAAATAATCTGCACCGTTAAGTCTAAATAAAGTAGGTGGGTCCAAGTTCGCATAGGGCTGACATGTTTAAGACCGCGATTTTTATTAGAGGAGGGATCGGATTACACCGCTTTTTGGTGACATCAAATGACATCGTCTATTTTCAATATCCAAACCGTTCAATATGATGGATATATTAAAATGTGCTTGCAGATCAAATTTTACATTTTTTTGAATTTTTTTACTATTAAGATGGGTACAAAAATTCAATGGTCTAAAAACAACTGATTTTGTAAAGTACTTAATAAATAGTAAAAAAATTCAAAATAATGTAAAATTTGATCTGCAAGCACATTTCAATATATCCATCATATTGAACGGTTTGGATCGACTGTTTGGACTTTGAAAACTTTGAAAATGGACGATGTAATTCGATGTCACAAAAAACGGTGTAATCCGATCCCTCCTCTTTTTATTATTAACACAATATTATATAGAGGAGGGTTCAAATGCCTCCACCATGCCTCCATTTTTAAAAACTTTAATAACTCAAAATTTAAAAGTTAAAAGTCAAAATAAAAACCGTTGGATATAATCTACATCATTTTATCTATGCACGTGTAAGAAATTACGAGATTTCAATTTTGTTTTGGTTGTCATCAAAAGCTTGTAAAAAACTTACTAATGTAGATAATTTCTAGACGTTTATTTTTCAACTTATTGATTCACATAAAAACAAAATCAAACTGTGATAATTTTTTATAAGCACATAGATAAAATGATGTAGATCATATAAGCGGTTTTATTTTGACTTTTAAGTTTTAAATTTTGAATTATTAAAGTTTTTAAAAATAGAGACATAATGGAGGCACAAAAAATAGAGACATTTGAACCCTTCTCTATTATATAATTTTTCTAATCAAGATACTATTTTGTCCTTCTGTAAATACTTCCTTCAATCACCATCATAAATGTATAATTTGACTTTCTTACGTATTCAATTCAACAAATCAAACAGATTTACTTAGATCTGATATTCATAAATCTCTTTTTTGAAAAACATGGTAGAAGTTACCAGCATTGAAATATTCATAAATCTCTTTTTTGAAAAACATGGTAGAAGTTACCAGCATTGAAATATTCATAAATCTCATTGATGTCAAAATGGATACATAAATGAAAGATCTGATATTTATAAATCAAATTGATGTCAAAAAAGACATAAATGAAGATAGATAACCATCGAATTATACACCGAAATTTTTTTAGGTTTGAGATGGCGTACAAAATTAGTGCGCCAGCTGGGTTCGCGAATGAAGCATTTGACCATAAAAGGAGACCATTTGCGCACAAAATTTTCACCTTCACCCCAACCAAGCGAAGGTACAGCGGTAAAAAAGGTAATTTTTTTTATTTTAATTATTTTTAAATTTTTATTTTTATAGTTTGATTTAGTTAATTAGGTATAGTAGACCCAAATAAACTAGAATTTGATCAAAATAAAACAGAACTTGTCTTAAATTGTTTAAAATTGTACCAATTTATATCAAGTCTTTAAAATTTATCATATTTGTTCAATTTTAGATTAAAATTGATCAGAATTTGACCAAAATAAACCAAAAATTGTCAGAAATTGTCCAAAATTGTATCAATTTTTTACGAATGGTCTCTAAAATTTATCATATTTATAATTTGCCATATTTATTCAAATTTTGACTAAAATTGATTAGAATTGAACCAAAATAAACCAGAATTTGTCTTAAATTGTACCAATTTTTCACTCTGTGCCATATGCTGATGCAACATTTACATCAGTTGGTTATGATGTGGTACGTGTGTTTTTATCTAGTAAGCTTTAATATAATCTAAATTGTGAAAGCTAATTACTAATTTACTTCAGGAAGATATATCGCGGGGAGAGAATGATGATGAGCCTGCAACACCGAAGCCCTTTGAGTTTGACTTGAGTAGTTCCCAGTTGGGTGCATACATTCAGAATTACTTTTCTCCTATGTTTTACACACAGGAGGGGCCACAACCACAACCACAGAAGAGTGCAACAGCGTACGAGGATCCGGCACTAATACAGCAAACATATGCTCAACATGATGTCTCATATCGACCCATGTACACTACAAATGATACGCGTGAGGTTATTTTCGATCCGGGGGCATATTAGGGCCCATATGAGGAGAGGCTTTTCGGGGAGATCCAGGAGGATAACACACAAGCGCCACAGCCATCACGACATTATACGCTGCTGGCGCGGTGATTGGGGCAGCAGAGGAGCGTCCTATGAGAAAGAGAATAGAGAGGAAGCCGTGGAACCATCGAGAAAATAGTTGGAGAGATTTATTTTATTTGTTTTGTATGTTTGACTTATATTTAGTTGTTATGTTGTGATAAATTTTTATTTAGTTTGTTTGACTTTTATTTAGTTGTTATGTTGGGACAGACTTTATATTTGACTTTTATCATATTATTTTGATATTAGGGACTTATATTTTGATATTCTTCTTTTATTCTACTTTTATCGTCATTCTCATATTCTTCTTTTATTATCTATCGTATTATTCTAATATTAGCGACTCTAACTAATAATCAAGCTTGAAAACTAATAATCAAACTATTTTCAACTCACATGCAATAAAATACTACCGTAAAAATTTAACATTTATACCTGAAGGACATTAAAATTGTCAAAAAAAAACCCTATAACCTTCAACCAGAAATCTATCAAAATAAATTCTGCTAAAAAAAAAAAATCTTGTGCACAACCCCAACTGGCGCTCCAAATTTGGTGCGCAGATCTAGCTGGAGCCCCAGATCTAGTGCACCAGCTGGGATCATAGTAACATAGTTCGCGATTTATTCGCGAGTTATTAACATTTTATTGGGATTTTTGACGTTTCCGAACCGAACACAAAAAAAAACGCAAAAAAAAACGTATCATACGTTTTATTTGCAAATAAAATGTGGAATAATTTTTTTCTTAAAATTTGGATTTTCTTTTTTGCTTCCTTGTGGTACTGAATCATTTCCGAATTATACTCAAATTATTTCCGAATCACGAATTTTTGACTCCGTCAAATCGAACCTGAACTATTCATTTGTCACTATGGCTCGGATGGCGTACGCGCCAAGATTCGTGCACAGACTGAGTTTGCGTGGATGGTATTGTTTTCAAATTTGAAGAAAACAATGGTAACTAATTAATTTTGAGTCATTAGGATGGTAACTAAAAAATCTCGATATTATCCATAAATGGAATGGAATAAACACTATATTGTTTACGGGACATCTTATAATTAAAAAAATTAAATAAAATATAAACTACCACACAACAAATGAACAAAATAACAGGATAAATTTGCACATTAATATATAATATGATTTATTTTTACTTGGTAAATAAATTGATTTTGAACATCTTTTTATACCACTTCACCGATCTCTACTTCAACTATAAAACCATAAAAAAAAAGCAAATGTCCGTCTTAATTTGTCTTAATTTTATCAAAATATGTTACCAAGTGAGGACCAATAAATTATTATTAAGGTAAATTAAGGGCATAGATTTTAAATACAAACAACGGGACTGTTCGGCAACACGGGATTAAGCTTCCTTAAGGCTTAATCCACTTCCTTTAGCTTCCTTAGCCGCTTAATCATACCGAACGCTGGTTCCTTAACGCGGATTAAGATCACCTCTTTTAGCCTCATTTTTCCTTGATCTTAATCTCCTGCCTGTTCCTTAAGGCACATCTACTCCTTCATTTAGCTTCCTTAGCTTTTAACCACAGATTAAGACAACCGAACATCAGTTCCTTAGCGCTCTTTAAGCTCTAAATCCTTCACTCTTAATCTCTTGTTGCTGAACAACCCCATTCATATAATATATTAAAGGAGGGCAATTAAAAAGGGGGAAATTTGTCTATTATATAATATATATTAAAGATGTTGTGTTTATAACAATATTTGTTGTGTTAATAACATCTCCCGCTCATACTACGACTCAGATTAAGAGATTAGATTAAAGGCTTAGTAACTTGATATCTATATGTTCTACACGATATAAGGATTAAGTATTGGCTTAATGTGAATAAACTACATGTTTTAATCTGAAAAGTATTGTAAAACAGCAAATTACTCTTTTAGATAGCATTTATTGACTGCAAGTCAAGAAGAGAGGTCGAAATTGTTACAACAAAAATCAGAAAAATTATAGAACAATTGAATGGAATGGAATTCCTCAAAATACCAATATCAATTAAGAGTTACAGATGTTACAAAACAATTAAACAAGGGCCTTATAAACTTTCAGAATACACATTTAAGTTGGATCAAATCAAGTCTGCACAATTATGGCCTGATTTCATGTATTCAAATCAAATTCAACTAAATTCAGCTTCAAAAAGATCCTCCGTTGTGCAGTCAAGTACAAAAGTTAAGTCATTTTAGCAAAAGAAACAGAGATGAGTTCATTAAATTTATATAAAAAATTGACCTCAAAAAAATGACCTATGAACAAAGTAAAAACAAACATTTTGTGGCTGAAACATTCCAATAGAATCCTAAACCTAATCTTGATAATTAATTAAGTTAACTATGGTGTAGAGTGTAGACCTATTACCTAAATTTCTATGCTTTAATTGGGACCCCACAAAATCATCTCCTAAGATCTTGGTAAACCGGTTCTGCCTACTCAAAGGCATAGTGGAGCTCCTAGTAGTGTTAGTTAAGAATGACATTAAGATCATAATAAATAAAAAAATTATCCAAAGATGCATTTTTCTAGTTTTCCGTATAAAGTTAAGGAGATAAAGTTAAGCACACCTATCAAAAGAATAATATTAAGCACACCAAAGTCGGTCATGGTGAAAGCAACTGTATAGTAAATTAAATCATGATAGACATAAAATCATTGTCCAATAGGAATTCTCATAGGTTAACAAATCTAGGAGTTCATAACTTATAAGGTAACAAAATGTTTTTGTTTAGATCCATACCGTCTGATCAGAATTTGAGCCAATCCGTCCTATGGTGGAATGAATAAAGACCCTTTAATATCCGTGCTGATTCTGATCGACAATTCGGATCTACACAAAAATATTTTGCTACCTTAGGTGATGAATTCCAAGAGTAGAACTAGGGTGTGATGTGCTCACCAAACTCTTTGGTGAGCATAACTCTATAATCTATTGGATTCACTTCAAACGAGATGAATCTAAACCGTTGAAACCGATCTACTTCACGAGTGATGCACGTACATGCAAAATTTTGAATTTTTTTAATTCATTTAGTCTAAAGTCAAGCGGTCAAAATTGATGAAAAATGAATGATCCAAAATGAAGTTTTAGAAATTATATTAATGCATTCATTCTTCATCAATTTTGACCGCTTGACTTTGTACTTAATAAATTCGAAACATTCAAAATATTGCATGTACGCACATCACTCGTGAAGTACATCGGTTTCAACGGTTTGAATTCATCTCGTTTGAAGTGAATACAATAAATTATGGAGTTATGCTCACCAATTTCTTTGGTGAGCACATCACACCCTAGCTCTACTCGAATTCCAAATCTAAGTGTCATTTCCAGTGAAAGGGACTCAATAAAAAAGTGAAGCATGCATAAGTTAGTGTTCTAAAGATTGCTTTAAATACTAATTATTGCATAATCATGCATAGCATAAATCTTGTATAGTAGTCAATGGCATAGCTTGTTAGGCAATAAAAGATGACCAGTTAAAAGCTGATGGGAATTACCTAATCTTGAACTTTTGTCCAGCATTTATCTGTCCTATCATTTTCATATAGAATTCAGAGTAGATCGACTTACTTTGGTTTGATGGGTGTGATGACCATCCGACCAGCATCAAGATTCGTGCAATGTGCATCAAAATCTGTGTGAGTTTGTAACAATTTCCTTGCGCACAGATTTAATGCTAATCGTATGGTGCTAGAGTTAATTGAACCTAAAAGTAGGTCCGATGCCTATCGGACCTACTCCTATCTCTTTCATATAAAAATCATATTTCAGTTTCTAGAAGCGCGTTGCTTTTCTTTTAATTTTTCTTTATAATTTCATGCAATTATGTTTCATATCATTTTTTATTTACTTGCATCCCCGTTTTATAAATGGATAAATATATTAACAGAGCAAGATCAATAGAGAGAAAATGAAAATGTATAAGACTCATTTGCTGCGTGAAGTCAAATTAACTCTGTCAATATCTTTACCCCCATTTATTTTACCCCAAAATGGACCTTGAACGTTTTGGGTTGGGACAGAGCGATAATATATGACAAATGAAGAAAACAAAGGCCCGTCTAATCTCAGTTATTCCAACCAGCCCAATTCAACTAAACGAGTGATGTGTTAAGAAAAATAAAAGGAATTGAAATTTGTTCAAAGGATTTTGTACAAATTCTTTTCAAGGTCAAACCTAAACAAATTTAAATGATTTCATAAATCTAAACAGTTCGTGCGAAATTTGACATGAATTTGAACAGTCTGCAGAAATTGTAAAGCATATCATATGATTTGGGATCCAGCTTTAGATAAAATTTTGTTCAAAATCCTTTGAACAAAAATCCCACACAAAGTAAAAAAAAAAAAAAAGTACAAACCAAATTTAAGGACTACAAAAGCCACTGGAAACCCAAAGGCCTTTAATTACTTTTGACCCAGTTAGAAAATACCCCAACTCTTACACCTTTTTTATTCACCATTTTTGTTTTGAATATAAGGCTGGCCCAATCTAGGTAAATAAAAAAATTACCCAGATTGGGCCAGCCCAATTCAACTGGCTATGTGAATGAGGTAAAAAATGGGCGATGTTTTTCATTAAGTGGTCTAAGAAATGAACAGAGAACAAGCCCAATTTTTTGTTTTTTAATCGAAGTTTAATCTGAATTTAATTTTATAGAAAAAATAACGATGAAGTTCGAATAATAAATTTACATATCAGTACTTTCCAAATTAAAATTTACCATGAAATTTATAAATAATGAATTTCGGGTTATATCTAAATTAAACTAGTAAATTTTGATTAAAGAATTTTTTTTCTCTAATTAATACGAAGAGTTGGTCAAATCAGTAAAATAAATAATGTTGTAAAACAAATGTAAAACTTTAGCGTTTTGCATGTCAACAAATTAAAAAGGAAGATATATAAAAATAAAAGATTAAAAAGATTTTCTCTAACTGAGACAAGGTAACAACTGAACATAAAACCTAGTGCTGACCAATTAAACTAGATGTCAAATTTACATGGTGGGTCCGTTTTTAACCAAACATTAAATAGATTAAAGTAGTTTAAACCGGGAGAATCTGCACCGGCGAGAGCATATACAATTACATTCTATTTTACTTTTGTTTCATCCCTATGATATGAATACAGATCGAATAGCATCCGATTTATTTCATCCCTATGATATGAATTATTCAGTTAAACCAGTACAACACCATACACTGTTTAAGCATTCCTGTTTCCAGTGATCCAATTTACGGGTGTTTGGAGAGGAAGATTATCTTCTTAAGTCTCCTTCAACTTAGTCGTTTAATCTTTTCGAATACCGGTTTTTTAGTAATGATTAAGATCATCTTCTTTAGTCTTTTTTTACTTGTGTCTTAATGCACCTTGCAGATTAATATTTAACAAGGTTCTAAATAGCGCCGCTATAGCGTTTTCGGACCATAAAAACTACGACGCTATTGCCGCTATAGCGCACTATTTCGCGCTATAGCGGAGCTATATGGGCATGACGCCGTTTTTTCAGCCATTCCGCTATGACGCGATAAACGCTATTTAAACCTTTGATATTTAATCATATTTGTGTTGCACAACGACCCCTGAATTTAAGTTCGTTTTATTTACAATTGCTACCAATATTTTGTGCAATTAATCAATCAAGTATGCATACAAAAATATAAATATTTTCTTTGCTTAGACTTTTGAATGGTACGTACTTGTGGTAAATATTTAATAGCAATCTCTCTCTTTTTCCTTTTCAAGTTTGAAATAACTAATAGCTGTTCAAAATAACAGCACTGACAGACAGATCTTATCAGATTTCACGACTAAAGTGTTCAAACCTTTAAAAATTGAAGAATTTTAAATTGAATGACAGGTGATCAGTCAAATTAAAAAGGAGTATACAAGTTATATATATAACTGAGACAGGAATCTTAGGAGCCAACAAAAACAAAGTATGAGCTCACTCTCACGTGCAGATTATATAATTTTATGTTAGATCCTTGATTTGGTTGCATTAATTAAGGTTTAAACCTGACCCAATGCACAAGATCCAGAGAGCTTGTCTTGTCTATACCTCTGGCCATTTTTTACACTGCATAGACTTGCGCAAAAATTTTAACGGTAGATTTCAAAGGGAGCAAGGGGATGGTTCAATGAGTATCGGATCAAATTCGGTATGATGTCAGATCAAAATCGTTCGATTAGCATTAAGATTAGCGTGCACTTGTTTTATACAAAATTTGAAATTGTCAGCACAAATCTTGATATTGATTGAACGGTTTCAATTAGAATAGAATTTAGTATGATGTCCATTGGACCAACCCGGTTTTATTGTGTAGCTCGTGTCATGGCGCATGTGTTAGTTAGCGCACAGACCGTTATCTTAAAAATCATCGATTTCGTCAAAGTTAATTCTTGTGATGTAATAAAAGAGAGGAGATAACTTAAAAATGAAGGCATGTAATAAAAATGAACTTTGTAAATCGATGCCAGTATTTTTTTTTTTTTTATAAAGAAAAGCACTTGCATTAAAGCCCTTAAAGGGAAGGATTGAGCGGTGGATTTTAATAGAAAAATTGAACAACTGTATCTCATCCAGTGTTTCAAGTTAAATATCGTGCATCGAAATACAGTCAATCAGCCTCTCTATACTTTTTAGATTTGTATTGGAGATGAGTTATATCATAGAAAATATATATTAATAATGTAAATTGTTTGCCTTAAAAAATCCTTTCTGCCTGGTGCTTTTCCAGTCAATTAGGTATGATAAAATATATATTTTTAATTTGTGAAGCACACAGTCTGTCTCAGTCGGAGTATCAGAGAGAGAAAAGAGACGACGACAGATGCGACCAAAGATTTCATTACCTCTGACTCTGACTCTGTACGAAACTAATTTAATGCTGTGGGCCCGGCCATCTGAAATCAAACCTGGTCGTGTGATGCTTTCTTTGCTGTGACAACATGAACATACCATGTTAGCTTGTACCTATTTTCTCCTTACATGACAATTATCATATGCATTAAACCGTTAATTTATACCCATTATGCAGATTCATCAATATTTTATTTTTTAAGTTTACAGGGCAAAGATTTTAACAGAGCAGTTTTGGCTTCACGCAGCTCACAAATCAAATGCAACATAGTTCTGATTTTAAAATCCATATACTGGATGAAGTCAAAACTGCTCTGTCAAAATCTTTAACCAGTTTAAATCACCGTTGTCACTATTTTATTTTTATTTCACTTTTAGAGCTCATGTGGCTAAAGTAAGTTGTTAGCATCGACTGATGTGACCAACTATCACCAGCACAATCTCCAATTGCATTGACAGTTTGACACACAACAGGAAAAGTAAAAAATATATAATTGACCAAATAAAATAAAAGGCATTATTGTAAAGGATAATTAATAGAGATAATATAGAAGGATGCTCTCATTCGGATATTTCTCACCTTGTTCGGTGCAACAAAATTAGAGAGTCCTATAAATTAAAGTGCCTCTAATTCAAAAACAAAAAATTACAAAAAAAAAACAAATAACAAACAAATTGGCATTTGCACTTCCAAATCATCATTCAAACGACTCAGTTATCTGCATTAAAAAGACAGAGCAATTATTAGAGAATACAAAAAAAGGAGCAATACCAAATTATTATATTGTCAAAAATACACTTTAATAAACAAACAAACCATTGAAGTCATGGTGAGACATGGGGATGGAAATAGAGAGCTGGGTCTTTGAATAAACCTCTTCCAAATCCATCCACGTGTCCTTCTTTTGAGGCCATTCGTCGAAGAAATGGCGCAGCGGTTTCTCTCCATCGGTTTCCCTAACCGGTTTCTCCAGTTTAAGATCGGTTCCTAACAGGAAGCAGTGCTGGCTGCGCTGCTTCTCTTCAGCCTCGTCTCGACTGGAGAAGAGACTGGTGGTCGTGAAAGGGACGTAGGCGGTGCTTTGCTGGTGGTGCTGCATGGCGTCAGTAGTAGTACCAGAGCAGTGCTTTGTCTCGGCAAAAGGGAGAGGCCTGAACTGCCACGAACTGTCTCTTTCTCCAGTTGAGTTCTCTGTGTAGAAAGGTGGCTGCTCCTCCAGTTCTCTCAGTCCCCCATGTGTGTACCTGTTAACACCAGAGAAAAGTTAGAACAGAGAAGAAGCAAAGAAAGGAAGCATTCTTTTTCCTGTATAACCCTGCAAAATGTCGTATTTATTTTTGTTCAGTATACCTGACAAAGCAAGCGGTATCTGAAAATATCTTATTTATTTTTGTTCAGTCCCGCCCCATCGTGTTTTTTTTTTTTCCTTCCACATTCTTTTCCACGCCAATGAATAAGATGCTTTTGTACTTTTCTCTCTTTAAATTGAATGAACAGATATTTCTCATTTTGCAGGGTATGTTCGTTGTAGAACAAAAAAAAAATTGTGACAAACAAAGAATGAATGGGTAGTCAAAGAATAAAACATACCTGTAGTCCCTGTCTGAAGAGTAGTAGGAAGAGGTATTGTTGAAATGGGAAGAAGAGGAAGAAGAGTTGATCTGATTGGGGTAGAGAAGGTGATTGTAAGGCTGAGGTGTTGACATCGACAGAGATGATGCATAAGGCGAAGAGGAGGTTCTAGAAGCAGAGTTGGCCGACGAGGCGGAGGTTGGGCTGGGGTGAGGGTTAGGGTTTGATGAGGCCAAGGGCATTTCCACAGGCTTTCTTGAACGGTTCTTGCCACGGTGCATGTGCTTCTCGCAGTATTTCGAGTCGGGATATGCCTCCTTGGAGCACCGCCATTTCTTCCCGTCGGTACGCCGGCACCGCCCCGGCTCTGGATCCTCCGCCTTTCGCGAAAACCCCATTTGGTAGCAACCCCATCCCACTATATTTCAAACCATTTTATTAGAACATGATCAATAACTATTAGTTGCAAGATTTAAAGTTCAATTACTTTGTCATTGTTAGTTTCAAACTTCAAATAATCTCTGTTTTCTTGAGAAGGAGAGCTTACGCGTGGGTTGAGAAGAGTAGCCAAGAGAAGGTGAGGTGAGAGAGGCGTCGACGAGGAAGCTTCTTCTAATGGGGATAATGAGATCAGAGGGGATAGGTATACCAGATGCCATGTATTTGTAAATCAGAGCTTGGTGCTCTAGTTCTTGCCATTGGGAGGGTGTAAAAGGGTATCTATTTCCCCTTCCATTCATCATCTTTCAAAGAGCACAAAGAATGAAAGAGAGAAGTGTTGAGAGAAGAAGGAAGAGGAGACGAGAACAGAGGGCTTGGGTTTATATAGAGAATTAGAGAAGGGTATTAGGTTTTTTATGTTTTATGGTGTTCTAGGGTTATTTTAATTTATTTCAAAGCCCTTGGGCATATGGTATTATAGGGCTACATATAGAGATTGAGATGGTTCAAATGTGTGTTTGTGTTCGTGAGTGTGAGAGGAAAAGCAATGGAGAGACTGATTGCATTCATTAATTGCATGCAGTACTCTGTTTTGTTTTGTTAGTTTTAAAGAAAAAATAGAATTGTAACTTGTCTCCAATACTGTTTCCCCAAAACTGTTGTTTGGGGTTTTCTTTTATTTCTTTTGCCTGAATAAATATTGATTGTCAAAAAGCTTTATCTCAAAAAATGTGCTGGGCTTAGCTAAGCCATGGTGTAAAACGACTTGGTGTTCCACGTCTCATTATTTTCATTTTGAAAATCCAAACGACCGATCCGAACCGCTCAAGTTGTTCTCCATATTGATATGTGCTTGGTGACCAAATTTACATTTTTTGGAATTTTTTTACTATTTATTAAGCCACTTTGAAAATCACTGATCCGGCGGTCCAGAAATTTTTACTGTTTTTTACTGTTCATAAGGGTTTTCAGATTTTCAAAGTGGCTTAATAAATAGTAAAAAAATTCCAAAAAATGTAAAATTTGGTCTCCAAGCACATTTCAATATGGAGAACATGTTGGAAGGTTCGAATCGACTATTTGAACTTTGAAAATGAAGATATGACATGGAGTACCAAGTCGTTTTACTCCATGGAGTAGCCTAGTCGGACTCCTCAAAAAATATATATATATATATATATATTGATTGTCAAAATAAAAATCTGTCTGACTACTTTTCTATCAAACTTTTGTTGTAACTTCTACTATAGTACTATTTATCATATATAGAACATTTTTTTACTTTTTATACAAATCTTAGATGGATAATGCACTTTTGTTCCTATATTTATTTTTATTGTGAAGTAAAAAAGATCAACTTGTTCTAAATTAGACACTAAAAAATCATATAATCGTGTTTACGGTAGCAAGTCCTCTTTATTTAATAGGCATTCTCGTTTTTACTAATATGATATATTATCGACGTGTCATTAATTTGTGTAATGATCATCATTTATTAAGTTAAAAATGCTATGCAAAGAAATGAAGTCTTCAAAAATTATGTTGCTCATGAAATATTTGTTATGATCAAAGTTCTAAATAGCGATTATCGTGTCATCGCGGAAAGACTAAAAAACACTATAGCGCTATAGCTTTTAAGATCCGACAACGTTATAGCGCTGCCATTGTGCCGCTATAGCCAGTTATTTAAAACATTGGTCATTATATATTTTATTTGTATAATATAAATTGTCAAATATAATATTTTTTTAGAATGATTTACTTTTTTCATAAATAAGTACAATAAAAAATATCTTTCATGATGTCACAAAGAGAAAGTTTGTGATTAACTTGCTTTACAAGCCAATGCTTTTTATGTGCCATTAAACTTTCTCAATCTATTATGTCTCACTATTTTATAAATTATGAACAAATATCGAGTTCGTCTATCTGATTTTTTATAAAGAATAAGAAGGATAGGTAGAGATGCTAATTAATTTTTAATAAACATGACTAATAATAAACATGAATATTAAATGACTTATCATATTCATACAATAATTAATTTTCAATAAAGAAAATCATACAAGTGCAAATTTTGAGTGGGATAGCAATTCCTAATAATAATAAGAAGGATAGGTAGAGATGCTAAGCTTCTAGCTAGATTTGAGTACATAGCAAGGATGGGTCATTCAGTCAAGATGGAGAGTGAGGCCTGCAGAATCTCCTATGTCATTGCATGCTTATATCACACTTTCTTTCTCCTCTCTCTCTCTCTCTCTCCTGATTGATTTGAGAGTTGGATGTTTGAAAAAACTTATTTATTTAATGGGGATTTGAGTCAGCAATTCGGAACAAAACAAGTGGGTTGGGTGTGATTCATGGATTTAATTATCTTATTACTTAAAATTGGTGATTACAAATTGTCTGGTATGAGGACCTCTCCAGTCTGTCGTAATTAAGTCCTACTGCATTAAAAAAAAACCTAAGGAATATATATCAAAGAAATAAGTATATCGTATCTCAAAATCACACACAGACACACGCAGTCTTATATATACACACACACACACGTATTATTATTCCTTTTTTAAGTTAAATAATATACATATCAACCATACAAACGGAGAAATTTACAAACTCAGGAACTTAGAAATCAATGGGGATTGAAAGAAATTAAAGACAAAATATATTAAGTAAAGGGATGTCAGGCACTGGCCCCTGAAAGCTGAGGAGAGAGCATGTGTACAGTGTACATATATTATTTATATGATTGTTGTTAAAATACTATTATTTATTATTATTATGACCGAGTGCAGAGGGGTGCAGACAGACAGACTGAGCATTCAGACACACATCTGACCTCTCTCTCTTCAACTTCTCTCTTTCTCTCTCTAACTCGGTATCTATCTATGTTTATCTCTGTTCTGATGCAAGATGCTGTGCTTCATCCTTTTGTTGCTGTTGTCTCTGCCATCTTTACTGAAATTTATAAACTAAATAAGCTCTCCTTTGGTTGTTTTATGTCCAGCCTTTGTCATCTTAAACTAGTACTTTAACATGCATTGCTATTTGCTAAAAATATCACTGGGCTTTTAAGTAAAGAGCAAAAAAAAAACATAGCATTAAAAGAGAAATCCCTACTGTTGCTAGCTAGCCAGCCAGCCAGCTGCACTTTGCTTCTACTACAAATCTACAATGATACTCATCTCCGAATTTACCTCTTTTCCCTTTATTTTTTTATTTCTCGTACTGCATTACTAGAGAAAAACATTATTTTGTAATTTGTATAATTAGTTGACTGATATTATGAGTTTAGCTCTGGACCATCTGATAAGAATTCAGACCAATCCAACCCACGCCTGTAATGCACAAATCCTTTTTTAAGATCCGAACTGGCGTGCAATGAACAGTCTGGATTTATACTCAAATTAACTAGGTACCCGTTAATGCAGAGGTTATTAATTCTGAAATTAAAGCATAAATAACCCAAAAGGGAGGACTGATATATTTTCTAAACAAAGAACTTGAATGAAAATAAGAAAATCTAAAAGCATATTAAGCCCTTTTGAAATGAAGGAGGCATCATTTGTTGTTTGATCATAGCGTACTGGATGGTAAAATAATACTTTTTTTTAAAAACATTAAACCCTATACAAAAAATTCCACAGCCAAAATCACATTATATGCTTCATTTGCAATGAAACTTAATTTGAAGATAAAATGAGAAATTGTTTGGGAGATGTGAATCATGCATTTTGCTGCCATGTTACAGACTTACAGGGGTCTCTTAATTGCCAAAGACAAAAATGCTTTTGACCCCCTGCATAACTTCCCACCGGACCTTATATCATTAAATATAAACTTTAATGATATGTAACAGGGAGTAAATACAGAAGTTAGACATTGTTTGTTTGAAAGTTTCATTTATTCTAAGATGATTAGCTAGAAATGCCTAGCGCAGGTTGCCAGTAGTGGAAGTGCCTCTGTGCTGTCTTTAAAGGAAAGGTAAAAAAGGTCCTGGTTTCACTGCTGATATTTTGACTGGATTTATAAACATTGACTCCTCTCCGTCATCACATAGCTGGAGATATCCATTTATACTTTCAGAAAATAGATACTGTTTTCTGGGATATTGACAGAGCTATTTTTACTTCACTCAGCACATCAATCATATAAGATCTCATTTTGTCACTATTTATTGTCTCTACGTGAAGTCAAAATATCTCTGTCAATATCTACACCCACTTTTTGTTTGGTTTACTGGGCAAGTGCCTGCTAAAATCTCATAAATTTAAGAAAATATTCAGCGCAAGATAATAACAAAATCAAACATGTCACTCTTAACACTTGGACTAAACTTAGGCCTAATATATGATATTGACATAGTATTTTTTTACTAGTCTTTAGTTTAGTGGCAAAGACACATGACTCCTATGTGGGAGGTCATGGATTCGAAATAAAAACATCCTCTTTAATATAAACAAAGATTTATAATAAGCTGGTAGAATATACCTCCACTTTTTATTTCAAAAAAAATATATTAAGCTTAACTGATATGTCAATATCAGCGGCGGTGTTTTGACTTTATTGTTCATGTCTTGTATGAAGCAAAAACTGAGTTGTAAGTATCTCTACCCTAAACTTAGGCTTAATATATGAATTATGGATTCCACAAATTAATATGCCATGTTGAATCTACAAGGGACATATCTGGTTTAGGTTGTAAAGTGGAGGTGTGCTATGCCTATATGCATTAAATGAGAGCAAGTGGGAACAAATTAAAGAACACATGGGCTTGTGGCACAGTGTGGGTCACTGGCAGGCCATGAACAGTGATCAATGACTATCAAACATCCCTCTCTGGCTCTCTGCATCTTTAATAAGAGCAGAGAAAATAAAAATTGACAAGGAAAAATAAAGAAAAAACAACGGATAGATTACCGGGTTGGAACTCAGTGGCAGGAGATAGAACCACCGAACCCCCCTAGGCAACTCCCCCTTGTCTTGTTTTGAGAAGATGATCCAAGGAAGGAGGTTCTTTGTTCTCTCTACAATTCTCTCTATATTGTGCCTTTATTTATGTATGATTCAAATCTATTGAAAAATTAGTCATAAAGTATCACAAGGGTGTCTACTGATCCCACTAAAATATATATTTGGCTCTGATGTTATGATTTAAGTATAAATATCACTCAAAGTTAAATTCAATATATGTAATGTATAGTATATTGTTATAACTTCAAGAACTAGTTTTTGGTCTAGTGATAAAAATAATGCTCTCTAGATAGAAAGTTGTGTGAAAGGTCGTAGGTTTGAAATCCGAAAAGAACTTTTTTTTTAAATATTAAATAGTTGAATGGTTTGACCTCCAACTATTACTCAAGAAATATTATGTTATAACTTCAACATTTATTTCATACAATACCTTTTAATTTTAATGAGCAATTTCTTCTCTAAAGTATTTTTTATATTAAAAAAACTATTTTAATATTCTCACAATTTCTTCATCTTTTACAAAATGACAATAGGAACAATAATATTGTCACAATTTTTCACTATTTTCACCTTTCAAGTTTCGTTATAAAGCCCTTGTTAATGTTAATGTTTTTTAAATTTGTATGTCCCGTGATCCTTTGCATGCAAAGGCGCGGTGAAACAAAACAAAAACAAAAACAGCCATATCAAATTCTTTCTAGAACAATATTCAGTTACCATAAAAATAACTTTTCTTCTCTGCACGAAGGTATTAAATATTAATAGTAGATCTTTAAAACACTGCCAATTGTTAAATTATAGTGCTTTTATTTTCATGGCCTGTTAGGACGATAAATAATGCATGTTACTAAATAAATCCATCTTAATTTACATAGATATGATACATTGAAAAGTTTGTTCAAATTAGAAAAATGAACTTGTAACTATTTTCTTTATTGTGCATCATACTTGAATAGATTTGAAAGATATTTGAACTTTCAGTGTTGAACAGTAATTAATTTCTAAGGGTATGTTTGGTTGCATTGAGAATAAGCTATTTTTTAGAACAAGTTATTCGGTGTTTGGTTGGATTAGAATAGTTAGAATAGAGAACCAAACCTTATTAGAACAAATTATTCTCACAAAAAGTTGAAACAAGCTATTCTAATAAGCCAAACACCAATTTTGTTATTCTAGCTTATTATAAGATTGCAATCAAGCATACCCTAACAGTACAATTTTAATGATTTTATAATGAATGATCAATCGAATTAAAACTGACTCAAAGTTTATCCGCGCTTTGTCTAGATAATTTTGAACACATCTAAATTTTTTTAATTTTTAATTAATAAATATCTATCATAAAAATTAAATGCATATTAAAATTAATAAATTAAATGTATATTAAAATTAATCACGAATTTCGTCGAGCACAAGCGAATACACAACGTGGTAGTTCCGGGATAGAGAAATTAAAATTCTAGGGATATATACAACAATCATAGAATTAAAAATAATTGTAGGTAACTTGAAATGAAGGAGAGCGAGGACCGAGGTGGTCCATATGTAGTTAGTTGTCACGAGTTCTTTCGGCTTTAGCAAGAGCTAAAGAGTCCTTTCAAAGAACTTATGAACTGTCACTGTAATCAGCGGTGTTAGATTGAACAGTGTCAAACTTGGCAGTGATGCAGATATAACCGATGCAACGTGCCACGAGCCCACAATACAATGGATAAGTGCCGCATTTCGCATTTGTATCTTAGCAGCGCCGAGAGGAACTCGGTATATATCTAATAGAAATTAATTCTCAGGTACTTAATTTCTTGAAGAAAAGGGCATTCTTAACCACTATGATACTTTTAAGATATTATGTGACGTGTAGATCGGTTTTTGCATACTACGAATTCATGATATGCTTATTTTCAAAATAAAAACAATAGTACCGAACTGCTTAATATTGGTATTGTTGGAATTCGAAGCATAGAGTTTTTACTCACATTTTGATCGAAGTGTGACGGTAAGTAAATCTGGCTGTGAGAGTGCGGCGGTCATTGGCGGACCCAAAGAGAACCAGGGGTAGCCTCTGAGATTTGAATTTTTTTTAGATTTAGTGATATTTTATATTTGTGCCTACTTCTTGATAGAAGTAATGTCTACCTCTGAATTTAATTCACGGCCAGTAGAAAAAAATTACGCAGAAAAGAAAGTCAGTTCAGACTAATTCGCGTAAAAGAAAGAAATAAATAGACGTGGTCCGATTCGCTACTCTGAGACGCCATGACTTGAATCACGTGTCGTGTTTTGACCGAGTCAGATTTATACGTGTCGTGCCGTGACCAAATTGAAAGGATGGTCAAGGCACGTAAATGGTTACAACACAAAACATAAGTCATACCGTGATCAGTCATGTTTGTCATGTTTGGTCATATTTAACTCTTTTTTTTTTCATAATTTAGGCTAGTTTATTAAAGATTTACCAGTCAATCAAGATCTAACAGTCCTAATTACACGCAACTCACGTGACCATGTGCCATGTCGTGACCAAACGGTAACACAAATAACTAGAAAAGAAATTTAGAATTGGTAGATACTCATAAGATCAAAAGTTCAAGTCTCGCTCATTACTTTGTAGCTTTTGTGAAGTTAAAAGAGGAAGAAGAATGATGTTTTGCAACCCATTTAGGGGACTGGTACCAAACGGTACAGTTAGTAGGATGTACGTTGTTAGTTGGAGGGTTACCAGTGTCATTTCTAGTTTTCTTTTTTTATTCGGATTATGACATTTGATATAATCATAATTTATATTAATGCAAATCCACCGTCAGGATTTGAAAAGAGAGAGAGAGAGAGAGATTAGCTGATCTAAACATTTTACTACAACTTTTCAATTAACAAAAAAATAAATTGCCCTTTTTTAACTTGTTTTCTGTCAAAAAAATTAAGTCAAAAGGTAATAAAGATTTAAGTCATCCAACTATTTATATTCACAAATAGTTGTTTAAATTTTGAATTCTTCTTGTTTACTCATAAAGACAATTTTACCTCAAATTCAGTAAAATTGGCAAAATCAAAATCTATTCAAAGGACCTTCCAGTCCTTCAATAATAACCATTTAGCTTAATTTTCCAAAAAATAAAAAAACAAAAGAACCTGAAGTCTCAATCAATCAGGACCTAATTAAGCCGTCTAATTATAAATATAACTAGATCCGAACCCAAACAAATTAGTACTTAAACTAAAACCTAAACATAAATCCGTTTGATAATCGAAACCACTCGAATATCAAATCCAATCGACCCCATATTCTTAGAGCATCTACATCCCAGCAACTCAAATAAGTTTCTAAATAATTGTTAACCACTTTTTAGAAATTAAGGTCTTTAAAGTTTTTAATTCTCACATTTCTGAAACTAATTTTAGAGTTTCTATTAAACCACGTCAGCAACAAATTAAAAAGGAGAAATAATTTGAGCCAATCATTTGGCCAACATAGAGTTTATAAACAGTTTCTTAATAACAAACTTTACTGCATAGTTTCTAAATAAGAAACTCTCCCACATTCCTGAAACTGAATTAGAAATTGCCACATCAGATTATAAACTCTAATAATATCACGGATGTAACCTGAGACTGATCTTTCCCAGTGGCGCCTGGAAGCGGGAACCTTGTTTCCGTGGGGGATTTCGGTTAGGGAAGTGGGCGGTGCACAAGAAGGCTGTAGTTGTGGGGAAAAGATAGTTCTCTCTTATGAGCACCTAGAGTTACCTAGCCTCCAACTTGTGAGGGGTGGCCTCATATTTGCGTAGGCGATTAAAAACCGCTTCCATCGGTCATTTGTTAAAGACATGGCGAAGTAAAAAACTCTAGGCATACTGCCCAAATTGAGATAAGGGTCCAATACCCGGCGTCACTATCATAACTCTCCCCATCCCTTGGAAGTATCTCTAGAGGAAGTTGAGGCGGCTGCATGCTTTTTAATAGGAATAGTTCGCGTTACGAAACTGGCAAGAAGCCCAGCTGCTTGGTGGTCCTCTAGAGTTTAAAAACCCCAAGGGTGCAGGCTCCTGGTTGCGTTTCTAGTTAGCAAAACCAGGAGACATACGATCGGCTCCAGACTCCACTAGGGCGTCAGTTCACTTCAAAGTGAGCTGCCGTGTGAGTATCAGTTTTCTAGAGATGAGGTGTTGAAATACTAAACTTGTGAACTATAAGCCACACTTATTTGATGTTAGGTCTCTCAGTCCTAGCAACAAACTTAAGTAGCTACTAACACAAGATTTAGAACTTCTCAACAAGCTTAACACGCTTTTCTCTAAAAAATTGATATTCCCTTACTATGGAGGTGGTGAGATTGGTGACTGCCCTTGTCCTACGTCCGGGGCTCTTCTAAACGACCTATACAAAAAAACTACACCTTCCTAGATGACTCTCAACTAGAAGTACACTTTCCCATAAGTAAACACCTTTAGTATCAACAAGGAATACAGATATTATAAAAGCACTAAAGGTGTTTTCCTTTAACAAACATATATTTATCACAAATAGGATAGGACTTACATATCTTTTAGAAAAACAACATAAGGAAATAACAACTTAAATAAATAACAACTTAAATCTATAACAACTTAAAGAAAAGAAAGAACAACATAAGGAACTCTTTTTTAATCTAAATGATGCAAGACCTAAATTGATTTAAACACGAAATGATCCAAAATCTTAATATAATCGATCCTAAATAAATTGGAATCCAAAACAATTTACACCAAAATCCGAATTACTTGAGGAGCGAAAAACGATGCAAACCCAAAATGATCAAAATGATTGGAACTTTAATTGGCCAATCCGATTTCCATCCAACTCTGATGATTATATATCACGCAAAATTTAAAAGAAAAAAAAAAAATTTGCCAACAAGAAGTGAATTACAAAAAGAACGCGATAATGATTTAAAAAAAAAATAGATACTTTTGGACATTATTAAATCCGTAGCTAATTTTTCCAAAAATTTACTTAGATAATTTAATGAAGTAATTAAGACTATAAAACAATTAGAGGCAATCACCCTTATATTGGATCCTAATCACATTCCTCTCTTTTTCTCTCTATCTCTCTATCTCTTATAAAGTATGTCGGACGATTCTAATTTCTATCGGACTCAAATTTACTTCCGATGATCATTGGACCTACACATTTCTCCAGGAAAAACAAATAATTTCAAATGAAGTCAACTTGTTTGAGAGCAGGGGTGCAAATGAGATATTATTCATCTATATCTGTATATGTATCTGAAAAATTGAAATAAATACGAATATAATTTTACTATTATCTAATCCGTGTTTTTTTCCTTTGCAACCTACAATTTGAGTCTCATATGACTTAGCTTACGAACTTGGGATCAAAGAATTCCAATATTTTTGGTGGTTTTATCCGGGAGTTCATTTCATTTTCATATAAAATGGAATAAATTGTATCCATATATGTTCAAAATTATCTAGCTTATTCACTAAAGAGAATAAAGTTAGAATTAATTAGAGCTTAATAATATCTTGCATGCAATGTTCAGAATTTGAAGTTTCAACTAAGACTGTAAACAAACCAAATCAAGTTCGAGATAATTTCTTTTTCTTTTTTTCGGTTCAAAGATATTTCAATAATCAGGAACAAATTAGTTATACATCATTTCGTACCAGTACATATAACATATGTACCAATTCTTAAAATATTACAACTGAAACTCCGTTACAAAAGTAGACAAGAAAAATTAGAAAAAAAAAAAAGCAGAACCAAGGGTTACTGCACTCAGATAAGTAGATAGTAAGCCTGCAGAATTTGTTGTGCTCATGCTCAGATTAGTAGATTGTGAGCATGCATAATTTTTTGTCGTTAGCACAAAAAAGTACTGATGTAATCAAGGCGAGACAGGAGTATCCATGACAACCTTTGTGCTCAGATGAGTTTTGTGCATGAATTATTTAAAAGAAAACATAGAGAAAGGAGATAGGAAAAATGAAGGAGAAGAAGAGAGGGAGGAGGAAAGGAGTCAACGTCAGCGCATCATCATCAGTAACCATAAACATACTTTATTTATACGTAGATATAGTAGATACTAAACTAGAAGTGGAGTGAATTTACAACACCCCCACCCAAACCTAGAGAGTCGAGGCGAAGCGAAAAACAGTGAGACAGAGCAACAATCAGTGAGTAAATGCGTTAGATGGAAGTATTTCTCAGATGGAGTGAGGCAGAACGAGGAGCGGTGGCAAAATTCTCTAGACAGAAGCACCACTCAGACGGAAAGAGAGGACGGGATGGTCGGACAGAATGGAGGGAGGAGTGCGGAGGGCGGAGAACAGAGAATGCGAAGGTCGACTCTCAAAATTTGTATTTCTCTGATTTGCCAGAAATCGCCTAGCGATATGCCCAGTTTGAGATAATTTTAACTGTAAAAGTTGAGTCAAGCCAAACTCGATTTGAAAATCAAATCGTGCTATTGAGTTTAAACTAATTTTACAATACTTTTTATATTTATTTTCATATTATCTGACATAATTAAAGTATAAAGCAATAAATATTCATTTTTTCTATATTATATATATCTACTAATTCATACTTCATTATTTTTTAGTAAAATTTGAAAAGATGAAGAATTATATTAATAACTTTACACTTAAAAAAATAACATATTGAGTTTGAGTGAGTCAACTAAATTAATTTTGAATTTAAACTCCAAATGTTCAAAAATCTAATCGAACAAATTTCAGCAAGTCAAATTTAAATTTATGTCGCTAATCAAGCCAAGTAAATTTAAACCGTCTGATGTGTATTGACACAAATATTAAAGAAATCTCATACATTATAGACGACGTGGATCGAATTGATTAGTCGGGCGGTCGAGATTTAAAACTCAAAATCTGAGAGATTTTTGGAATGCAGAGGATACGGACTCGGTCAAATTTGAGATGGAATCAATGGATTTGGAGCATAGCAGTTGCTGGTTGCATGGTTGTAACTAAAGTTTGCGAGCTGCGCCGATATAGAGGATGAGTGTGATTGGCGCTAAAAGCGACGAACAAATGCGCGCGTACAGTGAACTCCAAAGTGAGGTACTTTGTGTTGATGACAAGGAAGGAGGAGAAGAGGGAAATAGTGGAGACAGCTGAGACTCCATTCAGGGAAGACACAGAGGGCACTGACTCCCTCTGTCTCTCTGCCCCATTTTCTCAGTCTTTGGCTATTGACATGGCAATCTCTCTCTCTCTCTGAGTCCACTTTTGCTGCACTAATTGTGAGATGCTCTGAAGGTGCCTGTCCTTGTTTACCTAGAGAAAAGAGGCGGGGTACACACACATCACACACACACACACTGTTTGTTTCCACTCCTCCAACAGTACTAAGTCCATCCACATGATAACTTGATAACTAATACTAATCTGTCAGATGTGTAATGGCTATTAATATCACTCGGATATAAACTGTTTTTAGGTCAGATTGCATGCTGCAGAGTGGGGATGGAATAATTAATGAGATTGATTGATGGCCAAATAACACCTTAATTAGGGGTGTTCAAATGGTTCGGTTTGTTCAATTTTCAACCGAACCGAAAAATGTCGGTTTAAATGGTTTAATTTTTCGATTTAAATGGATCGGTTCGGTTTAGACTTTTCAAAACCGACTAACCGAACTGACCCAATTATATTGGTTCAAGTATAATTTATATTTTGTTTGGTTCAAATATTACTTCATTTCTTTCATTTTAGTTTAAATATTTTAGAACATCTACATATTTTGTATGGAATTGAACAACTTGTGTATGAACATGTGTAACTTTCATTAATAATGGCACCAATAGGTTTACTTCGGTTTGAACCGAACAAATCGAAATTTACTTCGGTTTGTTTGGTTCGGTTCTTAATCGGGTTATAAGTTTAATCGGTTCGGTTCGGTTCTATTTTTGAAAACCAAAGAAAAGTTTAGTTTGGTTATTTTAGTTCGGTTCAACTGAACCGACCGTTTGAACACCCCCTAACTTTAATGTTTCAAATTCAAAAGATACGAATGAGGCAATGGCACTTACAATGCGTGGATAGGTCATATTGTGGATCTGTATCTCCAATTTCAAAGTTCAAACAGTCTATTGAAACCGTTCAGTATGATATGTAGTTGTTACTAATCAAATTTCATATTTTCTTTAAAGTTTTTTTTTTTTTACTATATTTTTACATAGGTAGAAAATTACTACTTTCGGATGGTCGAAAATCTTTACAACAACTGATTTTCTACCTATCTGAAAAGACAATAAAATTTAGTTTTCTAACACATTTTCATAGATCATGTTAGAAAGTTCAAATCAACTATATGAGTAGTAAACCGAAAATATGAATCTATAACCCAGACTACGTGCGCATGTACCATAGCCTCACTCCAGAAGAATTTTATTTGAGTGAGGCTATGGTGCTATGCATAGCACGGATGGCTAGTGTACTACGGCTCAATATGGTACTTTTTAAAATCCTAACGGTCGATCCGACCGTTCAATGTGATATCCATATGAATATGTACTTGCAAACTAAATTTTATATTTTTTCGAATTTTTTTACTATTTTTTCAGATAGGTAGAAAAATCAGTGTTTTTTGAAAATTCTGGACCATCAAAATTCTACCTATCTGAAAAAATAGTAAAAAAATTCGAAAAAATATAAAATTTAGTTTGCAAGTACATATTCATATGGATATCACATTGAACGGTCGGATCGACCGTTAGGATTTTAAAAAGTACCATATTGAGCCGTAGTACACTAGCCATCCGTGCTATGCATAGCACCATAGCCTCACTCATTTTATTTTGTCCAAACAAAACATGATAAAGATAGTTTAGTTATAACATTAGTCTGTTATCACTTGCAACTTGCAAGATTGACTCGTTTCTTTTTGTTTCATTTAAAATTCCCATGCAATTCCATCCCGTACTAATTATGTTTTTTTTTTTGAGTAAAATATGTTATTACTGTGTATGGTTGAGAAAGGACCGTCCAAAAATGTATGGAGTAAAGGTGGCAAAAGGGAAAGGCCCCACCACAAGCTGATGATGCCTGATGGGGGTTCAGACTTCAGACTCAGAGAGAGGGGGGGGGGGGGGGGGGTCTGAGTGCAGTGTCCTTTTGGAGAGCAGCGTGCGGCCGTGCAGTCCTCTCTCTCTCTCACTGCCCTTCCACACATGCTCCCTTTCTCTCAGACATTTACTCCCCCCTCTCAAATTCAGTCTGACTTTTTTTTTTCAAAAAAAAATATTAAAAGAATGTCAGTCTGATTTTTCTGTAGCATTTCGGCTGCAACCAAATTTGTAACAAACTTGTAGGAGTTCGTATCAGCTTCCGCAGACTTAATATCCCCTCAAACAAAAAAAGAAGAGTGAGGCTACGGTACTATGCATAGCACGGATTGGTCCGTGCTACGGCTCAATATTTGAGTTTTCAAAATTCTAACGGTCAATCCGAACTGTTCAACATGATTATAAAATAAATATGTACTTGCAAATCAAATTTTGTATTTTTTCAAAAAAAATTTACTATTTTTTAGATAGGTAGAAAATCACTGTTTTTGGATGGTCCATAATTTTCAGATCAAGTGATTTTCTATCTATCTAAAAAAATAGTAAAAAAATTTAAAAAAATGTAAAATTTGATTTGCATGTACACATTCATTTTATAATCATGTTGAACAATTCGGATCGATCGTTAGAATTTTGAAAACTCAAATATTGAGCTGTAGCACAGACCAAACCGTGCTATGCATAGTACCGTAGCCTCACTCAAAAAAGAACGACAGTTCTCCCACTTATTAGGCTGCTAAAAAACTATTCCAATCAGAAAATTGAGATAGAGAACTGTGTTCTGTAATTTTCTTTTATGAGAAAGATTAATAGTACATTTTTTGTAAAAACTAAAATCTTTAAAAGACAAAATGAATAAGTTTCAATTTATAGAGAGTGCTTACTGCTTAGCATCCCTTTCCTTCCAACTACCTCGGCCCGTGATTCAGTGCATTCATCAGGATTCAACTATTTAGACGGTCCAGTCAAAGGCCTAGATAATATTCTGATCAGATCCCCACAAAATCCTGTTAATACCAAGTACATTGATTAGATCGATCAAACATAGTTTTGGTTCGTTGATATGAAAGGCATCTTGGTACACATGACATTTATCTCATGCAGAGATATGATGATCACGTAACATTTCCCACTTCTCAGTAACATTTTTTTTTTTTTTAAAAAAAATTTCTACGGCCTTGATAAACGAATTTTTTTTATAAATCATAATTAAAAAATATATTTTTACGAAACCAACATGATTACTTTTTTTGTTTACAAAAATCATAAGAACCGAAATGACATTTCAATATAGTCCTCTTTTTGAATTTTCTGTGACAGCTCATATGAAAACTTGTGAAACTAGTACCATAGAAAATCCAAAAAGGGGGACCGGACCGAAATGTCATTTTGGTTCGGAATAAAAAAAAATAACGAACCGAAATGACATTTCAGTTCTTATGATTTTTGTAAAAAAAAAAAAAGTAATCATGTTGGTTTTGTAAAAATATTTTTTTTAATTATGATTTATAAAAAAATTCTCGATAAACTGCTTGTGACAAACTGACAATTACACTCGGTCTTTCCAATATATTCCATTTGTAAGGCATGGGGATTTCTTTTATATACAAATAAAATATTATTTTCTTCGAAAAGGGAAGGAATAGTTGATTTTGGAAAACAGGTAAAACCAGGCTAATGATTCGGTACAAAATTGTACAAACTTCATACACCGAATCACTGCTAGGGTGTAAACAGTTTTCTGAACCAGCTCCAAAATTTGGTATATTTGTTACATCGGGAAAAATACTTACATTTAAGCAATGATCCGGTATAAGAAGTTTGCACCGAGGCATTGGTCTGATGTTACCTAGTTTTTGAAAATCACCTCAGATTTCTTCCCTTTACAGAAGAAAATAATATTTTATTTCTACAAAAAATCGGCTAATCCAGCTAACAATCATGTCTGCTACAATGAATCTGTACGCAATTAAGCATAACAACAGTCATTCACAATGCATTGGGACCCAAATTTAACAGGGCCGATCACAGATACAGTAAGTACTTCACAAAACGATGCACCACACTACAGAGTGCACTACTTATTCGTTGAGATTTGTGCATAAATTTTTTTTTTTATTGAGATACACAAATGAAAAATTTTGAATGATTGAATTTGAAAAAACAGGACCCTAATTTTCTCTGTTCCTTACGTGTGGCATGCTATTGAAAGGCCGGTACGGTACAATCAATAATTTCGTCCAAGGAAGACCAAGACTCTTTCCTTTATGTTTTTGACAAGGCTTTTGTATCAGATATGAAATGACAGGAAAAGAATCTTAGTACAGCATGTTCAAACCAAATCTGTTACATTTCTGACTGCCTTACCACATCAATCACACATGAGATTATGAGAACCAACAACCCCTTAGTTGATTTTCTGTATGGACATTGACATTGAAGTCCATTTTGTATTATTCTTTCACCCTTTTTTTTTTCTCAGGAGTAAATAATCTACAGGATAATGACTCTATATATAAAAATAAAAGGTGGGCAGAGGAGAGAAGTGGTCCTAATAAGGCCTTGTATTGTCTTGACTTTTTCTTCACTGCCACTCTAAAGAGGAAAAGTCTCTATATATACATAGAACAGATGCAAGCTGTAAAAAAATGTTTTCACAATGGTTAGAGAGAGACAGAGAGAGAATCTAAAGTATAGTAAAAAAATATTTTATGATATAGTAGAAGTTTTCAACTAGAAAATAGCATAGTTGATTCTTAAACAAAAAACCATATGCTTAGCGCAGTATCGCAAGCTCCGTCTCTCTATAGAGAAACACAGGTTCAATATTCGCGAAAAGAATCTAAAAGATGTTGGGGTGTACCGGGGCCCATCAATAAAAAATGATTCTTAAACAAAATAGTTATGGACAAGAAGGAACGGAAATACCAAGTACCAAAAGCCAGGCATATAGATTGATTGATACTCTAACAGACGGCTAAGATATTATTTTTTTTTAATAATTTCTCTCAATGTAAAGATATTATTTTACCATACCTCACAGTAGACAAAATGTCGATTGCATAAGACACCATAAATCTTAACACGAGAGCTTAGTCCTTCTGGTAGAAGGAGAGTACAAAATCGGTATGTACAGAGAAGAGCTGAGTGTCTACAAAGAGCTGTTTTCACATAAATTAAAACGCAAACATTAGTATCTCATATTAGTCAAAAACTCAACAAGGAATTCTTTTTGCAGCTACCCCAAATATATTACCTTATTGCAAGTAGAATATATATGACCTTTTTTGTGAATTTAACACCCCAACAATTTTTTAAGGGTAAATTTGATGTATACCCCTCAAAAACCTCAAAATTACGTATTTCCCTCCCTATAATTCATAATATCATATTTACCCTTCTTAATTTTAAGAACTCACAAATTAACCAATTTATTGACTTTTTCTATTAAAACTCAATTTAAATTTATGAAGTACCCATTTTACCCTTATTAAAAAATTAAATAAATATGTAGCATTTTTAACATTTGCAACTTACACCAAAATACTATGTTGGTGTGACAGAAAAAGTATTTCCATTAGATATTGACAATTGCAACCCTTCCCTTGTACATTTCTAAGTTTAAGAGTTGAGGGAACTTTGGAATATGTCAGGAGGTATTTGCACCAAAACATACATGTGATGTCATTTGCAAATGACCTAACTTTAAAGCAAGCAAGATTATGCCTGTTTGTACCTTCATAAAGGCCCTGTCACGATACGGAAATGAACCAATGAAACTCTCTCTCAGAAGCAAAGAAACCTGATCACAAACATAACACAAGCAACAAGTGAAAATCTCTATATATTATCTGGGGAATGCCTTGGGTAAAACTTCACAGAGTCAAAAATTTTACTATCATGAACAACCTCACAAAAAAACAACAAATATCCTATGTACAACTTTCTCACTGTTCACCTCTCAAAGAAATGAGCAAGAAAATAGTGGTTTGATCATTTATAAATAATTAAGGAGGCGTTTTAGTGACATTATTTATGTTTAAACGAGATCTGTATGTTTACTAGGAGCATGCAGACATTGATATTTTCAATATAGCTTATGCTTGGATCAAGGGGAAAAAAAACAAGAAGAAGACTAAAACCTTGTCATTGTTAGATTGCACATTTGTGATCGTGTGAGACCTCAAATTGGCACAAAGTGAATCGAGGTATGACCTCAGAACTGCCAGGAATCCTTTCGCAGCTTCAACCTATATTAACAATAGTAAATAAAAAAATTAATTTAAGAAAATCATGTTATAATCCTTCTGCTGATTGCAAACAAATAGCAATCCATTTTTGTGGTTTCCATACACGGGACACTCAAGTAACCCTTCCAAAAATGAGGAAGGGCAAAGGGCAATTTGTATAATTTTTTAACGAAGAAGAACAGAAGGGAATCATGCTGATTCGGATTTCCTTTAAAGGAAAATATGACTCGCTTTGCAGGGTATGCAAGGTCCTTTGAAATTAACAGCTTATATAATTTAATATAAAAAAAAATGTATAAACACATCATGTACGTAAAATCATAAAATATAATAATTATGATTTTTATCCCTTTTTTTTTAAAATAATAAATTATTAATCAAATAACACAATATAAAATGTTGTATAAATCAATTTCGTCAGGGATCGGATTACACTCTCTTTTTTGACACACTTTGACACCTACCATTTTCAAAGTCCAAATAGTCGATCCAAACCGTTCAACATGATGGATATATTAAAATGTGCTTGGAGATCAAATTTTACTTTTTTTTGAATTTTTTTACTATTTATTAAGATGGTTACAAAATTGTTGTTTTTAGACCATTGAAAAACAGCGATTTTGTAACCATCTTAATAAATAGTAAAAAAATTCAAAAAAACGTAAAATTTGATCTCCAAGCACATTTTAATATGGTGATCATGTTAAACGGTTCGGATCGACTGTTTGGATTTTGAAATCACAAAATTGACCTATAAAAAAAACAATGTCAAGATGTGTCAAAAAAAAGTGTAATTGGATCCCTCCTCTTAAAAATTTATATAAATATTGAACAAATCAATTTTATCGTTAAGTTACTAAATAAAAAATTATATAAAATGTTCTACAAATCATTCTAATTAAAATAATAAAAAATTATCACATATAATTTAATATTTATCAATTACCCTTGTACAGGTTGATACATAAAATTAATCACACTAACATTTACCTGAACATCGGTACATTCATATACAGCCCGTCTTCTTGCAAGATAGCTTTCCCCGACGAGCATGGAATGGTAGGGTCGCAAGGATGCTAGTAACTCCTTTTGTTGTGGAAATTGCGGAATAGACCCCGATTTTACCTAAAGTACATATCGTTTATAAAATGTTAATTGGTTTATTATATGCGAGAGCTTGCTGTTAAATTTGTTTTCGACAGTGAAATACACTATAGAGAAAGGTGAGACACCCCCCCCCCCCCGGCCCACATACACACACAACTAGGGTGTAAACAGATCATACAAGGACAAATACTGGCCAAACTGTATATATATCCGTTTTTGTAATTTTTTGGAATCTGTATCCAAACTAATTATCCATATCATATCTGCTTCATAACTGAAATCCGTATTAGTATCCATATCTCCTGAAAAAAAAATATCCATATCTGACTATCCGTATGACAGTATCTGCCAATATCCGGTACAAATCCAAATTACATACTGATAATGTTTGATCAGTTTGCATCCCTACACACAGCACATACAAACCTCCTGGAAAAAAACTATCCATATCTGACTATCCGTATGACAGTATCTGCCAAGATCCGGTACAAATCCAAATTACAAACGGATATTATTTGATCCATTTGCATCCCTACACACAGCACATACAAACCTGATTTTTATTGACATCAATAATCACTGCATTTGACAATCTTGAATGGAGATCAGAAGTTCGGTTCTGTACACCAACCTAAACGAACAGAGTAAGCAGTAATTTCATTATGCTAGTGTTTTACAAAGCAATCATTTGCAATAAATGACAATAGGATAATGCTATTAGAATTACTACTACTAGAGGCATGCGTGCAAACCAAAAAGAGAATGTGTAAAGAAAAGACAAACGTTCAGGAGCTTACTACAAATGGAACCGGTGCATCCAAGAAGTCTAGCATGTCATTGGGCAAAACCTACAATCAAATCATTAAAATATAGTATTATATTTCTCTAAGATGAAAATCAATTCTGCACACCTGTTCAAAATTAAAGGAGAGCAGAGTTCAAATGCATCGAGTCTTTCATGCCTCACATTCTTAGATCTGTTTTCAAAGTCTAAACAGTTCATACGAACCGCTCAACATGATCTCTATATTAACATATGCTTGGAGACCAAATTTTATATTTTTTTGGAAATTTTTTACTATTTTTTTTAGATAGGGTACAAAATCAAGGTACAGGGGCCATCCAAAAACAGTGATTTTGTACCTATCTAAAAAAATAGTAAAAACTTTCAAAAAATATAAAATTTGGTCTACAAGCACATTTTAATATGGAGATCATGTTGAGCAGATCGGATCGTCTATTTGGACTTTGAAAATGGAGATAAGGATGTGAGGCACGATTGAGGCATGAAAGACACGAGGCATTTGAACACTGCTCATTAAAGAAACTAAGAGATGAAACTACAGGCATAAGTAGGCTCTGCCAGTGGTACGGTCGTATGAGCGGTATGATTGACAAGACTGAAGCAGACAGGATTCCCTGCACATGGAATGCAAGTAAAAAAATGTTGTTTCAAATCATGGTTATATAATATATTTAGAACTGTGTTGCCAAAACGTACAACTCTTACCAAATTAGAGCATATAATAAGAATTTGCTTCTCCAGAAGTGCTGCCGCAAAGAATGTTATGACCTTTCAAAAGCAAATCCATCGTGTCAATCAGACAAACTAAAAAATCTAGCTTCTAACAAACAGAATAACAGAAAATATCCCAAAGAGTGAGGGAGTGAGGCTAATGGTATTATGCATAGTGCAGATTGGTCGGTACTATGGATCAATATCTTCAATTTTAAAGATCAAATAGTCGGTCCGAACTGTTCAACATAATCTTCATATGAAAATTGTACCTCCAGACTATTTTATATTTTTTAGAATTTATTTACTATTTTTTTAGACAGGTAGAAAATCACTCCTTTTGAATGGTCTAAAATTTTAGATCGAGTGATTTTCTACCAATCTAGAAAAATTGTAAGAAAAATTGTAAAAAAGTAAAATTTGATCTACAAGTACATTTCATTTGGACATCATGTTGAACAGTTCAGTGACTGCTTGGACTTTGAAAACAGATATATTGATCCATAATACGAACCAATCGGCGCTATGCATAGTACCATAGCCACACTCATGTGCCAAATTAAAAACCTGAACACTTACATGTTCTAGTCTCAAGCTACCACATATGCATGCAACTGCCCATACAGATAAAGCTGTTGATTCCTCTTCGGCCAGCAGTGCATTGTGTACCTACAAAGAAAAAATAGCTTCTAGAATTTATTGGATTTTCTTAGGTTAACAGGAAATTTAGCATACAATATGCATAGGTTTTGAAATCAAATGAAAATATAAGTTGCCGCTGGAGTCCAGCGTGACATCGGTGGTATTTCACCCTATATACCACCAACTCCAAAACCTATCAAATCGGCTTCAAACGACAAATCCAAACTTCATAAGTGGTGCGTTTACATGCAAAATTTATAATTTTTCAAATTTATCTAGTATGAAGTCAAGCGGTCAAATGTGGGATTTTGTTAAGTTAATTTTAATGCATTCATTTTTCATCATTTTTTAACTGTTCGACTTGGTAATAAAATCATTCGAAAAATTATAAATTTTGCATGTAATGCATCACTCATAAAGTAGATCGGTTTCAACAGTTTGGATTCATCGTTTGAAGCATGTCCGATAAGTTTTGGAGTTGGTGGCACATACCACTGATGTCACGGTAGCCAGACTCTTGCCCCAGAATATAATTCAAAAGGCCGTGTTTAACAAAGCTAGCAATCTAATTCTTAAAACAATGATGACAACTACAACAATTAATCCCTTTTCAACATACACTTGAGAAAATAATGTGAAGAAGACAGGTACACAGACAAGATGCAACAACAAAGACAATAACAAACATACAAGCAAGTAAATAAATATATAGAGGTTCAATAACTCTGTAACTACAAAAGGGTTTATTTGGCAATAGCTAACCTAACTACAATTCTAATGCAATAAATATGGCACAAGTGAACTATACAGATCATCTTGCAATTCAAGAGGTCGATCGATGCCTAATTATCTCATGAAAGATTTAAGTATAAATATACCTCAGCGATTTCTAGGCATGTATTCAATGACCTAACATCAATGGCTGAACCCGCTATGTGAAGAACAGCTTCACTTGGCCGCTGAAAATTTAACGGGTGCAAATGCTCCAATGGCTGAAATGTCAGCGATGCACCTCTTTCGGGGCACTTTAACTGGTAGTATTCACATATAACTTGTAAAGAGCCATGATTCTTATCCTGCAACAAAATATAAATCAGTACCAAGGTTCTAGAAGGGTAATTTACCTTTACCCCTTAAAATAACAGTTATCAACAAACCTCGGCCCACTGTAAGATGTTTGCGTGTGTAATGGAATCTTCGTGGCTAGCGGAAGACGGCTCTTCTGAGTCGATTTCATTCATTTCACTTCGGAAACTTCTCTCCTCGTATGAACTGGGCAATAAATAATAATAACAGCAGATTTGCCACTTAAATTAAATGCCCAATACTTCGCAGTATTTGCAAACGAAACTCAATATTGTTCACAATTGCATCCGACATCCATTTGTCATTTTGCAGTTATGTCCATAACAGTCCAATGAAACTAACTTCATTTCAACTTGATCATATCGCCACATAGTAATTAATTGAACTTTATAAGCAACCTCAATTGCTTTGCTTAAGTTCAGTTAATTTGAGATTATTGGAACAAAAAACTAGTTAGCGTTGAAAGCGGAATGTACCAACCTATAACACAATGCGCCTTTATTAAGACACCACTCGACTTGGCGTTATTTGCCACTATAACAGAATGCAGATATCGGAAATTGAAACTAAAAATTACAGGATTTCTTTGCAAAAGCTGTATATACCTAGAGCTTTCGGAGCCTTCATAAAGCCAGGAGCGAAGAAGCGGCAGTATAGCAGAATCTGATTCCGACTTATTGTTTTCAATTAAAACCAACTGATCTTTAATCTCAACAGTTTGTTGATCATTGACAGTATCTTTACTAACAAGAACTCCATTTACCGATTTATCATCGGCGCAATCTGTTTTCTTGTCATCAGTTGGATCTATTTCCTTATCAATTCCGTCTATTGTTTTTTGGTCTTCTAATTCTTCTAGGTTTGATTCCAGATTTTTGTTTTCGTCAACTGTGTCAGAGGGCTCAGGTGAGCTGTCGCTCCTCTTGCAAATTTCATCTTCCACGTAAGTCTCCTCCGCTGATACAATATTTAGCATGTCGAGGCCTTCTGTCAGCCACTCGAGTCTCTCTTCTATCAAAATGCTACATAGAATGGAACACTTTCTCAGTTAACTTCAGTGCAAAGAAGGAAACCCATGAAAGGTTATGCTGCGATACTAGCCCAAAAATAAGTAACAATTGAATATGAGTGAGGCTATGGTAATATGCATATTACACAGCAGCCTGTGCTATGGACTCATATCTCTATTATTAAAGTTCAAACAGTCGACCTGAACCATTCAACATGATCTTCGTATGAAAATGTACTTGCAGACCAAATTTTACATTTTTTTAGAATTATTTTACTATTTTTATAGGCAGAAAATCACTTGATTTGAAAATTCTGGACCATCCAAAAGCAGTGATTTTCTACCTACCTAAACAAGTAGTACAAAAAATTCTAAAAAATGTAAAATTTGTTCTTCAATTACAATTTCATATGGAGATCATGTTTAACCGTCCGTTCAGATCGACTGTTTGAATTTTGAAAATAGAGATGTAGATCCATGGCACGGGTCGATCCATAATATGCATATTACCATAGCCTCACTCATTTAATATAACAGTAATGTACAGCATGTCCATTACAGCAGATGAACCTGATAAAATACCAGTCACGTACAACACCAGACCATAACCAGTCAGTACCAGATATATATACCTAGTTAGTGCCATTTTAGTATCTATTATCTTATTTCAAGTTCAATTAAGGTCAAGTAAAACTAGTTCAGGGGTTACCTCCTCAGAACACCAAAATGCAAATCGAAAAACGGGAGGCGAGAAAGAATGCAGTAACAACGGGGCGTGGTCATGATGTAACGACTGAGCGATGGAAAAGATGGTTTCTCTTCCATGAGCATAGAAATTAGACTTGACGGCCTCTGCACTATTTCTTCTACTAGGACACAACATCCATACAGCGTGGAATCATCAGCGACCTGTGCAAAATTAACAAATTGTCATTTCTTTTTAATATACAGAAATAGATTACTATGTCATTTTGTAAAGTTACTCGTACCTGTAAACGGAACACAAAAGATTGGTTGCTCTCCTTCAATTGTTCCTGAAAAAGAATGGAACTTATTTCAACTGGTTGCACTACCAGATTTAGGCGGCAGAGAAAATTATTTAAACTAGTTGCACTACCGAATCAAGGCCGGAGCGATAAACAATTTGTAGTTCATGGAATGCTAATTAGTCAAGGCCAGAGCGATAAACAGTTTGTAGTTCATGGCATGCTAATTAGTAGGTTAGGTTAGCGATTTTATATCATACCTGGCCTAGGAGTATCTCATTAAGCTCACTGAATGAAGGAGTTCTCTCCACGGCACGAACCTATTACCAGTGAGCTTTCAAAATCAAAATCTGAATAAATTAAAAACAATCATTTGTTTCCTTGCAAAGTAATGTAGGAAAGTGTATATAATATGACACCTGTACACCACCGGGAAGGCAGAAAGAGAGGAGATCCTTGCACTTTAGCGGCAGAGGCTTATCGGGTGGATATGCAAAAAGAATCTATAACAAATATATAACTTTAGTACAATATAAGTAGTTAAGTACCACAATTTGATTCAAGCAATCCCGGTTTCATTTTTAACTTCCATTCGAGTTAGATATGGTGTAAACATAAGATCTTCATAGACAGAAGAGAAATTTTTTCTCTCATTTGGTTTTGCCTTCTCTTTTTCTTAATATATATTTCAGTCTTTTATTCCATAAGTTTTTATAGTTCTATCTTTCATTCCATTTTAAAGTTCTATCTTTTATTCCATTCGATAGAATAAATACAAAAATATCTTAATAAAAAAATTACAAAAAAAATACATCGTAAAAGACTATTAAGAATATAAAAACTTAATAGAATTTAAAAAACTCGAAAAAATAATTAGATTATTGGGGATAAAATCTTTAGTAAGAAGTGCAAATCTCAAATCGCATAATTCACCTGAGGCTCGAGATTGGAAGCCGCGTGAACTTGGTTATTTCTATTAATTAAATTCCTAGTTCTCCTCACATCTTCTTCATCTCTCGCTAGTACAGTAGGCTCGAGAGCTTGTGCATCGACCTGAGGGTGAAGGCCCACAATTACCATGCTCTCAAATACTCTAGAAGATTCTCTTGTGGGCTTGTTATCCTGCCCAGTTGAAATATTTAACATTGATTATTTCGATATTATAAATACGCCAAAACTCACCCAAATTTTACTGGATTTTGAAGACTAGAAGTTTAGTATCAGCAATAGACGAAAAGAAAGAAAGAAAACAAATTTTGATAACGGGCAGGCAGGGTCTAGTACTGGTTTATAAGCAATACGGGTTTGTACAAATATCACATGAGCATGGCCATACTGTGGATTTAAAAACAATGACTGGTATAAGTACCAAATACCCATAAAAATAACTCGTGCATTGACTTCAAGAGAGACCGAAACAGTGTGATATCAGTACCAGGTCGAAACCACAGATGCCACAACAGTGAGCGAGAGAAAGAGCAACTGTATTACCAATGATTTGAGCTGGAAACGGGCCCACTGGCGCTTTTGGCTCGTCAAATCCTCGGGATTATATGCGCCACGCACCTCAGGAGGTGGCGAGAAGCCTTTAAGCATTTTACTGACCTGCTTTTGCAACTTTTGCAATGGGCTGCCGCTATTATCGTCTGTAGATGAAAACACCACTGACGGCCTCGAAACCACAGTTGTCGTCGCTGGAGACTGCTCAGGTGCCGCAGATGAGACAACCGATAGCAATGTGCGCGCCACATCCTCAGTTAATGATGTGTTCATGCAGAGGTTGAGGCCGTCAGATTTGATGCTGTTCTCCATCGTGGTTTCTTCCCTAATTATTGCATCAGGAGAGTTTTATATTTGGAGGTTCTTTTTCTTGCTTCTTTCAAACTTTAGCAAAAGAAATTATAAATCATAATAATTAAAGTGGGGTTCAGCAACAAGTAAAGAAATTCCCACCAAATTCTCAAATTTGAATTGAGAATTATTGATCAAATTACCCCTTAAGGCAAAATCCTGAAGCTGTGACACTTCACCTAACTGTGGACCTCAAAACAGCCAAGCAGATACTAACAACAACTAACAAAAGAAAGGAGTTCCTTTCAGACTAGGCCTTGTGACTATAGTTTACACTCAAATTGTGCTTTATCTACTGCACTGGATCAATTAGAGGCTCAATTTTTGCTATATGCAAAAAATTTCATACCAGATTGGTTTGAAATATATTCCTCAAAAGCACAAAAAGTGAACCGGTTCTCCCTTTAGATGCACCCAGAAAATGAGAAAAGTAAAAAAACAAAACAAAGGGGCCTCTTTTGAACAGAATCGAACTAGAATATCTCAGATGTTCCACCTTTTCTTAAATAATCCAAACACGAAAAGGGAAAAAAAAATGCACAGCTAAGCACCGATTCCTCGAATTTTCATGTACCAGGATGAATCAATCACGACTAAAAACGCCCCAAGTGAGAAAGACTCTGAGCTTCGCCTTCAATTATTACTTCAGAGTTCAAAGAAAAAAAAAAACCCGAAAAAATTAAAGCCATGCGTATCGAGGGATTGAGGTGTAAAGCTAAAAAATTAACGGAAGAATCAGATCACCTTATTGAGTGGAGATCAGAGCGAAGAAAAAAAGGGGGTTTTTTTTTCTTGTTCTAAATTCTCCGCCTTTCGAAGAACACAGCAAAAGGGCGGCTTGGAGGAAGAATGGTCTCCTACGTTATTGTCAGTGCAATAGTAGAATAATAATATTATTTATTTTAGTATTATTACTGTAATCATCTTTTAATTTTTATAATTTATAAGTTAAACAATTTGGTGTGAATGATATTAATGTTGGTGATTCCTCTTAATATTCTTTATTAACCGTAACCACGTTGTTCAACTTTTGCAAAATGGACCCGCATCTCTTTCTTATTCTTAGAAATGACACCGGGGTTTCTTTTTGTCATTACTTTTTTTTAGAAGTTACTTTTAAGTCTCTTCAATTGTCGAATTAAATTGATTTCCTTTATATATAAAGAACAAGTCAGTATACATTTTTTTCCAATATTATTATCTAATTGTTGTGTATGTCTCTGTTTTTTATAATTATTCAGATTTAGACCAATAAATCCTTTTTTTTTTTTCTTAGGTAAAGGATGTATTTTTTTTCTCCCTCTTTGTATGGTTAGATTATGTGAAAAGAATAAAGTCTGACTTATTGTGTTATTACTTGCAAGGATAATGAAATCACCGAAATTTTTATTAATAAAAAAATTAATAAAAAAATATCGATAATGAGGAAGCATTTTGTGAAAATTCAATTTGTAAGAAAAACGTGATAGTTCATAACATCCAGAAGACGTTATAGATCATGATGCCAGTTTAACGGAAACAAGTTACCACTACAGTGTTATCTATAACGTCCAGGGGACATTGTTATCTATAACGTCCAGCTACAGTATTTTTTGTTAATTAGAGATCATTAGCGATCAGATTAACTGGACGTTATGGTTTATAATGTCCAGCTACAGTACCTGGACGTTACAAACCATAACGTTTTTTTTATTTTTCAAAATCTAGCGAAATTGTTCCTTATTGTTGATATTTTTATTTTGTGTTTTTTCTATTAATAAAAATTTCGGATGAAATCAAGGTGCTCTTGCATCTCTTTGTCATAAGAAAAAACATTGCACATGTTCTTTGAGATTTTAAACAGTACTTATGTACATCAAGACTTTTTGGTAATGTATTATCCACTTATTTATTTTATATAAACAACATGTGGGGTCCAATCAATTTTTTGTAAGAATTCAATAAAGATCATTCTAAATACACCATGAAATAATGCGCAATAAAAAGTCTAAAATGAAAACAGGAAAACATTTTTTTTAAATATGATAACTTTGACAATTATATGTATATCAATACTTTTGGTAATGTATATTCCACTGATTATATACCTTGAAAATTCAAGCACAGCCAAAAGTCTAAAAAGATAAAAAGGAAAACATTAATTAAAAATCAGACCAAATTTACAAATTTGCATACTTGACAACGATGACAAATTGCGAAAATATTTTATTAATTCTTTTTTTTTTTTACGAGTGACCTCTGTGGACCTCATGTTTCATTAACATGAAGTGATATAAATAACAAATCTAGTTTAAGAGGTTTTTTTTTTTTTAACAATTAGAGATGCCCAAATTAGAATAAAAAAAATACATCAAAACCAAAAAGGTGTTGTCTTTAGTTGGAGCTTGGACTGTTAGCACTTGTCGCAATCAAAAGCCTCTTTTGTTATTAAATTTTATCTACTAATTAAAATGCTTTTTGAAAATTTTGCACCAAAGTTAGAAATGCATATTGATATTTTTATCAGTAGCATTGAAAATGTTAAGTTCAAAGTTGGGTGTTCATAGCATTTTTGTGAACTCAACTCTAAAACCTATCTAATTGGCTTCAAATGACAAATTTAAACCGTTGAAATCCATCTAACTTACGCGTGATGCGTCTGCATATGAAAAATTTAAACTTTCGAATTAAGTTAGTATAGTTTATAAATTAATTTTAATGTTTTGAATATTTTTGACCCCTTGGTTCTATACATGTGGTTCATAAGGTAATGATTTCAATGGTTCAGACTTATTATTTGAAATCAATCTGATAAATTTTAGAGTTAAGTTCACAGAAAAATTTATTAAACTTAAAAACACCCGAGTTCTATTCAAGTTCGAATATTACAGGTATCTAAGCTTGTTCACAAAAAGGAGCTTGTGTGCTGACTCTGAACAAAAAGTATTAAATAATTGACACAGTTTTTTTTGTTTTCCAAAAAAGACAATATAAATAAATGAGGGATGCTTCGGTGGACATAAGGACCTATTTGTAAAATGAACATATTTTCATTTTCAAAGTTCAAACAGTCGATCCGACCGTTCAACATGATAAGCATAAATTATATACACATTTGATCTAGTTTTTATCATAAAATAACTCCAATTATCATGTATTTTGAATATAAAAGGAATAAATTACACCTAGAATCAAGTTACTGCGGTAGTTTGGCTTTAAAATGCAGGAAAAGACGAAAAATGATGTAATTAGGGCTGAATGCGGATCAACCACCCGCACTGAGATTCAGTGCGGACGCACTCAGTACTTAGCTGATTTTCCAGCCTCTCAGCACAAGCCAGAATTTTTCCCGAGCGTAATGCGTCCACACTCACACGCCAATGCGGGTCATCCATCCGCATTTGGTACTTAGTCGGATTTTCAGAAACTACAGAAGCTCAGCAGTGCGGGTCCTTCACCCGCACTCCCCACCAGTGCGGACGCACTCAGAAGATTACGCCGGATTTTCGTCAACTTAAATAAGGAAAGTTGAATCCAGTGCGGATCAACCATCCGCACTCACAGCCAGTGCGGACGCACTGAACACGCAGACAGCCAGATTTACCCGGTTTTAACACTGTTTCTATTTTTGGCACTCCAAGGACACGTTTTAAGAAGCCAAAAAATAGCAATACTTGCCAGGAAAGAAATGTCAAAAAGAGCACCCACTAACTCCACCTTCTAGCCTCTAAATTGGGTATGATCTCTTGCTATAAAAAGGGCTAGAACTTTCCCTTCAAAATCATCCACTATCCACTACCATTCTCTCTCTACACACAACTCAGCCATATTTTCTGAAGAAGGTGAAGCTTTCAAGCAAGGAGAAGAAGGGTTTCTTGAGCAAGATTCGGCAAGATTGAGGTTCTAAATTCAAAGGGTGTAATTATTCTTTATTTCATTTCCTCTTGTTATTTGCCAAACTTTGCAATGTTTCTCTCCAAGAGGGAGTAGTTCTCTCTCTAGGGGTTTAGGTCAATATGCATGAACTTGTTTAATTCTATTTTATTCGATTATTTGCTTTTATTGTGATTGTTTTATCGGATTTGATTGTTAATTTCTGTGATTTTAATAATTTGTGTTAAATACATAATTAGTACTTGAATTGTAGCATCTCGTTTTGGTTTCAAAAGAACCAAAATTGACTAGGATCAATAGGATAGTACCAAATTATGAATGCAAATACCTTAGGTTTTAGATTAAGATTCTAACCAATTTAATCTAAGCCGGAACTACAGAAATTAAGGTTAGGGATTTGGTGAAGAACCTAAACGAGAAGTCAAACCCTAATTAGGACATCTCAAATCGAGTCGGATATTGGTATCATGAACTTAATTGTGAAATACCAATATTTGATGAGAGGAGAGACTAACAAGAGCTTATGGTCTAGGTAGCTAGGATGAAGAACCTAAAAAGTGAAGTCCGAATTACTTAGACACGTTATTAATTCACGAAAGTGACCCTTAATAACATATTAGGTTAGAAACCTCATCAAATCATACATGAATTTAAGCAAATACCGAATAAATAGAATTAGCAAGGGATTGTAGACCAAAGACCCCTAGATTCTCTAGACCTTGAAAACAAACCGACTTTTCTTTCTTTTACTTTACTTTTAATTGTTTAAAACTCCTTTCTTAGGGTATTGAACCCAACCTTAGGACTTTTACTACAAACCCCCCCCCCCCAATTTACTTTATTACACTTTATTTTCTTTTCTGAAATTTATCATCTAAAGTTGAAAATTAAGTATTTATCTTACTCCTCGTGGTTCGATACCCGATAATATACTACACGGTAGGATTGTATACTTGCGATCTAAACCGAAAGTGTATTTGAGGATAAAGCTTTTTACATATACCCTTTGCACGTATCACAACATTATCTCCGTATTAAAATGTACTTGGAGGTCAAATTTTACATTTTTTTTGAATTTTTTTACTATTTATTAAGATTGTTACAAAATCGTTGTTTTCAGACCATTGAAAAACAGCGATTTTGTAACCATCTTAATAAATAGTAAAAAAATTCAAAAAAATGTAAAATTTGACCTCCAAGTACATTTTAATATAAAGATAATGTTGAAGGTCGGATCGACTGTTTGAACTTTGAAAATGAAAATATATTTATTTTACAAATAGGTCCTTATGTCCACGGAAGCAAATGCCTAAATATAAATGGTCTTTGAGCTGAAGTTGTAGTTTACATGACATGAAAAACATATTCCTCTGTTTCTACATGCTTATTTATGCATATCTATTTTTAAATTTTGATACCAAGAGACAAAATTAAATCAAATAAAGGTTTAAATTATACAGTGAATGTCCAGTGCATTGGATGTTTTTGCTTAAACTCCATTGATGTAGTGGAACAAATTAATAAGACAATTAATTTTACGAGTATTTATTTCATATACTTGTCATTAAGGACGGCACCAAAAATTTACTATTATAGTGCTAATGAAAAATAATACTCTACTAAATATAATTAAGCGAGACAAATTTGTTACTTTAATTATAAAAATATTTCATTAATAAGTAGGCACGCTATAAAATTAATTAATGAGCAGGTCCAGACTTTCTAGTTTGTAAATAATTTTCTTATCAATACAAAACGTTGGCGGGCAATCCGCCTCCAACCTTCAAAAAAAAAATTTATTAAAATTTGCAGGAAATTATACATAAATTTTGTAATTTTCAAATCATATGAGAGAGGATTAACCCCCCCCCCCCCTCACCCCCCGCTCCCCTTAACACCTTGTTTGGATGGAAAGTAGAGGAAGGGAAGGAATGGAAAGAAAATAAAACTTTCCGTTGAATCGTGTTTGGTTGATAAAATTATGTCGAAGGTGAAGAGTATAGGAGGCGAAAAGTTTAACCTTGTATCATTGTAATCAATAGAATCGGTTTTCATCCCGATTTGGAGTGTAACAGATCGGAAAGAAATTTTGTTGCAAATATTTTTTTTAAAAATAGCACAAATGCTCAATCCTATATCTTATCTATATATTTCTCATACAAGTTTTTTGTCACAAATCTACAACAACTACCGAATTTCTCATTTAACCTTCTAAATTTTAATCAACCAAACAAATAAAAAATAAGACGGAAAGGAAAATTAAATTTATTTTCTCTCATTAATCATCTAAACATGAAGAGGTTAAATATGTTAATGTTCCTTTCTATTTCATTTCATTCTCTTCTATTTCATTTCATTCTCTTCTATTCTTCACCTCCCCTCCTTCCTCTACTTTCCATCCAAACAAGGTGTAAATCTGTCGTGTAACAAATGTGACAGAATTTTAAAGTAATGGATAAATATAAATATCCGTGTCATGTTAGCGAGAAATTATGGATGATATATTATCTCACATTCTCATGTAGTTGGTTCATGCATTAATCTTAATTTTTGTTAAAGTAAGGTATTAATGTGATTATGCATTATGCATTATGCATATTGTAGGAGATTTTAGTCCGGTTTTTTATTAATACCCTAAAAAAATACAAAATATCAAATCTACCCTCGTTTTTTTTTTAAATACCCTGACCGCCTCCCTGTGGGGCGGTCCACTGTTCAAACCAAATCGCTCCACCGGAGAGCGGTCACCTATGCATATTAAACCGCCCCACAGTGGGGCGGTTTGTTTTCTTTTCTTTTCTTTTTTTGAGATTTTGAGAGACAATATGAAGAGCAAGATGCTGAAATTTAACAATAAAAATTTGAATTTTGTTTTTAATATTTGTTAGATTACTTCTTTTGATATATAATTAGCATATTTATACTAAAATATGCTAAATTACTTGAAATTATGTTAAATTACGCTAATTAGCATATCTAGAAAAGAACTAGATTTGGGATATTGGTTATTGTCAAATCAAATTCTCTCAATTTTAGGATGAAATTGAATATAATTGGAATTTTTTCATATCACACGGACTGTTTCTTGTTTGAACATACAAAATGAAAGATACTCAATATTATGATGTTGGTTATTGTCAAATTAAATTACTAGCCGCATGTGAACACTAAACATCATATCAGTAATTTTGATACAAGTTCTGACTTTTACCATGTTGCATACGACACTGTCACTAGCTGCAAACGGGTCGTTGTGTGTCTACCGATAATAAAAAACTTTAACTCAATTTTTGAAGCACTAAACGACATTTTTTTGCAATTTTGATTCCGTCGGCTAGTTGGAGATGACCCCAAAGCACCATTGCCCTCGTCTCGTCCCAAGCTTTCCGAATTGGGGCCGTGCGTGCAAATCCGAGTTTCCTAGCCAAAGTTATGGTCGTTTAAAGTTTTTTATAAAAAAAACAATGCTTTTCATGCAAAAACACCGATGATGCACCAATGATTTATGCACGGCTTGTCAACGGCAGAAGTGCATCGATGTTTCATTACAAAAATATCAGCGACGCACCGATGTTTTTTTAGCACTACCCTGCTTAATTGCCTATGCTAAAGCTAACGAAACATCAATGTTTCATTGCAAAAACAACGATGTTTAAGTCCCAATGGATAGGATGCATGTGCATAAGTCCCAATGAATTATATGCTTATTAACAAATTTAACAAGGAATCATGTAATCAAATTCTTAATCTCATTAACAAAATCAGCCAAATTTTGCGTAGTTTAGCGTAATTTAGCGTATTTCATTATAATTAGCGAAATTTGCGTAGTTTACCGTAATTTAGCATATTTCAGTATAAATATGCTAATTATACATCAAAAGAAGTAATCTAACAAATATTAAAAACAAAATTTGAATTTTTATTGTTAAATTTCAGCATCTTGCTCTTCATATTGTCTCTCAAAATCTCAAAAAAAAAACCAAACCGCCCCACTGTGGGGCAGTTTAGTATGCATAGGTGACCGCCCTCCTGTGGGGTGGTTTGATTTGAACAGTGGACCGCCCCACAGGGGGGCGGTTTGGTTTTTTTTTTTTTTTAGATTTTGAGAGACAGTGGACCGCCCCACAGTCTCTGCAGTTTGGTTTGAACAGTGGACCACCCCACAAGGGGCCGGTCATGGTATTTTTTTTTTTTTAAAAACGAGGACAAATTTGATATTTTGTATTTTTTTTAAGGGTGTTAATAAAAAAACTGGGATTTTAGTTAATTAATTTCTCAAAACGAAACAAACATATTAATTAAAACCGGCAGACGTACCTCAGTACCTGCATTTAGGGAATTTTGGACAAACCACCTAACTAGCATAGTTTGCTCAAATTAACCTCATTTTGGAACAAGTTAAGGGTACTATATTTCTATCGATCGTGATGAAGAAAGATCTTTTTGTGCATCATGCATAGAAAAAGGAAAAGTACCTAAAATACCCAATTTATTATATATTTAATCAATATAATTGTGTTAACTTATAATTCATCATCAATGACCCCACTCCGCAAATAATTCGTATCACCAGAAGTAATCGAATTTTTAGTTTAGATTCGGACCGTCAAAGATTTGGTATGAATATTTTTTTGAGTAAAGTTGGAGGTCAAGTTATCTAACTGTTTTAATATTCACACGGGATTTCTCATTCGGATTTCGAACCTGCGACCTTCCATACGGAGAGCAATGTCTTTATCAGTAAACCAAAGACTACTTCTAAGTTTTTGTACAAATATTAAAAAAACCACGTGCATTTTGGTTCAGGCTAAACTGATTCAAATTCTTATGGGATGATTCCGATCTAAATTCAAAATTTGAGTGACTTCAAAATATCCGGACTCCTCCGCAATAAATTTGAGTGCATTTCATCACAAAGTGAATATCCTTTGTGATATCTGACCGTACGAGGTTAATTAAAGTTGAACTAAAAAGAGCCCATTTAGAATATTGGGGTCCACTTTAAAATTCGTGCAAATTCATATTGAACAGTTCAGATCTAATGCGACCATGTCATATACCTTGATCTGAATTTATGCAGATAGGGGAATTCATATCCCTCAAGGTAACTTCAATTTTTGAGTTTAGATTCAGACCATCTGATCTGTTTTGGGAATTGAAATCTGATGAAATCCCTCATTCGTGAGCAGTGTTCTTGAAATTTTGAATCTAGCCGTCCAATTTTGTTTATGCACGCATCTCAAAACAGTTGGTTTTTCTGTGCACACATCTAGAAACAGCTCAACGGCTGAATTTGAAAAAACAGGAATTTTAGAAACACTATTCACGAATGAGAATTCCAGCAAATTTGTTTCCCTGTTTTGAACTTTTGGTATGGATATTAAAAGGGCTCCGAGCATTCCACCTCAGACCGAACCAGTCCGGATCTAAACATAAAATTTGAATTAGCTCATAGGATCCAGATTCGCATATGGGGCCGTACGGTTGTAGAGAATGACAGAAGAAAAGGACACAAAAGGCCATAAACTATGACGCCGCACATGATACTTGGTCTTGGATTTATGCAATGAAAACGACATTAAGATGAGTCCGATCGCCAGCAATCGTCGTTTTCTTCTTTCTTTATGTTTGAAAAAAGCTGTTCCCTAATGATCGTTGGTCTGGAATAAAATAATAAAAATTATAATAAAGATATCTGATGACTTCCTGCAACAATGGCTTCTCTCCGAGAGAGAGACATGGCTCGGACTCTTACCTGACCTGGCTTGGTTTGATTGAATCGGTCACAGAGAAAATCAATAATGAATGTTGAATGGTCTCTGATGGGTGACCTGAAATTGCTCTATCTGGGCCCAAATATTTTAGATTGTACTTTACAAGATGGTTCAGCTTTACCAAATACAAGCAAATCTGACCATTCTTCATCTATATGTTATGTACATGTCATATATCGTATATTCAAAATGTCAGATTTAAGATAATAACTTCTGTTTAGAATATGTCGGTAAAGAATTAATTAAATTCCTTAGTGTTGATTGTACAATGTTAAACTCATCCGTGACAACGAGTACATGTATTTTATAATTTAATTTTATTTGTCATAAATTCCTCTAATTAAATAAAAGGAGAATAATCTTGACAGCCCACAAGGATTTAAGATTTCATTTCATTAAAAAATCAGTGCTCAACATGTTAAGTCAAAATTATTACAACATGCTTAACAAATAAACTGCTTTTTACAATGTTAAAGAATTGTTATTATGATTGTTGTACCTGAGCAAAACACACATGCACACCTTTGTTTCACAATTATAAAATTTTAAATTTACACTTTATATGCATGTAAATCAGTCACATGCATCATCAATAAAAATCAATAAGATTAATTGCATCTTGAGATTTCAAGGACGTCGAGCAATGCCGCATTTAGTCGATAATTTTCTAATTTGATCGACATTAATTTTCAATTGATGAATTAAGGCTGAGTGTGTTAAGATCAAAAGCATTGTAGATTGGTCCTTTTATGGCTTTGCAACAGGTAGGTGTTGGTCATGGCGGATTGGAGCCTCTCACCGATGGCAAACATGCAGTGAATTTGACAGTTTGTAAGCAATTTATTGTCCAATTGGTCCTTTTATGGCAAACAAGTAGGTGTTGTTGTAAGCAATTTATTGTTCTATTTGACTAATTTGCAAAACATATAAATATTGAATTTTACGGTTTCTTTGTTTGAGATGTTTGCATATTTAATTGCTATATCAATTTGACTGTCAAGAAAAGCATCAAGACATGATTCATGGTGAACACAAGCTAGATGGATTGATTAGATGAATCATGAAGAGCAAGATAGTTTACGTTATCATTTTAATTTTATCAATTTTTATATATATGAAAATATGATAAAGTAGATTTTAGGTTGTGCTGCCTGAGTCTAGTCATTACAACAGTTGATCAAACGTTGTAACGGTTGAAATCAAAACTTCTGAATTACAAAAATATATTTCCACGCAAATCAAGCACAAAACAACCAGAGTCCAAACGTTGCCCACGGTTGGCTTAACGTTGGAACTGTTGTTCTAAAGCACAAGCAAAAAGGCAAATTCTAATTTCGCATATTGTCTGATCTGACCCAGTTGTTATGACGGTTGATGACAAAACTCTGATTTTTTTTTTTATATCTTTTGATATCTCTATATAAGAAGGGTTGATTGTTTCCCCTTCAACCAATGCGCAACAGCTTTTTTAGCTGCCACTTTTGAATTTTTTGAGAGGTTTAGCCTTGTTCATTATTGTTTGTACTTAAACTTTAATATTTTTTCAACAATCTCAAATTCAGTTCTCCTAAATTTATCTCTTTACAAATTTTCCAGATACTGTTAGATAATTTGAGACGAGCCAGTAGATATTTTTCCGATTGGCTCTTAATTAATTTCTCCCAATCAAAGTCGAGGTTTGGCTCTTAATTAATTTCTCCCAATCAAAGTCGAGGTTTAGATTAGAAAAAAAAAAGGCCAAATCGTCTCTTTTAAGTTCTTTTTTATTTGGATCATTCACAAATATTTAACTGTTTATTTTTTTAATCAACATCCATCTTGCTTGTATCGATTTCAATCACGTTACTCCGTTACTTCATATGATACCGTATCGTATTGTTATATCGATGTTTGTATCCTACCGTATTGAAAATTACCGTATTATTGTATCCGTATTGTTATATCGATGTTTGTATCCTATCGTATTGAAAATTACCGTATTATTATATCTGTATCGTATCCGATACAATATCTGTATCCATATCCACACGACATAGGCCCCTACGTAACGAGAAAAATCTAGACATTAGCCTATGTACTTTTTTCTTAATCCAAACGGACATATTAAACATAGATAGCATATATAAGAAAAGAAAATATATTACATAATTAAGAATAATCAATCTACCTCTAAAAAAATGTCCTCCAACCCCAATAATTTTCTTTATTTTTTGTGTTTTAGTAATAAGTCCGAGGAGGGTTCCAATGCACCCAAATTTCTATGCTCCTAATGCACCCACTCTTTTATCTGCATTTTCAAAGTCCGAACAGTCGATCCGAACCGCTCAGCATGATCTTCATAATAAAATATGCTTGGAGACCAAATTTTATATTTTTTAGAATTTTTTTACTATTTTTTAAGATAGGTACAAAATCATTGTTTTAAGGAGATTCTGGACCATCCGATAAAGTGATTTTGTACCTGTCTTAAAAAATAGTAAAAAAATTCTAAAAAAATATAAAATTTGGTCTCCAAGCATATTTTATTATGAAGATCATGTTGAGCGGTTCGAATCGACTGTTCGGACTTTGAAAATGCAGATAAAAGAGTGGGTGCATTGGAACCCTCCTCAATAAGTCCAGGGATCATTTTTGTTTTTCACGTGGTCCGGTGGACCGGTAGGATAGGTAGTCCATGACATTTTATTTATAGAAATTATTTTAAAAACTTATAGCACGATAGATTGATTGTGATTTTGATTTCAGGAAGCTACGATATTTTTTCTTCCGGTTCTTTTAAGAAAAGATTGGTCCGCTGAATCTTAAAGAAAATTAAAGTTTTCATACAAACCATTTATTATTTATATTATTTTTCTTAATTTCTAAAAATAAAAAAATCATGATCAGTTCGCACTGTTCTTGTTAGACAATGGGTCTATATAAAGACTTGTTTACCCGAATATAGTATACGCATATTTTTCATTTTTCGTGTATAATGTTCTATATATCATTTCTATATATATTCTTTAATTTGTACAAATTAAGAATCAATTTTTTTATGCTGGATTCATTATTGTTCCAAAAATTACTCTTGAAGTCCCAAGTATACTACTAATATATATTTTGTTTTAATAATCATATACGCATGAATATATGTGGTGGGGATTATATAAATTTATGAAATGCAATTGAAAATAGCAAAAATATTTAAAAAATGTTAAATTTAATTATCAACAATTCAATGTTTGTGAGGCGATATTTTCATTAATTTGAAAAAAAAAAATGAACAACTTAAAATTGGATTGAGTCTGATAGGAATTCATATCCTCTGCATTAACTCAAAAAAATCTTTTGAGTTAATGAATCTCGACTGTCCGATCTGTTTTAAATTCGTGCGAACTAAATCTGCACTATGTTATAGACACGAGCCGAATTGGCTCCGTTTAAAATCAGACAGTTGAGATTCATTAACTCAAGAGATTCCCTTTTGAGTTAATGTAGAGGATCCGATACGGATCCTCAGATAGAAGTACTGCAACGAATTAACTATGCCTCAATTTTCAGACTATGGCAAAAATCAGACAAAATATGTCTAAAATTTGAGACAACATACCGGTTTTTGGGACTTGACACAAACCCGATCCTACCTTCATGTACCGGTTGACTTGAGAAGTTTTTGTTAACTATCTTTGCCAAATCATATACAAGAAGTCCACATCATATACCATTGACATGAAAAAGATGGCACAAATGCTGACTATCACCTTAATTAATTGCTGCCAAGTGGAGATAATGATGAAAAAACAACCTTAATTAATTGCTGCCAATCGGCATGTTGAAAAAGAAAGTCATCTTTTTCTATGTCATAAAGCCAAACGATCACGCTACTCTCTCTCTCTGGATTAGCATTATCCCAACGGGTGCCTTTTAAGAAGTTTATTCATTTATTATTTATTCAACTTCAAATCAAAGAAAACCTAACTTTCAAAAAAAATAAAACCAGCAGAATCAAAAGCAAGTTAGAAGCTTCTCTTTTCTTTCTCTTCTTACTTCAAAGCGATCATTTATCCAAGCAGGAAAGCGTGCTAAAGCTCTTGAGTCCATAGCGTGAAAACACTCCTGAGTCTTGATGATGTTTTTGTATGGGTTCAGCTCCAGTGTGGTACCCTACCGTGTAGATCCGACTCTGCTGCTTTTCTTAGAGAAAAGCAGGGTCTTGTTTTTCCGATCTCAACCATTTAAAATTTTTCATTCGCGTATCTCGATAAAGAACAAATTTCAACAAATTTGAATGGTTGGGATCGGAAAAACATGACTCTGCTTTTCTCTAAGAAAAGCAGGAGAGTCCATTCCCCTACCGTGTAACATGAGATTTGCACTGTTCGTTTTAACCTAACACAAATATCAACGCATTCCTCTTATAATCCAAATAGGCACCAAATGAATTTGGCTTGATTGAAAATTATTCTATCTCCTGATGTACCACAGGAGATACTTACGTTTTGAACACGACACGTGTGATCTCGGCAAGATATGTTGTGATTAATGTATCGTGACTGTCATATTAAATTTGATCACAACACAGTACGTGAAAATCTGACTTGATTATGGTGGGGCACGAATTTGATTCCCTATCTTCACAATGCTTTGAGCTTGTTTTGCCACTTCTTAGTCAGTGTGGTTTGTGTGTTCTCTTATTAGAGTTTAGAAGTGATTCCAATTGGCCCAAGTAGAGTGGGAAAAATGGCACAGCGGAGCCGGCTCTGTCACGGAACGGCACGGCACACGTGTCAGTTACGTGTCGTGACTCGCGTGTCCCGTGCTGTGACCATTCGCGTGTTGTGTCCACAGGGGCAGATCCAGGATTTTCGTCAGGGGGGGGCAAAAAAAATATCGAATCGGGTTTAAATCCATTAACCAAACAGGTATTCGATAAAAAACAATACTTTAACTTATATTTTCCAATGCTTTGACTTGTAATTTCTGATGTTTTGACTTATAATTCTAATTATCAATCAAAATTCAACAAATTTATTTTAATTTTAACCCTAAATTTAACCCGAATTACAAATTAAACGTCCAGAGGGGGGCAAAAAAAATTCCAGGGGGGGCAGCTGCCCCCCCTGGATATACCTGGGTCCGCCCCTGTGTGTCCATCTTTTGAAACTTTGGCACGGCACGACACGTGAAAGATTTAGTCACGTCACGGCACGTAGTCACGCAAGTCACGTGTAATTAGGACCATTAGATATTGATTTAATGGTGAATTTTGAATAAACTAACCAAAATTATAATTAAATGGTCGCGGCACGTTTAGGCACGGCATGACTCACGTGGCATGACCATTCGTGTGTCGTGACCACCCCTTGACATTTTGGTCACGGCACGGCACGAGATCAAAGTCACGGCGTGTTAGTCACGTCACGACACGGCACAGCACGGCTCGTTTTTTCCACTCTAGGCCCAAGCGTTATGCAAATAATTGATTATACAATTAGGTTCTTTGAGCCCAAAACTGCGGGGTCTGGACGGCCCGAATAGCTTGGATAGTATCCTCTTCAATTGGATGAGCACCGCTGAAAAGTGGATAAAGTATCAGGATTCAGGATTTCAGGGCCATTTGCTACTGTTAATGGATATCAAATTTGATCATGAATAAAATCCTATATGAATCTAAAATATATATTTTATATTTTATTAGATTCGTATGTGGATCTTATTTATTAAATTTTAATTTAGATCTTGTACGATCTAATTTCGAGATAAATTAAAAATTTGATGAAATATTATTTTTTTATATTAAATAAAATTCAAGTTACTTCAGACTTCAGAGTTATAAGTATCATTTATGCCAGGTTCTAAATAGCGATTATCATGTCATCACGGAAAGGTTACAAAAAGATTATCGCAAATAGCGTAGGTGTAGCTATAGCAGAAGTATCATACATAGTGTTTTTTTTAAAATTATATTTAATATTTCTACTAATATCAACATTATCTAAAGTCCCATAGAGCAACAAGTAACACTAAATTGATTAAGGAATTATAATATACATATTGAACTGGTACAAAGTCCAAATTATTATTTAAAATATTCATAATAATATCATAAACTATCTATATTTTTCTATTCAAAATAACCTAAATATTCAAATATAAACTTTTTCTATTTTTCTATTTGAAAGAAAAAGTAATTTGGTCCTTAAAAAAAAAAATTTCAATTTTATCCTTTAAATAAAAACTCATCTAGCATAGTATGCACTATTTGCGCCACACGCTATTGCGGATTGCTATTACTAGTATAGTAATCGTAGCCGAATTGCGCCACATGCTATGCGCCGTTGTAGCACGCTATTCAGAAAACTGCATTTACGTCTAAAAAAATTTGAGTCATAATAATATACATTAATTTAATTAAAATTAATGTATCTAATACATACATATATAGTATAGAATAAATAAAATATATACTTTCTTTTGTGTTGTATATGTTGTTGGACTATGCAATCATTTACTTAGTTTGTTTGACTAGATTTACAAAACATATATTTATTAAATGTAATAATTTCCTTGAGTAAAATATTTGCAGGTTCATAAGATTTAGAATTGCAACATGACTATTAAGGCTCTTCTCTTTGTATTTGAGATAATTGACTGCACCATTGTTCCGATGAAGGCTAAGACTTCAAAATCAATATCTACTCCTCACAAGCTTTCAGAAAAGTGGTCATATGCTGAAATCGGATACTCGAGCGCTGAGATACACCAGTTTGAAGATTACTGAAGATTGCTGAAATTTCACAACACTTGATAGGCGTTGTAATGGCTGTTTGGCGCTGTAACGGTTGATAGGCGTTATAACGACTCACAATGGTTGGCCTCTGGAAGTTCTGCAGAAATTTGGATCTCGAAAATGAATTGTTTCGTTCTAACGGTGGATTGAGCGTTATAACGGAATAAATCAATTACCTTACACACTGTTGGTATTTTGGCTGCAGTTTGGTCATACAAATTCTGATTTGAGTGAATTAAAGCTTGAAAAAACCAGGAAACCGAGATCTACAACTTTTATGTTGTAACTTTATTCAAATTATGCAGTTGTGGGCTGCTATGGGCCGTGGAAGGCCGACGTTAGTTATGGTAACGTTTATAAATCTAAATTTGTTTCTCTCCCTATTTAAACAAATATTAAGTATTCAATTAGAGCTCCTAGCCACCAAACACATATTCCTTTGCTGAAAAAGAGCCACTATGGTTGTTTGTTCTTGAAACTTCAATACTCATTTAAACAATCTCAAATCTACTCCACTAAATCTCAATCTTGATTAGAATTAGAGTGATTTGTGAGAGGTCTCTTGTTTAGAGTAGAACTAGGGTGCTCCTAAGCTCACCAAGCCCTTCGTGAGCACGACTCTAAAACCTATCGAATTGACTTCAAACGACATTTCCAAACCGTTAGATGTTCAATCTATATTAAAATGTGCTTGGAGACCAAATTTTATATTTTTTGAAATTTTTTTACTATTTATTAAGATGGTTTGAAAATCGCTGCTTTTATTAAAATTCTGCACCATTGAAAAACAGCGATTTTCAAACCATCTTAATAAATAGTAAAAAAATTTCAAAAAATGTAAAATTTGGTATCCAAGCACATTTTAATATAGATTGAACATCTAACGGTTTGGAAATATCGTTTGAAGTCAATTCGATAGGTTTTAGAGTCGTGCTCACGGAAGGACTTGGTGAGCCTAGGAGCACCCTAGTTCTACTCCTCTTGTTTATTCAAACATTAGAGCCTTGAGTGCTTGCTTCTTGTATTAGAGTCTTTAGTGCTCTTGGGTCGTGTGACTTTCTCGGAGTTTGTAAGGGCTCACCGGTTCCACCTTGTACTCTTTTCTCATTAGGTAAAGAAAGGCGCGCCATCTCTAAGGTCACGAAGCTCCAGAGACGTAAGCGTTAGTGCCGAACTCCGTAAACATATCTCGTGTCAAGTGTCTCTTAACTCTTCTATTTACTTTACGTACACTTGTATTTTTAAGTTTCTTGTTTCCGTCAAGAACAACTTACGTATACACGAGATTTATCTTTATAATTGAATATCAAATCATTTAGAATTAAAATTTCAAAAAGCCCCGTATTCACCCCCTCTAGGTGTCTTTAGCAACAACATATGCATTCTATTATTTCAAATATTTTGGCTAGAATATTTAGTATAATTGGAAATCAATTCAAAATCTAGTACAATTATGAATATAAATTCATATTTAAATCCATTAAATCTTCTTTAAATTATTGTATAAATCTTATAAAAATATGAATATGTTTACTTAAATTATACGATAATAATTCCATCCGAATCCAAAGACACTAAGACAGCCCTACCATGTAACTTTTTTTTCTTTTTTTTTAACAAAATCCTACCATTTTAACTTTCGAATGGGCAACCTAGATGGTGCCATGACTCAGAGTATAAACGAATTCAAATCCAGCGCAGTACCTGATTGATATAATTAGATTTGAATCGTCAGTTTTAACTTTGACATGAATTTCAAAACAGACGATTCAAATCTAATTGCACTCAGCATGTACCTGAGAGATACAGACCTGAGTATAAACATCACAACAACAAAAATATCGTGATTTTTATTAATATCCAAAGTTAATTAGAAATTAATAAAAATGTCCAGATTCGCTGAGAATTAATAAAAATGTCCATATCGGTAAGAAAATGACCGGTACTAAATATTTTTTTTTTAGAGACAAATAACAAAAATACTGAAATATAATACTAAAAAATCAATTTTTTTTTTAAATATTTGTTAGATTACTTTTTTTTATATATAATTAGCATATTTATACTAAAATACGCTAAATTAATTGAAATTATGTTAAACTACGCTGAATTACACTAAATTATGCTAAATTACAATAATTATGTTAAATTATGTTAAAATACAGTAAATTACATTGTGAACAGAGATAATACAAAATAAAAACATGGTCTCCGGTTTCGGAAAAGTGTGCACCACAAATTGATCGTGTAATAAAAATGAAATAAAAGGGAAAAAAACGAGTTAACCTTCTCTGCATTTCAAATTGAGAGCGAACAAAATCGGAAAATTTTTAAAAGCAATAAACCTCTTCGGTCAGGTCTGATCACCTCAGCGTTTCCTTCTACTTTCCTTTCTGGAGGATGTAACTCAAATTCTGTGTTTGGATCGGCCGTCCAATTGAATTCGGATCAATCCGGTTCTGAGGTGAATGTATAGATTCCTTCAATATTCGCAACTAAGTAAATCGTACGGTCTGAATTCAGACTCAAAATTCGAGTTATTTAAGGGATTCGAATTCCTCACATTTGACCAGGGATCGCCATTGCTCCCGACCCTCCAACTCTTTATCAGAGACGAGAATTTTTGAAATTGAGAGGGAGACAATGGAGGTTAGTTTGGTTATATCCTGATTGAAACCAATTTTTTTTCTGAATTATCAGTAAACAGATTTTAGTTTGTAAACTGCTTTATTCGGAACCAAAGAAAAATTAAGAAATATATTTAATCCCCGAAATCTCGGAGAAGATTTTTAGCTCTGTTGAGAGTATGTAACTTTGGGTCATTGGTAGAGTAAATTTTTCATGCCAAAATCACCGTGTCCACTTTTCTTCTTTCTTTTGTGCCTTTTAAGAATAAAATCCTCTATTGTCGTGTTATTTCTTTCTCAATAAGTTCTGCTCAAGATGACTCAATTTAATTTACTTAAATCATTTGGTCTCTCGCTACAATTGATTCCGATCGTAGCCTTTATTGGTGCAATCCCATTTTATCAACTTTTGATATGATTACTGATTTTTTGCAACTTTTGGCGTTTACTGATACATTGGCCACCATGGTGTTGATAACTCACTCATGGCGAAGTACATCCTGCAACCCTTCTGGACCCGATGCGTCACACCTTTCCCTCTATGGATGCCGTGTGGTATTATTTATGTTTTGGTTATTATTAGGTTTGCTTGGATCCTTATATTACCTAATTGATTGTTTACTCGAGCGTTTATAGATGCGGCTTCTTTATTTCCAGTAAACACCAATTCAAAAAATGTAATACACAAGCTGAAAAATGAATCGGCATTTCACTTATATTGATATCACTTGAACCTATAGTGTTAAAAGTTTACTACCGGAATAAGCAACCACTAGCATATGCACAGTTTCATACTTTGGACTGTGTATGTTGTTACCTTGTTGCAGTGCAATGCTCTGTTAATGTGTGTTTTTCAGGTACTAATGTGCATTTTCTGTATTATTATGCTGCATGATTCTCATATCCAGGCCAAATATGGTAAGAACTTTAACAGTTCAGCTTGTCTATTTCATAGCTTCCTTATTCAGCGAATTCAGCTTTAAAAAAAAACTTTATGAATTCTGCATCAATTTCTATTTTTTTCTCCAGATTACCCTGACAGGATTCATATTTTACTAATATCAGCACTTTTGGGTTATGCAAGTAGCTAATTTAAAAAATTGTCTTTCTTAGTTTTAAACTTTCTGTAGCTTTGACCACTTTGATTCACAGATATTGGCAAGGTTGAAATATATTAACTTCAACTGTCTTCTAGTAAATATCGTTTAATTCTGAAACAATGATATGCCTACTGATATATTATCTTTTTATGTCAGGTCTGTCTTCAAGGTCATTAGTTTAATAGTTATACCAGTATATATTAGATGCTGTTGATAAACATCTGTTTCTTTTTTTTACTCAATTTCATTATGCTACCCTTTGTAAATCCCTGGTCTTAAGTTTAAAGCCTGCAACTACCAATACCTTCAACAAGTGTTCTCTTCAGCCTGGAACTACCCACAGTTTTTCTTATTTGAAATTAAACTCTATTCATGTTGATTTGTGTATCGATTTGTAAATATATTATAAGACAGACATTTGATGCTGTTGATGGTTAGTAAGCGAGGCGTACTAACTCTACTCCCCTAGGAGAACTTTTGACCGTGGTAATATTTTACCCCTACACCTTTTAAAATTTTCATGGTGACCAGGATGTGATGCCCTGAAACTTTGCAGTACGCCCTTGTCCCTTTTGAATTCTTACTTGTTAGTCAAGCTAAATTTATGTTTTTGAAGACTAGGTTTAATTAAATCTGTGCAAACTTAAAAGGTGTTTTTGGAGAGCTGCATTTAATTAAATTTGTGTGACATAAAGAAAAGGATATAGCTTGTCACAAAGATTATTGAATTTGAACAAAATGTGGATATCCTGGCTTCAATCAATTCAGGCATGCCAGGCAAACAGATAATTATCATATCACATTTGAATTGCCAAAAGGGTTGTTGACTGCATGTTTTAAGAGGTTGATTTGAATAAATGAAACTTTTGCCCTTGGTTTGGGGGGGGGGGGGGTATTTAAGTGACCTAATTCAAGCAATTCTGACAGAGATTATGTGATATTAAAGCTTTGTTTTATTTCTTTTTCTGCAACTTCTTAACCTAAACTGAGTTATTACTACATTGGTACCATATAACAATATATCATATATGTTATCTTTAATCTTTGTTATTATTTTTCTTTTTCCAACTTATTTTGTTTTCTCTTTGAATTTTAACATTAGTTTTTCTAACCAAATCCATCTCTGATAATTTGCAAACATGAAACTGCAAATCAAATATTATATTTATTATTTCCGACTACTTGTGCACCGATCTTCCTATGCTTTTCTATTATTTGATTTGGCAACAGGGTTTCGGGGTTTAGGGTTTAGAGTTTAAGGTACAAAGTTTAATTGATCAAGAGTCGCATGATTGGGACTTTCAAGCTTTGGAGCAAATTTTTGGGTTTACAGTGGCTCTGCAGATTGCCACAACAGATTCAATGAGGCCGGTACCAGTCCCTGCAAGTGATTGCCTTTTATTCACCTTTCCGAAAAATAGTTAAAAAAACATATCAGCTCATGCGAGGGCCAGAAAATCCAGGCAATGATAAAGAATTTTGGGAATGGCTTTGGAAGGATAACACACTATTGCCCGAGCTTAGGATGTTTATATTGGCGGTGTTGCTGGAAGTCGGTACCGGTGCAGGCAGCGCTGTTGGCAAGAATTACATCGCTCTCCCCCCTGTGCAAACTATGTGGTAAAGAGAGTGAAACTGTCATGCATGCTTGTTCCGTTGTGATTTTGCAAGAGCAGTTTGGTTGTCGATCAGTTGACAGATGAGTTCAAGGACACAATTCTGACAGCACGGCAAGTGCTAACTGACCAGGATTTCAGAATTTTTATCTCCACTATCTGGGAAATTTGGACTGGCAGGAATGAGGCCTTGTACGGGAACAAGCGTCAGACTCTTGCCACGTGCAAGGAGTATTCTCGAAGGATTGGGGAAACCTCCAAAATTGTGCAGTGGTGCACCAAACACTCTAAACTCCCTCCCCACAGTGTAATCACTAATCAGGTTAGCCAGAATGTTCAAGGAGTATCATTGTCAGAAAATGCTTACAGATGTTTGTGAAAATTTCACAGTGAAATCTGGCGTGCTGAAGGGTGTCTACTGTACCAGAGAGGATGAAGGCATCAAGATTGCGCATCAGCATGCAAATCAGGGAAGGATACATCTCCGGGAAAGGAGCGGTTATACTTTACCAGCTTTTGAGGAACAGTTTGTAAGTGGCCTACGCCTACGGGATGTGTATCGCCAAAAAAATAAATTATCAGTATCCAGTTTCTTCACAACCACGCTGACATGGTAACATTGTCTGCCATTTCTTTACATTTCTCATGGGTACTGTTAGCCAATGAGTTTCTCATTGAGGTGTATCGTCAGTGTACTGGTATGATTATGCCAGACAGATGTTCTTTTTTTGTTTTCTTAATTAGCTTAGGTTCGCTTTAGTTTATTTACGGTTCTTGTTGACTGGACGTAGTTAATACTTAATAGTTTAAACAAATGTTTGATTAGGACCCGATGAAAGTGAATTTGCGCTTGGAATTATGATCCAGTGCAATACTTGACTGTATAGAATGAGATATGAGTATGTTTTAATCTGGCATAAATCTCAAAACGGACCCCATAAATCAAATAGACACCAAAATAATTTTGGCTTGGCTGAGCGGGGATACTCACTCTTCAGCTTGAGAATTTGAGAACTGGACAAGTCCAGTACTGATACAACTGGACAGCAGATTAATCAGAAAGAGGATTGTAACTAACTTCTGTTAGTTAGTTAGTTAGTTAATTCGAGAATGTTCGTTAAGATAATGACATGATGGACACTAGTTGTAAATCATCTCCTATAAGGAATCAGAGTAGGTCCGATGCCCATCGGACCTACCTTGGTTCGATGGGTGTGATGACCATTCGATCTGCATCAGGATTCGTGTGCTCTGCATCAAAATCCGTACAAGTATGCATCAATTTCCGTGTGCATAGATCTTGATACTAATCGTACGGTCCTAGAGCTAATTGAATTTAAATGTAGGTCTGATGCCCATCGGACCTACTCCTATCTCCTCCTATAAATAGAGGAGACTGCAACCTAAACAGAAGGATGAGAGAGAATACAAAATGTTTCTGTCTGTCTCTGTCTTGCAATTTATACTTCGTCTGTGAAAAGTGTCAGATTGCCATCTTGAATTACCATCTGCTACGGGTTTCATAATTATCTTGTCATGCTTAGGTGCTGAATGGTGGACCCAACATGTCAGCATGTAAAAAACTTTCTTAAGCTGGATATCATTTGTTCCAGTTATGCTACCTTGTTGTTGGATTGCTAACGTTAATGTTGCTTATGGTGTTTATATTTTAGTTTGTGAAAATATTTATATTCTATGTAAAGTGTTCACTGTTTTTTTACTGGTAAATTGTATCAAAGATAAATATATTGTCGAATAATCACAAACAAAATTATTATTATATTTTCTAACATAAGATGTGAAAATGTTACTGTAATTATGAGCGCTTTAAATAAATTCAATACATCGAATGAGATTTTGAGAAAAAACGAAAGGCAAAGAATGAAGGGGCAGGACGTACCTTCCCGAGAGAGCCAACAATTTTAAATATATCCATTATTAATTATAAAATAATAATAATGTCTACCTTAGCTGGATTTTTTTTTAAATGTCTAAACTAAATGGCCAGTTGAGAATAAAAATGAGAACCAACCATTAAATGGCCGGTTGGAATTTTTTTTTTTTTTTGCTGTTTCAAACCCTATAAATATCCATCTTTCTCTCCTCCTCTCACAACTCACTCAACTCACAGAAAAGAAAGAGATGAAGAGAAAGAGAGAAAGATAAGGCGAATTATGAGGCGATTTGAGGCGATTTCGGAGGCAATTTTTCGGGAGCCAAAATGATGAACAGTAGCAACCGAGGTAGATTGTCCTATCGTGGCCTAGCGAGAGGAGGGTCAATTAGTGATCGAGGTAAACATGAGAGAAAAAAGAACAACTGTTAAGTATGTATGATAGAGGAATTTCTTAGTATTCGGTATGAAATTTCAAACGATGACTTTGTGGAAAACCCCTACAGCTCTCTGGTTTGAAAAAAAAAAGGTTGATCCAGAGCCTCCAATATCGGACGATGAGTTTGTTCCGTGTACTTATACTGGTAAAGCTAGCACTTCGTCTGTTGTGACTGATCCAGATCCGGCAATATCGGACGAGGAGTTTGTTTCATGTACTTTCAATGCTCGTTCTAAGAAGTAGTATTATTAGGGTTTAAAATTTAGATGCATTTGAGCTGGAGGTCTTTTAGTTTGATGAATTAGGGTTGTAAAATTTTTGAGTTTCTTTAGTTTCTATTTTGTAGACTATTTAGACTTAATGTACTGACATGCATGTAGACTTGATGTTTCTCTACATTTTCATTAAAAGAACCAAATTTGTGGTTTAGTAGAAATCCCATAATTAATTTTTGAATATGATAAAAAACAGTAAAGTTATAAAAAAACTAACTCATAACTTAGTCTTAATAAAGTCCACACAAATTGCAAATAAAATAGTTCTGAAAGCAGCATCTAAATAAACAAGTTCACAACATGCATCAAATGAGAATAATTTAAATCACCTATTACTACTACGCCTAAAATTAAATCCGAGAAACCGACCAGTTGCAGAAGATGGCCTACCAGATGGCTCTGCTTGGCTTCCAGATGCTCCTACTTGGCTTCCAGATGTCCTTGTACGCTTACCAGTTGACCTCTTTAGTTGGCTTTCAGATGGCTCTCCTTGCACCCCAACCGCCTCTCCTCCTATGGCAACTACCTCTCCCATTGCTTCTGCAAACATAGCAGATGCATCTAAACGGCTTGTAGCTGTGCTTTGCTGTGACCATTGTGACCCAATTGCCTCTACGATAAATCGCTCATCTTTTGCCGCATTTGCTGCATTTCTGACCTCTGTATTGCATTTGTTACTTAGTAATTTGGTCAAAATTGAAAAGAAATATATTTTTTTATGAATGTTACATACCTCTTCGATTCCTGTCGGTAGTAGAACGACGAGCCTGATGCCCCCTTCGCCTATCTTGCATGGTCATTACATGACGAATGTGTTTTCTCCTCCCAACCTTAATCCACGCTTTGGTAGGAAGAATTATAGGAGAATTACAAGTAGGTAATTCTTCCATATTGCCATAAGGAACAAACACCCCACTCCAAGTACTTTCAAGATAGTTCACAGTATACCAGTCTGCAACAAGTTGGATCTCGCTCCACTTTCGTTCACAACAAACTGCTAAGACATGAGCGCACAAAATAGATATTAATTGGATATCTCTTCATATACATTCCATTTTGTTGCTGGGCCCGCGTGTCACAATGTACTGGAACTCCCTATGAATAATGTCCAAACTTCCATTGGCGCCGCGGGTGACTAGAACGTACTCATTTGGGGATGAAACTTGGTACTGACCTTCGTCGTGCGTATAAGGGACCAAATGCATTTCTGCAGCTTTGGTCCACCGTTTTCTAATCTTTTGCAAAATTCGAGCGAAAAATAACTGATTTGCATCTCTTAAGTCCATTACTCGCTTCCGCCGCTCAACAAACTATTTATTGCACTTATAGAACGCATCCTCCACTATGGCAGCCACTGGCATTCTACGGCTCATCCGAAAGACATTGTTGAGCGACTCGGAGCCGTTTGTTGTCATGATCCCAAATCGGTATACTCCATCACAGGTTTGAAAAATCTTCTCATAATTGGACGGCTCTATCACATCATTAGGACGTACTATACTCCATCACATCGCAGATTCCCATAAGCAGTGGTTCCAACAAGTTGTATGAACCCTCCCAACTCCCAAATTATCGGGCTATTAGAAGCTCACCACCCCTCCACAGTCGGTTGTATTTCGGGGTTACATTGCCATGCCTAACCCTCACATAGTTTGCCACCCCTTGGATGCTCATACAGGGGTCTTTTTTAATAGAGGTCTCAATGATATTGGCAATGATTAATGCGGTGAGACATTCATGGTCGGTCCTTCTGTACTCAGACTTGGATGTGTGAGGCTTGTCTTGCCTCGTTATAACCAATGCATCTCCAACACCCGTTACTTTTCCCCTAATTTCGTAACCACAACCCGGAGTCTTACACACCACCTGAATCAGATCCCTGTCACTTTTCTTCATTCTAATCTCCTGATTCTTATCAATACGGTACTCTTTAATCTTCTTAATCAGCTTTTATTTGCTTTGAAAAAATTGTTCTGGCGCCAGCTCACCTTTGTACTCAATCTGTCTCTTATAGTAAGCAACATCTGCTTCTTGAAAATAAGATATATCATTGAAATCTGCAAACGGGTGCTTATCAGTCAGCCACTAAGCGGCATATTCCCATATTCTCTGCGAATGGGCACTGGACCATCTTCATCACAACCCTCCAGGTGATCAGAGTCCCAGTTTGCTCCCTCAAATTCATCCCCAGTTTGCAGATCTTCCTCTGGAATTTCGTTAATATTTTCAAAATCCGACCCAGTTTCATCGTCTATTGGTGCCGGTCTGAGGTGAGGTGATGGTGGCGGTAATGGTAAAGGCGCTACATGCACGGGTCTAGGTGGGGATCTTGTATGGGGTGCTGGTGGAATGAAGTGACTATATGTTTCTGGGTCAGGTACGAATAAAGGAACCATGCGAGTGTATGGTTCTAGTTGTGTTGTATAATTTGGCGCAGCTGAATTTTGGCCAGAACTTCCAACCTCTGACTCTATCGGAACTCTCTTGACGTAAATTTCTATTACAAAATTCCCAGTGGCCTTTAACCGCCCGTACATGCCTCTCCATGCAACATCACTTAGTATCGTCACTCTGGTATAGGTCGAGGGTGTTCCATCGTTCACTCGAGTTGTCAATTCTAAGTTCCACCTTTCTGGGTTATAACCAGTGCATTCGTAAATTATGGTTTTCAAGTTCTAAAGTGAGATATTATCGGAAACCATGAATGAATTAACTGGCCCTTTGGATTAATAAACCCCATATGTATTTGTAAGAAACTTCTCACCACAGTGTAATGAAATCATGACCATGGCCAACAAACTATATTTTGGTAAATGACAAACAATTGTCAGGTTACTAATTTAAATAGGTTGCTAAAAAAAATTAAAATAATTTTTTTATAAAAAATAAATAAATTTAAATTAAATAAAAATTAAAAATTACCTAAAAATCGCCTCCGAAATCTCCTCATATCGCCTCAGAACTCGCCTTCTCTTTCTCTCTTTCTCTTCCTCTCTTTCTCTTCTGTGAGTTGAGTGAGTTTTGAGAGGCATGAGAGAGAAAGATGGGTATTTATAGGGTCTGAAACAGCAAAAAAAAATCCCAACTAGCCATTTAATGGCCGGTTCTCATTTTTATTCTCAACCGGCCATTAAATGGCCCGTTTGAGTATTTTTTTTTTAATTCCACTAAAGTAGGCATTATTATTATTTTATAATTAATAATGGATATTAATAAAAATGTCGGCCGCGAGGAATTTTTTTATAAACCATAATTAAAAAAATATATTTTTACAAAACCAATATGATTACTTTTTTTTTACAAAAACCATAAGAACCGAAATGCCATTTCGGTCCGTTGTTTTTTTTTTAATCCGAACCGAAATGACATTTCGGTCCGGTCCCATTTTGAATTTTCTATAGCGGCTCATATGAAAACTTGTGAAATCAGTACCACAGAAAATCTAAAAAGAGAATCAGACCGAAATGTCATTTCGATCCGAAATAAAAAAAATAACGGACCAAAATGACATTTCGATTTTTATGATTTTTGTAAAAAAAAAATTATGATTTATAAAAAAATATTGGCCGCGAGAGAGAAAAAGCTCTTGATTTTTATTCTCATGTGAAGGGGAGATAAGGAGTAAGGATACGAAAGTGACAGGCTACTTGTGAGTCCCGCCTTTTTTCGCTATAGGCTGTACTTTGTCTTCTCGGATCAGAGATTTAGTGATTTTTTCGATCCCCTATGATGATCCAAGCGATATATGCATTGTGTACGGGAGCTCAGATCCAGAGGGGTAGTGTGGAATGAAATCTGCATCATACTTTTTATTTTGGCACGAATCTTAAAGTATCAATTTTTATCTGGCACGGATTTTTAAGTGTAACCCTATGATTCAGAATAGGCATCCAAATTATTTTAGCTTTGCTGGGAAGTTATTGAATTTTTTTTATAAACCATATTTATTTATTTATTTTTACAAAACTAACATTATTATTTTTTTTATAAAAATTATAAGAACTGAAATGTCATTTCGGTCTGTTATTTTTTATTTATTCCGGACCGAAATGGCCATTTCGGTCCGGTCTCCTTTTTGGATTTTCCGTGATACTGGATTTTCCGTGATACCGGTCTCCACAGAAAATTCAATAAGAAGACCGGACCGAAATGTCATTTCAGTCCGGAATAAAAAAACAACGGACTGAAAAGACATTTCAGTTCTTATGATTTTTGTAAAAAAAAAATAATCATGTTGGGTTTCGTAAAAATATATTTTTTAATTATGATTTATGAAAAAATTTCAAAGTTATTCTACCAAGTGCGGTATCTCGGACCAAGAGACAATCTATATGCGCGGATGTTATTGACAGTGGAATTTTTTTTTTTCAAATTTCTTTACTTACTTTTTTCATTTCTTTTAAAAGACTAACTATAGTATTATTGCTTGGATATCCGTGCTATGGGTCCATATCTCTATTGTCCAAGTTCACGCAGTTAATTCAAACCATTTAACATGATCACCGTATGAAAATGTAACACATTTCTACATTTTTATAGCTTTTTTAAATAATTTTTTAAGTAGGTAGAAATACATTTCTCTCAGATGATTCAGAATTGTTAGATCAAGTGATTTCTATCAATCTAACAACAACAAAATCTAAAAATGAAAAATATGTCTCCAATATATAAGAAATCACACCGCGGCCCGCGGGTTAATCAGTAATCTACATATAAATCATTGAAAGTGATTTTGAAACCAATAAATTTTATCGTCTGTAGATAGGACTTGATCAAGGGCGGAACATAGTGGTGGGGAAAGGATGCTAAGCACCCCTTATAGTTTGAAAATTTATAATTTGGTACATTAAATTTTATAATTTTTATATGCACTAATATCTTTTAGCCCCTTCTATAAAATAAAATTACACTATATTTGATTCTTCAGCCCCCCAATCTCTATTTTCTAGTTCCGTCCTTGGACTTGATATCCTCACAATTTTTTTTATTTAACCTTATTTTTTAAATATTCAACAGTATGTATGTCTGATGTCTATCTCAAGTAAGTATATTGGATCTTATGTATTTCTATTGGAATAGGAAAGAAATAAACCAAATTGATTTTGAAACAAGGCCCAAGCAGAGCAGAGCAGACAAATTAACAGAGATATACATATATTGCCATAGCATTCATCATTATATATATATATATATATATATAGAGTACGGCTAACGCGCTTCCTCTAGCATTTCGGCCGAGGTGCTTCCGGGGGCATATCTTGCAATTTGATGTTCAAACAACAAATTCAAACCGTTAGATGTTCAATCTATATTAAAATCTACTTGGAGACCAAATTTTATATTTTTTGGAATTTTTTTACTATTTTTTAAGCTAGTTTGAAAATCGTTGTTTTCCAATGGTGCAGAAATTTAATAAAAACAGCGATTTTCAAACCAGCTTAAAAAATAGTAAAAAAATTCCAAAAAATATAAAATTTGGTCTCCAAGTAGATTTTAATATAGATTGAACATCTAACGGTTTGAATTTGTTGTTTGAACATCAAATTGCAAGATATGCCCCCGGAAGCACCTCGGCCGAAATGCTAGAGGAAGCGCGTTAGCCGTACTCTATATATATATATTTTTTAAACATTTAAATACAAGTATATCAGGACCTGAGTTTACATCTTACTGCCTATTAAAAAAAAAAATTGTTACAAATGTCAAATGACCGCTCGTCGTATGAGTTCCAATAATACATGTGACTTGGGTGCATTTAGTTGAGACACGAATAGAGTTAATTTAAATATAACATTATTTTTTTGAGGTGAAGGGTTCAAATGTTTCATTGCTTCATGCTCCAATCGTACCTAACATATTTATCTTCGATTTTAAAGTCCAAACAAAATACCTGAACCGCTCAACATGATATCCGCGTTAAAATGTGCTTAGAGATGCAATTTTATCTTTTTTTGGAATTTTTTTACTATTTTTTAAGATATAAACAAAATCATTATTTTTCAGGAAATTGTGGACCATCTAAAAGCAGTGATTTTGTACTTGTCTTAAAAAATAGTAAAAAAATTCTAAAAAGGAAAAAAATTGATCTCTAAGCACATTTTAGCGTAGATATCATGTTGAGTGGTTCAGATCTTTTGTTTGAACTTTAAAATCGAAAATAAATATGTTGGAGTACGATTGGAGCATAAAGCAATGGGGCATTTGAGCTCTCTCTTTTTTGAGTTAATTCTCATTTGAATCAAGAACTATTAATTATTATTTTATGTCTTTTGTGAGTTAACTCATTATTCTACTAATCCAATCAAAAATTAGATTAATTGTTATTCTCAATTGTAAATTAACTCTATTCTTTGATTACTCTTTATTTCATCCAAACGTTAATATGTGCTTTCAAAAGTAGCCGATGAACTCACACTGTTTCCAGAAGCATTCTGCAATTGTGAGAGTTCAGACAATCCACAAATAGGGGTGTTCAAATGGATCGGTTTATTCAGTTTAAAAACCGAACCGGCAAATTTCGGTTTAATTGGATCAGTTGTTCGGTTTAAATGATTCGGTTCGGTTTAGTTTTTGAAAAAGTTCAGTTTAAATGGTGCGGTTCGGTTTTGGGATCTCCAAATCGGTTTGAACAGAACCAACCGGTTTAATAAAAAATAGATCGATTTATAATGAATCGGTTTATTTTGTGTGGTTTATAATAGATCGGTTTATTAAAAACCGGCTTGTGTGGTTATCAAATATGTTATCCAAATCGGTTTGAACCGAACCAACCGGTTTTGAAATGTTTATTTGTAACTTGAAATGTTTGTATTCGGTTCAACCGAACAAACCAAAGTTTAAATCGGTTTAATCGGTTCAGTTTTAGATCGGTTTGGAATTCTAATTCGGTCTGCTCAGTTGGGTTTTCAAAATTCGGTTCAAATCGTGGTTCGGCAAAAAAAGTTCGGTTTGACCTGAACCGACCGGTTGAACACCCCTATCTACAAACACAGAGGCGGAGCAAACTTCTAAAATAAAAATATTTTGACAGATTTTTAATTTTAAGTTTCTCCATTTTTTAACTTAAAGAACATCTTAGTTCATAGTTCATACTCAAAACTTTTATATTGAAATGTACAAATTCCTATTAATGTGATCCATTAACAGCCGTACTTAAACCGTTTAAGACGTGTCTCAGAGCGAAACGGATACGCCGAATGCAACGCGTACAATACCCGTTAGCCCGTTACATTGCGTGTGCGGATACGTGGCGAGATTTTAATTGGGCTAGTTTTAGTAGGCTCGACAATCCATGTGTTTTCTGCTGATTGATCCATACTGTCGATATACCCAATGATAGTAATCTCTTAAATAAAATTTAAAAAAATCGTAATGCGCTCGGCGTCAACGGTTAAATTCCAAGGGGATTGCTATAGGCCTCCAAAATGCACCTAGAACCATTAAAATTTTCAAAACGAAAAAACCTCAATTCGACACAATCTATAATAAGTTAATAACAACTTTAGGTCAAAATTATCTTACAAATATTACATGCTTAAGATATTACCATTTTTTCATCAGGGGCGGATCCAGGATCTTCTTCAGGAAGCAAAAAAAATATATAATATCGAATCAGATTTAAATTCATTAACCAATTAGGTACTAGATAAAAAAAAACAATGTTTTATACTTTTCAATGCTTTCACTTGTAATATCTGATGTTTTGACTTATAATTCTAATTACCAATCAAAATTCAACAAATTTATTTCAATTTTAAAACTAAATTTAACTCGAATTACAAATCAAACGTCCAGAGAGAGGCAAAAAAAATTTTAGAGGAGGCAAAGTCGGTTTGAACCGATAAATCTCCAGTTGCCCTCCCTCCCCGGATACACCTAGGTCTGCCCCTGTTTTCACACTTTATGTTTTACTTAATTAAGAAAAAAATGAACTAAACAGAAACAGTCACACGGAAAAGCAGAGAATTAGTTCTCGAAATAGATTAAAAATATTAATCAATATTGGAAAGCTACTTGAAAAGCAGAGAGTTAATTTTATTCAAAATTGATATTTATTGCACATTTGTTGTATCTTTTCAAAATAATATAGAAAATTATGGAAAATGAAAACAGATGCTTTAAATTTTGCATAATAAACCGGGACAATTGTTAAGGAGTCAGTTATTTTAAAATTCAAACTTGAAAACATTGATTATCCAAGGCATTTTTTTTTTCTAACAAATTATCTTGTACCAAATTTATATCACTTTTTTTTAAGGAGTGAATTATTTTAAAATTCAAACTTGCCCGAGAGTAACATCAGGTAAGTCAACGATTGGTTACAAAATACCATATTTGTTTTTTTAATTATATTATATCTTATAAAATAACAAGTACATAAAATTATTACTATATCTTAGTTGATAATCCAATAAAAAGATTTTTTTATAAATCTCAATTTTTATTAGATAATTTTTAAGAACGATAACAGGAAAACATATAAGGTACCAAACGGACAACATGGATCAAAATAAGCGGATGGGTGAAGCTAATCTAGATACTTTACAATACATAGATTGCGCTATGGATTCATTCTTTATTTTTGAAGTCTAAATAGTCGATTCAAACTGCTCAACATGATTTTCATGTGAACATATTCTCCGAGACCAAAATTTTCAATTTTTATTTTTTTTACTCTTTTGCTAGATAGGTAGAAAATCATTTGATATGAAGATTTTGTAGTATTCAAAAGTAGTGATCATCTAGCTATCTAAAAAATAGTAAAAAAATTCTAAAAAAATGTAAAATTTAGTTTCCAAGTACACTTTCATATGAAAATCATGAAAATCATATTGAACAATTTAGATAGATGGTTTAAACTTCAAAAAAAAAATATATATATAAATCTATAGCACACCTTTATCTGCATTTTGCAAAGTATCATAACCTCCCCGCAAACAGAATACATTTACATTTATATCCTACTAAGCAAAGCGGGTCATAAAAAAAAAAAACAATTCCAAATATGGATAAACGAGGATCTCTTTTGTTTTCCTTTATCTTTTCTTCTCCCCTTTTCCGACAGGGGCAACAAGCCAGCAAGTGCAGATGGAAATGATTAAAAAGATTGAGAGGAGTTAGCACAAATATCGAGGCATGTAATATGTGAACATTCCTTTATTATTATTCTATTCTTAATCGGCACGAGAGTTACAAGGAAGCTTTTAAGGCATGTCCCCATCGATCAATGAATGTTTTATCTGCTTCAGTAATGGCTTCATCGAAAGGTAGATCCCTAGATACATCATACATTGATGCAGTAAAATTAATTCATCAAACTCTGTGCAAAAACCAAATCACTGAAAATTTCCTGTGTACCAGTAATTCTTATCCCTGATGTAACTGAATATTTCTGTTTTGATTTGAATCCATATCTTGTGAGGTAACAGAATATTTATGTTTGGATAATGGCCGTCTGACTGAAATTCAGGCCAATCTGGTCTGAGGTGGAATGCACGGGGCCACTTTAATAGTCGTGTGAATTTTGATTGGATGGTCCAGATCCAAACAGAAATATTATGTTACCTCAGGTGATGCGATTTATTTTCATTCGGACTGTTCGATCAGAATCTGCACGAATATTAAAGAATTTGTATTGTTTGTATTAACTCAAAATTTGAGTTAATGCATCAGACCGTCTGATCCGTGTTGGCACAAATATTAAAGGGCTTCATACATTCTATTTTGGACCAGATTGGTCTGGATTTTGATCAGACGACCGAGATGTATTAACTTAAATTCTGAATTAATTTAGAGGATACGCGTTCAATATTAAAGGGGCCGGGTGCATTCTACTAGAGAAAAAAAAAACGAATTATATACATTTGAAAAATAAATTATGTACTAAACAAAAAATAAACGAAATTTTCTAAAATATAATTAGCGCTCCTTTTTTATATTTATATAAAGAAAGTGTCGTGCAAATTCTCCTACGTTCTACAGTTTCATTAATCTCATTGGTTATTTAATAAAACGCGTTTTAGTTGACATGATACAGATTCCGGATAATAATATAAATAGGTGTAAATGTCAAATGAAGAGATCGAATCGAAGTTAACAAATTTTAATTTTAAAAATTAAAAAAGACGCTTAGATGTCACCGATTTCAATATATCCTTTCCAAATCATTCCACTCGTCTGAATTCCTCAAATTATTTGTTGGAATTTTCTGATATTTTTTTTACGAAGATGGGGTGGACTAGGAAAGTTGTGCAATTTTAACACTTGATCAGGCTTATCAACATTTCGATCAAAGATTTAAATAGCGTTTATCGCGTCATAGCGGAACGGCTAAAAAAACGACAATATTGCTATATTGCGCTGCTATAGTATGCTATCGCGCTAATAGCGACACAGCTTTTATGATCCGAAAACACTATTACGGCGCTATAACGTGCTGTTTAGAACCCTGATTTCGATAGAGGATTATTATCCTATTGGTATATGGCATTCGTGTTTTTTTTTATTTAGAAATAGAAAACTATTTTCTACTAAAAAAGAAGAAACTTTTTATTTTCGAAAAATAACTTACACCGTATTGTCACGCCGCCACGGGGAGCTCTCTTATAACGCACTAATGATGCGGTGCAACCATTATTCTTATTTGTGAGGTGTGTGGCCAGGTCAAAAAATAGTTGCACCGAATCAGAAGCGGAGTTATGTATATTTAATAGGTTAATCAATTCTCATTTTTTTTTTCAAAATTTTTATATTTAAAAATAATTTTTTATATAATTTATAGTAAAATGTTACAAGCAGTGTAAAAATAATTTTCATAGTTTGAAAGTATAATTCTGATCGTGCATCGAACGGTCGAACCAAATAATGCGGTGTAAGAGAGCTTAAAGATATTCACGTTGGTACCGTTTCATTTATTTTCGAAAATCGAAATGATTTCTTTCTTTTTCAGCATTTTAAAACCTCAGTTGGCCGAATTAGTTAAACTCGCCTTTCATTGAATTGAATGTTACGAGTTACGACGTCGAAATAAATGATTACAGGATGCTATCTCTCATCTTTTTTATAACGAGCCCCAATTTATCCCAAAAATGTTGATTACACGCTCACCTCCACACAACTATGTGATGATGGCCCTCATTTTATTGAAAAGGAAAAAAAAAAATTAGCTACGGAGCATCAACTTCTGTTGATTGACTAAGGGCCTGTTCGGCTGAACAGTGGGAACGGAAATAGGAATAGGAATAGGAAATTTTTGAACTGGATTCTACTGTTCACGTGGGAAAAAAAAAATTCAGTCTGAGTGAATTTTTTTTTTCCCACGTGAACAGTAATTTCGGGATTACTGCCGAACAGGCCCTAATATTGATTGAGAATGGTTCAAATATCGTTATTTTTTTATCTCTGTCGTGTCTTCGTTTTGATCAATGTTTTAATATTCAGTTCTCATGCGGTATTCGGAAGGCCGCCGCATACCTCATATACGGTATGCACCCGAATATGCGGATTCTTATTCGGATTTATATATGCATATTTTTTATTAAATATTTAATCACACATTACTTAAATATAATAAGGCAGCATATAGAGAGGTTATAAAATAGAACACCTATCTGGCGGGTCTAGAACTCATTTAATGGGTTATGGATTCGGATCCGGAACTCTTTTAATGGGTTTTGAATGTTTTTTTATTTTTTTAAAGCATGGATTCAATATTCGGTCCGAATAGCTATTTTCTATTCGGCCGAACACTGAATAGGAATATACGGCCCTATATTCACCTAATAGAACCGAATTTTACTACACTGGTTTTGACTGATATTTACTGACTATTGAGGATGGTTAAAATATCGCTATTTTTTTATCACTGTTGTGTCTTGATTTTTAGAACCACAGTATCTTAAAATTTAAATTTCAAAATAATATTGTAAGATATAATATGGTTCATTTTTTCTATGCACACTTAGAAGATCATGACATTTTGATTTTGTTTAGATTAGTATCAAGAGCTCGCAAAGCATGCCGATATGAATAAATTATGCACATTGATTTTTATCCTTAATAATTCATATAAAATTGAAATTGAAAAGTGATAATTTTTAATGTGTTTACAAATAAAATAATATAGATCATATTTAACGGTTTTATTTCAACATATCTATTTTCGAATATTTGTTATTAGAAAATAAAAATGAAGATATGATGGAGACACAAAAAATAAAATAATTTGATTATTCCTCTTGTTATAATTCATATTTATTAATAAATATATTAAAAACAAAGAAAATATTTTTTATACTTCGTAGACAATTCAAGTATTTAGTTTTAACATAGCTCTTTAAAAAATTGTTGGTCAGATCTACATTGCACACATTTAATGTGGGACGGACATCGATCCGAAGTTACAGTGCAAATTGAACAGAGAAACATGCGTCCAGATTCAAGCTATTGTCTGAATCAAACCATTTTCAAAAGAATTAAAATACCCAAATCTACAGGATCGGATTTAGAATTTTTGTCAGGGAGCAAAAAAAATATTGTATCGGCTTTAAATATCTAATCAGATTTAAATCCATTAATCAATTGGGTACTTGATAAAAAAAAATATTTTAACTTATATTTTCCAATGCTTTGACTTGTAATTTCTGATGCTCTGACTTATAATTCTAATTACCAATCAAAATTCAACAAATTTATTTCAATTTTAACCTTAAATTTAACTCGAATTACAAATTAAACGTCCAAAAGGAGGCAAAAAAAATTTCAAGAGGAACAAAGTCGATCGGAACCGATAAATCTCTACTAAAACTCAAAATCCAGAAAGGCAGCTGCCCCTGAAACCATCTAGGTCCGCCCTGCAAATCTGCGAATCAATTAAAATGGCATATTGACAATAATGGTATCTTTTGGAACTCATAGTGGGAGACAACATGAAAAATATTTGTGCTACTACTAAGAAATTTTTTCTTAAATAACACGTGCTTACGTGATTAAATGTACTGTGAAGTGATTGAGTTGTAAGATGTTAAGACAAATCAAATCATCAACTTAATTGTTAGATTAACCGATAATTATTTTTACATTCTGTTGCACGGAGAAAAATTAATATTTTTTACTAATAATGAATGTTCATCAACGCGTGGGGTATGCATAATTCTATAATTCCATAATTCTTTCGATTCCTATAGGACGGATCCAGGATTGTCGTCAAGGGGCAAAAAAAATATTGAATCGGATTTAAATCCATTAACCAATTGGGTACTCGATAAAAAATAATATTTTAACTTATACTTTCCAATACTTTGACTTATAATTTCTGATTCTCTAACTTATAATTCTAATTACCAATCAAAATTCAACAAATTTATTTCAATTTTAATCTTAAATTTAACCCGAATTACAAATTAAACGTCCAAAGGGGGGGGCAAAAAAAATTGGGGGGGGGGGGGGGGGCAAAGTCGGTCGAGACTGATAAATCTTCACTAAAACTAAAAATCCAGGGGAGTGCCCTCTTGGAACACTCTGGTCCGCCCCTGCCTATATGTGATTCTATAATTTTATAATATTTTCTTGTTAGTATGAATTATTTTTACTAGTGTTGTTATGGTTATTGTAATTATCATTATTATTTGTTTTACTGGTATAAATTAGCAATTTCCAAGGAACCAAATCAAATGCGATAACGAAAATAAAATTGAAAACTACAAAAAACAAGATTTGATTATTAATTTATAACATTTAATTGTGATTTTAAATTTCCTTAAAACGGTCGCTTCCGATTTCAAATTAATTACAAGTTTTTCATAGCGAAGTCATAATAACAAATAAGAGTTTTCTATCAAAATTACGTATGTTTAAAGTCTGAATTTTCTTTTGCATTTTTTTATTTCTTCGTTGTGCAAATTAATTTATATTTATTAAAATAAATAAATTATTGTGAAGAAATTAGTTGTATTCGTTATTTTTTTTTAATTTAATTTAGTTACAACATGTCTTTTATATTTTTATTAGTACTGCTCACTTTATTTTAAATCAAACGATAAAAGATTAAATCTCCATATAATATTTGAAATACAAACGAACCGAATCATGATCCTGTTCCTTTGTATTTCAGATTTTTTTGTGGCCGGGTACATTTCAGGCCTGTTCGGCCGTCGATGAGAACGGGACCAGAAATTAAACTGACAAAATACTGTGCGCGTGGGATTTTTCCCGCAAAGTCTGAGTGAATTTTTTTTTTCTCACACGCACAGTATTTGACCGAACAGGCCCTTCCTCTATATATATTTTCACGAAATCTCTTTAAATTTGCCTAAGGAACCGTATCATAATCGGTTTTTATTATGCAATGAAACAAAACCATCAATCTTTTTCCAATATAATATTTTACGAACTAATATAAATAAAAAATTATGGTAAAAAATTATAAGATTCGGTGACAGCATCTTACTGGGCATGACTTAATCTGTGTCCCATCTAAATGACCTTTTAAAAAAGAAAATGATAGTGACGCAATCTACACAGGTTTCATTATTAATATCTAATAAAACTAAAAAGAAGTATATTCGGTTTGTGGTTGCTACCCACTCCAGTCCGTACTAAACAGCAGAGATGCTCTTACCATCGGTAAGGGGAACTGACTTAATTTCTCGTTTTCCTTTTTGTAATTAATAGATACCATCATAAAAATTATTGGGATAAAATAACCACGTAAAAAGAGGAATGACGTCGCTGTAATTAGAGGAGATAGGACTATAGGAGTAGGTCCCGACATTTTTAATAATACCCCAAGTTAATTAAAGATTAATAAAAATACCCACGGTTCCCGAAATTTTTTAAAAATACTCAAACCGGCCATTTAATGGCCGGTACCGAATTAATTGCCCAACCGGCCATTTAATGGCTAGTTCTGAATTTCTTTTTTTTTTTTTTTTTTTGTAGAAAAATAGCTAAAATACTGAAATCTAACACTAAAAAATCGAATTGTTTTGTTAAATATTTGTTAGATTACTTTTTTCATAGCATATTTATACTAAAATACGCTAAATTACTTGAAATTATGTTAATTTATGCTTATTGACACTATATTACTTTAAATTATGTTAACTATTTTTTAAGAGACAAATAGCTAAAATGTTGAAATATAACACTAAAAAAATTGAACTTATTTTTAAATATTTGCTAGATTACATTTTATATATATAATTAGCATATTTATACTAAAAAACGCTAAATTACTTGAAATTATGTTAATTTATGCTGAATTACTCTAAATTACAATAATTATGTAGAATTATGGTAGAATACACTAAATTACGCTAAATTACGTATGAATAGGGATGATATCTTCACTGAGAAAGCGAAAAACGACGGCAAAACTTCAAACGGTCATAAAACGGCGCTCGAGTGTCCGATTTCAGCAAATGACCACTTTTCGGAAAGCTTGCGAAAATGCGCATGCGTCTGGACTTGCTTTGCTAGTTTTTGAAATTCAGAATCGCCAAAAAACAAAGGGAAGAGCCTCAAAACTTCAGTTGAAGTTTCCGATTAAGATTTTCATTTCTATTCTTCAATCTACGTAGCTCAGTAAATTAGTTATGTAATGAACATGTAGAATACCAATTTTATTATTTTTGAAATTTTTTTACTATTTTTTGTGATTTCTGAAATATGGTACAAAATACGTCATATTCATACGTAATTTACCGTTTTAGCATAACTCTACATAATTATTGTAATTTCAAGTAATTTTGTGTAAATCACCATAAATTAACATAATTTGAAGTAATTTTGCATATTTTAGCACAAAATCGTCCCTATTCATAGTGTAATTTAGTATAAATATGCTATGAAAAAAGTAATCTAACAAATATTTAACAAAACAATTCGATTTTTTAGTGTTAGATTTCAGTATTTTAGCTATTTTTCTTAAAAAAAAAAAAAAAAAAATTCAGAACCGGCCATTAAATGGCCGGTTTGGGTATTTTTAAAATTTTTCGGGAATCGTGGGTATTTTTATTAATCTTTAATTAACTTGGGGTATTATTAAAAATGTCGGAGTAGGTCCGAGGGCCAGCATCCTCTGCGGAGTTATTTCCTGCGGAGTCGTGTGGAGCTTAATTTGGTCTGTTTATTTTGATTGGACAGACCAGATTAGATCTGATCGGGGCAAGGGAATTTTGTTTTTTTTTTTCAATTCGGACAAGATTTAATCTGGTCCGTCCAATTAAAACGAACGGACCAGTTAAAAGCTCCGCACAACTCCGCAGAGAATAACTCCGCAGAGGATATGAATTCGTAGGTCCGATGCCCATCGGACCTACATTTAGATTCAATTAGCTCTAGAACCGTACGATTAGCCTCAAGATCTATGCGTGCGGAAATTGATACAGACTTGCACGGATTTTGATACATAGCACACGAATCTTGATGCAGATCGAATGGTTATCGCACCCATTGAACCAAGGTAGGTCCGATGGGCATCGGACCTACTCTGATTCCTAATGAGAGTAGAAAGCTATAGAGCGAAAGGAGGCTACGGTAATTTGCAAATGCAGATCAGTTCGTTTGTGTTATAAATTTATATAATTTATTTTCAAAATTTAAACAGTTGATCTGAATTACTAACTGTGATCTACGTATGAAAATATACTTAGAAATTATATTTTATATTTTCAAAAAAATTACTATTTTTAGTAGGTAAAAATTCACGACATTCGACTTTCGAATGGTTTAAAAAAAATAGATTGGATGATTTTCTACTTATTTAACAAAATAGTAAAAATAATAACCACAGAAAAAGAGAAATAAATCTGCTGTTATTCCTTTGAAATAACATGACCCTGTTATTCCGCATCCAGCAGTTCAACTTCTTTGAGATTCGTGTACGATAAAGTATCTTTGTTGAGATCCGCACATGAAAACATTTAAATGGATGGATGAAGAATAACAGAGTCCTGTTATTTCAAAGGAATAACAGCAGATTTATTTCTCAGAAAAAGAGAAATGACGTTGCTGTAATTTAACGTAGAAGGCTATAAAGCGTTAAAGGAAAATAAAGCGTAAAAGAGAAATGACTTGTAATCAATGCGAATTTATTGAACAACAATAATTCATTTTATATCTAGAAATTCAAGTTTTCAATTTCTAATTTTAATTTTAATTTTTTTTTGCTCTGCTACTGTCATCCCTGCCAGCTCCATACTAGATCCAACATTCCATACCTTCTCCATTTCTCGCACAGTACAGAGAGATTTCTATGTCAGTAAGCAAGGGAATGGGCATCTTCTTTGAACTCAAATTAAAATTATCTCTAAAGTCAATTTTATTCTGATATATTTAGGAAATCAACAATTAAAAACGAATTTTTTTATAAACCATAATTAAAATTTTGTTTTTTACGAAACCAACATGATTACTTCTTTTTTTACAAAAATTATAAGAACCGAAATGGCATTTCGGTCTGATCTCCTTTTTAGAATTTTTGCGGTACTGGTTTCACAAGTTTTCATATGAGCCGTCGCAGAAAATCAAAAAAAGAGACCGGACTGAAATATTATTTCAGTCTGGAATAAAAGAAAAATTAGAACCGAAATAGCATTTCGGTTCTTATGATTTTTGTAAAAAAAAAAGTAATCATGTTGGTTTCGTAATTTTAATTGTGATTTATAAAAAAAACTCATTAAAAACACGTTATCAAACGGCTATTTAAGAAGTTCCGGACCGAATGCTAAACATAAGAATATGACTTGGGGATTTAAATCCTTTCTTATTTATAAAAAATAACACAAGATTTGCGTTCCTTGTGCCACATTTATGTTTGCCCGTGGAGTAAGAGATAAAAGTAAATTTTTGCTTCACAATTAAGTTGTCAAACACTGAGTAAAATAAAAATAAGGTGAAGTATAATTCGAGTTGATTTAGAGAAATTCAGTGGTCAAACATAATTCAAGTAAAAAGGTGAAGTCACTTGTGAATTTTCATTTTCATTTTTATTTTTTAAATTTTTAATTTTGACAAAAATTATTACTATATTCTCCCGTAAAATAAAATTATATAATATCTATTCATCTAGTTCTCCTATCTTCAAGGTTATAAAATGCGGTTTTCATGCGGTATGCGGAAGACCACCGCACACTGCATATACGGTATACGGCTGCATATGCGGTTTTCATGCGGTACTTATATATGCGAATTTAAAAAAAAATAACAGTGATAACTCACACTATGTAGTTTTGTTTCTCAAGTTACATCTCTTATCTAGACAGATTAACTCACACTATACTTAGGATTCACTGTTTTAGACATATATTTAGTTTAAAACATTTTATTTTACAAAACAGATTAATTTAAGTAATAATTTAAATTATCAAACAAAATGTAAAACACAAGAAATACGATAAAGTAAGCAACTTAAACCTCCTTAAATTTAAATTTAAGTAGGAACCAAACACGATAATAGTGATGATAAAATTGTTCTTTGCTCACGATGGAAAAGATTTAACCTATTTGAGCAATCCGAGTTATTTTGTACTTCTCGAAACTATCAAAATTAATTGGTGCTGTCGATTTCTTTTAACGTACATGATAAATGCGTACCGTAATTGAAGAATCTTAGGGCTTCTTCGGGAGACGAAGGGAAACGGGAATGGAAACGGGATTTGAAAATTTTTGAACTGCGAATTACTGTATACGTGGGACAGAAAACACGACTTTAGACTGAATTTCTATTTTCTCACGCGCACAGTAATTGTGCCGAACAGGTCCTTATAAAGGTATGGTAAGAACGAATGCTTCATCATGTCGTTTCTAACAAATGTAACATGAAATACTTTCATGTAAAAAATCACCCAGAAGTAAAAACACTCGGGACGCCGAAATTTTTGTTAATATCCAAAAAGATAATCAAATTTTACAATCTATATCTGTTTTTAATAAAATTCCAAATCTAACCAATTTGTCAGATTATTCGACGGAAATTCACTGTATTTCCGCCAAATTATTCGGCGGATTTGGATTGCCGAAATTTCAATAGAACACAACTTTCCGTTGAATAATTCGACGGAAATAAGATTTCTGATTTTTTATTTTAATTAAATAGATGATGTTGTGATTTTTTTTATTTTTTCTATTGAAATATTAGAATTTCTTTTAGAGAGATGCTTCTATGGACATAAGGACCTATTTGTAAAATGAACATATTTTCATTTTCAAAGTTCAAACAGTCGATCCGACCGTTCAACATATTCTCCATATTAAAATGTACTTGGAGGTCAAATTTTACATTTTTTTGAATTTTTTTACAATTTATTAAGTATTTTACAAAAACTAGTCAAATTCAGACCATTGAATTTTGTAAAATACTTAATAAATAGTAAAAAATTTAAAAAAATGTAAAATTTGACCTCCAAGTTCATTTTAATATGGAGATAATGTTGAACGGTCGGATCGACTGTTTGAACTTTGAAAATGAAAATATGTTCATTTTACAAATAGGTCCTTATGTCCATAGAAGAATTTGCCTTTTTTTTATATTTCTTGAAAAATAGATTGTGTACTATAGAATTGTATTTACTAGAAGACTACGACAAATAATCCAAATCAACATTTTTCAGGCAAGATTTTGTGCGGTTGTAAAAAAAATTAAAATATTTCCTGGTGTGTTACTGGAAAAAAAATGTTTGGATCTGCGTTATTGATCCCGATTTAAAAATCACTTCTAGATAAATAACAAAATTACCGTGGTCCTTCTAGTATATTCTAATTTTAAAATACTCCACCTATTTCTCTAGAAGTAATTTTAGGAAAATATTAAAATTTAAAAATCATAAATAAAACGTTTCTTTTAAACCTTTATGTCTTTTGAAAAATAGATGAAGAACACTAACAAAAATATTCTTTAACAGATGAAAAACAACTCTACCATTCAACGTGACGAAAATCTATGAATACTAAATTTTGAATGAAAGGGATGATACCAATCAACTTCTTCATTCAACCGCTGGCAGTTGCTTGTTGCTCTTAGAGATCTTTACACAAGAATGGTTATGTAAGAGTGAGGCTACGGTACTATGCATAGCACGGATTGGTCCGTGCTACGGCTCAATATTTGAGTTTTCAAAATTCTAACGGTCGATCCGAACCGTTCAACATGATTATAAAATAAATATGTACTTGCAAACCAAATTTGACATTTTTTCAAATTTTTTTACTATTTTTTTAGATAGGTAGAAAATCATTGTTTTTGGATGGTCCAGAATTTTCAGATCAAATGGTTTTCTACCTATCTAAAAAAATAGTAAAAAAATTTGAAAAAATGTCAAATTTGGTTCATACTAGAGACCAAAATTTTGTGTTTTTAAAGACTAAATAGTCGAATATTTCTACATAATATTCATATAAAAATATACTTGAAGACTAAATATTATATTTTTAGAATTGTTTTTGGAAAGCTAGACAATTACTACCTTTGAATGATCTTGAATATCAAGATCAAGTGATTTTTTTTACCTCTCTATAAAAATAGAAGAAAAATTCTAAAAAATATAAAATTTAATCTGCAAGTGTATTTTCATCTGGAAATTATGTTGAACATTTCAGATCGAAATTTTGAAAATGAAATATTGATATGTACTACAGACCAGTTATGTTGAACCTTTTTGTATTTTCACTCCCTAATTAAATAGCTTGTTATACATTATTCTTGTATCTTTGTATTTTGTGTGATTAATTGGAAGCATTTTATTTTTTCTTCTATTTTTATTAGGAGTCAATGTTTTACTAAACCAACATACTGTTAGATTGAAACTGACTATAGAGAAAATAACAGTGATAGTAAATGAGTAAATATCTAAATAAAATTGTGATGGGTACATATATAAATTTTTCAAAAAATAATAATAATTAACTTAAGTTATAAAATTAACTTAAAATCATGACTAAACTTTAATCCTTAATCAAACAATAATTAATGTAACTGTGTAAGACATGACTAAACTTTAGCCCTTAACCAAATATGAATAATTTTAGCTGATCTAAGTTAGAGCATCTCCATTCCAGCAAACGTTTAGCAATTAATTTGGGTCACGTAACTAAGTTTAGCAATTAAAGATATTCATAATATTTAAATCACTCCATCCTAGAAATTTAATTAGAGTTGCAATTGATGCCACGTTAGCCATTTAAAAAGCCAAAATCACTCTATCTAATGAATTTTAACCAATCAATTAACCAGCGTGTCATTAAGAAAACGTTTTCTTTTAAAACAAATTTGCTAATTTAGAAACTGTGGTACACCACAGCAATTATATTAGCAATTAACACATAAAATTAGCAATTTAAAAACAATCACCATTATAGATGCTCTTAGAATAATTAATCTAGACATCCTAAACGTAAGCGTCAATCAAAATCTATCTTTGAGATTCGTACAATAAAAATTTAAACAATCCATATTCTTCACAGGTTAACTCAAAATTCGAGACATCTCGCAGGAATGTGAATTCTTGTTTTTTTTTTTTAGGGGACAGAATCTGATCGGATGAACAGCTTCACAAATCTAATCGGATCCATCAAATTTAAGATCCCAAACCCCAATGCATAAATGGAGAGAACGGGCGTAGCTGTGCTACACATCATGAAAGAAAAAAGACAGGAGAAAATGACCTACGTAACCTATAATTCAATGTATGTGTTCAAACTTCAAATCAAAGCTTTTAAAAAAACAGATCCAAATCTCGATCGGATATTCTTTCGAGATGTGAGCTACTTTATATTTATTAAAAAAAATATATATATTAATCACCTATTAACTGTGAATAAAATTACATCATTAATTATTCATGCTACTTGATAACCTATCCTTCTTTGAAATGGAGCATCTTAAAATTTTAAACCCACAGACCCAATTAACTATTTTGCACGCTGTATTTTAGATTTTGATAGGAAAAAGTGTAATTTTTTTGTACATTTGTATACGAGTTTGAAATAATTTTCTACGTTTTTAAACAAAATAAATATCTCTTTTATATTTTATGAGTAGTTGCAAAAAAAATCATCAAAATATTTCCAAAATGCAAGAGCACTTTAAAAAAAAAAAATATATATATATACTAGTATCGTGCCTGTGCGTTGCAACGGAGATATTATAAGATTTAATAGAATATGAAAAGACTTTTTTTTATTGACATTTCACCTAGAATTAAGAAAAAATATATAAATGAAAATAAAAAACACAAATGACAAAAAAAATGAAGAAATAAATAACAGTAAAAGAAACAACAACAAATGAAAAAAAAATGGATCAAATATAACAAGAAAAAAATCTTGAAGTATCATTGCTAGTGTGATTCTCTTCAATGTAGTCCAATATTTCTGAAAATGAACAAAAAAAATATGAAAAATAGATTATAATTGCTCCAATTGAAAAAAAATATAATAAAATTAGAAAAACAATATTTCTATTATTGATTTTCTCGATTCCAGGTGTGAGGTGATTTGTATAGAAACAACTTCAATCAAATATATTCTAGATTTTTTTATTATGTCGCTGCGATCTATATAGAAACAAACAAAGAAAAATATGGAAACAAAGAAAAAATTGATTTTCATTTTCTGTCGTGATAATTTGTATAGAAACAAAGGAGATATAGGAAACCAAAAATAAGGAAACGAAGAAGTTGCTAAACGTAGGAGAAATAAGAAAAAAAATGTCGCTACAGAGCAGTATATTCAATTTTAATTGTAATATATTGTGTGACTGTACGTGTAGCGAATATGTTTTTAACTAAGTATAGACTTTTACACTTAAAAAATATGCATTTAATCAAAACAAGGCAGATTATTTGATTAGAGGGTTGAGATTAAATCTGAAATTTCATCTTTCAATCATAGCCGTTGGCGGATCGGACACCCAACGTGCTTAATAATGGAATGGAGATACTATTGTATTTGGGAGGAACTATTTTCGAATTAAAAGTCATGTTTGATTGTGAAGTAAAAAGTGGAGTAAATTTTTTTATTCTACACTTAAGTTACTGAATTAGGAGTAAAATATGAGTAAGACAGAATAAAAGGTTAATTAACTTATTCCACGCTTACTTCATCTGCAGGTCCGTTATCATAGGCAATTGTTCAATTTTAAACATCTTACTCCTCCAGATAAATTAATTTAAATCATGACTTCAACTATCAAATATGATGTATATATATAAAGAGTAACATAAAAAAAGCAATTTAATTCTCATTAATTTTACTTCACAATCAAATATGACCGAAGGGATTATATTTCAATGTTAATTGAAAAGAAGGAACTCTGTTTGTATTTTATTTATTGTTTAATAAAAAGTTCAACGAAAATAGGTATTTGTAAATATCTAAAAATATAACGAGATAACTTTTTTAGCTTAAAAATACAAAGGGATACATGAGACTAAGATATATATATATATATGTTGGAGATATTTTATTTTATTTATCTCACAACACGTTATTGCACAACTTCTACAAAATAAGGAATAACAATTGTATTATCTTAAACTGAGGCAGTGGTACAAATTTACGTCTCTCTTTTAAGAAAATGCATATTCAATTTTCTAAAATAACATTTAAAACATACTGAGTTGTAACGAGATTCTTTAATAAAAAAAATGTATTATCTTATGTATATATATCGTCATATCTCTTAAAAGCATTTATCCATATTGTCATATATGTAGAATGCGAGCAAATTTAAAAGGAATGTTTAAATGGATGTCAGACCAATTTTCTATCTATAATATTAGAAAAAATAAAACTTGCTACATTAAATTCGAAATATTATCATTCATTACATAAATATTATCATTGTTATTATTTTGAATCCGAGGTAAAACTTTAACAACAACAGGATTTTACATCTTTAAATATTGTTTTCACAAGAGCTGGAACGCTAAAAATGATGAATCTTTTGAGTTAATGAATTTGGACTGTCTGATCTGTTTTAAAATTCATTCGAACTAGATTTGCACTAATATTAAAGGGCCCCTATGTTATAGACACGAGCCTGATTGGCTCCGTTTAAAATCAGACGGTTGAAATTCATTAACTCAAAAGATTCCCTTTTGAGTTAATGCAGAGAATACGGATCCAAAAATGATAACGTCCCGCATTTTGCCTTAAAAATGTTGGTAAAATACTAAGTAAAAGGAGCAAAGTTCAAATGCCTCAATTTTTTATGTCTCTATTATGTTTTTTTTTTAATTTTCTAATAACAAAAATATTAAAATTTATATATTAAAATCAAACCGTTAGATGAGATTCATATTATTTTTTTTACGCAAACACATAAATTTATCACCTTTTGAGTTTGATTTTATACAAATTTATTAACATCTGTGTATTTTTGTAAGTTTTTAATTCAACAAAATCAAAATATCATGATCATCTACTTTTACTTTGATTACTCTGAGGCACATCATATAAAGTCATTTGAAATCCGAACCATTTAAAAATTATAACATTGAAAACACTGTCAATGCTAATGTTCACCAACAGTGAAATATAAATTATGATTGTATTTAACAAAGATTTCAATTGTTATCATAATTAGTAATTTATTTTTACGATAATATTTAAATTAGAGACGAACTTTTTTGAAATTTGATGTCACAGATTTTCTTTTTTCTTTTTAAACACAGATAAAAGAAACGGGATTTTCAGGAGTCCATATCCACGAAATTTTTTTATTGGTAAAAATTAATAAAAAAGAAGAGAGAGAAATAGAAAGAGTACATAAGTTGTAATATTGGTAGAAAGATCGGTAAAATTATTACCGGTCTAAAAAATCAAAAAGTTTGGACCGGTAGGAATTCTACTGGTCCAAACTTAGTTTTTTTTTTGTTTTTTAAAATCTGATGTATAGATGGAGGGAATTATTATATTATATTTTTAGTAAAATATGAATTTTTTTTCAAAAAATAGATAGAATATTTCTATTATATCTAAATTTTAAGATACTCTATCTATTTAAAAAAATTATATTTTACTAAAAAAATAAAAGAAAAAAAACAAACTGGCTTTTAGACCGGTAAGAATTTTACCGGTCTTTCTATCAATATTACAACTCATGTACTCTTTCTATTTCTCTCTCTTATTTTTTATGAATTTCTACCAATAAAAAAATTCCCATATCCACTGATGTAACATAATAAAATTGTTTAGATTCGGACCGTTCGGATCAATTTATCCGGATTGAATGCACACAGTCTCTTTATATTCATACAGATTCTGATCGGACGGTCAGGATCTAAACAGAAATATTCTCCATAAACTTAAACCTTGTTTGTAATCTTCTTTAATCAAAGACAACTATTAACTATACCTACGAGTTTCAATAAAAAAAAAATGATTTTCAGCGCGAGGGAATTAAACAGGTATACAAATAAATGTATTCGTTCAGTATATTTACTGGAGAGAGAGACGCTGCCATTTTGATGTGACAGGTCAGGCCACCTCTCTCCTCTCCTCTCTCCTCTCTCCTCTCTCAGCACAAAACTTCTCTCTCCACCTCTACTCACATAGGCGCAGTGAGTACACTGGGAAACGGGCTTGGAGAAAATCCTTTTTATCGCTGTCTCTTCTCCTCCTCTTCTCTTCCATCGTCACTTTCAAGGCTACATCAGACATTCAATGAGTTTTAGTTCTACTTCTCGAGGCTTCTAACAGAGCTCACCCACCATGGCTACCTTCTCTCAAGCTCTTTTCACCCTCTCTTTGCTCGCTTCCTGTCTTTGCCTCTGCTGCTCTGCTCCTTCCAACGACGGTAAGCTTACCTTCCAAACAATGTACCTACCTTTCAAACAGGGATTTGTTTCGTTTTTTTTTTTTTTTTTACTTATCTTTTGACGCTCTATGGGGTATTCTTCTTCCAAAGTTGAAATCTTTTGAAAAAAATGTAGTCGCAGGATCTCTGTTCGATTTGTCTTCTTTCAGGGTGTTTTTAGGCATGAGAGCTCATAGAAGTCAGGAGAGTTGCAATTTTTTTGTGGTTAGTTTTTCCTAGATGGGTGATTAGCACCTGAGCGTGTTTTTAAGGATCATTTTTTTAATGTTGAAATCTCTGGGAAAGGAAGATTAGCCCCTGTTATTAATTTAATACCTCAAAAGTACACCTTTTTGGCAATGTAGTCCCTTGTCTGTTGTATTTTTTATACCCTTATTTTTTTATTAACATAGCACTTTCTATTCTTTAATCCTTGGTTAATTATATTAAATATATCTTTAAACCACACGCTGCATTTTGGGTTTGTTTCTGATTTCTCACTCTTAAATTATATCTCTATTTTCGTTTTATCTCCTTCTCTTTCTTTCAGGAGCAATCTTGCTAGAGATTAAAAAATCATTTCGAAATGTGGATAATATTTTGTATGATTGGAGCGAATCCTCTTCAGACTACTGTTCATGGAGAGGTGTCATTTGTGACAATGTCACCTTTGGTGTGGCTGCCTTGTAAGTTCTCATTACTTAGATGCATTGCTTCTCTATTTGCCTTTTATTTACTTTTTGGTTTGTTTTCTTACAATAAACTTTCAAATGTAGAAATTTATCAGCCTTGAATCTCGATGGAGAGATTTCGCCGGCAATAGGAAGTTTGAAGGGCCTTCAATCAATGTATAACTTTCTCTAAGTTTCGCTGCGGTTGTATATTTCATACACCTAAATATATATTTGCAGTTATTTAATCTTTCTAATTTTTACTTTGTAATGCATTTTTGCAGTGATTTGAAGTTGAACCGTCTATCGGGTCAGATCCCAGATGAGATAGGTGACTGCTCATCACTTAATACCCTGTAAGTTTATTTAATTAATTTTAATTTGCTTAGAACTAATATGTTTAAATGATCTCAAGTTCTCACCTGACACTTTTTTTTCAATTTTTTTTTTTAACTTTTTTTGCTGTTCCAGTGATTTATCCTTCAACAATATTTATGGCGACATACCGTTCTCTATCTCTAAACTCAAGCAATTGGAGATATTGTATGGTCTCTCAAACAAAATCTCGATCAAATCAACAAATTTTTGTTTTGTGGCATTTTTATTCTAATTTACAACTTTTTTAAGGATATTGAAGAACAACCAACTCATTGGGCCGATTCCCTCGACACTATCTCAACTCCCAAATTTAAAGATCTTGTAAGCTATATATATCTTCCTTTTGATTTATCTATGAACTCGGTTCCTTTGTTCCGTAATGGGTAATTATAAATTTTGATTTTTTTTGCAGGGACTTGGCACAAAACAAACTGAGTGGTGAGATACCTCGGCTTATATATTGGAATGAAGTTTTGCAGTACATGTTAGTAATTGGTTCTCAAATTTCAATTGTGTTACAATATAAGACAAAGACGTATTAATCATTTCCGATTTTTCAATTAGGGGTTTGCGCGGCAATCGATTGGAGGGTTCTCTCTCTCCCGACATGTGCCAATTAACCGGGCTTTGGTACTTGTAAGTTTGTACTTCCCTCGACTTATCTTTACACTCAATTTAGGCACTAATGAAAAGTTATAATACTGATTTAGGCATTAATGTGAAGTTTCCCTTTTGCAGTGATGTGAGAAATAACAGCTTGACTGGTACCATACCAGAGACCATCGGCAACTGCACTAGCTTCCAAGTCTTGTATGCGTATTACTTGTGCAACGTCATTATCTTTTATTTTTTAACATCTACTAGATAATTTGTACTGAATGAGTTTCCTTTTGGTAGGGATTTATCCTATAATCAGCTCACCGGAGAAATTCCCTTCAATATCGGCTTCCTACAAGTAGCTACACTGTATGTACTTTTTCAGATCCTGTTTTTTTTTGTCTTTGCTTGGTGCATGCGCGCTTAGTTATTTGCCACAAATTTTTGTTAGGTCTTTGCAAGGGAACAAGTTTATCGGTCCAATTCCACCTGTGATCGGTCTCATGCAAGCACTCGCTGTACTGTAAGTTTTTCTAAATACATTTTCCTTATTGCTGTGCCTCAAAATCGATTTCTAATATACATTCTATATTGTACAGGGATTTGAGTTGTAACCAACTGACGGGCCCCATCCCTCCGATATTAGGAAATTTAACATACACCGAGAAACTGTAAGCGTACACTTTAATTGATACTGTTAGTTATTTTCCAAATTAAATAGTTTGGGTACTGAAGTTGATATATTGATAGTATGATTTTGGTTCTCTAGATATTTGCAAGGGAACAAATTGACTGGACCAATACCACCTGAGCTTGGCAACATGTCGAGGCTTCACTATCTGTACGTATTCACATATTAAAATAAAATACAGATTTTATTTAAAATTTTAAACCGTGACACAATTATTATTGATTTTTAATTGGATTTTGTTCAATCGATGAATCTGTAGGGAATTAAATGAAAATCAGCTGACAGGATACATCCCACCTGAGCTTGGAAAATTAACCGACTTGTTTGACTTGTATGTCTCTTTTATTACTTGTTTCTTTTTACATAAAAAGCATGATTTGCTTTTGCTTTCGATGACTTACAAGTAATAATTTATTTTTTACTTCCACAGGAACCTTGCAAACAACTTCTTTGAAGGCCCTATACCTGATAATCTGAGTTCTTGTGATAATCTGAATAGCTTGTAAGATAATTTTTCGGTTATTTTTTTACCTCTTGTCCCTATTTACTATTATTTGCTTATATTTGTATCCTCTTTCAGTAATGTTCATGGAAATAAGTTGAATGGCACGATACCTCGTTCCTTTAAAAAACTCGAGAGCATGACTTATCTGTAAGTATTTCCTTCTAAGCCATCAAAAAGTTAATTTTTGTTTTCAATCTGAAATTTGGATGGCAATTTTTTTTTCTGTAGGAATCTTTCATCAAACAACCTAAACGGACCTATTCCTATTGAGCTATCTAAAATAAACAATTTGGATACTCTGTAAGTAAACATGCTCTACTGGTAATTAAATTATATTTGTTTATTTTTTTAGGAAAATGTAACAGTCTTAGCCCTTATCTTTTCTATAAAAAAACAGATATACATAGTTTGGAAAAAAAAAATACAATTAGAGTAAAAGGAAATATAAAGATTACATCAAGATCAAGAGATTTGAGATTTTAACTCAAATATGTATTAGTTAGTCAGGATATTACTCTAGAAGTATTTAAATATAGTGTTCTGACTAATTTTTAATATATTCTTTTGTAGGGATATATCGTCGAACAAGATTGTGGGACCCATTCCATCCTCTATCGGTGGTCTCGAGCATCTCTTAAAACTGTACATGTTCTATCCAATTTTATTTTTTAATTTCGTATCCTTTCTTTTAAGTTATATTGACATGTAATAATTTGAAAATTTTGTCAGGAACTTAAGCAACAACCTTCTTGTTGGATACATCCCTGGTGAATTTGGAAATTTGAGAAGTATCATGGAAATGTAAGAACCCTGCAAACAATGATACTTTTGCGAAAATCAATTTTCCGCTTTTCAAATTTCTATATTTTTCTTAACTTTTTTTTTCTACCAGTGATTTGTCCGGTAACCACCTCTCAGGCCTTGTACCCCAAGAACTCGGTCTGCTCCAAAATCTAAATTTGCTGTGAGTTCAATTTCATTGTAATTTAAATAAAAATTCATTTAGTGGAGTGTTTTCCCTTATACCGCTTTATCTTTTGTAGAAATTTAGAGAATAATAATTTGTCGGGTGATATTGCATCTCTCACCAACTGCTTCAGCCTCTCTGTTTTGTAAGCAATCTAACGGCACCTCTTAATTTCTTCTCGATCATCTATATTGTAATTGCATGTTTTAACTTATCTCATATAATATATGTGATATAAACAGGAATGTGTCGTATAACAACTTAGCCGGTGTAGTACCCACTGAAAATAACTTCACGAGATTTACACCCGACAGGTAAACCTATATTCAATTTTATTTATATTTGCTATTCAATTATTCTTTTACTTCTACTTGCTATTATCAAGTATAAATCAGATTTTATAATGTAACAGGTTAAATTTTATTAAATTGAATTATATTTCAGTTAACTTAATTAAAATTAATTAGCAACAAGTACTTGTTTTAACTTACAAAATAATTGAATTAATTTTTTATTAATCAATTTTAAGTTGTTAGCTTGATATTACTTTATCAATTCATTACTAACTTGTGCTTTATAATAATATTATAACTGAGCAATTAGTATCTTTTGGTTTCAGTTTCTTGGGTAATCCTAGTCTCTGCGGCTACTGGATAAGTTCCTGCAAAACGTCTCATGCACCCCCAAGAGGTGATATTTTAGTTATATGTGATATTACAACTATAAAATCTTTGTCGGTTATTGCGTGTTGAACTGATGAGTTTCCATTAACACAGTTACAATCTCCAAAGCGGCGATTCTTGGAATTGCACTCGGTGCACTCGTGATACTTCTCATGATCTTAGTTGCTGTTTGTAGGCCCCACAATCCCCCTGTTTTTAAAGATGTCTCCATAAGCAAGCCTGGTAAGTTGGTATTACTTCATATTAAGAACAACAACAATAATTACTTTTTTTGAACTCTTTTTGTATTATAACTGGACTTGTTTCACTGTAGTGAACAATGTAAATCCGAAGTTGGTTATACTTCACATGAATATGGCGTTGCATGTTTACGAAGACATAATGCGTATGACTGAGAACTTGAGCGAAAAGTACATAATTGGATATGGCGCATCAAGCACTGTTTACAAGTGTGTGCTAAAGAATTGCAAACCAGTGGCAATAAAGAGACTTTACGCGCACTACCCGCAAAGCATCAAAGAGTTTGAGACCGAGTTAGCGACTGTCGGAAGCATCAAACATAGAAATTTGGTTAGTCTACAAGGATACTCTTTGTCGCCAGCTGGCAATCTATTGTTCTATGATTACATGGAGAACGGAAGCCTCTGGGATCTTTTGCATGGTATGTTTTTTCTCTGACAATTTGTTTGTCTAGTAAATGACAGTATTGAATTTAAAAATGCAACTAGACAAACAAGGTACTACTAGACGTCATGGAGTCAACTTTCTCTTTCTATTATTATATAGACTATCATTTTGATTACTAGTTCTTATTACTCAACAAGTCGGGTATAGTTACTGAACCTGGTAACTAATAACCAACTGCACCAGTCTGTTACAGAGTCAAAATTTGCTTATCCTCAAACATTTGATTTTTTTTTTCTCCTAAAGATACAATTTTGAAAAAAACACTACATTTTTTATACTTCCAACCAGTTTATGGAAACCATAACAAGTAGCTATCTCTTATTTTACAAATAGGTCCCTCACAAAAGATAAAGCTCGACTGGGAGTCCCGCTTGAAAATTGCCTTGGGAGCTTCACAGGGTCTTGCGTATTTACACCATGACTGTAGTCCCCGTATAATACATCGAGACGTAAAATCCTCAAATATCCTTTTAGACAAAGACTATGAAGCGCATTTAACCGACTTCGGCATAGCAAAGAGTCTCTGTGTATCAAAAACTCATACCTCAACCTATGTCATGGGAACAATTGGCTACATAGATCCGGAGTACGCACGCACCTCTAGACTCAATGAAAAATCTGATGTGTATAGTTACGGCATCGTGTTGTTGGAGCTGGTTACTGGACGAAAGCCGGTTGATAATGAATCCAATCTGCACCACTTGGTAAGTTGTCTTATCCTTTTTTTGTTCTTTTAAAAAAGTCATTTAAAAAAAAAAGCAATCGCTGTATTGATTACATCCCAAGTCTTTATATTCTAACATCTCCATATGCTAAAGCACTTTTTGTACCAGTATCTATCATTTGTTCATTACTGTTCAATGTGATCCATTCGAACTTTTCTTTTTGGATCTGTCGGTTAGTAGGGTACTCAACAAGGTTTGATTTATAAGATATAACCCTACTAAGCACCGTAATCAACCTTTTGAACTCCCAATAATAACTCAATGATAATCTCATTACTCATTTGCACTTATTGTTATTAGATGTGCATCACCCTTAGTGGGTCCCCATAAACTGAATCCATCATGTGTTAGATGTACTGTGTGCATCTCTCTCTCTCTCTAAAAGCACAGCCATAATGTGCCCTATGTTTCATAAAGCCTGTCCTTGTTGTCTCTCTCTCTCTTTGATCCCAATAATGTATGGTCATGTAGCACATACCCCATCATGCCATCATCATTTTTTTGAATAGAATTTTATAACTACTTACCCCAACTTCAAAATACTGTTCCCATTCATTGATACTTTTCAATGCCATGAATAATACCATCCTTGAAATTATTGACCTGCTTCAATTGTCTAATTATAGAAAACATATTTTAAATTATGATTTTTTTTTTAAAATTTGACAGATACTTTCCAAGGCCACGAACAATGCAGTAATGGAAACCGTACATCCTGACATAACCTCCACGTGCAAGGAACTCGGTGAGGTAAAAAAGGTCTTTCAACTAGCGTTGCTTTGCTTGAAACAGCAACCGTCGGATCGGCCTACAATGCATGAAGTGGTCCGGGTACTGGACTGCCTTATCCAGCCCGTACTGCCCACTAAACCATTTCAAACCGGCACACCGCAAGTTGTCCCTAGTTATATAGATGAGTACGCAAATCTAAGAAGCAATGGTGCTCTTGCATGCGACACGTCAACAAGCTGTTCATCGGATGCGCAGTTGTTCATCAAATTCGGGGAGGTTATTTCACAAAACACTGAGTAATGGATTCACCAATGTTAAATCAGATCATCAAATTATCAAAATAGGGTGTTGGTCAATGTAAAAATGTTATCTTTTTTCTTGGGTGTGTGGTTTTTTATTTTTAGTATTTAGCTAGCTATTTTGAAGCTCATTGTAATCATGTGAACTGAATTGATTAGATTTTTGGTAGTATATCAGAGAAGGGGAGGGTACAAGAGGGAGTGGGTTAGAGTTGATGTGGGCCCACTAAACTAGGGTCTGCTTGAGGGCTTGTTTGTAAAATTCTGGTACTATTATCTGTGCCTTTTTGGATGTAACAGAATAGGTAGGACAGTGCAGATTTTGCCCCTCCAGTTCTTTCAGATAAATGGAGACAATCTGTTCACATAATGGGACTTTAGTAAATGCCATGACTTGATGAAAAATTAAAGAAATATAATTTATGTTCATAGACCTATTTTTAATTCTGGAGTAGTTCAATCCAAATGCATTTTTGCATGTGCCTCATCATTTAAAATATATTTATTACCAGATAATGACACATCCTCTTGTGAAATGGAGAGGTGAAGGTTGAAAGAGAGGTGTCATACTGTCATGGGATTTGTACGAGAGCAGTAAATTATTCACTGAATTGCTTAGCTGTGATTCTGAGCAAGCAATGTGATATGGGGCCAACTTCCAAAAAGAAAAAATTGTGGTAGGGGACCAGTGATGATTGATTAGGGTTTTGTGGTCCTGAAAGGTGGGCCCATGTGATTTATGGGCTTGTTGGAACTTGGAGAAAAGGTGCCATGTTCTCTTCTTATTGGAGTTATGGGGAAGCTTTCTTTCTTTGGTTTTAAATTCAGCATCTTTTTCTTTTGCTAACTTTTCTTTTTCATGAAATATATAAGGTAAATTCCTCTTATAGAGGGAAAATAGGTATGACATCTTTTAGTTTCTTTTGAGCAAATGATGAAGGTAACTTTAAAATTATCTGAACCTATCTGAAATGTTACTTTTGATTTGCCATTTTCCGTCAATGTGTATTTGAAAAAAGTATAATGTGCCATTTTGAGGTAAATGTAGGGGTGAAAACGGAGCGGATACAGTGCGGATAGTGGTAAAATTATATTCATATTCTTAATTTTCCGGATACAAATTGAATATTAAACGGATACGGATTGGATTAGATATTTATTAAAAAAATATAAAAATATTATTAAAAATACTAAATTTCATAATATTTATCAAATTATAGAGATAGGCTACAGTGCTTTGGGATGTAAAGAAAGTGTTTTACTTCCCGCTCATATCTCTATTTTTAAAGTTCAAATAGTCGATATGAAGTTCTCAACATGATCTTCATATTGATATGTGCTTGGAGACCAAATTTTACATTTTTTTGAAATTTTTTATTATTTTTTTAGAATTTTTGAAAATCACAACTTTTCTTTAAATAAAAAAAAAAAAATTCACAAAAACACTGATTTTCAAAAATTCTAAAAAATTAGTAAAATATTTTCCATAAAATGTAAAATTTGGTCTCCAAGCACATATCAATATAAAGATCAAGTTGAAAAATTTAGATCGATTATTTGAACTTTGAAAATAGAGATATGAATGGGAAGTAAAACACTCTATTTACTTCCCTCCCAAAGGATTGTAGCATCACTCCAAATTATAATGATGAATAACATAATTTTTCCATAATATATATTAAACTATATGGTATATATCTACTATTTGGATACGGATAATTGAGATGTAAAACCATATCAGTATCCATATCCACACAGATATTCAGATATCGGATATCTACATCTAATTTTTCAAATACAGATCGTTTATTATCTACACCGATTTCACCCCTAGGTAAATGCAATTAACTTGCCGTTTCATATTTCAAATATGTAATTATCTAATTGTTAGCCAGTAAAAAGTTGTACCCCCAAAAAAGAAAAAGAAAATATCTCCTGAACAAAATTTGATCCTTCACAAAAAAAAAAATAGTGACTGGTAAAAAAACAAAACGTTTCATTGCACTCAGTGAAAAAACCACATGGATAAGAAAAAGGAGTCTTGCTTTTGATACCTGATCCCTGTCGGAAAATCTCAGCCGTAATCTGCATAAAAGATACTTTATTTGATCATATAGATCATGTCTGGTACCTGATCATTATTGGACAAATCTCAGTCGTTGATCTACGTCAAGATAAGTTATTTTACAATGAACTAGATAAGAAGCTGGCATTTCAGAACCATGGAAGAGAGTGAGTCAGCTTACATTCTAAATTAATATAATTGATGTTCTTCAGAACAAATATTCGCATTTTTATCTAACGGTAAAATTTTCATGATTTCCAGTCCGAAATAAAACGGGTGAAGATATTGACACCGTAGTTTTGACTTTATGCAGAGCACAAGTCATATACATCGCTTTTTTATTTTATTGTCTATGCGCTGCATGAAGTCAAAATTGTACTATCAATAACTTTACCCATTAAAACCTTGTCTGTGACTGTCTACGACAGGTGAATTGTGTTATCTACGTTTTTATAATTGTATTTGTGATAAAATAAAATAATACATCAAATATGTTAATGTTAATTGCGTATGTTGAAGTTGTCAATTAAGGTCAAATTTCATTTTCTATACTCATCAATCTTGACATTAGTCAACTACTTAGAGGAGAGTCCATTTTGTGGAAATTCTAAACACTACATCGATTTTTTGTGTAAACAAATATAATGAATAACATTATAGAACTACGGGATCAAACCAGGGTTCTAAATAGCGCGCTATAGCGTTTTCAGACCATAAAAGCTATGGCGTTATCGGCGCTATAGTGCCGTTTTTTTAACCGTTCCGCTATGATGCGATAAACGCTATTTAAACCTTTGGATCAAACACACTTCAGGAATTCATATGAGCCCCATCCGATGGCCTAATTAATAATCAAAACAAACAAATAATGTCTTAATTGTTTCATATGCATGATTATGAATTTAGTAGATATATTAGTTCGATAGATACATCAAATATTGTATAAAAAAATTCGGCTGAATGCACTTACATGACACTGCTGGTGTTTTTCATGTTTAAGTTAGTCCACATTTTATATCCGAAAATACAAAAAGATAACTAATAATACAACTTATTTTGATGATTTGTTTTTCTCTTGTTTTCCCGTTAAGCAACGTAACAAAATAATAAAAAAATGGTATGTACCAGTAAAAAAAAGGCTCATAAGTTTGTCATTAAAGAATGAGCTTTATATTTGTATGAGAATATGTTGGTCTATCTTTTTATTGTTAAATAATTTGTTGAATGATTATTCTTTTTATTGGTCTATTTTTTTTATAAAATATGTTATTTTGTATGAGATTTTTTTTTGTTCGCTTATAATATATCCCCGTTGCAACGAACGAACACGATACTAGTTATGCCATTAATACTGTCAATGTGCTAATTATAGAAGATACATCATTTCTTGTGCAAATCTTCTCTAATATAATCATAGCATGTTGCATTATATCTGCATATTATTAACCTACTCGAGCCCCTTTTGAAATCCTAATTAAGCACAACACAGATAATCTCTAAATTGTGTAATTTACATGCCCGTGAATTGTTTATGCTATATTAAAAGATACATCAAATTTTATGCATAAAAATCAATTTGAATGCTTATACAGCTCATTGCTCGTGTCTATTTAGTGTTTTTATTAATTCGGACAGCATTTGATATGTTTTCCAGCTCCTCGCTTTTACAGTTCATTACTTGACTTTATTAATTTAAATGTATCACTCGTGAAGTAGACCAGTTTCTACGGTTTGATTTAATTTGTTTAAAGTAGTTTCAATAGATTTTAGAGTTAAGCTCGTCAGAGTACTTGGTGTGCTTAAGAGCATCCTAGTTCTACTCGCAATAAATAATACATATAAAATTCGGCAAGAATGTTGTTTTAGTGTGTTTGAATATGTATTTGGTTGTTTTTAATCAATTTAAATCTCTTTATGATCTCAATATCATCAAAACTCATGGATATGCTCTAACATATGCATAGGTTTCTCCTAAATTAAATTAATTGATATAAAATTCTGTTAGAATTTGTTCACAAGATTGTTCAGTCGACCTTGAGAAAATTTTAAAACTGATGTTAATGAAAATGGAATCCGGTGCTCTTCAAATTCCTACTCTTCTCCTATTATTCTCTCTATCTCTCTCCTCTTTTCTCTCTCTCTCACGTGATTCTTTTTCTCTCTCCTCATTTTTGAAAAGAGATATAGAAAGTAAAAGAATAGCAAGGCCAGAGTCGGACCCATGTTAATGAAGGCCTTGGTAAAGAAAAACGATAGTCCAACCAATGAAAAAAAAATATAGCCATTTAATTTGGGCCGAGTGTAAAGTTCGAGCCGAAACATAAACTAAGCTTAATTCAGCCTTTTTATTTCTTGGGCTCACATAATCATTTCCCCTCTTCGTTTGAAAGAAAATGATTGATTGGAAAATTTACAAAAACTTATTGTAGTTAAATTGAACTTGAATTCACAAGGCTGTTTAGTCGAGCCTCGATAAAAAATTAGGAATTAGATTTCGTCCAAAATACTCTGGACAAATTTTATCTAAAATAAGATTTAAGTCGTTCGATATGCGTTAAAATTCGTGTAAACAAATTTAAAACTGAATAAATTTAAACAGCTCCGCAATCTAAACCATTCAAGTTTAAGACACAACTTTGTCCTCAAACTCTTTGGACAAAAACCCCACCCAAAAATTGAAAACTGAATTAAAAATAAACAAGGTCTTGGTAATAGAAAAAGGCCCGGCCTATAAAGAATAAAGATTACCTTTTGGAGGCCTATGTAAAGCCCGTGTCGAAACAAAACGAGGCTTAGTAACCTTCTTTTTATTTATGGGCTCGTATGAGAATCGACCCTCTTCGCCTGAAACAAAAATTGCAGATTGAGAAAAGAAAGTGCCTCTGGCGCACGTTACGTGGCTTGACCGGCACGCTCCACGATAACCTGAGACGCTGGAATTGTGCGGGGGGTAAAATCGTAATTTAGACAGACCACGCTGCGTCAGGTTGCGAAGCCATTATGGATTCAAGTTCAAGGGTCCGCCTGCTTGGACCTGTATCCTCTGTGTTACCATACTGAGTTCGATAAATCAGATTTATTCTCAGCCGGTGCCTATTCGGGAGATTGGAGGGGGCAGTATTACTTGTGCTTTGAGATTCGTGCAAAGTTAAATCTGACGACTGAGATCTCATTGTACTCAGTCAGGTATTGCCGTGGATCTGAATTCCGCCTGCTTTGCGGGTGCGTATCCTGTGAGATATCTCATATTTTGCGGAGTGCGTATCCTCTGAGATATCTCAACTTTTGCGTGACTGACGTGTCCGGTGCCTATTTGGGGATAGAGCGGGGCCAGTATTATTTGTGCTTTGAGATTTGTGTAGAACTTATTTGAATGGTTGTGATTTTCCATAAAGTCACGCAAAGTTTGAGATATCTCAGAGGATGCGAATTTTATTTTGCGTGACCGACGTGTTGGGTGCCTATCCGGGGATAGCGCACGGCAGTACTATTTGAGCTTTGTGATTCGTGCAAAACGTATTTGAACGGTTGATTTTTCAAAAAATCACGCAAAATATGATATCTCAGAGGATGCGAATTCCTCCTTTGCGCGGGATGGGGTAAACCCATAATATTTTTGTTCTTTTTCATGTGTTTTTTCTTGAAAGAGCAGTCAAAAGAACTTCAGTTCTTATTATACTTCGAGGACGGAATCAGAGGTGGATGCATCAAGATTCGTACGGATAGCTTCAAAATTTGTGCGGGTTAAGTGACCATCGGATCTACTTTGATTCGATGGGTTCAATCATCATCCGATTTGCATCAAGAAGCATGTGTTTTGCTTTAAATCCGTGCGTGTCTGTATCAATTTCTATTCACACAGATCTTAATGCAGATTGGATGGTGTTGGAGCTCATTGGACTCAAAAGTAGGTCCGATGCCCATTGAACCTACTCCGTTCTCGAGCTTGAATTTTGATACAGATCGAGCGAGCGGTTCTGACCGAATTCAATCAAAATTTATTCATATGTTCGTCCAACAGTCCCCACTCGTTGAGAACACTGGTACGAGCAGTAGTTCAAAACAAAACATAACAGTTCTAGGTTTTAAACCCTTCAAACTCATAACAAAGGTAGTCACGAGCAACATTTTAAAAATGTATAAGAACATGCAGTTTATATTGAACAACAAACTTTTTTTTTTTTTAAAACAAATTTCAAAAACTTAGATGTATAAAATTAAATATATCACGCTATTATTTAGTCAATTTTAGATGATACTAGTATGTTTTGCAATTTTTTTACTCTCAACTAAAATTCTTTTATAAATTTTATTTAGTTCATAAATTTAAAACTTTTTTTCAAGTAATACATTCGCCTGTATTGTTTGTATGTCCTACTACATATGCATCCGCAAATTACTTATGTGTTATGTAATGATCGAGAGACTTGCATATTGAAAATCATATATTAAAGTGATATGATACCAAGTTGAGAATAATACTAATATTATTCAAATTATTCAATTATAACTAACGCAGCTTAATTACGAGAGCAATATAAATAAAAAAGATCCCATCAGATTCACGAAGAACGGAAAAACGATAATTGTTTCTTTCTCCACAATCAATTTGGGAAATATTTTTTAAGAGACTTGTTTTGTAAAATTTTAAGATTGTGCTTCAAAAATGGATGTGTAGAAATTGGAGACCGGAAAGGAAGGAAGGAGATCTCACGACAGCTCTCCTCCACACTGTAATTCCTACATTCCGATTTGAAGGTGAACGGTTTCTTCAAAAACCTACATGAGCCTCACCTCTGCTCCTCTTTGCTTCCCTCCGATTTTCCTCTTTTGGAGCAGAGATATGACCTCGATCAAATCTGATATGGTCGCTCTTTACATCTTCTCCCTTCTCTTTCCTTTTAATGACATTCTCTTCTCCTCCTCTGAAGCGCGTCCTTAATTTCCAAAAGAACTTTATGTATCCGGGAGATTGTTTGAAAGAAGAATAAAATAAATATATAAGAATATAACTGAGATTGTCCGAGAGGAGGATAAAGTAAAGGGATAAGCTTAACTCTTATCTCTTACAAAGGTGGTGATAATAGTTTATTCAATAATCAACGAATGTCTAAGTTTTGACTCTCCCAAAATTAGTAATAAAAATGAGACTTTTAACATTGAAAAAATAGAATATAGATCTTCGAGAAAAACAAAATCCTTGCGATTTATTTATTTTGAAATTACCATATGAATTCTGAAATTACAAGAGCGTGATGATTTTGGCACCTAAAAAACTTTATGGTTTGAATGACACTAAAACTGCATGTAATTTCATATACAACTAATCCATGTGCACAATAGCATTTCTATATATTCTTAAAATGAATTTAGAAATGCATTACTAAGATTGTCAAAATATTCATCGTAAGAAATCTCAACTCTAATTTTAAGCACATGAAAAAAAAATTCACTAGTAGCTTACTACCATGCTTTAAAAAAAAAAAAAAATTAAAGCACAAGAAGGGTGTTTGAGTATCCTGTCTTTTTGGGAAATAAATCTGATCCTGCTTTTCCGAATCAAACTGTTTATTTATTTTGAGATTCGTGCATAGCAACCAACTTTCTTTTGAGATTCGTGTATTTCAAAAAATTAATGGTTTGATTTGAAAAAGCAGGGTCCCTGCGATTCTTTGAAATCGCAGCAGATTTATTTCTGTCTTTTTGGCATCACAATTTGTTCTAAATTTTCTCCTTCGTTCAATATTTGCATAACTTCCAAATTAACTTGAAAAATTTCACTCGCTTTTTTTTTTTTTTTTTTGCAGATAATAGAATTTAACTTTAACTGACAACAATCCTATAATTAATTTTTAGTTTTTACTATACAAGCTCAACTATTATAAGATGGGACTAATGAATGTTACTTAAATAATTGATGTAGAAAAGATTTTGTACTCACAGATAAATAATAGAAAACTAACTATAGTTGAACTCCTAAAATTATTAAGCTAGAATTAGTGCTTGGTAAATATGAGATTGGACGAACAAGAGTGAAAACACAAAAGTAAATGGTAAACATTTCAGTCATATCCTGTTTATCCTTGCATTTCAAAGTAATAATTCAAATTTTTTTACACGCAGATGTTAATTTTTAAAATGCAAAGATTGGTATTTAAAGAAAACGTGACTGATGAGTCCCACACCATTAGTATCTCTTAATTGCGATTTTCTTCACAGCAGATCGACCAAGTGCGTCCGGGTATAGATTTTAACAGAGCAATTTTAATTTCATGCAGCGCTGGTTTGATTCTAAAATCAGTGCGCTTTTGGACATTGCCTATACCTTTGAAAATTCGTATTTTTATGTGGCTGACTCACAAAAAGAAAATTCTCACCAAGGACAAACTAACTAAGAGAGGGTGGACGGGAAGTGATATATGCCAATTTTGTAACCAATCTGAAAATATGGATCATTTATTTGTTCGATTTCAATTTGCTAAACAGGTTTGGTTCTGGATGGGAGCATGCCAACATCTAAGCTTCTCTTGGAATAAGTTTTCTGATATTATTAAATTTGCTTCCCAACTACCAAATCAAGCTAAAATCGGTTTTTTAGTAGTTGTCAGTGCCGTCTGCTGGACTCTATGGAAGCATAGGAATGATTTGTGTTTTCAAACAAGTCCAGCATAATCCCCTAGACAAATGATATTTCTAATCCTCTCTCTTCTTAAATATTGGACATGTCACGTGCAGCCAAGAATTCAAGCAGAAATAGCTCTCTGGACCCCTGCCGATACTGATGAAATCCCCATTCGCAGCTGGCACCCGGATGATGATCTCCAGATGGACGCTGCTGATGCGCAGATGGTGGTTTACGTCAGGGCTAATACCCTGCCCCATGTTTAAACTTTTTGATATTTTATGTTGCAAACTTCGGTTATCTTTTTACTCAGCCCCGTAGTGTGGCTTAGCTTCAGCCCTATCATGGATTATTCTAGGTTTTTTTCCTTTTCTGGTTCTATCTGGCTGTTTGTGGCCTATATGGTTTTTGGTTTCAGATATTCAGGGTTTTCATTTCATAGGTGAGATATTCCTGATAACACAAGTTTGTAATTTAAAATTTCTGCAATGAAATGGGCGTTTGCTTTTTATCAAAAAAAAAAAAATCAGTGCGCTGCATGAAGCAAAAACTTCTGTGTTAAAATGTTTAACCAGTGCCGTACGCCGACCCGAGGCAGGAATTTCGATCGTTCTCACGTAAGCTTAATATGACGAAATTGCCCTTACAATTTGAACCAATGGCAACTGATAATTTTTTTCCAGACCACAAGGGCTTGCTTCTTCAGGTTTCGATGTTTTTTATCCTTCGATGCACCCGGGTCACAGATATAACCAAGTGGGCCCTACAGTTCAGTAGAAACAAGATGAGTGAACTTGAGATGAACCTCGTGCTGGCATATTTTAACAGGACCCGATTACCCAAATGGAGGAAACTGCACTTATAGCAAGCTTAAGCAACCTCAGAACAGTAGATTAGGATTTTATTTGAACGAGGTACACTACAATACTTCTCTGTCTTGACAGGTAGGCCCTCACTTGTTACAGGGTAACGACAAAAACATACGTTGATCCAAGTGCAGGTATTAGTTAAACAAACATATTGGGGCAGCTCTACTGGAACTGTTGAAGTATTTAATATTTTTTTTCTTTTATTTGGGATTTGAAGGAGCGCCAAAGAAGCAATCGCCATGAATCCGAAAGTTTGAACACGCAGTTTCAAATTTTACTCTTCTTTCGTGCATCTGATTTTATTTCCCTCTTCTCTCTTAGTACGTGGTGAGTTCTCTCTGCTGCTTCTCTCTAGGGTTTCTCCATCTCCGCCCTCTCCACTCCTTGTTTGTTCTTGGTTTGTGAATTATTTTTTGATACAAATATATTGTTTTCTTTTCTTCGATCCAAGTTGTGTCATTCAGTTAGTTATCGGAGATGAGCTTTCGAAAGGGGTCGAAGGTTTGGCTTGAGGATAAAGAGCTTGCCTGGGTGGAAGGGGAAGTGGTCGATTTGAAAGATAATCTTTTTGTGGTGCTTACGAATCAGAGAAAGAAGGTGCGTTGATTATTTTTTCTTGTTCTCTAAGTCAATTATTTGAATGTTCTACTCCTTTACAATGCACGAGCATTTCTGGAGCTGAGTTTGCAAACTGAGCCTTGCTGATGTTAGCCAGCATTGAATCACAATTGAAATTTATTTTACAAATCTTAGTGATCAACTTGATAATATAGTTTGAGCAACATGCGTGCCTCAAATTGGAAGCTCATCAGGCTTTAATTTCTTTGTTGAAAGTGATACTCTCCTGAGACACGGAAAATTGGCTATTTGTAATTCATTTCTAAGTTTGGCGATCCAATTCCCTGTTGGAAATTCAGTGCAGAGATGCCTAGAACTATCATACTTTAATTTTCTTTAGATTAAATATGACTCCCTTATAACCTTTATTTTGAGCAAATTATCCAAAATAAAGGGGCATGTTTTCCATTCTGAATGTATTTTGAATTTACCTATGGCTATAATTGACAGGTTACCACCGGACCAGATAAGTTACTGCCAAGAGATACAGATGAAGATTTGAGCGGCGGCCATGTGGATGACATGACCAAATTGACATATCTCAATGAGCCAGGTGTCCTTTACAATCTCAAGAGGAGATATGCTCTCAACGAGATATACGTACGTGTCTTATCCTCCCTTTTAATCTAACATGTCCTAAAATGAAAGTTTTGTTCAAGTGAAATTGACTAGATTTTCATTATTTTTGTTCCAACATTACTTGCGTAATTGTTTAAGGAGCACATTGTATTAATCTGTAGTTCTATACCTAAAATTGCTACATTAGTTTGGTCAAACTGATGTTTACTTTACAAAGAAAGGGCCAACTTGCTAATTCTTGCTTTAGAACAAGTGCACCTGAATTATGTTACCCTTTCATCTACACTTGTTAAGCATCACGGATTGCTAAAGCAAGATGACTAAATTGCCCTTATTTCTTTTTATTGCTTAGTATGATAAGTAGTTCAACTTGGCCTGGAAACAAAAATCTAAGTTTCTTGTCTTGACCTAAGTTCAACTTGGGCTTGTGAAGATTTCACTCGGCCACTGTCAACTAATAATACAAAATTTTTTATAAGTTGTATTGGGGGCATATTTGTCAACTGCACGTCTTATCATTTTTCTTTATTTCTTCACTTATTAAACTCAACGTTTTTTGATCAAAATGAATATTTTGTATGCGCTTTGATTTCATATTTTACTCGAACAAAGCATACACATTAGTTAATGTAAGTCTGCATCACAGTATCTAAATTGCTTTGCTTGATTTTAGTTCAACTCAGGCTTAAAAAAGGGCTGTTAACTGCATTGGGGCCATTCATCACTATTAAATCTTATCTAATTGGCAGTGATTGTTATAATTAATGCGCACTAAACTGTAACGGCTACAATTTTTTCCATACACAATTTTAACAGACATTTCATATATAAGTCTTGAACGGAATATTATATTTTGCTTGGCTTGATTTTATATCACCTTGGATTCCCTAAGAAAATATAAATGACTTGTCTAGGGGCACAATAGTCATATTTTTAGCATACGTTTATCATGCCACTAGTCTGAGGTTGTGTGTTTTTCGCAAATCAAGGTGGTTACTTGCAAGATACGTTTTTTGTTTAGCAAAGTGTCTTTTGCATCTTGGCCAGTGCTCATGTTACATTGAGCCAAAACATAAATTTTAACCTGCCATAACTTTTGAAATTCAGACGTATACGGGGACCATACTGATTGCTGTCAATCCATTCACAAAGCTTCCACATTTGTATAATGAGTACATGATGGAGCAATATAAGGGTGTGAGGTTGGGCGACCTGAGTCCTCATGTCTTTGCTGTCGCTGACGCCTCTTACAGGTGGGCCCATTTCTTACATATAGTACTGTCTTTAATCAGCAAACACTTTTTACTGAATAATAAAGCCTTTATAACTCTTTTTGTTAGTTCTATTGGAGTTTTCTGTAAGCCTGTGAGACAATATATTTCTTGGTGTTTACAATAACATGATTCCAAGAACAGCAAAAATATTTAATGATCTTTTATTGTTGTCAGAGCTATGATGAGTGAAGCTCGGAGCCAGTCAATTTTAGTCAGTGGAGAAAGTGGGGCCGGGAAGACAGAGACTACTAAGCTTATCATGCAGTACCTGACCTTTGTTGGGGGCAGAGCTGCTGTTGATGACCGCTCAGTTGAACAACAAGTCCTTGAAGTATGATTTTGTCTAGCTTTATTTTTTTTTTAGTTCAAGCTAGGAATGCCAATTTCTGACCTGACACGATGGGTCGGGTACGGGTGTAGAAAATTGACTGAGTCAGAACTGATCCGACTCATTTAATTGCATTTTGATGGATTTAAATTGAAAATTATCAGTAATTGAAGTTTAGATTAATTATATATTATTTAAGATTAAGTTGCACACATAAAAATAATAATAATAAGCAATCAAGTTACATGGGTTGGGTCAGGTTGGAGGAAAATAATAAAAGAATGTCGAGCTGACCTGACTGGACCCGTTGACACCCTAGTTCAAGCTCTGTGGGAAAATGATATTCATTTACACTGATTTGCATTTTTCTTTCCTGGTCCATTTGTATAACCTTTCTATTTTCCTATTTATATTTTTTTTCCTTTTCAGTCTAATCCTCTGTTGGAGGCATTTGGCAATGCTAAAACAGTCAGAAATGACAACTCAAGGTGTGCCTATTTACTGCTAATATCCTCTATCCTTCATGATGTTTTTTTTCCTTGTGAATTACAACAAATGTCTTACTATATTTGTAAACAATATCTGACCAGATCTCTTTTCGTGCACAGCACGCAACAGTTAGTTGTAGCATAGAATAAGTACACAAATCTTATATTGACATATATCAACTCTAGTTCTAAGAAGTTTCTAGTTCCAAGGCAAAATTAATAATCAAGCAAGCTCTGAAATTATTTGCTAGATACCTAGGCTTTTATGGAAAGCTATGAATTAGTTATAAATCAATAGACAAAGAAATTATGTGTCCATTAAGGACATGAAATTTTAGTGTTATATGCAAGAAGTAGTGCATACTGCATAACCCTAGTTAATTCTTTAATGCTGGATTGGTTTAAAGGCTGTTTGCTTTTCTTTCTTTTATGGTTTAAGTCGATTTGGAAAGTTCGTGGAGATCCAATTTGATGCAAGAGGCAGAATATCTGGTGCGGCCATAAGGACATATCTTCTCGAGAGGTCACGGGTCGTGCAGATAACCAACCCCGAAAGAAACTTCCATTGTTTCTACCAGCTATGTGCTTCTGGAGAGGTAATTACCTTCGTGGTTCAATTATTTTCCTTGGAATTTTAAAACTTCTTATTCTAAAATTGTATTGTGAATTTTTAATCAAATTTGTTTTATCCATCCAACACATTTTTGAATACCCAAAAATTAAGTTATCTTCGAGGATCCAAATTGGTAACCTACCGACATAATTCAAAAAAGAAAAAAACTTAATCACGAAGCGGAACTCCTCATGTCAATGTCACTTGTGCTATGGGCTTAAGACAGTGACCTCTCAAAAGAGTCTGGGTGTTGATGAGTACAATCAAGAGTTTTATAATAAAAAATAGTTATGTATTAATTGACAATCGTAGTCCCTATTATCCTCCTTTTCCATTGCTAAAAACTTAGCTCTGACTATTTCCTTGGGTTTTATGACTCCAGTATGCTGAGAAATACAAGCTTGGCCATCATAGCAGCTTCCATTACCTGAACCAAAGCAATACATATGAACTGGAGGGGTCCAGTAATGCTGAAGAATATGCCAGGACAAAACGGGCGATGGGCATTGTTGGAATTACTGGAAATGACCAGGTTTGATGATCCTTATTTAACTTTTTCCTGTTTCTATATGGCACAGGATAAATTTATTTGAAACCTATCCGTGTTGCTTTTTGTTTCCGCTTTTTTTTTAAATTTTTTTTTCAGGAGGCTATATTTCGAACATTGGCTGCTATTCTTCATCTTGGGAATATTGAGTTTTCTCCAGGAAAGGATTATGATTCATCAGTTATTAAGGATTCAAAATCTAACTTCCATCTTAAAATGGCTGCTGAGCTGTTTATGTAAGGATAGCTTTACAAAAATCCCTTTTATCCACTCTTTTTAAGAGATCTATTTTGTTTCATAATTTGACACTAGCAAACGTCCAATTCTTCACTAGGTGTGATGCGGACCTTTTGGTCACAACATTGTGCAGTCGATCCATACAGACTCGGGAGGGCATAATTGTAAAATTCCTTGACTGTGAGGCTGCTGCTGCTAACCGTGATGCTCTTGCGAAGACTGTATATTCTAAGCTATTCGATTGGCATGACCTCTTCTCTACTTTGTTTGTGCATTATTTTGTGCTTGATGACTAAATTAACTTTAATTTCACTATGGCAACTCAAAAATTGCAGGCTTGTAGAAAACATTAACAAATCGATTGGCCAAGATGAGAATTCAAAAGTTCAAATTGGTGTCTTGGACATATATGGCTTTGAATGTTTCACTAGCAACAGGTCTTAAATAGTTCCGATTTCTTTCTTTGTGATTGCTATTTGTCATGATTGTCTGAAGAAATACACATGCATATTTAGTTATTTACTGATCTGATATATTTGATCTGCTTCTGCAGCTTTGAACAGTTCTGTATTAACTTTGCAAATGAGAAGCTCCAACAACACTTCAATGAGGTACTATTAGAATATTTATCTTTATTATTATTATTATTCCTTTTATATATATATTTTATTTTTCTACAATAGGTGCCTACTAAATTTTTTTTTCTCTTGCTTAATAGCATTTGAGACTGTACCTGATTGCTGTTTCTGTTTTTTTTGTCCTTTTTCACAGCATGTGTTTAAGATGGAGCAGGAGGAATATAGCAATGAGGAAATCAACTGGAGTTATATTGAATTTATTGATAACCAAGATGTCCTGGATTTGATAGAAAAGGTTCTTTCCCCATTTTTTCATAATGACATTTCAAGCTGTTAGGTTAGGTGATTTGGTATGTTTTGTTGTTCATGTTTGTGTGCCCTATGTAGAGTTGTAGAAAGTGTCTAATTGATACTTGTAGCGGAACATTTGTGTGTGTGCGGGGTGTGTAGATGAAAAACTATTGCCATAATTGTACGAACCAGTAGTACATGATATTTGACATGTTTGTTATAGTACCAACCACGTTTAGTACTGGTATTAACGATGCCATTTCGCTGTAGGTACTTATTTGTTCTTTCATGCAGTGGTGTTGAGTCTAATCAATGAACAACTGAAAAAAAAGAAACAAAAAATAGGTTCCCATATGTACTGGGTACCATACCACTGGCACATTCCAGTACTTTTACTGTTAAAGTTCTGAGAAGCTGCATCATTGAAACATGTTATGAGTATCCGTGAAAATTCCTACTAATGTCTCATTTGTATGTGCATGTGCATACGAGCTTTTATCATTGAGTAGTTAATTTTATTCTGGAAGTGATCTTCTCTCACCTTCTATTGTCTTACAGAAACCGATTGGAATTATCTCGCTGCTGGACGAAGCTTGGTAAGACCTTTTTTTGCATTTTTAATTTGAATCTGCTGCTGTGTTGCTTGGCCACCAAGCTCTTTTCTTACGATGTTAATCACTCTTTCTCCTTTTCTCCAGTATGTTTCCGAAATCAACTCATGAGACATTTTCGACTAAGCTGTTCCAAAGCTTTCGCTCTCATTCCAGACTTGAAAAGACCAAGTTCTCAGAAACTGATTTCACTCTATGCCATTATGCCGGGAAGGTAACACAGTTCCTTGAATCCCTTCAAAATTTCACAAAAATACACCATAATTTATATATATATATATAAGCACATAAAACTTGCGTGATTTCATGCAGGTGACATACCAAACAGACTCATTTTTGGATAAGAACCGAGACTATGTTATTGTTGAACATTGCAATCTCTTGTCTTCTTCCAAATGTCCATTTGTTTCGGGTCTGTTTGTGTCCCTCCCAGAAGAATCTTCTAGATCCTCATACAAGTTCTCATCTGTTTCCTCCAGATTTAAGGTACTGTAGGGCTTCAATTACTATGGGTATTTGGGGGTCTGGATAGCCTCAAGTAACCCAATTTTTTAGTTTAGATTAACACGGTTCGATCAGAATTCGGGCAAGAGCAGATTGAACTGTCCGGATGCAAACTCAAAATTTGGGTTACTTTAGGGGATCCAAATTCATTATTTAGAAGGTGGGATCAAGGCTAAAAATATGTACATTTTTTCTTTCTTTTAAAGCAACAACTCCAAGCACTTATGGACACACTCAAGTCTACAGAGCCTCATTATGTACGATGTGTGAAGCCCAATTCTCTCAATCGTCCTCAAATCTTTGAAAACCAGAGTGTATTGCATCAACTCCGGTGTGGTGTAAGTGGCACTTTATTCTTTACTCTTTTGGTAGTCCATATTTGTTAATTGGATGCTTCTGCAGATTTATTTAGTTTCATAAGAGGCATTTGCAGCTTTTATGTGTTTTGTGTAGGGTGTTTTAGAGGCAGTTAGGATTAGCCTCGCCGGGTACCCTACTAGAAGGACATATTATGAATTTGTGGACCGTTTTAGCCTTCTTGCTCTTGATCTCATGGATGGGAGGTATGTTTAGCTCCTAAAGGTTTATCGTGGAAGTTAATTACTTCTGATAAAACTTTTTAGTTTCTATGCTAATTTGCATTTGTTACAGCTATGATGAAAAGGCTGTTACAAAAGGAATCCTCGAGAAGCTGAGTCTTGATAATTTTCAGGTACTTATTGTCCTCTAAATAACTTTTGGTACTTCTGCAAAGGATCATGGTACCAGTCGACACATATTACTAATGCTCTGGTACCTGACATTGTCCCTATTGTTTGTGGTTCTTTTGGTTTATTTTATTATTAAGTTTTTATCACCTAATCTGTAAACCCATCATATAGCATTTGAAACAAGGGTGAGGCTATGGTACTATGCATAGCGCATATTGGTTCGTACTATGGACTAATATCTCCATTTTCAGAGTCTAAAGAGCCGAGCTGAACCGTTCAATATGATCTCCATATGAAAATGTCCTTGTAGATCAAATATTATATAACTTTTTAATTTTTTTATTACTTTTTAGATAGGTAGAAAATCACTTGCTCTAAAGATTCTCGACCATTCAAAAGTTGTGATTTTCTACCTATCTAATATAATAGTAAAATATTCTAAAAAATGTGAACTTTAGGCTGCAAATACATTTTTATATGGAGATCATGTTGAACGGTTCAGATTGACTGTTTAAACTTTGGGAACGAAGATTTTTATGCATAATACGGACCAATATGCGCTATGCATAGTACCATAGCCTCACTCTAGAAACAAATTCGGAAGTTCATAAGCTTCTAATTTTTCGAGGATCAACCATGAGGCATTGTAAACAATGCTATGTTTACAGCTAGGTAGGAGCAAAGTTTTCCTGAGAGTGGGCCAGATAGCCATTTTAGATATGAGAAGGAGCGAGGTTCTTGACAATGCTGCGAGGCTCATTCAGTCTCACTTCAGAACATATATCACTCGCAAGGATTTCCTTTACACAAGAGAGGCTTCTATTTCTCTTCAAGCTTTCTGTAGAGGTGCCTATCCCATTTAGTATTTTTATTTGTTTGTTCGTTTGTTGCATTATAGCGTTGAACTGTTTCCCTTATTCTAGACATATGGATGAATTTATAAATTAAATGGTTGAATATGAAAAATCCTATTTTCATCAAAAATGTTACTGTCTTATCAGGCATTAACATGTCCTCATATTATCTAGAGTTTCATTTTTTATTTTTTTATTTTCACTAATTGTTGTTGTATAATTTTTTAATTGCTTTTAGGCCTTTTTGGAAAAGAAAACTTGTATCTTTACCAAATAAAGTGGAAGAGGAACAAGAATAAAGCTTGAACTTGGACTTTTAGACCCTATATCTGGTAACTAAATATTCAGATATCTAAAAAGAAAGCAATGTTGTTATTGCAGGCTGCTTAGCAAGGAGATTATATGAGCATAAAAGATGGACATACGCAGCTGTGATAATTCAAAAGCATCTCAAAAAGTGGCTAATGCGCCGTTATTTCTTGAGAATCCATTCTTCTGCTGTCCTTATCCAGGCTGTCATCCGTGGTTTCATTACTCGTCAGAAATTTACCTGCTTTAAAGAGCAGAAGGCTGCCTTACTCATCCAGGTACTTCCCTTGATTCGCATACAATCTAAAATGTAGTGACGGCTTACTTCCAATTTACGGAACTTGTAAATCAATATTTGTTCTTTTATATTTTTGGGAACTAGGCTTGTTGGAGGAGGAGGCAGGTTTTGAGAACATTTAAGCACTGCAGGAGCTCCGCCGTAAAAATTCAGTGTGCTTGGAGACAAAAGCTCGCCCAAAGGGAGCTAAGGAGACTTAGAGTGGTATTTATCTTTACTTGTTTCATTCACAATAGGTGTTGAATCCGATTGGAGTTGAACAACATTGTAGAAAAGTGAAAACGTGGAATTGGGATTAGGATTTGCTCTCACGCCCCTCCGTTTTGAACTTTATTCCCTCCCTATTCCATAGAATAGACTATTCCACGTTCCTCGGAGTGATAGAATAGAGGAAGAGTGCGTTTTCCATGCACTGGAACAGGTCCAGTTCCACTCTTCCTCTATTTTGTGCATTTTGAACACGATTGAACTTTCAAGGCTCTCTTATTCCCTATTCTCTCTCTCTCTCTCTCTCATTGTGTGCTGAACAAGCCCATAATTTCTTTTTTCAAATATTGTAATGTTGTCCTTTTTTTTGGCTTTATGTTATCAGTTTGTTCATATGCATCGTTTCATTCAAGCAATGGTTTAATGTTTCCTTGTTTTTTACTTGAACTCTAGGCTGCGAATGAAACTGGTGCATTACGTGCAGCAAAGAGTAAGCTTGAGGAAAAGCTGGAGCAACTTTCCTTGAGATGTGATCTTGAAAGGAAGCTGCGGGTATCAAATCATTTTTCGTTACCTCTTAATTTTTTTGCTGTGCCCCGGTTCCGATAATTTATGCATTCACAGTGCATGTTATTAGATAACTAGTGAAGAAACTCATCTATGGAAAAATGATAAAACATATTTTGAGGGGTGAGCCTTTGAACCTGATATCTTTGGTTTGCAATTTGTTAAAATCACACAGCTGGCTAGTGAGGAGTCTAAGTTAGCAGAGGTAACGAAGCTACAGAAGGCACTGAAGGAGTCCAGTGCTGTGTGTGCAGCAGCTAAAGTAGCAGCTGAAATTGAACATGCCAAGTACATTTCAGTTCAAGCACAGTTAGACTGCTCCCTGAAGGAAATAACAAATTTAAAGGGTAGTTTGACTCAAATGACAGAGGTGAAACAAGAGAATTCCCATCTCAAGGTAAAACAGACTTTACAAAGCTAAAATTCTGCTGTATTTTTATTGTATTTAACCGAGTCCTTGTGTTTTATTACATACTAGACTTTAGTTGAGTCGTTTTCAAAGAAGACTACAAATTTGGAAGCCGAGCTTTCTACAGCCAGGAAGTGTAGCGATGACACTCTAGAGAAGTTACAAGATACAGAAGGAGAATGCAAACAACTCCAGCATAAATTCGAAAAGTATAATTTTTTTTCAATTTTTTTTTAAACATGTTTTATATCAATTTGTATAAAATCTTAGTTTGTTTGGAACAGAGACTACCCAATACAACTTTAGTAATTTTTTTCCAAAGCTATTGTTAAAACTTTTTGAATGAATCTTTTTGTTGGAATTATTAATTGTTGTTCCTTCTTTGGATGCAATCAGCCAAATGTTATATATAAGTCATGTTTAATATTGGTTTATTATTATGCAACAGTATGTTACTGTGTTGTGATATGTTAGTTAACTGAGTTCTGTTCGCAGGCTAGAGGAGAAGCTGTCAAGTTTACAAAAAGAAAACCAATTTCTAAGACAGAATGCACTTAATGCATCACCTTTAAGCAATTATGCTGTCACACCTAAGACATTTTCTGAGGTTATTTTACTTAAAATTGTCATCTTTGTTCTTTTGTTTTCAAGCACAACAACTTTATGACTGCATTCTTTCAAGTTATTCTTTTTTGTTTATCTAATTTTAATTATCTGCACTGTATATCTTACAGCAGAGTAAGTATTCAAGTTCACTTGCAGTTCCTTCAAGTACTGAGAAGTCTTTATTTGTAAGTTAAATCTCTTTTAGTATTGGTCGCTTTGTAAGTCTTACTGTGTATTGAATTAGAGTTTGTGAGATTACAAATGCTGATTCTGGAACTCCAGGAAACTCCTACCTCGACAAAATACTTGGTTCCTTACTCACAAACCCTAACAGGATCAAGAAGAAACCGGATTGCTACTGAGAGGCACGAGGTGAGTTTTTTTGTAAAAACTTGCATATATTCCTTGTAAGGACATGTAATGTCATGAGTCAACACACGAGAAAGTAAAATTATGTCCTAATAAAAGTGCAGAATCCCATTTAGTAAACCATAGGAGTCAGATGCAAGCAAGACCATTTCGCTCGTTCTTTTATAATATCTTACATTTCAAGGGTAGAATATCTCGTTCTTTTACAATATCACCATATTTGAAAAGTACTGCCTTGTTATTTTACCAAGAGATCTGTTACAAATGATCTGATATTATTTTCTTTATTGTCGTTTCATAGGAACATCATGAACTTCTTTTGAAGTGCATTCGTGAAAACTTGGGTTTCAGAAAAGACAAACCAGTTGCTGCATGCATAATGTACAAAAGCCTTCTTCATTGGCGTGCCTATGAATCTGAAAGGACCGATATCTTCAATTATATAATTGAGGCAATTAATGATGTCCTAAAGGTAATTCACGTTGGCAAATATGTTCTTTTTATGAAAAGAATATTTGTAGATTTTTCTGTCTTAGTTTATATTTTAACTTGGCAAAAGAGGGAAATAACACTTGACCTTCTCTTTGACCGACTTTGATAGGAGCATGAAGAGGACAGTAACTTATTGCCGTATTGGCTATCAAACACAAGTGCATTACTTTGCCTCTTACAAAAAAATCTTCGCTCCAATGGTTTCCTTACCACACCTGCTCGCCGCTCTGTTAATTCATTGAGTTTTGGAGGCAAACTTATGCAGGTTGCTTTCTGTCCAAACTTTGTACCTGAATGTCCTTTTAATTTTAATTTTATTAAACGAGGGAAATTCTAAGACTTACCAAAACAAGAAAAGGGAAACTGTGTTCATGATCCAACTTGTATCAACTCATCTGGTTGGTGGTAATGACAATTTATCTACTGTATGCAGTACCTTTTGGGTCCGGATCCCCTAAAGTAACCCAAAATTTGAGTTTAGATCCGGACCATCCGATCAGAATTTGGGCCAATTCGGTCCGAGGTGGAATGCATGTGGCCCCTTAATATTCTTTCCAGAGCAGATTGAACGGTCCGGAGATCTGAATTCGTACCTTCTACTCATGGAAGTTACTGGGCAAATCTGTTGGTGTTTGATTTTGGTTTTATAGCGTGAATTGTGAATATGTACAGACGATCAAATCACCGACAAAGCTATTTGGGCTAGAAGAAACACTAAGCCAAGTGGAAGCAAGATACCCGGCGATAATGTTCAAACAGCAACTAACGGCCTCTTTGGAGAAGATATTTGGCCATCTCAGGGAGAGCCTGAAAAAGGAGATCTTACCGCTCCTCAGCCTCTGCATTCAGGTTTTCATAATTTCTTTTGGATTGTATTTTGTGCTTTGTGTATGTGCTGTCGACTTGTCGGCACTGAGTGTGGAGACTTAGTTGGCAATTTTAATGGATTTTGTGTGTAGGCTCCTAAATCATCTAGGGGGCAATCTGGTAAGTCAACAAAATCCCCTGGCGGTGCTGCTCAGCCACTGACAAACATTCACTGGGACAAAATTATTGAATTCCTTAATTCCCTTATGCACCGGCTGCAAGAGAATCATGTATGTTTTTTATACTCTATTTGATCTGTACCAAGTAGTCTTTCTAGATATCACTGATATTCTGGCATGTTAAAGCCAAAAGGAAAAATATATTCTGGCACTATGCGACGCTAGCATGCATTGATAATATTTTATGTGTTGTAGGTGCCGTCATTTTTTATTCGTAAACTTATCACCCAGCTCTTCTCATTCATCAACATCCAGCTTTTCAACAGGTAAGAAAGAACTCATGATAGTAAATGTACCACCTTTTAATCGGGGTCGGAACTAGAAATTTTAGATAGGGGCGCTGAAACACAAAAATGTTTGGTCAGTGGGATTTGAATCCAATCTCCACGACCACTAAATGGATTTCTAACCACTAGGCTACAATCACACATTTTATATATCAAAACTTTATGGAATGAATGAATGAAAATTCAATTAAATTTCAATATACATGATTAAATTTTTTGAAATCATGGGGGTGACTAATCACCCCCTGGGAGATCCGCCCCTGCTTTTAATTGTCTATTGCATCAGATGGTTCACATACTTATTTCATATTTGTAGCCTTCTTTTAAGACGTGAATGTTGTACGTTTTCTAATGGGGAGTATGTGAAGTCTGGCCTCTTATTATTAGAAAAATGGATTGCTGATGTCACAGAAGAGGTTAGTTTTGTTTAAATTTTGCTCATGTTCTGATAAAATAAATTTTTGTATATCTGCTTTATTATTTTTTCATTCCTGCCTGTAGTATGCTGGGACCTCATGGCATGAACTTAATTACATCAGGCAAGCTGTTGGATTTCTGGTAATGCGCCTATTTACGTACCAATTATATACTTCTTGATTGATAAATTTATTATTTCTGTGGTTATAATTTTATCATACACTTTAATATTACAAGGTTATACACCAAAAGAGGAAAAGGACACTAGAAGAGATAAGGCAAGACTTATGCCCGGTATGTAAATTTAAAAACCATTTTTTTTCATAATCATTTGGTTTTATTTTGAATTCCTTTCATGATTATTTTATTGTTATTTGCCAGGCTTTGAGTGTTAGACAAATCTACCGTATATGCTCGATGTACTGGGATGACAAGTACGGCACACAAGGTGTGTCCAGTGAGGTATGTAGCATGAATTTATGTAAGACTGATTTTCTTTTTTGCCCCCTATAGTAAATATAATGTGAATTATCACATAGGTTGTTGCTTCAATGAGGGAGATGGTGAACAAAGATTCTCAAAATCTCACTTCAAATTCGTTTCTATTGGATGATGATTTAAGGTACTCATCATTCACTCCTTCAGGTTAATTTTGTAACTGCTGTAGCTTATTAAGTGCAACAGATAAATTAGCTCACTATTTTTTTATGATTTTTATTTACAGCATTCCGTTCTCAACGGATGATTTGTCAAAGGCGATCCCAGCAATTGATCCAACAGACACGGAGCTTCCGAGTGCGCTATCTGGCCTTCCTTCTGCACAATTTTTGGCATGCAATGCTGAGATTGTTGCTGTGTAATATTCAAATGTTAGGGTTTGGTTGCATCCCTGCAAAACCTAACACTAGAAAGGCCATGCTCTTAGTGGTGATTTGGGGTGGCTCTGTTATAATGTAGATTCAATGCAACAATTGTTGCTTTGACGATTGGAACCCCATCCCATGTAAAGTAAACACAGCACATTTAGATTATTATGTTACGATTTCTCTTTGGAAATTTGCATGGTTGTAGTAAGATCTGATGGTTTCGATAGGCATGCGGATTATTTGTGGCCAGTCGTTAATTCACCCCCACACCACCTGCACCGCATAGTACCTCACATTATTTGGGAATTAAAAGGTGCATTTGTCAAAGAAGTTTCTAATATTATTCGTCTAATCACAGCAGAAACCTTAAAGAAAAAATGAATTTTGACTACCTACGTAGAGTGAAGTTGAGGTTCTTCCTCATGCATTCATGCTAATGAGGTCTATAATGTTTCATTTTAAAGTCTTGATCATTTTCATAAAAACATCCAGGGCATTACATTTGTTGTCTAGTGCATTTTTTTATTTATTATTACATTTGCTGCACCTTACAATCACTGGATGACCTTTTTAACTTTGTCAGTAAAAAGAAAAGATATACCCACCTGAGTACTCCACAACATTTCATTAAAAGACGACAAAATTGTTAAAACATAATTTTCCAGTAAGCAGTGGCACAAGGAAAAAAAAATTATTTCAGCACTATCAGTTCTTATTATAATGTGGTTTTGCTGCCAAAAATAAATGTACTGACTTGTGAGTTTGCAAATCTGAGTGGGGTCAACTGATCCCACCATTCTATGACATGTCAGATACATGCCTCTTCGATCAACCAGGGAAACGAGCCGAATCCAAGTGCAGGTTAGAGAGAACGCCTTGTATAAATTGTGAACATTGAAAAAGCTCACTATCAAGGGATCTTGTTCGGTTAGCATATTTTGATTCTTTTCTCTTGGTGGTTAGGTGGTCACGCTCACATATAACATAACTTCGTAATCTACCCTTTTTATTAGACAAGTTACAATTATTTAGAACTCAAAAGCTACTTATAATAACCAATATTATTTAAGATTTTTTTGTCTGTATTTATCTGCGAGAGAACAATGAAGATTACCTTGATATCAGTAGCAGAAACAATTAGCTTAAGCTATTAACGGAGAAAACGAATGAAGCAAGTTTACAGCCAAGAATCATTTATTTGTTAAGACTTTACGCTTACGGTTGCGGACAAACAGCATTTGAAATTTGAAATTTGAAATTTGAATGTTTGGTTTCAAGAAATATCATTATTTATTCAACATGTGCACAACTCTAGTACATTAGTACCACAAAACAACAACAAACCAGATTTACATAAACTCGGTTTTCCATAAACCACCAACTTAAACCCCTCAACCAACTAATTTTAGTACATTTCTATTACATGCAATGACAACATGGCAACCCAATTCCATGATAAAAAAATATGGATACAGTAGTCGCCACACACAATCCGAAAACAAGATTTTTTTGACTCAATAGAACCTTCTCTTTTGCCCGTCACTCCGACCAATCAATGGGCTCGATCCAACCATCCCTTGCAAATCGGCCATGGAGAAAGACCTCATCGGTGCAGACATCGCCTCATTACTATCATCATTGATCATTACAGTAGCAGGTCTTGAATGAGGATGCAGTGGTGGCAAAAGACCTTTTTGCCCCTGATCCTCTTCACTGCTAGAGCTATTGCTGCCTGAGCTGCTCGTGTTCATATTCGTCACTTTTCTACTTGAATTTAAGCTCGGCTTCTTGGTGATGCTGCCTTGGTTATAATGTGATTTTTTGCTTATGAAATTGAATGAAAGGAGGTTTTTGCGCTTTCTATTGTAGGGGCTCTCTGGCTTGGCGAGATCTTTTGCTGATGGGGACTTGGAAATGGCATCGGCTAGGGTTGTGAAGGATTTGGATTTACCACAGTAAAATTTTGAAATTCCTCTCTTTCTGCAGTTAAAACAATAATAATAAGGTTCTGTAAAAAAAACAAGGACTTGACAAAATTGATGAAACAGAACTTATGAAGTGGCACCAAAATATTTATCTAAAAACTTGACTTGTTCAAGAATACCAAAGTAAGATTTTGAGCACTATTAATATTGAGCTACACCTCTATCTACCGGAATATTTTTGAATATTTTAGAAATATGGGAATAATTTCTTTTGGGAAACTTCAAGTTCTAGTCCTTAATAGCTTGTGTGTAAGAATTGGGGCGACAGTTTGTGTAAGAATTGGGTTAAAGTTGCTGCATATGGTCTGTGCGTTGCATGAAGCTAAAACTGGTCTGTTAATATTTTTACCCTAAGAATCGAAAGAAACAACAAAACGCCTAGGCAATTGAAAATGGAATCTCCAAGCATTCATAGATCCCATTTTTAGAAACTAGATAAAATTACTTCTGAGTCGAAAGAAAACCTAACACGAAAGTTGAGATTTTTAATTTCCTTTTAAGTCAACACTGACTAATTCTATTTTCTTTACCTAGAATAAATAAAATTAAATAATAAAGAGCCGATCTTTACGACTTGCAGTTACTCAACTCAACAATGGCATCCCCACTAAAATTAATATTTACAATTTCATGCCACTAAGAGGCGAATCAACAACGAAACAAGTACCTGAAAGGGAGCGAATCCTCCAGCGCATCCATGGTATCCAACGGTCCCTTGTACGAGCTCTGTACCTCAGACTCATCTCCGCCGTCCGACCCATCTCCATTCTCGCCATCGCTGTCACTGTTCCTCCCAACCGAGGAAGAACTACACGACGCCGGCGCCTCGTACTTGCACTGATGAAGGAACCCTCGTTCCAGCGCGATCGACATTCCTTCGATCGATTGGCGCGTTCAGAACGAACGGTGAGGATCAGATCAAGTGTGTACAGTGGGATAGTGTTGAGAAGAGAGAGAGAGAAGAGGATAAAAGGTTGGATAAAAGAGCTTTTTTAGGTAAGAGTCGCTTTAATAATACAATAGATAGATTAGGAAGGGACGACATATTTAATCCTCTCCAGTCATTTAAACTGGAAATTTCCAGTAGTCAACTCCGCATGTTGTTTCTATTGAACCTCTGCAGACTGCAATTGATATCTGGTTGTTGATGCTTTATTTTGGTTTCTTCATTGATCCGAATGGTTTCAATGGAGATAACGACCCAAAGCCTTTTGGGTTCATTAAATTTTAAACAAGTTACATAAAAATCAAGACCCAACACTGTCCTAAGTCCTAACAAAATAAAGAAAAAAGGAAAAAAGATGGAAAGAAAAATAGGGTTAAGAGTCTTTAATTTTTGTTGTTATTGAGAATTAATTTTTGATCTAGTGACACTCTTCGTGTTCATAGGAGTTTGTATATTTGAAATCTAAATATTTGGTGAATATTAAAATAGTTGGTTAACTTGATCCCAACCTTTCATAAATTTTTTATTGTTATTATATTGAAAAAAATGCACAATAGTTCAATTTGATTTTGTTGTTGTTATTATTATTATTATTATTATTATTTTGAAATAAAAGCTTAGCCCATATTTATATTAAAATATGGTTTTTACATCTATTTAACTGCAATTATTCTCAAATATTGTTCTTGTAGTAGTTCACGTTTGTTTTCTTTTTGCAGTGCATGATGCGCCTGATTTGAATAAAGTATCTACAAAATTTGTAACAGAGAATGCACCACATTTAGTAAAAGAGAAAAAGAGAGGTGGTAAATGATGTAACAGTAGATGATTCCAAAGTAGGAACCAAGACCAACACTTGTTTTTTTGCCTATTAAAACTACAACACCCAAGTACTATCTCCATCAGGCATCAAATTAGCAATCAATTCTTTGGCATTTATACGAGTGATTTGTATTCATTTGGACTAAAGCAAAGTATGGATCTTCTGTGTTGAGTCTGGACTGTCATTTGGTGTTGCAACACTACATGCACAAAGGATATTTAAAAGACTTGTAATCAAGCGTTAAAAATGTTCAATAGTGAGTGCTCATTAAATAGTTTAATGTCTAATTAAGTGGAATAAAGAAACTGTTGAATCTTAATATAGACATTATTATAAAGATCTGTTAATTATTCTAGTTTATAAAGTTTAAACAACGCATCTCTATACTCAGTAGTAGTATTGTTAACAACAACAACAACATAGCACAATATAAATTGTAACATTATAATAAATTAGTACTTAAATACCACAAAGTCTTAATTCTAAAAAAAAAATACCACTTAAATTGTTTATATTATAAGTAGGGGTGTCAACAAAACCTTTTTATCTGTTATTCTATCCATATCATATTCATTTTTGTTAATCTAGGATGTAAAAATTATTTATTTATAAATAATTTTTATATTTGATGATATTATGTACTTTCAATAAAATTATTTATTTGTTATATTTTCGAGTTAAATTATATAAACTATCAATGTATTTAATAATATATTACCAATTATTCATTCATTATTTGTAAATTTAAACGGGTAAGATAAAATAAAAATAAGACTAATATTTAACAAATAAGGATAAAATATAGATAAGATTAATTTAAATGGATATGAATACGAAAACAACTATTTGGACAATATGTATTTTTCTTTAAAAAAAGAAGAAGAAGCAAGCAAGCTTGATGGAAGAATCACTAGTCTCGTTCAAAACCGATCAAGCCAACCTAGCTACCAGGCTGAAGGCTCTTAATAGGTCTACTTACATTGCAATTTCCAAACATTGAAGGGTTTTTCAACCTGTCAGCATCGCCAATAATTCTACCGTCAAATATTGCTAATTGCTTCACACAACCGTTGTTTGCTTAAGCTTATTTTGACAAGAAAAGATTTTAGTATCCAACGTTTTGTACTTAGTTTTTACTCAAAAGTTCAGATAAATCTTCTTAACTGTTCTATAAATAATTTTCCTAATCTCTCACGTTATCTTCTTTATTAGATCTATTTTTCTCTCGTACCCACACAAAACCAAAATCCTTCCTAGATGGCGAACTCCCTCCTCTCATGTTGCTTTCTCTCCGGCCGCCTCTGCCTCCCATCTCTGTCCCTCCGCCTCTTCTCCACCTCTTCCTCATGTCATGTGCGTCCTTTCGAGCCGTGCGAGCTCAAAGGAGGCATGGATCCGGGCCTTTTCGAGGTGATCCTGGTCGGGAAGGTTGGCCAGGCGCCGATGCAGCGCTGCTTGAGGAGCGGTAAGGAGATCGTGCTCTTCTTTCTTGCAACTGGTGGAATCCGCAACAACTATCGTCCGCTACCGAACGAGTGGCCAGAGGAGTACGAGGCACGGTTTTACAGTATTTCATATTGCTGTTTATAGGATTATATGAAGAGCTTGTTGGGTTTTGAGGCTACCCAAAGCCATTAGGCTTAAGCTGCGGAAAGACCGTAAAACAAAAATTTTACTTCTAACTTAAGCCAAAAGGATTGAAGTGGTATGTCGGATAATCTACCGAGAGTTACATACCTGTTCAATCCTTTTCTTAGATTAAAAACCGTAAGTAAAACTTTACTAATCAGATCATAGATTAAGTAGTATGTCGGATAATAACCGAGAGTTACATACCAGATTAATCCTGTATAGACCCAAAGTAGTAAAACCGTATTTACTTGTATTTTAATCAGTTTATAGATCTACTCCTTTGATTGATTTCTAAAAGATTAAATCTATTTAACAATTAAATAGATTAATATAACATTTATTTACCTTGCTTCCAAATTCAAATTGGAATGCAGTCTGACCCGACTGTCTGACCCGGTTAAGCAAGCACCAAAATTATAGTGCCTCTATCGGTTATCCACCAGGACTGATCGAGAGAGCGGTTTATTTCTTTTACCAGAAATACCGTAAACCGCGGAATCTGACAAAAACACTATTCACGAGAAAAAGCAAATAATAATTACGACTCTCGTAAAATATTATTTCTAAAACCCGTAAACTCTGATTAGAACGAATCTGAGAAAAGAGAGAATTATCGTTCGATCGGATCGAATCGTATTCAGGAATTTTAATTGAATTTCTCTCAAACTTTGATCATATATTTATAACCTTTTTTCCACCGCCATATGAATGAATGGTATTTATACAAACACTCAAAATTGAGTCGGCAAAATATAAGTCGGCAAATCAACGGCCAAATGTAATCGGCAACAATTTAGCAAAATGAAATTACCATTTTGCCCTTGGCCCATTAAGGCTTGATTAATTTTGGACTTTGATTTGGACTTTTGATTTGGGCCTTTAATCTTTAATTAGTGATTTATTCTTAATGGGTTTCAAGCCCAAAATATAAATCCAATAATTAAATATTCTAAGTCCAAATCAAATACATATTTTCTCGATCGTTCGTTCGGTAACTTTTATGCAACGTGTCAAACACGTTCATAAATTAACCAATGTTTCTGCTTGTCATTTAAATGACATTTATAATTTAATTATATCATATATAATTAATTTTATCCATCTTATTATTAATTATAATCATTATAATTAATCAACAAGATTCTCCGACTAGCTCCTATATGGTGTGACCCAATAGGATCTGTGTTATGTTGGCAAATAGAATTAAAACTATTTTAACTTCTATTTATCATAGGTGGCACCTGGCAAGTACATTATGACACCAATTACACAGATGATGCTGTACCGTACAATATCATGATCCAGTAAACGATTTACTTCGTGTTAATTCTTTTGTCTCATAGCTATCAGATTAGTTTCAAGGTAGGTGTGTGTCATCCTTGCAAACTTAATCTTTTCTTGATTCTGAATAGATTATCAAATATGTTTACTCTTGTAATCATACTGGATCCAGATAATCATATTCTATCAAGGGGCCCAGTGATGCTATAGCTCGTATTGAGATACGAGGGACAATAGTACTTTTGATAAACCATCTTTTCCTCCGTATAAGCTATGTATACCGAAAAACTATCCTTATAGCTACTTTTTACGGATAGCGTTAGATAGCAATCACACATATACATTTCTTATGTAGGAAAAATGAATATCTCATACTTTAGAACTTAACACTAAAATGAAAACATTAATGACACAAACACAATTCCATTTAATGTTTCATTTGGGGTCTGTCAAATATCATGTTCTCTAACATGTATCTGTGTGATTAAAATGACAACTCTTTGTCTATGGTTTGTAAAACTTAACCATCATTTAATCCACACACTAACCTTATCGCGGTAATTAGTGTTCCTGCTAATTACCTTGGTTAGAGACTTTTAAGAGTATTATCATCTATATTATGAAGTTTCACAATTCCAGTCATGAACTCGAAATGATTCATAAATTCAATAATACTCAAGGTAACAAAATGATTAAACATTCAATTCATGAACAAAGCTTTATATAACAAATTTATCGTATTATTGACTTCTAGATTATTACAAACTAACAGAGCTTTACATTAATTTTCAGGCGAAAGGTGTTTCACCCAAAGTTCTCAGTCAAACAAGTGGCGAGGCGTCCGATGACACTGGGAGGCGAAATTCGCTAGGTTTTCGTACTTATTTTTCTTTTTAGTACTTACTTACAGCTGCGCCTAGCTACGAGTTAAAAAAAAGGAAGGCAATTTCTTACTGAAATGGCTAAATTTTATCGTCATTTGATTTTTTTCACTTGATCTATCAGGATTTATAGTGCCGATTAGCTAGTTTTACAATATCTATGTAGTAGTGTTACGGTATGGATTTGATCAGTTTCTTACTGAAATGGCGAAATTTTAGCGCCTTTATTTGTTTCACTTGATTCTGTTTAGGTTTTAAAATGTCGATTTATTATGTTTACAGTCTGAATCGGTTAGGGTTACAGTATTTACTTGATCAATTTCAAAAATGTATATTTAATCGCCTTTTGTTTTATAGTATTAACCTTGTTGTTTTACAATATTCATCTTGTGTTTTTACAGTATCCATCATGTGGTTTTACAACATCAATCTTGTTGTTTTATAATATGCAAATTTTGATTTTACAGTATTCATATTGTGTTTTTACAGTATCCAGCTTGTTGTTTTACAGGATCTAGATGCAGATATAAAAATTAAAATTTTACAGTATTAACCGCGTTGTTTTACAGTATCCATCGTGTTATTTTATAGTATCCATCTAGTTATTTAACAATATCCATCTTGTTGTCTTACATGATATAGATGCGCTATGTGTACAATATGATCACCAGGACTCCAATTTCTTTCAGCCATGTAACTTTTTTTTATTCTTTGTAAGTTTATGATGTAAAATTTCTTTTTATTATATTATTGAAGTTTGATTTATTTTACAATTATAACTTTGTTTATTTTTTTACAGTAGGATATATCAAAAGGAACGCTTTATTTTAGTAATGAGACTTCTGTCAGGAGGATAAATCACTGGTAGTAACAAATTTTCAAAAGATAAAGACTTTATTTCTGTTCTCCCTCTTCGATCTCTCAAATTTTCTGATTATAAGGCAAGTAAATTTCTCCATCAAGTCTGATCAAACAATACTTCTCTTCTCTCCTCTTCTTTCCTTGAGGCTGTGCTTCATAGAAAGAAGGAAAAAGAGGGCAGGAGAGGAACAATGTAAAGAGTTAACTTTTTCTACTTTAAATTTTACAAATATTAAATAATTTGTATACAAGGAGGGATTCAATTACACTCTTTGTTTGACACATCTTGACACTATTTTTTTTATAGGTCAATTTTGTGATTTCAAAATCCAAACAGTCGATCTGAACCGTTCAACATAATCACCATATTAAAATGTACTTGGAGATCAAATTTTATATTTTGTTGAATTTTTTTACTATTTATTAAGATGGTTACAAAATCACTGTTTTTCAAACCATTGAAAAACAGTGATTTTGTAACCATCTTAATAAATAGTAAAAAAATTCAAAAAAAATGTAAAATTTGATGTCCAAGCACATTTTAATATATCCATCGTGTTGAACGGTTTGGATCGACTATTTAAACTTTGAAAATAATAAGTGTCAAAGTGTGTAAAAAAAAGAGTGTAATTTGATCCCTGCTCTTTCTATATATAGTTGATCTCATCTTCCTCCTACTCTTTCCTCTCCTTCAAAATTTGAAGTCCCGGAGCAAATAAACAAAATTCGATCAGATCCAGTCACTCTTCATCTCCTCTCCCCTCCTTTAACCTCTTCTCCAGCACACCCTAACCACTGAATTATGGAGCACAGTCCAAATCAAGAGGCTACCTACAAGCGAACAACCTTCAAAAGCAAGCTTCTTGATTTCTCTCTCTATCAATCAAACCTCATGTCTCTCTCCACCAAAAAGTTTTTTTTCCCAGATAATGGACTCGTGCAGTTGAGATAGGAGTAGGTCCGATGGGCATCGGACCTACATTTAGGTTCAATGAGCTCTAGAACCGTACAATTAGCATCAAGATCTATACGCACGGAAATTGATACAGACTTGCACGGATTTTGATACAGAGTACACGAATCTTGATGCAGATCGAATGGTCATCACACCCATCGAACCAAGGTAGGTCCGATGGGCATCGGACCTACTCTGATTCCCGTGCAGTTGCGCTGCATTTTAACCACGTCGACATCCACATTAAAATTTCGTTTTATCAGTGGGCCCACGTTATCCCTTGCGACACCGACATGTCAATACGGATCGTGTTAGGTTACCTGTGGGCCCTTTATGAAAGAATAATCCGATACAATCAAACCTTGTACAGTAATACCTCTGTTTGCGTACATACGAATTGATAGCAACCTTGATTGATATATATATGGTTCTCACGTTCACCACGCAGAGGGAAGGATGAAGAAAAAGAAAGCAAACAAACAAATAATTATCTCAACGGCAAAATCCAATCATTGTCTGATATAGTGTGTTCGCGATTTCATCTTTATATAAATATAAGAGGGGCAGAACTAGGGTGTTCCTAAGCTCACTAAGCCCTTTCGTGAGCTCGACTCTAAAACCTATCGAATTGACTTCAAACGACATTTTCAAACCATTAGATGTTCAATCTATATTAAAATGTGTTTGGATACCAAATTTCATATTTTTTGAAAATTTGTTACTATTTATAAGATGGTTTGAAAATCGCTGTTTTTATTAAAATTCTGCACCATTGGAAATAGCAATTTTCAAACCATCTTAATAAATAGTAAAAAAATTTCAAAAAATGTAAAATTTGGTCCCCAAGCACATTTTAATATAGATTGAACATCTAACGGTTTGAAAATGTCGTTTGAAGTCAATTCGATAGGTTTTAGAGTCGAGCTCAAGGAGGGCTTGGTGAGCTTAGGAACACCCTAGTTCTACTCATATAAGAGTGAGGTCATGGTATTATACTATACTATACTAGTCCATATATTCATTTTCATATGAATCGTTCAATATAAATCATTCAATATGAATCATTCAATATGATTTTTATATGAAAATGTACTTAGAGATTAATTTTTTTTTTTTTAGATCATTTAAGAAGTACAGTTTTTTTTATCTAAAAAAAAGTAATAAAATTTAGTATGCAAGTATATTTTTATAATATAATTAATTGAATTTGAATTTGAATCTTTCTCGAGAAAATGATGCAATTTGTAGCACCTGTTTTATGAAAGAAACAAATCCCATTTTAACAATATCCAGCAAAAAAACAAATCTGCATGCATGACAGCATGTTGATTAACCAACTACCTTGACGCCTATATAAACGACAAAGACGCTTAAAATAAACGAATTCGTATTAACTCAAAAGGGAATCTTTTGAGTTAATGAATCTCGACCGGTCCAATAAGTTTTAAGATTCGTGCAAACTAGATCTGCACTCATATTAAAGGGCCCCCTATGTTATAGGCACGAGCCGGATTGGCTCCGTTTCAAATCAAATGGTTGAAATTCATTAACTCAAAAGATTCTCTTTTGAGTTAATGCAGAGGATACAGATCCTAAATAAACACCACCACTGACTGCACCAGCTCGTCTTTGGACTCATAGCAGGCCCATTTCGTATTGACAGCCCAATTATAATTATATTAGAAAATGTTACAAGGAGCGAGTTCAAATGTCTCCATTTTTTTTACCTCCATCATGTCTCTATTTTTAAAAACTTTAATAACTCAAAATTTAAAACTTAAAAAGTCAAAATAAAACCGTTAGATGTGATCTATGTTATTTTCTCTATGTGCTCATAAAAAATTATCACATTTCGATTTTGTTTTTATGTGAATCAACAAGTTGAAAAATCAACGTCTAGAAATTATCCACATTAGTACTTTTTTACAAGATCTTGATGACAACCAAAACAAAATTGAAATGTGATAATTGTTTACACGTGCATAGATAAAATAACATAGATCACATCTAATAGTTTTATTTTGTCTTTTCAAGTTTTAAATTTTGATTTATTAAAGTTTTTTAAATAGAGGCATAGTGAAGGCACAAAAAATAGAGGCATTTGAACCCTCCTCATGTTATAAATGCCTCTTAAAAAGTATAACTTTGCTAAAGTCTTAATCGCAGAAATTCGCCGAAGCCCCTTATTTTGGCGGGAGTCAGAGCGGTCCATTGTCCGGCCGAAGTCATCCGATCTGCATCAAGATTCGCGTACACTTATTTGAAGGTGTCTGCTCTAATATGCCCATCGGACCATCCCCGATTCTATTTAATTTGGCGATCTTATTTCCATGGTGCCTAACTATCTATGCAATTGCCTGTGTGCCTGTTTTGCTAGACTCTATGGCATATTTGTTAGCATAGTAGAACTGAATAAAGTACACATTTTGGGATATGTTTCTTTTTATTGCTAAACTAAGCAAAAAAAAAAAAAACCTTGAAAAATAATGATCATGTACACTTTGTTGCTGAAATGAAAGAAATAGACACGAGTTTTCTGACTCTCTCTCTACGTACATTTTCAATTTTTAAACAATACAAGCCTTTCTATTGTTGTAAAGAACATTAAAGAATTGACTTTCTCACTCTCTGACAAATTATAGACATTAAAAGAAGGTATAATTTTCTCAATCTCAACGCAAAATCTCTGCCCGAAATATCATCAGCTCATAAAAATGCAAAGCACACTCATATTTACTTGCCATGCGCCGCAAGTTCCACAAGGGGTCCGATGGCCATAGAGTTGATATAAGTGCATGGTTCAAGCATAGACGACTCAGAGCGCTTGTCTTCAAAGTGGTCGTTTTTGTCGGGGCCACCAACAATGGCACCTGTCAGCACATTATAGTTTGGAGCATCTCTTTGAAACCATTTGGAGAAACTCATTGAACATTCGACAACTTGGTTGATTTGAAGAACTGGAACTGATGCGCCACGATGGTGCGGTTGCAGAGGTGGGTTCACGCCGAAGCCGGCCATGTAGGATCGCTTGTTAGGGTTGCTTCCCAATAGGTAGTCCATCTACAAAACCATAAAAACAAAAAGGTGAAATAAAAAAAAAATCATATGTTACACCCTTGTACTTTCTCGAATGTGGAATGAACCATTTATTAGTTCGGCAATGCAACTTGGTAGAAAATATACATAAGAGGAAAAAAATGAGGTAGCTGGAATGTAACAGCGTTGCTACTTGCTAATTAGCATTGAACATGGAATAAAAATTTAGTTCAGTAAAATTTTCCTCAGATAACCTTCTTCCTACCATTCATATCTAGCTAGAACTGAACAAACCCGAATAGATGCATTCCAGCTTATAGATATTTGAAAAAACAAGTAGCTTCTAAGGGTTTATTTGTATATATTAACTAATCAGTAGTCAGTACCTGTTGTTTGGCAAACTCTCTGAGGCGATCCGGTGAGATTTTTTGGCTTCCGCAAGAGACAGTTTCATGGTGTTTCCTGAGAATGTTGCTGTATATGAAGAAGAGGAATGCTGTGCCTGTCACATATTGTGTGTTTGCGCCGTCTCTTAGATGTATCATTCCACCTGCATATTTAAAATTCTCATCAAGTTTATTACTTCACAAGGATTGCATGATATATAGCTTAATTTCAGTTGAGAATTGCGAGTATAATAATAGGACATCTGAGGCATAAAACACCTTTCTGATTCTCATGAATATTATAATTTTCACATGACAATTGACGAAAATCGGGAACTTTCTCTGACCTGGAGTAATATAGACTTGTTTGTATGAGGTGTCAGGTAGGATTGAACAAACGTAGTTATCTATCTGTTGCTTGTAATTCTGCACACCATTTTCTCCTGTCAAGTGCATCTACATGCATCACATATAAAAACACATGTAAAGCATGCTAAATAAATGTAATGTTCGAGTTGTAGAATTGGAGCTGGTAATTAACAGCATTATTGTAAAGTATATTAATTAAAGATGAAATAAACCTCGGCAAGAAGAACTTGAGCACCGGCGTACTTGAGATCCCAGCTGAACTCGGCAACACTAGCCGTTACTGCTTCTTGGGTTACAAATTTGTAATACTGAGGTTTCTTTGTAGCAATATATAGCCATGTGGCACCCCAAAGCAACTCATCCTGTTCCAGAAAAGAACATTTTTATTATTTATATATATACATATGCATGCCATTTTAACAACAACAACAACAATTATATGCATATAAAGTTAGAGAGAGAGAGAGTATTTACATTATAACCAGAGTAGGAGCAGTAGAAGGGGCATTCTCCATCATATGTTCCCTTTTTGCTTTTAGCAAACTCAAATAGCTGGCATACAGAAAAGATGAAAAGGAATTGGTCAACACTTTCTAGAAATAAGACAACGATCATTTATAGTTTGATGTTTATTGGTACCCTAATTAATTCATATATATATTAGCAAGATGCCATGGCCATTAATTTTATGACCATTTTTTTTTATATTAGACTTATTTTTTGGATCAACATGTTGTTGATACTATTACTAAATTCACTAAACTTCACTCTTAAATTAGTCTTAAAAAGACATTAATTAAGAGATAGTGTTCACACCCTGCAAAATTTCATATAGCAATTCAAATGCTCTATTTTTTCTGATACAGGATTTTATATATATAGAGATACTCTTCTTCACCGGGTGAAAATTTTATTTACGATCTTCTCAAGTCATCTTACAAATAGGAAAGAAAAAGATGTCGTTTAATATAATAAGGGACAATGATCGATGGACTTACCAATTTGGCTTTGTTGAGGAGTCTGCGAGAGTACTTGCGATCTGTTTCTCTGAAAACAATGGAAGAAGCTGCCATGGCTGCAGCTGTCTCCGCTGCAATCTCCGTACCAGGCTCGACCTGGTTGATCTTATACAAAGTCCGTGGGGTCTGCATGTTTTCTGGCCGCATCCAGCACTCGTGGTCCTTCACCGGATCTCCAACCTTCATTATATCATGCACCAAAATATATTACTTACATACAACTTTAGTTTAGTTAGATATATATGTCGAGTAGAACTAGGGTGTTCCTAAGTTCACCAAGTCCTTCGTGAGCTCGACTCTAAAATCTATCGAATTGACTTCAAACAATATTTTCAAACCATTAGATGTTCAATCTATATTAAAATGTGCTTGGAAACCAAATTTTACATTTTTTGGAATTTTTTTATTATTTATTAAGATGGTTTGAAAATCGCTGTTTTTATTAAAATTCTGCACTATTGAAAAACATCGATTTTCAAACCATTTTAATAAATAGTAAAAAAATTTCAAAAAAATGTAAAATTTGGTCTCCAAGCACATTTTAATATAGATTGAACATCTAACGGTTTGAAAATGTCGTTTGAAGTTAATTCGATAGGTTTTAGAGTCGAGCTCACAGAAGGGCTTGATGAGCTTAGGAACACCCTAGTTCTACTCATATATGTCCTCTATTTTTTTTTTGAGGAAGGCTATATGTCCTCTATTTATTTTAGGATTATGTATTCTTGGATGAGTACATATCTAATTTCTCTAGGTCCCAATTTCATATTCCAAACTACAAAAGCAGCATGATATATTGAGTGAGGCTACGGTACTATGCATAGCACATATCGGTCAGTGCTATGGATCAACATCTCCATTTCTAAAGTTCAAATAGTCACTCTGAACTATTCAACATGATCTCTATATCAAAATTACATTTTTCAAAATTTGTTTACTATTTTTTTAGATAAGTAGAAAATCACTTGATCTAAAGATTCTAGACCATTCAAAAGTAATAATTTTCTACATATCTAAAATAAGTTTCTAAAATATATAAAATTTAGTCTGCAAGTACATTTTGATATGAAGATCATGTTGAATAGATTAATTGTTTGAATTTTTGAAAACACAGATACTGATCCATATATAGTACTGATATATTAATTGAAAGCTGACAATTCTTGCTAGAAGCAATTCTATTGTAGTTATTGTTTGGAATTAACAGTACCTGAACCCAGAGTTGATTCTTCTTGGTCGCTGCTTTGAGGAAGTAATCGGTTCCCCAGCGAATCGCGGCATGCACATTTTCCAACTCTCCGGTGGTTTTCAGCTCAGACTTGTAGTAGATTGCTGTCCATGCAAGAGTGGTGACGGTGAAGGCCATCGGTAGCCCGTACTTGACATTGTCACCCGCATCATAATAGCCTCCTGTGAGATCCACCTATATATTTGTTTGGAAATCAGAGACATAACATGTATGTTTGCTACAAATATTTTGTTGGAACGAGTTTTTTTTTTTTTTTTTTTGAAAGAAAGATGAAGGTTTGGCCTTCAAAATTTCATACTCTTGTTGTTACAATAAATAATTTCTCCTATATGAATTTCGAACTCATGATTTTCCACATGGGGACCATGTGCCTTTGCCTTTAGACCAAAGACTAGTTCTTGTTGGAACGAGTTTTATTTATCCTTTCATTTTATTTAATGCTCAGTGTCATTTTTCTTAGGTCATGTGTTAGACAGAACTTCTATGTAGTTGTGTGTATATATAAGATGACACAATAATAAGGCATGTTATAAATTGCAACAAGCATATTTTACCATGAAAACTTGTGTATGCCATTATGATTTTTAAATTTCTTTGTTGGCAGATTGTGCTATATATTACCAAGAGAAAACCCTGCGTTGAATTGAAGGAGAGAAAAATGGTTCCCAAAAATAAATTGTTATACCGTTGCTGGAAAAATATTGTTTACGTGTTTGAAAAATTGGTTCAGACTCGAGAAAAAAACGACATTACGAGATAAATATATTGTTTCAAACAAAAAGTGAGGTCGAAAATTATTACAAATGTAAGATATGTGTTTGAAAATTTGGTTCAGACGAGAGAAAGAACAAAATTACAAGATAAAAATATTATTGTTTCAAACAAAAAGCAGGGACGAAAATAATTACAAATTTAAGATACGTGTTTAAAATTTTGGTTCAGATGAGAGGAAAGAACAAAATTACGAGATAAAAATATTGTTTTAAACAAAAAACAAAGCAACAATAATTAAAATTGTAAGATACGTGTTTGAATATTTGGTTCAGATGAGAGAAAAGAGTGAAATTAAGAGATAAAAATATTGTTTCAAACAAAAAGCAAGGCCAAATATAATTACAATTGTAAAATATGTGTTTGAAAATTTGGTTCAGACGAGTGCAAAAAAGGTAATTAATTACGAGATAAAAAAATTGTCTCAATTTAAAAGCAAGTTTGAAAATAATTACTATTGTAAGATATATACGTGTTTGAAAATTTGGTTCAGACAAGAGAAAAAGAACGAAATTACAAGATAAAAATATTGTTTCAAACAAAAACTGAGGCCGGAAATAATTACAATTGTAAGATTACGTGTTTGAAAATTTTGTTCAGCAAACAAGCGAAAAAAACGAAATTACGAGATAAAAGTGTTGTACATACACCAGCAAGCTTTCCATCGTCGAGTGCCGAATCGCCTCTCCACTTAATCCGGTTATTTTTCGGTAGTTTTCCTGACCTTTGTGCCTCAAGAAACATAATTGATTTTGTCAATGCATCCTTGTAATCAAATTTGCCTCCATCAACAATGAAAATGCCATTAGATAGAACCAAAATTGTCAGAAAAACAAAATTCAAGTATCTCATTTCTCTAAAATCTAATCGGGCAGAGATGAGGAATTAAGGAATGAGAAAAAAAAGGAAGCAGAAGGCTTTTTTTTATTTTTTTTCTTCTTTTTAGGGATCTCAAATCTATAAGAGATCTATATATTGGGGAGGTAATAAGCAAAATACACTGCTTATTTTGTTATTTCTATTTGCTGATGGCTTTTGAAGAGAAGTTGCATGGTTTTACGTATGTGGTTCAGTGTACATATGAATTTGCATTTAAGTTTTATTTTTAGAATATTTCAGTTGAGGCCATGAGGTTTTGTAGGGCTGGAGGAGGTTTGCCTAGCTAGTGGATTACCTATGCACTATTACTTGCTCTAATTTAAGAAGGTGTTGAATGAAATAACCTCCTAATGAAACCTATTGAGCTGCGCACCCAAATTCCCGGGATATATATATATGTCAAGCAGTATTCTGGAATCATATTTCAGTCGTCTTTTCCTTGAATCATAGAAGTCATCATAGACTCAAAGTAGATGACGTGGGTATATTTATTAATAATCGGTTTGGATATTTTTAAAAATATCCAACTAATGTGGGTATATTTATTAATTTGTAATTATTTTTGGATATTAATAAAAATGTCGGGCAAATTAGAGTTAATTCATTTTTGTCTTAGTGCAATACTATAAGTTTGAGTGAGTCAGTCTTTTTGTTTGCATATTTTCCACTATCAATTTGTACTCTTAATTTTGGAATTGGGTTTTGTCTAAAGAGTTTTGGACAAATCTGATCCAAAGTCAAGTTTAGACTGTCTGATCTATGTTGAGATTCCTATGAATATATTCAAAACTTAATTACTTTAAATGATGACGTGAATCTAAACTGTATGCGTGAATTTTGACACTGATCAAACAGTTTAGACATGACTTGTATGTATTTGTCCATAACTCTTTGGACAAAAACCTCACCTTAATTTTTCATTTTATAATTACCGATTACAAGGAAAATAATTTTTTTAATTACTGACTAAAAATAACGTTTCCTCAATAAAAAGATTCCAACTTGAAAAATTATATGTATATATATATATGAGGAGGGATCCAATTACACCTTTTTTGGTGACACATCATGACACCATTTTTTATATAGGTCAATTTTGCGATTTTAAAATCCAAACAGCCGATCCGAACCGTTCAACATGATCACCATATTAAAATGTGCTTGGAGATCAAATTTTACATTTTTTTGAATTTTTTTACTATTTATTAAGATGGTTACAAAATCGCTGTTTTTCAATGGTCTGAAAACAACGATTTTTGTAACCATCTTAATAAATAGCAAAAAAATTCAAAAAAATGTAAAATTTGATCTCCAAGCACATTTTAATATATCCATCATGTTGAATGGTTTAAATCGACTATTTGGACTTTAAAAATAATAGGTGTCAAAGTGTGTCACTAAAAAATGTGTAATTGAATCCCTCCTCTTTATATATATATATATTTAAGTTGATAACGTGTATTTGGTTTAAAAAAAATTACTTGTCGGTAGGATCCTGACCTTAATTGGAAGCTACGATTGGATCTTGCAAGACAGATCATGAAAGATATTATATTTTGTTTGCCTTATTTGTTACGTTACTAGAACTTGGATAATCAAGGAGTAGATCTCGTAATTTCCCCTAACTTATTTTTATGGGCGGGATTTAAAATCATACTTAAAAGGCGGATCTAAATTGTCCAATCGGATGATTTAGATTTACAGAATCGTAAAATTTATTAAATTTTAATTTGTTTGCACAAATCTTAACACAAATAAAACTGTTGAAATCTAATTTTGAATAAAATTGTCCAGGCACTTTAAAACAAAACCCAATTCCTACATTTAGTATATCGGGCCGGTATCTTCTGTGCGTAATTTTTGAGATGTCTCATATTTTACGTGACCGACATATCCGATGTCTATTCGGGGATAGCACAGCCTCCAGGTTGATTAGAGAAATTCGCATCCTCTGAGATATATCATATTTTACATGAACTTTTGGAAATTCTCAACCGTTCAAACTTCAAAACTTCAAATACGTTCTGGACGACTCAAAGCTCAAATAATATTTTTGCCCTTGGTACAGAAAGAATCCTGCAACGAGCGCGTCCCAGCCTCCCAGGTCAGAGGGGACCATGAATCTTATGTGGCGGGATTATTTTAAGAGAAAGCATAGAAGCGCTTATTTAGTGTGATGTCCACTCCGCTGCACGAGATTTATGAAGGCTGAGATGTAGATTCATTACACTGAGGCGGCGGCACGTTGCTGGTCCACTGATAGCGCAGCTGTCGGATGGTTTTTTCTGTGCAGAATTCTGTGCGGCCAGAATATCGGTGACGTGTATATGTTCATGGAAACCCGCAACACGGGATCGAACCTAGACAGCACATATGAAAAAAATTCTGGTTTGGTGTATTTGATAGTTAGCCGACTCGCCATTTTAGTGTTTTTTTTTTTGTGTGAAATTGCAAATATTTCTGTACAGATTAGAAATCAATACTTTAATGTTTAATGTGCATATATTTTTGTTGCAAATGTAAGGTATCGGTAATATATGACACCACACAAAATGGTGAGTTGAGCTTCTTTGCATGGCTTCTTGATTTTTAGATGTACATCTAAATTGTGTGTTCAGTATAGGATCCCCTCCAACCTAATCCCTGTATATCGATACCCTCCAACCTAATCCCTGTGGTTCAAAACATACTTGGATGCCCCCAATCGGAATTACCAATACGCTATTTGGACTTGCCTTTAACGGGGCAGAAATCAAAGAAGGAACAAATTCATGTGCTTATTACACAGATCTAAAAGAGACTGACAGGATGGAAATCAAACCTACTCTCTTTCGCGGGAATAGTGATTCTAGTAAAGTCAGTTCTCACGGATGTGCCGCTGCACTTTATGCAGACTCTAAAAATCTCCAAATGTGTAATATAACATATCGACCGATTGCGAAGAAGTTTTTTTTGAAAAGGAAACGAGACCTGCAAAGATATAAACTGTCTGGTCAACTGGCTGACAGTTTGTTTGATGAAAAGAAATGGAGGCATGGGGTAATTGACTTAGAAACTCAAAATGAAGCTTTGATGCTTAAATGGCCGTGGAAAATCCAAAGTAATAGGCAAGAGATGTGGGCATCATCAATTCGAATTTTGCATGGCATTGATAATATCACACAAGTTGGAACAGACAACACACAATCCTACTTTCTCAAATCATTATCACCACTTCTTAAATTCTACGCAATATCAATTTTAGACCAGAGTGGCACAATTGTTTGGAAGTGGACCGCATCGGGATCCTTCAGCACTGCCCCAGCCTACCAATTGATGCACAACAAAGGGATCTCTTGTGCCTACCACGCGAGGCTCTGGAAGCTAAAGGTTCCAACCAAGGTAAGGACTTTTGTATGGCTACTCTTGCAAGATAAAATTCTGACGCAGCAGGTCGTGATAACGAGAGGGTGTATGGTAATTGCGGGTTGTTCATTATGTGGAAATACCAACGTGGAGACAAGTATACACCTCTTGTGATCATGCCAGTTCGTAAGGCATTTTTGGAGTGGCCTCCTGATGCACATCAACTGCCAATCCCAAGTGCCAATCTAACGGATCTGCGAGATACCTGGTGGATTCACAGATTCAAAGTGAGTGGACAGGACCGCTCACTTTGGGATACATCATGGACATCATGCATGTGAGCATTCTGGCAAGAAAGGAACAGGAGATTCTTCTCACACAAAAGTAAGACTGAAAAATTTTGATTAATGATACGATATTGAAAATTCAATTGTGGAACCAAGTGTGTTGAGACTTACACTGGAAAAGTGTTGAGGAGCAAAGAGAAAATCACGCAAGGATATACCGCACTGTGCTTAGTGTTTTATTTAATCTATAAATTTGATGTAACTAGAGTAGATCCAGAATTTCTTATTTGTAAATAATTTTCTTATCAATACAAAACGTTGGCAGACTGTTAGCCTCCAAGCTTCAAAAAAAAAAAATCAATATAAATTATTTCTTAATATTTAGTTTTGGCTGTGTGAAAAATAAATAATAAAAAACAGATTAATTGAAAATTTAAACTAATTGGTACGAAAAACTTAAAAAGTGAAAATATAATGGGCGAGGTGGATAGAGGTAGAGACCAAGAGGTGCAAGCACTCACTATAAATTGAAAATTTTCATTTTATCCTTCAAATTTTCTAATTTCTATAAAAAAATAATACTATTAATCTCCATCAAAAAAATATTAACTTCTCGATCCCAATGTTATGGTTCCGCCCTGATGATGGAGATATACTGCTATAATGTAAAATCTGTAGATTTGCATGGTGTAAAATGAAGAAACATACATTTTGTTAATTAATATTGATTGTACGAAAGGGTGGCAACAGAAATGCGCGGCTCGCGATTCACTCGAGTTTGATTCAGTCATTGCTCGCAATTAGCTCGTTCGAATCAATTTCAAGCTATTAACAGACTGAGCTATCGAACTCGAATCACTCATGAATCAAACTCAAATTGAACCTAACTTGTTGGAAAGCAGTTCGCGGACTGAGTCAGCTCGATACATTTGTATTTTCTGAATTTTAAGATACAATATGAACTTAATCAGTATAATATAGATCTTTTTTTCCAATAAAAAATAAAAGTATATATTCAGTTTGTGATTTTTTTTTTAACTTCAATATCATCCATGGGTAAACTTAGAGTGGGAAAAACGTGCCGTGCCGTGCCGTGACCAAGTAAATTTTTCATGTGCTGTGCCGTGCCGTGACAAAAAGTACGAGGGGTGGTCACGGCACGCGAATGGTCATGGCACGCGAGTCACGGCGTGACTCGCGTGCCGTGACTAAGTCGTGCCGTGACCAAACGTGCGTTAGTCACGTTTGATCGCATTTAACGTTTTAAAAAAAATTATGAAACGATTCTTTAAAATTCAAATGTTTTAATTGAAATTTAAATGTAAATATTTTAATTAAAATAAAATTATACCTTATAGGAAGGTATGTTAGTGTATTGCCTCGTGATTGCCGTGACTGGCGTGTCTTCCGTGTCTACCGTTCTGTGACTCGCGTGTCCCGTGCCGTGCCGTGACTAAGGCAATTTCCGTACCGTACTGTGCCGTGTTTTCTTTGCCAACAATTGGTCACGCCACGCGACACGCGAGTCACGGCACGTAACCGACACGCGTGCCGTGCCGTTCCGTGACGGAGCCAGCTCCGGCGTGCCATTTTTTCCACTCTAGGTAAACTCAAGTACTCAGCTACTCCAGCCAATTTGAATAATGTTTAGTGTAGCTGTGTAGAGAGTGTCACTTTGTAATTTTGAAAGTTTTGATTACATATATTAAAATTTAATTTAATTTTTATTTTTTTAAGTTTTTCTATAGATCAACTCTCCTCATAAATTATCACACATGTCCTTAAAATTATAATTTTATCTGTTTTTTTAAGATTATTGCCTTTAAATGCATATTAATAGCCACTATCAAATAATTCCAAAAAAAAATACAAACTAACGATTTTATTGATAAAAAATGTATTTATAACAAGTCAAATGACTCTCCTTTCTAGATTTAAACTCCAATATTCTCATGAAATCATCTAAAACTCCTCTAATCATATAATCCTACTTATCTACACTCTTAAACACTATGTTACCTCATTCCCTATTTCTTTCCACGATCGGATCTGTTTTCGTTAACCGTTGCGCTCCGACAACCAGATCTCTCACTATCGCGCTCCGATCGAAATGATGTAGAATCTCTACATCAGGAGCTCCGACAATACCATATTCTCGGCTCCACTTGGCTTCCTCCCCTCATTCTCCTCTCCGTTTAAGAAGGTAGAGAGACAAGAGGGAGGGAAAAATATCACTTGTCGGGAGTGAGACCTAGAAGAAGTGAAAGGAGCGGAATGGAGTGGAGAAGGGAGAAGAGGGTGGTTAGGGTTTGATCAACTTTTTTTTTTTCTCTGCTAGAATTTTAATTTGTTATTACGGAGACTTGAGTTTAAGTCCTGACTATATATTATGTATTTTAAATATTAACTCCTGTTTAAATTTTCTAGTTCGGCCCAGTACTGTATGCTTAACTAATCAAACTCAATCCATCTTATAAGTTTAATTACAGTTCACTCTGGCTGCTACCAATTTTATCAAAAAAAAAAAAATTACAGTTCACTCAAGATAGCTTAATTCGATAAAATTATATTTCGAAAGTGAATTTTTTAATCTAGAGCCCAAAAATAAATTGTTTCAATTAAGACAAAATTAATATTATGCTTAAGAGCCTAGACAGATGTTCGTGAAAAAATTGATAAGTATTTTGCACAAATTATAAAAGATCTGTGTTAATTGCCTAATTTTTTGGATAGCTGGTAATAAATAAAAAAAATGACAAGTATTTTGCACATTCATCTACTCATCTTAGGCCAAATACTGCAGCATTACATTTAAAAAAAAAAAAAATACTGCGGCAGGAAATGCTATCGAATTTCTTATCTGACTCAAAGAAAAAGAGGAAATTTTGGTGCATCTGATTTTTTTCTCCACGAACTCTCTGTTGGTTCTGTGCTTCAATCATGCTCCAAGTCTTTTTCTCCGTTTTTAAAGTTCGAACAATTGATCCGAACCACTTAATATGATCTTCATATTAAAATCTGCTTGGAGACAAAATTTTTTTTTTTTTGAAATTTGTTTAATATTTTTTTAGATAAGTACAAAATCACTATTTTGGATGGTCCAGAATCTTCTGAAAACAATAATTTTGTACCTATCTAAAAAATTAATAAAAAAATTCCAAAAAATATAAAATTTGGTCTCCAAGCACATTTTAATACAAAGATCATATTGAGCGGTTCGGATTGATTGTTTGAACTTTAAAAACGGAGAAAAAAATGTGGAGCATGATTGGAGCACAAAACCAATGGTGCATTTTAACCCTAATATACACACACACCAGTGTTGTAAAACATAGCCTTAATGGCCGATTAAACGCCCGCTTAATCGTTAATGGCGGTCAAACCATTACGAATACACTAATCGGATGTCTATTGATGGATTTTTTCCGATTAATCGGCTGATTATTCCGTTTATTCCAGTTTAATCACCCATTTATTCCCGTTTATTTTTGTTTATTCTCGTTTATTCCCATTTATTCCAGTGAATATTTATTTTCACATTGTTTTTTTTTTTGTGACTGTGTGTGATAATAAGTTTCATAAATTATGTGTTGTAGTTTTATTTGTACTTATATATACATTCAAAATTTTATATATGTGTGTTTTTTCTTCTTACTTATTTTGAAATTGATTAATTCTTCTATTATTTATATAGCATATGTTTTTGTTACTTACTGATGTAAAATTTTCAATTAGTACGACATGTTCATATATGAAATTAAGTTGTTATCATAAATTAAATTTAGTGATTTTATGTTAGAATGTTTCATTTCTTTCAAATAATATATTATTAGTATATGAAAAAGCTTAATTTCGAATTTATTTTTGCATTAAATAAATGCGTTACTTTCAAATGTAAAATGTGTATGAGTTGTTAAGAAGAAACAAGCGTAGTGTAATGTTATAATAATAAAACTAAGTTAAATTAAGTTTATTTAATAAGTTTGATGAGTTAAATAATTTTTTTTAATAAATTATAAATATATACACATAATTTTAATGAAAACGATTAATCAACTGCATAATTCCGATTAATCGGCCGCATACTGATAAATCGCTTGGCTGTACCCCATCTGTCCAACGAGCGCATACCGTTATTTACAACACTCATATATACACACACAACACACCGTCTATGATAGTTGACATTGGACTATAAGTTCTCTCCAAATTGAAACTACAAAATTTTAAGTTACAGTAAACCCAAGAAAAAAAAAAATTAGCAAATCCTGTAAGTGCTACTTGGAGCGTAGAAACAATCAGTGTATTAATATTCGGTTTCATTCGGTATGCGGAAGGCCACCGCATACCGTATATACGGTATTCGGCCGAATATACGGATTTTTATTCGGATTTATATATTCGGATTTTCAAATAAGAATTAATATTAATAGTTATGCAAATTAATATCCTGCCGCTTTGAGATCAATGGAATCCGCATATGAAGCGACGTTACTGCTTGAATACAAGCACAGCCAATAGCCCATGGTACAAACAAGTGTTTTAAGAATACAAGCATAAATTCAAAACCGAATACTGAACCGAATATTGAACCGAATATTGAACCGAATATTGAACCGAATACTGAATATATTATATGCGGAAAAAAATATACGGCCGAATATGCGGCCGAATATTCGAAACCGAATATTAAACCGAATATTGATTTTCCATTCGGATTCCAACCGAATACGAATATTCGGCCGAATGAACCGAATTTTAATACACTGGAAACAATAGCTTTGGCAATAAAACAGTCCAATTGTAAAGTAGACATGTCAAATAATCAATTTCAGCTTGTGTTTTTGTTATCTTTTGGAATAAGCTGATGTTGTTGAAGCAAAATCCCATATTGAGGAAAGAAAAGCTTCCCAAAACTTGAGAACTAATGGTGAAAATAGAAAAAATTACACACAAAGGCACACATACATCTTCACAGTCCTCCAGAGGGTTCTTGATTTCAGCACCACTCGGTGGTGTTTGGTTGAGGTCTAAAGTCTAAACCATGAAATAAGAAATTTAGGCCTCAGTTATTAGGGGTGTTCAAACGGTTCAGTTTGTTCGGTTTTCAACTGAATCGAAAAATTTCGGTTTAAATAGATCGGTTCGGTTGAACTTTTGAATTATTTCGGTTTATATGGATCGGTTTGGTTTAGACTTTTCAAAACCGACTAAACCGAACCTACCGAATTATATTAATTCAAGTATGATTTATATTTTGTTTACTTCAATCATAGCTTCATTTCTATTATTTTAGTTTATATATTTTAGAACATCTACATGTTTTGTATAGAATTGAACAACTTGTGTATGAACATGTGTAATTTTCGTTAATAATGACAACTAATATGTTTACTTTTGTTTGAACCGAACAAACCAAAATTTACTTCAATTTGTTCGGTTCGGTTCGGTTCTTAATCGGTTTATAAGTTTAATCGGTTCAGTTCAGTTCTATTTTCAAAAACCGAAGAAAAGTTTGGTTTAGTTATTTTAATTCAGTTTCAACCGAACCGACCGTTTGAACACCCCTATCAGTTATCAAGTGTATTATTGATTTTATGAGCAGGAAAAAGGCCTCCGATAAAATTGCAACTGATAAACCAAGAGTATATGTACATATAAAATAAGCAACATAAGAGTACTCTTTAAGCAAAATTAAAGTACTCACATGCTACAGAAACATAATAACTTGTTTAAACAGAGATATTTAATTACCTGACTGATAAAGCATATATATATACACACGGTAACACTAGCTTAACAGGTTTAAGACATGAAAAACAGAGCTATTATGCAAAAGCCTAACCACAAAAAATATCATGTAGGCTATTTGCATATACAATTCAAAATGCTCAATTTCTCTTCTCAATTGTTTCTTTTTAGATATGTCATTACACCTCTCGCTATACAGGATTTCATCTCTTACAAACTTCTAGTCATGATTTACTATTTACTATAGAAGAATGAAATAATTTTGACCATCAATGAAATGCACAACTTCAATTTCTCAGCATCTCTTAATTAAACCGCCCACATTACTTGCTATCTCTTGCTTGGCTTGAACTGACACGGGCAAGTCACCAACATACATGTCGAAAAAGGCCTCTGTAATAACAATAATCAGTAAGAAAAAATTATGATTAAAAGGAGCACATAAGAAGTTTTGAGGGAACATATTAAAAATTGAAGGTTCAAATGCATCCATCATGCCTCCATTTTTTAAATTTTAGAACTCAAAATTTAAAACTTAAATGTCGAAGTACAACCGTTAGATGTGATCTACATCATTATGATTTTTAACTTTGTTTTGATTGTTATCACGAACTTGCAAAAATACATGATGTATATAATTTTTGGACGTCAATTTTTCAACTTATTGATTCACATAAAAACAAAACTGAAAAGTGATAATTTTTTAAGTGCATATGGAGAAATTAACACAAATCACATCTAACGGTTTTATTTTGGCATATAAATATTATAATTATTGCTATTAGAAAATAAAATAAAATGGAGGCACAAAAAATTGAGGCATTTGAACCCTCTTAAGAATTTATAAACTTACTGCAGAGATCTTTGCTATGCACAGCACCAATATGTTTGCCATTGACTGCACAAAAGAAACAATATTGATAATCAGGTCAATATATAGAATTATAGTCATTTCCATTTCCAGTTAGCAAACTGCTGTTATGCAAACTTGATAAGTTGGATCCACTATTATTTCTTTGCAATGATAACAATAGCAGTATGGCCGTAGAAGGGAGCAAAAAAGCTTACTTTCAGTAATCAATTGACCCTCTGCTGTTCGTCTGAAATCAATTGTAGTGCCCTGCACAGATTAAAACCATCATATACTAACATTTTGTTGAACAGAGTAGCATTGAAGTATTAACTGACAACATTTCATGGTTCATACCACAGGTATTCTGATGTCTTGGCTGAAATAAGAACCAAACTTTTGGAGGCAATGATAATCTGTCTCTGGATTCATCTGTTATAAAAATGAAATTTGAGATAAGATTGTATTAAGTACATCAAATAGAAGGAAAGTTTTAAATATTCAAATTACCTTTTCTAGTCGAGAACGAAGGCACTTCTCAAATGTTCTGAAAAAAGACGAGAGAAAAGTAACTGTAAGAAATAATGTCCAACTTTTATTTGAGATATCAATGATTGAAAAACAAATAAAAAGTCAAGCAAGTAGTTGGAAACCAGAATTCCAAAATTATATTTGAAAACGATCTGCAGAGTAAAAATAATCACTTACTTCCTCACATTATTAATACTGAGTCCATTGCAATTAACTACCAGTCGAACTGTCATATGTATATCCTCCCTGTGACATTAACACACATTTCAATTACTTTAAAACTGGAGTACATTATCAATAAAGAATATAATAAACACTAAAAAAGAGTAAACAATAAAAATACAATATATGGTTATCACCCAAGGATTTTGCTAAATTTAGTTTGGTCAAGTGAAGCATATACAGCAAGCTACCTCAGCAGATCTCTAAAGAAACCAGGATTATTCTTCAGCTCAGCAGTTGGCAAAGAGGCATATTTCCAACCTAGCTTCTCACAGAGAGAATCAGGATGTATATCTATAAAATGAAAAACATGCATCAATCCTGTTGCACAGTAATAGATACACCACAGAAAGAAATGAGAGGAAATAATACACTCACATAGGCCAAATGCATAGACTGAGAGAGTCTTGAACCTCATAATTGTCATGGTCTTAGAACCAGTTCCGACAAGCAACTGTGCATTATATAAAAATCACTTATAAACATACTATACAAAAATTAGCAAGGAGAGATAAGCAGGAAAAAAGGAATTTGTACCACCTCAGTGGTATAATTGAAATTATCTTCTATAAAAGTGGGGAATTTGATTCCAGTTTGCTTCTCAGTCGTATCTCTCATCCATGCTATATCTGAAATGGGAATGTTTGCACATGCTTTGCAATTCTCCCCGTACGAAGCAAAAGGAAGTGACTCAGCAAGCACCTTTGATGACCTATAATGCCATGCAAAAATTACAAAAAGAAAATTACTAACAGGACAGAAGAAAAACAAGACATAAAAAAAGTAACGAATTATATCAATAACTAATTTGCATTTCTGCTCCAATCATGTTTGGTGTATAGGAGGAGTTGGTGGAAAATTTACAGAACAACCATCCCAACAATTTTTTTCAAAAAAAATACTCCATATACTATTGTGAAAATCATCTGAAACCACAGGAATATAATTCCTATACTAATCCATACATCAGCACCAAAATTTAGTTTCGGTATCTGATCATCAGATGCTAGAATTTGGTCAAATACCAGAACTCAGTTACTGAAATGGACAAAACCTCTTATTTCAAAATTCAATTTATCTCTACTGTGAGAAAATACCTGTAACTGGATCCAATGCCAGAACCCGGAGCTGAAATCTACTTTAGTATCAAAATTCTGACAAGTGGGTAATCACAGCTATGGTAAATTAATATTTTGGACAGTGGGATACAAAGGTAAAAAAGTTGCTCAGGACAGTATTTTGCAAAGTGTTCATGCGCACACACACGCACACACACCAGAAAGAGAGAGAAAGAGAGATTACATATTGTCAAAAGGAGGTACGCCGGCACCAGCAAGAGAGAGAACCCCGTAAGCGGGATTAAGCTGAACGTTTCTCAAAACTTTTCCAATTGTCATATTCAAAAACCTACCCAGCACAACTTGCATTGACCTTCCGTCCCATTTCAATTTCTCTATACAATGCTTGATTTGTGATGGGTGAACCCTTGATTTAGCATGATAAAGATTTGAACTTGTTTCTCTTGAAAGCCAAAAGAAAAGTGCTCCTGTGACTTTATTCAGCCGGTTGAATGATTCATGCAAAGCTAGAGTTCCTGATGCATAGAGGTTTTTCGGCCGTTTGATCGAAGAATCTACCAGAGAACTGAATTGGGAAATTAGATTCTGGCTGAAACCATAAATTGACTGTGAATCTGACAATATCACGATTGGTGCATTGATTTGGTCTAAATTTGGCAGCAACAGCAAATCTCGTCTCATGGTGAGCTTTCCTGCTAGATTCGATATAACACGAACATAAACGTGCCTGTCGAGTTAGAAATGGGGACAAATTATTAATGTACTTCTCAATGTAATTGTAAAAACACAAAGTATTTGCTTTAATAAACAAAGCAAGCAAGAATCCAAGAGGTTCTCTGGAATGGGGAATTCCAACGATACCATGCATTGGACCAGGCAGGTCCCTACTTAAAATGCAACAATTCAGATTTACCAAAGAAAGATTAACGAAAGAAAACCAAAGCGCTTCTTCAATTTTTGTTCTCCCCACAAATCAATCGTCAATTTAATCATACAAACCGATACCAAAAAATTGTAAGAAAAACAACAATTTTGCCCGGACCAACGAGAATTATTTAATTTAATCATTCATCCAAAACGACAAAAATAACACGAAATCTGAAAAATAGCACCAACCCGTACAGTTTTCGTAGATTTCAGGAACACCAAGCCGTGTAATTCGCCCAGTATATGAGATCAACAGAGAAAAAAGCTGGCGGGAAAGTCGGAAGGGAAAAGCTAGGGTTTCTTCCTTCCTCCCTTCTTTCCTTCCTTTTTCTCGAGATTTAGAAAGGGAATCGCGCAAGAGCAAATAACCGAACAAAAAATTAGAAAGGCAGTAGTATTATAGAGGAGGAATATTCGCGCTTGAGCCGCCCCAAGAATTCATATCACCTAAGGTAACAGAATATTTATGTTTATATCCTGACCGTCCGATTAGAATTCGCGCGAATATTAAAGGCTATCCGTGCATTCAACCACGTCCGGAATGACCCGGATTCTGATCGGACGGTCCGGATCTAAAAGGAAATATTCCGTTACCTCAGAGGATATGGAATCGGCCACTTGTCAAAGAAACCCCTCTATTTTACCATATACATCAAATCAACAATTATTTTTTTTAGTAAAAACTAAAAACTAACACAAGCCGTTCTCGTTCTGTATGATTATGACATCTCTCTTTGATTCTACTTTATGTATTGGGCATAAAAGAATTTTTGGGGAGCTTTAAAAAGATGCCGCGTATCGTGACGGGTGGAGCTCGGTGATGAATCGGCAGAAGGTCCACTCTTTGAAAAAAAAAAAGCATGTAGTCACCGGTGGCGTCTGGGGTTGTATTTGGGACAGGCTCAAATTTTAAATATAATTTTTTCTTTAAATAAAAGTGTTTTCAAATCGGGTGTTGCCAAAAAATATTAATTTATATTTGCTCATCTATTTTAGAAATTAAATTGTGTAATATATGAGATTTTTTCTCGATTTCTGAACGCTAAAAACAATCAAAATTGAAATTAAGTTAAAAATTAATTTTAGCTATTTTTATTCGTAATTTCAAGCTAATTTTATCAATGTTGACTTTTAAATTGCACAGAATATTGGAACAACTATGGTGAGTGGTGACAAATGATTTTCTTCGCACATATTCCGATATTATACTAATTAGGCTGATACACATTATTATTCTCTGTCCGTGTTAGTAACAAATTAGTAGAATTATTCCTTCTTCTTTTTTTCTAAAAGTGAATTTGAATTTCAATTAAGACTAAGGCTATGGTACCATGCATAGTGCATATTGGTTTGTACTACAAATTAGTACTTTTGTTTTCAAAGTTAAAGTAGTAAATCTGATTTGTTCATCGTGATTTTCATATGAAAACGTACTTGCAGACTAAGTTTTATATATATATATATTTTTTACTATTTTTTAGATAGGTAGAAAATTACTACTTTTGAATGATTTAGAATCTTTAGATCAAATTTTTTTTATCTATTTAAAAAAATAGTAAAAAAAAATTCTAAAATTCTAAAAAAAAATGAAAAATGTGATATATGAGTACATTTTCACATGGAGAGATCAAATTTTTTGGACTTTGAAAATAAACATATTGATCCATAGTACCGACTAATATGCATTATTCACACTACGTACCATAGGCTCACTCTTCAATTAATATAATATGATGAGAGACTTATAAATCTTCTACATTTATATACAAAAAAAAAAACTTATATTTATGATGCTAGCATATAGGAGTACCTAATTATTCAATGTATTCAAACTACTGTCATTTTCAAGGAATACTTACTTTTAATAATTTTCAATGATATATATGCTCCAGACATTTTATGATGCTCCAGACTTAATTATTCAATGCATTCAGATCTACTATAATTTTCAATAATACTTTATTTTGATGAATCTTGTAAAAAAATTTCTCATTGAAATTATTTCTCAGGGAATAATTTTGATGAATGCATCTTTGAGGTACTAACAATTTCTATTCTAAATATTTATCTCGGATCAAATGTTATTTTCAAAACTGTTTATTACAAAAAGGTTGCGTAACAGATCATAAATGAAGATGTCCAACCGTGAACCGTCGAAGCAGTTATCAAATTTGGTGGTACGCCACAGTGGGTCCCACCCTGGATTCTTTCTTTCTGTACTAGTATATTCTGCAGTAATTCGTGTAGCGGATAAGTTAACGCTTAGCAAATAGCAATTAGAATAGTAACAAAGTTCTGAATCCCCATTAATATTTGTATTATATCTGTAGTATTTTACAAAATACTTTGAATCATAATAATTACTTTCTAATATGATTCCACAACAAATAATGAGTAGAACTAAGGTGCTCTTAAGCTCACCAAGCCAAACTGTGAGCTTAACTCAAAAATCTATCAATCTGACTTTAAACGACATTTCTAAACCGTTAGATGTTCAATCTATATTAAAATGTGCTTGGAGACTAAATTTTTCATTTTTTGGAATTTTTTACTATTTATTAAGCTGGTTTGAAAACCGTTGTTTTTCAATGCTCCAGAAATTTAATAAAAACAGCGGTTTTCAAACAGCTTAATAAATAGTAAAAAAATGAAAAAAAATGAAAAATTTGGTCTCCAAGCACATTTTAATATAGATTGAACATCTAACGGTTTGAAAATGTCGTTTGAAGTCGGATTGATAGGTTTTTGAGTTAAGTTCACAGAGGACTTGGTGAGCTTAAGAGCACCTTAGCTCTACTCACAAATAATAATATGGGAAGAATATTATTTTCTTATACCCAAGGTGATATCATGAACTATATCTGAATGCACGTGGTGCCTTGTAGCTTGTTTTCTGAAGCAACCTATGAAATCATGCATTCGGTCAACTTCCCTTCAACAATAAGCAACAAATTAGATTATATTGCGCAACATGACGTAAACAGATTCATTCGAATATATATAAACATAAGTTCTGAAAATAAACCTTATCAAATACTGGCAAATCGACTCGAAATTTTTAGTCATATCCTAAAAAAAAACGAAATTTCAAATATGACATCGATTTTTCAAATCGTGCTCCTACCGCTATGCAATTTCTCAGAAAAATTGGCCGGAATTTTTAAGCCGGAAAATAAAAATAAAAATGCTCCTCAATGTGTTGCTGAAAAAAAATTAAAAAGTTTGAATCCAAGTTATTGATTCCGATTCAAATTTTGGATCTAGGTCAATAAAAATGTTTCGATATTCTTCTAGTACAGTCGAATTATAAGTTACTCCCATCCATTCCTGTAAAAGTGTTTATTCATGTAAAAATATTTATAAAAAGTACTAAAATATAAAAATATAAATTGACTTCTGATTAAAACTGCATGTTAAAATATTTACCAGTCAGCTGTGAATTCAGATAACCTAAGTCAACTCAAAATATTTTAAATTAGATTCAGACCGTTCAATCTGTTTGAGCACAAATGTTAAATAGACGGCCCGGATTCCCGAAATTTTAATTAATCGAAAAAAAAATTTGCGAAACGGTAGAACTTTTGCAGAAATTTTATATATAGGTAGAACGGGATGCTTAACGTGGGACGGAAATTTGATCCCGTACGAATTAGCAAATTCGCTAACTACTCCGGTCCGCTAATCATAAATCAAGGACGATACCGATTATCCCGTCCGACCCAAAAAAAAAAAACCTCCGGACGAGACGGTCCCTACCGTGCAAGGGTCAATCACTTTTAATAATCAATTGTTTTTATTTGGTAGTGTATGTTTGATACCTGAATATGGATTGATGCCATGGCTCTGCTAATCCTTGGACGGGACAAATGTTTTCAATGCCAACGCAAGAGACAAATGTTTCAAATGCCAACGCAGATTAATTGAAATTTCTTTTGACAAATTTTTATTAATAAAAAGAAAAGAATCTGATTTTTTTTTTGTTTTTTTGACAAACTCTCGGAAGAAAAGATTCTAATTGTTTTCAGGCTCCACTAATTCTTGGATCCGGAGATTTTTTTTATTAGGGTTGGACAGGACAATCCGTAACGTCCTGCTTTTGATTTAACGATTAGCGAAGCAGGTTAGCGAATTTGCTAATTCGGACGGGATTAAGGATCCCGTTCTACCTGTGTATATAATTTTTGCAAAATTTTTGCAGTTTCACGATATTTATTTATTTTTTTCGATTAATAAAAATTTCGGCTCGGATTCGGCCCGGATCTAAACTCAAAATTTGAGTTACTTCAGATAATCCGGACTCGTCGGCTATCGGGCAAACGGTAAAAGAGAAATTAACGTCAGATCATCGCAGTAGTGAGCATGACCCATTAATTAACGCTTTTATCACCTTCTCCTGCGTGAAATTGTGAATCAACGTTGTTACAGTCTTCTCACCTCCGCTTCGGCTCAAATCAACCGATCAACAGAGAGAAATCAAATTCAATTTCATCCTCACTAGAGAGAGAGATAGATTTGGTAGTTGGGAGGGGTGATGTCGCACGAGAGAACAAGCACCTCCGTCACAGACGAAAGCAGCCCGTACGAACCTCACCTTCTTCCATTGGGGATTAACTTTCGATAATTTTGATGCAACTGATCACCTTTTAGACTTGCAAATGCTGTAATTTGGTGTCATAAATCTGCATTTGTTAGATATTTAACAGGTCTTGTCTTTTGATTGTATAATTTTGTGATATTTGTTTTTTGCATTTTGCTTCAACTATTGCAGATTTCTTGATGTACTGAGAGAGGCTCCGCTATCGGGTAATAGACAACCCAGGAGTATACTCGGTGCCCTCATTTATTGTTTGCTATTGGCAAGTAACTTAGTCTCATACAAATTAATTTTACATAGCACTACCCCAGTATTATCCTCAATCAATTTTTTTTAGGAACAAAAGTCACTGTGTTAATTTAAATAATGATGAAAGGACATGAAGTTTGCGTAGGTGCTTTCTGGTACTTAACCTCGATAACACAATACCAGAGCGGCATGGTGTGATACCAAACCCCCCATTGACAATCAATCCTTTTAATTTAAAACCCAAATTGGCCTCAATTAACCCTAGGTCATGCTGTAAGCTTGAAACAAGGAAAGCGTTTTTTCAATTGAATTGGTTTGTGTTGGTTGATGGTGTTATTAAATGATTTATAAGTTAATCAGCTCATTTCTTATTTCATAGGCAGGTTATGCTGCTGTAACAATAGCATCTCCATGGGTTTTCTTTTATGTACCTAGGTTGATTCCGGCACTGATCTGTAGCTGTAATGTACTTCTCCTGGTTATTACAGGTTTGCAACTAAATCCAATTCCTTTTTTCCTATTTTATATGCAAAAGATCGAGTAGAACTAGGGTGTTCCTAAGTTCCACCAAGCCCCTTTGTGAACTCAACTCTAATACCTATTGGATTGGCTTCAAACGACCAATCTGAACCGTTTAAACCCATCTACCTTACGAGTGATGCGTCTACATGCGAAAAATTTTAATTTCGAATTAATTTTGTAGAGTCAAGTGGTAAACAAACGTTCAAAAATGAATGCATTAAATTAAAATAATTAATAAATAAACCTTCTAATTCTGACCACTTGACTTTATACTAAATTAATTCGAAAGTTTAAAATTTTCGCATGTAGACTCATCACTCGTAAGGTAGATGGGTTTCAATGGTTTGGATTCGTCGTTTGAAGCTAATCCGATAGGTTTAGAGTTGAGTTCACAAAGGGGCTTGGTGAACTTAAGAACACCCTAGTTCTTTTTTTTTGAAATCTTGTCAGTTGCTGACAAGTGATTGTTAATAATAAAAGTTATGTTACAACATTGGTTCCATGAATCATGGCATCTCACTCCCTATAGCTCATCCTATACAACAGCATACTAGCTACAGAACCCACAACGTACTTGTTTAGCTTAAAAAACTTGAATTTAGAAATCTCAACAACTAGCAAAAACGCAGCCATAAATCCATCTCGAGAGTACACCGCCTTGCCAGGTATGTCGCGGGCAACGTACGATTATCAAATACTATGGCATTTCTCTGCTTCCATATCATCCATGCTACACACGTGAAGCGGCATAGCCATTGTTTGAAGGTAAGCACCCCTCTGGGTCGTATATTTTCCCAAGAGCGTTCCCATATCTGCACCACCGTAATTGCCGGTGTCATGAGCGGTATGCCAATGATTCTGGAGACTTCAAACCAAACCGTTACCGAGTAAGGGCAAAGGTATAGCATGTGTAACGCGGACTCATTTGGGCAATTCCGGCATAACACACAGGTTAGCTCTAGTGTCAGACCTCTTCTTTTGAGCTCCTCTCTTGTTAATAGTTTATCAGAGAGTATTGAATATGCAAATAGTTTTGCTGTTGGTGGTATTTTGCATTTCCATATCTCTTGTTAACCGCTTGATTGTATGCCACATTAGGGTCAAAGAAAGATGGTAAGAATTTCGAGACATATTGAAAAACTACTTCATTAAGTTTAGTCTCTTGCAACAAGCATACATCACATCTAGCCGATCTTATTACATTTCGCACAACATTGCATTTATCTAAACTCCCCAGCCCTCTACAATTCCAAGACAATATTTTAATTTTTTTGTATTTCATAAAAAAACTTTAGTAGCATCAACATCCTCCTGTACCCGTTAATGATAAAAAACCGCTAGCATGCCCCCTCTGAGCCGGCCTCATCCTCTGTGTCTAGATGGAAGCGCTCATCACTTTGCATGATTTCCTCCTCAGTTGGCTCAAGATTTGTGGTTGAAGTTTTCCCAGCTGTTAGTCTCTCAGCATTGTCCTCTGTCACTGATTGAAACACCTCTGCAGCAGTTACTCCACATGTAGCAGCAATTTGCTCTCCAAGCCCCTGTGGAATTTGTACTTCAAAGTGACCTTCAGGAGTTAGATTGATTTCAGCCTGTGGAGTTGGTGTAGCCGACTGGACTTGTTTTTTAATTCGGCCCGCAGGCCTTGCTGCTGCATTCTTTCTTTTAATTCGAGGCCGGGCTTCTTTATTGCTTTGAAGGCCCATTTCGGCGGGATTAGAGGAGGCCTCAGCAATGGAAATCCCTTTGCCTTTTACCTGCACAAGGTCCAGTGGGATTTTTTGAGGCGGGATCTGTGGCCGAACCCATTGATTGGCCCGCTCACCTCTCCCAAAGTGACCCGCTACAGGGTGATTGGCCACTGGTTTTGCTCTTCCACGGCCCAGCATGCCTCGAACTCTGATATGTTTTGTTGTATTATTCACATGCCTCAGGACCGATTGAGATGGTTTGGTTCTCTGTATGATTCGGTGTGCACTTGCAGCGTGATCAGTGTGCTGCTTTACGTATGGGCTTGGCGAACATCCAACAACAGACACATCAGCTGCGCCATATTCAATCCCATGCCTTGGGTCCGATGCAGAAATTTCCATATTAGGTAAGACGTGAACAGTACCTTGTACTGACATCACTCCAGGACCCCCCGAACCATCCATTCCTTTGGATTTTTCCTCGCGTGCCTGATGCATTTTCCTAGGCGAGACAGTATCCTCCTGTGGGAGCCGTTGATCCGATGCACCCGATCCGCTGGCACTAGGCTGTGGATCCTTTCGTGGTGCGAGTAGCATTGCTGGAGGTTGACGATTCATTATAGGTGGCAGCAGTGTACCTTGATCAGCTGCGGCATGATCGTCTGTGGCCTGCATGAGCTCCCTGAGCGTGTCAAGCGAGAGCTCGGCCATGTTTTGCTCCCCGGTGAGCACCGCAAGGACCTCCGGCGGTAATCTGTCCGGGCTAACCCCAGTGAAAAGTTCTCTGAGCACTCTCCTGGAGCAGGCTACTAGATCCGTGTCTTCATGACGCGCCGGCAGCATGTTCAAATACACGTCCGGTGATACAGGCTCGGCAGGGGGTGGAGAGGGTGGCCGTGTGAGCTTAGGAGGAACCTTGGGAAAGTCTGACGCCTCATAGATGGCCCCTCTCTTCCAGCATACTGGCCGGATTCTCACCAAGTGTTCAATGCCCCCAGCTACCAATCCCATGGTTAACGGAATTTTTTGCAAGTCGTCCGTTGCCACAGCTACTCTGAAAGCCATGAAGTTGGTTTCGTGTTCTGGTGCCACAGTTCCGAGGAATAGAGAAAATTTGGAGATGGCTTTGCTGACCTTCTTCTCATCCCACATATGCATGGGAATCCCAATGAGATCAAGTAGCACTTTAAAGCGTGGTACAACAATATTAGTGTTGTGAGATTGGGACCAATGTTCAAAAGTGAAACCTTCATCCCACAGGGAGCTAGGAGTAGCTTTAACAAATGTGTTCACGGCCAAACCCCGCGGCAGGTGAATGAGAAATTTGTCTTGCGATAATTGTGCTATCCGAATCTCTTCTTCTCGTACCAATCCGGTATCAACCGCAATATCAACCACTTGATGCACTTCCAAAACAAAGCGGCCATGCTCCCCATTCAACACCACCGCGCTTTGAAGCCTCTCCACCTCAGTATAGAATGTCTCATCTCGTTCAACGAAGCATTGTATTTTATCGGGCCTACCTTCCAGCATTTCCGGAGTTGGAGGAACTTTTCCTACCAGCAGCTCATCAAACAGGGGCTCTGTGTGTTTGGGTGTTGTTTCCTGCGGCCCTGGGTGAAAAGGAGGTGCCGCCGGGTTGAGGTTAGTGGAGACACAAAGGGGCGAGCCGTGTGGCCTGTTGCACCACACTTGCCACAACATCTAGGGTTGCGACATTTGGAGGAGGTGTGTCCTAGCCGGCAGCAGTTAAAACAGCGGCCCCACCATTCCGGATACGTTGGGAGCGGGGGGAAGCGTAGTTTGGTGGGACTGTGCGGGGAATAGTAAAACCTTGGAGAAGTAGGAGAGGTCGGTGACTGAGGCCTGGAGCTCCCCGGGGATGTCTTAGCTGAGGCCGAGCTAACCGAGCTTCTGCTTGAAATGGAGGTTCCCTGCACCACTTGTGCAAAGGATTTGCGTCCTTGAGTGGGTCTGTAAGCCTTGACCTTGTCGATCCTGTCGTCGGAGGGGGTTCGCCAGTTGTCGGGGAATCTTCTGCGCCTCCTTACCTGTTGCCATTCACCAACGCCAGCCATCGCTATTGCTCCGTAAGGATCTGTGCTTAATTTCTCATAGTTCCCAGTATGGAAGGGCTGGAAGGAGTGACTGTTGGATACTTGGTCTATGGTCAGGAATTGGTTGGTGTCTTTACTCTCTCGGACTCGTGCCGAACTGGGTCGAAGGAAGCAATTCACAGACTAAAATCACTAGGCATCAAGTCTGTGATGCTCACTGGAGACAGCATCTCATCTGCCAACTTTGCACAAAATCAGGTACAAAAAATCATTGGTCATTGAACATGATTTATTATAGTATGACTGGTCTATACCTACTGAGTCTTTGATATTTGGCCTTCACCGGTGCCCATGACAAAAATAGGCAAATCCAGTTAGGACTTTTGCGGTTTTGCCTTCTTTTGCAACTTTTGTTGTCAATGCCAAAAATCAGGTTATGGCCAGTACAGGTAATGGATTAATCTGGTAATGATAATGCATATTCTTAAATCAATAACGGCACAGGAGATTTGAGAATCTAGTTATGGAAAAAGCCAGTCCTGTAATGATGAAAAACCGAGTCATATTGTGGTGTACCAAATTCCTCTCTAGTACTAATTCTTGTACCAAAATCCATGTTTAACTAGTAGTTGTGACTATCATTTGACAGTTAAACAATGCCTTAGAGGAAATCCACGCCGAGCTCCTCCCGGCTGATAAAGTACGTGTTATCAATGACCTAAAGTCTCATGTGGGCCCTACAATGATGATTGGTGATGGAATGAATGATGCACCTGCTCTGGCAACTGCTGATGTAGGCATCTCCATGGGTGTTTCCGGATCTGCCGTGGCAACTGAAACCAGCCACATTACCCTCATGTCAAACGACATGCGAAGAATCCCGCAAGCCATACGGCTGGCAAGGCGGACACACAGAACTGTCCTAGCCAACATAATCTTTTCGGTTGTTACCAAGGTAGCTATACTTGGTCTCGCCCTTGCAGGCCACCCTTTGTTGTGGGCTGCAGTGCTGGCTGATGTCGGCACTTGCTTGCTTGTTATTCTTAATAGCATGTTGCTGTTGAGGGAGAAGGATATTAAGGTCAAGAAGAAGAGATGCTGTGGCAGCCCCAAAAAGAGGTTGAACTGCAGATCAGAGAAATCTTGCGCCAAGCCAAATTGTTGTGATTCAGAGGCACCGGCCAAACACTGCCACTCTCACTCTCACTCCCACCCCCACCCCCACCCCCACCCCCATTCCCATTCTCACCCCCACTCCCATTCTCCTAACTGCAATGAAGAAAAGGTAAGGAAAGAGCATGATCTGTGTTTGACATCATGTCATGATCATGACCACGCTGCTGATGCAGAACCTAAGCTTTGTCATTCGGACTGTTGCGAGAAGCCAGCGAAAGAGAAAGAAAACCCATGTCACGAGCATTCCCACTCCCATTCTCCAACCCATTCTCATTCCCATGTGCACACTCATTCGGAGCCACATTCTCACCACAGGAAAGAAGAAACAAATGAGAAAGAAAATTCAAGTCAAGGAGGGTACCAGACATGTTGTGATGGTGTGGGAAGTTCAGGACTGGAGGTAGTGGATATGAGAACTGGAGGCTGCTGTAGTAAGAGCTACAGAGAGGAGGTTGCAAGAAGGGTGGGGCATGGCAATGGGTGTTGTGAAAACGGTATAGTCAAATTGCCGCTCAAGGAAGGACCGTCGACAGGTCGTGTGATGTCGGCGTCGATGGTGCTGGTGCTGGCTGTCCGCTTGTGGTGGCCGTGTCGTGTCGGAAGCGGGAGCGGGAGCGCAGAGGTAGAGGATGAAGCGAGCCCAAATCAAAATGTCGCGTCGCTTGTCGTGCGAGTTTCAAAGGAAGAAGAATGCGCGAGCGAGACAGACCAACACCCTAGTTCTATACTCCAAAGATCGTAGAATTCATAACATTATTTTAATTACTTCATATATGTATGGTGCGTCTTTCCTTAATCTTGCTGAGTTTTATTGAGAGTTAAGCTGGAGTATGTTATCTTGCAGCTGTCTTTCAGCAATACTGGGTTTACCAGGTTAGAAAAGTGCGCTTGCAGGTACTACAATCATTATATTCTAATTATTTTATGATTTCTCTTTTCACTAATTTCTGATAATGTTCTACAGCTGTATAATATAGTACTTTCCTTAATTAATCTGACCTATTGTATAACAGGGCTATTATGCTTTTAGCCAGAAACTCAAGCGTATTGCTCGCTTTCCATTTGTGACCATCTCTTGCGGTATGTATACATTTAAATGATAGTTTACTTTTGGCCCACAGCACACTGGCATCCGTGATGTCATTAACTCAGGATGGGGGGCTGAATCATTGCACTTGTTCAATCAAGCTCCTCATTTTATGTGTCAAACCTGAGTACCTGTGACATGCTGCCAGCATGACACTAACATTGTCTGTAGGTGATCAGGTGGACATGACTCTCTGGTGATGACATGGCATTCATGCTTTATAAGATGTCATCCCATCATATACAGTTCAGGGAAGGAACATATTGGACAAAGTGCAGTAGTGTAGGGGCCAACAGCAGATTCATCTTTCATTTATATTAATTTTAGTCGACACTGAAGTGCTTTTTATGTATAATTTTTTTAACATTTCAGGCAATGCCCTGATGCTACTAATCTTAGTTTGGGAGCATTATCTGCATGTAGTCTCTCTTTCTTTAATGCTAAGGTAAGGTAATTTTGGAGTTTTAAAGCTAACACTTCACTTGAAATGCTAACAATCCAAATGAGTGATCCAAGCCACAATGTGATCTCATCTGTTGGATTAGTTAAAAATTGCTATAAACCAATGGGTTAGAAATAGATCGTATTGTAAAAACTCTACATAGAAAATCAAATAAGCAATCTTATAAGTTAGGCATGATTGGTACATATTAAAATAGTTATGGATGAAATTTCATTGCATTTAAGCATCATTTTATCATCAAGTAACAAAATAATTTATTTTGTGCCATTGAATACCCCTCTTTTACTCCTGATCTGTTGGATGGGATAAGAAAATTAAAATAAAAAAAATATGAAACTTGTTACTATTCTAAATTTCGATGTGTAATTTGCATTGGATGGCTTGGATTGCTTGTTGGGAGTTTAAAATGCATGATTTGGAACCCTAAACATTTTTGGTGAAGTGCTAAAATTGGTATATTAACAAACTTGATAAATTTAAACTTCATAAAAAGAGCTACTCATTTTCTTCAATTATGTTTGTGGTATTACTACTTCAAATATCTGCAGGATTGCTGTTGTGGCAGAGGCTTTATGTGCTGGATGTATTATGAGTTTATATATAGGTAAAACAACCTGTCCTTTTTTTTATATTTTTTAAATCATGGTTTACAGTACCTGCTACTTGTAACTACCTTTGGCAGGGTGGGGCACTTGCCATGTCCTAACTCAAAGAAAATGAATTATATTCCTTTATTTTCTTGGTATTTTGAAAAAAAAGTGCAAAATTATGCTCTCAAACCAATATAGTTGTAAGATTGCCCACCCTAAATGCATGCGTGGTCATTAATTATTTTATATCAAAGATTCCGAGGATCAGTATGAACATTTGATTTCTTTTTATATATGCTTTTTTTGAAGGTTGCATTCACAAATACAATTCATTGCATGGCGAACCTGACATACTGAGGTCCCTTTACTCTGCAATACAGCCATCCAGTGCTTTGGAGGGTCTGAGGTGACAGCATAAAGTTTGGAAATGCTACTCTTTTTTTTTTTTAATTCAATTTTGCTGAGATACTATTATTAAGATCTTTCATCAAATATTAAATTTATCCTATTACAGATATTATGATGCTGGTAGTCTTTCTGACCAACAAATGGCATTGCTCCAGTACCAAAGGGAAAACCTTCATTACCTAAGCGAGGAGGTATTATTAAATTGATTGAGGCTATGGTACTATGCATAGCACAGATTGGTCCGTACTATGGATTAATATCTTCGTTTTCAAATTCCAAACAGTCGATCTGAACCGTTCAACATGATCTCCTTTACTATTTTTTTAGATGAGTAGAAAATTACTACTTTTGAATGGTCTAGAATCTTTAGATCAAACAATTTCCTACCTATCTAAAAAAACTGGAAAAAATTCTAAAAAATGTAAAATTTGATCTACAAGTACATTTTCATATGAAGATCATGTTGAACTGTTCGGATCAATTATTTGAACTTTGAAAACGGAAATATTGATCCATAGTACGTGCCAATATGCGCTATGCATAGTACCATAGCCTCACTCTTATTAAATTTCTTACTGTTAGATAGACCATTTCCTTATTTGCTGGAGGTTTCACAAATATACTTGCAACCAGACATGAATTTTACTAATAAGACAAGTAGACAAATATCATCTCTAGTTAAGATGTCAATTTTAATTTTATTCTATCTCATACAGGTCCTTCGTTTGCAAGAATGCTTGAGCAAGTACCAAAGATCTTATCATGGAAATGCCCCTCAGGTTCTTACACTTAAATTAGTTATCTTCTTTGTTATTAATACCCCGTCTCTTGTTTCATCATTTTATTTTTATTTTTTTTGTCAAATGAAGGTTGACCTGGCTCATCTTTTAGCATCTAGAGATCAAGAACTCCGTGCTTTATCTGCTGAGGTGATGTCATATTCCTCAATTACAAAATATAAGAACAAGATAAAATACAAAAAAAAAAATCATCTATCTGTAGTTGTAATGACTTTCGGCTTTAACTATAGTATTTGACATGATCGAATTAATATTGCAGATGAATCAATTGCAGTCAGACCTACGCGTTGCACGTAGCGTAATTGCTGAAAGGGATGCTGAGAACACGCGCATTCGTTCACTTAACAACCAGGTTACAACCACTTTAGTATCTGAAAAATTAATTAAAAAATAAAATGTAAAATGGGGAAATGGGAAAACTTCCTGCTAAAGGTTAACAGAGTTTAAATGTTTTGTAGTATGTGGACGAAAATGAGAGACTTAGAGGCATACTTGGAGAATGGAGCGCTCGAGCTGCTAAGGTATACCTTATCAGATTGGCATATTTACGAGTTTAAGTTGGCTTTTATCAAATTTCAATTCGAACTTACTGAATCTGTCAAGATGACCAATCGGCACTTTAGAAGCAGTTCTGTTATCCAAACCGTTGACCAAATAGGTTATATTATGCCTGGTCCAATTGTCAGTGTTGCCCAATTTTTAGATCTGGTTGGTTTTGGTTTTATTTGCAACTAACCTGTTTGGTATCATACTGATCAGGTTCAATATCGGTATAACGAGTATTTTCCCTTTCTTACCATAAGCTATGGATGTTAATTTAATACAATTATATTAAATAGCTTGAGCGGGCACTAGAAGCAGAACGATCATCAAATGCGTTGCTTCGAAAGAATTCAACTCCAAGGAGTCAATAGATTGCAGAAAAGCCAATTTTCTTTTATTGAAATTTTGGCCTCTATGTTTCAAAAGGAAATATTTGCATCAAAGAAATTACGACGGTTTGCTCTACTCTACTGTTTGCTTAAGCAAACAAGGGGCTGAAAATGTGCACTGGTTTAGTTAGATAAATTGTCTTGAAAAATTGCCGAGAGTGTTTTCATTATGTAAAGAGAGGAGATACTTCTGATTAGATTTGTTTTTTGTTTTTTTCTTTAAGTGAATAATAGGATGGAATGTTAGAATTTAGGGTAAATTTCGTCGGAGGTCACTAAACTTTGCTCTTTGTCATGAATTATGGATGTTCAAGTTTGATTTGTCTTTCGGGAGCTACTAAATTTTTTATTTGTTCAGATCAAGTCACTACGTCATTTTTTTCATCCAAAATACTAACGGAATGCCATGTGGATGTTCAACTCATCATTTTTTAAAATTATTCAATTATGGCAACAATTTGGGGATACCTATTTCCACCTTTCCCTCTTCTTTTTCTTTCTCTTCCTCCGCAGGTTTCCTTTTTAATTTCTTCTTTCACTCTCTTCTATTTGAATTGACTAATATAAATGGCACTCGCTCAAATTTAAAAATCAAGGCACAACACAAACTATGAAGAGTGAGGTTACGGTACTATGCATAGCACGGATTGGGCCGTGCTACGGCTTAATATTTGAGTTTTCAAAATCCTAACGGTCGATCCGAACCGTTCAACATGATTTCCACATGAATATGTACTTGCAAATCAAATTTTACATTTTTTAGAATTTTTTTACTATTTTTTTAGATAGGTAGAAAATCACTGTTTTTGGATGGTCCAGAATTTTCAGATCAAGTGATTTTCTACCTATCTAAAAAAATAGTAAAAAAATTCTAAAAAATGTAAAATTTGGTTTGCAAGTACATATTCATATGAAGATCATGTTGAACGGTTCGGATCGATCGTTAGAATTTTGAAAACTCAAATATTGAGCCGTAGCACGGACCAATCCATGCTATGCATAGTACCGTAGCCTCACTCAACTATGAATTTAAATTCTTGAAAACCAGCTCCAGCTTAAATTACCAGTAATTAAATTTCAATTTCGTTTAATTTCACTAGTATCTTTATATTATTAAATCTTCAAATTATGAACCAGCTCCGAGATATTGTTTTTTTATTGGTTAATTTGAAGTGAGAAGGAAAAGAAAATCTTCAAAAAAAAATTTTCCTAGGTCCAGACTCTAGAGAAATCCAACAAAAACACAAGCCAAAAATTGAGGCGTCACATTAATTAAATATGCTATTTTTTACTGTAGCTTTCCTTGTATCATATTATGAAGTTCATAAAGTGAAAAGTGATCATTGTTGCATTTTGTTATGTACTTTAGACAAATTTAAATACTTCAGTTCAGAAGAAATTAAATTAACTAAGCACTTGATATTTTATTTTTATTTTGACTTGAAATTTAGAAGGGTAAATATGATATTATGAGTTTTAGAGGGGGGATTACGCAATTTTGAGGTGTTTGAGAGAGATACATGAAATTTCCCCCTTTATTTAAAGTCAGCATTTGTAATTTGTTGCATTACGATTGTGGTGCCAGCGTATTATCATGATTTGATGACAGTTCTAATTTATGTTGGAGCTGATTATCAAGAATTTAAATTCCTATTTTATGTGTTGAGCCTTGATTTTTAAATTTGAGCGAGTGCCATTTATATTAGACATTAGAGAAAGAAAGAAGATGCTACATATCTCAATTCAAATAGAAGAAGAAATAAGAGAGTGAAAGAATAGATTGAAAAAGAAGCCCACAGAAGAAGAGAAAAAAAAAGAAAAGAAAAGAGAAATGGTGGAAATAGTTGTCCCCAAATTGTTCTAAGAATTTAATAATTTAAAAATAAGATGAGTTGGACATCTACGTGGCATTCTGTTAGTATTTTGAATGGAAAAAATAACGGAGTGAATTGATCAGAACAAATAAAAAATTTAGTAAATTCTAAAAAACAAATCAAACTTGAGTAATCAATTCGTAACAAAAAAGCAAAGTTGAGTGACCTCCGACGAAATTTACCATAGATTTAACTATATCTTTTTGGCACTTTGGTGAATCTTATTGACACATGATATTCATATTACTTCCAATGACCTAATTTATTCCCTGGATGCGACTCAAAATAGCCATTATATCCTATGGTAATTGCCGTTCTGGTGTAACTTGTTGGACAATAATAGTCTTTTTTCTAATGATGACTTAGGCCGAAATTTTTATAGTTACCAAAGAAAAAAAAATCAAATTAATTAATTACCACCCTCTTTCTTTCTTTTTTCAATCCTACCACCCACGCGGACCCAATTCGCACACCAAGTTAGTTCTGAGCTGGTGCATCAAATTGATTATTTTATTATTATTTTTTTGGTGCGCAAACTGAGTTTGGTGCACGAACCCAGTCCGCGCACCAAGAGTTTGGTGCACTAATACCCTATCTGCATGGGTGGTAGGATTGAAATTATGCTGGAGAGGGTGGTAATCAATAAATTTGAATTTTTTTCTTTCGTAACTATAAAAATTTCGGTGACTTAGGCATGCTTTAGCTGTGAAACTCAATCAGCATTTTGTTTACGAAAAATAAACTACGGATACAGTGCTGAGAAATAAAATACATCAACAAAGCAACCTATAACTAATACCCTGTACATCAAGTTATTAATTATGCAAGTTTAATGGTCGTTCGTCACTCCAGTGGATTCAGTAATTGTGGTCACAACTCAAAATCCACAAGTGAACTATCAAAAATGCGCATTAAACAAGAAAAATAAAATTAGACCAAAAAACTAAAAACAAATTTGAAAGTCGAAATTGAACTATTTTATTTCAGAATACTATTGAAAAGAATGAAAGACAACATATGTTTCCTAACAAATGAAGTTAAAATTAAGTGCAAGGAGAAAGGGAAAAGGAGCCAACTTTGTCTAGCTTTTATAAACCAACCAGTAGAGACTGAACACTTGAAAGTCGCACAAGACCGAATAAAATACATGCAATAGTCATTGCATTATTGTTTTGCACCAAAAATAAAAAATGTGCTGTCATTTGTAATCGTTAGCAAAAATTGTAATGAACAAGTAACAGAACTAACGAGAATGAGAGCAGAAAATTCTTCAAAATTTTAGTTGTATAATTGACAAAACTTCCTTTCTATAAACAGTCATTAATTCACAGCAGCAGCAGCAGCAGCAGCTGGAAGAGGCCGTTGCACATCAAGTACACTATAGCAACGTGCACATAACATGGGGTGATCAACAAAAGATCCAACTTGGGTAGAATAATTCCAGCACCTCTCGCATTTTGCACCATCAGCTCTTGCCACACCAATCCATATTTCTCCAGCTCTGGAATCACTGTAGCTTCCGGAATATGCTGCCTCTTCATGAGTTGGCGAATTTATGATCTCAACCTGCAAAGCCGATATGTTAGAATGTAATATGAAGGACAAAACTCTACAGAACCTCCTTAGTTTTCCCTTTATGTTCAGATATTAAACAAAATTTTATGATATGCTCATATACATTAGAAAATCCATTAAGAAATTCAATAGCTGCTCTGAAGTGCAAATTAACTTCCAATGAACTTAGATAAAGGACATCTAAGTTAACAGTTTCATATTAATATAACGGGCAATTATGCCTTTTTTTTTCCAAAAAAACTTTCAATAAACTAAATGGGGCATGTGAACCTTGGAAGTGACTAGCAAACTACAGATAGTAATCTAAAAAAGCCAAATGATAATACTTTTGGCCCCAATTTGATAGCATTACAATCTCGAGAATTAGCACTTTTCAATTTAGGAAATCTTCTGGCCAAGAATATAATTCTTGCAATCATACCTTGTTCGGCCATAATACACAATTATGAGATTTTTTTTTTTATAATACAGTGTACTGTTAACCTTGTCTTGGAAAGTGAAATGCAGCAAAGTGAAATAGATACTAAATTACTTTAAGCATTAGTGTCTCATAATATCGAAGTAGATGAAGTAATATTGAAAAAATGACCAAAATGTACTCATGACTTTATTAGCAAGGTAGTAAGTGTAAAAGATGTCAAAAGTTAGAAATTATGTTGTTCAATTTTAAAGCACCTATGGAGCTGCTTCAACTTAACTTCACCTTAAAGCACCTTAAAACTCCTCCTTTTGGTACCTTGATGCCCCTTAGAAAGCACTTGCCAAAAGCACCTCTAAATGTACCTTTCTTTTAAATTGGGTTCTACCTTTGGTACCTTCTCTTAGGTGCGTGGCCCCCAACAGCCGTCTTAATAATGTATAGAGATTGCTTCTGATGAGCATTTGTGTAAACATGAAAGATTTACATAGGTAAAAATAATCAGGATTCAGATTTTACCTTGGAGGTTATGAATATGCGGTGCAAAGAATCTGCATCATTAGAAGCCATGCACATTTTCTCTAACTTTGCTATTGTTGCACCATCTGTGGCATGGAGAAACACTTTTGCGTCTAGGCTCGAGCCAATGAGCTTACCAATACGTGCATTTTCCAAAACTTTATTCACTTCAGATCTCAACTGCATCAAAAGGACCAAAAACATAAACAATAAAAGGTTGAATTGCAGCACCAACTTCATATAAAATATTCTATGAAATTTTGTTAAAAAGAAATGAAGGATAGAAGACTTGTGCAAGGTCCAAGTCCAATTTGGGATCAATCAAGTCTAATCTTGACTCTTAAGCATGTAAACACCGACAATGGGGACTATAAAATAGGTATTAGCATAAGTCTGGAAGCAAGCGACAAAAACTGTTTATTTTTTCCTCTAAGACGAGACGTAGTAGTTAGTATATTTTATAGAGTGCTGGTAATATTTGTATTAGTGGCATAAGATTTAGTAGCCTCGAGTATGATAGAGTTGTAATAACATTTTTAGTAAAATGATGTAATGGTATGTTTTGTTGTAGCACTCTAGGGGAGATCACCCTAGTTGTTGCCACACATAATCCCCCCTCCCCGGTTCTAATTAAAGGGGGGGAAACATCTTATAGATCTTGGTAGTGCTAGAAGATTCATACAGCAAGGTAGCAAGTGGAGATTAACGGTGTTAGAATCAAAATTTTATTAAAGCTACGTGACATTTCTATAAGACAGGAATCACACTGGAAAAAGTCAACTGTACCAGCTTGTGCCATGACAAACACAAGTAAAAGAACAGATTTCAACAAAAAAAAAAAAAAATACCTGCAAAATAGTACCCAGGAAATCAACATCATCAGCAGACATATTCAGCCATCTACCGTTCAAACGAGGCCATTTCAACTCAAAAACGAATTTTGCAACTGAACCATCTTCCATTACATGCTGGAAAGGGAGATTTTGCCACACATCTTCTGCTAAATGCGGTAAAATAGGTGCAACCACACTTACGAGTGAAATTAAGTGCTCCAGGAGCACTGTCTGACAACTACGCCTTGTAAAGCTCATCGAACCACTAATTGGAGAGGTAGTAGTGCATGATAAAAGAGAAAAGCATTAAATATAGAAAACAGGCATATAAAAAAAAAAAAGGTTAGTCAATGCACATACCCCACATAGAGCCGATCTTTGGCCACATCAAAGTAGAAGTTAGAAAGATCAACAATTGCAAAACGTTGTATGACCTGAAGCAGCAATAGAACTCAATTAGGAAAAAAATAGTAACTTGTGCTGCACCTTTCACAGCATCGAACTATCACAGTTAACCCTCCAAAATAAAATGCATCATAAAAATCCCAAGACGTAACAAAATTCCAATGGAATGTCACCATGTCCACTACAACCAAACCATCCTTCGAGATGCCCCTCCCACATCATTTTATCTCACCATAAATAAATGAGGGAAGGGAGGGGTTGTTTGAAGGGGCACATATAATATTCTGTTTTTATAGAGGAACCTTTGATATTTCTCCCTTTTAGAGGGTCTTGCATGATACTTTTAATGTTTTGTGAGGATACACAGGAACTCTAAATTAATATGAGTGCAATTGGCCCCAAGCTGCTTTTTTCTAAAGGGAAATAATGTACCTGAAATATTTTGTAGAGCTCATAGCTTTCATAACTGTCCTTCACAGAATTAACGATATTTTCAAGCTGGTAAAGTTGATACTTGTCTATTATAGGAAGATCCTCGTAACTGACAGCACTCTCCGGCTACATGGAAAAAGGCATGGAAGAATTTATTCCAGGAACAGAAGTTAAAAAAGGATGAAATTTTTTCTGAGAATGGCACGTACTTTCCAGTCATGGAGATTGGAGAGCAGGAAACGCATGGTCCCACGCAGCTTTCTATAAATGTCAGACATCTGTCGCAGAATGTGCGGTCCAATCAGCACGTCCCCTGTGTAATCTACACTTGACACCCACAACCTCATAACATCGGCCCCGTAGCCCGGCTCCTCCTGCCAGTTAGTGGGGTCCACAATTGATTACTTAAACACCTATTATCAGTTGTTTCAGTAGATATTATTAAAGTATGACTCAATTCTTTGTATTTAAAAACAAACTTTGGCATTCTTCCCTCCATTGATTATTGCAATAGGATCGACAACATTTCCCCGTGATTTGCTCATCTTAAAACCCTTCTCATCCAGAACAAATCCATGAGTTATGACACCTTTATAAGGAGCTTTTCCTGAAAGACGGTTGTATTGGATGTGATACCTCCCAATAAAAAAAAAAAAATGTGATACCTCCTAGATAATACTCACCCGTTTTTTTTTCTCATAGAAATACAAAGTTAATGTACCTGTCGTGGCAACACTGGTTAGTAAAGAACTCTGGAACCAACCACGGTGTTGATCAGAACCTTCCAGGTACAAGTTTGCCGGAAACCCTAGCCCCTCTCTTTTTGATAATACTGCAGCCCAGGATGAGCCTAATACCAAGAAGAAGAAAAATTATAACAGGACCTGCTAAAGAATAAGAAAAGAAGAATGACAGGCTTTATAAAGTACATTACCTGAATCAAACCATACATCCATAGTATCAGTTCCCTTTTGATAGTTGGAAGCCATGTTCCGGTACTTCTCTGGTAGAAGTTCTTCAGTTGACATGTACCACCATGCATCGCTTCCTTTCTCAGCAAATATATCTGCACAAGAATATTCAGGTATATCAAAACCAACTCCAGATTCATAAAGGATCAGACTTTGGACAGGAAAATAGAAGTAACATAAAATGAAAAGGATGCATACTCTTTATATGGTCAATAGTTTCTTGGGTTATGAGAGGCTCTTTTGACTCGACATGATAGAAAACAGGGATTGGAACCCCCCATGGCCTCTGTCTTGAAATGCACCAATCAGATCGGCCAGATGCCATGGCAAGGATTCTATTAACTGCCTAAAAAAAGAAAAGTAAAAGTTTTGACAGAGTTCATATATGCACTTTGTGCATGGACATTTGCATAAAATACCATAAACAGAATATTTTGCATAATAAGCACAATTGGGACCAATAAGCACAATCAGGACCCTTCTGGTATTGTTGCAGATAAAGAAGACTTGAGAGGCCCCTTTTTCTTAAATTAGATCTTATCTAAAATGACTTAACATTGTCAACAACCATCTTTAATCAAAAAAAAAAAAAATTTAATCAAAAATTGTCAACAACCATCAAGCCTTTAGTCCCAAACAAGTTGGGGTAAGCTAAAATGACTTAATATTGTACTTCCCCAAAAAATGAAAGGTACCTTAGGAGGAACCCACTTGACTTGTTTAATGGCCTCTAAAGCAGCATCACGGAAACCGTCCACTGATGCAAACCATTGCTCAGTAGCCCTGAAAATTGTTGGCTTATCTGTTCTCCAGTCATATGGGTACTTGTGCTCTGCATTGATTCCCATAACAGAAGTTTAAAAAACAATTTACATCTGTGTGGTAAGGAAGTCGAAATTTAATAATAAGATGGAACATACTAAGTAGGTACTTGCTGATAAAGGATAAGAATATCTAGAGTTCTTATTTTCAGATTGCCGGACTGATGTAATTATTACCTTATATATTGTTTGTTTGGCCATGCACTAACTAACCTTAGAAGAAAATCATGTAGGACTCGGTATAACAGAGTTATACAAATTGAAATTAACCAATAGTAAAAACCAAAAAATGCTACGTTCACCATCAGGCACAGCAACCAGGATGATCCCATTAAGGATGCATATTTTTGGTATTTCACAAAAATAAAGAGACAACAAACATTTTACTTACTATATGGCTCTTCTATGAGAAGAGACAACTGTTCATCAAGGTACCCAACCACAGCTGTGTTACCATCTTCTAAAACATTCAAGCCCTGAAATTGGCCAGCTTCATGAGTGAATTTTCCTTCGTCATCAACTGGAGAGATCCATTTCAGCCCATACTTCATACCAGTCACATAATCATCTTGACCGTGACCAGGTGCTGTGTGCACAAGACCTGTACCTGATTCGGTATTTATGTAATCTCCCCCTAGTACAACAGGACACTCAGTTCCATTTACAGGATGAATATACCTGAATGTTTGGAAATAGAGATGATCGTAAATTAACTTGTGAATAACTATGTGTGGTATATACCAGTCATTACTAACCCATCCTAGTCAAGTATCAATCCTAATTCACTTTCTACCTTTTTTTCTTTTTTTCTTTAGTTGATTTGGCGCTTATTTCATTTTATTGTAATAATTTCTTGTTTATGGCCCTACAAAATATCAGAACATCATGTATACCCCTAGAATATGAAAAACATCTTATATGCATCTCCAAAAATCCAGCTAAAATGCATATATTGATTTATTGACTTTATTCAATTCTTAAAAATAAACAAAAATTAGCCCTCATTACTTTGACAAAAGAAAGAACTTTTACTAAATAATTGAGTGGGCAGGTACACTTTATTTTGCTAAAAAGCACCAAGTGTCCCGACCGAGATCCATACACCAATAGGAGTACGTAAGTCCCACTTGCCAGAGGAAGGAAAGGAAAAAAGCCCCTGACATAGGTAGGTCTAATTCTTTCTTTTTTATTGCTTTACGTGCGGTGAAAAAAAAGATTTCAAAATCTCATACATACGGAAAGACCAAAGAGTGTTGAAAAACTCTGCTCTAGAAGATTTCAACTGCGATGCTATATAATATAATATGTAAACTGAGATTCAAGCTTCAAAAGATCAAAATTCTTCCTCAGGTATGAAAATTAACAGTGAGGATTGAATCTCATCTATGGGATTAATGTACCTGAACATAAAAAAAAGAAAGATAATCTTTCCATAAAACTTATTAGGGACTGTTGGTGACGTACATACCAGACACCATTCTAAATATCATACATACAATGTTGTTACCGACCTATGCCATGCCAATCTAATTTCACTCTTTGGTTCTTTATTTTTATTTATTTTTATTTGGGGGGTGTTTGGTGGGGGGGGGGTTGGTTGGTCTGGCGCTTAACTTCATTTTATTGTAACAATATTTTGTTTATGGTCCTAAATCAACATATGTTATATGCCCCTCCAAATGAGAAACATCTCAAAAGACTCTTCGAAACATAAGACTGCATATATCGCTCTCTTAGTTTCTTCAAATTAATACACCAACTAACCCTGATTTGTTCCTCATCAATGGAAACAAACAACGATTAAACAACATAGTTTGGGCATCATTTCAAACATTCTGGGAAAGGAGCCGCTGCAGAGGTTATTTTACAAGACTACACATAATTCTATTTTTAAAAAGGTCATGCAAAATTTTCCTCAGTTTCCAGAGTACACACAGTAGACATAAAAAATGAAATATTCCAGAACGACTCCTAATATCATTGGTAAAATTCTTGTCTGGCCCTATAAAACCTCATAATAACCTGTATAACACTACAAGAAATAAATACCATGGACACACCTTCAAAAGCAGCAAATTAAGACAGATACCCAGCAAAACTAGTAAAGCATCATGAATAATTCATACTTGTCAACAAATGTTTTACATATTAAATATTACTTTACCTTCGTTCATGACTGAAATATATTTACAAAAGGAATCCTTTTACCATTGAAAATAATAACCAACCTAGTATTAACTATAATATAGTATTGGCAGGGTCATCTGTATTATTTGATGGTTTGCAGTGGTTATTCAAGATATTTGAGGTTTGCAGGAGTAAACAAGATAAGACTATTCAGAGGCACCCATGAAAACCACCCGACTTTAACTTGTTTCTGTACTATTTCTCTATTTTTTTCATTTATTTATTTATCTTTTATTTTTTCAGTAGACTGGAGTACCTGATGTGCTCTAAAGCTGATCCAGGGAAGGTTTTTCTAACTGAAATCTTCACTCCCCACTTGGATTCAAGTTTAGGTACAAGTTCTGATGCCACTATGAGAAATAGCTTCTTTTCTTCGGATTTTAATACATTTCCAATTTTTAATTTCTTGCCACCGCCCATTACTTCTGCTGTGTTTTCTGGGTTAAGTAGCATTTCAGCGATCACATAAGTAAGCTTGGGATTCACCGCAACAGCTGAAAACAAACATAACAAGAGATTATGAGTAAGGGAACATGAAGCTCTTTATTTCACAAAGTAAATAAATATTTTATTTGAAGCAATAAACATGCTAATCCATAAACTTCAACTCATCCATTGCATACTAGAAATATCATCCACAATTTCTAATCAATTGCCTACGTCAAGCATCAATTGCCCAAAAAGTCAAATCAGTAATTATGGAAAGAATGTGAATTATATCATATTTTTAAACAGTAAATTTAAATTTTTGGATATAATTTGGGGATGAATACAAGAATTTTTTATGAAAGAAAGCAACAAGCTACCAACTTACCGGCATTCGCAGGCATAGTCCAAGGTGTAGTTGTCCATACGGCCAGGTAAATGTCTGAAAGAAATTCCTCAAATAACAGAGCACTAGCCGGGGGAAGAGCAGTAATTTTAAAAATAACATATATGCTTTTGGAAACGTGATTCTCATTATACTGCAAAAGGAGTTGATGGTGAGAAATGCAGAGAGAAATAAGCACACTGAATTATTAATGAATTTTGACTGTTCTGGAAAAAAGATACACAGGCAAGCAATTTGCTACAACTGCAGTTAAAATATTTTTGTTATTTTTAAATTGAAAGAATTTAGATTACCTCTAACTCAGCCTCTGCTAAAGCAGTTACTGAAGACGGACTCCAATGGACAGGCTTGAGCCCCCTATAGATATAGCCTTTCATTGCCATCTGACCTAACACCTCTATCTAACACAATAAAAAGAATCAGAATAGCATTCTCAAAATCCTTGTTTTATTGTCCTGCACTTAGCTTCTGATTACATTTTGCATGGTCAAAATAAAAATAAAAAAATAAGAAAAGAGAACCTGTGCGGCTTCATACTCTGGCGAAAGAGTTAGATATGGATTATCCCAATCAGCCCAAATTCCAAACCGCTGTGGCAATAAAAAATAGCAATATAGTTAACAAGATGAAACTAGAGTCTAAAAGCATACAAATTATTAACAGTTTAAAGAATTCCCTTGGATATGTTAACAAAAATGTATTTAAAAAAGGGTTAGAGAAAATAGTACCTTGAAACTTTTCATCTGATTTTTAACAGTGTCCCTGGCAAACTTTGCCGCTTTTTTTCTCAGCTTTAAAGGTGTGAGCTCCTTCCTAGCTTCTTCATCCAACAACTTCAAAACTGACATAAAAAATAAGGCTGTCAAGTTCAAACCTCCTAGAAGAAACTTCTTCATGATCATATTCAAAAGTTTAAATAAACCAGCACATGCCTTTTTGCTCAATGGGTAGGCCATGACAATCCCATCCCGGAACATAAGAAACTTTATGATTTTGAAGGAGCTGTAGCATAAAAAAATTTCAATTTTAGAATATAAGCTATAATATTACCTATTCAAAATAAAGCTATAATATACTCAAATTACCTTGTAGCGGTTTATTATATCTTTTATGATTTTATTCAAGGCATGACCCATGTGTAGATCTCCGTTGGCATAAGGAGGTCCATCATGTAGAGTAAACCTATCCTGCTCAAGAAATAAGCATTAACCTTTCAGAAAAAACTTTGTTATTGTGATGTATGCACATGCATAGTATCATAATTTTATCATGGAATAATTTAGTCCTATATTGATAAAGACTTTCATAAAGAAGCTGCTCGAGTTAATATCAGAGGCAAGGATCACATTCAAGATGTTCATTTTATCTACCACCCGGTCAAGACATTTATGAAGAATTTTATATTGGCAGCTAGCAGAGCAGGTCTTATATTTACTGTAATACCAGTACTCACACCCAAACCACTGTATCACAGGTAAGGTACCATGTATGTCAATACTCAAATCGAATATACCAGAAATACCAATTTAAGATTTTTTTTAAATCAGTTAAGATGTACTCACTCCAGTATTTCTCTCTGAGATCCTTTTAAGAACCTGGTTCTCCTCCCAGAGCTTCTGTAATTCTGGCTCTCGCACCACTGCATTTGCTCTCAACCCAAATGTGGTTTTAGGTAGATCAACTGTGTGCTTGTATTTCCCTTCTTCTTTCTTCCCACCTTAACAAGTAGGTTAAAAGAAGCGAAGTCAAACCAATGCTGAAGCACATCTTACTTCTATCTTCCCATCTTTATTTTGAATTGAGATAACCAATTGAAAATTTAAAATGCAATAGGAACTTCTAATACACCAGCAATGACAAAGTTTGATCTTTTTGAATCCGTAGAGTGAGAAAAATAAAACCGACATAGGCGTACCTTCAGCGGCCTTTTTGGCTGCCATTACGGGACCACGCGACCTTCGCTTCGAAGTAGAAGAGAACTCCCCAGTAGAATCAGTGCCGAAGCACCTCTTCCCAATCGGTCTGAGAAAAGCGCGCTTCTGGGAGCAAGTCTGAAAGAAAGGAAGCCAAGTGTAGTGGTGAGAGTAAGAGTTGCACAAAAAGGAAGCTTGGGAAGCCGCTAGCTTGGCTTCACCAGTGGTGAACCGACCCGACGCAGCGGCGAAGCGGAAGAGAGAACCGGCTTCCATGGGAACAATGGGATAGGATTACCGCCAGAGCCAGGTGAGCGGTAAGAATACGGAGGGGGATAGAGTGCAAAACGGATGCTTACCTGGAGCTTTGTGTTGGCGGGGGATAAGGAGCCGGGAAGCGTAAGGGTTTTTTTGTTCGCTTGTGAGTCGTCGTTCTTTGCCTTTCTTGGATATATCGGGTCAAAAATTTAATACGGATCCACACAATTGAAAAAACCAAATCCAACAGTGGAATTTTATAGAAATCCTTCAAGTTGTTATATTAAATTTCAAAAACTGATTAGCTAGAGCCTAGGGTAGGCTTGAAACCCAAGTTATTACCCTTTCTAACGATTTGTGAATTCATAATAAATAAAATTTGATTAGCTAGAGCCTAGAGTAGACTTGAAACCCAAGTTAATACCCTTTCTATCGAATTGTGAATTCATAATAAATAAAATGAGAATTTAAGAATTTTTTTTTGCGGAAAAAGACCCTTAGGTCGTTTCATTCAACACATCAAAACATACATGGTTTACATGAAAATTGGAACTGCCAGAAAAATCCAACTAAACCAACCAGTTTTAAGAAAAATCTAAATTGGAAAAGTAAAACCAGTAACGATCCCCCCTTGCTGCATTCCCTTTCTAGCCAAATCGTCAGCAAAATCATTTTGGTTGCGACGAATGTGTTGATAAGAGAATAAGCAATCTTCCTTAAAAGGCCCTCCAGATTGCAAAGAGTTCTCCATAAGCCCTCCAATCACCATCTTGTGGAGGTTGTAATTTGGTGGCTGCATCAGCAACAGTACTGTTATCCGTGAGAAAAATGCAGTGCTGAAAACCTTGGGAAGTCACAAACTCCACAGCCTTGAGCATGGCAATTGCCTCCGCCTGGATCGCACAGCACGCGGAAATCCCCATGTAACGGTATCCTACCAATTCCTAGTCATCCCAGAGTACGAGCCCAACTCCAGCAAGCCAATCATTTGTCCAAGATGCATCGAGGTAACATCTGAGTCCCGCCAGAGGGACTGAGCTATTCAGGCAATTAGGGGCACCCTTTCAGGAGGTCTGACCAGCATCGATTCATTTGAGATTGCCTGAAGATACCTAAAAAGGAAGCAATGGAAAGAGGAATGGCTGAATAGGTACAGTCATTCCTATTACGCCAAATTGCCCACAAAATGTGAACAAAAGTCAACCATTGGTAATATGATATATGTTTCTTCATATAAATTAAGGATTTCATTGCCCCAAATTGCAATGTGTGGGAATGTAATACTAGAGGCGATGCCAGCTAGCATGATCTCGAGAAAGGACACAGAAACATGAAATGGGTCAGATTGAGCTTGTTGGAATACCTCTACCAGCTAAGATGCCCCCCAACGGCAGTGCTTTGTGCACTATTTCGACAGGAATAGCCGCAATCTTGGGATCATGTCAGGCTTTCCCCAAATTACCTTCCAAATGTCCGACTGCTGGTCCCACCATTACATAATTTAGTGTGAATGCCCGGTAAGCCTTCTTAACCGAGTATTTACCATTGTTGGAACCAGAGAAGATCAAGGAATCTGAAAACCCATCCGCGGTAGGCGGCTTGCAATCGGAAACAATTTGGATCGCACTTGAGTAGCCAAAAAACTGCACCAGCTTGGTGACATCCCAAGTATAGTCCTCATTCACAAGATCATCAATCCTTAGCCCTTTTTGGTAGGCATTTGTAGGAATGAATTCCAATGATCCTGAGAACTATGGCTCTCTAAAGACCCTACATTCCTTCCCGTTTTCGATATTCCAATTCAACAATAGGATTAGTGAGTCCCTCAAATTCATGATAAATCGCCAAAAACTCGTGCATTGATAGACCCTTTTAGATTGCCATAGGAGGCTCTGAGGAAGGTATTTGGCACGAACAACGCTTATCCAGAGCGCCTCCAATTTTTTGGCCCGAGATTAGCAGGAATGATTGTAAGGCACTTTTAATAATACCGCCTCTTGTTGGTTGGCTGACCCTAGAATGAGCAACTCGTCGATGTAAAGGCAGTTAGTTAAAGAAGGAGTTGTTGGCGCAAATTTCACCCCTCTGATCACCTGTTGCTGTACCAAGAATTGAAGACCCCTGGAGAGGACATCCATCCCCAAAATAAATAGGTATGGAGATAAAGCGCAGCCCTGTCGGACTCCGCAACCCGGTCTGAAAAAATCATTGTCCCGGACATTAAGAACTAGAGTGAATTCGACCGCTTGCACACAGCTCATAATCCAATCCGTCAAGCGTGGTGGGAAACCATACAGCACCAAAACCGAATTCAGGTAGGACCAATTCATCTTGTCAAATGCTTTGGACAAGTCTACTTTAAGACCAAAAGGCGTTGTTCTTGTAGTCCTTTTGCTTGAATAAGTGGAGAATCTCGCGAAGCAAAAACACATTATGCGCAATTTCCCTTCCTGGCACAAAAACCCCTTGGGCATTAGAGATACAACCAGAGATGAAAGGCTTCACCCTATTGGCTATGATCTTCAAGATGGTTTTATAGGTGGTGTTACAAACCAAAATCGATCTGAATTGAGATACCATGGATACATCTTGAGTTTTAGGTATAAGAATAAGGTTGGACCTAGCAATATAAGATGGCATCATACCGGTTTGGAAGAAGTTTGATACCTCCTTTGTGAAAGCCTCCCCAAAAGCCTCCCAATTGTCCTGTATGAGCTTCGCATTAAACCCGTCAGGCCTCTCAGCCTTATACGGACCCAACGAGAAGAGTGCTTGCTTAATTTCTAAGGGAGTAGGTATTGCATCCATATGTAGTACCACCAAGGTCGGGATTTTAGGGAAAGTGTCCAAAATATGTTGCGGGATCACCTCGTCTATAGAAGGACATTGAACAGCGGTGTAGATGCCATGGAAATGAAAGATAAAAGCCCTTCTAATCTCTTTTTCATCCGTTGTCCAAACCCCATTTTCCAACCGCAAAGATCTTACAGTATTCCTCATTTTCTGAGTCACCGCCGCTGCATGGAAAAATATTGAATTCATGTCCCTGAATAGTGCCCAAGCAACCTGAGATCGTTGATGCCAGTACATTTCCTGCATCTGCAGACATTGTTCATGTTTCCGGTTCAACTTCGCTTCCTGGCTTAGGTCGATTTTATCAGGTAGGAGCATTTTGCAGGGCAGCCATTTTGTCTTCTATCTCCTTAAGCATGGTGTCAGGGTTTTTTTTTCTAAGGCTCCCCAACTCTTTACCTCCTTTTTTAGAGCTTTCCTAACTGCACCCCAATTCTCACCCCCAAAGTAGCAGCTATTGGGTTGAACTTGCCGCTAAATTCTGTTTCGACTTATGGTGCGGAAAGAACGCAAAATAAATTTTTTTACTTCTACCATAAGCCAAGGATCTACTCCTCGATTAATTTCTAAACATGTATTTATTTAACACTAAATAAATTAAAACAACGATTGTACCTTAATCCAAATTCGAATTGGATTTGCAGTCTGACTCGGTTTCGTAGCACCAGAAATCTAGTGCCTCTATCAGTACCCACCAGGAACTACCAGAGAGTTGGTATTTCTTTTGCCAGAAATACTATACCAACGGTATTCGAAAAAGCCGCTATTTGCGGTAAATCACTATTCATCGCAAATACGATTATTTCTGCGAAAACACTATTCACAAGAATAACTATTTTATTCTCGCAAGAATATATATATGGATTATCGGATTTTCTGCAAATCACTATTTGGAAGAAAATTAAAGTTCGAATCGAATCGGATTATGATTTGAACTTGGATTGGATTTGTTCTATTTTTCTCTCCACCCCTACACCCTTTATATAGGCCTTAGGGTCGGTTTCAAAATGACAAAAATACCCCTCCAAAGTCGGTTTTGAAGTGAAATGACAAAATTGCCCTTGGCCCAAATTCAATTGATTTAATTTGGGCCTTTTCAATTTGATTTAATTTGGACTTTTGAATTAAAATCTAATTTTAATTTAGGCCCAAATTCAAATGGGCTTTTGGTCCAAAAATATTAATTCATAATTAATATTTTAATTCATTTAATATATTTATATATAATTATTCTTAATAATTATATTTCTTGCGATTGCGATTAATTTATACGACGTGTCCAGTACGTTATAAATTTAATCTGGTTTAAGATTGTCATCTCCATGACATTTATTTTATTATCAATTATACCACTTTATAATTAATCATAAAATTTCTCTGATTACTTTCCTATTGGTGTGACCCGATAGGATCTGTGTTATGTTGGCAATAGAATTAAAACTCTTTTTAATTCTATAAATCATAAGAGGCATCTGGCATAATACATTATTGTTGGGTTTTGAGGCTACCCAAAGCCATTAGGCTTAAGCTGCGGAAAGACCGTAAAACAAAATTTTTACTTCTAACTCAAGCCAAAAGGATTGAAGTGGTATGTCGGATAATCTACCGAGAGTTACACACCTGTTCAATCCTTTTCTTAGATTAAAACCCGTAAGTAAAACTTTACTTATTCAGATCATAGATTAAGTAGTATGTCGGATAATAACCGAGAGTTACATACCAGATTAATCCTATATAGACCCAAAGTAGTAAAACCGTATTTACTTGTATTTTAATCAGTTTATAGATCTACTCCTTTGATTGATTTCTAAAACTTTAATCTATTTACCAATTAAATAGATTAATATAACATGTTTATACCTTGTTTTCAAATCTCAGTTGGAAAGCAGACCGAGCGAGAAGAGCGACATCTGGGAATGACTTGTCTCGGAGCACCAGACGTCTGGTGCCTCTATCGGTTATCCACCAGGACTAATCGGAGAGCGGTTTATTTCTTTTGCCATAAATACTATAAACCACGAGATTATGCAAAAAACACTATTCACCGAGAAAAGACGAAAACACGTAATCACGAATTTTCAGTTATTCAGATTCACTAATAAGCAAAACTAAAATACCGCGAAATTCGGGAAAACACTATTCACCGATCCCGTAAATATTCTTCTCAACAACCCGCAAGATTATACGTCAATTACGTATAACTTCCTTTTCTCAACCGAAACACTATTTGGGAGAGAAACCGAGAAAGAGAGAAAATAGATTACCGAACTGATCAGACAGATTCGATATCTTAGAAATTAGTATTCTATTCTCTACCCCTACCCCTCTATTTATAGGCCTAAAATGGACATGAAATGACCATTTTGCCCTCGAGTGGATAGGGATGATGACTTGTCATGTGGATAAGACTGATGACGTGTCATGTGGATAAGAATGATGACGTGTCATGTGGATAAGAATGACATGTGAAAAGACCAAAATGCCCTCGACCCAAATTCAATTAATATCCATATAATTATTCTGAACAATTATATTTCTTGCGGTTGTTTGTTTCGGTGACTTTTATACAACGTGTCGTACACGTTTATAAATTAACCGTTGTTTTTGCTTGTCATCCAAATGACATTTATAATTTAATTATATCAAGTATAATTAATTATATCCATCTTATTATTAATCATAATCAAATCATAATTAATCAATAAGATTCTCCGAGTAGCTCCTATATGGTGTGACCCAATAGGATCTGTGTTATGTTGGTAAATAGAATTAAAACTATTTTAACTTCTATAATCATAGGAGGCATCTGACATCTGCACTATGACCATCCAATTATAAAGATGATGCTGTACTGTACAATACCACGATCCAGTAAACTATTTACTCGTGTTAATTCTTTTGTCTCATAGTTATCAGATCAGTTTCAAGGTAGGTGTGTGTCATCCTTGCAAACTTAATCTTTTCTTGATCTTGAACAGATTACCAAATATAATTACTCTTGTAATTATACCGCATGCAGATAATCTTATTCTATCAAGGGGCCCAGTGATACTATAACTCGTATAGAGATACGAGGGACAATAGTACTTTTGGTAAACCATCACTACCTCAGCTAAGCTATGCATACCGAAGAGCTACCGTTATAACTGCGTTTTACCGACAGCGTTAGGTAACAGTCACACATATATATTTCTTAGTAGGAAAGATGAATACCTCATACTTTAGAACTTAACACTGAATGAAAACATTAATGACACGAACACAATTCCATTTAATGTTTCATTCGGGGTCCGTCAAATACCATGTTCCTGGAACATGTATCTATGTGATTAAAATGACATCTCTTGTCAAATGGTTTGTAAAACATAACCATCTTTTAATCCACATACTAACCTTGTAGCGGAAAATTAGTGTTCCTGCTAATTACCTTGGTTAGAGACTTTTAAGAATATATATCATCTATATTATGAAGTTTCACAATTCCAGTTAATGACTCTAGTCAGAAAAAAGAATGATTCATAAATACAATAATACTCAAGGCAACAAAATGATATATAAATAAACATTCAATTCATGAACAAAGCTTTATGATAAATTATCATATTATTGACTTCTAGATTATTACACTAACAATTATGACTACCCAATTGACACAGATGATCTTGTACATTGCAATATCACGATCTAGTAAACAATTTACTCGTATTAATTCTTTTGTCTCATAATATCAGATCAGTTTCAAGGTAGGTATGTGTCATCCTTGCAAACCTAATCTTTTCTTGATCTTAAGTAGTTTTATCAAATATGATTAACTCTTTAATCATACCGCATGCAAGTAATCCTACTTCATCAAGAGGCATAGTGATACCATCACTCGTATTATTATATATGAGGGACAATAGTAGTCTTGGTGAACATCTCCCCTCCGCATAAGTTATGCATACTGGAATGTTATCTGTATAGCTACTTTTTACGGATAGCTTTGAACAACACTCACGAATACACACTTCCTATGTAGGAAAGACGAATACCTCATACTTTAGAACTTAACACTGAATGAAAACATTAATGACACGAACACAATCCATTTAATGTTTCATTTAGGGTCTGTCAAATACCATGTTCTCTAACATGTATTTGTGTGATTAAAATGACAACTATTTGTCTATGGTTTGTAAAACTTAACCATGATTTAATCCACACACTAACCTTTAAATGGTCAATTAGTGTTCCTGCTAATTACCACGGTTAGAGACTATTAAGAGTATTTATCATCTATATTATGGAGTCTTACAATTTCAAGTCATGAACTCAAAATGATCCATAAATCAATAATACTCAAGGAACAAAATGATGTTATTAATCATTCAATTCATGAACAAAATATATAGAATACAATTATCATATTTTATTGACTTCTAAATAATTACACTAACATCAGCACGCATGCAAACTTCACTAAAATCGGGTCTCATAGCCCACCAATTTTTCGTGCAGAACTTGGGCCTTTTGCAAACCGATTTGGGCTAGTACGCAACAATATTGGCAGATGATCACTCTTAAACTTAGGCAAATGAAACATTGTTGCCTCCGGATTGAGGGTTAGCCAAGAGATACTAACGAGAGCTCGGTCAAGCCTTTCAGAGATATTATTGGGCCCCGCTTGCTTGTTGGAATTTAATATCCAAAGTTAATTACAAATTAATAAATATACCCAACATTAGTGGGAATTTATAAAAATATCCATACTGGCTAGAAAATGACCGGTTTTAATTTTTTCGGTATCGACCATTTTCTGGCCAGTACTAAATATATATATATATATATATATATATATATATATATATATATATATATATATATATTTTTCGAGACACTATGAATAGCAAGATTCTGAAATCTAACACTAAAAATTCGAATGTTTTTTTAAATATTTGTTAGATTATTTTTTTTAACATAATTAGCATATTTATACTAAAATACGCTAAATTACTTGAAATTATGTTAAATTACGCTGAAAATTACACTAAATTACGCTAAATTACGCTAAATTATGTTAAATTATGCTAAAATATAGTAAATTACGCTAAATTAGGCCGATTTTGTGCCATCTTTCATAAATCATAAAAAATAGTAAAAAAATTCCAAAAATAATAAAAATTGGTATTCTACAAGTTCATTATATAACTAATTTACTGAGCTACGTAGATTGAATAATAGAAATGAAAATCTAATCGGAAACTTCAACTCAAGTTTTGAGGCTCTTCCCTTTATTTTTTGGCAATTCTGAATTTTGAAATCTAGGAAAGCAGGCACTGACGCATGCGTATTTTTGCAAGCTTTCCGAAAAGTTGTCATTTGCTGAAATCGAACACTCGAACGCCGTTTTATGGCCGTTTGAAGTTTCGTCGTCGTTTTCGTCTTCTCAATGAAGATATCATCCCTATTCATATGTAATTTAGCGTAATTTACCGTATTTTAGCATAATTTAACATAATTTAGCGTAATTTAGTGTAATTCAGCGTAATTTAACATAATTTCTAGTAATTTAGCGTATTTTAGTATAAATATGCTAATTATATATAAAAAAAGTAATCTAACAAATATTTTAAAAAAATTCAAATTTTTAGTATTAGATTTTAGCATCTTGCTATTCATAGTGTCTCTAAAAAAAATATTTAGTACCGGCCAATAAATGGCCGGTACTAAAAAAAATTAAAACCGGTCATTTTTCTGACCGGTATGGATATTTTTATTAATTCCTACAAATGTTGGGTATATTTATTAATTTGTAATTAACTTTGGATATTAATAAAAAATGTCGGGGGAAGTCTCTCCCGAAAAAATAGGGAAAAAAGAAAAAAAATAGACGACTAGTAGCTAACTGAAGTTGACTTGTATTATATAATTGTATTATGATTTTGTTTGATTGATGCTTTTCTTCCATGAAATGTCCATAAACATAATTTATTTCTTATTACGCGTTGAATCCTTCAGACTAAATACAAGTGAATTATACAGATCTATATAGTAGTTTAAACTTCAAATACAGGGTCTCACACATATAGACATATAGTCTTGCTTCTACATCAGCCAGACATGAAAATGGAGAAGAACAGGGACCCATACCGCGAGGATGACCTATCAGGCTATCCCTAGTTTCATTTCGTTCCTCTTTATTTGGCCCGTCAAGGGGCACTTTCGTCATTTCGATCCACTGGCTGAGTGCTTGAGTAGCTGTTGAGCATCTCTGATTCGCTTCTCTTATTCTCCCCCTATATAAACGGAGTATCCATTATTGAGCTGTAAAGCATCTCTTCTTCTCTCCCCCTCCCTCCGTCGCTCCTTCTGGTGCAAACACGCAACCGGAATTCAAAGCGATTTGAGACATGGCAACGAGTTCCTGGAAGTCAGTTTTCATGGGTTGCACGGGATACCTTTATCCGAGGTCGACTAAGAAAGAGAGGAAAAGGCCCGAGGACTCGAGCTCCGCCTTTTCAAGCAATTCCATTTCCGACATTCCAGTTTCTTCGCAAGACTTGTATCGTAGTGCACTCGCCCGATCAACCCTTCACGAATTCACCTTCGCCGAAATGAAAACCGTTTTCACCAATAGAAACTTCTTAGGGGCAGGCGGGTTCGGACCCGTCTACAAAGGGTTCTTGCCCGATAAACTCAGATCCGGTTTGGAGGCGCAACACGTGGCGGTCAAGTACCTTGATCAAGAAGGAAATCAAGGTCACAATGAATGGCTGGTGAGTGAGATTTTTCATGTCTTTGTTGCAAAATGTACCTGTACCTCTGACCTGGCATCAATTAAACATTCTAGACATCAAATCCCTTAGACAGAAACGGAAAAAGTGAAGAAATTCACTTGGTACCGGACCGGTATGGACTTGACCTGCATGATACCACAAACTGAGATACAGTTATTCATTCAACCTTGTAAACATATACCATGAACGGGACATTTACCATACTTCTGTTTTTAACATAATTAAACCCAAAATTGACAGTAGGAAAAAAAAAAGAATCCAACTTACCATGAACGGAATATTTTGTTTTTTGTTTTTTTGTTTTTTTGCCTTTTTACTTCCCATTTTTGTATGTAATATGTGTGTGACTAATTTGCGATTCCTTATCATTTTGTTTTGAAGGCTGAAGTTAATTGTCTGGCTCAATATCGACATCCAAATTTGGTAAAATTAATTGGTTATTGCTGTGAGAAGCAGCACAGGATGCTGGTTTATGAATACATGCCAGGTGGCAGCTTAGAAAATCATCTATTCGTGAAGAGTAAGTTGAATTCATTTTTTCCTATAGTTTTGTTAATTTTGGGTTTAATTATGTCCAAATGCTAAATTTAATTTGGTTTGGATTGGTGCAGGTCTGATTGAACCTTTTTCATGGTTGCAAAGACTTAAGATTGTGGTAGAAGCAGCCAAGGGACTTGCATTTCTCCATGATTCCGAGAAGCCTCTTATTTACCGTGATTTCAAGGCCTCAAATATACTGCTTGACTTGGTATGAATTAAAAATCACCATCTGAATTTCTTCAGTTGTTAATATATACTCAATTATTTGGATTTTAATATTCATCTAACTTTGGAAAAAAATCTCAGGATTTCTGTGGGCAAGCCTTTCTTTATTCTTTCTATGGTCGAAAACGGAGTATTGTTATAACTACTCTTATTTCCTTCTATATATGAGGTTTACTTTTTGGCCATCACCTACTATGAGTTATAAAGTTCGACTTTTGGCCATCAGACTTAGTCAGGATTGGAATTAGAAAATTTAGATTGGGAGGCTGAAACATAAAATGCGTACGTATACGTATATGTGGCCACTGGAATTCGAACTGAAGTCTTCACAATCACAAAATGAAATTCTAACCACTGACTTGAAGTCTTGAACTATATAAAATTTTTTTTTAAAAAATTTCAATTTTTTAACATTCTATGAAGAGGGTTGAACTATATAAACATTTAAAAAAAAATTCAATTTAATTTCAATATACATGATTAAAATTTTTAAATCACCGGGTGCCTAAGCACCCCTGGCTTGACTTGATCCTCCCCTAGACTTGGTAACTTTTGGAATAAAATTAGATTCACATAATGGAAAAAATTAAGTAGCAATAATAGATTCCAGAATCACAATTTGATTAAACTTTATTGCTTCAATTTGCAGGATTACACAGCTAAGCTTTCAGACTTTGGTTTGGCAAAAGATGGCCCGAAAGGTGATGCTACACATGTCTCAACACGTGTTATGGGAACACACGGCTATGCTGCTCCTGACTACTTCATGACTGGTATGAAAATGCACCTACAAACATTCGCTTTTTCTGTTGAGTATATATACTTTTAGTTGAGACTTGTAACTTATCTACTCCTATACTATTTCAGGACATCTCACGGCTAAAAGTGATGTATACAGCTTTGGAGTGGTTCTGTTGGAGCTGTTAACGGGTAGACGTTGCCTAGACGAGAACCGGCGTGCCCGTGAACGAAACTTGGTTGATTGGGCGAGACCTTATTTGAAGAGGCCCGACAAGTTTCACAAAATTATGGACCCAAATCTACAGGGTAATTACTCCACAGAGGCTGCACAAAAGGCGGCCTTAGTGGCGTACCTGTGCTTGAGTAGCATACCAAAACCGAGACCCAAGATGAAAGAAGTGGTCGATGTGTTGGAACCTCTTTTACAGATAAAAGAGTTACCTATGGGAACTTTTGTTTTTACGGTGCCTGAGGCGGATGAGGATTGTGATAAAATGAAGAGCAATGATGAAAACTTGGTTACTGGAGAGGATCAAGAGAGAAGAGAAGACCGTGATCGCAGAAGAAGAAGGCATGTGCACTCGGCAGTCCATGTTGATGGTGGCCTTCGTAGAGAAGCAAAGGATTTGAGTGAGGATTCTCTGAGACGACATCATCACAGGTATAGACACCATCGCTCTAGGGAAAGTTGGGGAAGTGAGGCATCGATTTAACCTGTAAGAAGGATGGGGTCATGGAGATGTGGTGTTTTGAATTTGATCCGGGGCATTGTAACTCGATCCCGTCGTATTCCTTCACAGAAACTAACATTTCTGGTTTGGGTATTAATTTAAAAAAGAAGGATGGAGATGCTAGGAAGGGATGTTGGAGTTGGAGATGCCAAAAAGAGATATATTTCTTGAGGATGTTGTGAACTCGATCGGGTAAAAGCGTGGATGTACATAGATGTGAGCAGGGCGGAGGCAGAATTTCAAGTTATGAGAGTCAAAATTTAGAAGTTTGGGGTCAATCGTATAAAATTTTCACAAAAAATATGGGGGGGTCAATTTTATAGTTCAAAGCATTTATTCTAAATTATATAGCAAAATCGTATCGAAGTACAGAAATTTTGGAAATGAATGGGTTCAATTGACTCCCAATCATTGTGGGTAGATCCGCCATTGGATGTGTGGGTGTGTATATATTGTCGAGGAGTTTGAGGAAAAATGTGAGTCGGACCCACATTTGATTTCATTAAAGATGATTACACGAGTTTTGTAACTAAATAAAATAAGGAAATTATGCTCAAAACAGTTGAGCCATTAAAATAAGATAAATTGATCAATAAAAGCCGAACAGTAAAGAAAAGCTAAGAAAAATGTAGAAGCTGAAAACTGAATTGCTAATTTGCCCCTGATGCCTTCTGTTTTATTGTTCCTATTTTGTTTTTCTTTAAAATTGCATCCGGGTATCTACTGGTACGGCATCTTGAATGGTACCAGTCCTCTGCTTTGTGCCGCGCTTTGTCGATCTGCAGCCATGTAGCTTCAGACTTATCGGCTCAGTTCGGGTTTTCTTCTAAAGCTTCAGTTGTACGAGTACCTCATCCAGAAGATTGACTGGTGTCTTAGTCACGCGTACACCCCAGAAGGTTCGTGAGCACCGTTCTCGCCATATGATGATATTGTGGAGTTTAGGGGTGTTCAAACGGTCGGTTCGGTTGAAACCGAAGTAAAATAACCAAACCAAATTTTTTTTCGGTTTTCAAATATAGAACCGAACCGAACCGAACAAACCGAAGTAAATATATTGGTACCATTATTAATGAAAAGAACACATTGTCATACACAATAATTGAAGTTTAGTTCGGTTGGGTTCGGTTTAGTTTAATGAAATCATTATAATACCAATAAAATTAGAGTCAAACAAATATAAACCGGTCGGTTTGGTTTAGTCGGTTTTGAAAAGTCTAGACCAAACTGATCTATTTAAACTGAAATAATTCAAAATTTCAACCTAACCGATCTATTTAAACCGAAAAACCGATCCATTTAAACCAAAATTATCCGATTCGGTTAAAAACCGAACAAATCAATCCGTTTGAATTCCCCTGGTGTTGTCCGAAGGCAAAACTCTTGAGTGAGAAAAGCCTAGTCTATGTTAGTAGTTGTGAACTATAAGAAGTGATGTTGTTATTGTTCTCCGTATTTCATCTAAGAAAAGAAATTTATTTATTGAAAAATACTGAAATTTTGAAATGCTTTTCTATAAAAAAAAATAAGGATTAGAAGTTTTAAACACAATTTTTTTTTTCAAAACACGACAAAAATATACAATTAAAAGCTATACAATTTGCCGCGTGAAAATCCTTACAGAGAAGCCCAAGAAAATGTAATTACTTTAAGAGCTATTTTTTTTTTATCTATATATATTAAATACATATTTCTTCCAAAATATGTAAATAAAAGAACATATAGAAGTCATTTGGAAATAAAACAGAGAACAAATATAACATTGGTTGACAGTAGTTAAAGAGTCTAAGAAATATTATATTCTTTATAAATTAGATGATTGATTTTTGTCTTATCCAAGCATTCCTTTAGATCAATCAGCTCATAACAAACAAACAAAAAAAGCAAGGTCTTGTTATGTATGACCTATTTTAGTATTTTTCCAAAAAAAAAAAAAATTAAGCATTTGTTTCGGTTAATAATTGCTGAGCAAGGCCAATGCATTGAAATTTCATCTTATTATTCTCTTAGGCTAACAAATGACTATGCATTTTCTACACCATGCTTTCTCTATTCAATAATCACTTCTCTGTTTTTTTATTAACAGATAGAGGGGAGGGTAAGTCCTCTCTCGAAAAAATAGGGAAAGAAAGAAAAAAATTAGACGACTAGCTAACCACTTTAACAATAAGACGATAATTAATTTAATATTTCCGTATATGGTATTCTTAGTAGACAAATATCCCTCAAAAAGACATTTCTAAATTTGTGATATTTAATTGTAGGGGGAATTTCATGTATACCCTCAAAAACTGCAAAGTTATGTATTTTCTCCTCTAAATTTCGAAATTACGTGTTTTTCCTTCTAAACTTTCAAAACTCACAAATTTACTTATTTTTATTGTAGTTTATATTAAAACTCATTTTAAAATTATAAAATACCCATTTTATCCTTTATTAAAAGCATAAAAAAATTGTAGCTTGTTTAAAAAAAATGTCGGTCTAATATTTGATCGGTTTTTTAGGGGAAAATGAATATTTTATAAAGGGTAAAGGGTATAATGAGTATCCAGTTTTTGAGGGCAAAATGGGTTTTTATAAATGGCAAAAGGTATAATGGGTGTCTTATAAGATCAACATTTGTTTTCTTGAACAAACTACAATTTTTTTATGCTTTTTAATAAGAATCAATTGTATATTTTATAATTTTAAAATGACTTTTAATATAAAAGACAATAAAATTAGTAAATTTATGAGTTTTGGAAGTTTAGAGGGGGAAATAAGTAATTTTGAAGTTTAGATGGAGAATATGTAATTTTGAAGTTTTTGAGGGGTATACATGAAATTCTCCCTTAATTGTATTATCATTTTGTTTGATTGATGCTTTTCTTCCAAGAAACTTCCATAAATGTAATTTATTTCTTTTTACGCGTTGAATACTTCAGACTAATACTAGTAGTTTGAACTTCAAATAAAAGAATTTTCATTCATTATTTCATTGATTTAATAGAATCTATTGGTCCCAGGCAGTGTATAATACAGGATCACATATAATTCCGATTTTTTTTTATTAATATCCTCAATTATTAAAAAATATTCACAAATGCCCTCGATTTTTTTTAAATGCCCAACCGCCCGGATTCCTGATGGTTTTGTTTTTTTTTGACAAATCTCAAAATGAAAATACTAAATTGAATCTTAGCGATTGTCTTTTTTTTTTTCAATAGCATATTCTAATCTGAATATCAAAAACACTAAACTAAATTTCAAAATGAAAACATTTACATGAATAACATTTGAACTAAAAAAAATTAAAAATATAATTAAAAAAACTCTAGATATGAGATTTCATACATTTAAATGAACAATGTCTAACAAAAAATATCACATATTAGATCACATATTATTAGTTACATGAATAACATTCTAACTAAAAAAAATACAACAAAAAACTCTAGATCTGAGACTTTATACATTTCTATGAACAATACATAAGAAAAAGTAGTACAAAATAAATAACTTGGTAAATGAGTACAAAATCGAAAATTAGAAATAATTAATTAGAAACTTCAACTCAATTTTTGAGGCTCTTCCCTTTGTTTTTTTAATCTTAAAAATCTAGCTATGCCTTATAGTAGATCTCCTCGCAAGCTTTCCGAAAAGTGGTCATATGACGAAATCAGACACTCGAGCGTCGAGATTCGCACGTTTGAAGTTTCTTCGTCAGACATCGCCTTAACGGTGCTCTCTTGCCTTATCTCTCATTCTAGTCTCGTCTGTTTACAAAAGATGTCTCAGAGAATAAATGTACAACCTACAGATGCTTTAGAAATGAGAGAATGATGCTCCTAATTTTTTTAATTAAACTAATACATTTCTATTTTGTTCTGTCATTTAGTCAAGGTTTTATGTTGTGAGGTTGATATCAATCATTAAAAAAAATTAATTGATGTACAATTTTACTACTCAATTAATCCTCAGTTTAAAAAAAAAAACAGAACTGCCAGGAATCCTGATGGTTCACTTCGGTACAGAACTGCCAGGATTCCTAACAGTTGGGGCATTTTTAAAAATAAAAATTTGAGGGCATTTGTGAATTTTTAATTAAATGAGGATATTAATAAAAAAAGGCATATAATCTGCTTCTACATCTGCCAGACATGAAAAGCATAATTAAATGTTTAGTGTATACTTATTAATTAGCAAATACAACTAGAAAAATCATCTACTAGTAACCTACATTTATATAAGATCCTAATATTCTTTGAAACACTTTAGGTGAGATTAACCTAAATTTAGAAGTCGAAAACACAACTTGCTTCTAGGGGTGTCAATGGATACGATAAGGATCGGGTGGAAACATTTTCGTACACGTATCCGTTACAAATTGTCTTATTCGTATTCTATTATTGTCCGTTATAGTTGTCGGATAACGAAATGATAGCGGGTAAATAACGGGTAATGCTTATATAATAATAATGATAATAATTACTTATTAAATAAAACAATAAAACACATTTATTTTTCAAGCAATTAAGTTCGGTAGGCTATAAAGCAATAACTTTATTGGAAATTTGAAATTTGATGGAATTTATTTAAGTTTTTTAATTATTAATTAAGTTTAACACAACTATATAGAATGATCAATTGTTGAAGTTCTGAAATTTTAATTAAATACATTTTCCAAGACTAGGAGTATTCACCTTTTTAAATATTGAGCAGTGTTGTAAATAACGGTATGCGGTCGTCGGATGGACGGGGTACCGCCAAGCGATTAATCGGAATTATGCTGACAATTTAACGTTTTTATTAAATTTATGTATATGTATATCATAATTTATTAAAAATAATTTATTTAACCCATTAAACTTATCAAATAAACTTAATTTAACTTAGTTTTATTATTATAACATGACACTACGCTTATTTCTTCTTAACACATAAGCATTTTACATGTGTAAGTAATACATTTATTTAATGAAAAAATAAATTTGAGAATTAAGCTTTTTCAAATACTAATAACATATTATTTGAAAGAAATGAAACATTTCAACATAAAATCACTAAATTTAGTTTATGATAACAACTTAATTTCATAAATGAACACGTCGTACTAATTGAAACAATTACATCAGTAAGTAAGAAAAATATATGGTATATAAATAATAGAGGAATTAATCAATTTCCATGTAAGTTTGAAGAAAAAATATATACAAAAAATATTAGATGTATATCCAAGCACAAATAAAACTGCAATACATAATTTATAAATCTTATTATCACACGCTATCACAGAAAAAAAATTAAAAATAAATATTCATTGAAATAAACAGGAATAAACGGGAATAAACGGGAATAAACAGACAATTAAGGTAAAACGGCCGATTAATCAGAAAAAACAACCGATTAATCGTTTTCATCCACTAACATGCATCCGTTAAGTGCATTCGTAACGGTTTGGCCGCCGTTAACGATTAAACGGCCGATTAATCGGCCGTTAAAACCGTTTGTTACAACACTGATATTGAGTGATTTTAATTTCTAGGTAGTACTTTATAAAAAAATACAGATATTGAAGAAGGGAGATTACGAAACAGTAGCACTGTAGCACTGGTGAATATCTGTATTTTTAATTTCTAGGTAGGTTACTATCAGTTTGTTTATTTTCATAGTTTCTATTTTATTCCAATGTAATCCATAGACGCTTTTAATTAATACAAATATCGTCTAAGGGCTTTTCTTGAAAAAAATAGTTGGAGATGGATAATAATTCATTGCTAATTAATATATATAATGAGAAGTGATTCAATTACATCATTTTATAGAAAAATGACACATCTTGACACCATATGCTTAGAAGTTATTTGTAATTTTAAAGTCTAAACAGTCGATTCGAACTGTTCAACATTATCGACGTATTAGAATGTACTTGGAGACCAAATTTTATATTTTTTGGATTTTTTAGTATATATTAAGATGTGTACAAAATTATTGTTTTCAGACAATTTTGGACCATTAAAAAATAATGATTTTAAAAAATTCTAAAAATTAGTAAAAAGTTTTCAAAAAATGTAAAATTTGGTCTCCAAGCACATTTTAATATGAGAATCATGTTGAACGGTTCGGATTGAATATTTGGATTTTGAAATTGCAAAAATAACTTATAAACATATGGTGTCAAGATGTATCACCATAAAATGATGTAATTGGATCCATCCTTATATATTATGAGAAGGGTGCCAATACCTCATGTTTTTCATACCTCATCATACTTCATATTTTATATCTTCATTTTCAAAATCTAAATTGTTGATCCGAACCGTTCAACATGATATCCATACTAAAATATTGTTGGTGATGAAATTTTATAATTTTTGAAAAAAATACTATTTTTTAAGATGGGTAGAAAATCACTGTTTTTTGAACGGTCCAAAAATAGTAATTTTGTATCTATCTTAAAAAATAATAAAAAAATTCCAAAAATTATAAAAGTTCATCCTCAAGCATATTTTAGTATGGATATCATGTTGAGCGGTTTGGATCAACAGTTTGGACTTTAAAAACGAAAATATAAAATATGAGGTATGATGTGGTATAAAGAGCATGAGGTATTGGAACCCTCCTCATAATGTATATAATTTTTTTATATAATTACCTGATTGAATAACGGATACAAAATAGACTTTATCCGTACCTTACCTGTTTAGATAACAAAATAAAATCTTTACTCATACTAAATTAGTTTACGAAAAAAAAGTTTACTCATATCCGTCCTATCGAATACGATACAGGTCGTATAAACGGATAAAGGGATGTCATTGACACCTCTACTTCTTCTTAATTAAAAGTAAGAAGCAAACAACCAAATGTTCATCCGAAACAAAGGGTCCAATTGCCCAAATCAAGAGGTCTAAATTGTACAGAATCAAAGTTAATCCGATCTTATAACAATCTGGGATTCTGGATAGCCTGATATGAAGTTATGAACTACATTGACCAAGCAACAACAGTATTTATGCAGTTTCAATAAAATTGGAGAAGAAAAGGGACCCATCGTCCCCGTCCCATAGTAATTCAGTTTCTTTACCCCGTTAAGGGGCACTTTCGTCATTTCACTTCAGCTTCCTCACCACGGAGGATGACCCCATCACTAGTTTCATTTCGTCTTTCTTCGCCAGTTTGCCCCGTCAAGGGGCACTTTCGTCATTTCAGTTTCCTTCCCCCGGGATGACCCCGAGATTTTTATTTTTACCCCAAAAAAAAAAAATTTTAATATAATTATCCAAATTTTTGAAAAATTTAAATTTTTACCCAAACCGTAAGAAATTCTTACGGTTTGAAACTCTTTTTTTTTTTTTTTTTTTTTTTTTTAAGAGAAAAATAGCTAAAATGCTGAAATGAAATATAACACAAAAAAATCGAATTGTTTTTTAAAATATTTGTTAGAAAATACGCTACGAACAGAGCTGATTTTGTGCTAAAATACGGTAAATTACAATAATTATGCCAAAAGACGGTAAATTTACTAAAATGCTGAAATTACAATAATTATGTAGAATTATGCTAAAATACGGTAAATTACGCTAAATTACGTATGAATTGGGCCGATTTTCTGGCATCTTTCATAAATTTACTAAAAGGAGCGTAACTTTTGATCCGTCCGTCGGATCGGGCTGAAATTTTGACAGGAACTCCACAACCCAAAACCCGATCCGAAACCCATCTATGATCCGTTTCGCCCATTTGTGGGCTCAGATTCGCGATCCGAGTCTTCCTTTATGGACTTTTGAACATTTCTTTATAATTTTAGAGTTTTTAGGGTCTTTGATGTATCTTTTATATATATTTTCTGTTTTAGGGTTTGTATTTAAACAGACGTCATGTCTTTTGGCATAATTATTGTAATTTACCGTATTTTAGCACAAAATCGGCTCTGTTCGTAGCGTATTTTCTAACAAATATTTTAAAAAACAATTCGATTTTTTTGTGTTATATTTCATTTCAGCATTTTAGCTATTTTTCTCTTAAAAAAAAAAAAAAAAAAAAAAAAAAGAGTTTCAAAAATTTAAATTTAAATTTAAATTTAAAAAGAGTTTCAGAAATTCTTACGGTTTGGGTAAAAATTTAAATTTTTCAAAAATTTGGATAATTATATTAAAATATATTTTTTTTTGGGTAAAAATAAAAATCTCGGGGGATGACCCATCCATCCATTCCCTGGTTTCATTTCTTTTTTCTTTCTTTGCCCCGTCAAGGGGCACTTCCGTCATTTCTTTCACGAGACCCGAGTTTCGACTTTCGATCCACTATCTGTGAAGCATCTCTTCTTCTCTCCCTATATAAACGGAATGAGTTCCCATTATTGAGCGGTAAAGCATCTCTTCTTCTCTCTCCTGTCTCTTCCTCTCGTGCGCACACACAGCCGTAATCAAAGCGATTTGTGAACATGGCAAGCAGTTCCTGGAAGTCATTTTTCATGCGTTGCACGGGATACTTTTATCCGAAAAGGCTCAAGGACTCAAACTCCACCCGTCCAAGCAATTCCGACATTCCAATTCCTGAGCAAGACTTATATCCAAGTTTACTCGCACGATCGAAGCTTCACGAATTCACCTTCGCCGAAATGAATTCCGTTACCAACTACAAGAGCAGTAGGAACTTCTTAGGGGAAGGCGGGTTCGGACCCGTCTACAAAGGGTTCTTGCCCGATAAACTCAGACCCGGTTTGAAGGCGCAACAAGTGGCAGTCAAGTACCTTGATCAAGAAGGAAATCAAGGTCACAATGAATGGCTGGTGAGTGAGATTTTTCATGTCTTTGTTGCAAAATGTACCTGTACCTCTGACCTGGCATCAATTAAACATTCTAGACATCAATCCCCACAGATAGAGAAGGAAAAAGTGAAGAAATTTCACTTTGTACTGGACCGGTATGGATTTGACCTGCATGATACCACAAACTGAGATACAGTTATTCATTCAACCTTATAAACATATACCATCAACGGGAAATTTACCATACTTCTGTTTTTTACATAATTAAACCCAAATTTAACAGTAGAAAAAAAATGAATTCAACTTACCCTGAACAGGATATTTTGGTTTTTTTAGCTTTTTTACTTCCCGTTTTTCTATGTAATATATGGGACTAATTTCGACTCCTTATAATTTTGTTTTGAAGGCTGAAGTTAGATGTCTGGGTCAATATAGTCATCCCAATTTGGTAAAATTAATTGGTTATTGCTGTGAGAAGAAGCACAGGATGCTGGTTTATGAATATATGCCACGTGGCAGCTTAGAAAATCATCTATTCATAAAAAGTAAGTTGATTCATTTTTTTCATATAGTTTTGTTAATTTTGGGTTTAATTATGTCCGAATGCTAAATTTAATTTGGTTTGGATTGGTGCAGGTCTGATTGAACCTTTTTCATGGTTGCAAAGACTTAAGATTGCAGTGGAAGCAGCCAAGGGACTTGCATTTCTCCATGATGCCGAGAAGCCTCTTATTTACCGTGATTTCAAGGCTTCAAATATACTGCTTGACTCAGTATGAATTATAAATCACCATTTGAATTTCTTCAGTTATTAGTATATACTCAATTATTTGGGATTTTAATATTCATCTAACTTTGGAAAAAATGGATTGTTGTTATAAGTTATAACTACTCTTATTTCCTTCTATGAGGTTTACTTTTTAGCCATCACCTACTATGAGCTATAAAGTTTGACTTTGGGGCATTAGACTTAGTCAGGGGTGGAATTAGAAATTTTAGATTGTGAGGCCAAAACATAAAATGCGTAATATGTATATGTGGCCACTTGTTTGGAACTAAAGGCTTGGTTGTTGTTGTTGTATGTATATGTGGCTACTCGAATTCGAACCGCAGTCTCCACAACTGCAAAATGAAATTCTAACCACTGGCTTGGACTATATAAAAAACTTTCAAATTTATTTTTAACATTTTATGAAGAGGGTTGATCTATATAAAAATTATAAAAAAAAAGAAACTTCAATTAAATTTCAATGTACATGATTAAAATTTTAAAATCACCGGGTGGCTAAGCACCCCTGGCTTGACTTGATCCGCCCTAGAATTAGCAACTTTTTGAAAAAAAAATTAGTAGCAATAATAGATGCCAAAATCACAATTTGACTAAACTTTGTTGCTTCAATTTTCAGGATTATACAGCTAAGCTTTCAGACTTTGGTTTGGCAAAAGATGGCCCGCAAGGTGATGCTACACATGTCTCAACACGTGTTATGGGAACACATGGCTATGCTGCTCCTGACTACTTCATGACTGGTATGAAAATGTACCTGCAAACATTCCCTTTTTCTATTGAGTATACTTTTAATTGAGACTTGTAACTTATCTATTCCTATACTATTTTCAGGACATCTCACGGCTAAAAGTGATGTATACAGCTTTGGAGTGGTTCTGTTGGAGCTGTTAACTGGTAGACGTTGCCTAGACGAGAACCGGCGTGCCCGCGAACGAAACTTAGTTGATTGGGCAAGACCTTATTTGAAGAGGCCCGACAAGTTTCACAAAATTATGGACCCAAATCTACAGGATAATTACTCCACAGAGGCTGCACAAAAGGCAGCCTTAATGGCGTACCTGTGCTTGAGTAACGAACCAAAACCGAGACCCCGGATGAAAGAGGTGGTCGATGTGTTGGAACCTCTTTTACAGATAAAAGAGTTACCTATGGGAACTTTGGTTTTTATAGTGCCTGAGGTGGATGAGGATTGTGGTAAAATGAAGAGCGATGATGAAAACTTGGTTACCGGAGAGGATCAAGAGAGAAGAGAACGCCATGATCTCAGAAGAAGAAGAAGAAGAAGGCATGTCCACTCGGTAGTCCATGCTGAAGGTGGCCTTCGTAGAGAAGCAAAGGATTTGAGTGAGGATTCTCTGAGACGACATCATCACAGGGGTAGTAGACACCATCGCTCTAGGGAAAGTTGGGGAAGTGAGGCATCACTTTAGCCTGTAAGAATGACGGAGAGGTGGTGTTTTTAATTTGATCGGTGGTCTTGTAACTCCCATCCTATTCCTTCACAGAAACTAACATGTCTGGTTTGGGGTATTAATTAAAAAAAAGGATGGAGATGTTAGAAAGGGTTGTTTTGGAGTTGGAGATGCCAACGAGAGATCTTTTTCTTGAGGATGCTGTGAACTCGGGTAAAAGAGTGGATGTACATATATAGATGTGAGGGTGTATATATTGTTGAGGAATTGTCAGACAAAAAAAATATGTGAGGGTGTATATACTGTTGTGGTGCGACGGACTTCGTCACAGTACAGTTGTATAGAGAATTCTTCAAAATTTGTTTCGCAAAAGCAAGAAAGTAAGGATGTAAATTCAATATAGCATGATTGAGAACTATTGGTTTGGCTAGGTATTGCCGTGTGCATATGTATTGCAGTAACAGTTATGATTTGAAAGATTTATTTTACTGTGCATTCTTATTATGAATTATTGACTTGAGTTTAGGGGAGTTAAAATGTTCAGATTTTTAATATTACATGACAGGCACCAATTCGTTCAAGTCTTCAAGTCTGTAAGAACATTGATGTACTTCAAGTCTTCAAGGGGTTCTAATGCTAACCTAAATTTGCATAATTGCATTTAGTTCTTCTATATATATATAACGTGCAAGTCTTGCTTAGTGGAAGAGGTCGTAACATTGTTTTTTATATTGCCTTTGTGCAGTTGTTAAGACTTGGTAGTTCTAATTTTGTGGTTGTTTGTCAGCAATTGAGTGTCATGCTATTTTGGTACTTGATATGTTAGGTGATGTTAGTTGGAATTATGTGTAACATAATATCCTTAAAGTACTGGATTGTGGTATGATTTGAACAATTAATTTCTAATAAAACTGATGGCTTTGCCACTTTTTAAATATATGCGTACGCGCGCGCTGCAGCATACTTCACAGTCTTTCAAAAACCATGGAACGGGTCCTGGGAAATCAAAGAAATTAGGAGATGGAATTTACGAAGTAAAAGCTAATTACATAAGCAAGTTCCGAATTTTGGGTTGAATAAAGAAATTATATTATAATGAAACAACTAGGCAGGAACACTTCTATAAAAAATATTAAAAATATTAAATTTTCAACATCTTGATGTAGTAAACAAATTTAAAAAAATGTTATAAATCTCTTATGCAACAAAAATTGATAGATAAACCCCGGAACAAATCTCTTTGAATGAGTCAAATTATTCCTAAAATTAATAACCAAAGCGTGACCCTGATTAATATTAATTCATATCTCAATTTTTAACCGTACAACGCTGGTCTTTTTCGAAAGCTCTTGCTGTCATTAATATTTAATTAGTTAGCATCCAAAATATGGCCATTAATATTTAATTAGATACCTAGCTTAATCCTTATAATTAGACAAATACATAATTCAACAATATAGGAAAGAAACAAACGGCTATATAAATTTGGCTATAAATATCCATATAATGCTCATGTAATTGATCAGAACAAATTAATGGCCAACCTCATTTTTCTTTTTTCCTTTTTCTTCTTCTTCCCACCATCATGGGTCGAATCATGCTCTGTCACCATGTTATAATTTGAGAGGAAAATAACTAATTTTTTTTATTTCTGATATTATGTCAATCATTAATGTGGTGCCAATTTATAGGCAACAAAATTTAAAGAGCCATTAAAATATTTTTCTAATTACATTATTTGCTATATCTACTAATTAATACTAGTTGATCTCTAATTGATCTTCTATCAATGTTACTGACCTGTAATTGATTATTTATCTTCAACACTCTCCCTCGAGTTGGAATCATAGAATTAGTAAGGATTCTCTGAGACCACATCATCACAGGACGAGACAGCATCGCTATAGGGAAAGAGAGTCGTCAATATATATAGTCTGTAAGAAAGAACACAAAGGTCAAGTGTACATAGAGGATACATTGTTCAGTCTCACAAAGAAAATTTTGTATTGTTTTCAATTGTTGTAATTTTGTTCATTCTGAGATAGAACTCAATGTGATGTTCCGTTTAGTCTTAATTTTGTTCATTCTGAGTTAGAACTCAATGTGATGTTCCATTTAGTCTTAATTTTGTTCATTTGTTAAAAAAAAAAAAAACAAGGTTCTTAGTAGTATCTCTTGGAATTGTCTGACTTGAATCAAGAATCAAGGTTCTCAGCAGTATCTTTTAAAATTTGTAAGAAGCAAAAAGGTCATGTATTAACTACTCTCATGTTGACGTACTCCAACGCATGGTGGCAATGCAAAGCGGATGATGAAACGGTAGTTAATTTCAAATTGCTACTTAGGCTCTTCTCCAAAATCTCTGGTTTGAGGGTTAACTTCGCAAAAAGTGCCATTGTACCGTTTAACCTGAACCAGGAGCAGATGAATAGCTTCCAATCAATTATTGGCTGTGCCGTGGCTGAGTTACCTATTGTTTACCTGGGTATATATGCCCTTGACAGTTAGGAAACCTGGCAGGCAATCCTATATGTCGTTAGTTGAAAATATGCAGAGCAAGTTGCAAGGTTGGCTTGGAAAGCTCTTGACAAGAGGGGGTAGATTGCAGCTCCTTAATTCAGTTCTCTCATCAACCCCAATTTACTTCATGAGCTGTTTCAAAGTTACCTGCTTGGGTGATTGCAAAACTTGACCGAATTAGAAGAGATTTCTTGTGGGGAAGAGGGGCTGATGCTGCCAAAGGAATGTCCTCACTGAATTGGGATACTTGTCATCTCTCAAAGGCAGCTGGAGGACTAGGTATTTCTGACATCGAATTGCAAAACACAGCCCTTTTAATTCGGTGGTGGTTGAGGTTGTACCAGGCGGAGGGGGAACTCTGGTCTCAAACCATGATTAGACTATATGCTAAAGGCTCAACCCCTGAGGGGCCAAAGATTTGGAGAATTAGCGGATCTTTCTTTTGGAGAATTTTGTGCAAGCTGAAGCCCCTATTCTACAGATGTACTGGTTGGTCAATTGGTGATGGTAGGAGCATTTCGTTCTGGTTTCACACGTGGGACGGAATCCCAATTTTCGACTTTCACGAGAACAACACACTGCCTATACCTTGTTTTTCACTTAAGAGATGCCGTACCATTAATCCAGTCAGTGGCCCCGCAATTTGAGATTGCCTTCTCAGATAAAAAAGATGTAATCTTTTGGCAACTTACCGATACCGGCAATTACTCCTCAAAGTCCTTCTACAAAGTATTAAGGGAAGGGGCTAAGTCTAAATGGCAATTTCAGGAGCTGTGGTGTGGTCCGCAAAAGTTCCACCATCAGTACCAATTTTTGGTTATCTGATGATAAAAAACAAGGTATTGACAAGGGATGTTCTACAAAGAAGAAACCTGAATTGCGAGGTAAATTTTCCGGTCTGTGGTCTACCAGGCAGACAAACGATCTCTCACCTGTTATTTACCTGTCCCTGTGCAAGTTCAGTCTGGATTTTTATTCAGAACTCGATTAACAGGAAGTTGCTCGCCTCAGCTTTGGTACCGGACCAGTCGGTATCAGACATTTGGGAGCTCTCATGGGCGGAAGTGAGAACTCAGAGAGCAATGAGGAGGGAGGAACGGGTCAATCGTATGTTGTGTACAAGCTGGTGGTTGTGGCGCCACCGTAATGGGGTGATTTTCAGGCGGGCCACTTGTGGCACATAATAAAATTGGGCTGAGTTCCAAGGGCCAGGCAGCTGAATGAAGTAACGAGATAGAATTGGGCCAACCCAGTTTAAGAATTATTGGAAGAAAGGCCCATAGCGAGGTGCCCCTTCGTTCTGTATTGCAGCAGAATCATGCAGCTTCCATTTTCCCATTTTATAGAGGGTCAGTACTCATTCTAAGCGCACTCGCATAAACTCTTGCTGTGCGGTTTTAACCGATTGGTCAAACTGAATTCCATCATGTTTCTCGTTGAAAGAAAAAAAAATAAAATCATATTGCATATAGAGCATAGTCCTATTCTTCAAAACAGTAGGTTCATCTTCAATTACACGTTTTCTAAAAGAAATAAAGGTGAAGGAGATTGTCAATTGTCAAGGCTTCTACATTCAACTGATTAAGGTTGTGCTGGTGCCAGCTTGTCACCAACTCAATATTTCCTCTGATTAGTTAGTTTTGTACTCTCTTTTTTACCTGTTGCGTTTACTTTTACCAGATTAGTAAAATAAAAACTAATCGTGGGTTTGAAACTTTGAATAGCTCCCTAATCCGGGGCTCAAAAGTAGTAGTACTATCCACCTAGCGGAGTGAATATTTTAATCCATTTCTAATTTATGAATTCACAGTAGGTTGGATGTCTATTGAATCTATTTTGATTTGATGGGCTCAATCACCGTCCGATCAGCATTAAGATACGTGTGTTCTCCTTTAAAATCCGTGCATACTTGCTTCAATTTATGTGTGCACAGATCTTAATAGAGATCGGACAATGTTGGAGTTTATTATATCAAGAAGTAGGTCCGCTATAGGTCCGATGTCCATCCGACCTACTCCCTTATAATTTATACCCCCTTCTTGAAAAATTACTCTTGCAATTGCAAGTTGGCACCTTATATTTTTTTTTTTTTCTTTTTAAACGAAGCCAGTAGGCGTTTTCACTAACATTCTAATCAAATTACAAAAGATTAAAAAAAAATTAAGAAAATAAAAAGGCCACCTAAATTTCAGAACAAATTACGCATAACATTCTAAATATATATATAGAGTAGAACTAGGGTGCTCCTAAGCTCACCAAGCCCTTCCGTGAGCACGACTCGAAAACCTATCGAATTGACTTCAAATGACATTTCTAAACCGTTAGATGTTCAATCTATATTAAAATGTACTTGGAGACCAAATTTTACATTTTTTGGAATTTTTTTACTATTTATTAAGATGGTTTGAAAATCGCTGTTTTCCAATGGTGCAGAATTTAAAAAAAAACAGCAATTTTCAAACCATCTTAATAAATAGTAAAAAAATTTCAAAAAATGTAAAATTTGGTCTCCAAGCACATTTTAATATAGATTGAACATCTAACGGTTTGGAAATATCGTTTGAAGTCAATTCGATAGGTTTTAGAGTCGCGCTCACGAAGGGCTTGGTGAGCTTAGGAGCACCCTAGTTCTACTCTATATATATATATATATATATATATATATATATATATATATATAGTGAGTGGCTAATATCAAAACGTTTGTACCAAGGCCCTCGTGCAACCAAGTCGTTTTTGAATTTTCAAAGTCCAAATGGTCGATCTGAACCATTAGATGTGATCTCTATATTAAAATCTGCTTGGAGACCAAATTTTACATTTTTTTTTGGAATTTTTTTTACTATTTATTAAGCCACTTTGAAAATTACTGATCATATGGTCCATAATTTAGTTGTACTGTTTCACCCTGATCAGCAATTTCCAAAGTGACTTAATAAATAGTAAAAAAAATCCAAAAAATGTAAAATTTGGTCTCCAAGCAGATTTTAATATATATTAAATATCTAACTGTTTGGATCGACCATTTGGACTTTGAAAATCTGAAAACGATTTGGTTGCACGAGGTCCTTGGTGCAAACGTTTTGATATTAACCACTATATATATATATATATATAGTGCTGGGCTTAGCTACTTCATGGAGTAAAACGACTTGGTGCTCCACGCCTCATTATTTTCATTTTGAAAATCCAAACGACCGATCCGAACCGCTCAAGTTGTTCTCCATATTGATATGTGCTTGGACACCAAATTTTACATTTTTTGGAATTTTTTTACTATTTATTAAGCCACTTTGAAAATCACTGATTCGGCAGTCCAGAAATTTTTACTGTTTTTTACTGTTCATAAGGATTTTCAGATTTTCAAAGTGGCTTAATAAATAGTAAAAAAATTCCAAAAAATATAAAATTTGGTCTCCAAGTACATTTCAATATGAAGAACATGTTGGAAGGTTCGAATCGACTATTTGAACTTTGAAAATGAAAATATGACGTGAAGTACAAAGTCATTTTACTTCATGAAGTAGCTAAGTCCATCTATATATATATATATAAGGATTCCAATATCACAATTTTTTATATGTGTATAGATAGAATGATGTAGATCATATTCAATAATTTATTTTGACTTTTAAATTTTAAATTTTGAATTATTAAAGTTTTTAAAAATAGAGGTATTTGAACTTTCCTCATATGTGTGTGTGTGTGTGTGTGTGTGTGTGTGATTTAACATACCTACAAAATTATTGTTAAAAACAGTCATTGATAAGAGAGATGAAATGAACCATACATATGAATCTTTTCCGAAACGTGAGGCACAAAATTACGCACGACATTCTAAATATAAATTAGCATACTTGCAAAATCATTGTAAAAATAGTTACTGATAAGAGAGATGAAATGAACAATACATATGAATCTTTTCCGAAATGTGTGGCACAAAATTAGACACGATATTCTAAATATAAATTAGTATACCTGCAAAATCATTGTAAAAATAGTCATTGATAAGAGAGATGAAATGAACAATACATATGAATCTTTTCCGAAATGTGTAACACAAAATTACGCACGACATTCTAAATATAAATTAGCTTACTTGCAAAATCATTGTAAAAATAGTCATTGATAAGAGAGATGAAATGAACAATACATATGAATCTTTTCCGAAACGTGTGACACAAAATTACGCACGACATTCTAAATATAAATTAGCTTACTTGCAAAATCATTGTAAAAATAGTCATTGATAAGAGAGATAAAATGAACAATACATATGAATCTTTTCCGAAACGTGCGACACAAAATTACACACAACATTCTAAATATAAATTAGCATACTTGTAAAATCATTGTAAAAAGTCAATGATAAGAGAGATGAAATGAACAATACAAATGAATATTTTCCGAAACGTGTAGCACAAAATTACGCACGACATTCTAAATATAAATTAGCATACTTGCAAAATTATTATAAAAATAGTCATTGATAAGAACAACACTACACCTGAATCTCTTCCCGAATGCGTGGCATAGTTTTGTTGAGAGTTGGAATTATTTACAACTGTCATGTGACTGATACAACATTTCTAATTTGGTTGCTGGGAAAGAGACTTGTTGAGGCTCATGCATCTTGCGCAAAATTCATAATATAGTTAGTTGCTCAAGTTAATAATCACATTTAATTTTATTTTTACACTTATATATTAAGAGATTGACTATGCTGAGTTGTGAAGTAAAACATCGTTTTATTTCACGCTCATACTCCATTTTGAAAATCTAAACGCCCGATTCGAACCGCTCAACATGTTCTCCATATTGAAATGTGCTTGGAGACCAAATTTTATATTTTTTGAAATTTTTTTACTATTTATTAAGCCACTTTGAAAATTCCAGATCCGGGTAAACAGTAAAAAACAGTAAAAAATTCTGGACCATTCGATCAGCGATTTTCAAAGTGGCATAATAAATAGTAAAAAAATTCCAAAAATTATAAAATTTGGTCTCCAAGCACATTTCAATCTGGAGAACATGTTGAGCGGTTTGGATCGGGCGTTTAGATTTTCAAAATAAAAATATGAGCGGGAAGTAAAAATGACATCTTACTTCGCAACTCACCATAGCCCAGCTCTATATATTAATATTCCAAATAAATTACTCCTTATATTCTGAAGCGGAACCAAACTTTCAAACTATGGGGAATAAACGTTCAATAGATATCAATCATATTAAATTTTCATATTAAAAATAAAAATTAATTTATAGTATCTATAACAATTTACTCTAAATTATATAGAAAATTATACATAAATACAAAAAAAAAAATGGGGCAATTGACTCCCATTCAATGTATATAAGTCCGCCCCCTTGACTGATAAATATGTATAAACACCAGTCCATCAAAAATAAACTTTATATAATCAAAAAGAAACTTTATATAAACACCAGTCAATCAAAAAGAAACTTTATATAATTATGATTAACACTTAGGAATAATCAATAATCTAATTAATATCCCTTCCCCCAATTAGGAAAGGAATAAGAAAAATTAGACGACTAGATAAACACTTTAGACAAATAGGAAGATAATGTAATTAATATTTCCGTATATGATATTTTATTTGAGAATCATGCCTAAATGAAACCGTTTAGTAAATTTGACTTGTTTAATTTATAATTGTATTATTATTTTTACAAGAAATGCGCGTTGAATAGTTCCAACTAATACAAGTCAATTATACAAATCTAGCTAGTAGTGTAAACTTCTAATAAAATAATTTTCATTCATTATTCATCGATTTGATAATTAATTTATAATTCTATTATTATTTTGTTTGATTAATTTACTTTTCTTCCAAGAAATGCCCATAAAAAAAGTTTGTTCTTCTGACGCCGTTGAATAATTCATACTAATACAAGTCAATTATATAAATCTATCCAGTAGTTTAAACTTCAAATAAAATAATTTTATTCATTATTCATTGATTTAATAGTATTTATTGGTCCAAGCCATAAAAGCACTAGTGGAAAATCGCCTAACATTCTTACAATATCCACTAATTTTTATCACAAAAAAAATACAATTTGGACAAATTAGATCGACACAGAGTGAAAATAGGAATACTTACTCTCGTGATCTAATTCAACAGCCTTATAATTCACATCAAACTGTGTTTCGCGTAGAGAGATCAGAGAAATGCGACAGAGAATATTGTGTTTTCGCGTAGAGAGATCAGAGAGAGCTGTTGTTTTGTGCAGCCGTCAACAAACCTAGTTTTAATTCGCGCAATGGGAAAGGAGTGGGAAGGAAGAGTTATTAGGATCAGTTATTCAAACAACCGTTATTAATACAGAGCCCATCAGGGTCGGTTAAAATAAAAAGGTCGTTCCTAAAACTATCAAGAACGGTTATTTGAAAGAGCTGATACTAATAACACATAATAAAGAACAGTTAACTGTAAAGGGCCGTTCCTGATTCGGCCAGCACTATCAGGAACGGTCTTTAAGAAACAACCGTTCCTGATAACCACAATCAAGGTCGGTCGTTTACTATATCCGTTCTTGATATGTATCAGTATCGGTTTAGTGTTAAATCTGATACTGATGGGCTGATACTAATTGTACTTTTTCCACTAGTGAAGGCATAATTAAATGTAGTCTGCTTAACAACAACCAGACATAAAAGACATAATTAAATGTTCGTGTATACGTACTGATTAATTACCAAAAACAGCTGGAAAACTCATTTATTAGCGACCTACATTTACTTAAGATACCAAATATTCTTTGAAACATTTTAGGTGAGACTAACCAGAATTTGGATTTTCTTTGCAGCATGTATATATGTAGCTAGCGGAGCGGTGGGTAGGGGTGTAAACGAGTTGACTCGGGCCAAGCTGGGCCCTAGCTCAGCTCGTTAATTCTGGACCGAGCGAGCTGGACCTAGGACATCCGAGCTAAAACCTCAGCGCAAAATTCATAATATAGTCAGTTGCTCAAGTTAATAATCACATTTAATTTTCTTTTTTTGCACTTATAAATTAATATTCCAAATAAATTACTTTTATATTCAGGAGCGGAGTCAGAATTTTGAACTATGAGGAATAAACGTACAATAGATATCAATCATATGAAATTTTCATACTAAAAATAAGGATTAATTTACAGTATCTATAACATTTTACTCTAAATTATATAGAAAATTATACATAAATATAAAAAAAAAATGGAACAATTGACCTCATTCAAATGTATATAAGTCCGCCCCTTTGACTGATAAATATGTATGAACACCAGTGACCAGTCCATCAAAAAGAAACTTTATATAATAAAAAATAAACTTTATATAATTATGATTAACACTTAGGTATAATCAATAATCTAATTAATATCCGTTCCCCCAATTAGGAAAGGAAGAAGAAAAATTAGACGACTAGATAAACACTTTAGACAAATAGGAAGATAATGTAATTAATATTTCCGTATATGATATTTTATTTGAGAATCATGCCTAAATGAAACCGTTTAGTAAATTTGACTTGTTTAATTTATAATTGTATTATTATTTTTACAAGAAATGCGCGTTGAATAGTTCCAACTAATACAAGTCAATTATACAAATCTAGCTAGTAGTGTAAACTTCAAATAAAAGAATTTTCATTCATTATTCATCGATTTGATAATTAATTTATAATTCTATTATTATTTTGTTTGATTAATTTACTTTTCTTCCAAGAAATGCCTCTGACGCCGTTGAATAATTCATACTAATACAAGTCAATTATATAAATCTATCCAGTAGTTTAAACTTCAAATAAAATAATTTTCATTCATTATTCATTGATTTAATAGTATTTATTGGTCCAAGCCATAAAAGCACTAGTGGAAAATCGCCTAACATTCTTACAATATCCACTAATTTTTATCACAAAAAAAATACAATTTGGACAAATTAGATCGACACAGAGTGAAAATAGGAATACTTACTCTCGTGATCTAATTCAACAGCCTTATAATTCGCATCAAAACTGTGTTTCGCGTAGAGAGATCAGAGAAATGCGATAGAGAATATTGTGTTTTCGCGTAGAGAGATCAGAGAGAGCTGTTGTTTTGTGCAGCCGTCAACAAACCTAGTTTTAATTCGCGCAATGGGAAAGGAGTGGGAAGGAAGAGTTATTAGGATCAGTTATTCAAACAACCGTTATTAATACAGAGCCCATCAGGGTCGGTTAAAATAAAAAGGTCGTTCCTAAAACTATCAAGAACGGTTATTTGAAAGAGCTGATACTAATAACACACAATCAAGAACAGTTAACTGTAAAGGGCCGTTCCTGATTCGGCCAGCACTATCAGGAACGGTCTTTAAGAAACAACCGTTCCTGATAACCACAATCAAGGTCGGTCGTTTACTATGTCCGTTCTTGATATGTATCAGTATCGGTTTAGTGTTAAATTTGATACTGATGGGCTGATACTAATTTTACTCTTTCCACTAGTGAAGGCATAATTAAATGTAGTCTGCTTAACAACAACCATACATAATTAAATGTTCGAGTATACGTACTGATTAATTAGCAAAAACAGCTGGAAAACTCATTTATTAGCGACCTACATTTACTTAAGATACCAAATATTCTTTGAAACATTTTAGGTGAGACTAACCAGAATTTGGATTTTCTTTGCAACATGTATATATGTAGCTAGCGGAGTGGTAGGTAGGGGTGTAAACGAGCTGGCTCGGGCCAAGCTGGGCCCCAGCTCAGCTCGTTAATTCTGGACCGAGCGAGCTGGATCTAGGACATCCGAGCTAAAACCTCAGCGCAAAATTCATAATATAGTTAGTTGCTCAAGTTAATAATCACATTTAATTTTCTTTTTTTGCACTTATAAATTAATATTCCAAATAAATTACTCTTTATATTCAGAAGCGGAGTCAGACTTTCGAACTATGAGGAATAAACGTACAATAGATGTCAATCATATGAAATTTTCATACTAAAGATGAGGATTAATTTACAGTATCTATAACATTTTACTCTAAATAATATAGAAAATTATACGTAAATACAAAAAAAAAAAAATAGGACAATTGACCCCATTCAATGTATATAAGTCCGCCCCTTTGACTGATAAATATGTATGAACACCAGTGACCAGTCCATCAAAAAGAAACTTTATATAAACACCAGTCAATCAAAAACAAACTTTATATAATTATGATTAACACTTAGGTATAATCAATAATCTAATTAATATCCCTTCCCCCAATTAGGAAAGGAAGAAGAAAAATTAGACGACTAGATAAACACTTTAGACAAATAGGAAGATAATGTAATTAATTAATATTTCCGTATATGATATTTTATTTGAGAATCGTGCCTAAATGAAACCGTTTAGTAAATTTGACTTGTTTAATTTATAATTGTATTATTATTTTTCTTGATTAATTTTCTTTTCGTACAAGAAATGCCCATAAACAGAATTTACTTCTTCTGGCGCGTTGAATAGTTCCAACTAATACAAGTCAGAATTTTTATTCATTATTCATCTATTTGATAATTAATTTATAATTCTATTATTATTTTGTTTGATTAATTTACTTTTCTTCCAAGAAATGCCTCTGACGCCGTTGAATAATTCATACTAATACAAGTCAATTATATAAATCTATCCAGTAGTTTAAACTTCAAATAAAAGAATTTTCATTCATTATTCATTAATTTAATAGTATTTATTGGTCCAAGCCATAAAAGGCATAATTAAATGTAGTCTGCTTAACTACAACCAGACATAAAACACATAATTAAATTAGCAAAAACAGCTGGAAAACTCATTTATTAGCGACCTACATTTACTTAAGATACCAAATATTCTTTGAAACATTTTAGGTGAGACTAACCAGAATTTGAATTTTCTTTGAAACATGTATATATGTAGCTAGCGGAGTGGTGGGTGGAAAAATTAATTCCACTTATTATAATCAAGAGTGAGGCTATGATACTTTGTATAGCGCATATCGATCTGTACTATGAATCTATATCTTCGTTTTCAAAGTCTAAAAAGTTAATCCAAACTGTTCAATATGATTTTCATATGAAAATATATTTGTAATTAAATTTTATATTTTTTAAAATATTTTACTATTTTTTAAAATAAGTAGAAAATTATTTAATTTAAAAATTGTGGACCATTCAAAAGTGATGATTTTCAACTTATCTAAAAAAATAGTAAAAAATTTAAATTCTACAAATAAAATTAAAATCCAGTCATATGAAGATCATGTTGAGCGGTTTAGATCGATTGTTTGTGCTTTAAAAACATAGATATAAATCTATAGTACGAATCTCTTTGCGCTTTGCAAAGTACCATAGCATCACTCTTACAGTCTGATATAATTAATAAACTCTATAATCATTATATAAAGTTGTCCTTAGATAATATATATAATTATAAGGTTTAATTAGTGTGCATTAGAAAAGTAAACGGTTAATAAATTTCTTCTCATTTAAATTTAAATGTACCATCACAAATTACCTTTTTTCTTGTAAATTTGATATAACATTAGTAGCATCTTCTTTGTGATAAATGCTTTATATTTTTGACTACTTTATTCTTTAATAAATTAATGATTCATCTTAAATATAAAATATCAACGACTGTGATAACACGGAATACTGTAGAAAAATCTAATTAAAAAAACACTATAACAAATATTTTAAAGGAGGGACAAACAACTCCCCCCCTCTAAAATTTTAATCTTCTCCAGTTGCTAACAAAGTAACAAGAGGATGCAACTAACGACAATTACCTAACGACTCGTTACACGGTGTAAACGGTCGCTTGCTGCCTTACAGAAATCCGCAGACAAGAAATAAAGAATAGTAAACCGGACAACCTGTGAGAATTAATGTCGAACAAATGAAACATATTATTTTATGTCGCTAAACCTAATCAGACCAGACAAAAATACGAAGTTTCTTTCACAGTGTCGCTTGAAAGTGGATGAAAGATACGGACCGACTAACTATTCCTCGGCTTCTATTCTCCATTCATCTTTCGGTCAATAACTGTCTTTTTTTACCGCTAATTAAGAGGGGACCACAAATTTCAGCGCTAAAAGACAAAACAAAACGTGTCATTATCGCGGCGAGTGCAAGTTTTCATATCTAAGATATCAAGTATTTAAAAAAAAATTGGACACATCACTCACCCATCTTTTACACATTTTTAGAGGTGGTTTTTTTTCTTCGTTCACTCTAACCAATATTTCTGACAATCTATGAGGAATTTTGCAAATCTAAAACCACGAACGTCTTCTACACAATTTTATTTTTCAAATGAGATCCATGATGACATACTTTCGAGTTGTCTGTTGCGCAAGTATTCATACCTTGCCATTCAAGTATTCATACCTCATCGAGCAAGTATTCATATCTCATCAGTATTTCACAAATAAAAAATTGAACACATCATTCACTCATTTTTTACCGATTGAAATTTCATTACCACTTATTTTCCAAAATACTTGATATCTTAGGTATGAATACTTGTTCGACGAGGTATGAATACTTACTCAACGTGGTATGAATACTTGCACGACTAGATATAAATAATTTTACGAGGTATGAATACTTGCGCGACGGTTAACACAAAATTATTTCATCATGGATCTCATTTGAAAGAGAAAATTGCGTAGAAGCGTTTGTGATTTTAGATTCGCAAAATTCTTCACAAATTGTCAGAAATATTGGTTAGAGTGAACGGAGAAAAAAATCACCTCTAAAAACGTGTAAAAAATGGATGAGTGATGTGTTCAGTTTTTTTTTAAATACTTGATATCTTAGATATAAATACTTGTGCGCGTCAATTGTAAAAAATTTCAAATATAAGCGGTCCCCCACGTAATTAATAATTGATGCACGTTTTATTTTGTCTTTTTGTGCTTGAAGTTGTGGTCCCTACATAATTAATGATTGGGGGATGAATGAGGAATAAGAGTCGGGGAAAAAAAATCTTTATTCTAAAAGATATTAATAGCACTTTTTTTTTTACTTTTTTATACAGTATATGAATTGAAAAAATATATGATTTGTATTACGAAGGAAGTCAAAATAATGTTGTCAATATTTTTATTCTTGATAGTTGCAACTGTTTAGTGATCCATTATATCAACATAAATAAATTAGTCTAATATTTAGATATCTCAAATTACACATGAACAAAAAGATTGCTAAAAGATTTTTTTTTTTTGCTTGATGTTAGCCTGAAATTAACTATTGTCTGAGAAAACTCCATCCAGGACATTTGCGCATAATATGAATATAGTTTGGAATGGTATATGTTTTTATAATATAAATAGTACAAAAAAGTACTGCTATTTTTACAAAACTAATAATTTTTTTTACTTATAATATAGGATAAAAAATTTGTTGTTCTTCCAATTCGTCAAATTCGATAATAACTTGAGAATGTGTTAAAAAAATATTAATATTGAATTATTGATATAATATATCGATTACACAACTTTTGAGTTACTACAAAGTTATCCTTCTCATTTTTTACATTTTCAAAGTCCAAATCATCGATCCAAACCGTTCAACATGATTATCTAAATAAAATGTGCTTGCAGATCAAATTTTACATTTTTTTGAATTTGTTTACTATTTATTGTAATTAAAATGAAATGAATAATGAAATTGACGCTGAAAAGCATGCGGAACAAGCCATTCCTTCAAAAGACTAAAATCATTGTGGAGTATATACTTATTTCGTACAGTATGACAGAAGCGGATAGGTTATTAGGTTTGGTACATTTCCAAATAAAGAAAAGACGAAATCTTGAGTTAAGATAAAATTATTATTTTGTTGTTGGGAGAGAAAGAGATATGGGGGTGCACAATCATGCAGCTTAGCAATCAGCAGCCAAGTTAAGTTGGTAGGAGCCCAATTTCCTATTGACGGATTGACCCGCTCTCGCTCTGCTCTGCTGTCAATTTGACCTTTATTTACTAGAGCAGTATGCTGCTTTAATTATTGGTATAGGAGTAGAACTAGGGTGCTCCTAAGCTCACCAAGCCCTTCGTGAGCGCGACTCTAAAACCTATTGAATCGATTTCAAATGACATTTTCAAACCGTTAGATGTTCAATCTATATTAAAATGTGCTTGGAGACCAAATTTTACATTTTTTGGAAAATTTTTTTACTATTTATTAAGATGGTTTGAAAATCGCTGTTTTTATTAAAATTCTGCACCATTGGAAAACAGCGATTTTCAAACCATCTTAATAAATATTAAAAAAATTCCAAAAAATGTAAAATTTGGTCTCCAAGCACATTTTAATATAGATTGAACATCTAACGGTTTGGAAATATCGTTTGAAGTCGATTCGATAGGTTTTAGAGTCGCGCTCACGGAAGGGCTTGGTGAGCTTAGGAGCACCCTAGTTCTACTCTTCCCGAGTTAAAATTGTAGAAAAATGAACGAAGGTGAATGAGAACAATTTTTTTTATTTATCTTCTGAAATTAGAATTCCAAAGCAAGACAAAAAGTGTCAATTCCTTCCCTTCAGAGCAATACTTTAGTGTACTTTAGTGTATAACTATCAAGTATTTATATCACGTATTGATTATGCAACTACCAAGTATTTATATCTAAACAAACCAAGTATTAACAACTAACATTGTAATTGTTCTTAAGTAGCATACCAAGTATTTATCCTAATATTTTAGATTAGTTACTAATATCTAAACACATCAAGTATTTTTACCTGGCAATGCACCATTTGTAATCTTCCACACTTTTCCTACCGAGCAAAGCATAAGCAAAGATAATAGTTTGACCATAGTAGTTAACACCGACGAATAACACAAGAGGCATATCATACCTGAGACAAGTCAAAAAAGACATTATTAACCATACATATATATTATTGTATTAATTTCAACTGAGCCATGTATTTACTCTTAAAACTAGATATTTATACCTACATATGTCTTTGTATATCCAACTATTGGTACATATTCTAACATATCCTAGTAAAAAAAAATAATGACATTTATTCTAGAAAAAAAAAAAAGATTATTACATATTCGTCAAGTATGTTGCATCCATAACAACAACATCGTGGAAATACTTGTAAGATGCTCGACCACGACCATCAGCCCAAAATATACTCCATAAACGCCCATCAGTTGTATATTCGTATCTATAAAAAAAAATCTCTATCGATCTTTTCCTTCATTTCAAAGTAATCAAAGAGTAATTGGGCATCATTCCCACCAATAGACTGCATTTTCAACCTCTTGTATTTGTCAATATGATTCCGCGCATCTCTACGAGTAAAATGACATCGCATATAACCTCCAGCGGTTTTTATTACATGATTGATATTAACTGATACATCAAGACCTTGTTCTTCGTTAAACTCCAATAATCTCTGGTATTGTTTTGGGATATATCAGAACCTGCAATAAGGAATGTTGTTTCAGGTATCAAATCATGATTGTGTCCTAAAATCACTTTCTTTACTACCCAATTTTCACTCAAATCAGAATCTCCCAATTTAACGCATGCCTTGCAACCTGTCCCTATATAACCCTTATTCCTCTGTGGGACAGGTCCATCATCAAGATTTAATGGCTCTTTACATTTGCCACAAGCAAATCTTACATGGTTGACTACGGTAGTACCCCTCTTCTTATGGTTTGACCTTTTGACAACAGCAAATCTAAATTTCTTCGCATATCTCACAATATTGGCGTGCTTCATCAATCGAATCAAATACATCACCAACAACCAGTGCAATAATTCATGATCGTCATCCTCCATATCATCTACATCATCTTCTACAACTCTTTCACCTTCTTCTACATATCTTTCACTTTGAACTTCAACTTCTGCATTTTCAATATCATCAACATTGACTCCTTCATGTTGTAAAACATCTAACTCATTGTTGAGATATTCCATGTTCAGATTCAAGTCAAAATCTCTAATGCCCACAACATCAACCTCAACTCTTGCATTTCCATCTACATCAGATTTTTCACCTTGAAAATTGATTGTTTCATGTTGTGAAACATCTAATATGGTGTTCAGATCCCAGTCAAACTCTCTAATGCCCACATCATCACTTATTGCTTCATTTGCACAATGCAAATCTTCATAGAAACAATACAAATTCACCTCATCTAATACATCACCATTATATTATATGCATAATTCATCTCCAAAAGACTCATTTAGATCAATATCCATCCTAATATTGAACAATAAAATGCAAAGTATTATCAATTTAACATTTTACATATTACATATATATTCATATATATTATAATTAATGAATATTCAAGTATTGACATAAATGTAGCCAAGTATTAATACCTATAATACCAAAATGTACATGACTATTCTGTCAAGTATTAACACTAAAAATGAGAAGTATTTATATTTGCTAATACATACACATACTACTACATATAACAAAAAGAGCTAGTGTATACATCTATAAAACAAAATATCTACACCTACAAAAGATGAATATATTACCTGAAAGAAGATCACCAGAGCTGAATTGATCTAAGGCCTGCAAAAAGAAGTATTAACAGAGATATAAGGAAGTATTAATAGTTGTAAACACAAAACTGTACATTTACACATCACAAACAGATATATTCCCCTAATTATTATACACATCAAATACTTATAACATATAGATCAAGTATTAACATCTCATACAAACAAACTCATACAAAAATCATACGAACTAAATTTATACATTCAATCATATATTTAGACTAGTTCTGTCAGGTATTAATACAAGATATATCAAGCGATTTCTTAATAAAATGATGAAATTAACACAAAATAGACAATTACATCATCTTCGCAAATCAAATTGTCAAAAACATTTCAAAATCCAGCAAAACTGAAACACAATTGAGTATATGAACTAGAAACGAAACGATCTATCATTATTAATTCACTAGAACAAAAACAAACTCGAAATCAATAAAAAATCAAATATTAACCTCGTTGATCGCCTTTTAGAATCACCGATTCAGCTTGTGAGAACTGAGAAGAGAGCGCCGTCACAAAGAGATGATAGATCGACTGAAAATCCACAGGAAATCGCTTCCAGTTTCGAAATCGCCTCCAAATCGCCTCAAAATCGCCAAAAGCTTTGAAAAAGAAAAAAAATGGAGAGAAATGAATATTTGAATTTCAAAATGGAAGGTCCGATATCGTTGTTAGTCGCGATCGGTAGTTAGTGGGGACCACCACGTACCGTTATGTAAGTTAATCGCAACGGGATATCCTGCAGGTACGATGCGGGTACTCAAGTGCGGGTATTAGAATGATTATTCTAATTTATAATTATATTATTATTTTGCTTTATTAATTTTCTTTTCGTACAAGAAATGCCCATAAACAGAATTTACTTCTTCTGGCGCGTTGAATAGTTCCAACTAATACAAGTCAATTATACAAATCTGGCTAGTAGTGTAATCTTCTAATAAAGAATTTTCATTTCATTATTCATCGATTTGATAATTAATTTATAATTCTATTATTATTTTGTTTGATTAATTTACTTTTCTTCCAAGAAATGCCTCTGACGCCGTTGAATAATTCATACTAATACAAGTCAATTATATAAATCTATCCAGTAGTTTAAACTTCAAATAAAAGAATTTTCATTCATTATTCATTAATTTAATAGTATTTATTGGTCCAAGCCATAAAAGGCATAATTAAATGTAGTCTGCTTAACTACAACCAGACATAAAACACATAATTAAATGTTACTGATTAATTAGCAAAAACAGCTGGAAAACTCATTTATTAGCGACCTACATTTACTTAAGATACCAAATATTCTTTGAAACATTTTAGGTGAGACTAACCAGAATTTGAATTTTCTTTGCAGCATGTATATATGTAGCTAGCGGAGTGGTGGGTGGAAAAATTAATTCCACTTATTATAATCAAGAGTGAGGCTATGATACTTTGTAATTGTATAGCGCATATCGATCTGTACTATGAATCTATATCTTCGTTTTCAAAGTCTAAACAGTTGATCTAAACTGTTCAACATGATTTTTATATGAAAATGTCAGGGTTCTAAATAGCGCGCTATAGCGTTTTCGGACTATAAAAGCTATGGCGCTATCGGCGCTATTTAGCGCTATAGCGACGCTATATGGGTATAGCGCCGTTTTTTTAATCATTCCGCTATGACGCGATAAAAACTATTTAAACCTTTGGAAAATGTACTTGTAATTAAATTTTATATTTTTTTTAAATATTTTAGTATTTTTTTAAATAATAGAAAATTATTTAATTTAAAAATTGTGGACCATTCAAAAGTGATGATTTTCAACTTATCTAAAAAAGTAGTAAAAAAATTTTAATTGTACAAAAAAAAAATTAAAATCCAGTTATATGAAGATTATGTTGAGCTGTTTAGATCGATTGTTTGTGTTTTAAAAACATAGGTATAAATCTATAGTACGAATCTCTTTGCGCTTTGCAAAGTACCATAGCATCACTCTTACAATCAGATATAATTAATAAACTCTATAATCATTATAAAGTTGTCCTTAGATAATATATATAATTATAAGATTTAATTAGTGTGCATTAGAAAGGTAAATGGTTAATAAATTTCTTCTCATTTAAATTTAAATGTACCGTCACAAATTACCTTTTTGTTTGTAAATTTAATATAACATTAGGAGCATCTGCTTTGTGATAAATGATTTATATTTCTAACTACTTTGTTCTTTAATAAATTAATGATTCATTTTAAATTTAAAAAAAACTATAATAAATATTTTAAAGGAGGGACAAACAACCCCCTCCCCCCTTTCTTTAAAATTTTAATCTTCTCCAGTTGCTAACAAGAGGATGCAACTAACGACAATTATCTACCCGCTACTCTCATTATATAAGTAAGCTTGCACCTAACGACTCGTTACACGGTGTAAACGGTCGCTTGCTGCCTTACAGAAATCCGCAGACAAGAAATAAAGAATAGTAAACCGGACAACCTGTGAGAATTAATGTCGAACAAATGAAACATATTCTTTTATGTCGCTAAACCTAATCAGACCAGACAAAATACGAAGTTTCTTTCACAGTGTCGCTTGAAAGTGGATAAAAGATATTAAGAGCACTCTTTTTTTTTTTACTTTTTTATACAGTACATGAATTGAAAAAAATATATGATTTGTATTACTAAGGAAGTCAAAATAATACTGTCAATATTTTTATTCTTGATAGTTGCAACTGTTTAGTGATCCATTATATCAACATAAATAAATTAGTCTAATATTTAGATATCTCAAATTACACATGAACAAAAAGATTGCTAAAAGATTATTTTCTTTTGCTTGATGTAATTAGCCTGAAATTAACTATTGTTTGAGAAAACTCCATCCAGGACATTTGTGTGGTGGCAAAAAAGCTCGTAGCTCATGGCTCGATCGTGACTCGCACCTGACTCGCTCGCTAACAGCTCGCTCGTTACTGGACTGGGCTGTTAACGAGCCAGCTCGCTACTAGCTCAGTCCAAAATTAACGAGTTCAAGCTGGGGCCTAGCTTGTTCGCCAGCTCGCGAGCTAACTCGGCTAAGCATCAATTTGTGAATTTGTATAAATTTGTGTGCATTTTATACTGTCTAGCTCGGTCCAGCTCGATTAAAGCAAGATCCAGCCAGACCCAGCGAGCCAGCTCGTCAGCTCGGGCTGGCTCGTCACAATTTCAATCTGAGGTTTTAGCTCGGATGCCCTAGGTCCAGCTCGCTCGGTCCTAAATTAACAAGCTGAGCTAGGACCCAACTCGGCCTGAGCTAGTTGGTTGACAGCCCTATTCGCGCATAATATGAATATAGTTTGGGAATGGTATATGTTTTTATAATATAAATAGTACAAAAAAGTACTGCTATTTTTACAAAACTAATAAAAATATATAATTTTTACTTATAATATAGGATAAAAAATTTGTTGTTCTTCCAATTCGTCAAATTCGATAATAACTCGAGAATACAAGTATAATTTGAAAACTTTATTACTATAGATTATCTGTTTTAAAACATACTCCCTTAATAATTTATCAAGCATTTACATCTTCATACATCGTGAGTATAATTATGTGTTATTAAATATTTATTGTAATTAAAATGAAATGAATAATGAAATTGACGCTGAAAAGTAAGACTTAGAGAATTAAAGCATGCGGAACGAGCCATTCCTCAATGATAAATTCACTGACTCCGTCTCTTCAAAAGACTAAAATCATTGTGGAGCTATATACTTATTTCGTACAGTATGACAGAAGCGGATAGGTTTGGTACATTTCCAAATAAAGAAAAGAAATCTTGAATTAAGATAAAATTATTATTTTGTTGTTGGGAGAGAGAGAGAGATGGGGGTGCACAAATACACAATCATGCAGCTTAGCAATCAGCAGCCAAGTTGGTAGGAGCCCAATTTCCTATTGACCCGCTCTCGCTCTCGCTCTGCTGTCAATTTGACCTTTATTTACTAGCTAGAGTAGTAATGTAGTATGCTGCTTTAATTATTGGCGCTTCATGGGACATTCATGCCTTCATGGCTTTAACTTGAGACAATGACACTTGGGTTATCTTATCTAATTTAGTTTGGAGTATCTAAGTACTTGAATGAGAGAGATGGAATGAAAAGAGGGGAACTCCAACTGAGGAAGAGAGACGAGAAGAAAGGGGAAATCCATCTAATTCCCGAATTAAAATTGTAGAAAAATGAACGAAGGTGAATGAGAACAATTTTGTTTATTTATCTTCTGAAATTAGAATTCCAAAGCAAGACAAAAAGTGTCAATTCCTTCCCTTCCTCTCCATTTCATATCACCCGTCAGAGCACAGCACACTCTACGCCACAAGAAATAGATGAATGACGCTGATGGAGCTTCTAATTTTTAAAAAAATAGATATATGAGAGAAAAAAAATTATTAGATTTAATGCGTAGGATATGAGCCGAGATTTTTATTTTTACCCAAAAAAAATATTTTTTAATATAATTATCCAAGTTTTTGAAAAATTTAAATTTATACCCAAACCGTAAGAAAAATTTACGGTTTGAATTCCGAATTCAAACCGTAAATTTTTCTTATGGTTTGAAACTCTCTTTTTTTTTTTTTTTTTTTTTAAGAGAAAAATAGCTAAAATGCTGAAATGAAATATAACACAAAAAAATCGAATTGTTTTTTAAAATATTTGTTAGAAAATACGCTACAAACAGAGCCGATTTTGTGCTAAAATACGGTAAATTACAATAATTATGCTAAAATACGGTAAATTTACTAAAATGCTGAAATTACAATAATTATGTAGAATTATGCTAAAATACGGTAAATTACGCTAAATTACGTATGAATTGGGCCGATTTTCTGGCATCTTTCATAAATTTACTAAAAGGAGCGTAACTTTTGATCCGTCCGTCGGATCGGGCTGAAATTTTGACAGAAACTCCACAACCCAAAACCCGATCCGAAACTGATCTATGATCCGTTTCGCCCATTTGCGGGCTCAGATTCGCGATCCGAGTCTTCCTTCATGGACTTTTGAACCTTTCTTTATAATTTTAGAGTTTTTAGGGTCTTTGATGTATCTTTTATATATATTTTCTGTTTTAGGGTTTGTATTTAAACAGACGTCATGTCTTTTGGCATAATTATTGTAATTTAACGTATTTTAGCACAAAATCGGCTCTGTTCGTAGCGTATTTTCTAACAAATATTTTAAAAAAACAATTCGATTTTTTTGTGTTATATTTCATTTCAGCATTTTAGCTATTTTTCTCTTAAAAAAAAAAAAAAAAAATTTCAAACCGTAAGAAAAATTTACGGTTTGAATTCCGAATTCAAACCGTAAATTTTTCTTACGGTTTGGGTATAAATTTAAATTTTTCAAAAATTTGGATAATTATATTAAAATATATATTTTTTTGGGTAAAAATAAAAATCTCGGGGATATGAGATGTACCAAGTAGATATTACTTTTCAAAGTCGTGTGACATCTAGAAACCAACAAACGATAAATCTGATTGTAACTAACTAAAGCAGATGGAGATGTATTTATTAAAGAAAGAAAATGAAATAAGAAAAAGAAAGGTTGTGTTGTCCGGTTCCCAAAAATCAAAACAGAAATGATAGATCCCATGTAACTAAAGTATAAGCATAAGTGGTTAGATTAGAGATCAATTAATAAAATCATGGTAACAGCATGAGCCAAAGAACGCAGCAACTACCGCGAATTCTCATCAATGTTGAATTGATTGAAAAATTGCTAGTTTAACCAACAGTACCCCACGTGATCAACGAGTTCAAAATCCAATCCTTATTATTTTTCAGGACTATATATTATGTTGCTTTCTAGACCGTTAGTATCTTTGTGGAAAACTATGATGATCTGTTATTATCTTTCTCTATATAAGGAAATTTTTTTTATAAACCATAATTAATTAACATGATTATTTTTTTTTTTTACAAAAATCATGAGAACCGAAATATCATTTCGGTCCGTTATTTTTTTATTCCGGACCGAAATGGCATTTCGGTTTGGTCATTTTTTTAGATTTTTTGTGATACTGGTTCACAAGTTTTCATATGACGTCACAGAAAATCCAAAAAGGAGATTGGACCAAAATGCCATTTCGGTTTGAAATAAAAAATAATAATGGACCGAAATGACATTTAATTATGATTTATAAAAAAAATTCCTATACATGATCACTCTTAAAGGGAGCAGAGCAGATTTATCCAAAATTGAATAGCGTGAAGTAATTAGAAGTTAAAATATTAAGTGTGTTCTTTATTATTAATGAGCAGAGATTATTTGACAATATTCTAAAATAATTTTGAAATATAACAATACAGACATGATGCGTATATCATGCATATAAAAAATGATGTAATTTAGTATATGTGTTTCCGTTTATCAATAAGTAATCATCCAACAAACGATAGTTGAATTGAATGAAATAATTGAATATATATATAGAGTACGGCTAACGCGCTTCCTCTAGCATTTCGGCCGAGGTGCTTCCGGGGGCATATCTTGCAATTTGATGTTCAAATAACAAATTCAAACCGTTAGATGTTCAATCTATATTAAAATCTACTTGGAGACCAAATTTTACATTTTTTGGAATTTTTTTACTATTTATTAAGATGGTTTGAAAATCGCTGTTTTTATTAAAATTCTGCACCATTGGAAAACAGCGATTTTCAAACCATCTTAATGAATAGTAAAAAAATTCCAAAAAATGTAAAATTTGGTCTCCAAGTAGATTTTAATATAGATTGAACATCTAACGGTTTGAATTTGTTATTTGAACATCAAATTGCAAGATATGCCCCCGGAAGCACCTCGGCCGAAATGCTAGAGGAAGCGCGTTAGCCGTACTCTATATATATAGAGAGAGAGAGAGAGAGAGAGAGAGATAGGCTACCATGCTTTGCAAATTAAAATCCCTCTTGTGCTTTGCGCTCCTTTTTGGATTTTCAAAATTCAAAATGTCGATCCGACCGTTCAAGTTGTTCTCCATATTGAAATGTGCTTGGGGACCAAATTTTACATTTTTTGGAATTTGTTTACTATTTATTAAGCCACTTTGAAAATCGCTGATCCAATGGTCACAGCTCCAAAACAGTGAAAAATTCTGGACCAATGGATCAGCGATTTTCAAAGTGGCTTAATAAATAGTAAAAAAATTCCAAAAAATGTAAAATTTGGTCTCCAAGCACATTTCAATATGGAGAACAACTTGAATGGTCGGATCGACATTTTGAATTTTGAAAATCCGAAAATGAGCGCAAAGCACAAGAGAGGCTTTAATTTGCAAAGCATGGTAGCCTATCTCTATATATATATATATATATATATATATATAGAGAGAGAGAGAGAGAGAGTGAGTGACTAAGGTCAAAGTGGTAGTTCCTAGCTCCCGGTGCTACCAAGTCGTTTTTCGATTTTCAAAGTCCAAACGGTCGATCCGAACCGTTCAATAATATACCTATAAATTTTTTTTTTCATTTCAATGATTTGAGAGAGAGTGACTAAGGTCCAAACGGTCGATCCGAACCGTTCAACAATTATATTTGAATAATGAGATCCATTGACAAGTTTCTCAAAACTGCTGATCACATGGTCCAGAATTTGGTTGCACTGTTTTTACTGTTCACCCGGATCAGTAATTTTCAAAGTGGCTTAATAAATAGTAAAAAAATTCCAAAAAATGTAAAATTTGGTCTCCAAGCACATTTCAATATGGAGAACAACTTGAACTGTTCGGATCGACCATTTGGACTTTGAAAATTCAAAAACGACTTGGTAGCACCGGGTGCTAGGAACTACCACTTTGACCTTAGTCACTCTCTCTCTCTCTCTCTCTCTCTCTCTCTCTCTATATATATATATATATATATATATATGAGGAGGGATCCAATTACACCTTTTTTGGTGACACATCATGACACCGTTTTTATATAGGTCAATTTTGCGATTTCAAAATCCAAACAGCCGATCCGAACCGTTCAACATGATCACCATATTAAAATGTGCTTGGAGATCAAATTTTATATTTTTTTTGAATTTTTTTACTATTTATTAAGATGGTTACAAAATCACTGTTTTTCAATGGTCTGAAAACAACGATTTTTGTAACCATCTTAATAAATAGCAAAAAAATTCAAAAAAATGTAAAATTTGATCTCCAAGCACATTTTAATATATCCATCATGTTGAACGGTTTAAATCGACTATTTGGACTTTAAAAATGATAGGTGTCAAAGTGTGTCACCAAAAAAGGTGTAATTGGATCCCTCCTCTATATATATATATACCTATATATATATATATATATATCAATAATATACCTATAAATTTTTTTTTTCATTTCAATGATTTGAGAAACTTGTCAATGGATCTCATTATTCAAATATAATTGTATAAAATTTAGACAAATTCAAAAAAAAAAAATAGTTTATCTTATTATTGAACCTAATCGATCTACAACTTTAACAGTTGAGTTTTAATAAACTACTAATCAAATTTTAAATTAATTTAAATTTGATACACATCCTATTTAAGGAATGAGAGTAGGTCCGATGCCCATCGGACCTACCTTGGTTCGATGGGTGTGATGACCATCTGATCTGCATCAAGATTTGGTGTGTTCTGCATCAAAATCCGTGTAAAACTGTATCAATTTCCGTACACATAGATCTTGATGATAATCGTACGGTGATAGAGCTAATTAAACCTAACTCTAGATCCGGTGCCCATCCGACCTACTTCTATCTCCCTATTTAAATAATGAAAAATATATTTACATTCTTTTTATAATTTGACGTCACAGTTGTCGCCACTTTTTCTTCACTTCAACGATATGACGAGATAACAGACGTCAGTTTGATCGTCACTGTAGGCCTGTAGCGAAGAAAGCAACGCGCAATCACGGTCACTTCTAATTTCACATTACTTTTTTTACATTCAACGGCGTGGCCCTCGTGGTCGTGGGTATTATTTAATTGAAATGAAAACTATTTTCCAATAAATTAAGCGACGCTGACATTGGGGTTACGTGTATTTGCGTGAACTTTGGAAGTGAGACAAAACGAGGGAAAAAGACAAAAGTATAAATTGTGGGAAGATCCTGAAGAGAAATAAAGTAATTTTCTTTTTTTTTTAATCGTAGAAAATTATGTTCGTCAGTTTACTTATTAGTAAATGAAAATAAATTGGTTTGATTTTTGAAAATATCAAATAAATAATAATCATTAAATATAAATGCTCACAATAATTATATTAAAAAAAATCGGATGGATTTTTTGCACTGTTGCTCCACATATTATGACAAACCTAAGAGCATCTGCATCCTAGCAACTCAAATGAGTTTCTAAATAACTTTTCACTGTCTTTTAGAAATTAAGATTTCTAAAGTTTCTAACTCTCAAATTCCTTAAATTAATTTTAGAGTTTCTATTAAGCCACATCAGCAACAAATAAAAAGAAAAAATAATTTGAGTCAATCATTTGATTAGCATGGAGTTTATAAACAGTTTCTTAATAAGAAACTTCGCTGCATGGTTTCTAAATAAGAAACTCTCCCACATTCCTGGAACTATATTAGAAACTGCCACATCAGATTAGAAACTCTAATAATACCAGGATATAGATACTCTAAACTCTTGTTTTTCGCTATTGTGAAAATCAGGGAACAAAATTTAAATTGTCATGTTCAAGTGAGGATACTTAATAATTTGTAATTTGTCATATGTTTTATTAACACAATATTATCTAAATATTTTAATATATTAAAAACGGCTTCTCTCTCATATATTATCATAGGATTTTCTTTCCTTAAAAATTCTACTTAAAAATAAATATTTTGTTCAAAATATTTTTTTTCTCGTGCGTTATTATATATATTTTTTCTCTTAAAAAGTTAGTTATATAAAATAAATTCATTTGTTGTATTTGTTATTTGTATTTTGTCACAAGTTTAATATGTTTCAAGATAATACAAGATAATACAAGAGTGAAATATTTTATTATATTATGAAAATCTATCAACATTGTATATATCGGAGTATAACTAGGGTGTTCTTAAACTCATACCAATCAGTCTTCTGGTGAGAGTTTGACTCCAAAATTAATCGGATTGACTTCAAACGACAAATTCAAATCGTTGAAACCGACCTACTTCACGAGTGATATGTTCACATGTCAAACTTTTTATTTTTTGAATTAATTTATTATAAAGTTAAGTAGTCAAAAAATAATAAAAAAATAACTGCATTAAAATTAATTTATAAATCATTTTTTTCTTGACTTTATACTAAATTAATTAAAAAAAATAAAAAATTTAACATGTAAACGTATTACTCATGAAGTAAATCGGTTTCAACGGTTTAGATTCACCGTTTGAAGTCATTTTGATAGGTTTTGGAGTCAAACTCACCAAATGACTTGGTAAACTTAAGAACACCCTGGTTATACTCGTATATATCGATTTATTTTACTCAGCTCCATAATTTGTATTGATAATCTACTTTAAAAAAAATGCTATTTGAAATAGCTTCCGCTATAGCGACGCTATTCGCTATAGCTTTTTTTTTAGCCTTCCCGCTATGACGCTATAAACGCTATTTCGAACCTTGCGAGTGATACGTTCACATGTCAAACTTTTTATTTTTTGAATTAATTTATTATAAAGTCAAGTAGTCAAAAAATAATAAAAAAATAACTGCATTAAAATTAACTTCTAAATCATTTTTTTTTCTCTTGACTTTATACTAAATTAATTAAAAAAATAAAAAAATTAACATGTAAACGTATTACTCATGAAGTAGATCGGTTTCAACAGTTTAGATTCATCGTTTGAAGTCATTCTGATAGGTTTTGGAGTCAAACTCACCAAATGACTTGGTTAGCTTAAGAACACCCTAGTTCTACTCATATATATCGATTTATTTTACTCAGCTCCATAATTTTTATTGATAATCTACTTTTAAAAAAAAGTTATTCCGACAATTAACAATTTATCTTTATTTTCACAAAAATACTAAAGAAAATAACATTATTACTTATAATCAATTGTCATTAAAAATTAATAAATTATCACAACATTAATTATGTTATGAAAAAATATTTCAAAAATAAAATAAAATAATAATAGTAGTAGTAATAGTAGTAGTGATGATGATGATGATATATGTTCCCTCCTATTTTCCGAGTTCGACTCAGCTGCTTTTTCAAGAGAAAAGCAGGAACTTGCTTTTTCGGATCCAACCATTCAAGTTTATCGAAATTTGTGCATAAAAATTTATCGAGATATGCGAATAAAAAAATTTGAATGGCTGGATCCAAAAAAGTAGGTTTCCTGCTTTTTTTTCTCGGAAAAGCAGCTGAGTTGGTTTCCTATTTTCCCAGCTCACTTCCAGAACATGCGGATATTTCGTTGTTGTTGTTTTTTTTTCTGATCTAACGAATATTTCCTTGTAATGACGTACCTAACAGTAACAACCTCTTCATATTTGACAATTATACATATGCGTTGCTCCCCTTATTTTTGTCAACTGTATAAAGATAAAAGATATATTATTGGGGGAATTTCATGTATATCCCTCAAAAGTTTCAATATTACGTATTTATCCCTCCAAAATCAGGTGGACTAAAAAGACAGAAACGAAGGGCATAATGGTTAATATATTATTAATTAATATTGTAAAAATTAATTTTAAAGTTAAAAAAATATTAATTAATTATTTTTTGGAGGTATTTGATATGTTATAGAGTTAGATTGGACAAATATGTGAGTTTCTACAATTTTCAAGGATAAATATGTAATGAGGGATGCTTCGGTGGACATAAGGACCTATTTGTAAAATGAACGTATTTTCATTTTCAAAGTTCAAACAGTCGATCCGACCGTTCAACATTATCTCCATATTAAAATGTACTTGGAGGTCAAATTTTACATTTTTTTGAATTTTTTTACTATTTATTAAGATGGTTACAAAATCGCTGTTTTTCAATGGTCTGAAAACAACGATGTAACCATCTTAATAAATAGTAAAAAAATTCAAAAAAATGTAAAATTTGACCTCCAAGTACATTTTAATATGGAGATAATGTTGAACGGTCGGATCGACTGTTTGAACTTTGAAAATGAAAATACGTTCATTTTACAAATAGGTCCTTATGTCCACCGAAGCAAATACCATATGTAATTACTGATTTTAGAGGGATAAATATGTAATATTGAAACTTTTGAGGGATATACATGAAATTCCCCCAATATTATTTGTTAGGCAGACGGCAGTGGTGATACTTTGTCCTTTATTAAATGGGGATATGAAAGCATGCAAATTTGGTATGAATATGATACTCAAAATACCGAATTTGGATTTCTGGATTCGGATTCGGATAAGGATTAAGATATTTTTTTTAGTAGCACATTCTAAAAATCTAAGTATATTTCGATGCAATTACGAAAACTCTAAACATCATAATTTTTTTAATTTGAGTTAAATTCTAATAAAATGTTATTAGATTTTTCAGTTATGTTTTTAATTTTGAAATATTAATGCCAAGGATTAGTTGTGACATAAAAAATATTGGGATAAATTCAAGTATACCCTTCTATTTCCTCCCTCTAAAATAATAATATCATATTTACCCTTCTAAATTTTAAAAACTAATTAATTTATCTAATTAATAAAGTACATGTTTTACCATATCTAATTCTAATAAAACTCATTTTAAATTTATAAAGTACATGTTTTACCATATATTAAAATAATGAAAATATGTAGTAAGTGTAAGAAAAATATTTCGTCTTCTAACTGATCGACTTCTGAGGACAAATAGTTCATTTATCTACTTGTGATGCATACACAGTGCATTTAAGTATGTGCTTATGTGTGCATTACAAGTAAGAAAATGAATTATTTACTCTCAAAGTGGATAACTTAGAAAACCAAATATTTCTCTTAAACATGTTGCATATTTTTTTTGTATTTTTTAATAAAGGGTAAAATGAGTATTTTATAAATTTAAAATGAGTTTTAATGGAAAACAGGAAAAAGTCAATATAATGTGTAAATTTGTGAATTTTTAAAATTTAAAAAGGTAAATATAATATGAGGAGGGATCGGATTACATCGTTTTTTGGTGACATCGAATAACATCATTCATTTTCAAAGTCCAAACAGTCGATCCAAGCCGTTCAATATGATGGATATATTAAAATGTGCTTGCAGATCAAATTTTACATTTTTTTGATTTTTTTTTTACTATTTATTAAGATGGTACAAAAATTCAATGGTATGAAAACAACGATTTTGTAAAGTTCTTAATAAATAGTAAAAAGATTTCAAAAAAATGTAAAATTTGATCTGCAAGCACATTTTAATATATCCATCATATGAACGATTTGGATTGGCTATTTGGACTTTGAAAACTTTAAAAATGAACGATGTAATCCGATCCCTCCTCATATAATATTGTAAATTTTAGGGAGAGAAAATAAGTTATTTTGAGATTTTTGAGGAGTATATTTGAAATTCCCCAAAACATATAACCCAGTGAAAGGGGAAACCATCTTTTATACGAAGGATTGGTTGTGACATAAAAAATCAAACTATTAGTTGCAGTGGTATACCGCGTAGTTGCAGCGGCTGACTGCACATGTTGAAGTTGAACTAAAGCCCATTCCATCATCTAAAAAATATCATAATACGCTTTATCTGAGAACAATAAAGTTGTACCCACAGGAAAATCGAAAATATGACCATCTCGTACTTTTGACTTCTGAAAGAGATTAGCATAGATCTAGAATGTGTATATTGTATTCTATGGATGAGTAAATGAAGCCGAGTGGACTAGTTAAGAGTTACATAAAATAGATAATTTATATTCCACACGTGACACGTGACACGCGCATGTGAATTGTGAAATGTCAATCCAGGCGCGCTCAGACTCGCACGCAACCGCAACCGCTTTGAATTGAACCGAGATAAAAACCCAACACAATTAATTCTTTCACACCCGCGCGCGACTAAGCCACCACCAAATCCCCCGCCATATTTTATTCTGGTAAAATGCAAAAATAGAAAAGCTGTCTCGTTGTCTGCGCGCTTGTTATCTTTAACGTTGACTTGCTCTTTAGGTTCTTGGATCTGGTGTTGGTCGCATGCGCTGGCAACAGCAGAAATGTTTTTAGAATCGGACTCCGCTTCTCTTTAGTCTCTTTATATAAATACGCAAATACAAAATTTGAATGGTTTGAATCGGAAAAGGAGGACCCTCTTTTTCTCTAAGAGATCCGAATCTGCTGCGATCCTTCACTGTGAACAGTAACTCTGCAATTTCCGCTTTTCTCAATCCTGCTGTCCAATTGTTTTGAGATGCATGCACAGAAAAATCAACTGTTTCGAGATGCGTGCATAGAAAAAGTTAACGGTTGAATTTGAAAAAGCAGGAATTTCAGAGTTACTGTTCACACGTGTCGGATCGCAGCAGATTTATTTCCTTCTCTGAGAAAAGGAGCGGAGTCGGATCCATGTTTTTATTGCAGATGTCATCAACTTGGATTGCTCAAATTGAATTAATGTTTTGGGATTTCAATCACCAGTAAACATTATTTCGGTTCAATCAGTCCTCTAGTAACAATAATTATTAATGAATGTATAATACATTACATTTTGCAAAGTGATCATTATAATATTAATTTAATTATTAACTAACGATTGTTTTAATTAAGTGCTAATTTGAAATAATTTCAAAACATTTATGGGTTTAATTAATTAAACGGTGATTGATTATAGTTTGCATTTAAATTCGAAGTTTCATTCTATCTTAGTGTACATTCAATGGTTAAAATTTATATTTGAGTAATATAATGATTTTCTTTTTTTTTATCTACAAAAATATATTCTGGACAATTTACTGATTGGAAAATAGAAGAAAATATTCTCGATTAATTGTACAGATCAGAAGATAATAAAAACCTTGTACTATAAAAGGCCCTCAATTCAATAATATATTTAAAATGATCCTAATATTCTTTAAAATAATGGCTATTATTCAGAATATACACTAAGACAAGAAGTCAAAACTTATTTTTATGCTAGAATTACTTTTAGTAGATTAATAATGTATCTAAGGACTTGACCGAATATATATGGTGCCACAATTTAGGGTAGTGGAAAAAACGCGCTGTGCCGTAACTAACACGCCGTGATTTTGGTCTCGTGCCGTGCTGTGACCAAGTTAATTTTTCACGTGCCGTGTCGTGCCGTAACCAAAATGTCAAGAGGTGGTCACGGCATGTGAATGGTCACGCCGTGCCTAACGTGTCGTGACCATATGTGACTCGCGTGACCATTTAATCATAATTTAGATTAATTTATTCAAGATTCACCATTAAATCAATATCTAATAGTTCTAATTACACATGACTACGTGTCATGCCGTGCCGTGACTAAATCTTTCACGTGCCGTGCCGTGCCGTGCCAAAGTTTCAAAAGATAAACATGGCATGCGAATGGTCATGGCACGTAACTGACACGCGTGCCGTGCCGTTCCGTGACGGAGCCGGCTCGGCCGTGCCATTTTTCCCACTCTAATTAAGGGGCAATAAGACTTAAAAGAAAAATTTGGTACCAGCTAAAGTATATTATATTTTGAAATTAGAAGCTTTTGATTGAATAATGGTACAAAAGAAATGCTTCTTATTGTTTTTCATGATGCTGTATCTCTTGATTCTCTTCTGTCAACTATACAGAAAAAATGTATTGTTGTATAAGTAGATTAATGAAATATGAAATACACGTTCATCTTATAATAGTACTAATTATTGGCGATTAAATTATATGGCTGCAAAAAATAATATGAAAGTGGGAATCATTTCTGGGAGTTGCACCTCACGAGTCACGACAAAATAAGACAAGTGTGTGCACTGGGCAGTGATAGGTTATACTTAATATTGTTAATTAACAATAAACAAATAGCAACATTTGTTAATTATTTCTTCTTCTGATTCCAACTAATCCCCTTCTTGGTTTTGCTATATATATCTCGTTTCAAAAGAAATATACACATTTGGTCAACATATGAATAAATAAATGGAGGTTTGTTTAAGGTGAGACGTCAACTTTGATCTATGATCAATCAGCCTTTCACAACTCCGATACTTCCCTTTTATTTATTTTTTGAAAAAGAGGGCCTAGCTATCTTTGTTTATTATTTTATATATTATTAAGAAAGCAAAATACATCTCCTCTCCAGTTACACAAAACAACAGAAGAGCTTGCTTGTCAAACAAAGAACAGCTAGCTAGTCAGAATAGTTTCAGTGTCTCACCAATTTCAATTTTGCAATGGTCCAAATTAGAGTGGGAAAAATGGCACGCCGGAGCCGGATCCGTCACGTAACGGCACGGTAACGGCACGGTAACGGCACGGAACGACACGGAACGGCACGGCACGTGTGTCGGTCACGTGCCGTGACTCGCGTGTCCCGTGCCGTGACCATTCGCGTGCCGTGACCAATTGTTGGCAAAGAAGACACGGCACGGCACGGCACGGAAATTGTCTTGGTCACGGCACGGCACGGAAACACGGAACGGCACGGCACGGGACACGCGAGTCACGGAACGGAAGACACGCCAGTCACGGCAGTAGCGAAGCAATACACTAACATACCTTCCTATAAGGTATAATTTTATTTTAATTAAAATATTTACATTTAAATTTCAATTAAAACATTTGAATTTTAAAGAATCGTTTCATATTTTTTTTTAAAACGTTAAATGCGATCAAATTTGACTAACGCGCGTTTGGTCACGGCACGTTTGGTCACGGCACGAATTAGTCACGGCACGACTTAGTCACGGCACGCGAGTCACGGCGTGACTCGCGTGCCGTGACCATTCGCGTGCCGTGACCACCCCTCGTAATTTTTGTCACGGCACGGCACGGCACGTGAAAAATTTACTTGGTCACGGCACGGCACGGCACGTGAAAAATTTACTTGGTCACGGCACGGCACGGCACGTGACCAAAGTCACGGCGTGTTAGTCACGGCACGGCACATTTTTCCCTCTCTAGTCCAAATTGTATAGCATCAAAGTATAATCTGGATAACCTGATATGAACTATTGGTTAATCAACTAAAACAGGATATGTGCAGTTTGAATAAAAATGGAGAAGAACATGGACTATTCGGTAATAGGTTCCACACCACGGAGGATTCTTCTCTTTCATTTGCCCGGTCAAGGGGTAGTTTCGTCATTTGTTCTTTCACAAGACCAGAGTTTCAGACACACTCGCGTTTATATATGACCCCAAATAACACAATCCCATTATTGAGCTGTAAAGCATCTCTTCTTTTCTCTCTTTCTCTCTCTCGTGCACACACACAACCGTAATCCAAAGCGTTTTGAGACATGGCAACGAGGTCCTGGAAGTCACTTTTCATGGGTTGCATGGGAAATACTCATCAGAGTTCGACCGAGAAGGAAAGGAAAAGGCCCCAGGATTCAAGCACCCCTTGTTCAAGCAATTCCATTTCCGACATTCCATTTTCTTCGCTAGACTTGTCTCTAACACTCGCCGGATCGAACGTTCACGAATTCACCTTCGCTGAGATGAAAACCGTTACCCGCAACTTCTCCAATAGCAACTTCATAGGGTCAGGCGGGTTCGGACCTGTCTACAAAGGGTGCATACCCGATAAGCTCAGACCTGGTTTAGAGGCGCAACACGTGGCGGTTAAGTACCTTGATCAAGAAGGAACTCAAGGTCATCGGGAATGGATGGTGAGTGAGAATTTTCATGTCTTTGCTGCAAAATGTACCTGTACCTGACCTGGCATCAATAATTCACTAGCTTGGTACCTGACCGGTATGGACTTGACCTGCATGATACCATAACCTGACATACAGTTATTCATTCAACCTTATGAATATTTTGGTTTATTGGCTTTTTTATTTCTGTTTTTCTATGTAATATATGTGACTAATTGGGGTTTCTTATAATTTTGTTTTGAAGGCTGAAGTTATATGCCTGGGCCAATATAGACATCCCAATTTGGTAAAATTAATTGGGTATTGCTGTGAGGAGCAGCACAGGATGCTGGTTTATGAATACATGCCACGTGGCAACTTAGAAAATCATCTATTCAAGAGTAAGTTGAATTCATTTATTTTCTATAGTTTTGTTAATTTTGGGTTTAATTATGTCTGAATACTAAATTAAATTTGGTTTGGATTACAGGTCTGATTGAAACTTTTTCATGGTCGCAAAGACTGAAGATTGCGGTAGAAACAGCCAAGGGACTTGCATTTCTCCATGATGCCGAGAAGCCGGTTATTTACCGTGATTTCAAGGCTTCAAATATACTTCTTGACTCGGTATGAATTGAAAATCATCATCTGAATTTCTTCAGTTATTAGTATATACTCAATTATTTGGATTTTAATATTTCATCTAACTTTGAAAAAAATGGAGTGTTGTTATAACTACTCTTATTTCCTTCTAGCTTACTTTTTAGCCTTCACCTAATATGAGTTACTAAGTTTGATTTTTGGTCAGACTTAGCAACTTCTAGAATAAAATTAGACTCGCATAGAAAAGTAGCAATAATACATACTAAAATCACAATTTGGCTAAACTTTATTGCTTCAATTTGCAGGATTACACTGCTAAGCTTTCAGACTTTGGTTTGGCAAAAGATGGCCCACAGGGTGATGCTACACATGTCACGACACGTGTTATGGGAACACACGGCTATGCTGCTCCTGAGTACATCATGACTGGTATGCAAATTTACCTACAAACATTCCCTCTTTCTATTGAGTATACTCATAATTGAGACTTGTAACTTATTTATTCCTATACTATTTTCAGGACATCTCACGGCTAAAAGTGATGTATACAGCTTTGGAGTGGTTCTGTTGGAGTTGTTAACGGGTAGACGTTGCGTAGATAGGAACCGGCGCACCCGCGAACAAAACTTGGTTGATTGGGCAAGACCTTATTTGAAGAAGCCCGACAAGTTTCACAAAATCATGGATCCAAATCTAGAGGGTAGTTACTCCACAAAGGCCGCACAAAAGGCAGCCTTAGTGGCATACATGTGCTTGAGTAGCATACCAAAACCGAGACCCCGGATGAAAGAGGTGGTCGATGCGTTGGAACCTCTTTTACAGATAAAAGATTTACCTATGGGAACATTTGTTTTTACAGCACCTGATGTGGATGAGGATTGTGATAAAATGAAGGGCGAGGATGGAAACTTGGTTGCCGGAGAGGATCAAGAGAGAACAAATGACAATGATAGCAGAAGAAGAAGAAGAAGGCATGCGCTCTCGGCAGTACATGCTGAAGGTGGTCTTCATAGAGAAGCAAAGGATTTGAGTAAGGATTCTCTGAGACCACATCATCACGGAGCGAGACAGCATCGCTATAGGGAAAGAGGGTCGTCAATATAGCCTGTAAGAAGGAATACAAAGTTATTAAGTGTACATAGAGGATACATTGCTCTGTCTCACAAAGAAAATTTTGTTTAATTTGTTTTCAATTGTTGTAATTTTCTTCATTCTGTTTAGTCTTTTGTTCATTTGTACAAAAAAAGAAAGGTTCTTAGTAGTGGAATTGTCTGTCTTGTATCAGCTCTCTTTATAATTTGTTAGAAGCAAGAAAAAAGCAGTTAATGTTTTCTATAATCTACACATTGTTTGGATGAGCCAACTGGTCATGTATTGAGTACTCTCATGATGAGAAAAGTAATTATATTCTTCCATATGGATTATAACTTAAGTATTTGATGTGGTTGTGGTTCCACAAGAAAGTGGTAGTGCGTGAAACAAACCATGAACTACTCATATTGAATCGAGTTTCTATGCAGGACAAAAATCTAATTTGGGACAATGCGAAAAAAAATTAAAAATGGGAAAGATTCATGCATTGAATTTCAATGAATTGAAGGTAACATGTTTACAGAAAGTATAAAATTTTGAGCTGAATTGAATTGCCGATGAATTTTACGGCAGACCAAAAACCATTACCAGACCACTCAGGCCCTCTACTGGTAGCTTGCCCTCTATTTGCATCGATAAGTCTTACCTGTCTGGTAGACTTGTACAGAGATACTGATTGGATTGAGAAATTATACACATAATTATTGATCTATTGTAAGGTTGTTTATTATAGTGGTTGACTAGCAATGAGGTCTTGATGCACTGTATCATTCAAGATAAGGCCTATAGACACATAGGAGGAAGTTTGAATTGGTGCCTAACAATTCCCAGTTATGCTGGTTAAGTCAACTGATAGTATATACTGAATACAGTGAATAGCAAAATCAGATAATATGGTATTTCAACATCTTTTATGATTTCTGAATAATTTAAACACTATTAATTCAACCAGAGGCCGAGAGGAGTAGTGTTGTGTGCATAAAGTGTGTCGCTGGTACGGATTGTGTTTATGATAGCGATACCTGGGCAACAACTATCCAAATCATGTTAGAATTAAGGAAACCATTTGAGGAGGATGAAACCGCGTCTGCACGTTGTAATGTTTTAATTGTAATTAGAATAAATAGGTGATAAGCGAAGTAGCTAATGGTGTTTAGAATAATTAGATAGACAGTTGGACTAATTTTTTTTAAAATATAGAAAAAAATGACTATAATTTCATTTCATCTTTATAATTGAGACATGTTAAATTAATAAAATAAGATGAGACTTATTTTCTTTATTTTTTATTTAATTAATACATCAAATACAAAAAAATATCAAATATAATCTATTTACACAATTTACACAACCCTCATTTAGAATCATGACACAAATCCAGTAAAAATTGTTCAGATTAAATCTGTCTAGTGCAAAATTACCGGTGAATTATCATCTTTTCCTTCAGCTCTGGTGCATGGAAGTTGATCGGTTGCAACTCTTAGACGTCGAGGAGCATCTGACAAAGTAAGAATTTTGCTTTACTCCTCTTTCTAATTTTTTCTTCTTTACCTCATAATTTTTCTGCTTCTAAGTTCTTTACCAAGTCTTAAAAGTTAAGGGGAACTCTTGAGAGTCATCAATATAGCTTGAAAGAGGAATACAAAGTTCAAGTGTACATAGGGGATACATTATTCCATCTCACAGAGAAAATTTTTGTTTAATTTGTTTTTGATTGTTGTAATTTTGTTCATTCTGTTTATTCTTTTGTTCAATTGTAAAAAAAAGAAAAAGAAAGGCTCTTAGTAGTGGAATTGCCTGTCTTGTATCAGCTCTCTTTAAAATTTGTAAGAAGCAGGAAACAAGCAGTTAATATTTTCTATACATTGTTTGAATGAACCAAGCAGTTAATATTCCTCCATATGGACTATTATTTAAGGATGCCAGATTTGATGTGGTTGTGGTTCCTCAAGGAAATTGTATCAAGTTTCTATGTAGGTGTATGGCGCAGAAAGTTGCACTTTAAAAGGAAGGTGTGTGCATATATTTGTAATGTTCCAATGTTCAGTGCTATCTGTTTTTAAGACATGGAGAGGGCATTGAACTTGAAACATTCATTTCTCTCTGCTATTCTTTCTGGTTCACCCTCGATTGGCCTACTGTTCATGATCAGTCCATCGAGAGAGTTTATTGATTGTGAGGACGTTTAACTCCCGACGGACGCAAGCCCCCGCCGTTAATTACATTAGCTGACCCTTCCAAGCCAAACTGAATACCTCGTTCATTCCGAAATTTGTGCCTACTTTTTTCTAAACTGAATAATGGGGCTAAAAGAGGGGCTTATGTACTGTTTTTGGATTTGGTTGGTTCTCACTATTGGACATATGTGTGTGCGTGTATGTTATGATGTATATGTAGATATGCCATTTATTTATTTAGAACATATTCTATACTTGAGAAATACATGTATGTGTTTTATTTACGATTTATTCACAAAGAAACCATTTGAGTTTGAGGGAAAAGGGTATTTTGGTCATTTTCAGTATTTGGCTGATGCTTGAACATATTTGATTTTGATTTGTAAACATCAAAGATTTGATTTGGGTTCATTTGGAGTTGATTTGAGTTAATTTGGACTTAAAACGAAGAAGTTATGGCCAAAAAGGGGCTCGGAAGGGCTTTTCTGTGAAGTTTTATACTTTCCAGGGGCCTATTTGTAAGTGTATAGGAACTGGGATTTGTAATTTAGGCTTTTAACAGGGTTTAGAGTGTTTATCCATAGTTGAGGCATGGTTTGAAGGAGGTTACAAGTATATTTGTATATTCATTTGACATTTGTTCAATGGAGAACATGAATTCCACATGGGCAATACCTTTCGTTTTAATGCGATCTTTGGGGTTTAGTTCTGGGCAGTATAATAAACAGAAATTGTGGTAAAACATATGGATTTGCAGAGGATGATGCAAACTACAATCCTGCAAAGTTTCATTATTTTTGAGGCATCATTTCTATGCTTAGAGATTATGCAAAGGCAAGGGTAGACTTGGAACCGCTACTTTACGTGTACACTTTTATCAGTTTAGCCAATCTTTGACACTCAATATCTTCTGATTTACTTGGAGTTTTTGGACGAAATTTTACAGCCTTGTAATATGATGTCAAGACTATAAGTCAGCCAATTTTCATGATTTTTCATAGTGTTTAGTTATGTCAAACAGAGGTGGGAACTGGTAACCTGATCAGCAAGTTTACAGATTTTTACAGTTTTTTGGATTTTGTCTTTTTCATTGTGATTTATCCACTTGGCCGTTTTAGGAGTTCTTTACATGGTTTCAAAGCTTGACATATGATCTATCAAGTGGTGAAATACCAGATTTTTATGAGATGTGTAGCTGTGATGAACTAGGGGGTGAAACCATGACAGTGCAACAATACGTTTTACTGTTTTTGATTTTAGCAGAAAATTAGACTTCGCATCGAAGATTTGAGACTTTCAAGAGTTGGTGTCTGGAAATGTGGATTCATGGTTTTGAAAAGGGGTTAACAGAGAGCAGTCCAGGGTTGAGTTTGGGTCATTTGCATATCCACCCTTCATTCTATGAAATTTCAAAGGATGGCACTTGTCAGTATTTTCTGCAATGCAGTTCATGAGGCTGAGAGCTCAGATTTCGTTCAAATATTTGATTTTTGAATGTAAGTACATGATATAAGTGCACAGATGCCTTCTTAGTCATGTTAGGCAACTTTTGTCCAAGTTTCACATATTTATCAAATTTATTCCTATTTTTCTATCATGGTTTCATGACAGAAGGGCATCAGTTCATTTTTTGCTGTCATTAACTTGTGATTTTTATTGTGAGCAATTGGCTACATGGAATTTTGATTTATTTATAAAGAAATGTCTCTTGTGATGTTTAATTCATGCATGATTTATTTGGTAACATTTGGCTTTTTCTACAGTGTACTGGTAAGGGGGTTTAATACCATGGTTCCTATGCACCAGCAGCAGAAAAGAAAAGGGAAAAGAAAAGGTATCAAAATTTGAAAAGCTGAACTTTGAAAAATCATATAAAATTCATAAAAAATGCTAAAAATGTAAATTTGTGCTCTAAATTGATTGTTTTGAAGTCCTTTATTTACCAGTATAGTTTGTTTTGCATTTTGGTCCCTGTACCAGTCTTCACTGACTGGTTTACCAGAACAGGTCAATTTCTTGTTTTTGAATGCTTTCTTGTACCAGCAGCACTTGCATTGTGCTTTGTTGCTGAGTTTGGATTTGGTACCGTACCAGAAGTGAAGGAAAGAAGACCAAAGCTCCAATGATCACGTAAGCAACATATTCAAATATCAAAGAGGTTATTAAAACTTGAATTTATGCAAGGAGGTTCCTGATTTTGTTAAAATTACGTTTTAGCATGTTCCTTCACTTGATTAAAGGACAAATCATTGAAAAATCATTGATTCAAGTATACAAATGGCTGATTTCAACATGATTGGTGCCTATTTGCAATTTGAACCTCTTTCTCTCACTATTTGCATAAAGGTCCACTTAATTTCTTTGTATTGTGTAATCTAGTACACATGGTGTATATTTATTCTGTACAAAGAAATTAAACACCACCATTATACAATATAGGTCTCATTTAAGAGGTTTGACAGGGAGCTATACAGCTCGACCATTGCCAATCTCTATCTTTTCATTTTGATTATTTATTTTCTTGTTATTGCTCTTTAATTCTCTCAAATAAAATAATAAAATGGGTTAGATATAAGTGGAACTATACAGCTCAAACACCCACATCTTTACCATTTAATTACTTTATACAAGAATTTAAAGGCGCATTTACTTAGAAGAAAATCAAGGCAGAGAAAAAAAAAAAGCATATTTTTACAGATTTTTTTATATTTTTTTAGAAATAAAACATTTTTATTGAGAATATAGCAGCAGCAAAATAAAGGAGATTTATATATATATATATATTTATTATTATATTCCTATAGAGAGACAGTAAGTAATTTTCTTTACTCAACTATCAAAGTTGTGTTTCCTCTTCTCATTACAAATTAAACTCCACTGTTGCATTGATTGCAAGGGGAGAGGTTTATTACTATTTTTTTTAGAACTTGAACCCACTGTTATAGTTGAAACCGAGATTCAAGATCCTTTTTATCAAGCTTCACAAGATCCTTGTTGAGAGTCAATCTGTCTAATGCAAAATTAACGGTGAATTCTCGTCTTTTCCTTCAACTCTGGTGCATGGAATTTGAGACATTTGCAACTCTTAGGCGTCGAGGAGCACCCGACAAAGTAAGAATTTTGCTTTGCTTCTCTATCTGATTCTTTCTTCTCTACCTCCTAAATCTTTTGTGCTGCATCCCTTTAAAAAAACTCCGCCTGTGTAGTGTCTACACAACCTGTCCCAAGCTAGGAAAAAAAGAGGAGAGTTGTGATAGGCGTGGCGAAAACCCTCAACTCCGGTTGGATTTCATTTCTAGCCTACCCCAACTTGTTTGAGACTAAAGGTTTTGTCGTTGTTGTTGTAAGTTCATTACTAACTCTTAGACATCTAGGGGCGCTCTCGGCAGTACACGCTGAAGGTGGCCTTCATAGAGAAGCAAAGTCTTGGAGTAAGGATTCTCTGAGACCACATCATCATGGGGCGAGACAGCATCGCTATAAGGAAAGAGAGTCGTCAATATAGCCGGAAAGAAGGAATACAAAGTTCAAGTGTACATAGAGGATACATTATTCCTCATTATTCCGTCTCACAAAAACCTTTATAGCCGGAAAGAAGTGTACATATAGTAGTCAATATAGCCGTCAATATAGTCGTCAAATTGACAGCATCGCTCTACTGTCAATTTGACCTTTATTTATCAGGGAATGAAATCCGCTGCTCTCCCAAAAACCCTGCTATCCCTGCTATTCTCTTTATCTCTCTCCTCTCTCTCTCTCTTTTCCCTCTCCTCTAGACAGAAAAATGAAGAGTACCCGCTGCTATTCTTCTTAGAATAGCAGCAGAGTTGGATCCATTTACTATAGTATGCTGCTTTAATTATTGGTATAGAAAAAGCTCTTATATTGGGTTCTGAACTTTTAACCATTTTTTTGGCGCATCATGGGACATTCATGCCTTCATGGCTTTAGTTTGGAGTATCTAAGTACATGTAATTTAGTTTGGAGTATCTAAGTACTTGAATAAGAGAGATTAAGTACTTGAATAAGAGAGATGGAATGAAAAGAGGGGAACTGAGGAACAGAGATGAGAGAAAGGGGAAATCCTTCTAATTCCCGAATTAAAATTGTAGAAAAATGAACGAAGGTGAATGAGAACAATTGTGTTTATTTATCTTCTGAAATTAGAATTCCAAAGCAAGACAAAAAGTGTCAATTCCTTCACTTCGGAGCACACTCTACGCTAGTGGTTTGAATTTACCCGCACAGGTCAGACCCGGCCCGGTCCGCTTGGGACCCGTGCCCGTTCACGGGTAACCGGGTGCGAGTTGAAAAGGGCCGGGCACCGTTTTTTGAAATTTAACCCGTGATACCCGTCCCGTTTCAAACCCGTACCCGCCCGGACCGTCCCGTGGACCCGGGTTACCCGTACCCGTACCCGCCTACCCGGAAATTTTTTTTTTTTTTTTTGAAATTCAAATTTTTCCCCCCAAATCTACCCTACCCGGGCCTACCCGCCCGGACCCCTACCTGAACCCCCTTTTCAGTTTTTTTTTTTTAAGAGTTTTGTTTTAAAATTTGAAATTATACTCCCCAAACAAAACTCTTTAAATACACCCCCATCCCTCACAAATTTTCACATCCCAATCTCAATATTTTCATCTCTCATTCTTTCAATCTCAATTTCAATATTTTCATTATTCTAAATTTAATTTTATTGTTAAAAAAAATATAGTTGTAAATTTAATTCATTCTACGAATACGCAAACGGAATTACGAAGTTCGGCACCACTCGCAAGATTTTCCCGCGAGATTTAAATGTTACATTTATTTCATGTTAGATTCAATATTGTTAGATTGAATATTGACTGTTAGATTTATTTTTTGTTTCAATTAGTTTAACTTAAATTTATTTTTGTTAGATTTTGTATAGAATGTTAGTATTAAAATTGAATGTTAGATTTTTTTTGTGTAGAGTAATTATTTTTTTTTTTGTAGAGTAATTTAAAATTTAAGTAATTAGATTTATTTTTGAATATGTGAGATTTAATTTTTCAAATTCGGATTTATTTTTAATAGGTTAAAAAAGTATGTTAGATTTATTTTTTGAATATGTTAAGTAATTAGATATATTTTTGAATAGGTTAGATTTAATTTTTCAAATTCGGATTTATTTTTAATAAGTTAAAAAAGTATGTTAGATTTATTTTTTGAATATGTTAAGTAATTAGATTTATTGTTGAATAGGTTAGATTTAATTTTTCAAATTCGGATTTATTTTTAATAGGTTAAATAAGTATGTTAGATTTTTTTTTGAATATGTTAAGTAATTAGATTTATTTTTGAATAGGTTAGATTTTATTTTTGAAATTCGGATTTATTTTTAATTGGTTTGAAAAATTATGTTAGATTTATTTTTTGAATATGTTAAGTAATTAGATTTATTGTTGAATAGGTTAGATTTTATTTTTGAAATTCGAATTTATTTTTAATAGGTTAAATCAAGGTTCTAAATAGCGTTTATAGCGTCGTAGCGGGAAGGCTAAAAAAAAAGCTATAGCAAATAGCGTCGCTATAGCGGAAGCTATTCCGAATAACGTTTTTTTTTTATATTTCGTATATTCAATATTTGTACTAAATATCAACATTATCTAAAGTCTCATAGAACAATAAATAACACCAAAGTAATTAAGAAATTATAATATTCATATTGAACCCGTACAAAGTCCAAATTGCGGTTCAAAATATCCATAGTAATATCATAAACTATCGATTTTTCCTATTAAAAATATCTTAAGCATCATGATTCATGACATAATTTTATTTTATTTTCTATTCAAATTTTAATTTCGGTTTGGACTTTTTTTCTATTAAAATTTCAATTTATATTCCCAATTTCAAATTGATTTATTTGTAGCAAGTAGCAACAAATTCAATTTCGGTTTGAGATTTTTTTTATCTTTATTTAAAACCCATATAAATTGCTTAAAAAAATAAAAAACCCATATTGTATAGCGCAAATAGCGGACCGCTATAGCGCTGTAGCGGCCGCTATAACGGCCGTAGCGCAAATAGCGCATTTTGATGTCATAGCGTAGAGTTTGGGGTCCAAAAACGCTATAGCGCGCTATTTAGAACACTGGGTTAAATAAGTATGTTACATTTATTTTTTGAATATGTTAAGTAATTATATTTATTTTTGAATAGGTTAGATTTTATTTTTGAAATTCAGATTTATTTTTAATAGGTTAAATAAGTATGTTAGATTTATTTTTTGAATATGTTAAGTAATTAGATTTATTTTTGAATATGTGAGATTTAATTTTTCAAATTCGGATTTATTTTTAATAGGTTCAAAAAGTATGTTAGATTTATTTTTTGAATATGTCAAGTAATTTGCATTTATTTTTGAATAGGTTAGATTTTATTTTTCAAATTCGGATTTATTTTTAATAGGTTAAATAAGTATGTTAGATTTATTTTTTGAATATGTCAAGTAATTTGCATTTATTTTTGAATAGGTTAGAAGCTGAAAGCCGTGATTCCTGATATCTCTCTATTATGTCTATATTCCGACCCCAATTTATATATAAACCTGTGCCTAAAAGCCTAAAAGTGTGAACATTTCATTTAAATATCAATAGAATGTGGTACTGCTATGCTTTGTTTATTGATTTGCAGAAAACGGGCGAAAAATAAGGAAGATTCTGGCTTTGACACATTTCCACACGGCCCGTACACGTTCTTGTGCAGACCGTGCACTAACCGCTCGATCACACAGAGAGTTCTCGCGAAGAGGCTAAATTTCTATAACTCAAACGCACAGGCACACGGTCCGTACACATTCTTGTGCGGACCGTGCACAGGAAATTCGGAAATCCAGACTGGCGATGGAAAGAGATGCCAGCTGGGGAGGTCGAAAAGGAAGGCTTTGAATACGCGATTTTGGGCATTAAAAGGAGGAGATTGCAGACCTAAAGGGGACGGCTGGCTCTTGGAAGAAAACTTGGCTTGGAGAAGAAGTTGGGAGACGAATCTTCATCTCTCTCTTCGAGTTTTGTCATGAACTTTCTTATTGCTATTTGTTTTATTTGCTTTTTAATCATGCTTGAGTAGACTTTTATGTTTCTAGGGTTATGATGTAGTCGAATGCTTAGTTTTATTTGCTAGTTATTTGGAATTTGTGTTGAATCTTGTGCTTGCTTGATTGTGTAGTATTTTATTGCTTAGTGGAAATTATTTGAATTGAATTGTTAATCCGTTAGATGAAAGGCCTCATCTAGATGGATATTGAATAACCTTGATATTCACTCGACCAAACTAAGTATTTGAGATAGGTTTACGATCCGAGAGGTGAAACCAAGTAGTAGCCGAAAGGTGAACTTTTTCTCGTATCGAGAGATCGAGGATATCTTTAATAAACCAACAAGTGACTTAGGATTATTAAGCCAACAAGCAAAAGTTGAGGTTTGAGAACCCTAGGAGGGCAGAAATTGAATCCCGCACCGAGTAATTAAGCCAACATGCGAGAGTTGAGATCTAGGTACTTTGGTTCGGTCAATAGAACCCTGCACAGGAAAATCAACACAGAAACCAGTAGCTGTTGTATTAACTCAAGGGCCACACGGACCGTGTATGAGAGTACACGGCCCGTGCATGAAAGTGCACGGACCGGGCACCTTGAGACTTAGCTGAGATGAAATCAGAAACCCTAGGAACCTCTTTTTAATTATATTAATCCCAAATCAAAGTTTATTTATTGTTCTGAATTTTGTTATTTGAACTATTAGGACACGTAATACCCCAAATCAACCTTTGCAGACTTCTAGAATCTCTGTAGTTTGAGTAAAGTTCGGTAATTGTCAAACCGTCCCTGTGATCGATACCCGACAATATACTACTCGATAGGACTGTGCACTTGCAGTCTAAACCGAAGGTGTATTTAAGGTTTAAAAGGTACAGTTTTACTGTACTGAAACTTTGTGCATTACCTTTTGGTGCAACAATTCCTCTCTCACGCCGATCGTAGATGCCATGAAACAAAAATTCCTAAAATATTGGGAAGATGTACCCCTCCTGGCCATTATCGCAAGCTGCCTCAACCCGGCATACAAGAAGCATTTCACGATCAAAATACTTCAAGCGTACAAAAAGAATCTACATTTAGACAAAACCAGGGTGGATACACACGTGAATTCGAAGTTCGATGAGATGTTTAACTTATACAACTCAAGAATGAGTGACAACCAAAACCAAGCGTCTTCGTCCCGTGCCGCCGCTAGGTATGAATATAAATATACATGTGTTTTTAATCTTTATTATTTATAATATCTACATTATTTGTCCACTAATTTTGTTTATTTTTTAATAGTTCCACTTCCAGGAGCACCAGCAGTGGTGGATTATTATCAGATTTCCAGTTGGAGAGCGACACGCATACATTCGCAGACGAGTTATTGAGCTATATTTCGATGCGCAATGAAAATGAACAGGTTGATATCATGGCGTGGTGGAGAAGGAATGCAAGTCACTATCCAGTCCTCGCGATGATGGCTCGCGACATATTTGCCGTGCCCGTGTCAACCGTCTCTTCCGAAAGTTGTTTTAGTTCGGCGAACAGGATCCTCTCCGATAAACGCAGTAAGTTGGGTCCACATGTTTTTGAGAGACTTGTGTGCTTGAAAGATTGGATTGATGTTGAAAATCGCAAGCAATATCGCGATCATCAACCATCATCATCCGGAGTCGACACCGAAGAAAGTGGTACCGAGCCGCGGCCCGAGGCTAATTCGGATTCAGACGGTGCGGAAGAGAGCGACCAATGGTATATGAATGATACCTTCTAGATAAGTAGTGTCGGTATAAATTTCTAACCTCTTTTAATCTTTATGGTTATTCTTTAAATTATTAATTTCTAAACATTTCAATTAGTTTTTAAATTATTCATTTTAAAAAAGAACTACTAACAAAAAAAAAGTTAGAACTCCGCCTATGTTATTTACATAGCCGGTCCCAAGCCCGGAATAAAGGAGGAGGATAACTTTTATTTTTTAATCTATTGTTTTAAAATAATTCATAATTATTTTTAAAGTAATTGATTTAAGAAATTTTTGATTTATATTTTATTGTAAAAGTAATTGATTTAATAAATGTTAAAGTAATTGATATTTTATTGTTTTAAATTTAAAGTAATTGATTTAAGATATTTTAAAGTAATTGATTTAAGCAACATTGTTTTAAAATAATTCGTAATTTTGATTTATATTTTATTATAACAAAAATTATTGAGTTCAAATATGCAATCTTGTCAAATGAATTTTGATTTATATTTAATTGGTTTAAAAGGAAAAAAAAAAGGGAAACAGAAGAAAAAAAAAACAGAAGGAAAAAAAAAAATCGGACCGGACCTGTGCAACCCGCCTACCCGTCCCGTGTCGCCTGTGACCTGTGTTGTCCGTGACCGTGTTTCCCGGGGAGTTTGAGAGGAGCCAGGTATGATTTTTGAAAAAAAAAACTCGTGCTACTCGTCCCGTGTCGCCCGTGACCCATGTTGCCCGTGACCCGTGTTGCCCGTTGCCCGTTGCCCGCCACGGGTTTTACCCGGTCCGCCCGGCTCGGTCCATTTGCAAACCACTACTCTACGCCACAAGAAATAGATGAATGACGCTGATGGAGCTTCTAATTTTTTAGGAGCGCTAAAAAGAAATATATGAGAAAAAAAAATGATTAGATTTAATGCGTAGGATATGAGATGTACCAAGCATAGTAACAAATGAATAATTCGGGTTCGGTTCGGCAGGGTCAAAAATTCGTGATTCGGGTATAATTCGGGAATGATTCGGAATTACAATACGAAACCTCAGTGCATATTTAATTCATCACTAATGATTTGCTATACAAAATAATATTTGTTTTGCCACAAAAAATCAATGCAGCAAAAAAGTAGTGGCCAGTGGCCACATGGGGTGCCAAAAAGAAGAACCACTCTTCCAGCAGCTCTGCGCGAGAAAAAGGTGAGAAAAACGCGAAAAAAATACGAAAAATTCATAAAATTCGCGTTTTATTCGCGTATTATTCGGTCAAAGGTTCGGTCAACGAATAATACGCTATTCGGTTCGGAAACACTCCAAAAATATTTTATTCGCGAATAAAACGCGTATCTTGTTAGTGTGGTACCAAGTAGATATTACTTTTCAAAGTCGTGTGACATCAAGAAACCAACAAACGATAAATCTGATTGTAACTAAAGCAGATGGAGATGTATTTATTAAAGAAAGGAAATGAAATAAGAAAAAGAAAGGTTGTTAATAGGAATAACAGTACCAGTGATTCGGTTAGACAAGAATAAAATTAGTTAGGTTGTTGACTCATGTTAGTTAGGCTGTTGACCAATGTTAGTTTGAATGAGAAAGGTTGTTGAGTCGACAGTTAGCTATCCTGTGTATTTCTATAAATACCTCATTATACCTTGTAATCAGATTAAGCAAAGATTAATAAAAGAAATCCTTCTCTGCTTCTCTATTTCTTATCTCTTTAGTTGTGTTGTCCGGTTCCCAAAAATCAAACAAGAAATGATAGATCCCATGTGACTAAAGTATAAGCATAAGTGGTTAGATTAGAGATCAATTAATAAAATCATGGTAACAGCATGAGCGAAAGAACGCGGCAACTACCGCGAATTCTCATCAATGTTGAATTGATTGCAAAATTGCTAGTTTAACCAACAGTACCCCACGTGATCAACGAGTTCAAAATCCAATCCTTATTATTTTTCAGGACTATATATTATGTTGCTTTCTGAACCGTTAGTATCTTTGTGGAAAACTATGATGATCTATTTATACAGTGGGAAAATAGCACGGCGGAGCTGGCTCCATCACAGAATGGCACGGCACGCGTGTCAGTCACGTGCTGTGTTCATTTTTTGAAACTTTGGCACGGTACAGCACGGCACGTAATCACGCGAGACCCGTGCAATTATGACCATTAGATATTGATTTAATGGTGAATCTTGAATAAACTAACCTAAATTATGATTAAATTGTCACGCAAGTTACGCATGGTCACGGCACGTTAGGCACGGCGTGACTCACGTGGCA